>CM077675.1:181421525-182816525 GCA_039707655.1 Elymus sibiricus | reverse complement strand
AACACACCCCGCCAGTGCCTAGCAACACTGGTGTCTTCGACCTTCACAGGTGAGCGACTTAACCTATATTGTGTATAACATGTAGTCTCAGTGATTTCTTATAGTTTGTTGTTTCTTGTGCATCATAGGCAGAGTTTTCAGTCGACCACTGACTGAGGACATCACCATAAAGACTATGTGAAAATGTAGAGGGGGAAGATGTATTACAAAGAGAGGGATACGACAGTGGTCGACTGGGATGCATCGAGGATACGCGTCTGAAGTGGTTTGATGATGGTATGAAATATCGTTTGCGCTTGAGGCCAAAGTGGACCGAAGCGGATACGCATCGCTAGAGGCGGGCGACTCCGAGGAAGATCCTTATGATGCAAATATTAGAGGGACCCAATGTGAATTTGGGGAGTATGCACCCCTTCTCAACAGAGTGGTAAGTTGTGTTGAATTGATTGGAGATAATATTTGCAGGTGAATCTAGTATAGTCGTTGTCACTAATTTAATTATAATGATGACATTTACAGTCCTTGACGATACGGTTACACACCTTATCACGCAGGAAAATCTCTCAAGACAATAGAGGGTTTGCGCATAGTTTATAACCCTACCGTGAGGTATCTTGACGGTGGGGTTACATGCTCTACCACAAAATTTTGAGAGTTAAATCCATACCGCTAAAGACTCTGACGGTAGGGTATACTACTGTCAGGGACCGGCGGTAGCCACATCAGCATGAACTGCCTTTACGGTTCTACCCCTACCGTAGCCCCGATGGTAGACAGTTATCCGCTACCTCCGAAAACCATAGCGGTATAAATTTTTTGTTTTTGCAACGGAGGTGATTTCGGGCACGAGGGCCGGGGCAGGGAAAAAACGTGCACACAAATGTAAAAGAAAGTCAATTTGTCACGGTGACATGACCCGACCGAACGCAAGTTGTCAAGAAAATCGTATTCGTGTCCGGAGGATAACATATAGTGCTCCTTCGTCCTGGCCCTTGCACGTGCGCAGAAGCCGCGCGTCTCTCGTCTCACCTCACCTACCGCGCGCATGGGCAGTGGCCGACGCCGCCCCCCTCGAGACCCACACCCACCTCCACCAGACGCGAACGCGAACGCCGCCGGCGCGGACCGTCGGATCACAGTCACCACCACACAAGCCAAGCCCAACGTCAGTCAACACGACCCACCTCGCGTATATATCCCACTCCCCCACTTCTCCCAACCAAAACCCAAACCCAAACCCGGACCCAAACCCTGTCTCTGCGCGCCACATCGCTCGCCGATCGCCGCTTCCGACTCTCTCTCTACAACATTTCGTCTCGCCGCGTACGGCCTGAGCACCACGCCACGCCAAGCCAGCCCGCCGCCCTCATGTACCATCCCCCGCTGAATCTCGCCCGCCCACCTCCGATGGCGGCGGCAGCTTCCCTCGCACGCGCCGCCGCGCGCTCCCAGGCGCCGGCGGGGTCGACGCGGCCGCCGCGGCCCGGGAGGGTCGCGGTGAGCGCGCCCGGGCCGCGGCGCCGGCGTCCAACGGGCCGCGTGCGGTGCGGCGGAGGGCCGGGGCTGTTCGGTGGCGACGGGGCTCTCGGGGGCGGGGAGGCGGCGGAGGCGGACGAAGGGGGCAGGTTCGTCGGGTGGTTCCGGGAGGCCTGGCCGTACATCCGGGGCCACCGGGGGAGCACCTTCGTCGTCGTCATCTCCGGGGAGGTCGTCGCCGGGCCCCACCTCGACGGCATTCTGCAGGTACCCGTCGCTCTCCCCCCCGGATGGTCCCCCGTCCGCTTTCGCGGAAATGGATGATTCGCGTTTCGGTGCTCTGGGTCGACAGCGATTCCGCACGCCTCTTCACTGATTTGATCGCTTAGTATTTGGTTTTACCTCAAATGCCGTTTTGATGGGATCGTTTAACAAGAGATGGCTTCTCGCCGATTTGTTCCGAATTCTCAGCATGCGAGTTAGGAAGTCTTATCATCAAGAGGCTGGGCCGTGGATCGCATAATCGTGCTGGATATATCTGAGAAGAGTGAAGTTGAGGCCATTTCCACGGCCTTGATTTTGCTCTGTCATTGTTCGAGCTGGACAGCACACTTTGCCTCTTATAATTGTGCTGCAAAGAAGAGAGCAACGTCAAGAGTGAAACTGACGGCTGGTTACAATATGAGTGGTTAAGCTAGTTCGATCCAAGTCCAAACCAGCTCTGCCTCGTTCACCGATTTCTTGGAGAAGATAATAAATAAATTAACAGCTGCACGTGTGTTTCGTGTTAGTTTCACTGCGCCTAACAGTCCTTGTCATCCAAACAGTTCTGTTGAATATTCTTGTTAACAATATCTTGGAAGGGCCGGACCCAGAGAGAAAATGACCTGGTCTCCTGGCGTAAAAGTAAAACTACACATATTTTCCATCTTCAATGATGGGATGTCACACACTATACTGTACATGAAAATTACCAAGAAAAATCTTGCATCAGGTCTTCTGTGCACCCAGGTAGCTGAGCCTGGGTTTGGATAGGTTGACCTGCTCCTCTTCCTAAAACAGATTTATAAACAGTAAAGATTTTCTAAGGTGTTACTATCATGAACCCTGGTCCATGACATTACCGTAATGGCTAGAGTTTACCGTTTGTTCCATATATATGGCTTAGTTAGTGTTCATTGACTGAAATGACAGTTCACTAAAGGTGTAGTTCCGTGTTAATTTAAAGAGTGTAGTTTTGCGCAAAATTTCATTAAAATGAATTTTTTATATACTTTCGACAACTTATGTGTAGTTCCATGAAATTAATATTACTTCAACATGCAGGATATATCGCTTCTACATGGTCTTGGGATCAAATTTGTTCTTGTTCCTGGAACACATGTTCAGATCGATAAGCTCTTGGCTGATAGAGGTTAGCTGAAGATTTGCACTTTTTTACTCTTTTATATACTAAAATGCTTTGAGTAGATACGTTTTGTTTTTCGTTATAATGAACGTCCACTCTATTGAAGTTGCCTGTGTTTGGTTACAGTTGGAACAAAACAAAAAGGATTGTTCAGAAACAAACTTCTTCCGTCCCATAAAGCTCACAAGTTCATTGATATATTTTATCCTATTTGTTGTTTTCTTCTCTATATGCCGTATTTGATATTTGGTGGCATATAAGGAAAGTAGGGGGGTGTTATTTGGGGTAAGCAGGGCTGAGCGAGCTCTGCATAAAGATTACGTACAGACAAACACCCTGATTTTTGTTTTGCAATATATAGCATATCCAGAGAGATGTATGCAGTCAGTTCGATAGCACAAGTATCATGTTTCATTCCAGTCATAGTTTGTCTCATCTCATCTATGGTTTTTCCATTTTTCGGTTCAGCACACACTTTTGGAAATGGAGATTAAGTATTTAAGTCATTTATTGGTTCTTAATAGTGTTCATGATTGGCGAAGTACTGCAAGCAAAAGTTGTGACATAACCAGTTCTGCACTTTGTATTGATGCCGTGGTTGATGATCTGTCTTTGCACATATCTTTTCTTTAACTAGTATTGGTGATTGTACTACATGTGTGCATGGTGGTGAAGGGGCTCACTTTATGAATTTCTCAGGGAAGAAGGCCAATTATGGTGGTCGTTACCGTATTACAGATTCTGATTCATTAGATGCTGCGATGGAGGCAGCTGGCAGAATTCGCCTTACTATAGAAGCAAAGCTATCTCCTGGCCCCCCAATGTTAGATCTTCGTCGACATGGTGTTAATGGTCGCTGGCATGAAATCTCCGACAATGTTGCAAGCGGAAACTTCCTGGGTGCTAAGGTTAGCATTGCATACTATACTGGTTTTCGGTACCATATCATTGTTTTCATCTATTTCTAGATGCAAAAACATTGCTAAGAGTAGTGAAGCCAGATATAGGGGATCCAACTGACGCTTGGAAGATCAACCCTGGAAGTTAGAGGCATATGCTTAACTTGGTTTTGGCAAAGTGGCCACTGCAAAATGCAAGAGGCTAGTTGGCGAAGTGGCGTTAAGCACCCCTAGCGGTACACGAGAGGCTGTTAACTTATTTTTCCTAACTGCAGCCAAAAAAGTATGACTGTCCAATGATAGATGCAGTTGAAAGGGGTAATATGCCAATGCACACATCGACTATACATCAGATCAGACATAACTTAATAACTAACAGAACTGCCAAGTCACACATCGGACGGTACATAAGATAAGACATAAAATTACTAACTGAACCCATTGGGAGGTATTAATATTATGTACTTATATGAGTGTCAACTTTTGTAATTCGGAACTACTTAGATAAAGCTTAAAATTAAGATTATGAACCTCTACGTGGCATCTTTTTTTTTCTTTCGCTTGTCTTGAGATAATAATGTTTGAGTGGGTTTGTATACTTGTTCTGAAATGGCGAATTGAAATACCTCTCTCTTCTTGTGGCAGAGACGAGGAGTTGTTGGTGGCATTGACTATGGATTCACTGGTGAAGTTAAGAAAATAGACGTCTCACGGATAAAAGAAAGACTTGATAGGGATAGCATAGTTGTCGTGAGCAATATGGGATACTCCAGTGCAGGAGAGGTGTTAAATTGCAAGTATGATGTCTACCCCATTCACTTTTGTAGTTTTCTTCTTATTGTGCAATAGCACTTCTAAAATTCACTAACAAACAGTTCACATAAGGATTTTTTTTTATGAAATACAGTACAACATGAGACAGATCACAGATGCAACATTCGTATCTTCAATATGTACTGATATTAGTGCTACTTTTATCGACTTTCAGCACTTACGAAGTTGCGACAGCATGTGCTTTGGCTATTGAGGCGGACAAGCTTATCTGTGTTGTCGATGGCCAAATATATGATGAGCATGGCCGAGTCAATCGTTTCATGTCTATCGAGGAAGCAGATATGCTCATCAGAACACGCGCTAAGCAGAGTGAAACTGCTGCAAATTATGTAAAGGTTGTAGGGGAGGAGGATATTAATTATGCCCACAATTTTCCTATCAAAGAGGAGAAAGAACAAGTATGGGTTGGAAGGGACTTCGCCAATGATTACACTGCATCCTTTCGGAACGGTGTGGGTTTCAATAATGGAAATGGTCTGTCTGGTGAGCAAGGGTTTGCTATTGGTGGGGCAGAGCGGTTGAGCAGGTCAAATGGCTACCTTTCAGAGTTGGCTGCAGCAGCATACGTATGCCGTGTAAGTTTTTGCTTCTTTCTTGAGTTGGATTTAGGAGGTATAAAAGTGTGAGCTTTGAAGTTGCTAATTCTGGACTAGATTACATGGTTTCTAGGGTTCCAACATTGTTAACACCAAACTTGAATATGTATGCACCATTATGTCCTGTACATATTCCTTGCCAAAAAAATGTCCTATACATATCATAATGTTAGACAATATCCTGCTCAAAGACCATTTTTTTTACTGAATATATCGTGTTTATTGACCTGAGTGGTACTTGTATGTGCAATGTTGCTCTGGGAATGATGTCTACGATGGTCCTTGGAATATTATGTTTCCACGGGGCAACAGTATATGATGTACAGCAGTTCATGTATTTTTTGTATTATGATGCATTGCTGTTGTTCCTTTTTCCTGATTAGGATCTTATTTTTACACATCAGGGTGGTGTCCAAAGAGTTCATATCATAGATGGCACTGTTGGTGGGTCATTGTTGTTAGAGTTATTCACAAGAGATGGCGCGGGGACATTAATAGCAAGGTATATTGAAACTCTACTCTTTCCTAGCTGTCACGGAACATTACAGTCTTGATGTGTAAGCCCACGATTGCGTACTTGCAATGCAACTATATGCCTGTTGAGCTATTGATTTATATAAGTTGTTCCCCGAATTGCTGAAAACACATGCATGCCATCAATGTCAGAGCAGATAATGTACGCCGCGATTTGATAATGTGTATATGTGTGTGGTTGTTGTTGTTGTGTGCATATGATCTGGAATAGGAGCAAAGTGCAGGGAAATAATGTTTTCTACTCATTCAACAGAGATATGTATGAAGGAACAAGAATGGCTAGAGAGGAAGATTTTTCTGGTATTAGAAAAATCATTCGTCCCCTAGAAGAATCCGGCGTCCTAGTGCAGAGAACAGATAAAGAGGTACCTATCGTGTGAACTTTGAGCAGTGGAAACACTAATAGCCTCAGTTAACACATGCCTCTTTATGAAACTGAACAAAGCATTATCTTTTATCTTTCAACAGCTTTTGGAAGCACTGAAGTCATTTATTGTCGTCGAAAGAGATGGTTCAATCATTGCATGTGCTGCTCTCTTTCCCTTTTTTGAGGATAAATCTGGGGAAGTTGCTGCTATAGCTGTATCTGAAGAATGTCGAGGACAGGGTCAAGGAGACAAGTTACTTGGTAAGACTGTTGCAAACCCACCTCATTTGTCTGCTACGCAAACCTCTACTTTCAGATATTTTCACAAAAGGTGTATGTTAAAGTTCAATTCTATGTTGCAAACATCTAATCTTGTGGTTGCTGAACTATGATGTGTCGTGCTTAACTTATATGTTGTCACCATTAAATTCATCTTTCTCTAGCATTAATTGTGCACTGCAATGTACTAGTGTTTATCAAATACTTATCATGGTGACCTACTCCTTCAGATTATGTTGAGAAGAAGGCATTATCCCTTGGGCTTGAGAAAATATTCTTGCTTACCACACGGACAGCAGACTGGTATGTTGTTATGTTCTAGTTGTGGTCAAAGTGATACCTATATGTAGACGTTTTTAGTAGTCTTTAACTTCATAATATTTATTGTTGATGAGCAGCTTTGGTCAATCATGGAATACATTACGTTTCCTTCGATTAAAAGTCAACCCCGCCATCTTTCTTGATGCATCAATAAAACCTGCTATATCTGCTCCTATTTTTGGAATGCATTTTATTTCTGGTGGTGAAAATATATTCATGTCGTAAAGATGCACTGCCGGATGTTTCTCATATTTACACTTGAACTTCAACAGGTTTGTCCGGCGTGGCTTCAAGGAATGCTCAGTGGAATCCATCCCACTGAAGAGGCGAAAACGAATCAATCTCTCGCGCGGATCAAAATACTACATCAAGCGGCTCCGGCCAGCAGAGATTGGACATATGGCTGCCAACAATTTTGCGATGAAATGATCTCTGGAAGCAAACAACATAGGAATCTTGTTGCTGCACATGAGGTTTATATGATAACTTCTGCAGCTGTTGTACATTGTAGAATTGTATACGGTATAAAGTCAAGTGAATAGTTGATAGCAAGCGTCTGTAGAGTAGGACTAATATTTATCTGGCTGATAGCTGTGAGGCGTCTGGTGTTGTTTTGTGACCACAGGAGACGTATAAAGTTCGGTCTCCTTCGGTCCTTCCCATGAGAAATGGATCTGGCTCGAAAACTTGCTAGTGAGTTCCTGTCTTGTCTTCGGGTGGATGCACTGAAAAGGCCCCCTTGTTAGGCCTACCCCTTTGTAGTGTTCTAAATATGAGGAGCAACAAACATAGGGGAACACGGCATATATTTCATTTATTGCACAAACATTTGAACTGTCTTCCATTTTTCAGAATTTTGGATTGAGTTTTCTGGCACTTCCAAGTATATAGACTACAGTACTAACACATGCTTTATATTATTCCACCTGTGCCATACACGTCGATTGAGTAGAAACAACGAGAATACAACACAATGCCAACGATAAATTTTCTACACGAACCGGCCAAAGAATGTCGTAAATTTATGGTTGTAGTGACATGAACATGATATACTAACTAAAAAGTACTAGCAGTGTATGTGTGTCTCCCAGTAGCAGTATATGGCAATGCTACCGGGCTGTTGGTATAAATCTCTTCTCGTTGGCTATGCTGCTTTGCACGAAGCTGCAAATTGCTCCATCTGTTGCTAACCCGCGCAGAAGAAAGCTCACTTCGCTGCGATTGATGATCAATACACTTGTTTTCCTCCAAATGCTCCAAGCAACAACGTAGATAGAGCTCTGGAAACGTCTACCTGTGAAGAGGGGAAAAGATTAGACGATAACTAGTTGATTTACTGTCATGGAGCAAAAACTGCAGCGCTCTAGGTAGCCAAATGTGCATTAATACCGTGCACGGGTCATCGACAGTTTATTGCAAGATTAAGAATAAGCAAGCAAGAGGAACTATGCTTCTGTGTTTATGTAAGATCAAGTGCAACTCAGCAGACAGACTGGCAATAAAGAAACCGCTACAATTTACGACATGTTGGACAAGAAAGATCTAACATTGACAAGAATCAGAAAGATCGCCGTATGAAGGGCAAGGGAGCCCTGTTGACTTTGCTTTGTTTGAATCGAGAGACAGATTCTGTGAGGTGGATATCAAGATGATCATGTTTGTTGAGATGTGCAGTGACGAAATATCTCAACTTGACTTGGTTGTGATCAATACTATTTTCTCCTACCTTGTGACTTACAATAATGGTTCTGGTATCAATGCTGCTTGAATGACCATGCAATCCCGTTGCCCACCTCAACTTCTATTGTTTTGCACTTTCATTATTCTCTTCGTCGCCTTCTCCTTTCAACCAAGCACGGAAAAAGCGCCAGCTGCAAAGAAGGACACCATTGCAGTAGCGATCACTGGCATAATTCATTGAACTGAAAGGATAGTAAACAGGGCATATATATGTCAAATTGTCATGCCCATGCTTCATGATTGATGTATCCAGAGGCGTAGCTGGCTTCTGCACGGGTTCAAACAAACCCAATAAAAACAGTGAATCCATGGACGTGGTGTTTCAAACTGACTTTGCTCGCATGTGAAACACACATCAATGTTTGTTGCCAATAAAGCCCATCTTTCTCAAAAAGGAAGAGAGGGTGCGCCCCCCCCCCCCCCCCCCCCCCCCAGAGAGAACCCCATTCTTTTTGAGATTTACTGTTCATCCGGGCTCACATGAGCTCGAGCTAAGAAGAGGGCTTTCACAAACCCTTCACTAAATTAAGTGTTTACTGCTGTTCATTTACGGTGCTGGCTGACTGCATTGTACTCCCTCCGTTTCTAAATATAAGTCTTTGTAGAGATTCTACTACGGACTACATACGGAGCAAAATAAGTGAATCTACACTCTAAAATATGTCTATATACATCCATACGTAGTTCGTAGTGAAATCGCTAGAAAGACTTATATTTAGGAACGGAGGAAGTAATGAACAAGACACCACTGGTCATCTGGCCTCTTCAGCCCTGGATTATCCCCTTCTCTTTATCAAAGATGAAATGTCATTTCAAACTGAGAAAAATACTTGTTTGTGATTCAAGAACAGACATTTCAAATTGGTATTTAGGCTTTTTCACATATATTGAGCAACCACAGTTTGACTTGCATGTCAGACCAACAGAACACAGAGCTCACTCCTGAGATTACTTGTGTGGAGCCTTCTAAAACAATCAAATAAAATCAATGCTGCAGTAATTAAAATTTGAGTGGGAACAATATGCTAAAAATATATAACATGGATCTAATTTGAGGAAGATTATGAGAAAAATGATAACTACTCCCTCCGTAAAGTAATATAAGACGTTTTAGATCACTATTTTAGTGATCTAAAACGTCTTATATTTCCTTACAGAGGTAGTACTTCACACACCCTGTTGCAACAATATGCTAAAAATATCTAACATGGATCTAATTTGAGGAAGATTAGGAGAAAAATGATAAATACCCCCCCCCCCCCCCCCCCCCCCACACACACACAACACACAACAACAACAACAACAACAACAACAACAAAGCCTTTAGTCCCAAACAAGTTGGGGTAGGCTAGAGGTGAAACCCATAAGATCTCGCGACCAACTCATGGTTCTGGCACATGGATAGCAAGCTTCCACGCACCCCTGTCCATGGCTAGTTCTTTGGTGATGCTCCAATCCTTCAGGTCTCTCTTTACACACAACACACACACACAAAAAAATCAACCATGGTTTATACAGTCCATGAGCTGGAAATACCACATCTTCGAATCATACTTTCATATGGCTCATCAATAAATAATCAAAAAGACAATACCCTAGGCACAAAGTTGCAATCAGATAAAACATGTTGCGTGGACTTTCATATGGCTCATCAATAAATAATCAAAATGACTTCAGCTTGTTGTGTATGCCAATTGCCAACCCTCTATCTCAAGCGAGAAACACTGTTACAAACAGTAAACAACAAGAGGTAGACAATCTTCTACCTTATTCTTTGTGAAATTGGTATAAAAAAGAAAAACCTTAGATTTTTCCCAAACATAACTTGAAATACATCACATTTTATTCTACTTTTTTTGCAACATTCATCAACAACTCCTCTATATTTCGCTCTATTGAACTATTTTGAATAGTCTGAGAAATCTGGAGGCATTAGTTTATGACATAGTATAACACACTCTTCTTAGAGTGATCATGATTTTTCATTAGAGGTGAAGGTCTCCTGCGAATTTTTACACAAGTTTAGCAGCTGAGTAAATGCCACTATCTGACATCTCTCAAAGAATAATTTAAGCACTGAAAACCTTTTCAATCTATTTTATTCTAATTTGGCCACAAAAACAAAATTAATGAAACAGTGTCAACAACAGCCTTACAGTTACATGTGGTGCATTTACAGCAAAACTTTTCGTCCAGCAGTCAACTTATCTTCCAGTCTTCCCATGAGACAATATGTCTTGGAAGGCCTTCACGTCATCAACCGAATAGGAAGGTTTTCTCTCAGCAACTAACTTCATTATCTCCCGGGCGTTCCTGTCCTTTTTAATTACCATAAGGCCTTTCAGCAGATGGTGAATGGTATCGACACTCGGAAACCAGTTCTTCTCCATGCTGTCTTTACACAATCTGAATGCCAAATTAAACTCCCTTCGCTTACATAGGTAATGCACCATTGTCTGGTAAATCCTTTCATTTGGCTTGCATCCCCTCCCATGCATTGCACCAAAGACCGTCTTGGCCATCTCATGCTCACCCATCACAAAAAATCCCTTAATAACCAAGTTATATGTGATCTCATCTGGTGTGATCCCCGCTGCATACATTTTCCGCACCAGATCATTTGCCTGCCAGCCCCTTCTCCTGTTGATCAGGAACTGAATCCTTACATTGTAACTGGTTAGTGTGGGCATGCAACCCCTCAACCTCATGAGGTTCCACAGGCCATCCCCAACCTCACGGTGGCCATTCTTATAGAACCCAGCCATCAGTGTCGTGTATGTGATGACGTCTGGCCGCACTCCTTCCTTCTCCATCTCCTGCATTACCCGGTACGCTGCATGGAGCTCCCCCATGTCGCACGCCATCTTCACCACTGTGTTATACGAAATGTCATCCAGCTCAACCCCGTATCTGGGCGCTGCCTCGTCCAACAGCCGCATGACCTCCTCAAAGAGCCGTGCTTGCATCAGCACCTTCATCGTGGCGTTGAGCGACTTGACCGTGCGCTCGCACCCGTACATCTCCATCTCCCGGAACGTCCGGAGCGCGTGGTCCGGCATCCGGGCCCTCCCGTACAGGCCAATGACCCTGATCACGAACCCCTCCCGCCTCCCCTGGGGCAGCGCCTTGTGCTGCTCAAGGATCTCCTCCACAAGGTCATTCCGTCGAGCACCTGCCAGTCGCGCCACCGCGTCCTCGAACACGAACCTGTTCTCCACCAGGACGCGGTTGTCCGCATTGGCTTTGAACAGCTCGTACAGCCGCACCGGGTCCCGCTCGCTCTTGATCCTGACCAGCACCGACGCCTCGGCGTCCGCCGCGGACCTCCCCGGCTGCGCCTCGGCGGGGGGCGAAGAGGGCTGGCGGCGGCTCCTGGAGGCCGCGACCGCGGCTCGGCAGGAGGCGATGGTGGGGAAGTCCGGCGGAGGGGGGTGCGCGCCCGCGCGCGCGGAGAAGGGGCGGCAGCGGGGGTGGGAGAGGCCGGCGGCGATGATGGCGAGCGCGACGGCGTCGAAGGCGGCGCAGAGCTTGCGGAGGGCGCCCAGGGATAGCATCTGATCCGCGCGATCCCGGGGCGGAGCGGCGGGTCGCGGCCAGCGCCGGGGGAGCTGGGTCTTGGGGTGAGTTGGATTGTGGCTGTTAATTAGGACGGCGGCGTGGAGGCTGCCATGGTCGGGGGCGGAGGCGAGGGGTGGTACTGGAGGCGAGAGTTACTTCCACCACGATGGCTGCGTGGAGGCGCGACCCACCGTGCAGTCGAATGGACTCGCTAGCTAAAGCCCACGAGTTTCTAAGAGAGAAAAGGCCCGCAACTATCCAACCAATTGTTTTGGACCATGGGCTGATTGTTGGGCTTAGGCCGAGCATTCCGATGGACAACAGGCCGAACGAACAGCTACTGGTCAGATTCTTCTGGCGGTGTGTTGGGTCTATCGTTATTTATATTTAAACAATTCGTAACATAGCGCTCAATTTAAGTATTTATTTGCTGAAGACTTCATCAGTTTGAAACAAATTTGTATTTCGATTTGGTTGGGGTGCGCCAGGCCCAGGCAGCAGTGCATCGCCCCGGCGACGCGTGTGGACCCCAGCAGCAAGCTACTGTGGTAGGTCCACCCCCATAAAAAATAAATTTAATATCATTGTGAACGCATGGCCCACATATCAAATATTAAACTGATAAGAACAGATACTACACTTGATCTTAGCCAAAAGGCCGAGAAAGGTATGAGTTGCAACGCTGTGTCACGCCTCATTATATAGAGCTCCTCCCAGCCGCGCTGCTCGTCGCTAGCCGAGGTGGTACTAAACCCGCGCTCCCTTCTTTTTTGTCCCGCTCCAGACTACGGCACGGGGACGCGGGCGCTGCTTTGCCTGGGCGGCTGGGCCTAATTCGAGAGCCCAACGGTCCGAGTCCGGTTAGAGTTGTAGCCCATCTTCTGGTCCCTATACTCTCTCTTTGTTTGCTATTCCTTTTTTTTCCTACTAGTTTATCTATTTTGAGCTTTCCCCTGGATTTCGTAGGAGATTGTTAAACTTGTCGTTAGAAAAAATGTTCCTGATTTTCTCCTCTTTTTTTTTTGTCTGGATGCTGCTAACCGTACACGCAGCGAGTACGAACAAAAGGAAAAGCGAGTACGAACCTTATATGGACATAAACAAGTACAGTACAGAAATTCGGTATCCATTTGTATTACCTACCGGGTGTCCAGTCCACGCAGGCCAGCATGGAGACGGGCAAAGCCACATGCAAGATGCGTAGTGCGTGCATCGATGAGAAGAATCATGATGCGCCGCAGGTGCACTCCCTTGGAGATCGGACAAAATCAGCCATCAGCTCCGGAAGAGAAGACTGGCCTTGCTTCTCTGTAGATGATGCTGTGTTATCTTTTGTGTACAGACTACTGGAGGTATCCCGGCAAAAAAAAAAGTAAAAAAAGACTACTGGTGTGGTACATGCCCGCAAAGTGTTATTTACCGGAGCCGGGTGGTTCTCCAGCCAATAATATCCTGTCAACTCAAAAGTTGCGTAGGTCCCAAATCTTTGTATATTGATGTATTTTAACTTAGCACATTCGTATTTATCATTATGTCGCATCATGCGTAGGTTCCATTCATGCATGCATGCATGAGACATCCCCTCTCTCCTCTATGAAAGCGACACACCTGTCTCATCCGGACCGAGATCCAGTGACTGGCCCGCTGTAACTGGCGGGAGGCTCGCCGTTGGATGAAAGATGGAAAGTCCAGATCAAACGCTGTACAAAACACTGCAGGAAACACTGCACATTAAACATTGTAGCTTATCCACTGCTGGCAAGTTTCTGTAGACGCGTCACTGTAGCTGGAGCACTGTTCGTTCGGATCTGACCATATATTGTTGATCAGACGGTGTAGAGAGGAGGGCAAGGCACCGTACTGTTCACCGGTGACTCGCCCACGGCAAGTCACCGGATCTCAGTCCGTCTCATCCCTCGTCCTCTGAATTCATGTATTTATTTTCTCTTTGACATTTTCAATAGATTATATCTTTTAAACAATAATTTTGTTTTTGAAACATTTTATATATTTGAAGTCATGACACTAAGACCTTTAAAACAAGATCAATATTGGATAGATTTGAAACACATTAAATTTTAACGTTTAATTTCACACATATTCCAGCGTAATCTGTTATTTGAAATGAGTGAAAATATGTGAAACATGTTCTTTCAAACATGTCAAATTGACTGTTTCAACGTGTGAAATAGAATATTTCAAAATATGTGAAATGGTATTTCTTAAATCTTATGAAACATATTTCACACTTATTTGAATTTCATGGAAATCTTGTTGTAGAACATAGTGAAATTAGAGTTTTCATGTAATTGTAACACAACTTTTCATTGAAATTAGTGAAATGTGTTTTTTTTGGAAATGAGTCAAATAATTTGAAGTAAGCGAAATTGGTTGTTTCAAATGAGTGAAATATGGTTAAAAATTAAGTGAAATATGTTTTCAGTGAATGTGAAACTTATATTTGTCAACATGTGAAAATTATTTCACTCAACATGTTTAAATTTCAAGAAAAACAGTTTTCAAAACTAAGTGAAATTGAATTTTGAATGTAGCTGAAACATAAATAATCATTGAAATGAGTGGAAACTATTTTTTAAATGACTGGAATCATTTGAAATTAGTGAAATCTGATTTCGGAAATTAGTGAAATCATTTGAAATTAGTGACATCATCTTTTATACGAGTGAAATCTATGTTTTGAATTGAGTGATATCTGTAATTCAAAATCAATGAAATTAAAACTAGTTCAAATGTATCCAAAATGGATCTTGTTCTAAAGATCTTCTCGCTATGAATTCGAATATATATAAAATATTAAATTTGAAGTTTTGATTCAAAAGACATCTATCATCCAAATTTCCACATTGAAATTAAATGGAAGTTTTTGCATGGAGAGGGAGAATACTTTAGAGTGCATGTGCTGCATACCCACGGTCATCCATGTAAAAGCTGCACATTCATGTGTGCTTGGGTCCACCCTAGAGTATTTTTATGCAACATGTCAGGCTTGTCAGTCGTATTACAACCGTATAGAAATGAGGTTGTGTTTTCAAGGTTATACGCGGAATGCCCCCACGGATCTTGAGGGAAGTAAGGAACGGTGGATCAGCAACCGGTACCCCGGCACCGGTAAAAAAAATTATTCGGGTACATGCCTCGCTGCAACGGACATGCAAGGTCGCTTCCTCTATCTCGTTAATTAGTTGCCTCAGGGCAGATTGTAATTGCATGTTATTGAAGCAATAAAGATCCCCGTATTCACGGCAAAGAAAATAGGTCGCTTCCTCTATCCCCACAAAAAAAAGGTCGCTTCCTCTATATATTGCCCAAAAAAATCGCTTCCTCTTCCCTTTTGTTTTTCTTTTTCTTTGAAAAGGGCAAAAGGCTTACCGCATCCACTAATGGAGCAAGAAATGTGAGAATAGTTCGGTTAGCCCCAAGGCAGTTAAAACACAAAAGCCTACTATCCCGATTTTGATATTACACAAATGAGTTGCATCCGCTAGACCCCAATTCTTGGCCTCGCAACGGTTTTTGGATGATTTTCGGCGGACCAAACTTGTCGTGGAAGAATCTTGTGTTGCGCTCGTTCCAAAGCTCATGTCGTAGATAGGATCTTTCCACTCCCCAGACAAGCCTTATAGCTACAGTGGGTATCGTAGCTGCAACGGGGTACTGTTGCTACAGTCAGCACTATGCCTGGTGGCTATGCCCTAGGGCACAGCATGTGCAATCTTGACGTACCACACTTTTTGTCTTGTGAGGAACTTGTAACCATAAGATTATCGAAAAGTATAGAAACCATGGGATTACCATAGTAAAAAAACTAATTCTTGAAAAACCCCATATATTAAAATTTTGAAATGGTTGAATACAATCATTCCTTACATGATTCGCTAGGCAGGGCGAAAACTAATTACAGAAAAAACCATCAGACCTAGTATCAAAACTAAACCTCGCTATTTGGTGAGCCACCACATTGGCATGTTCGCTATTCTTCGCCAGCTTAAAATTTGGAAGAAGCTTGGTTATGGCAACAACTTCATTCTTCAGATCCACGAGAGAAGACCTGTCAAGCTTATTATGTGCAAGGAAGGAGACCACAAAAGCGCAATTCGTTTCCAAAATAATCGGCTTATTTAAAGTCATACCCATATAAAGACCTGCCAAACATGCCCGAAGCTCCGCTTCATCAACGTTAGTACACAAACCAATATGATCCCATGAGGAGACAATGACTTCGCCCACAGAATCTCTACGAACACCCGCCCCCCCCCCCCCCACACACACACATACACACACACACACTCGCAATACAATTGCTTTCCACAAAATTGGTGTCAACGTTAATTTTAATATGATCAAAAGGCGGAGGCTGCCATACCTCACGGATACTCGATCATTACCACACTTTAAACCCTCTTGAACTCCCTTTCCTTTGTGTGACGCCCCCATTTTGATCGTACGCTAACCATGCACGCAAATGCGTACGACCAACATTAGGGACTCACGGGAAGATATCACAACACAACACTAAACACAAATTAAAATAATTCAAGCTTCATATTACAGCCAGGGGCCTCGAGGACTCGAATATAATAGCTTGAGTACAAAGTCAGCGGGAGCAACAACATCTGAGTACAAACATAAAAGGTACACAAGTTTTGCCTTAAGAAGGCTGAGCATAACAACGACAAACTAGATCGAAAAGGCGCGGGCCTCCTGCCTGGGAACCTCCGAACTACTCCTGGACGTCAGAGAAGTCTACGTCGTAGTAGGCTCCATCATGGTAGTAGTGGCCTCCGTCGGGGTAGTAGCAGTCGTCGGCGGGGTAAGCTGGATCCTGGGACTCCTGGGCTCCGTCATCTGATCGCAGCATCGAATCAAGGGGAAAAGGGGAGCAAAGCAACGGTGAGTACTCATCCAAAGTACTCGCAAGACTTACATCAGAACTATGCTAGATATGCACCAGTGTCAAAGGAATGGGGCTATATCTTTGGACTAAACTGCAGAAATGCCAGAAGAGGAAAGAAGGCCCAGTCCTATCGAAGACTAGCATCTTCAGCGTCTTGCAGCATAAGACGAGAGTTCAGAGCAGCATATTTTAATTAACAGGGTATAAAGCAGTAAGGCCCAGAGATTCTTCCTCGACTCCCTGCGAGAAAGCAATCCCGGAGCCAATAATTCAAGTAACATCATAAGTATCCAGTTCTAGTTATCATAGACCGGGATACTCTCTGAGCGTCCTTTACCGTGGACACGGCTAATCGATTAGTTTAACTTCCCTCACTACAAGAAATCTGTTAATCCATGACAGATCCGGGCCGTCATGGGTGAACGCAAAAACGTCGTCGAAGGGTAGTCATGACGGATTTGAAATCTGTCATGTATATCGCGTCATAATTTGACAGCCACACAGTCCATGACGGATCACCGAAACCGTCACAGATCTATGACAGTCCTAGGCTGTCACAATTCACTGTCAGGTAACGGTGTTACCTTGTATGCCATGTCATCGTCTAACATGGCAGACAACGTGGATCTAAAGTGGCAGCCTACATAGTATCAGCCCAATTAAAACTATAGCCCACTAAATTCTGTTTTAGGCTGTCGGCCCAATTATGGTTTCGGCCAACAATCCCATTCTATCATTGGCCCAACGGTTTCAATTTGGACCTATATTTCTTCAGCCCACTAAATTGTGTCCAAACCAATATCCATTAATTTTGGTCCATACAGAATTTATACAATCAATTTAATAGGATTTGTGCTGATATATCATTCTATAGAAATTCACATAATATATATATCATTCAATAGAAATAAAAATTATGGAAACGCTAATTACAGCCAAGAGCAAATACAAAATGCACCTTACTAAAAAACTAAAATTACAGACAAACAACCTTCTACAACCATAGTTGTTGCCATCTAATCACCGTCCAACAGCGCCGTGAGCCTGCAAGAGACCCTAGGACCCATTGGCGCGCAGCTCCGGTATCCTCGACACAGTTCTGTACAATGTATGCGCAGTGGTGGATGACGTGCCGGGCATGTACGACCTTGAGCACACACGGGCAACAAGCAAACCCGCAGGAGCGTTGACCACCGTGCTCAACAACGCGGAACTCGCCACATGGGAAGTGAAGGCCCATTGCAGCATTTGCCGTTGGGTGGTAGCATCCACCAAGGCATAGCACCGCGGCGACGGGTCGACGCGGCTTCCTCGGCGACGAGTCGGCGAAGCTCCTCGGTGACGAGTCGATGCGGCTTCCTCAGCGACGAGTTGGTGGAGCTCCTCAGCGATGGGTCGACGTGGCTTCCTCAGCGGCGAATCGGCGAAGCTCCTCAGCGACGGGTCGAAGCGCCTTCTTCGACGATGAATCGGCTCCGGCCGAGATCCTAGGCGACGGATCGAGGAAAGCCACCAGCGACTGGTCGGCGCAGTCTGCCTGCTGGCCCATCGCGATACGCCGGTACCCATGGTGGCCTGACAAACCGGCGATGCAACTTGGCTCATGGCAGTCTACGACCGTCTAGAGGAGTCACGAAGAATCGGGGAGAAGGATCTGGAAGAGTGGCGGCAGATCGGGAACCAGGGAAAATGAATCGGGGGATTTGGGACATTGGGTGTTGGCGGCTCGTGCGGTACAAGCACAAGATAGAGGAGCGACCGTGTTACGGACATTGGATCTCATCTGATCGGACGGTGGCTGTGTGCGATCCGTGGGAGTGTCCAAACAACCAATCAGGATGCAGGAATGGCCTCACACGGGATAGATGCCTCCTCTAGGTTATATTAACAATATTCATATAACTAAAATACAGTAGTATTTAAGAATTACACAAATTCATATATTTTCAAATAATATTTAAAAGTTTTTCATTTGAGGATCTGCAATCTAGTATTTACTAAGCTCGTCTATACGTTTCCATTAATCTCTAGTTATTTATTATTGTCTAAGATTTTTTGTTTGCAGCCACAAAAACTTCATAAAAGGATGTGAACAATTTTGAAAACAACATATACATTTTTTATATCACAATGAATTAAAACATGAACACTTTCCAAAACAATATGAACATTTAGTCAAATGACAAATATATAGTTTTTTAAAACTTTACTTTTATTTATTAAATATTAGTTCATTGTTTTGAATTATACAAACATTATTATAATTCATAAAAATATTTTTATTGTAATTTCTTGTCCAAGCAGAACATGAACATGTTTTAGAGTTACATGAACATTCTTTGAAATAAGTTATTTTATTTGTTTTTTATTATTTATAATACACGAATATTCTATCATTGTTTTTTTAATTTGATCAGAACTTACGTAGTTTCACAAAAAAAAGGGAAAAATCTAACATACTAAAATAGGCTGCAGTGACCGCAAGCCATGTAAGTCCCATGTGTGTGTTGATATTTAGGTGATTTCAATTAGTAATCATGGAAGATCACCAATGTTTTATTAGTCATGTGGATAGAAAAGCCAGGTTTGGAGCAGTTGGTCGCCTGTTCAAACCTTGTTAGGCGTTGTTTTTAATAAATTTTTATTTTGTATTGTTTCTCGACTATGGTGCCCAACAGTCATAGAGAGGCATTTTACAACATTTGTTATTAATTTAGGGGGTTTCTGTAAATAAACGTCGCTCCAGGACACAAATTTCATTTTACAACCTGTTTTTGCACATAATTTCACGTACTGGTAGTTCAAATTTGAATTGTACCATTGAATGACTAGAAATTGGGTGTACAAAAAGTTTCTAGATCAAACGACGAAGCAACCATTGCTTCCCGTTCGAACCCGACACATTCCTTGTCAAGACTTTAATTCTTCCTTGTAGATGGTTCGGTTTCTAAGCAATGTAGAACATAACTTCTGTGAAACATTTTCAAAATGTTACCACATCCTACTCAGATCATATCTTGATACCATACCAATTTTCATGGTATTCGGACATCGTTTGCATTTTTTAGAATAAAAGACTAATAAGCCCCATGTTGGTAGCGAGTCTTGACACCTAGATGGTTAGAATGTTCTTTTTCTTTCTTGGATAAGAGTTAAATATAGACTCAAGAAAACAAGGATGTTTTTTCAAACCATTTTTTGTACATAAACTACGTACTTATAGTTCAAATTTGAATTATATACATTAAATGTCTAGACAAATGCACTTAATGAGTAAAAAAGTAGTTGAATCCTGAAAAATATCCATTTTTGACATGGAACATGCAATGGTGTATGTTTTGTTTACAAAAAGTTTGAACTTAAAATGATGAAGCCAGTGCCGCATCGCTTTCACACCTCAAACATTCTCTCTCGAAATGGGTAAATCTCTCAAGACGTTCCATATAATTCAAGGCATATTTTGAAGTGAATACACGACAAAACATTTTATTGCTCATATACACTTCAAACTTGGACATAGTCTTACTTTCACGTTCCAATTGACAAAAGGGAATATACAATGCCACTTATTATATAAATATAAATGGTTTCCTATTTTTCAAAGAACCAACAAAGATGCCCTTTTGAAGTAACTTGAAGATACATTTATCTGGTAGACCCCTATAGAACTTTTAAATGTAATATAGTAAATATATGTTGTATTGTAGGCGTTTTAATAATTTTAAAGATGATTCAATATTTTCTATAGTTTACATGAATCTATGTTAGTTTATTGGAGGTAATTTCAAACGAGGTTTAAATTTTAGAAAAAATATATATAAGGAATTATCTTTTATTCAAAAATATTTTTACAATATCATGGACATTTTTAAAAACCTTAGGCATTTTTAAATTCACAAAAAAGTCCAGAATCACAAACATTTTTTGAATTCACCAAAAAACTTCAATTCATGAACTGTTTTTCGATTTGATGAACATCGTTTTCAGTTTTCTGAACATTTTAGTTTCCAGATTTTTTTGTCAAAATTAGAAAATATTTTCATAGAAAACTAACCACAAAAATGGCTGAAAAAACATACAAAAAAAACGAAACGAAAAAGGAAAAAATAGCTTATAAAAAGCCTAGAAATGCATGAAATGAGTTAAATATAGCAAACAAACCTCGAAAAATGCAAATTTTTGACAAAGATCATGTCATACGAGGGCATCACACAAAGTTTCATGTTTTTCAGATTTCAATGACATTTTTCATAATTAAAAGATTGCCAAAATGTTTTGAAAAAAATTCGTCATGCATTGAACAAATTGAGAAAGTGTATTTTAAAAAATGTTCATAATGATTTCGGAAAATGTTCAATGTGCATTAAAATATTATTATGTACATTTATTCTAACATTTTTACAAACATGTTTAACACTTTTAATACAATTCTAAAATTTATTATTATTACACAATAAATTTTAATAAAAGTTCAACAGTTTCAAACCACATGTTTTAAACTTTATAATAATTGTATAGTTTTAAAAGTATAATTGATATTTACAATAATTGCATGCTTTTGGTCCTGAATGAAGATACATAATTTTACAAAAAAAAACATCGAATCATTTAAATCCACGTAAGTTATAGAAAAGGTTCATGTTACCTCTTCAAGGTACACAATAACAAAATAGAACAGAGATTTAAAATACACCATAATTGGATATTAATAATTATTGTAACTTTTATACATCGGGAAATAAATTTAAAAATAAAAATGGAAAATTAAACATGAACTTGGACAAAATAAAGAGAAAGCCAATAGAAAACTACGCAGTTCGCGTACAGGGCCGCCAAATTTATGCAAGACAGGCAATAGACAGAATTGATCTATATAGGAGTAATAAGTACTCAATGTACAACGTTCGTAAAATTTCAGTTGATGAACCGTAGCCTAGCTAGCACCGTGGGCAAGTTTTTTATTTAGCTGAGCACCGCAGGTAAGTGATTAACACCTCAATTTAGAGGTCAAGTGTTCGAACCTGGCTGCCTCACTTTTAACTCGCGATATAAGGCTCAACTAAAAGAAACTTGCCATTTATTGTCACTAGTAAGCATGCACGTGCACGCATGTAATCTTGAATTTCTTCAATTTTTTTGTATCATGTCACCACAATAACAAGCCATATTTTAATAACAATAGTAATCTTGCACGTGCTTCCCTAAAAAAAATCCCTCAAAAAAATCCCTAAAAGAAAGTAATATTGCACGTACAACACATGTGGCAGTCAAATACCAACAATTCAAGTGAGTGATAAATTGTCATTCAAAATTTGAAAACATAATTTAACAAGAGTCAATCAATTAACTATGATGGACAAAAGAGAAATTTGAAAACATTATTTAACATGAGTCAATCAATTGCAAGTCACCACTGCATCTCCATCGCTAGTATTCCAGTATAGATACCTTCAAGGTTTTTTAGGGTATATCTTCGAGGTTTTCCAACTCAAAAGTTTGAGATCAACTCAGAACAGAAAGGTGGTTGCAACAAATGCAAGAATCAAATAGGGAAGAAAACATACGTCATCTTTCGACCAATCAAAAAAATATTCCCAGATGAAGGGTCTCACCATCGCTTACATATCCTCTCAGCTTCTGTGATAGTACAAATAATCTCAAACATAACCTGTATAAAGAGGCACATTCCAGTCCTGGCACATACTGTACAATCATCGACTTCACCTGCAACGTGCCTCAGGCCGTATTTGATGCGATCGTTCATGATATCCTGCAAAACAACTTTCTCATATTAACAGGAGAACTCAAACAATTCTTGTTTTCAGGTGCTACCAGTGTAGTCCTTGCCTCTTGTATAAAGAGGAGACTGCTGTCGTTGATATCAATTCACTGACTTCTTTCTAGAAAAAGCATTAACTGAGTTTGAACCCATCGTTAATAACAAACAAAAATCTACACTCCCTTTCCAACAGAGAAGTTGAACAGCCCTTTCCAAAAAAAATGTAGCACATCATCAAAGGAGTGCCTGTTCCTGTAGATCTATTTCTAAAAAAAATATCACATTCCTCCGTAGGCCTATAGTTTGATTTTCTATCAATGAAATTCTCGTAAATATGAACTACTACTGCATAATTTAGTGTGACAAATAATTTTGCACAATCGATAGGAAAATTAAGTAGCACATACCACCATAAGCCCATGCACTCCACGTGAAGCCATGATTATGTAGGGCACGCCCGAGTAATCTTTAGAGGCTTCTGATGCTAAAGAAGGGATATCCTGAGAAAGAGCAATGCCAAATTGCAATAGAATAGAACATAGGCACCGCTAACATCTTCGGTTGTAAGCATTTTAGAACTACCAATCCCGAAAAATATCAACAACATAATTGCTTCCAGTGCCGTCCAGGCGAAAGGAAACATGGACCGACAATAACGCGAGATGCTCCCTGCTGCACATATTTTCCAAATGCTTCCATAATAGTAGGCTCAGCCAGCTCCTTCATTTTTCCAAAGCAAAATATTTAGCAACTTCATGTATCTCAAAGTGAAAATATATCTCCAGAAAAGAACTAACAGTGATATGATTCATTAGCACAAAAATCCTCCAGCATTGAATTCAAAAGAAAGAAGCCTCCAGCCCATATAATTTAATATTACATATAAATAGCAATTGGAGAATGATCAAACAAAATATCAAAGAGATTTTGGTAATGGTAATACACCTTTCCGAGAAATCTCAAGAAAAATCCATACGGGACACTGGCTAAAAATATACGTTGCTAAATGACCACTCATTAGCCAAAGCTTACTGGTATGTGTGATTAATTTGTAAGAGATCCCACATATTTCCGCAAGATGTTAGCTGGATGGTGAAACAACCCTTTTATCGGTCCGTACAACATCTACTTTCCATCAGTTAGCTAGCTAAAAACAGCAGGAGCAACAGAAATCCGAATATCCTTTTGCAGGACCAGTTGTCCTTGTGCAGCTCCCAGAAGAGAGATCCTTCAACTACTATGAGCTTAATAGGTTTTCCATACATGTCTTATAGGGAAAATGGTGCTTGTTTGGATGGACATACATGCATGGCCACCATATAAACCTGTTAAAATTACACATTTTTTGCACCAACTCTGTTGAAAATACATTATGAATGATTAACTACTCAACATATAGATGGCATGTTTCGTACTATTTTATCGAACAGTTCGCCTCCATTTTTGTTTGTCCAGCTAAAACCTACAATATCGTCAAAATGCTGCTGTAGTAATGGAAAACTAAATAAGTAACCGAACTGCAGATGTTTGTATTACCTCGTTTCGTGTCGATGTTGAGGTGTCTTACAATCTTGATTATTGAGATATTTCCTTTTTGTTCTGTCAAGAAGCATTATGCGTCAGCTCACACTGAAATGAAGATGTAGACTTTCCTGAAGCAAATCCTTGATGCAAATCGAGCAAAGAAGACCGTTTCTTCAGAGAAAATTTGAAGTGGTCCTTGTTAGCAATTTGTTAATCTGATGGCAGCTACTGCACACAGCTTCTGCGAGGATATTCCACCCACACCTGAATCTTAAAAACTTTTTTTCTCAACCAAAAACGCACAGAATATACAACGAATCATACAAAATTGTAGTGAAGTCTACAGACGAACAACAACAAGGGTATTAAATTGTTTGGATCAAAGCTGAGACAGGTAGGGGGAGCAGAAGGAGTTTGATTTGGATTTGTGCGAGCGAAACTTGGTGTGGGACGGCTTACCTGTTGCAACATGCGATGGTTGAGGATGGTAGTGTCCATGTCGAGCACCTTCATGGCGATGGGGGAGCCCGTGTCGGCGTTGACCGCAAAATTCACCTTGGCGGCCAACCCCCACCTCATACGGCCGTACAAGCCTCTTCTTCGCCGCGTCTGCCATTCCCTTGGAGACCCTCAAAGCTCCCCCGGCCTTGCGCCACGCTGCCTCCTTCCTCCGTCCGGTATGGAGAGCGCGCGCGCTCCGCTACGCTGCGTCGTGGTCAAGCTCCTGCGGCGGCCGGCGGCGAACACAGATGAGGTTGGCCGCGGAGCGGAGGAGAGGAAGCCGGGGCGTTGCAGGTGGGTGAGGGGACGGACGCGACGGTCTTGAGGCGGCCCACCGGCGGCGACGTGGGAGCGCGGGTTGTCATCTCCTGGACGGCGGCGCACAGGTGAACCCTAATTCGGGAGAGCTCGGGGAAAGGGTGCCGAGCGCTATCTCTGGCGAGGTCGGGGACGTTTTTAGTCAAAAGCGGATGGCAGAGTTTTCGTCCGCTCTCGTAAATTGGTAAACGTACACAGGTGGGGATTAATTTTTATGTTAACCGTTAGATCTAATTAGGTGAGCTGGATCGTGAGGTGGTATTTTGTGTTGGCTGTTCTGCGTACGTGTTTTTGTGTGCACTTAGTAAAGAATATGTTGGTTTGTTTAATAGTAGTATAGAAATAGAAAGACTAGCCATTTAAGGCTGAACTTCTATAGTAGTACTATAATAAGGAGAAGGTGTATGCTGCTCGCACGCGTGAAGCTGTAGCCCACTGGCTATGGAGAGCACACCATACTACTGAGGTCGTGGGTTCGAATCCCTGTCCGCACCTCCAATTTTTTGTTATAAATTCCATGGTAAAGACTTAACACGGTAGGTTGGTCGCATGTCAGTACAAACTTACCTCTGCAGGTTAATCCCACATCAAGCAACCGTCAATGTGGCCGATCCAGCCACTTCACGAAGTGGCCCAACCACACGATGACACGTTAGCATAGTCGAAAAAATAATAGAGCGCGCAACGATCGTCAGTAAGATCCATGGCCTGGGCCAACCCCGTCACGACACGTATGCATAAAAAACCTATGACGGTTTTAGCCATCCTAAAATGAAAGATAAAACTCTATGTTTTGTGAGCAGTCAGCCACTCGTGAATTCATGACGGATCCCATGACGGACCGACGTAAACCGTCATGGTCTGTGACGGATTCTAGGAACGTCACCCGAAATCTGTCATGGATTAACAGATTTTTTGTAGTGCCTGCAGGGGTGCACAAACTTACCCAACACGCTCGATAAACTCTGGCCGGATACAATTTTCGGGTCATACCCGGCCTCGGCCGATCGACACGACGTAGTCCTGCCTAGGCTCAACAGAGAGGCCAGCACGCCGGTCTACATCCTAATGGCTCGGGGTCTTGGGCCATCGCCCTCGCCATCCTGCACGTTACGCCCTCGGCCGGTGTCAGTCCTAGCATGCCTTAGTAACAAGCGCCATGCGTTATCTCGGGCCACCCGGGCGCGAGTCGCTCCATGTGACATCTGAAGAGCTTTCGGAAGAATGTACGCCGTAGAGTGCCCATATCTTTTCCCGCGTGGTGGTTAGTGCGAAAGAGGCCAGAGGCCTTCTCAGATCACATATCCAAACCCGTTAGTGACTTTATAGTTTGCGGTGACGATCGGTCCCACCATCCCGTCGCCCCGTCTCGATGCTTGTGGCAAGGACATCACTGTTCGGCCACACCTCGTAATAACCCTTTGGATGCCTTACCGGCGCATCCCACCACATCTTACTCACACGGGTACCCTTGGGGCCGACCCGTCTCAAGACTGTCGGGAACTCAGGTCCACCTCAACAGAGTGGTACCGCCTGTCCCTTCAGTCCCGTCTTTCACATGTAATTCAGTGTCAAGTCAAAATGGATGTGCATCAGTACACCAAGTGGATATCCGAGGAATCACTCTCGATATATCACACTCGGGGTATGTGAGGTGATGTGTCGGTAACGGCTTGTCAGTCATGTTGACGGAGTCTTCTGTCTTCAAGTCCTCGATGACGACGGTGATGAAAGCAGGGGCAACGACAATAGTAAAATGGGAGTCACAGGGGGACACTATCCATACCTATACTACAACATTATATGAAAGCAGGTATGAAAACAGTACTCAAAATCAGGCTATGCATCAGAATAGGTGCTGTTAAATACAGTAGCAAAATCTAATGCAAGCATGAGAGAGAGAGAATAGGTGATATCGGAATGATCAAGGGGGTTTTGCTTGCCTTGTTGCTCTGCTGCAAAAGGCTGGTTGTCAGGGGCGTAGTCGTACTCGGCAACAGCGTCAGTCTCGGAGGCTACCGGAGAGAAGAGGGGGAAGAAACAATAAATACAAGCAAACAGATGCAACACGATGCATGACATGGCAATACGCAGTGCTAGGGGTAGTCTAACGCAGTACTACACGTATCAGACGGAACGGGAGGATATCTGACGATAATTCCCGGGTCTTTGGATTTATCGGTCAGACGATCCGGAGGGGAAAAGTTCCATGTTTGCTATGCTAGGAGCATGTGACAGACGAACGGATAGCGTATTCGGATTCGTGGGATTTTTCTGATCAACTTTCATGTATAAAACTTTTTCATCTGAGCTACGGATTATTTTATACGACCTTTCAAAGATTTAAACCTTTTTCTGAAATTATTTAAATTACCAGAATTTCTAAATAGGAATATGACGTCATGCTGATGTCATCACTACATCAGCAGTCAGCTGACCAGCTGACTGGTCAAACAGACAGGTGGGACCCACCTGTCATAGGCTAGACTAATTAAACAGTAGATTAAACTAACTATTTTAACTAATTAGCTAGTGGGACCCACTATCAGGGACTGTTTAGTTAACTAATTAACTAACAGATTAATTAACGATTTAATTAACATTTTAATTATTCTTAAAATACTTAACAGGGGGGTGGGGCCCGCGTGTCAGTGGCACTGTGCTGCCACGTCGGCGCGTTGACTGGTCAAACCAGTCAACGGGGCCCGTGGGGCCCCGTTGGCAGCGACCCAGGGGGTGGCCCCAGGCTAACCACGTCGGCGGCGGCCGGCGGCTCAACGCCGGCGACGCAAAAACGCGGCGGAGGGCCACGGCTCTCGTCGGAATCGCGCTACGGGGGGCCATTTGGCGTGCGGCTGGGCTCGTTCGAACGGCCACTCAGCCGCGCACCTAGTGGTGGCGTCGGAATGGCCAGGGGAGGCCGGCAGGGCCGCCGGCGGTGAGCCGTGGCGGCGATGCGGCTCGGGTGTGCTCGGGTTCGGCGATACGGCGTGCAAACGAGCCACCTAATACGCTAGGGAGGGCCTACGCGTTGCGGTGAGTAAAATGCGCACGGGCCCGAAGCCATTTGGTCGCCGGAGCCACGCCGGCGACGAGCTCGGGCGGAGCTGCGTTCGGGCACGACGGGGAGGGGGAGCTACGGCGGCGGAAAGGACCGGGGAGGAGAGGGGAAAGAAGCGCATGCTCACGGGGCTCCTGCAGATGTGCTTAGCGGGCTCGGGGAGGGCTCGGTGTGGCCGGAAACGACGGTGAACGGCGGCGGGGATCCGAGGAAGAAGACGGCTCGGGGTCGGCGTAGCAGGGGCTCCGAGCTCCAACGGCTGGGCGTAGTCGGAGCAGGAGCTCGCGGTGGTCCTTCTTGGCACGGAGGCGATGAGTGGGAGGCTCAGTGGCCGCGGCTACGGGTCGGCCATGGCGGCGGCAGCGCTCGGGAACGGAGGAGGAGAGCGAGGGAGAGAGAGCGAGGCGAAGCAGACGGGTCCAGGGGGTCGCGGGGTGGCCTCCTTATCCATCCACGCCAGCAGGGAGGGAAAATATCGCGAGGGGGGTCGGGCGAGCGAGCGCGCGCTCTCTGTGCGGGCGACAGCGCGAGGGAGAGAGAGAGAGGGCGAGAGGTAGAGGACGACGGCGCTAGCGGGCTGGGCCTGGCACTGTAGCGCCAGGCCTAAGTGCACAGGGCCGTTTCTGTTTTCTTTCTTTTTCTTTTCTGATTTCTTTTGCAGCTTTTGTTTTATTTTCTTTTCTGCCATATTTCTACTCAGCAAAAATGTGCCACTGGGTCCAAATAATATCTTGCAATATTCTGTAGGGCCACATTCATTTTGGACATTTTTTTGGAAACTGTTTGCATTTCCAATTGAATTTAATAGCACTATAAAATGCAATTTGGTGCTGATTTTGAAGATGGGGTCCACATCATAGCTTTGGTGATGTTGTGTTCCTAAACACCAATTGTTTTGTGATTTAACACAAGTGTGCAACATTTTATTCTTGCAGTTTGCAATTTTATTTTATCACAATAAAATCCTAGGGCATTTAGTAGTGGAATTTGAAATAAGATATGAATTTCAACTTGGTCATATCCTATTTAGCAAAAAGATTTGTTGCTGATCATGGTCATCACTGTAGCACTGATCCAGGGGTGTTACACTTTGCCGCCAGGGACAAACTCAGAATTGGAATGGCAGGACGAGAACATCATCCAATAGTTATCCACACAGCTAGCGGAGTTTGAAACAGACTCCTTCCCCTTAGAAAAAATTAAATCATTGCTTAAGTGTCAAGCTCTCCAGAATATGAATAAGATTTTCTGACGTGATGGATGGGTTAACTGATCCAATGAGATAAGCAGCCAATCAGGCCATGAGCACTTCAAAACCTCTTCCATCAGCATATTCCACACGCCCATCAACTCCAAACGCACAGCCCTCGCATTAGGGCAAGACACCAAAGCATGAAACGTACTTTCATCCTCCAATCCACAAAAAGAGCATAAGCCCAAAGTCGCCTGATGATGTTTAACTCTATTAACCTGAACCGCCAAGCTATTAGATGTAGCATGCCATGCAAAAATTCTCATCTTCTGAGGGACATTAGCCTTCCAAATGACATTCCATAGCTTTCTCTCCCCATAAGCGTCTCCACTAGACTTTCCACCCTCCTCCTTCTGCTCCTTGATATTAAGTGCCAAATTATACGCGCTTTTTACAGAAAACAATCCATTCTTTTCAAAGTGCCAAGCAATATTTCTTTTGACCTTTTGTCAACACGTCATTCATATCACAAAGATCAGAATGTATAAGCTCTAGCGGCACCAAGTCTCTCGCCTCTGCAGTCTTATGGGACTTGCGACGTTGCTTAGCTCGCACACACACTTGGCACTTGGAGCCCTTGACAGTAGTGAATTTTGAAATTAAACTCATATTGGCTAGCCGCGCCATGCAACCAAAGTTAATATGACAAAGTCGTGAATGCCAAATATTAGACTCATTATCGTGGCAAACATTATTAATAACTTTAGTGCAAATATCTGACAAAGACAGAACAAGCCTCCGCACTCATAGCCTTTTTCAACAAATTATCCATACTTAGAAATTACAACTTTATTGGACTCGAAAACTGATGCGGAGCATCCTAGGACATCACCATGACAAGAGCCCGTTCGGCAAGGGACACGTGCGACATCTACTTCACATACATAAAGGTGAATCATATCCTTTACACGTGTTCACTTGACCACTTCAAAGGTGGTATACTACTTGACACTCCTCTCGTGTGCATACATAGGTATTATTGGAGCTTCATGAATGAAGAGGAGGAGTGCAAGTGCCAAGGAACAACTACACCATCCGCGAAGGAAGTGTGGAAGCGCAGAAGGAAGAAGAGCATTTGTGCCAGCGCAGGAATTAGAGGTACAACCGGTCAACTACCGGTCAAGCAGTACAACCGGTCCACTACCGCCAACTACCACCCCAACATAGCCCGAGCTTCTGTTTTGAAGCGGTTCGAGACCGGTACCGCCACGGTTGTTCCGCCAGCTTCTCCATGACCGGTACAACCGGTCCCAACTCTCAGGACGCCTCCAGGAAGTGGTACAACCGCCCCAAGTGGTACAACCGGTGTTGTGGCCGGTACAACCGCCCTTCATCTGCGCAGTAAAAGGAGCCATGACTCATGTATTCCCAACTTACCCCTTGGACTATATATACTCTTTCCCCACCTCATTTCTAGGGTTAGCAGTGGTTTAGCTCATAGACTAGTTGAGCATTGCTCCTTCCATAGCCTTCACCCATGGAGTTGATACCTCTACGTGAGAAGATCCTATGGATGTCAAGGCCCCTATCTAGGGAAGATCCTCTGGGATATCAAGACCCCATCTCCCCATGGGATTTGGGATGAACTCTACCATGTATCCTTCTTTCCCTTTGTTGTTCATGTACCTTTGTGGATCTTGTGCGTGGTGAGTCTAGTGGATGTGTGATTGGACTTGTTCTTGAGTGTTTCCTCTTGTGATTTCTCCTCGTCCTTCCCCGTGTTATTCGTGTTCTTGAGGTTTCCCCCTCCAATTCGTGAAAGATCGACACCTACGGGTTCCACCTCGTATCATATTGGTATCAAGAGCCACATTTCTCACGAATTTGGAGTCCCCCCCTTCGTTTTCTGGCCTATTTTTGTTTGTTTTTGTCCCAATTTGAAAATCCCCACCAAAAATAGCCTCACCAATTTTTTTGCAATTTGTTCGTTCTTGTGAGATTTTGTTGTGTTTGATTCATGATTTTGTTGTTTGGCAAGTAGATCTTAGCATTCCCCACCTCCCACCATGAAATCTATCCGAAATTTCTTTCTCCTCTTTGATTTGGTCAGCCCCGAGTTCCTCCCGTGCTCAGATCTAGGAATTTTCTCGTTCCGAGCGGTACAACTGCAAGCCATTGCGGTACAACCGCTCCCCCTCCACCTGATACTTCCACCGCACCAAACTGGAACTCCAGTTTCGCCCCAGGAGTGGTACAACCGCCCTAAGAAGCGGTACAACCGCTAATCCCAGGTCCAGCACTTACGCATCTTAAAAACGACACCTTCAGGATGCTCCAGGGGCGGTACAACCGCCCTTCCAAGCGGTACAACCACCCCTCCCAGTTTCAGCCTCGGCTGATTCACCGTTTTGACCATAACTAATTGACCCGGAGTCCGATTTTGACGTTCTTTAGCTCGTTGGATAGCTATTGACATGCCCCATCCATATATATAGGTTCCAAAACCATTTGGATCCATTAGAATTTTCTCATTTTGGCAAGTTTTCCTAGGCCTTCACCATAACTTCCGCATAACCATCCCACCATACACTTCCGCTACATTAACCCAATTTTGTTTGAGATTTTGAGTTGCGGTTTCCGTTTCCTAAGGTGTTTCGGCTAATTAGGGACGGTTCTACATCGACAACACCACCACTCATCATCGCCTCGGCCTCGACATCGACAACGACCACTTCGCCTTTTGGCACCCCAACTGTAAGCAAGGACGGTAACCTCGACGACATCATTGTCTATTTCCTTGCCATCGCATTGATCGCTTCAAGCCTATTGCGTACCTTACCCATTAAGACTAGCAAGTTGAGAATTGTCGGGTCACGTTACTTGTGCACCGTAGTGTTACTCTTATGTCGCATAGCTACATTTAGTGTGCAAACATCTTGTTATCTACATTGTGCCATAAGTCTCTCCCGTGCATATCCATCATACTTGTCTCATATCTTGGTTCGAGCATCAAGCATAAAAAAAGAGCAAAAGAAGGAAAAGCTTTTAAGCAAAATAGGAGATACAAAAGAGCTTGTAAGCAATAGCAATAGCATTGAGCCATTTTGCATAGTAGATACTCTTGGATCATACATACATATCATACTTGGGATTGAAGATGGCACATTTACTCTCATAGGTTGGTGCACAAGCGCGTATCAAGCCCATTTGAGTAATCGAGCTATTGTCTCTCTAGTATCCGTGCAACATGAGCCTTTTCCATGGTCTCCCATTTTATGCTCATTCCTTGGTTGCGCGGATCACACGTATCTATCCGTGTGTGTTGCTAGGTGCGATGATAGCTATTGATCTATTTGCTTTGCATTGCAATTTTGTGAATCTTCCTCAACATTTTAGATATCTTGGATTAACATTTGCTTGAATTTTGTGCCACTTGTCCTAACCAAGCCACTCGATAAGCTTTACTTTGTAGGTGTGCGTGAACAAGTCCGGTACCAATTCCACTATTCTCAATTCACATTGAGTGAAACGGGATACATTCTCAACCTTGGGAATGGTATCTTGGTATTGTTTATCTCATTTCCTACTCACCTTTGCTCGACTCTTGTGATGGCTAGGCAAAGCACATCCTCTTCGGTCTACAACAACAATGTCGAGTTCGATGCCATGAAGAAAACCATCGATGCCAAGTTGGATGCTCAAATGGAGGAGCTCAAGGCCCTCATCAACATCGGCAAGAGGTCTTCCTCCTTTTCAAGAAGACACTCAAGTGCAATGCTTCCGAGCTACCATCTCTGGCAAGATCACATAGGCGTTGGCACCATCAACGACATGAACAAATAACGGCTTCAACATCAATGCGTCAAATGACGAACAAGCGTGAAGGTCATGAGCTCGACACCAACCACAGCTCGATGACTTCACCACCTACCTTGGCATCTTCGCCAAGCGACTTCAAGGCATCTTCGCCTTTGGATGTGCGGCATCTTCGTTGAAAAGAACTTCAAGAGAAGCTCCCCAAGCTCAAGTCCACATCTTCCACGAGCTACTATGACCTCAACATCGACCATGAGATTCCTTTCTATGGGAGTCAAGACCCTGAGGAGTATCTCGAATGGGAGCACAAGTTGGACACCTAACTCAAGCTACTTCAAGTCCCTTCCGAAGATCAAGTGAAGTGTGCCACAAGAAACTTCCATGGCGATGCGTCGACATGGTGGCTTCACACATATTCGAAGAGCTTCGATGTGAGTTAGTCCAAGACGAAGAAAGCTATGTGGCGGGAGTTTGTGCCTTTCACCTACACGGAACATCTTCAACGCCACTTGGAGAACACCATACAAGGATCCAAGTCCATCGACGAGTACTTCATGAAGATGAAGAAAGCCTTGCGACGAGCCGGCGTGAACGACCCCATTTGGATGAAGTTCCACTTCACGATGGGATTGAACAACGACATTGCCACGGTTATCTTCCTCAACAACTACGAGTCTTTCGAAGACCTCTACATTGGTGCTCTCCAGGCGGAATAAGAACTCAAGGCCAAGGCTACTCAACTCCGAGCACACTTTGCGATGACCAAGCTCCAAGACGACAAGCATGAGGATGGTACCACCAAGATGTCCAAGCCCGACGAGCTCCAAGACGACGCTCCCAAGTTCGACTTCACCGCCATCCCTCTATGTGGCATTGATGATGTCGAGTCTACCACGACTCTTTTTGAAGACGGTGCGGCGATGACTACGACTATGGAGCCACTCAAGGAATATGCTTTGGAGGCGAGCGACAAGGTGGCGAGCAAGGATGATGCTTCCATATTTGGAGGCGAGAGTGGGATAATCGAGCATGGGATTTTCCCTTCAGTCATGGAGGAGAGTGATGATGTGACATCTTCGGCCTTCACACACGACGACGGTGACGAGATGGTTGAGCATGGGATTTTCCCTTCGACCACGATGACATTTGGAGACGAGTTGAGAGACTTATGCCACCATATTGAGAGTGAGAGTGCCTTCACCACTAGCCCCATATATGATGTGCTACCCCAATTCCCATGTGAGGATAGCCACAACCCCCACCACTTGAGTGAGATGAGTGACTCCACCATATGTGAGTTTGAGTACACCTACATAGAGGGAATGAGTGAGCCACCACCACATAGAGCGATTGAGGTAGTTGATAGGGCATGTGAGGCCATTTTGATTTCTAACAACTTGACCTCTACCTCTATTGTGTCGAATTTGATGCAAGGTCCCGTATTTGATGATGCGCCGATCCTTGACAACTTCGCCCCTCCTTTGGAAAAGATGATGGCCATGGTGGAATATGATGCACCCCCCACATGGTACCATCATGATGAAGATGACCACAAGTTGGTCTATGCCACCTCACCTACACCACATGTGTGGAATGCAGAAGGTAACATAGGTGAAGGTAATGATCTTGTCCCACTAGTGGACTATCTTGAGATTGATTGCTTGCATGATGCCGATCCACCTATTGTCATGCTTCATGATTATGCGACTTTCTCATGTGATGAATTACCCATTTATGATGATTTTGACGATTCACATGTGGAGTATATTAGTTGTGATGCCATGTTGCATAGGATACTTGTGAGAACTCCATAGGTCACATCATGTTTGACATTTCACTTGATTTTTCATATGCTATGCATGAGATCACTCATATCGCATCTTTGCAATCTCTTCGTAGTAACTATGCATATGCCATTAAAGTAAACCCAATTTGCACATATGGCATAGATGACAAATCCATGGTTATTGGCATTTGTTTTTCATGTGATGATATTGCCATTGCATCATTTGCGCAATTGTTCACCACTGCCATGCCATGACCACCACGCTTTGGAAATGCATTGTTTTGGATGTTGTCCATATTCTCCATATTATGATTCCGCTATTGCACATGAGGAGACCACCATAGTTTCCTCATACATATTAGGAGATTTTAACCCATCCCATGCATTGCATGATTCCAATAAATGTGTGCACAATATGCCCCTCATGAATAAAATTTCTATTGATACGCCATATACTTGTATGCAAAATTTGTGTGCCCATCATGTTATACACAACAACTATTCTTTCATGACGGATGACATGTTCCTATACCATGCCTCAAATTACTTTGAGCATTGTTTATCTTGTGCTAACTCTCACATGCACATACACATCATGATGAATGATGTGTACATTTACCACACACACACTTTGTTTTGTGTGTCTCCTTGTTGTGTAGGTACACATGATTCATCATCAACCTCGCAAGCGCACGAATCGACGAAACAAGCTCTAGAGAGCAATGAAGACGTGCGCCACCATGGAGTGCTTACCATCCACCCAACCTCTTTTCACAAATACTTCACGCATTTCTTCTACATTGCTCTCACATGGCTATGGCTTCTTGCTCATTACACTTATTATGCCCATATTGCTATGTTCACTTTGCATGCTATGCTCATTTCTATGCCCTTGCCATGCATTTGTGACCCGTGCCTTGCATCTCACATGACACTTGATTATATGACTTGTATGTGTATTTGCAAGCTTGGTGGAGATATTACTTACTATCGCCATGTTTTATGTGTGCCCCATGCCTATGGTAATACATTGATATCTCTTTGTGTTCGTGCTCGTGATATGTCATGTGCATTGTCTTTGGCCACTATTTGCACACATGACATGATTGCCATGATTACATCTAGTATGTTGCATCTTTGCATTACTAGCTTACATTCTTTGATTCCTATGATCACTATACTTGCTTATGTTGCATCACCGATGATTAATACTTGCTCATTTCACACGGTTGATGACAATCATTGCCATGCTTTGCACATGATTGATATTGCATATTGTCATATGTCTCCATGTGTTGCCTCTTTCTTGCTATATGATTTGTCATGTATTGAGTGCAACAATGCTATTAATCTTGTTAGTGAGATTGCCCCCATAGCTTTCTCTCATGTTATTGGAGATTTGGACATCTTTCATGTGAAGCATGCTTGCTTTCCTTCTTTGCATCATATGCCTAGTGCCATGAATATAGCCATTGTTGCATCATATTATTCATTCACTTGTGATCCTAATGGTTATGTGCAAGAGAAGAGAATCATCATGATGGATGATGTGTTTGTCTACCATGCGCATACATTATTTCTTTTGTTGTGTGTATGTGTAGGATACTTCGACTACATGTCACCTTCCACTTCACGTGAGTTGACCATTCGAGCTCTTAAGAGCGAGCCATGCTACACCGACACGTTTCTACATCGCACTTGCTTGCGCATCGACATTGTGAAGCACACACAAGGACATGTTTTCAAGGTGACATCCTTCTTGAGCATGGATATTATGGATCATCCTACTTGTGTTGCTTGTACCATGACATATATTGGTCATCTTGGACCACTTATTTGCACACATGTTAGTGATATTACTTTTACTCACGATTGCCACATTGCCATGCCTCATGACATATATACCTTGTGTGTTGCGTCCAACTTGTGGATTAATTGCTCCTATCATATGTTTGGTTGCAACAATGTCATTTCTTCACATTTGCCATGCCCCATTGATTGCTACATGCTTGACTTGATTGCCTCACACATGAGGACCAATTGCTCTTTCTATTGTGTTGAGTGCCTCAATATCTTTACTACACCATGTGCACAATATGCTTGGATTGTCTTGCACTTGCCCCATGTGTTTAGACACTTCATTTTATTTGGTGTTGTGAATGATTATTATGCCTACCATAGACCTTTTGTTGATTGCTTTATGCATGCGTGCTATGACATTGAGGTAGATGCTCGTTCTATCGTCAGACATATTTGCATTCCTACCTCACATATTCATGCTTGTCCCCATGATGACTTAGATTGTTCTCAATTCATATGCTTACACGTCATGACACAATCCCTTGTCACACCATATGTTATGCATGATGACGACACTTGTTCGGTGAATCACCACTTAAATGCTTGGTTTTGCACTAACACTAACCACGTTTGTTTTTCCAAGTGTTTGTCATATTTGCTGCTTTTGAAGGAATTACTAGACGGTGCGACATTGGAGAGTGCCCCTTTCGAGTTTGATGATGATGAGTGCTTGGTGATTGTCCACTTCTACATGGTGACGCCATCTCTTTCCCATGGTGATTTGGATTTCGATCCGAGGACGGATCTTTCCCAATGGGGAGGGGATGATGCGGAGCATCCTATGGACATCACCATGACAAGAGCCCATTCGGCAAGGGACACGTGCGGCATCTACTTCACATACATAAAGGTGAATCATCTCCTTTACACGTGTTCACTGGACCCCTTCAAGGGTGGTATACTATTTGACACTCCTCTCGTGTGCATACATAGGTATTATTGGAGCTTCATGGATGAAGAGGAGGAGTGCAAGCGCCAAGGAACAACCACACCATCCGCGAAGGAAGCATGGAAGCACAGAAGGAAGAAGAGCATTTGTGCCAGCGCAGGAATTAGAGGTACAACCGGTCAACTACCGGTCGAGCGGTACAACCGGTCCACTACCGCCAACTAACTCCCCAACATCGCCCGAGCTTCTGTTTTGAAGTGGTTCGAGACCGGTACCACCCCGGTTGTTCCGTCAGCTTCTCCATGATCGGTGCAACCGATCCAACCACCGGTACAACTGGTCCCAACTCCCAGGACGCCTCCAGGAAGTGGTACAACCGCCCAAGCGGTACAACCGGTGTTGTGGCCGGTACAACCACCCTTCATCTGCGCAGTAAAAGGAACCACGACTCATGTATTCCCAACTTACCCCTTGGACTATATATACTCTTTCCCCACCTCATTTCTAGGGTTAGCAATGGTTTAGCTAATAGACTAGTTGAGCATTGCTCCTTCCATAGCCTTCACCCTTGGAGTTGATACCTCTACGTGAGAAGATCCTATGGATGTCAAGGCCCCTATCTAGGGAAGATCCTCCGGGATATCAAGACCCCATCTCCCCATGGGATTTGGGATGAACTCTACCATGTATTCTTCTTTCCCTTTGTTGTTCATGTATCTTTATGGATCTTGTGTGTGTGGTGAGTCTAGTGGATGTGTGATTGGACTTGTTCTTGAGTGTTTCCTCTTGTGATTTTCCCCGTTCTTCGTGTTCTTGAGGTTTCCCCCTCCAATTCGTGAAAGATCGACACCTACGGGTTCCACCCCGTATCAAAAACCAACTTAAAACCATCTCGACATAAACGGGAACCACTTACAAGATTTTTATTGATGGAAGGCACATGATGAACGTTCTTGAGGCGCACGATCTTCCCCGAAGTAAATTCCAGATCGGACGTACCGACACCTCGAACAGTGGCATGTGACCTGTTCCCCATCGGCAAGGGAGAAGTCCATGTGGCCTAATAAGAAGAAAAAATGGAGGCATGAGCACAAACATGTACGTTGGCACCGTTGTCAATTAACCAATCAGGAGAATAACATACTGAAAGGATGGTAGGAAAAAAAACTGTACCCAGATTCCTTCATATCAGTATCACCGATGATAACATTAGCGGACTTGTCAATCTTCTCAAGTTCACGCTCCTCATAGCGGTTAGGACATCTCTGTGACACCCTGGTTTTCGCTCCCTGATTTTGTTTCCTTTGCGGGATTTGACTCCTGTCTTTTCCTCGGTGTTATCGGATTTCTCTAGCTCTTGGGTATGTGTAGATGGTCATTCAGCCTTGCCTTCCCTATCCAACCAGAGATTCTCCTCAGTCCAACCTTGCCATCCAAGATCTATCTCCGGACTTTGCCTCCGAAACCCTACCTTCCGAGTTGCCGGAAGGGAAACCCTAATCTTTCCAGTTGCATAGGAACCCTAATTTCCTTTGATCTTCTGCCTCCCAAACTTTTCCCAAAGGTCATCCTATCTTTATAAACCCTGGATATGCAAAAATATTGCCAAGTCATTTGCAATATTTTTCATTTATAATTAATTCCTTTTTCTGTCAGTTAAGGGAATTAAATCCAGGAAAATATCTATCCATCTTCAAAGTTCATGAAAACTTGTGGAGATATTCCCTGTGATCATATTGAGCTCCCAAGAAAATATTGGCCATAATTTAATAAGGAAAATTGTCTTTTCCTATTTAATGCCAATATTGCATTTTGGGCACTTTCTAAAGGAACTACCACTTTGGTAGCCAGGAAAAATCCCAAATAAATTGTGGAGCTTCTCATATCCATATCTTCCCCATTTCCATCAAGAACCCAAGTCCCATAGTTCAAATTTTGAGCACCACATCCATTTGCAAATTCTGTCCGGTTGGGCAAATTGCAAAGGAAGTGCTTCATTCCTTGACCTACTTGAGCTGAAATTTTTCATGGTGGTTAGCATTGCTAAATCACTCATGGATACCAAAAATCAGCTCAATCCATCTATCCATTTGTCCCCAGCAATTTTTCCTAAGTTTCTGTCCATTTGAAAGCTCTGTGAAGCAAGTACCAATTTGGTATTTCCAAATGGCATGAAACTTTTACAGAGTCTTAGTACCATCAAATAGTTGCTCTCCATCAAGTTTGAACCATATCCATGTAGCCATTTTGTCCCAGCAAATTCATTTCAATTCTGGCCAGATTGCCCATTTGTGAAGGAAGTGCCACCTATCCTCATCCTGATAAGCTGCAAATTTGCAGAGAGGATCATCTTAGTGAGTGATCACTCCCAGTCAAAAATTAGAGTTTGCTTCCTGCTCAATCTCTCTCACCTCACTTCAAACAGTTTGCTGTCAGGACCATTGTGAGCTCAAATCAGTCAATCTTTGCCTCCTCTTCCCTCCAAATCTTGTCAGGTCAACTCCAGGGACTTTAATGCCTCTATTTGACATGGCCTGGAGTCAAATAGGTGCTCTGGACGCGTGGTGCCGGCGGTGACCACACGCAAAGCGCGCCAAATCGGTGCACTGTGGCCACAACCGCCGTTTGGTCACCTCCAGCAGGCCGAAGCTTGTCCGCGAGCGCAAGGAAGCCTCCACCTCACGCGTGCGCCATCCAGAACCCTCTGCCCCTCGCCATGGACGCATCTGCCGACCACGGGAGCGCCGCCACCTCGCCGTGCCTCTCGGAGTTTCGGTCGCCGGCGAGAGGCGCCCAGAACCCTCCTCCCGAGCCTATATATAGCCTCCCTGAGTTCCTCTGCGCCTCATTACCATCCCCTCTGCCCTTCTAGCTTGCCGGAGCTACCCTATTCCTCCTCTCTGGCCACCATTGCCGTCTCGGCCTCCTCCTAAATTGGAGCTTCCCGAGCCCCCCCTCTCCCTCCTACCCTTACCAAAGCTCTCCTAGGACCTCCACGACCAGGGCCGTACCGAAGAAAATGGGGGCCCGGTGCGAAATAAAATATTGGGCCCTCGCTATAACCATTGTTAATTAGGAAACAAAATTGTGTTATCTATTCTTTGAAGAACTATGTCTTAATCTTTTTGGTAGTACCAAATTGTTTGAAGAACTACATCTCTTATCAAAAAGTGATTCTCAAAATTTAGAAGTACTACATTATTTAGCAAAAACGCACCATACTTCTAGCATTATTGATACAAAATCTTTAATATGGTCTTCTGAAGCAACTGTCTCGAAAATGTCATTTGATTCTTTAGCTGAAAATACTCAAGAGCACCTTTCCAAGATTGAGCGATTCTTCCGCTACAAACTTAGCATGTATTAAAACAAAATATAGAACAAAAAGGATGAAACAACCTACGATTTATTTGGGAAGATGACCATGTGGCAGCTGGACGCAACGCGCTACGCTTTGGTTCAGGGTCTGATCCAGTTGCTACCCTTGAATCGGCGTCCAAGCGCTCCGGGTCAGGCCTCCAACTCCAGTCCGAGCATCCAAGTTGCACGAACGCAGCAAGCAACAATGGGACATGAATAATCAGAAGAAAGACACGAATTAAGAGGGGAGATATATGAGAAATCGAGAAGAAAATACTGAATGAATAGATGGTGGAGGGTACTTATTCATTGCAACAAAGCAACAACGGATTTGTTCTGAAAAAACTGCGAACGAATTAATCCACGGGAGCTACGATTGATCGATTAGATTACTGGAAGAGGAAGAGACTTGTCTTGTATACTTGTGCTGGGAGGACCCGTGCGTGAGACGGAGTCTTGGGAGTAGCTAGTTCGGTGCAGGTTCCCAAGGCGCCAACTAGTACTGGTTAAATGTGTTGATTATTAACAGTAGTACTACAAATATCACACGAAATTGGGGCCCTCCTCGTTTGGGGGCCCTGTGCAGCCGAACACTCTGCACATGTGCCCCGTACGGGCCTGTCCACGACCCTCCCCTGGCCCTCAGTTCATCCCTAGGGTGCCTGCTCGCCCGGCGCCACCGACGGCCGATGACCTCCTCCGCCGGCGTCGGAGCTGTTGTCGCTTCGCTCACCCCCGGAGACCGTAACCTGCGCCAACGGACGCGCCTCTCCGCGCTGAGCTCGCCCATAGGCCGAGCGCCACGGGGGACGGCCGGAGGCGCCGGCAATCGCCGGTCGAGCGCCACCCTGCCTCGGCCAGGCGCGGGCGCGGAGGAGGGAGACGGCCCGACAGGTGGGCCCGCGCTGTCGGCCTCTCACTCGCTCCCTCGCTTTTTTTTAAGTGGGAGTGCGGGTGGGCTCGGCCCAATGAAGCAGTAGCGGCGGCGGTAGGATTCGGCCCAAGCCAGCCCAGCAGCATAGTGCCATTTTCCATTTCTCCGAAAAAACTAGTCAGGGACCCGATAGTAACTATTTATTTTACAAAAAGGTCCCTGCCCTTCGATCGTCAATAACCTTTTGCTCCCAACCCCGATTAAGGTGAAACCAGCGCCCACATCTTCGTCTCGTCGAGCCCGTTCTTTTGGTATCATTTCCACAAGGTGGGCACACAGTGGAAATGACCATTTTGCCCTTGCCCTTCTATTAGTCCTCCGAGAGAGAATCCTTTTCGGCGATCCTTTCCGCGGACTTTCCGCACATCTTCCGGAGTATTTGTTCGACCCCAGGCAAGCCGACCATCTGACCTATACTCTAAAGCATTGCTCTGTGTTATTCTTGCGTGTTTAATTAGTAATTTTGCCCGTGATAGAAATAATTAAACCGTTGTTAGATTGCATCTACTGTTTACATTACTTGCATAGTTTGCGGTGTAGTTTACTTAAGTGCGTAGTTGTTGCCACCTCAACTTGTTGTGATACATAACCCTGCTTGCTAAGTAATGGCTAAAACTAAACCTAGTCGGTTGATCTAGAGTCACCTGTCCGGGCTTATCCGTGCAGCCACATTTGCCGGTATGGGACGGCCTTGACTTGGTCGGATCGCGTGCTCTTTCACCGGTACCTCCAGACAGGGAAGGTTATGTGCGCGCGCTACCCTGGCTCGGTAGGCGGCGATAACCTTGTGAGCCCAGTTGATAGTTGAGTTTGTGCCGGCGTCCCCATTTGGGACAGTAGCCCCCGTTTGGGTCTACATAGTTTGGCCACGACGGTGGCAGGTGTCATGAGGACACAGGGGCCACCCAAGGCTGACCTCCGGGGGAGGAAGAGTGCCGGTGGTACGATGAAAGAGTCACGGGTCAGGCAGGTTTCATTGAAGCAACGCTGGTCCACCCGAGTGGGATCGCGAGGCCAGGTACTTCATGGTGTGGGTAAAGTGCGCAACCTCTGCAGAGTGTCAAATCTATTCGAATAGCCGCGTCCACGGAATTGGACAGCCCGTCCAGACCTCAGTAGGTGGTCAACCGTAACAGTGATAATAATGATGGAAGAACTCGTCCGGTGCAGACATCAGATGATGTCAGGAATATGGTATGTTAGCCATGGGATGGATATGAGATGAGTGGTCGGATGACCCACGATTGGTATTGGATTTGGATCAGATTCAGATTGGGTCGTGAGGATGATCGGAGTATGGAATATTTACTTAGTATACTTTACTTTACTATATTTACTTCAGTAGTTATCCTGCTAGACAATACTGTTATACCATGGTAATTAATATTGCTCTAATAACAAATGCATGCTTGAATGCCATGGATTGCATTGCTTGGTGTATATGTTAGTTGGGTTTGCTTGCGAGTACATTCAAAAGTACTCAGCGGCCTTTAACGTGGCCAGGTTCACATAAGGATTCGTCGTTTGTCGTCAAGGGGCCAGAGCGTTCGCGGGCTAGAAGAGTAACCTAGTCAGATCCCTGTGGATTGGAGCCGCACCAAGACCATGCTGCCTTAGATAGAGCCTTTCTGCTACCATCACCCTTGTAATATACCCCATGTAAGACTTATATATCCATTAATAGAAATGCCGGTGTTCATGATACTTGTTGTAAACGCGCATGCCAGAGTGATTTCCTGGGCTGGTATGCGTGGCGACCGTCTGGCTACAGTGGTAATCAGGCGGGGCGCCACAACGAATGGTATCAGAGCATGCCAGGCTGACTATAGGTTACCCTAGCCAAACTTCATTGTCTTGTGCTCAGTAGAAAGCCCAGATGGATTTCAGCCATCTTTGCCAACCTGGCACGGCTACTATTGATCATAAGGCAACCCCATAGGTTTTCGGCTCCATCAGACCCCAACTCTCGTGGCCTTGCCTCCGGTGTGAAATGCTCGCACCCGGCAACGACCCATGAGCCCTGAAACCCCTAGGTAAACCAGGTATCCTTACCTTGCTTGCTAACCATGGCATTTCTCTTCTTACTCTAGTTTCCTTTGGGAAACGCTTATAAATTCTATCTCTCCTCGACAACCTTAGGAACGTTGACTAAGCCACTTTGGCTATGGTCCTGAGTCGAGTGTGATGCTCTCTAAGGAAGTAGTAGGAGCATAACACCCGTGCTACCAGGAGCATTGTGTCGTTTCGCTTCTAAATCCTTAGAGGTGCATCGAGTGCGCTATAATAGTTATACTAGTGGATCCTTGGCCATGTGTATAAGGTCCGCAATTTTTTTTAGCTTTATTTGCTTTTCGGTTTTTCGCGGTTCTTGTTTCTTTTGTCGGTTCCGTTTCTTCGCTCCGACTGGATCCATCCACAAGAGTTGCCTAAGAAGATCAGCATGCAACTTGGATAATACCCAATAGTCCAGATTCAACAAAAGTCAAGCCATGCCAACTGCCTGATATTCAGAACAGCAACCTCGGATCTGTCAAGAAAGAAGAATGGGTTAGAAGCAGAATCCGTGTGCAACAGACAAGGCCAGAATATACCTGAGAGAGTTTGCCTCAAAACAGATCACGCCTGAGGAACAGTCAGATGAGCTACCAAGAATAAACACCAGTAGGGACAAAAGATTCCGTCCTCGACACAAGGATTATTTCAGTCAGTGGGGTGAACCTTGAGTCTTTTCTCAGTGGACCCAAGAATCATTTATCACCCACCGAGGACATATTTCAAGAATGTGAAGGTGCCAAGAGCAGCAACACAACTCCGGTATGATGATACGAATTTCAAAGCATATCTCGGAATTCACCGATGCAAGTACAAAGTTCTCTGGGCACTGTGAACAAGGTCTGCAAGGAATATGGATAAGTTTGCAGTTGCCAGAATCAATGAGAACTCCACATGCTTGGAAGTTCAGCTAAACCAAATGGAATTATCTGTCAACTGTTTATTATCGGCAACACCTGGGTTGAATGCAAAGGGTATTCTGAATTAATTGTCAAAATAAAGTCTGCCTCAGTTCTGCAGCCTTTACAGCAGCAATGATCAGACCAACAGAAGGACAAGCGATGTGCATAACAACAGGATATCTTTAGACAAGATATGGCCTATATCAAGTTTGGCTCCGCTATGGGCAAAATTCCGGATACTTCGGAAGGAAGCCAGAATCAGCCATAGACCCGACTGTGTACACAAGGCTTCTGGTATAAGGAACCCAGCCTTCCTCCGCAGGCTACCGAGAAGAGCTTACGATACCAGACTGCCAATCTTCCTCGGTACGTCACTTGGTGAGAAAATCTTCTGGGGTACGGCACCCCCATCCTCCACGGCGTGCTACCGCGGAAAGCTTTCAGCATAAGACACTTGACCTTCCGCAGTAAGCCACATGAAGGAAAACTTTTGAGGCACGATACCCAGCCTTCCTCAGCACACTACCCTGGCAAAAGCTTTGAGCATAAGGAATTTAGCTTTCTTCAACACACCATTGTGCCCACAACAATCTTGCCAGAAGCACGAACTAGTCGAGACACCCCCGTCTGTCTCAGAACTCAGTGGTTATGAAAGGATTTATCCTACACCTGCATATGTTGTGAGCATGCAGTCCAGTGGATCAGTTCATGCGAGCCACTCGTCGGGAATGACGGTGTTCAGAGAAACATTGGCCCTATACTTCAAAGAAGAATATGAGCACATCAACCCCTACGAGGTATGCAAGAGTAAGTTCTGAGAACAAGCCCGACAAGCCGGGAAAACGATCAAGGGGCCGTATTGGCAGGTCAGGAACCCTCAAGAACAAGGAAGTGGTGTACAAACAACCTCCGTAACGGTCAACAAAATACAGCTTCACAAACAGGGTGGTATTACCAATCCTTGTCAGACTCTTGCATATACGGCCACAACAATGCAGCCAGCATGTCATACTCATCCTAAATACGGGCCATCAACTAAGACAAGAGGCTATGCTCCAAAAGATACACCAGATGATAGCAATACTATACTTAGCTCAGTGGTCACAGCAAGGACTACAGAGGCTATATACGATAGAGCCATCACCGCGAGCAACAGAGTTTGAAACAAGACGTTCAGATAGAACGACTCAAAGCACATTAGCATCAACAGTTCGTAGACATCATGACATCAATGGAATAAGAGAATACTGTCTATGATTACTTTGTGATCATGCCTGATATTTCAGTTGAGGATATAGCAGCCATAGTTCAGTCATGTTGATCCTTGAATTATGGATCATCTAAGGACAAAGTCAGAATGCCTAAGACAAAAAGAAACATCTCTATGGAACCCCCAACCAGACTGAGTATTCTGACACGACAAAAAGAAATTCATCCTACTCACTCAAGACCATACAAGCACGTAAGCCTGGTACCAGGAAAGGAGGTCTTGCCCATGACAGTCAAGGTACGAAGTATTGCAATAAAACCCGAAGCAGATACTTGCAGGCCATGGAAACGGAGCTGTCTGTTGGTACTACTCGCTACCCCACCCAGCAACACCACTACCAGGACAAAAGGCACACCTGGCAGGAAAGAGAAGGATTTAAGGAAAGCTGTGTGCAGAGACAACCCATGGTCCAGCAGAAGAGGCAGTTAACGGGTCAGTGAACCAATAAAGATAAGACCGCCGATGGATCCAAGTTGCACACAGGTAAGTCCCCCTTCACCGGGAGGTAAGCCCGGAAATCTCGAGGACGAGATTTTCTTAAGGGGGGTAGGTTTGTGACACCCTGGGTTTCGCTCCCTGATTTTTTTTCCTTTGCGGGATTTGACTCCTGTCTTTTCCTCGGTGTTATCGGATTTCTCTAGCTCTTTGGTATGTGTAGATGGTCATTCAGCCTTGCCTTCCCTATCCAACCAAAGATTCTCCTCAGTCCAACCTTGCCATCCAAGATCTATCTCCGGACTTTGCCTCCGAAACCCTACCTTCCGAGTTGCCGGAAGGGAAACCCTAATCTTTCCAGTTGCATAGGAACCCTAATTTCCTTTGATCTTCTGCCTCCCAAACTTTTCCCAGAGGTCATCCTATCTTTATAAACCCTGGATATGCAAAAATATTGCCAAGTCATTTGCAATATTTTTCATTTATAATTAATTCCTTTTTCTGTCAGTTAAGGGAATTAAATCCAGGAAAATATCTATCCATCTTCAAAGTTCATGAAAACTTGTGGAGATATTCCTTGTGATCATATTGAGCTCCCACAAAAATATTGGCCATAATTTAATAAGGAAAATTGTCTTTTCCTATTTAATGCCAATATTGCATTTTGGGCACTTTCTAAAGGAACTACCACTTTGGTAGCCAGGAAAAATCCCAAATAAATTGTGGAGCTTCTCATATCCATATCTTCCCCATTTCCATCAAGAACCCAAGTCCCATAGTTCAAATTTTGAGCACCACATCCATTTGCAAATTCTGTCCGGTTGGGCAAATTGCAAAGGAAGTGCTTCATTCCTTGACCTACTTGAGCTGAAATTTTTCATGGTGGTTAGCATTGCTAAATCACTCATGGATACCAAAAATCAGCTCAATCCATCTATCCATTTGTCCCCAGCAATTTTTCCTCAGTTTCTGTCCATTTGAAAGCTCTGTGAAGCAAGTACCAATTTGGTATTTCCAAATGGCATGAAACTTTTACAGAGTATTAGTACCATCAAATAGTTGCTCTCCATCAAGTTTGAACCATATCCATGTAGCCATTTTGTCCCAGCAAATTCATTTCAATTCTGGCCAGATTGCCCATTTGTGAAGGAAGTGCCACCTATCCTCATCCTGATAAGCTGCAAATTTGCAGAGAGGATCATCTTAGTGAGTGATCACTCCCAGCCAAAAATTAGAGTTTGCTTCCTGCTCAATCTCTCTCACCTCACTTCAAACAGTTTGCTGTCAGGACCATTGTGAGCTCAAATCAGTCAATCTTTGCCTCCTCTTCCCTCCAAATCTTGTCAGGTCAACTCCAGGGACTTTAATGCCTCTATTTGACATGGCCTGGAGTCAAATGGGTGCTCTGGACGCGTGGTGCCGGCGGTGACAACACGCAGAGCGCACCAAATCGGTGCACTGTGGCCACAGCCGCCGTTCGGTCACCTCCAGCAGGCTGAAGCTTGTCCGCGAGCGCAAGGAAGCCTCCACCTCACGCGTGCGCCATCCAGAACCCTCTGCCCCTCGCCATCGACGCATCTGCCGACCACGGGAGCACCGCCACCTCGTCGTGCCTCTCGGAGTTTCGGTCGCCGGCGAGAGGCGCCCAGAACCCTCCTCCCGAGCCTATATATAGCCTCCCTGAGTTCCTCTGCGCCTCATCACCACCCCCTCTGCCCTTCTAGCTTGCTGGAGCTACCCTATTCCTCCTCTCTGGCCGCCATTGCCGTCTCGGCCTCCTCCTAAATTGGAGCTGCCCGAGCCCCCCTCTCCCTCCTACCCTTACCAAAGCTCTCCTAGGACCTCCACGACCCTCCCCTGGCCCTCAGTTCATCCCTAGGGTGCCTGCTCGCCCGGCGCCACCGACGGCCGATGACCTCCTCCGCCGGCGTCGGAGCTGCTGTCGCTTCGCTCACCCCTAGAGACCGTAACCTGCGCCAACGGACGCGCCTCTCCGCGCTGAGCTCGCCCATAGGCGGAGCGCCACGGGGGACGGCCGGAGGCGCCGGCAATCGCTGGTCGAGCGCCGCCCTGCCTCGGCCAGGCGCGGGCGCGGAGGAGGGAGACAGCCCGACAGGTGGGCCCGCGCTGTCGGCCTCTCACTCGCTCCCTCGCTTTTTTTTAAGTGGGAGTGCGGGTGGGCTCGGCCCAATGACGCAGTAGCGGCGGCGGTAGGATTCGGCCCAAGCCAGCCCAGCAGCATAGTGCCATTTTCCATTTCTCCGAAAAAACTAGTCAGGGACCCGATAGTAACTATTTATTTTACAAAAAGGTCCCTGCCCTTCAATCGTCAATAACCTTTTGCTCCCAACCCCGATTAAGGTGAAACCAGCGCCCACATCTTCGTCTCGTCGAGCTCGTTCTTTTGGTATCATTTCCACAAGGTGGTCACACAGTGGAAATGACCATTTTGCCCTTGCCCTTCTATCAGTCCTCCGAGAGAGAATCCTTTCCGGCGATCCTTTCCGCGGACTTTTCGCACATCTTCCGAAGTATTTCTTCGACCCCAGGCAAGACGACCATCTGATCTATACTCTAAAGCATTGCTCTGTGTTATTCTTGCGTGTTTAATTAGTAATTTTACCCGTGATAGAAATAATTAAACCGTTGTTAGATTGCATCTACTGTTTACATTACTTGCATAGTTTGCAGTGTAGTTTACTTAAGTGCGTAGTTGTTGCCACCTCAACTTGTTGTGATACATAACCCTGCTTGCTAAGTAATGGCTAAAACTAAACCTAGTCGGTTGATCTAGAGTCACCTGTTCGGGCTTATCCGTGCAGCCACATTTGCCGGTATGGGACGGCCTTGACTTGGTCGGATCGCGTGCTCTTTCACCGGTACCTCCAGACAAGGAAGGTTATGTGCGTGCATTACCCTGGCCCGGTAGGCGGCGATAACCTTGTGAGCCCAGTTGATAGTTGAGTTTGTGCCGGCGTCCCCGTTTGGGTCTACATAGTTTGGCCACGACGGTGGCAGGTGTCATGAGGACACAGGGGCCACCCAAGGCTGACCTCTGGGGGAGGAAGAGTGCCGGTGGTACGATGAAAGAGTCACGGGTCAGGCAGGTTTCGTTGAAGCAACGCTGGTCCACCCGAGTGGGATCGCGAGGCCAGGTGCTTCATGGTGTGGGTAAAGTGCGCAACCTCTGCAGAGTGTCAAATCTATTCGAATAGCCGCGTCCACGGAATTGGACAGCCCGTCCAGACCTCAGTAGGTGGTCAACCGTAACAGTGATAATAATGATGGAAGAACTCGTCCGGTGCAGACATCAGATGATGTCAGGAATATGGTATGTTAGCCATGGGATGGCTATGAGATGAGTGGTCGGATGACCCACGATTGGTATTGGATTTGGATCAGATTCAGATTGGGTTGTGAGGATGATCGGAGTATGGAATATTTACTTAGTATACTTTACTTTACTATATTTACTTCAGTAGTTATCCTGCTAGACAATACTGTTATACCATGGTAATTAATATTGCTCTAATAACAAATGCATGCTTGAATGCCATGGATTGCATTGCTTGGTGTATATGTTAGTTGGGTTTGCTTGCGAGTACATTCAAAAGTACTCAGCGGCCTTTAACGTGGCCAGGTTCACATAAGGATTCGTCATTTGTCGTCAAGGGGCCGGAGCGTTCGCGGGCTAGAAGAGTAACCTAGTCAGATCCCTGTGGATTGGAGCCGCACCAAGACCATGCTGCCTTAGATAGAGCCTTTCTGCTGCCATCACCCTTGTAATATACCCCATGTAAGACTTATATATCCATTAATAGAAATGCCGGTGTTCATGATACTTGTTGTAAACGCGCATGCCAGAGTGATTTCCTGGGCTGGTATGCGTGGCGACCGTCTGGCTACAGTGGTAATCAGGCGGGGCGCCACAATCTCGGAGCCCAGTTATTAGGATCACCGCAGACATGGCATAGTACATTCCCCTTCTTATGAGAATTCTTCTTGAAGTTGGTGGAGTGTGACGGCTTGTTCTTTGCAACAAGCCTTTGCCCTGAGATCTGTTCTTGTTTGTTTTGGGGCTTGTTGAGATGGAAGTTCTTCTTCTGTACCATGTGGACACTAGAAGCTCCCTCAACAACTCAAACACGTGCGTCTTTTGCTCTCGCCTTCTCTTCAACATCAAGCGGGCCAATGAGATCTGAAACGGAAAACTCCTGTCTCTTGTGTTTCAGAGAGGTAGCGAAATTGTTCCACGAAGGTGGAAGCTTGGCAATGATGCCTCCCACCACAAACTTGTCCGACAACACACACTTGAAGTACTCAAGCTCCTTCGCGAGTGACTGTATCTCATGAGTTTGCTGAACAACAGAGCGCTCGTTAGTCATCTTGTAGTCATAGAATTGCTCCATGACATACAACTCGCTGTCAACGTCCGAGGCTCCAAACTTGGCCTCGAGCGCAGCCCACATGTCCTTGCCGTTGTCAAATGACATATACGAATCCACAATGGAACCGTGAAGAATACTCAGAAGGGCGCCCTTGAAGAGGGTATCGATCTTCTCAAAAGCTTCCTGTTGTGCAAGATTAAGATCGTCCTCATGCTTTCCCTTGGTGGCGTCGTAGCAGTACATGGTTTGAAACCAGTAGACTGCTCTCGTGCGCCACCTCTTATATTGCACCCCCTTGAAGGTGGGCGGCTTCAGATGCGCAGCAAAGCCACTTGGAGTAAATTGCATATAATCAGGTTTTTGGATTGTTGAATATACGAGCAAATTACTATGAGATTTAATCCGAATAAACATGAAATAAATCATGACGATAGTAATAGAGACTAAACTAATAATGTGAACTAGTATAGTAGATGAATAGATCGAAACTATGGCACAGACTAGAAAACGGAAATTCTAGTATGATCTCAAATAGGAAAGAGAGAATTGCATACGGTGCAGCGGGAGCAGAACCACCAGCGTTGGTGTTGTCGCCCATGTCGTTGATGAAGAGGTTCCCGAGATCGAGGAAGAAGTCGCCGTCCGGGAAGTAGTTGCTGCCAGCAGTCGCGCGAGTGCGCTCCCCAAAAACCTGATCGCTCCTATCCCGTATATGATCACGAGAGGTGGGGTTCCGGAGGCCTGCTGTCCCTTCTCGTGGTGCACGCATGAAGGAGGGATGGAGAAGGCTTGTGCAAAACCATATGTTGTGGCGGCGGCTAGGGTAGATGTATGCCTGTTTATATATTGCGGGTCGGGTAGGTCGTGGGTGTAAACCCTCGTCCACGTCGGAAACAACCCCACGATCCAAAAGAATCGGAAACGGCTGAGTAATTAACTCGTTCGTTAAGTATTAATTAGCGACTCATTATTTTTTTCCGAGCAGCAAAAATATAGACAACATGCATAGCTTTGTCCTTCTCGGCTCGTTTCCGAAACCCGGCCCGGCGAGCGAGGAGGAGGAGCACACGTGTAGGTCTCCTCTTCTCATGCTCGTACAAGTGTAAGAAGAGCTCACCTTATAAAAAGATGCAACTCTTTTCCAACTAGCGGTATGAAACTAAACATTAGTTTCACTCACACCACACACAATCATGCATGAATGGACCATGAGAATTTCAGAATTTTTGTTGGGCTTTGGACCAAAAGTCTACTAGTAAATTCCAACATACATAGTCTAGTGTTTGAAGTTGATGCGGCTAAAAACAAAATCTACATTTTGTTTTTATTTCACTGACTATAGGGGATCGGTTAGGTGCGATCATCGTTACTAACGTAAATTTTTACTTCATTAACTTTAATACGTCGGATTCTTACTTAATATTTAGGAGATCTGTTAGAAATGAACTTAGATCGGTTAGAGTTGCTCTAGATCCATTGTTAAACCGTATCACCAGCTCTGTTTCCACAGAAAAACGGTGGCAAATGAGCGGCGAAGACGACACAGCAGCAGCTCCGCCGCTGGGCACACGAATTTTCGAGCCCATCACCGCCCGCGGCATCTTCTCCACACTTCTCTCCGCCCTGAACAAAGAAAAAAGACGCACGGCACGGAGCAGCAGTGAGTGAGTGAGCGAGCCTGCCTAGTCCACTCGCTTCGGCACTGATTCCTTCTCCTGTTCGTCTTGCTGCACGAGGATCCCATCCATTCATTCCCGCTGTTTTGTGCAAGGTTTTTCTTGCCCCTGTTCCTAGGTTCGTCCTTCTTCTTGGGTTTTTGCCACTTTGGTCGCAGGAGGAGGAGGAATCGGAGTCCACTTCAGGTGCATGCCTGTGTCGTATTGTTGACCTTATTTCCTGCTCTTTTGATGGCTGGCATCAAAATTTAGAGATTCTGAGAGCTATATTTTCTTAGTACTCTGAATTAGATAGATGATGTTGCAAGCGTGATTCCCACATTTCGTCCTGTAATTTCCTGGGGGGAGATTGAGTTATATATATGCGTATATATGCGTGCTTGCTACTAATTTTAATTTTCAAACAAGTCTATTTTGAACCCTAAAGTTTTGCGGCTGGTCCAACTTGAACTGAATGCTAAACCAGTTTTTAAAACTGAACCCTAAACCAGTTTTGAAAAGCGGCCTCGTTCATCGATCCTTTTGAAAATATAAATCATTTGTAGGGACTGCTAGGAATTCATAATCTGCAAAATTTCATAAAGAAATTGGACTATTTGTGCCATGTGCAGAAATAGCATGAGATAAATACATTCCTCTTGTCCTTTTCTTTGGCACAGAACACAAATTGCCATATTTCCGGTTGAATCTTTGCAGGCTCCCAGTCTGTAGCATCACCCCTGTTCATGATTTTTTTTTTCAAACCTTTCTGAAACTTCGAAGAAGTAAAACCAGCCTAAATAACGAAGTTAAGGTTTGGAAGATGGTTTTGTATTTCAAGACACTCGAAAAATCTAAAACAATTCATAGGCGTGGTCCGCATGGACAATGCTAATAAGAACTGAAAATAAGTTATCAACCAATATGACCATTTCTGTTCCATACAGACAACACAAAAGGCAAATTAATTTCTAGCGCATTTTCTTAACACGTCAGAAATAGCCATTCTTTTTTTTGAACAAAATAGCCATTCTTTTTTGAAGAATATTGGTCGTCATTTCATAGCATCCCCAACATCCATGTCTTTTTCTTTGCACATTTTTTGAAATGCCTGAATTACAAAACCACGTTTTAAAACCGGTCTAGGGTTCATTTCAGACATTTTTTTTGAAAGTTTGGAGTTTAATATGAACAATAGTTTAGTGTTTACATTGAACATCTGGGCTTGCTGATCTCCTGAGCTCAAGTTGTGTATTTTAACCAAGCCTGTAGGATTCTGCACATGCATGTACTATTTTTCTTTCCCTGTTTCAGTCTAAGCTACAGTGGTTGGCTCAATGGCTGGGACCAGCAACAGGCGTGGAGCAGTGATGGAGGATTGGATGCTCTCCACACCAAGCCCAAGAACACTCATGTTGAGCCTGTTCAACGATGATTTCAGCTCTGGTCCCTTGTCTGATGTTTCCGGTGACAGTGGCAGCAACAAACCTCATGATGGAATCGAAAGAAGCAAAGCTTCCGTCGATTCGAGCCTGGGAGAAAGTTCTCGAGTTAACAAGACTTCTCTCCATTTTGAACCAAACCTGTTTGGTGCTGATGAGAAATCAAGCCCAGATAATGGCAGTCCGGCAGAAAGGAACGGTTTCTGTGCACTCAAGATCGACACTTCCCGTGTTGGTTTTTCCGCGTCGATTCGGTCTCCTATCATAATTCCACCCGGCGTGAGTCCAAGGGAACTTCTTGAGTCGCCGGTTTTTCTTCCCAACGCAATCGTATGTTACTATCCCTGCCTCGATCAATGTCAGTTTATGTGCAATGATCACCTATGCAGAACATTTTTTATCAGTAGATGATCAAACTATTCTCTGACTAGGATAGCTCCATTTCTATTTGTATTGTACAATCTGTAGTTTCTTGATATATGTCGATTATCATTGCTCCTGGATATGATGCACCCAGTATAGTGTCTACGGTGTCAAACTTCTGTAAATGGTTATCATTTATGCAGGCACAACCTTCTCCTACGACTGGTAAATTGCCATTTCTGATGCGTACTAATGCTAATACAACAGTACCATCCGTCCATAAGAAGGCTCAAGAGATATCACATGATGATCATACAATCTCCTTTCAGCAAATTTTGAGGTCTAAACCAACTTTTTCATTTGTCGACAAGGTAATTTGCTCCAAGATTACTGTCTTATCGCCTATTTCCTGTCACTATATCTGGCAGTGCCGGTTTTCTCGTTCTTGCAAAAATTGCAAGCAAAGTCAAATCCTCTGTTCAATGATGCATTGACCTGAAAAGGGATTTACTGTTCAGGGTCCCAGTGTTATTCATCAAAACCAGCCCTTGGCAAGCGAGAACAATCACCGTATCCCCGACAACGAACAAGAAGATAGCAAGGCAAACAGAAATGGAGACGATTCTCCAGCGACGATCATTGTCCGTGCCGAGGATGGGTATAATTGGAGGAAATATGGGAAGAAGCAAGTGAAGAACAGTGGCCATCCAACGAGCTACTACAAATGCAGTCACCAAAATTGCCCCGTCAAGAAAAAGGTGGAGCGTTGTCAAGATGGCGATATAACGGAGATAGTCTACAAAGGTTCTCACAATCACCCTTTACCGCTTCCTGACAGACGTCCAGGTGTCCCCTTCTCACACTCCAGTGATCTGCAAGCCGATGGCGCAGAGAATGCTCCAACTGACCACTTCCAAGATGCACATGGTGAAGTTAGGACAAACCTGTCTGCTTCTCTTAACAGAGCAGAACTTGCAGACAGATCAGCTGCCCGAGAAGCCATTGATATCTCGCTGCCGACACTCTCCGGTGAGGATAATAACAGGGAAGCATATGGTACTGTTTCTTCGGGCATTGACAGGAACAAAGATGCGACCGAGTCGAAGAGAAGGTTAGTTAGACTTCTTCACTAATAATTCCCTAACACAAGCCTGGCTACATCATCGGTTCTTTTGAATTTCGTTTCAGAATGATGGATTATGTCACTCCAGCCACCGCCATCGGTACTATAGACATAGGGGCTCTGGCGTCAAGAGCTGTCCGAGAGGCTCGCGTCATCGTGCAGACCACCAGCGAGGTCGACGTGCTCGATGACGGTTACCGCTGGCGCAAGTACGGGCAGAAAGTTGTCAAAGGCAACCCAAATCCAAGGTCACTTCACTGTGATTTCTTTCATTCCCTTAGTAGTATTACCTCCGTTCGGAAATAACTGACGTGGTGAACTAAAACCACGTCAGTCATTTCCGAGCCAAGGGAGTAGATGTTTAGCTTGGCCGCTGAAGAAGAAACACCCACCCTTTTGCTCCGTATGTGTGCAGGAGCTACTACAATTGCACTTACCCGAGCTGTCCGGTGCGCAAGCACGTCGAGAGGGCGTCGAATGACCTGAAATCGGTCATCACGACGTATGAGGGCAAGCACACCCATGAGGTTCCAGCTGACAGAAACAATGGCCACCCAAGCTCAGGTCATGGCGGTGTTGCGCCACCGCCACAAGCTGATGGCCTCCACCGGAGGCCGGGACCAGCACAAGGAGGTATCATACCTCAGTACAGCGGCGCAGCCGCTCATGGCTCGCTTGCGCAGCTCGGTGTAGCAGGCGGCTTCCCCTTCGGAGTGCTCCCCCGTGGCCTGGCGCTCGTTCCGGTGCCGGCGCAGATGATGGCTGGCCATCCATCGGCAATGCAGGAGAACCCAAGGCTTGTGCTGCAGGCAAGGGAGGTGAAGGGGAATCCGGCGGCACGGCCAGCAGATCAGAGTGGAACTGGTCCGGCAGCTTACCAGCAGCTGATGAGCAGGTTGTCTCAGGCTCCTAACATGTAAAATATTCAGGTCTATTGTAATATGAGACATGCAGTTTGTTATGCTTTTGTATGTGAAAAACAATTTTGGTGATGCAGCACTCTTGTTCTTCCATCTGCCATTTTTTCCATTTCATGGTTACGGAGGACTCATCTTACAGAAAAAATTAACACAGAGAATTCAGATGATTTTAAGCAGGAAAAAAGGATTAAGATCTGAGGTAGCTAACCAAACTTGACATATGGTATCTGGAAGAGGGCATTTACCTTTGTTGCAGAAGTATTCAGGTTTCAGGGTAACATTGAATCAACTTAGGTCAGATCCTGTAAAAATTTACATGCTTTTTTTTTACCAAATCTGACAGTTTTAACTCACTGCAGTGCAGATCCTGGAGTTATTCTAATTTTACATTTTATTGCAACAGCACACCTATTTTACAGCAAATCATCATTGCGTGACATAGGATATGACACGAAGCGCTAACAATTTCCACATAACCGGCTTACATTTGTTTTGGACTGGGTTGCAAAGGCCAAGCAATATATTCCCAGTATATTACCATGTCAGAACCCAGAAACATCAAGGCTGAAAACCACACCATCACCTCTTATAATCTGCAATCCATACGAAATGTGTATCCTGGCAAGCTCCAAAACACTTTACATTTGGTGAGGACCCTTTTAACTGAGGTGTTCAAGTTAACCCTAAATCCCTAGTTTGTCGAAATGTCGCTTTATGTATTTGGTATTTTCTTCACTAAAAATTACAACCAAAACTTCAGCTCTGCATGTTCAGTGCCTCCATGCTCACTGCCAACTAACTGCTGGCTGCTGGAAATTCTCTCTGATAGATCGCCTTCCATCGCTCCAGCTCCTCCCTGCACGAGCATTGTTCAAACATTCGTATCAGAGTGCTTTCGTATGGCAGGAGGAAAGTACAAGAGTTCTCGTAGACCAGTCCTCTCCCCTGCAAGGACTCAGTTTCAATCAATGTATCTACAGACTCACAGTCCACCTCTGCTTCAGTTACAAGAAAAATAACCGCCATATTATATTGTAAGATACGACTGTTAACAAGTTACTTGCTATCTGTCAAATGTCTATCAAGGCAATTCAACGAATGGCCACGGGCCAAATCAGTGTTTGTTCAAAAGAAGCTTTGTGCACTGTGATATGTGCACCCCAAGCAGGAAGCCAAAATACGATGACTGCATTGAGCTTGCGGGTCAAAGCCAAGGAAACCAATAGATTGACTATAACTATTCTGGTATCTTGGTAGGAAAATAAGGCCAGTTGTGCTTTTAAATGTTGTTTGTCAGACAGTGAGAGGATATAAGTGGGTACAATGCATTCTTTCCTTGTCCAAGGAAATTATTATTTTTTAAGTCTAAAAGAAAAACAATTGTCATGTAAGAGTTTGTGAGTTCAAAATTCAAAGGTACACCAGGGTCAATAGATTTATTTGGAGTCCTGGAGGTGGTTGGCACTTGGCTGCATTTATCTAGCACAGAATTATCGATGGAAAGTAAAGTGCATCGTTGTCACATAAATAGTCCAACTAATTGAATAAAAAGTATGTCTTAACAAGGATTACCTTAAGCATCGTCCTATTGACTCGTAATGAAGAAGCCCGAGAACTTTACGCCTCCCATCATTCCTACGACCAGCCCCCCTTTTGACCACTGGAAGTTGCTTGATACCTTTGACTTCCATGAGGACCTTCGCGGTGCTCAGATCTGTGTCGGGAAAGCAGGTCACCAGCCCTCTTTCATTGCCATGGTACTGAAACCCTCGTGTGAGGCACGATGTAACAAGAGCAGAATTCACCTGAAAAGACCCTTCGAGTAAATATGTGTATTGTTTTACAGAAAATGACAATCAGATGGTAAGTTTAACTGTAGACCATAAATTTGTGAGGTTACATACATCCAGAACAGATGAATTTTCCCCAGTACTGTTAGCATCTTCACTTGATTCAAATCCTCTACGACGAACGTCACCAACTGTAACAATCCCTTCAAGAAAATCTTCATTGTCTACAACAAGAACACAACCTTGCTGCTTATCGTGCATAAGCAGTGTTGCCTCCTTGATAGTGGCTGTAGATGTAACCTTAATAAAATGCTTTGACATTGCTCGTGATACCTGGAAGAATTCTTGTTAGAAAGGTATGAAATAGCCAGCACAGTTTTGCATATTTACTCAAATGAAACTAAAAAGAGAAACTGGAACATGAACTGTTAGACCTTCAACTCATCGAGAAGCATCTCCTCACTGTTACTACCATAGTGATATAGATCATCTTCTAGAATTGCTAGTTCAACATCATCTCCATCTGGTCGTCTCCCATCTGTCTCACTTCTATCCGCGGGAGGTAATAGCGAAGAATAACCATGCCGAGGAGATGTAGCCTCAAACATCTCTTTGTTGCTGGAGTTACTTACAACCGATGGGACCCATATTGCTAAACCAACAGCTCCCTATTATTCGAAAACAAGTGTAAGCTTAAACTTGGTATATTTAGTATGTTAAATGGCATGTTTTTACAGCAAAATAACAAATGCTTCGGATGTACATTACCATCAGAGGTAGTAGAATTCTGTAATCTTTTGTCAGTTCAAAGAGTAGCAGTACAGATGTCAATGGAACTGAACAAACTGAGGCTAGGGTAGCAGCCATTCCCACCTGAATTGAGTAGAAAGTAGTATTACTTTTGGCCATATCAAACTTTAAACTACATGCCTAGCTCAAAAACAACACTTACAAGTGCATAAGCTTGAGGGTGTGCAACAGCAGTGTTACCCGGGATGGCAGAGTTAATTAATTCTGCCGCTGAGCCTCCAAAAACAGCACCAACAGCAGCACCAATCATCAAGCTTGGGGCATATAGGCCACCAACAAGACCAGAACCTTTGCAAAGTGCAGTCGCAACAACTTTTGCAGCAGCCAACTGAGCTAACAGCCAAATCCCAGGAGCTGAAGCACTTTTTCCAGTATGTAGAATTTCATCAACGTTGGTGAAACCCCAATACAGTATTCCAGGGTATCTTAGAGCTATTAAACCTGCTCCAAGACCACCTAAAGCTGGACATACTACAGCAGGGAGACCAAATTTTTTCCTTATCAAGTCAAAACTCTTTGTGAACCAAACAACCAGTTGCCTGAATACCACACTTACTACACCGCAAAGCATGCCTAGAATAAGATAGAGTGGAAGCTCTGCAGAATTTAACTTTAGTCAGTTGCATACTTAGACAACTAAAAATTTAGACAATAACAAATACACATTAAGGAACATCAGAATTGTGAGTTAACAAATGTCTAACTGCCAGATGAAAAAGAATCACAGCAACAAGGCTAAAAACGAATGTAAATTTTACAAGGAATGGCTCATGTTGCTAGCTGTGCATCATATTTGCATAGATGGTAGACCTAGGAGACTACAGAAGGTGTTACAACTATTATTTTCTTTCCTGCACAAACCACCCACAGTTCTGGGATTTTATATCAGCAATTAAGCATTATAAATTATCAGTTAATAACTAATCCATCATAGCGTTATTTAAGTTTCTTTGTTTCGAAAGGGGAAGATGAATGCTAGATGGGATATTGTGGCCAAAAATGCTGAAGTACTAAAAAAAGAGTACAGTCAACTGGTCAGAGTGTCAGACCAAAGATTGGCAAGTCGGAAAATATTATCCACCATGTTACTACAACGTGGACCCGAGTCCCACATGAAATCATATTGGATGATATTCCCAATTTTACATGTTTGCTTGATACTAAGATAATTTTCTCATGACAAATTTGTCTAGAACCAAAAAACATAAGGTGTCATATTTGCAAGCAAAATGGGCTACAGTGAGTTACTATTTGGAAAACAGGGTTGGAAATAGATATTTACCCTATTGAAATTACTAAACCTAGCAAAAACAACGTTTTTATGCATGGTGCAGATATTAAATAGACTGATTTCTTGCAAAATAAAAGATAAAAACTAGAAACCAGGTGAAAAATTAACACACGTTTTTATGGGTGTTCGAGAAAAAGAACCAGTTGCAAGATGAGAACACCCTAATTTTCCTACTACAGTAGAGCACATAAGACATATCTACTAACTGAACAAAAACTACCTTTCTGTAATACCAAATTTGATCGGAATAAGATAAAATACCAGCGGCAGATTTTAGTTCATACGTCGGGACAATAAAAGCTGCCTTCTCCCCTAACAAAACATTGGATACGGTTGATGATATAACTGATGCCAAAATAATCATAGCAGTTGTAAACGGTGGTGAGTTCTCTGCTCGGAGTGGCCTCAGTACTGTTTCGATAGCAAAAAAGCATCCAGCAACTGCAGCATTAAAACCTAAACATATAGACAAGTGTCAGGGGAGAATATAGGAAAGAAACTCAACAACATGGGTATGGGACTAATGAGCTGGTAACATAAAAAAATATGAATCTGCTCTTCACTCCCGCAAAGATCTAAAATGTTCCTAAATATGATTTGTGGTCCTTCTTGCTTGCATAATTATTGCATCGTCCTTTCTTCTTTAACTTCTGCTTAGCATCTTAGCAGGATTTCGTTGTATTTATCTTAAGCATGTGAACAATTTGAACAGATATAGTTACTGTTATATACCAGGTGGCAAGCCTGTTAAGCTATCATTAAAAAAAGTAGTTACTTAGGTATACCTGAAGCAATTCCAGCAGCTGATCCGGCAGCAATAAGAGCAATCCTTCGCTCCCTGTTGTTCTCCATCATTTCAGCGCACCCAATTGCACAAGATTTACCAATATCAACACTAGGCCCTTCAGGACCCAATGAACATCCCGTCCCTAAAGTAATTGCAGCTTGGATGGCCTTGATTGCAGGAAAAATCGCACTCATGAAATCGATACCTTCCCTTTGAGATGACATAGATAGCTTTATCTGCTCAAATATCTCCAGCAATCCATGCATCATACCAACAACAACTCCACCAGTCACTGGAATTAACAATATCCTATGCCAAGTATCAGCAAGCCTCTGCAGGCGAAGCCAAGCAGCGCCCTCGGTGGGTGTGCCTGCCCATGCCCATTCATGTATGACATGCACCTGAAAAGGGCAAGGCAGGTGTTTTTCAAACAGCTAAACGGGGAAGATTAAAAAGGGAACCTTTTAGCTCAAACAATAAACAACTAAATCTGATTGAATAGCTCCTGCTTAATGACTATGATCTTCCTAAGCAAGGCCTCTCCCATTAGATCTGTAGACTTGATAAGTTAAAAACACAGACAAACACCAAACATAAAACTACACAAGGATTTGGATCTCACCATTTAGTGAAAATTAATTAGTAGTATGTGAGCTCCACACAGCTCAACAACTACAGTGCAAGAACATAGAAGTATCTTAACATGGAGATGGCCTTAGTCTATTTAAGATCTGAAATAACACCCAAAATACTCCCCAAGGTAAGCCCCACTCAAAAGCTCCCCAAAGCAAATGCTTTTTAAAAAATGAGAGTAAAACAGAGCATAAGCTCTGCGTACACATAGCAGTTGCAAGGTGGATACACATGCAGAACATCAAAACTCATCAGAAGGAGGACCTTTCTATTTCCCACGCAGCTCGATAAATCTCAAATAGGTTTCATATAACTCAGGTAGGCCTCTATCTGATCTTCATCAAGGCAAATCACTAACACAATCAGAACACCAGAATCAGCAGCAATAAATTAAATAGCACAAAACCTTATCAAACCGGCAAATCATCATCAGGTTAACATACTGCACACAAAAATCCTTGGCCCTTGCTCACCCCATAGCATCACAACGCATACACTAACACGAATACTCTAACTAGCAGAGACCATAATTGCACCAGCTATCACCAATTCTCCGCAGCATCATATTCCATGTGAAGACAACCAACTAACACTCTAAGATGTCCAACATGACACCCTGAACGGCACAAAAATTCATATGATTATCACTTTCACCGCAAATGAGACTAAGTTCCTTCCACATCTCTGTGTTGCCTCATACAGGAGTGTGCTAAAGAATTACTACGTACAATGCACGTAAATGTATACCCGCATTCATAGTCCAGAGTGTTTGCTGGAAATCCCCACAACCCACCTATCTCATATAACAGACTCGCCAAAACAGTCACCATAGAAAGATCAGAGTAAATTTCATAGACCATGTACTTGTCAAGCATAGAGATCTCGGCAGAATACTATTACGGTTTAAAAGAACTGATAAATAACGCATTTTTCTCCACGCGGATCTCTTACTTACCCCGCGGTTAAACGCGGCGACGCAGATGCCGGTGGCGAGACCGAGGAGGCACCCGACGAGCAGCAACGCCCACTCGGGCGGCGCGCCGTCCCCGAGCTCGTCACTCTCCTCCTCCCTCCTGGGCGCCCCCGCCTCCCCCGCCGCCGTAGGGGACGCCGGGCCGCTGTCCGCGTGGTTATGGCGCCCCCTGCTCGAGAGCCGGCGGTCCAGGTTCCGCAGCAGCTCGCGCACGCGGTTACTTCGCGGGGTCGACGGCGAGTCGGGGTCGGAGGAGGACGGCAGCGCGGCGGCGCCGGAGCGCAGCGGCTCGAGGTCGCTGTGCGCCATGGCGCGCGGGCGGGGCAGGAGCAAGAGCGCGAGCTTAGCGCAATCGCATCAACAGTAGGTTCCCTGGCTCGCTGGCCCGCGGCGGATCTGGGGGATTTGTGGCGGGCGATCTCGTCGGCGGTTGGGCGATGGCGAGGCGGGCAAAGGGGGAGGTGTGGGCGGACGTTAGGAGGGAGGAAAGGGAAGTGCGCGTGCTTGTTTTGCAGGTTACCCCTTGCCAGAGGCTCTATTTGCAGGTATGGAGTAATAGATACTAAACTTTCTCAGTTAAAAAATACGAAGTATAAGGCGTATTTTTATTTCATTAGCAAAAGATTTTTACGAACAAATACACTATTTTTAGGTGCTTTTGTGTGTGAAAAAATTCCATAACCATCATGAAATATTTTTCAACATGAATCTATAATGACATCAGTTTTGTCACGTACTATGATGCAGAGGCCAGGAGTTTTAACCTCTTTTTCAGGAAAGAAAAAAAGGTCACATACAAGTAACTGCCATTCAACCGAGGAATAGACTATACATTAGGGAAATGAAATGATATAGCCAACCGTAATTTTATGTGTGTATTGTTCCCCAATAGCGTGTTGTTAATCTGTTTTTTTCATGACGCAAGACTGGGGCATCGTCATGTGAGTTGAAGTGGGCATGAACGTGACCTGGCCTAAGGATGTGTTTGTTTGGGCTATTTCAGTGTCTTCTGTGGCTTCTACTCGCTAGAAGTCGGAGCCCAAACAAACATCCAAATTTTAGGCTAGCTTCACGTGGCCCAAAGTCAGGGCCCATTGAGAAAACTGTGCATAAGCTGCAGCTCGAGCTTCAAGCTTCTTTCAGCCGGAGTCGGCTTACTGGAGATGCAAATACTACCATGGACACAACTCATAACATGATTATTGATTATGGCAGCCACAGAGTAGGATTGTATTTTACCATAATCATGTATTTTGTAACCAACGGATTGTCTCATGTAATACAGAATTAATACCATATGTTATGATGAGTTCAAACAAAATTAGTCATGTGCGAAGAATGTCAAATTTGTTGATATACAATGTCTACGCCACAAAAGCTAGTATGATTTCAGTTGAAATGCATGAAAACTGGCCATCTGCGACAAAAACAGCTCTTAACCAGGTCATTTATTGTTAAAATAGTATAGTTGGCATTTAAACCCAATCTACATAAGAATAGAGGGGCGTTCTGGTAATTTCAACAAGTTTCAGCAACAACCGCAGCTACCACGGCACAACCACCAAACGAATGCACTTCAGCTCCAACTTCCTGCCACAGCTAGCAGTTACAGCTGCTCCTTCCAGTTGGAGTCGTTGCAGTTGTAGCTACTCCTTCCAGCCGGAGCGGTTTCAGTTGCAGCCAAAGAAGTTACAACGCAAACACATCCTAAAAAGGGTGGTGAAGAATATTACAGTTATTGTGTGACAACTTTTGTTTCCCTAGTGGTTCACTGACCCCAAGTTGTATAACCGACTCATGTTCTTATATCATTCAGTCTTGTAGCCATTGATTTGGCTTGAAGCATTTACTAATAGAATGATAAATTTCTAAAAATACTATTGGACTAATTGTGGTTTAGCCAAAAAAATAGTGACATGGTAGGGAGAGAAAAGTTTCATGCGCGAAAATCAGAGAGATAAAGATAAATACATTGAGTACCAAAGAACACACATCTTTCAAACTTATGTTTTGTGATAACTTCTTATTGATATGGATGAGTATAAGTATAGATAACCATGTGTACCAACTTTTCATAACCATTGATTATGAGCACCATTTGACACCTATGACGTGCATTTTTCATCGGCACTAGACACATGGTAACATTATTCCTTTTTTGTGAGATATAAGAGTTTTATGATGATTCCAAATTTTATGATGTTTTTATCCCTTGTTTTGTACCTATGTAGTGGGATTTGCTGGATTTTACCGCACGTGCACACCCCTTTTTGCATGTTTCCACCAGAAAAACTTTTTTGGATGTGTTTTAGAGTTTAAGGAAAGAACGACATGATATGGTGATAAAATCACGTTAATAAACATGACATAAGATTACCATAAAAGAATAAATCAATTGGTTAGAAGAAAGAAGCCTCACAGAGGGATCCAGAGTGCAACACAACGCATGGTACGAGCGCATGTGCTTGTACCAGCGGTCGTACCATGCGCCACCGCCACCTTTTGGTCGACTACTTCACCCCTGTGCGATCGGATCGTGGATCGGACGCACACGACCACCAGAAACTCGGCCAAAACACATAACCCAAGCCTTCCAAAGGCATGCGGAGAGGAATCGGCAAGGAGGAGCCCGCCATCACCACTATCTCGTCCAAGGAGACATCGGCATCAATCATCTTCACCATCATCCATCTCCTTCTCATCGTAATACCGAACTCTAGTGTATCATTACGTGTATTACTCGAATTTATCATTCATGTTTACCATTGTTATTTGTATGATATTTTTCGTTTTCAGGCATGAGTGGTCCCCTTAGTTCTCAGAGATACTAGTTGACCCGTTGCGCCAAATGGCGCAGAGACCCACTAAAGCCATGTTCTCGATGAAAATAATTTCATTTAGCAAGAACATTGTCGATGATGGCAGTAGAAAGCTCATGTGTTAAATCATGCTATATTGAAAATTTGTTTGTTACGCTGAGAAATCTGAGTTTCATGTATGGGACCCGCCAAATGGCGCAGAGACCCGCTAAATCCATGTACACATTGAAAAAAAAAACAATGGTTTAGTTGCGGGCAAGCACATATAATAAAAAATTAGAATCTCATTTGAAACAATGTGTGCATTGAAACTATTTGCATTTTTAGTAACTTAATGTTTTGAGTGTTGTAAATATTTGACTTCGTTAGTAGAAGTAGACTGCATGTTGCGCCAAATGGCGTAAAGTCCCATTTAAAACAATGAGGGCTTTAAAAATATTTGTATTTATTAGTGACTTTAGGTTTGAGCAAGCACATAGGTATGAATTGTAACCCTTTTTTATAAAAATTTAAGAAAGACTTCTGATTCAAAATATTTACTTGAGCATGCATAATTTGTTATGTTACCATTAGCTATGTTATCTGAAATTGTCTTAAAAGGTTAAGATGAAAAACAAGCATAGATATAGTTAAATTAAAAAAAATACCAGGAAAGCCTTATGGCGTTTGCAATTCAAAAAGAGCATAGAACTCACCAGTAGGCCCAGAGTTATTTGAAATGCTTTGTATTTTCTAAAATTGTCTAGAAACCATTTAAGTTGTCTAGTATTTGTTTTGTGTCTGCAGAGTTTTACTTTCGTATAGGTTGGTCGTTGTTTGTTGTATTTCAAGTTAGCATTTCTTATAGGCACAAACACATACTCCCTCCATAAGACATTTTTGCAAGTAAGAAAACAGACCCGTTGTGCCAAATAAATTATTTAAACCAGGAGTTATTTCCATATAAAGGCCTACATTGTCCTCCCATAATTTACATATTACAATCTGACAGCAGGAATGTAAATACATATGGTTGACCCATAATTTCATAACACATACTCCCTCCGTAAGACATTTTTGCAGTTCAAAAAAGTCTTATATTTAGTTATAGCAATGCTAAAGAATTCTTGTGTCGTGACTTCTAAATTGTTTTCAGAAGGTAGAATAAAAGGCAATGCACATTCTTGCAAGTAAGAAAACAGACCCGTTGTGCCAAATAGCACAAGTTCCTCATTTAAACCAGGAGTTATTTCCATATAAAGGCCCACATTGTCCTCCCATAATTTACATAGTACAATCTGACAGCAGGAATGTAAATACATATGGTTGAACCATAATTTCATAACATAAAATCATCGAGTGGGTAGTAGTAGAATACATCGCCTCTATAGGGCAAGCAATTTTTGTGCACTTCTACTGTCCGGACGCCCAACTATGGTCATAGGTGGTTCTTCTCTTGTTCCACGTGTAGTTCCCTTCTGCATCTTTATGAGCATACATATTTTTCTTGTCCTATTTTTCTGCAACAAACATACAAACCATATAAGAAACATAACACCAGCTTATCTGACATCCTCCATGCAACCAGTCCATTGGTAAAGCAGTCACTTGGAAACATTCTGGATGATTAAGCATGTAGATTAAGAAACATAACCTAAAGAAGCATGTCAGCCATACATAGGTGAGTTTACCAAATGTAGAGAATTATCATAATCATGCAAATCTGTACCTTATATATATACAACAAGGAAAGGAACAGCTAAGTTATGTGACCAAAATTATCTATTCTGATAACACCACCGGCGTAATGCACTTTCAGATGTTATATAGCATAACAAAGCATGTCAGGCATACATTGGTAAAGTTAACAAATGAAGAAAATTATCTGAATCATACACATCTCTGACATATATACGCACTGAGAAAAAAAATAGTTCAGCTATGGGACAAAAATTATTTATTTCTCTTAACACCACTGGACTAATGCACTTTCAGTTATGTGATACAATAATAATTAGGAATTTAGGATGGTCATATAAATTTTAAAGATACTGAATAAGCAGCTGATTTGCTTCGAGCGACCCCGTTTCCAGCTATGTATGTCTGCTTAATTATCAGTTTATCACTGCATAAGATAAAATGCCACTCTGAATTTCTAGCCATCGATTCAACCCTACAGATGTAACATAGCCCCAATAATACAATCATTAATATCTATCATGATAGCTTTGTAAGTCTGCACAAATCGCTCAGCTGAAATTTCTATGGGCATAACAGGTGCACCTTCTTCATACAATGTACAGAGATTCAGTAGAACAAAACAGATTTCGATGTATCTGTATCTGTAGCCCTAACCAAGACATCGTAACTCATGGCCTGAAAGAAAATAGAACCTGGATAAGATCAAATTAACTGATAAGAGACTCGTCTCCTTGTTATTTTTTTGGCTCAGTCACCTGACTGGCCTTGCAAAATGGAGCTCACCCACTTGATAGAAATTGTTTACCATATTATTAGGATCTCTTAGTTAAAACTTATATGTAGTATATTAATCAGTATAACACAAAATATCTATAAATGTACATCGTATTAGAACCTTTAACTTGCGTAGCCATGTAAAATATAATATTACTACAGCTAGCTTAGTTAAAGTACTCGGTGGTGTCACACATGGCGAATGGAAGATCATGTTTGGTAGGTTCAGTAGATACTAACACATTCAGATATGGTTCAAATTTACGTGGACTATTTTTTTGGAAGCTCAGATCGCAAATAAAAGAACTCAAGCTGGGTCAAGAATATTCAAATTTTTAGTAGCCCTACAGAATGTCCACAGTATGGTTGTCAAATCTAAAAGGATTGTTAAAGACTTCAACTCAAAGTTTTAACCAGAACATGTATGCAAGGCATAATAGTGATTCAGTATCCTTGCTAGAACATACTGTAATGTAAATTTATAAGAGAATGTAGTATAAACACAACTGAAAGTTCTATAACATAGTTTAGAAGATAACTTATTAATAGCGAGCATAATATAAAACAGAGCCACTGTAAGGCATAATGGTGATTCAATGCTGATTTTCAAATAAATGTAAATAATGCTAATATCACCACAAATAAAGGCTCACACTATAAAACAGAGCTGTTGCCCAAGATTTATTTGTGAGTGTGGAAGCATGATAAAAGTGAGCGAAAATCATATCTTATGACCCAAGATTTATTTATGAGTGTCGAAGCATGATAAAAGTGAGCGCAAATCATATCTTATGAATGGGCAGTTCAATTTTCTCACACGATCTAGTACCTGATGCACCCGTGGTTGGATTACTGCTTGTTGGGGAGAAAGCAAGCATAACGCTTCAGAAATACCTCAATAGGGATCGCCATATTTTACAAAAATTTCCCTGTTAGCCTGCCCACAAAGCAGGCAGAAAATAATCTGTGTTGCCTTTGAAATCATACGAGCAACTTTACCATGTTATGCAGAGAACCTCAAAAACATTAGGAAATAAGTACCCCAAAACAATAACAAACTGATAAACCTACTCCAGAAATTGTTTCCCATGCTACATACAATCTAAGGGTCTGTTTGGTTCACAGCCATGACGCGCCCGACCAAATATTTAGTAGTTGATGAGAGCGATGGTGTGCGTTTGGTTTGGATCTGATTATTTGCCTCACCCCAGCCCCGCATGTCCTTCCCATTTATTACGCAGCGAATTAGTTGGCAAGGCATCGACGGACGTTTCCTCCGCCAATATTTTGGCGTGCCATTGATTGGCAGCGGCCCCTAAACCCCTGCCTAAGTAATTGTTCCGCACACCACCTAAAATCTAAACCCAATGGGCAGTGGCCAAACTTACCAATCAATTAAAGCAAAGCTATAGTGCAACAAAGGTGTTTGTAAAGTAAAGTGACCATGTTGTTTTTAGGAACCAATGGAGAACAAATGAAAGACTGATATTTTTAGCACAAGAATTAACCAAAATCACTTATTGTACTACTCCCTCCGTCCCAAAATAAGTGACTCAGCTTTACACTAACTTCAGTACAAAGTTAGTACAAAGCTGAGTCACTTATTTTGGGACGGAGGGAGTACTTTACTTGGCAGCTGATAGAAACATAGAGATGCTGACTTGCAATTCAAAAATATAAACACCAGTACACCATGGTTGCTCCAGATGTTCAGTTATATTCGAAAAGCATGATACGTGTTCAAATGGTTACTGGAAAAAGGATCTCACTTTGTTCCAACAGAACATGTAGTGATCCAAACATACTAAATGTTCTCTGAAATCATTGGTTCAAATATCATGGGTCCATAGGATGGTCATGCAATCTCATGTTATCCTATACGATGCTGCAAATAAATAAGGAGTCAGTGCATGTCCATCTCTAAGCAAAATAGTCTGCATAGCATGAAATCCATAACAACAAATCAGCAAACTACTCTGGAAAGTCCATTGATAGCTAGAGATCATGGTCCAACACAAACCATATCACCAAAATGCAAGCGCAAACTTGATTGGATTCGCAAGAGGGATAAAATTCACCTTGGTCTTCTTTAACTCTTCAGCTAAAATTGTTCTTCATCTCTTCTTTCACAGATCTGCACACATCCTGTGTAGAAAACACACACATTAGGGAGCTGAAATGTGAATAAGCTATGTATATTTGCTAATCAATAATATTACTTCTTCTCACTATTTCTAATTTGGAACAAGCACAATAATTCACCTTGGTCTTCTTCAACTCTTCAGCTAAAATTGTTCTTCATCTCTTCTTTCACAGATCTGCACACATCCTGTGTAGAAAACCCACACATTAGGGAACTGAAATGTGAACGAGCTATGTATATTTGCTAATCAATAATAGTATTACTTCTTCTCACTATTTCTAATTTGGAACAAGCACAATAATTTACAACGTGTGCATGAATGTTCACCCAGCAAGAAATCTTAGAAGAAAAACTAAGAATCTAGATGCCTAGTAAAAAAGTCAAAGTTGGAATAAAAGCTCCCTTCCATCCATCCGTGATCTGCTCTCTCTCTCCCTCTCTCTCTCTCTTTCACACACACGTGCATCAGACAAGACGTACAAAGAGATAGAAGATCACCTATTATTTTCTTGGTCCGTCCTACCTCTTGCCGCTTCAAACCATGCTGGAATCCATGGTAGGCATCAGGCTGGGCAGGACGGATTGGAAGATGGCACACCTGTTCCTCACCATGAAGCACCTCGGCCAACCCATGGTGCCCAGCCGTGGCCACTACTCCCATGCTCGAGTTGCCTTCACATCTGAGTTGGCCCGTCCAGGAAGAGGACATGCCTGTGTGCTCGTCCGCCAGCACTTCCTGCGGGGCAAAGACGTCCTTCCCCTCTTGACACCTTCCGTCCATGGCGGATCCGTGGTCGGCGGCAAGCACGAGGTAGTGGGAGGAGCTGGCCGCCGGCGTACGACAGAGAAGACGGGGGTGGAGTGGCGGCTGCGGCGGCTGACGAGGGAGGTTGGGAGGGAGGGGAGACGAGGGGGGAGGGTTGTAGCGGCTGTGGGGATCGAGGAGAAAAGGGGCTAGGGTTTGTGTGGGGGCGACTGAGGCGAGACGAGGATGGGATTGGGTGGGTGCGCGCGGAGGGGATTGGCCAAATCCTAGTGCACGTGGGCGCGGCTTACCCAACCAATACCCGCGAGAAACGAGCCCACGAGTCATAGGGTAGATAAAACTACTATCAGGTAAAAATCAGATTGACCAACGGTGAATATTGGACGAAGAAGATCACGCAGAATCAAGATCGGACGGCCATCGAGGGCCCAAACCGAGCGACCCTCTGGGAGGCCGAGTTGCCCAGCCATCTTTTATTCTCAGAGATATGGATGAACCTTAGTATGTATAGGAGCTAAACGCTTATAAGGATATGATACTCTATGTTGAATGTTTGGTTTAGTAGTCTTCATGAATGTTGGGAGGGGTTATTGTTCTAGAAGTCCATCCAACGGATCAAGAACGACATCCGCATTGGGTTCTTTGTTTCCATTGGCAACGGAGAGGGGACCCTCTTTGGGCTTGACCCATGGGTTGGAGGATCTCCAATGTGTATGGAGTTCCCTAACGTACTTGCTATCTGCGCGGATCCGATGGTGTTGTTTTCCATGACGGCCCGCAATGTCCAACGGAACATCTTGTATCAACGGACATTTGGTCCCGTGGAGACCTTAGAGTGGGCCAACTTCCGAACTGCCCCCCCACCACCACCACCACCACTAGTGCTCGCGGACTATCTAGACACCGTGTCTTGGCACCTGCCCCCTTCGGGAGCTTCTCGGTTGGCTCGGTATATCATGCCTTATGTCGGTGGCCATCTATTTCCTGGGCCTTTCCATTATGGAGAGTGCACATATCACTGAAGATCAAAAATATTTATTTGACACCTGCTATTGGGTAGCCTCCCATATGGGACGGAGGTGATCAAGCGACATGACCCTGGCAATGGGATTTGCCCCTTGTGTGATGTCTCAAGGACAGGGACGCACATATTTTTCTCCTGCAAGACGACAAGATTTCTATGAAGCTTTTTACGTGAGGCTCTCGGGCCTCACTGGGAGGCCGTGGACTTGGTCGGGTTTTGAAAGCAAAACTTCTCCCTAGGTGGTTTTGCTAATTAATAACAACATATATTTCATTGGACTAATGAATCTATCAAGTATATTTCGGGAAAAGTTCAATGAATGGATTGGCTAGGATTGTGAGGAGATTCCCTAGATGTAAGGAACATCAATTGGCAAAAGCTTCAAGACTCTACATTTTTACTTTATGTGAGAAATCACATTTGAATCCATAGGAAAGTCAATACTATTAAAAGGGGATGAGTTATCTAAGATGATGGTTGCTCAAAGTGCTTAGAGATTTGCCACCAAAAACCTCAACATTTCTCCCACAAAATATTCTGTCCAAAACCCTAAAGTCAAATTCGGTGCCACGACCATTTCCCATATCGGCCACACCGAGTTTTCCTTAGACAGAACCCAAGCCAAACACTAGCAAATCGGTACAATCGAGTTTTGCTTTGGTACAGCCGAAAAGGAGTGACCAACCTTCTGGTATCCATTTGCTAAAAGTCAGAATTTCCGAGTTTGACATATTGATCCCAGCGAAGTGAGGAACTGCCCATGGCAACCGAATCGGTCTCACCAAGATGCTTCGTATCGGTCTCACTGAGAACCCAAAAGTTAGGACATTTTGCACTAGTCGGTGCAACCGAGTTTTTACTCCAGTTCCACCGAGTTGGGCAATAATGTTGTAACGGTTGGATTTTTGGAGATGGCTATATATACCCCTCCACCTCCCTCTCATTCGAAGAGAGAGCACTCAGAACAAGAAAACACTTCCACCATTCATTTTCTGAGAAAGAACCACCTACTCATGTGTTGAGATCAAGATCTTCCACTCCAACCATATGAATCTTGATTTTTAGCCTCCCCAAGTTGCTTTCCACCCAATCAATCTCTTCTACCAAGCCAAATTTTGTGAGAGAGTGATTGAGTGTTGAGGAGACTATCTTTTGAAGCACTAGAGCAAGGAGTTCATCATCCATACCACATCTATTACCTTTTGGAGAGTGGTGTCTCCTAGATTGGTTAAGTGTCGCTTGGGAGCCTCCAAATTGTGTGGAGTTGAACAAAGAATTTTGTAAGGGCAAGGAGATCGCCTACTTCGTGAAGATCTACCCCGAGTGAGGCTAGTCCTTCGTGGACGTTGTCGGAATCGGGGCTCCGCTAACCCCACTGAGGTTTGAACACTGGAGTGCGCTCGCCCTCCAATCCCGCTCAACCTCGTAGCTTCACAGTGATTCTACGGCAGTGCTCGTAGGAGGAAACAATTGGGAGGCACGCGATCTTTACCCAGGTTCGGACCACCTTGCGGTGTAAAACCCTACTCCTGCTTTGTGGTGGATTGGCCTCTCGAGGAGGCTGTGGATGAACTATTACAGTGGTTGGGTGGCCTCTCGAGGGCTCTTGATGGTGATGAACTCGACCTGGTTCAACCTACCTTCTTCGATGGGAGCGCGTCCCTATTTATAGGGGCCACGGTCCTCTTCCCCCGTCGCACCGGCGGGAAGGGATCCCACAACGGCCAAATTTGAAAGGGGACAAGTAGTACACCCTATCCTGACTAAAGGTGGTCTTCGCCTGCAAAGCTTCTGGGTGTGACACAGTGGTGGGCTCGACGATGACATCCATCCTGCCGAGCTCGTGGTCTTGGTCATCTTGCACCGGGAAGGAAACCTTTGAGGGGTTCCTTGGGAACCCGCGTACGTCCTTGTATCCTTTGCACCAAAGAGGAAACTGTCCTCCCTCTGCACCCGCTGGCGCCCGCCTGGCTTGGTCGTCAGAACCCACATCACTCTGGCCTCACGAGGCCGGGTACTTGCATAGGAATCTCCGCTCCTCGGGAGGCGGCCTGAAGGGGTGCCACTCCTCCGGAGGCCTTGGTGTTGTCCTCCTCGCGAGGCGGGGGCTCTCACGAGGGCCTTGACTTGGGGGGGGGCTCGTTGCAGGGCCGTACCGGGCCTTCATGGTGGGCCACGCGCTAGGCCGCAGGCAGGCGGGTCTGGGTACCCCCGTTCCCAGAACGCCGACAGTAGCCCCCGGGCCCAAGGCGTGCCAACCTTAGCTTCGGGGCGAAGGCAAGGAGCGAAGGGCGAAGCGCCGCGGGCCCCCAATCGCCTGTGGGCCAGGCTCGACGTGTGGTGCACGACGGGACGCGGACGGCCCCACTTCCCCACGTCGCCTCGGTAGCCACCCTTGCTGACAAAAAGCCTGGTGCGCGCGGCGGAGGTATCATTGCCTCTCCGCGCGCCTGCCTCCTGCTGCTCCTTCATCCGTGGCTTGTGCCTTCTCCGCCGGGCTTCGCGTCTGCTTCCATCTGCCATGGCTCCCAAGAGGAAAAGGGACAGGGCTCCGATGACCTCAGGGCCCCTGCTGGTGCCCGAGCCTGCGCTGGGCCGGTCCACCGTGCTCAATCTTGAGGGGCTGGATAAGGTCCAACGAGCAATTGCCACCGGCACCAATGAGTGGGGGGCGACGACGATCTGGCTTGCCTCTCGGCCTGCGATTGATCTGAGCGCCACCGACATCCCCCTTCATCTCCACGCCCTCTTCTCTGGCTTGCTGCCACCGTTTTCAAATTTCTTCAACGCCGTGCTCACGCACTACCAGATCCACGCCTTGCATCTCGACCCTGGGTCTGTCGTCCTCCTCTCTGCCTTCGCGTTCCTGTGCGAGGCTTTCATGGGCATCACCCCATCCGTAGCCCTGCTCCGCCATTTCTTCTCCCTCAAGCTGGTCGCCAGCGGACAATGCTCGGGGTGCGTGTCGCTCCGGGTGGTGGACACGGCGGTGGACGCCATCCTCGACGTCGAGCTTAGCCCGGATGCGGCGAGCTTCCGGAGGCAGTGGGTGTTTGTCGACGCCACTGTGCGCAATCCCCTGCTCCAGGCCCTGACGGCCCCGGCGGAGCCGAGTGCTAGTTGGGGGCACTTGAAGATTGTCGACCCGCGGCTCGCGCAGGTCACCGCCAGGTTGAGCAGTCTGAAGAAAGCGGGCGTGACGATGGCGATGGTGGTGAGGGAGTTTGTCCGCTGGCGAATCGCCCCCCTTCAGCGCCATTCTCGCCCTATGTGGACTTTCACCGGCCTTGGCGACGTCATGAGGCTCCAGGTGTCTTCTCTTCCCTCCGGCGCATTGCGGGAGGCGCTCTGCCTCTTGACCGGGGAGAAGCCTCCTGATCTTCCTGAGGATTGGCTCCCATTGTACCGTTATCAAAACGGGAGGGCCTTCGCCCTGAGGATGCCGTGCTTAGACGAGTGGGGGCTTCTTCCGGAGGGTCCCGTCGTACCTCGCGACGGTCCCCTCTCGGTGGCCACGGGCTCCGGAGATCCTGTGGCCGGTGCCCTTCAAGTGGTCGCGGAAGATCGTCCCAAGCCGCACGCTCCTCGGGCACCCACCTCCGTCCTTCCAGGCGACGACGGGGTCGCCTCGCCGGGGGTCGCTGCCGGAGCCCCTGCCGCGGGGTGTCGTCTGCCGTGTGCCGGCGGGTAGGCCCCGGATCCTCAGATGCGCCGGCGGAGGAGAGAACCCGTGGGCCGCAGTGGCCTGGCTCTGTCGCCCTGGAGGAAGACGAAGTGGGTCGCCGTGGATGAGTAAGTGCCTGCCTTTCCTTGTTTCCCACATGATGCGCGTCTCTGAATCCTTGCTCCTCAGGCCCCTTCTTGTCGAAATGGTGGGTGCGCCCCCGCCATCGCCTCCCGGGATGACTGGGCCGAGAGCGGCCCAATGCCTCGTGAGGCGCGTGATGGTGTGCGAGGAGATTGCCATACCCGTGCCCAAGCTGTCCCTAGGGGACCTCTGGCCCGGGCTTCCTTCATCTTCTTTCAGGCGAGGCCCCCAGCCGGCAATGGCGGGACTGAGGCCTCCTTTGGTGGTCTTCTCCGGCGCCAGGGCGCCCGGTGCATCGGTGCCTTCTTCGAGCGGTGGGGCGACTTCTCGTGAGGCCCGGCCCCGGGCTGGGGTGCCAGACCGCGGGAAGCCAACCCCCGAGTCCTCGCCGGAGGCAGAAAGACCTTCGCGCCCCCCTCCTGCCGCCCAGGGCCCGGGCCAAGCGCTGGATCTTGCTTGTAGTCGTAGCGATGCTCGGCGTGGTCTCCTTCAGGAGGCGGTGAGCGCGCTGGGCCGCCTCGGGACAGAGCTTGATGACATCGACTCGTACCTCGAGGCGGAGCGTCGGCGCCTGGCGCGTGAATGGCGTCGGCTTGAGGTTGCCATCAACTTTGGTCGTCTGCAGCGCGAGCGTGCTCGCGCGGAAGTCGAGGAGTCCCTTGCCGCGGCGCGGGATGCCCGCGATCGCGCCCTTGAAGAGGCCCAGGCCGCGGACGGGCGGCGTAAGGCTGCTGTGAGGCGTGAGGAAGAGCTTCTGGCTTCCAACGCCTCCCTTGAGCGGCAAGTTCAGGACCGCAAGGCCGCGCTAGCCGCCTCAGCGGGCGGGCCGTCCACGGGTGAAGCTGGGCTCCGCATCCTTGAAGATATGTTGACGCTGGATGCGATGGAGCTGAGCCTAGAGCGCGAGCGGCTGGAGGTGATGGAGCGCCAGGTGGCTGCCGCCGAAGATTCCCTCGCCGCTCGCGAGGCGAGGGTCCGTGAGGAGGCCATCGAGGAGGTGGCGCGGACCCGCAGAACTCTTGCCCAGGACTACCGCGAGAGGCTAAAGCTTCAGGAGTCCCGCTTCTGCAAGCGGCGTGATGAGCTGAAGGCTGAGGCGGATGGCCTCGGGAAAAGGTTAGCGGCGACGGAGCGACGCGAGAAGGCTACGGTGGACGCCCAGGCCATCACCAAGGCCGAGCTATCTTTCCTCTATACGCAGGTGGAGGACGTCGCTTCCCGCGCGGAGAGGGCCTCAGAAGAGGAGAACCGGGCCCGGGGGCTACAGCACACGCGCTCCAAGATGTTCCAGGCCCTCGAGGGGAGGGCCAATCGGGCCCTGAGCAGCATCAGCGGTGAGAGTGTCTCAAGCCCGCTCGTTGCCGATGACGCCGGCTACCTTTGTTTATTCACCGGGATCGTGGAACGTCTTGAGGGTGGTGCGGAGAAGGTTCGTCAGCTCGCAGAGGAGAAGAGCCATGACCTCCTCGCGCGGGCGTCTTCACGCGTCTTCAGCCACCTTCTTCGCCTCGATCCTAACTTTGATTTCGAGTCTGTGACATCCCCCGTGCCTGAGGTGATCCGGTGTGCCCTGGAGGATTGGGTGCAGGATCGTGTGGACGGCTTGATCGCGGAATTCGCCCCTGCCGCAGGCGAGGACCACCCCGCTACTGGGGTGCGCGAGCCCAACGGCTGCGACAGCGATAGCGGTGATGGTGCATCTTCTTAGACTGTCCTTCCCTGTTCTCCTGTAAAGATTTTGAACATGACCCCGCGGGGATGTGAGTGTACTTTGGAAGAACTCCCCTATGATATGTTAAGTAATATTGCACTCCCTCGCGCCGCGTTCCCTTGCTTATTGTGTGCCCGCGGGCCCTGAGGAGGGACGGGTCATTACTGACACGCCGGACCGCGACCATCCGACCAAGCCTGGGGAAGGATGTTCGACGAAGCCCCCGGGCCACACGCGCCTACTGGTTCGCCCGCGGTGGCTACTGAGGATTCGACGCCAAAACCTTGGCCGGGTGTGGGTGCGAGGCCAGTGGCTATCGTATTCTGGGCCCTCAGGTTGGGGGCCCCTCAATGCCGCCCTTGGTGCCGCTGGGCCGGCTCGGGTGTGCATACGATGTCCAGCCCCTGCTCGCGGGGCGCGCGAGAGGGAGAGAGCGGGCATATGCCAGCTTCTTTAAAAACGAAACTCAAGACGCAAGCACAGCATGGGAAAAAGTCCCCTTCCCCCCTTTTTTTCAAATAAGATGCGAAATGCTTCAACTTCATTCAAGAAAGTGGCAAATCCGATTACAGAAAAGAGCGAGGAACAGTCGCGTCCGGCACCTAATAGCTAGTCTTCGTCTTCCCCCCAGCGTGGAGCATAGGGCTTCCACTAGGCGTGGGCATAGTCATTGGAGGACAGTGTCGTCCGCCAGCGCGGAGCATGGGGCTTCCACTTGGGCATGGGAGGGAGCCCCTCCGCGGCCTCGTACGTCGCTCCTCGGGGGGCTCCGGGCGTGTATAGCCCACTCATTCTTACGTGAGAGTGTCACGGTTGGAGATAGTTGGGCGGGGACCCCAGGTGCAATGCCTTGGAGTTCCCGACCAGGTTCTTGAGATTCCCCGCGCATTTCGGCACGGTTGCGCGCTCCTACGGTCCAAACATGGGTGCATTGCTCCCCGCATGACCGCGGAATTGCGCTTCCGCGTCCCAAACATGAGCGCAACACACCCCGCGTGACCGTAGGAGTATTGTGTCGGTGCAGTTGCCACGGGAGGCGCCGCGGCGCCAGCCGGGCCGTGCCCTAGAGGTCTCTCGAGCCCCCTGGCTCGCCAGGCCTTGGCAGCCCCCTGGGCACAGCGCCGGCGCCCCCGAGCCACGGAGTGTGCGAGGCTCCGTGGAGCGTGGCCCTGCCAGTGGAGTGTCCTTGCGGTGCCGGCCGCGGGTGGCCCGCACTGCTCGAGCCTCACCGATCTTCTGCGCGACAGGCCCCTGCGGCCCCATTGCCCGGTGCCAGGTTCCTTGCTCGCGTGGGCGCCCGTTGCGGAGCGCCCCCACGCGATCCCGGGCGCCCCCTTTGTCATGCCGACTGGACCAGGTGCTCCCACGGTGGAAGCCCCCGGGCCTGGGCTGACGTGGGGCGCCGGGTGTGCCCCCCTATGCCTGGGGGGTGCTGGTGCCAGCGGCGGGTGCGAGACCCACAGCGCCAACGCTTGTCGTTGCGTCGCCTGGAGCGCGGGCCACGTCGTGAGGGCCTGGGTTCCCTCCTGGCGCCCCGATGGATGCCCCGAGGCTGATCCCCCCGGGAAACAGTGTGATGCTGTCTTGGGCGCGCATCCCACGGGCGCGCCTGCGCCGTGCTTCCGCCCGAAGTTGGCCGCCTCCTATGCTGCCACGAGGTTGGTCGTGCCCGTCAGGGCGAGAGTGGCCACCGTGGCCATTCCCCGCGCCCCCGTTGTGGCCTCTGCCATGCGCGGCGGCGCGAGCTGCCCGTCCCCTGCGCCGGTTGGTGCTTTCGTATCGAGGGGGCGCGAGAGTGTGGTGGTTCTCCATGTTGTCGGCCTGCGCGCCATGGCATTCGTGGGACGTTCCACCATTTCCCTCGGGCACGCCGCCGCTGGGTCCGGGCGATGGCCCAAAGTCGGCCACCGGAACCCTGAGGAGGAGAAGTACAACGCGAGGCGGGCCCTGTCCGGGCTCCTCGAGTTGAGGGCCGTGCGTGTCGATGCGCGGCGGCGGAGCTGGTTCGCCGGCCGGTCCTTCCGCCCCTTGCGCCGGGGGCCGTAGAGGAAGGTAAGGTGCTAGGGACCTCCTTGCGACAGTAACCAGCTCGGCGATGTGGTCGGCCCAGGCGTCGTAGATCCCTTCCGTCGGGCGATGGCGAAGGAGTTCGCTAGCCATGAGCAACGCGTCCTACGCGTTCAAGTCCCCCACATGGATAGGGGCCGTAGAGGGCGCAGCGGGGCGGCCGTTCGGACGCCGCTGCGGGCGCGGGGGCCCTTGCTGCGCGCGAGTGGTGCAAGCGGCGGTGGTGACGGCGACGACGCTAGTGGCCTGATAATGGCCATCCAGCACGGAGCCCCCAAGGCGCGCACATCCTGAACTAGCATTGGCGTTGGTGAAGCAGGAGCGGGAGGTGACCGACCGCCGGTGAAGTAGGAGTCAACGGAACTGAAGGACGTCGGCGTACCCCTACCTGGCGCGCCAAATGTCGGAACCGGGGCTCCGCTAAACCCACCGAGGTTCGAACACTGGGGTGCGCTCGCCCTCCAATCCCGCTCAACCTCGCAGCTTCACAGTGATTCTACGACAGTGCTCGTAGGAGGAAAGAATTGGGAGGCACGCGATCTTTACACAGGTTCGGGCCACCTTGCGGTGTAAAACCCTACTCCTGCTTTGTGGTGGGTTGGCCTCTCGAGGAGGCTGTGGATGAACTAGTGTAGTGGTTGGGTGGCCTCTCGAGGGCTCTTGATGGTGATGAACTCGACCTGGTTCAACCTACCTTCTTCGATGGGAGCGCGTCCCTATTTATAGGGGCCACGGTCCTCTTCCCCCGTCACACCGGCGGGAAGGGATCCCACAACGGCCAAATTTGAAAGGGGACAAGTAGTACACCCTATCCTGACTAAAGGTGGTCTTCTCCTGCAAAGCTTCTGGGTGTGACGCGGCGGTGGGCTCGACGATGACATCCGTCCTGCCGAGCTCGTGGTCTTGGTCCTCTTGCACCGGGAAGGAAACCTTTGAGGAGTTCCTTGGGAACCCGCGTACGTCCTTTTCTCCTTTGCACCAAAGAGGAAATTGTCCTCCCTCTGCACCCGCTGGCGCCCGCCTGGCTTGGTCGTCAGAACCGACGTCACTCTGGCCTCACGAGGCCGGGTACTTGCATAGGAATCTCCGCTCCTCGGGAGGCGGCCTGAAGGGGTGCCACTCCTCCGGAGGCCTTGGCGTTGTCCTCCTCGCGAGGTGGGGCCTCTCGCGAGGGCCTTGACTTGGGGGGGGGGCTCGTTGCAGGGCCGTACCGGGCCTTCATTGTGGGCGACGCGCTGGGCCGCAGGCAGGCGGGTCTGGGTACCCCCGTTCCCAGAACGCCGACAGACGTAAGCCATGATGGAATAGACAAGGTTTCTTCTTCGTGGACCCCTTGTGGGTGGATCCCTCCGTGGACTCGCGCAGCCGTTACCCTCCGTGGGTTGAAGTTTCCATCAACATGGACGTATGATAGCACCACCTATCGGAATCACGCCAAAAATCTTCGTGTCTTCATTGCGTTTGATCTTCCTATCCCTACCCTCTACTTACACTTGCATGTGATTACTTTTCGCTGCTATACTCATGGACTTGCATGTGTAGGGTGTGTTAGACTTGGTAAAATTGCTAAAACTTGCCAACCGATAAAATTGTGAAAAGGTTAAGTTTTTATTTGGTCAAGTAGTCTAATCACCCTTCTCTAGACATACTTTCGATCCTAGAAAGTGTATCATAGCTTTGGTCTCCATTGCATTGGTTTCATGACCTAGGAGAGCATGGCGTCTAGTGAGGGAAATTACCACCGTAGAGGTCCATATTTTGATGGTACAAACTTTGCTAGTTGGAAGCATAAAATGAAAATGCATATTCTTGGTCATAACCCCACTATTTGGGTTGTTGTTCGTGTTGGATTGCAAGGTGAATTCTTTGGTGATGGAAAGGAACCGGACCGTGAAGCGACGGCGGAAGAATTGAAGATATTGCAATACAACGCTCAGGCATGCAACATTCTATTCAACTGCCTATGTCCCGAAAAGTTCAACAAGATAAGTCATCTTGAGAATGCAAAAGAAATTTGGGATACTTTGGTTGATATGCACGAAGGAACCGAATCCATCAGGGAATCTAAGTTGGATGTGCTACAAAGTCAACTTGACAAGTTCAAGATGAAGGATGGTGAAGGAGTCGCAGAAATGTACTCTAGACTTGCTCTCATCACAAACGAGATTGCCGGCTTAGGAAGTGAAGAGATGACCGACAAATTCATCATCAAGAAGATCCTTAGAGCCTTGGATGGAAAATATTACACTATGTGCACATTGATCCAAATGATTCCAAACTACAAAGGTCTCAAGCCTACGGAAGTCATTGGAAGGATTGCTGCTCATGAAATGTCACTCAAGGACAAAGAAGAGCTTCACAACAAGTCAAGCGGTGCATACAAAGCCACAAGTGACACTCCCGCTACCTCAAATGACAACCTTTTTACCAATGAAGAGATAAGCCTCGTGGTCAAGAAATTCAACAAGTTCTACACGAATAGAGGCAAAGAGAGAAGCTCCAACTTAAGATACGAAGAAAATCGTTCTTCTAGTCGTGACCGAAATTGTTACAATTGTGGAAGACCCGGACACTTTTACAATGAGTGCACGACCCCCTCCAAGAGAAGAGAAGAGTCGCCTAGAAGAAGAAGCTCAGGAGATGAGTCACCTCGAAGAGAGACAAGGAGTAGAGAAGATCGTTATGAACGAAGACCCTCCCGGAGAAGCAAGGACTGGGAGAAGAAGGACAAGTACACCAAGAGCTATACAAGAAGAAGACATCAAGCTCATGTTGGTGAATAGTTTCCGGCTCCGAATACAATAACCAATCTGAGAGAAGTTACCACTCCAACTCCGACTATAGTCAAGATAAAGGTGTTGCCGGACTAGCACTCGTTTCCTCCAACTCCTATGATTTCTTTTATTCACCAAATGAAGGAATTGGAAGTTGCTTCATGGCTAAAGGCTCAAAGGTATCACACCCTGAATACATTGACTTTAAAGGTGATGAGGATGACTTACTAGGATATGATGACTTGCTCTTTGATAAAACTAGTGATGTTAGCCACTTGATAATAATCATGATAGTGAAGATAAATCGTGTGATGATGATAAGAAGGAGATTGAGCGCTTAACTAAAGAACTCAACACTCTCAAGTTAGCTCATGAATCTACTAAATAAGATCATAGAGAGCTTCTAAGAACTCATGAGAAGCTAAGCTTTGAGGAGCTAAATTTAGAGCAAGAGTGTGAGTTTCTTAGAGCTATCAATGACGATCTTCAAAAGAAGAGTTCTTCTTATCTTAACAAATGATTACTCTTGTCTACATTTGTGCCACAAGTAAAATCTAAGCAAACTAGTAACAAAGGCAAGAAAGGTTCTTCATCTAGTAGCAACAATAAAAATGCTAAATCTAAAGATTTGCTTCTAGTAGTTCTATTGATTCAACTAATGATTCTCTTAGCCAAGTTACACTTGAGAAAGAAAATGATTTATTGAAAGGAATTATAGAGAAAGGTGTCTACAAAAGTCTTGCCGGAAGTAAGCAATTTGAGGAGATTGTGCGCAAGCAAGTATGGCACTAGAAGAACCAAGGTATTGGTTTTGAACGACAGTTCAATGCCAATGGAGTTGAATGGGAAGAAGATCAATACCCCAAGACGAAGTTTGTTCCCCAAAAGGAGAAGTATGATCCTACTCTCTCGAAGGGAACACAAGCTCAAGATGATCTTCCACCACAAGACCACAAGCTCAAGGGCAAAGACAAGCTTCAAGAGGAAATTGACTCATTTGAAGAAGAATCTCAAGCCATGGTCAAGTGGGTTCCCAAGGCCACCACTAGCTCTACTTCATCAAGTGCTACCTCAACTCCAAGGATCCCCATAAATTTGATGTGGGTCCCCAAGAAGAAGAACTAGAGAAGTTCTTGAGGGGTGACTCCGCCAACAAAATTCACTCACATTCATTCTTGGCAAGAACTAATGCAATCAACTCCAACTTTATGCAATAGTTCAAGGAGTCACAAAACCCCTCGTTGGTAAGCAAGGGACAAGATAATTAATGTATCAATGGACATCATCACATATGTACTTCACTCCATGTCCATAGATACCCTAATATTTGTTCCTTGTGTGGGATTAACCCATGTAGTTGAGAAGAGTACGAAACAACAAGGATTGCTCCCAACTCTAGATGATCTTCATCAACAAAGAGCATCCACTACTACATCACCTATATGAAGTCTTCAACGACAAAACCCAAGGTTAGTCTATCCCTCTAAAAGGGGATATCACATCAAGGGGGAGCTTTACTCTAAGACTTGAGTTAAAGCATCTCAAACGTTGTGAACATATTAAAAGCTTTATGTAAAAGTGGCAACCCCACTTGCTTGGCTCCTTAAGTCAATATACTCATATATATATATATATATATATAGATGACCCCGTCATCGCCAAAGTGCTTGGTAGATACTAGAGTGGTTGTGCATGTTTGACATATTCTATTTGACATCTTATTGTGTGAGCATGTTGGTATGCATATTTTTCTTCATTCGAGGACATCCAATTGTTTTTCTATTTTGTCTTTTATTTTTCTGGCCAATTGGATGTACAAGAATGCCTAAGTACCCTCTCTAGCTATCTATTCTTTCTCATTTCAAATTATATTCATGCTTCATCACAAAATTTGAGCAAGCACTTTTTGGACCCTCTGAGTGAGGAGCACTCGGAGACACCGATTCGACAAGTGCTGACTCCCAAAACTTCTCAAGTGATTTTTGGTGTGACCAAAATCTCCAAACTCGGCTCCACCGATGCACTAGGGTTGATCAGGTTTTCTACCTCGGTACCACCAATCAGGAGATTTCGGCGTCACCGATATGTTCTATCAACTAGTAGTTAAGCATCTCGGTAGAATCAACTTTTCTTTCTTGGTGTCACTGAGAACAGATGGGTATATATATCTACGCATCGGGCTTTGAAAATATGTTCAAATGCTCGACTCCCGCACCCCACTGCTATCGCCGCCCCTGTCTCCTGACGTTCTCCATCGTCTCCAGCGTGCCTTCGCTGCCGGAATCCGTCGCCGTCAACGGCATTCGTCCCCGTCGTTGCCGCCGTAGAGAGGATCCGCCAAGTTAGGGTAATCCTTGATCCCTACTGTGTTCCAAATCTAATTCTTGCGCAATAGGTTTAGTCTATCTTCTGGCCTCGTTTTGCACAGTTCCATCCACTCAAAAATCTCCTTAGAATAGCTTGAACGGTTAGGTCTCTGCGGTATGTCATCTTAGAGTCACTGAGTCGAAACATCTCGGTGTCATCGATGTGGTTTCGGCCACAACACAAGGGCTTCTTGGTGAAACCGAAAAGTTCCCATCGGTGTCACCTAAGCGGGATCTAGGGTTTCTGTGTGCAACTTCGGAGGGAGCGAATCACACCTCATTGAATCGAAATGGTGTGACCAAGTCTCTGTTGATGCCTCAGAATTTCTGAAATCTAAAACTCAGTGGAACCGAATTTCATAATGTGAAAACCTGAAACTAACATTTTGAGTTCAAATTTGCAAAAGTTTCTGAATTTTGTGATGCTCATCTACTCCACTCCTTCATATCTTGTTCATAGGGTCAATGTTCGTCATGTTTGGATCAGATGATAGTCAGAATCAGCTCAGAGAGAAAAGTGTTAACTTGGATGCAGGCACTAGTCCGGAGGGCAGTTTTGATGACCCAGGTACCCCCAACTCTCATGGCTTTACCAAGGCAGCCACCATGGCTAGGAAGCAAAGGAACTCAATTGAAGAGGATGGGGATTTTGTCCCAGAGGAGGTCTGATAACCCACAAGTATAGGGGATCGCAACAGTTTTCGAGGGTAGAGTATTTAACCCAAATTTATAGATTTGACACAAGGGGAGCCAAAGAATATTTGAGAGTATTAGCAGCTGAGTTGTCAATTCAACCACACCTGGAGATTAAATATCTGCAGCAGAGTGATCGGTAGCACAGTAGTATGATAGTTTGAGTAGCAGTAGTAGCAGTGATAGCAATAGCTCAGTAACAGTTGGAATAGTAGCAACAACAGTAGTAACTTAGCAAGAACAATAAGTGGAAAACTCGTAGGCACTGGATCGGTGAACTTGTTGAATGATATTCATCATATAACAGTCATAACCTAGGGCGACACAGAACTAGCTCCAGTTCGTAAATGTAATGTAGGCATGTATTCCGTAAATAGTCATACGTGCTTATGGAAAAGAACTTGCATGACATCTTTTGTCCTACCCTCCCGTGGCAGCGGGGTCCATAAGGAAACTAAGGGATATTAAGGCCTCCTTTTAATAGAGAACCAGAACAAATCATTAACACACTGTGAATACATGAACTCCTCAAACTACGGTCATCACCGGAAAGTATCCCGACTATTGTCACTCCGGGATTTGCGGATCAGAACACGTAATAGGTGCATATGACTAGCAAGATCGGATCAAGAACATAGATATAATGGTGATAAAATAAACGGTTCAGATCTGAAATCATGGCACTCGGGCCCTAGTGACAAGCATTAAGCATGGCATAATCATAGCAACATCAATATCAGAACATAGTGGGTACTAGGGATCAAGCCCTAACAAAACTAACTCGATTACATGATGAATCTCATCGAACTCCTCACCGACCAGCAAGCCTACGAAGGAATTACTCACTCCCGATGGGGAGCATCATGGAATTGGCGATGGAGAAGGGTTGATGATGACGAAGACCGAAGATTCCCCTCTCCGGAGCCCCAAACGGGCTCCAGATCTGGCCTCCCGATGAAGAACAGGAGGTGGCGGCGACTCCATATCGTAAATTGCGTTGAAACTTTCTCCTTGATTTTTCTCTCCGAAAATAGGAATTTATAGTGCCGAAATTAGGGTCAGTGGGGCCACGAGGTGGGCACAACCCACCAGGGCACGCCTGGGGGGGCCGGCACGCCCTGGTGTATCGTGCCCAGCCAGGGCCCCCCTCCGATGGTTCTTGGCTCCAGTATTTTTTATTTATTCTAAAATAAATCTCCAAAAAGTTTTGTCTAGTTCCGAGAACTTTTATTTCTGCACAAAAACAACACCATGGTAGTTCTGCTGAAAACTGCGTCAGTCCGGGTTAGTTTCATTCAAATCATGCAAATTAGAGTCCAAAACAAGGGAAAAAGTGTGAGGAAAAGTAGATACGACGAAGACGTATCAACTCCCCCAAGCTTAACCCATTGCTTGTCCTCAAGCAATTCAGTTGACAAACCGAAAGTGATAAAGAAAAACTTTTACGAACTCTTTTGTTCTTGTTTACATATATATGCTTGTGTAGCACCCATGTTTTCAGCAAAGATTATGACTAACCATGCCTACAATAACTCTTAGAAATTATATTAACTCATATCAATGACATAAGCAACTAGCGAGCAATAATAAGATATCTCAAATGCCAACACTTTGTCAAAACAATCATGATACAATATGACAACAATGGTATCTCACTAGCCCTTCTGAGACCGCAAAACATAAATGCAGAGCACCTCCAAAGTTCAAGCAGTGACTAAACATTGTAATTCATGGTAGAAAAGATCCAGTCATGCAGCACCCAACATCAACTATACACAATGCATGAGGATGACAATAGTGCTCTCAGGTCTGGCGCTTATTTGAGAAAGTGATGACTCAACATAAAAGTAAATAGATAGTCCCCTCGCAGAGGGAAGCATGGATTTGCAGAGGTGCCAGAGCTCAAAGCTTAAAACAGAGATAGATATAATTTTGGGAGGTACACCCTTCCTGTCAACGTTACAACCAAGAGTTATCAATATCTTCCATGCTAAACAAATTAGCGGCGGTTCCCAAGCGGTAAAAGTAAAGGTTTACTCCCCCTCCACCAACAATCACACTCCACGGCTAGCCGCATCCACGGGTACCGTCCAAACCAACAACATTCCTGGGGGAGTTTTGTTTAATTATTTTTTATTTTTGAATTCGGGACTAGGAATCCCTACTACCCCCCCTCTCGTGTAAGGACGAGTGAATAAACACTCATCATGAGAATAACCCGCTTAGCATGGAAGATACTGACCACCCCCTGTCGCTCCATGAGCGGTCCAGGCACACAAAACAGATGTTCATTTGAATTTTAGAGATGGCACATGCAAATTTACTTTGGAACGGCAGGGTAATACCACATATAGGTAGATATAGTGGACTCATCTGGAATAACTTTGGTTTAGGGATTTTGATGCACAAGCAGTATTCCCGCTTAGTACAGGCGAAGGCTAGCAAATAGATTGAGAAGCGGCCAGCTAGAGAGCGAAAACGGTCATGAACATGCATTACATATAATAAACATTGACTACTAGCATGAGTAGGATATGGACACCATGAACATAAATATCATGAAGGCTATGTTGGTTTTGATTCAACTACATGCGTGAACATGTGCGAAGTCAAGCCACTTGAAACATTCAGAGGAGGATACCATATCATCATACTACATCACAATCATTTTAATGCATGTTGACATCCAAGATAAATCATTATCCACTCCTAGCTACTTAAGCATGGCATGAACAACTATAATCTCTAATGGTTATTGCAAACATGTTTGATCATAATATGCTGAATCAAGGATAATAGGTTAAACATATTTACAAAAACAAAAACAAGTTGAGTTCATACCCGCTTTCCTCTGCCACAGTCAATTCATCAAATATCGTCATTATTGCCTTTCACTTGCATGACCGAATGATAAGAAAATAATAATAGTGCAAGAGTGCTGTGGACTAAGCTGGAATCTGCAACATTTTATTCAAGAGGAGAAGACAAGGCAAAATGGGCTCTCCGTTAGATTAACAATAGTGCATATGAGAGCCACTCAACATTTTCATCGTGGTCTTCTCCTTGGTACGACTCAAACAAAAAGAAAAGAATTTCAGAGAAACACACTGAAATATTTTTGGAGTTTTTGTTTTTTCTTGAAGAAAGCAAATTAAAGAGAAAAACAAAAAACGAGAAAAACTATTTACACGGGAAAGCTCCCAACAAGTAAAAGAAGAAACGAGAAATCTTTTTGGGTTTTCTTTTGGTACTACAATTAAACTAAGCTAGAAAGAAAAACCGAAAAGAAGTAGGAAATATTTTTGGATTTTCTTAAAGTTTTTCAAACACACAAGGAGAAAGCGAGAAAACAAATTTAGCATGGATAATACAATGAAAAAGTATGAACACCGACAACTGGAATGAAATGTGTGAACATGGATGTAATGTCGGTGGAAATACGTACTCCCCCAAGCTTAGGCTTTTGGCCTAGCTTGGTAATCACCACCCGTAGAAGCCATTCGGTCCCAAGTCAAAGTGAGGTGGAGGCGGCACCTGAGCGTCCCACCCATGGGGCTTTTCCTCAGTAGCTGCTAGGTTGTTCCGGTAGGCTGTAATGTCATCTGGCATGATCCGGTATCCGTTCCTGGCAATAGAATCAAACAGAGCATGTGCAGGCAACGGAATAACATCACGGGTTTCTACGCTGAATACTAGGTTGTAACGAATGTCACGGAAAAAATCAGTTGCCTCAATAAATTGGTGGTCCCGCAACGCCCTGTGATCAAGATAAACTTGGGCCAAGAGATAATCATGTGGGCGAATCTGAACATTAAAGTGTCTCGCTAAGCGAGTAGCATAAATACCACCATGTATCTTTCCCTTAGTCCTGTTAAGGTGTAAGCGACGTGCAATAATAGCCCCCATACTAAAGGTGTGATCATCATAAAGTGCACGACATAAAATAGCGAAGTCGGGGGCACTAAGTGCGCCGACCTTCTCCCTAGCGGTTAAACACTTAGCGATGAACAAAGCAAATTAATGCACTGAGGGAAACTGCAAACTGGTAGCAGTAGCATTTGACACGCCTCTATCTTCACCCACTGTTAAAGTGAGGAGAAAATCCTCAAACTCCGCTGGTCTAGGTTCTCTCAATTCCCCATCAGAGGGGATCAAGCATATTTCGCAAAAGTCAGTTAGTGGCATTTTGTGGGTTTCAGCATAAAGATTAAACTGCACTCCAGGAGGATTATTCTTTCTCAGGAAATGAAAACTTTGCACAAAGGAATTTGTAAGGATGTGATATTCACACTTAGCTACGAGGAACTCGGTCAGCCCAGCGTTTGCAACAAATTGAGCGAACTCTTGATGGAACTCGGCCTCCTCCATGAAGGCATCATGCAGCCATTCGCACGGTCGCACCTCCACCCTTCTCGGAGTGTGAATGTCATTGTCCGATGATTCCCCAATGACTCCTTTGGCACTTTTCTTGGAGGAAAACTTCCTAAAGAAATCCATCTTATTTCTATAATAAAAATTCTGAAAATTTTAGCCTACAAAAAAATTGTCAACAAACTTCGTGAAATTGATAGCAACTACTCCTAAGCATGCATAGAGGCCATATTGAGCATTCAAACTACTTAGAACTCTAAGAATTCAACATGCAAGCTCATCTACAGCAGCACCAAGAGTAGCTAATTACTCTAAAAATAACCCACTAAATCAAAAACTAATTGGACATACCAAGTAGCAATCCCTCCAAACAGTTTCGGAAACGGAGCTTCGAGCAAAGAGATCGAAATCCGTTGGTTTGAGAGCAAGAACACGGGAATGGTGGCTGTGGTGATTTTTTTCTGGAGGTAGGGGATGATGTGGGCTAAAGAAGTAAGTGAGGTGGCCCACGTGGGGGCCACAACCCACCAGGGCGCGCCTGGGGGTGCTGGCGCGCCCTGGTGTCTTGTGGGCACCAGGTGCCCCCCTTTGGTATTATTTGCACCAGAAATTCAGAAATATTCGGAAAAAATCATGTCAAATTTTCAGATCATTCTGAGAACTTTTATTTTTGGGTCATTTTTTATTGCACGGAGAAAACAGAAAACAGGATAATCATGGCATTTTATTTTATTTGACTAACTAAAACAAAAAATAAAAGGTGGGAACAGAGAGTTGTGCTTACTAGATTCATCAACTTCATACCTCTCAAAAATGATCCATTAATAACGTTGATCAAGTCTTATTAACAACCACTTCCGATTAGCATGAAACTGAAGAACTTTCGTAAAACACTAACTTACCTCAATGGGGATGTGCATATCCCCAACAATAAATATATCATATTTCTTTTTGGCAGTAGGTAGAGGTAATTGAAAACTTCCAATAGTAATGGTCGGAGATTCTTCAATAACATTTATACCATTCACTTGGAATTGTTTCTTCGGAAAGTGCACCGTGTGCTCATTACCATTGATATGAAAAGTGACTTTGCTTTTGTTGCAATCAATAACAGCCCCTGCAGTATTCAAAAAGGGTCTACCAAGGATAATCGACATCTTGTCGTCCTCGGGCATCTCAAGAATAACAAAGTCCGTTAAGATAGTAACGTTTGCAACAACAACGGACACATCCTCACAAATACCGATAGGTATGGCAGTTGATTTGTCAGCCATTTGCAATGATATCTTAGTAGGTGTGAGTTTATTCAAATCAAGTCTTTTATATAAGGAGAAAGGCATAACACTAACACCGGCTCCCAAATCACACAAAGCAGTTTTGACATAGTTTCTTTTAATGGAGTAAGGTATAGTTGGTATTCCAGGATCTCCAAGTTTTTTAGGTACTCCATCCTTAAAAGAATAATTAGCAAGCATGGTGGAGATTTCAGCTTCAGGTATCTTTCTTTTATTAGTGATGATGTCTTTCATGTATTTTGCATAAGGGGCCATCTTTAAGATATCAGTTAAGCGGGTACGCAAAAAGACTGGCCTAATCATTTCAGCAAAGTGCTCAAATTCTTCATCATCCTTTTTCTTAGATGGCTTAGGTGGAAGTGGCATGGGTTTCTGAACCCACGACTCTCTTTCTTTACCATGTTTCCTAGCCACAAAGTCTCTTTTATCATAACATTTATTTTTAGGTTGTGGGTTATCAAGATCAGCAGCAGGCTCTATTTCAACATCATTATCTGGTTCTCTATCATTGTTAGGTTGAGCATCTTCATGAACATCATCGTTATCATTTTCATTATCACTAGGGGAATGTTCATTACCAGACTGAGTTTCAGCATTGGAAATAGAGACATCATTATTATCAGGAGGTTTTCGTATCTCAGGTTCACTACAGGTATGCAGAGTCCTATCATTTTTCTTTTTTGTTTTTCTTTTTAGAAGGACTAGGTGCATCAGTATTAATTCTCTGAGAGTCTTGTTCAATTCTTTTAGGATGACCTTCAGGATAAAGTGGTTCTTGGGTCATTCTACCTCCTCTAGTTACTACTCCAGCAGCAAATTCATTCATGTTATTATTCATTTCATCAAGCAATTCTTTTTGAGACTTAGCAACTTGTTCTAACTGAGTTTGAACCATAGAGGCATGCTTTCCTACACCTCTAACATCATTACTGATTCTAAATAGCAAGTCACTCAAGCGAGCAATCATATCAGAGTTATATTTCAATTGTTTCAGGACATGTGCATTGAAATGATCTTGCTTCATAATATAGTTATCAAACTCATATAAGCACTGACCAAACTTTAATAAAGAATTTACCTTTACCACCTGTGGAGGTAGTGGTGTGTCAAGGCCATGCATTTCTTCAATAGGTGGTAAATTCTTGACATCCTCAGCTTTAATACCTTTTTCTTTCATAGATTTCTTTGCCTCTTGCATATCTTCAGGACTGAGAAATAAGATACCCCTCTTCTTCAGAGTGGGTTTAGGCGGTGGTTCAGGAAGAGTCCAATCATCATAATTCTTCAATATGTTGTTCAATAGTTCCTCAGCTTGTTCAATAGTTCGTTCCCTGAAAACACAACCAGCACAACTATCTAGGAAGTCCCTAGAAGCATCGGTTAGTCCATTATAGAAGATATCAAGTATTTCATTTTTCTTGAGAGGGTGATCAGGCAAAGCATTAAGCAACTGGAGAAGCCTCCCCCAAGCTTGTGGGAGACTCTCTTCTTCAATTTGCACAAAGTTAAATATTTCCTGTAAGGCAGCTTGTTTCTTATGAGCAGGAAAATATTTCTTGAGAGGGTGATCAGACAAAGATAGGTGAAGTAGCAAACTTAGGATCACATTTCATTCTAGCATTCAAAGTCCTTTCCTTATACTTGCGTAGCAATTTCTTAAGATCGTTTCTATCCTTGCAAGAAAGAATTTCTCTAGTTACCTCCTCATCCATAACATAACCTTCAGGTATCTTAGACATTTCAAATCGAGGAGAACTAGGACTAATAGGTGTTTCATAGTCGTCATCAGTTTAATAGGCTTCATCAGTTTCAACAATCTCATCAATTTCAGTAGTTTCATTCTCTTTAACTCTAGCAATTTGTTCATCAAGAATTTCTCCTAGTGGCACATTATCATCAAGCATGGTACTAGCATCATCATAAGCATCATTCATAGTAGAAGTAGCATCATCAATAACTTGCGACATACCAGGATTACTAGCATGTGGTGGTGTTGCAAGCTTACTCATAACAGAAGGTGAATCAAGTGCAGAGCTAGATGGCAGTTCCTTTCCTCCCCTCGTCTTAGAGGGAAAAATCTTGGTCTTTGGATCCTTCAGATTCTTCATAGTGATCAATTGATATAAATCCCAAGTGACTCAACAAATATAGCTATGCTCCCCGATAACGGCGCCAGAAAAAGGTCTTGATAACCCACAAGTATAGGGGATCGCAACAGTTTTCGAGGGTAGAGTATTCAACCCAAATTTATAGATTCGACACAAGGGGAGCCAAAGAATATTTGAGAGTATTAGTAGCTGAATTGTCAATTCAACCACACCTGGAGATTAAATATCTGCAGCAGAGTGATCAATAGCACAGTAGTATGATAGTTTGAGTAGCAGTAGTAGCAGTAACGGTAACAGTAGCAGTGATAGCAATAGCTTTGTAACAGTTGGAACAGTAGCAACAGCAGTAGTAACTTAGCAAGAACAATAAGTGGAAAACTCGTAGGCACTTGATCGGTGAACTCGTTGGATGATATTCATCATATAACAGTCATAACCTAGGGCGACACAGAACTAGCTCCAGTTCATAAATGTAATGTAGGCATGTATTCCCTAAATAGTCATACGCGCTTATGGAAAAGAACTTGCATGACATCTTTTGTCCTACCCTCCCGTGGCAGCAGGGTCCATAAGGAAACTAAGGGATATTAAGGCCTCCTTTTAATAGAGAACCAGAACAAATCATTAACACATTGTGAATACATGAACTCCTCAAACTACGGTAATCACCGGAAAGTATCCCGACTATTGTCACTCCGGGGTTTGCGGATCAGAACACGTAATAGGTGCATATGACTAGCAAGATCGGATCAAGAACATAGATATAATGGTGATAACATAAACGGTTCAGATCTGAAATCATGGCACTCGGGCCCTATAATTTTTGCTTGTTCCATGCTATTATATTATCATTCTTGCATGTTTTACAATCATTTTATAACAACTTTATATCATTTTTTGGGACTAACCTATTGACATAGTGGCAAAGTGCCAGTTGCTGTTTTTGCTTGTTTTTTACTTCGCAGAATATCAGTACCAAATGGAGTCCAATCGCGACGAAACTTTTTGGAGTTTTTTTTGGACCAGAAGACACCCAGTGGGCCAAAGAAGTGCCAGAGAGGTGGGCCGTGGAGACCACAACCCACTAGGGCGCGCCAGGGGGCCCCCGGCGCGCCCTGATGGGTTGTGCCCTCCACGGGGCCCCTCTCCACCACCTCTGATGCCTATAAATTCCCAAATATTCCAAAAACCCTAGGGGAGTCGACGAAACACAATTCCAACCGCCGCAAGTTCCAGAACCGCGGGATCCAATCTAAACACCATCACGGAGGGGTTCATCTTCTTCATAGGTGCCTCTCCGATGATGCATGAGTAGTCCACAATAGACTTACGGGTCCGTAGGCAGTAGCTAGATGGCTTCCTCTCTCTCTCTCTCTCTCTCTCTCTCTTATGATTCTCAATACAATGGTCTCTTGGAGATCTATTTGATGTAAACTTTTGCGGTGTGTTTGTTGGGATCCGATGAATTTTGAGTTCATGATCAGTTTCTATCCATGAATATTATTTGAGTCTTCTTTGATCTCTTATATGCATGATTACTTATAGCCTCATATTTCTTCTTCGAATCTTTGGTTTAGTTAGGCCAACTAGATCGATTTTTCTTGCCATTGGAAGAGGTGCTTTGTGATGGGTTCGATCTTGCGGTGTCCTTTCCCAGTGACAGAAGGGGCAGCAAGGCACGCATGTATCGTTGCCATTAAGGATAACAAGATGGGGTCTATTCCTACATGAATAGATCTTGTCTACATCATGTCATCGTTCTTATTGCATTACTCCATTTTTCCATGAACTTAATACACTAGATGCATGCTGGATAGCGGTCGATGTGTGGAGTAATAGTGGTAGATGCAGGCAGGAGTCGGTCTACTTATCTTGGACGTGATGCCTATATAATGATCATCGCCTTGGATATCGTCATGATTATTTGATCTTTTATCAATTTCCCAACAATAATGTGTTCACCCACCGTGTGCTATACTCATGAGAGAAGCCACCAGTGAAACCTACGGCCCCCGGGTCTACTTTTCCAACATATTGCTTTCCGATCTATCTTTTTGCATCTTTGTTTTCAGATCTACAAAACCAAAAACCCAAAAACATATTGCTGCACTTTTTATTTGCCCTTCTTATTTTGTGTTCTTGAGAGATCTATCTCTCCTATCTATCATTACCTAATCTATCTTTTTACCGTAGAGAGATTGACAACCTCTCTTTCGCGTCGGGTTGCAAGTATTTGTTGTTTGTGTGCAGGTGCTGCTTATTGGGTGGTGGTGATCCTCCTACTGGTTCGATAACCTTGGTTTCATAACTGAGGGAAATACTTACCGTCGCTGTGCTGCATCATCCCTTCCTCTTTGGGCAAATACCGACGTAGTCTCAAGCCACGTCAAAGGAATTTCTGGCGCCGTTGCCGGGGTGGAAGCGGTCTCTTCTACGTGCCAATCTCTGGTGCCGAGGAGGCACCATCATCATCTACCAGGTTCCTAATCACAAATCTCATCTCCTTGCAATTACATTATTTGCCATTCCCCTATCGTTTTCCTCTCCCCCACTTCACCAAATTTGCCGTTTTATTCGCCCTCTTTTTTGTTTGCCTTTTGCTCGCCGGATCTCTTTTTGTTTGCTTGTGTTGCCATGTGCCTTCTATTTGCTTACATCTTTGCTTGCTAAAAATCTATTGATATGGACCCTCATCCACTTGCTAATCTTTTCAAAAGGCCAAATTATGATGAACCAATTGCTAGTGAGTTGAGTGCACTTGATTATCTCTATGAAGTTTTGTTTGAAAATCATGAATCTAATTTTTTTGATGAAGTGTTGAAAGAAGAAATTTATAAGGTGATTCATGATAGCTCCTTGATTGAAAAGCATGATTGCAATGTCGCTAGTATGAATTCTCTAAATATCCATGATGCTAATGATATGCAAATCCACAAGCTTGGGGATGCTATGTTTGATGAAGATGATATTTTTAGTTCCCCAAGTTTTGATGAGCAAATTTATTGTGATGATTTCATGCCTCCTATTTATGATGATGGTGATGACACGTATGCTATAATGAGTAATGATAACCATGAAACTTATCATCATGGTTTTAATTTGCAATGTGGTTATGTCAATCAAGTGTCTCATGATAGTTATTTTGTTAAGTTTGCTCCCACTACCATGGATGAAAAGGAATTTGCTTATGTGGAGAGTAATGAAAAATCTATGTTTGTGCATCATGAAAAGAATGATTTATGTGAAAGTTATATTGTTGAATTCCTTCATGATGCTACTGAAATTTATTATGAGTGAGGAACATATGCTTGTAGGAATTGCAATAATATCAAGTTTCATCTCTATGCGTTCAAAGTTTTGAAGTTATGCTTGTTTTGCCTTCCTATGCTAGTTGATTCTTGTTCCCATAAATTGTTTGCTCACAAAATCCCTATGCATAGGAAGTGGGTTAGCCTTAAATGTGTTTGTCATGAGATTCACATAATTCAACTACTACTTTTTATGTGAGCATCATTGAAATCATCATGCCTAGCTAGGGGCGTAAAACGATAGCGCTTGTTGGGAGGCAACCCAATGAATAAATTTATTTTTACTTTTTCCTTTCTGTTTTTGAGTGTTGACACAATTATGCCTCTGTTATAATTGTGTTTTTATGGTTTATTTAGTGTTTGTGCCAAGTAGAGCCTTTAGGATGATTCATAAGATGAGTAGAAGCGATAGTGAATCTGAAACAGAAACTTTGCATCCAGTATTTGAATTTTCATTTTTTGCTGGAACGTGATCTTGAGCTGAAATTTTAACACAGTGTTTCTATACAAATTATTTACGTTGTCCTAATTTTCAGAATTTTTAGAGTTACATAAGTATGGTTAGAGTACAAATTACTACAGACTGTTCTGTTTAAGACAGATTCTATTTTCGTTGCATTGTGTGCTTGTTTTGATGAATCTATGGGTTATATTGAAGGGTATGAGCCATGGTAAAGTTAAAATACAGTAGGTATAATGCAATAACAAAATATGAATGGGTTTGCAACAGTACCTAAAGTAGTGATTTGCATTATTATACTAACAGATCTCACGAAGATTTTGTTGAGTTTTGTGTGATTGAAGTTTTCAAGTTTTGGGTGAGATCATGATGGATGAAGGAATAAGGAGTGATAAGAGCCTAAGCTTGGGGATGCTACCGCACCCCCAAGATATATCCAAAGAGTAACAAGCAACTAAGCTTGGGGATGCCCCCCGAGTGGCATCCCCTCTTTCTTCTGACAACCATCGGTATTTTACTTGGAGCTATATTTTTATTCGTCACATACCATGAGTTTTGCTTGGAGCGTCTTGTATCTTTGCTTGCTTTGATTGTTTGCTTTTAAATTGTATCCTTGTTGTACACACCTATTTGAGAGAGCCAAAATTATGCTATGATTTGTTAGAATTGCTCTCTATGCTTCACTTAAACTTTTTGAGCTATAGAATTGTGTCGCGGCACGGATGCTCACGATCACCTATGGGACCAGAGGCCCCTTTGTGGTTCGGCAAGGGGGGTCACATTGCACAAAGAGCGGAGAGCATGAGACGGTGCGACAATCAGGACACAAGCATTTTACCCAGGTTCGGGCCGTTGCTAAGCGTAAAACCCTACTCCTGCTTTTGGTGGATTGATCAAAGGAACACGAAGAACACGCAGCGCGTAACCCCGGCAAGAGCTGCTGTTGGGGTGAGCTACTACGTGAGTACAAGTGTCCAAAGTTCCGAATCTTGAGCTAGGTTGCCTTGGGCCTCCTTTTATAGTGCAAGGGGTTACCACAATGACAAAACAGTCATTATCTATCGATTAGATAGCTTAGCAGAGCTATCATACCTAACTCTGGCATTTAGGATAAAATACCATGATTACTAGTCTAGGTGGCGCTCGGGGGTGCATCCCCGGCAAGCTCTTGCCACCACTTGGCTAGCCGCTGCTTATGGTCTTGACACGATGCAGGGCTGGTTAGCTCGTGCTTGCCGGGGGGATGGCTTACCGGGTCTTCCGGAGATGTGCGCGCCTCGGTCCCCGGCAAGCTCCGGGGGCATGGCTGGCGCATTTTGGGCCCCTCCTGGGCCGTTGTGCTGGCGTTACCGGCGCTTGCTTGGCCTTCTGCAGGTTGTTGCTGCCGGATGCTGGTTTTTGAATGCTTGCTTGGTGATGTGGTAGCCTTCCCAACGGGTTTTGCTACTACCGCCTGTGCATAAGTCAGGGGCACTAGGTACCCCTGTCCTAGTGCACCGACAGGAGTCCCCGGCTCTGGCCCACACGCACTTGCTTTGTGTCGTTGGGTCAGACCCAAAATTTATGCACAGGCGCGCAATGTGAGGGAGTAACTGCCAATTTACTGGTCAGCACTGCCTCACCACCTTAGGCCGTTTCCGCCACGCGCGCCGCATGCATAGCGAGGAGCTTGCGGTGGGCGCTCGTGACTTAAAGACCTGATCATGGCAGAAACCGCAGCGCCATGGATTGCAGCAATGGGGTGGTTACCTGTTCGTCCGTGAGTTGTGGGTAGTGGGATTGGTGGAGATGGGCAGCCGCTCTGGAGCGGGGGAGAGCCAGCCCCCGTGCTCTCCCCTATAAATTAGGGGGTCACGGTGGCGATGCTCATCCAGCTCCATCTCCTCCTCACACCCAAGTCCTCACTGCTCGTCCTTCACTCATGGTTCGTCCTTGAGTCGCCCTTTCCTCCCTAATGCTTAGGGGGAAGGGCCTGGTGAGCGTGTTCGCAGGGCCTTCCCCTCGCGTCCGCGCCTAGTCCCCGTTCTAGGTCGACGACCCTGAGCTGAAGGCTGGCCGGAGGAGTCTCGGATGGGGGAGCGAGCGGCGTGGTGGCCGCGTCGGGGACAGCTGCGGCGGCACGCCTGCCGCTGCGTCGCCTGCTTCTTTAGCCTTGATGGGGCGCCGGGCGGTCGACATCGCGCCGGAGTCTGCATCAGAGACACAGCGTCGCGGTGGACCGTGGTTCCCGCATTCCTTCTTCAAGGTGATGGAGGAAAAACATCCGCACGGCCGCCGTTGGCATGTGTGTGGTTGCGGCCGTGAGTTGCCATTTATCGCGGTGAAGCCCTCCACCCACAGCGTTTTGGATGGCGCGTACGGGAGGGAGTTCTTCATCTGCGCATGCTTCTTAAAGGCGGGGGAAATTCCCCGCCTTTGGCCACCGGGGATGACCATGCTCTCTGTGGGGTCCCCGGGCTGCCGCGTCGAAAGCTTGGGCGATGGCGGAGGCGTTCCCTCGAGCGGTGGCGATGAGGAAGACGATGGCGGTTAGGGACCCACGACGCATCAGGAGCGCGGATGAGGTCTCCGACGCATTGCGTTCCCCGGTAGCACCATCATCACCAGCTGGGCTCTGGCAGCGCCACCATCTGTACGTGCCCTCCGCCTTCTTTCCCCTTGTCGGTCTTGTCCGCTCCGTCGGCTTCGTCCGCCCTGCCTGGGGATGAGGCCCTTCTGCTCGTCGGACACGTCCCTCTGGTCCTGGCGGGGAAGCGCCGAATCCCAGCCAGGCGCTCCTTTTTCCCTCTACTTCTTCTCCACCTATCTCCTAGGAGGAGATGGACAATAAAGGCATTACGGGGTACTTGTCTTTTTATAAGTCAAAAGATGTAGGCGTTCGCCAAGCTTTCGTTAATCGCAATGTAATTCGTATCCGATTTTATTAACAAACGAATGAATGAATGTTATTTTACTTCCCTGAGTACTATCCTTTTCTCTCTTTGTTTCTACTATGTCAAGGTGTTTGTTCTCTCCACACGGGACCGCCTGCCGGGTTACTCTTAACCGCGAGCGCCAAAAAAGGGAAGCGAGCCCCGACAGCAGGCTGGTGTTTTCTTCCGGCAGGGGTCCTTGTTGGTATCGGCGCGGCCCCTCAGAGCCGATAAGTACCAAAAGCTGAGGAGCGGCTCGTCCCGACAAAGGTTTCTACCATGTGAGGGAAACCCCATCGGACACGTTCGAAAAGAGGGTAAGGATTCCTTTTAGGGAGCATAAACTTAGGACACGCAATTAGACTTATCTCGTTTTAGGAAGTATCCCCTTCCAGAGTACGCTGGGCCGCCATCCTCGTTCCTTCGTCCTCCTTCCATATTTATCTGGTGCCAAAACACACAGGGCAAGAGGTCTCTATCCCTTGAGGAGAGAGTGTAGCAACAAGGATTATAGACTCAACAAGTACTCTAGCAAATCTCTAGTAAATAGGTAATGATATTGCGATCATAAAGGATGCAGAATGATTGTGCGATGCCATGATATGATGCAATGCCTAGCTTTATTATTGTTGCTCAGGGTCTGCGCCTGGCTTTGTACAAAGGGTTACATGCAACTTCGGCAAGGCTTATACAAAAGGTGGCTGCCGGGGACTGCGCCCGGCAGCCGCGCCTTACGGGTAGAACTTACGAAGATGCTCAATATTCCATGAGTTAAGCAGCTTGGTGCCATCTTCGGTCTCCAGACGGAATGCGCCAGGTCTGGTGACTCGTGCTACCCGGTAAGGGCCTTCCCACTTCGGCATCAACTTGTTGGTACCCTTGGCGGACTGAACGCGCCTAAGGACAAGGTCGCCTTCCTCAAGGCTCCGGGCATGTACCCTGCGGCTATGATAGCGGCACAGGGCTTGCTGGTAGCGTGCAGCACGCACAGCAGCCCGGAGACGATCTTCCTCGAGGAGCGTGGCATCGTCATGCCGCAGCTGCTCTTGCTCTACTTCGTCGTAGGCAAGCACTCGAGGTGACCCGTATATGAGTTCTGTGGGGAGCACTGCTTCCGCCCCGTAAACCAGGGAGAAGGGAGTCTGGCCGATAGCTCGATTTGGTGTCGTTCTGAGGGACCAAAGAACCACCGACAGCTCATCTATCCAGCGCTTGCTGCTCCTCCGCAATCTATCGAAAGTTCTTGTCTTGAGTCCTCGCAGCACTTCAGCATTCATCCTCTCGACTTGCCCGTTGCTCCTTGGATGGGTAACGGAGGCGAAGGAGACCTTGCTTCCAAGGCTTTGGATGTATTGCATGAAGGCGTGACTCGTGAACTGGGTGCCGTTGTCGGTGATCACTCTGTTGGGTATTCCAAAACGACACACCAGCCCTTTCATGAACTTGATAGCTGACTGCGCGGTCACCTTCCTCACTGGCTCTACCTCAGGCAACTTTGTAAACTTGTCGGTTGCCACGAACAAGAACTCAAAGCCCCCGACAGTGTGGGGGAAGGGGCCCAAAATATCGAGCCCCCAGACCGAGAAGTGATGTCTACTATGCAACTTTATTCTTGTAGACTTTGTTGGGCCTCCAAGCGCAGAGTTTTGTAGGACAATAGCAATTTTCCCTCAAGTGGATGACCTAAGATTTATCAATCCGTGGGAGGTGTAGGATGAAGATGGTCTCTCTCAAACAACCCTGCAATCAAATACAAGAAATCTCTTGTGTCCCCAACACACCCAATACAATGGCAAATTGTATAGGTGCACTAGTTCGGCGAAGAGATGGTGATACAAGTGCAATATGGATGGTAGATATAGGCTTTATAATCTGACAATATAAAAACAGCAAGGTAGCAAATAACAAAAGTGAGCACAAACGGTATTGCAATGCTTGAAAACAAGGCCTAGGGTCCGTATTTTCGCTAGTGCAATCTCTCAACAATGCTAATATAATTGGATCACATAACCATCCCTCAACGTGCAACGAAGAATCACTCCAAAGTTCTTATCTAGCAGAGAGCATAAGAAGAAATTGTTTGTAGGGTACGAAACCACCTTAAAGTTATCCTTTCTGATCGATCTATCCAAGAGTTCGTACTAACATAACCAAGTTATCCTTTCCGATCGATCTATCCAAGAGTTCGTACTAATATAACCAAGTTATCCTTTCCGATCGATCTATCTAAGAGTTCGTACTAGAATAACACCATATGATACGCATCAACCAACTCTAATGTCACCTAGATACTCCAATGTCACCACAAGTATCCATGAGTTAATTATACGATACGCATCAAACAATTTCAGATTCACAATACTCAATCCAACACAAAGAACCTCAAAGGGTGCCCCAAGATTTCTACCGGAGAAGCTAGGACAAGAACGTGTATCAACCCCTATGCATAGATTACCCTAATGTCACCTCGGGAATCCGCAAGTTGAGTACCAAAACATATATCAAGTGAATCACTTGAATACCCCAATGTCACTACGGGTATCCGCATGCAAGACATATATCAAGTGCTCTCAAATCCATAAAAGTATTCAATCCGGTAACAAAATCTCAAAGTGAAAACTCAATTCATCACAATTAGATAGAGAGGGAAACACATCATATGATCCGACTATATTAACAAAGCCCGTGATACATCAAGATCGTGACATCTCAAGAACACGAGAGAGAGAGATTGAACACATAGCTACTGGTACATACCCTCAGCCCCGAGGGTGGACTACTCCCTCCTCGTCATGGCCTCCGCCGAGATGATGAAGATGGCCACCGGAGATGGATTCCCCTCTCCGATAGGGTACTAGAACATCTCCAGATTGGTTTTTCGTCGATACAGAGAGTTGCGGCGGCGGAGCGGAGAGTCTAGGGTTATTTTTGATGGTTTCTGAATATTTGGGAATTTATAGGCATAGGAGGCGGTGGAGAGGGGCCTCGTGGAGGCCACAACCCATCAGGGCGTGCCGGGGGCCCCCTGGCACGCCCTGGTGGGTTGTGCTCTCCACAGCCCACCTCTCTGGCACTTCTTTGGCCCACTGGGTGTCTTCTGGTCCAAAAAAAATCTCCAAAAAGTTTCTTCGCGATTGGACTCCGTTTGGTATTGATTTTCTACAAAGTAAAAAACAAGCAAAAATAGCAACTGACACTTTGGCACTATGTCAATAGGTTAGTCCCAAAAAATGATATAAAGTTGCTATAAAGTGATTGTAAAACATCCAAGAATGATAATATAACAGCATGGAACAAGCAAAAATTATAGATACGTTGGAGACGTACCAGCATCCCCAAGCTTAATTCCTACTCGTCCTCGAGTAGGTAAATGATAAAAACAGAATTTTTGATGTGGAATGCTGCCTAACATGTTCATCTCATATTCTTTTCTTTTGTATAGCATGGACATTTGGACTTGTAGATGATTCAAAGCAATAGTATTGTTTTAACATAATGACTTCAATACTCAAGCATGTCAACAAGCAACCATGTCTTTCAAAATATCAACACTAAAGAAAGTTATCCCTAGCCCATCATGCTCAATCATTGATCCATTCATGAAACACACTCAAATATTAGCTATACCCAATGCTCAAGTATGATCACAGTGCCGCCTAGTTGGTGCTTTATAAGAGAAGATGGAGACTCAAAGTAAAAGTAAAAAAATGCATAAAGTAAATAGATAGGCCCTTCGCAGAGGGAAGTGGGGATTTGTAGAGGTGCCAGAGCTCAAGGTTTTAAATTGAGAGAGAAAATAAATAAATTTGGGTGGCATGCTTTTCCTGTCAACGAAAACGACAAAGTAGTTCACAATACTTTCCATGCTAGATATATCATAGGCGGTTCCCAAACAGAAAATAAAGTTTATTCCTTTTTCCACCAAACTTTCACTTTCCATGGCGGGCCGTATCCACGGTTGCCTTCCATACCAACACTTTCCAAGGAATTTATTATTTGACAACATAAAGTAAATATTTTTTTCTTTTTCATTTCGGGAATGGGCATCCCTATTACCGCCGCACTCTCGTGCAATGACAAGTGAATAAACACTCATCTTGAGAATAACACATCTAGCATGGAAAAATATTGGACACTCCCCACCGTTTCATGAGCGGTACGAGCACACAAAAGAGAAAATTTATTTTGAAAATTTAGAGATGGCACATACAAATTTGCTTGGAATAGCATGGAAATACCGCATATAGGTAGGTATGGTGGACTCATAAGGCAAAACTTGGTTTAAGGATTTTGGATGCACAAGTAGTATTTCTACTTAGTACAAATGGAGGCTAGCAAAAAGATTGAGAAGAAACCAAACCAAGAAACGAAAATTCACATAAGCGAGCATTGAGCATAACTAACACCGAATAATGCACCATAAGTAGGATGTAATTTCATTGCATAACTATTGACTTTCGTACTGGCATAGGGAATCACAAACCTTAACACCAATATTCCTACTAAAGCATAATTACTCACTAACATGACTCACATATTACTATCATCATGCTTCAAAACTATTACAAGGAATCAAGTTTAATTTGTCCAATGATCTTCATGAAAGTTTTTATTATATCCTCCTTCGATATCTATCACTTTGGGACTTGTTTCATATATTGCCAGTGCCCCCCCTTTTTTTTGACAAGCTCAAACAAATCTAAGTGAAGCACATGAGCATAAAGATTTCATCTCTCAAAAAGGTATAAGTGAAGCATGAGAGGATTTCTTCAAAATTTACTAACTCTCAAATTAATCTGAGTGAAGCACTAGAGTAAATGACAAGCTACTCTCAAAAAATATAAGTGAAGATCAATGAGTAGCCAAACAATTAAGTAGCTATGTGAGGACTCTACCTCTCAATAAAGATTTTCAGATCTAAGTATTTTATTCAAACAGCAAATTAAACAAAAATAGAACTCCAAGAATAGCACGCATCATGTGAACGAATAAAAATTTAGGCTCAACATAGGCTAACCGATAGTTGACGAAGAGAGGTGGGATGCGTAGCATCCCCAAGCTTAGATGCTTGAGACTTCTTGATATATTTACTTGGGGTGCCTTGGGCATCCCCAAGCTTGAGCTTTTGTATCTCGTTCAATCCTCTCATATCATGGTTTCACCAATTCTCAAAAACTTCATCCACACAAAACTCGAAAAGAACTCGTGAGATAGGTTAGTACACATAACAATAAATCAACACTTCATGTACTGCCAAGACAAGTTGCACAATAATTTTCAAACATCATCTAATGTTTACTACCGTTTCCACAATTTATATCTACCAATATAGGCTATGGAAACTATAGGATAAGTAGATAACAAAAGTATGATAGCAATCTGTCCAAACAGAACAGTTTGTAGCAATCTATTAAACCAGTGTACTTCTGTAACTCAAAAAATTATGAAAATTTAGGACATGCTAAAGAATTTATATGACAATACTGTGTAAAATTTCAGAAACTTTCCACGTTCCAGTAAAATATGAAAATTCAAACACTAGAGAGAAAGTTTCTGTTTTTACACAGCACACATCAAACATGCAATGCAAGAATCCTAAGGCAATTATTGGAACTTTTTATTGAAAAACAAGATTGTAAATAAGACCTAATAGAGAACAACAAAATAAAATGACTATCCAAGCAAAACACATATTATGTGACGAATAAAAATATAGCTCTAAGTAAGATATACCGATAGTGTTGAAGACGAAAGAGGGGATGCCTTCCGGGGCATCCCCAAGCTTAGGCGCTTGAGTATTCCTTGGATATTACCTTGGGGGTGACTTGGGCATCCCCAAGCTTAGGGTCTTACCACTCCCTATTCTCCTCATATCGGTGTCTCACCCAAAACTTGAAAACTTCAATCACACAAAACTTAACGGAACTTCGTGAGATGGGTTAGTATAATAAATAAAGACCATTCACTTAGGTACTGTCAAGACAAGATTAATAATTGTTCTCACATAATACCTAATATATTCTATCATTCCCATAATTTATATCACTGAATATAAGCTATGGGAACACTAAAACAAGCAAACTATGCATGCAAAACAGAATCTGTCAAAAACAGAACAGTCTGTGAAGATCTGTAGTATAGCCATACTTCCCTGTCTCTTAAAATTCTGGAAAATTAGGAAAACTGAATAATTTGTATATAAACACTATGTAAAAATTTCAGATCATTATCACGCTCCAGTAAAAAATGAAAATTCCTGTACTGGAGTCAAAAGTTTCTGTTTTGGTTCAGCATCAATTCTACTCATCTTGTGAGTCATCCCAAAGGCTTTACTTGGCACTTTATTGAAATGAAAGGCACAAAACATTATTACTACAGTAGCTTAATCATGTGAACACACAAAAACAGAAAGGAAAAATGATGGGTTGTCTCCCAACAAGCGCTTTTCTTTAATGCCTTTTTAGCTAGCCATGATGATTTCAATGATGCTCGCATAAAAGTAAAGAATTGAAACATAAAGAGAGCATCATGAATCTCATGACAAGCACATTTAAGTCTAACCCACTTCCTACGCATAGGGATTTTGTGAGCAAACAATTTATTGGAGCAAGAATCAACTAGCATAGGAAGGCAAAACAAAGTTAACTTCAAAACTTTGAACACATACAGAGGAAACTTGATATTATTGCAATTCCTACAAGCATATGTTCCTCCCTCATAATAATTTTCAGTAGCATCATGAAGCAATTTCACAATATAACTATCACATAAAGCATTCTTTTCATGACCTACAATCATAGAAAATTAATACTCTCCACATCAGCATATTTCTTCTCATTCATAATAGTGGGAGCAAACTCAACAAAATAACTATCATGAGACACTTGATTGACATAACCACATTCAATATTAAAATCATGATGACAAGTTCCATGGTTACTATCACTCTTTATAGCATACATGGCATCATCATAATCATCATAGATAGGAGTCATGTCATCATCATAATAAATTTGCTCATCAAAATTTGGGGGACTAAAAATATCATCTTCATCAAACATAGCATCCCCAAGCTTGTGGCTTTGCATATCATTAGCATCATGGATATTCAGAGAATTCATACTAGCAACATTGCAATCATGCTCATCATTCAAGGAATTCTCATTAAGTATTTTCATAATTTCTTCCTCTACCAATTGAGCAGAATTTCCTGAATCCTTATTTTCACGAAAGACATTATAAAGACAAAACAAATGATGCAACCTAAACTCCATTTTTTGTAGTTTTATTTTATAAACCAAACTAGTGAAAACAAGAAACTAAAAGATTTAATTGCAAGATCTAAAGATATACCTTCAAGCACTCACCTCCCCGGCAACGACGCCAGAAAAGAGCTTGATGTCTACTACGCAAGTTTATTCTTGTAGACTTTGTTGGGCCTCCAAGCGCAGAGTTTTGTAGGACAATAGCAATTTTCCCTCAAGTGGATGACCTAAGGTTTATCAATCCGTGGGAGGTGTAGGATGAAGATGGTCTCTCTGAAACAACCCTGCAATCAAATACAAGAAATCTCTTGTGTCCCCAACACATCCAATACAATGGCAAATTGTATAGGTGCACTAGTTCGGCGAAGAGATGGTGATACAAGTGCAATATGGATGGTAGATATAGGCTTTTATAATCTGACAATATAAAAACAACAAGGTAGCAAGTAACAAAAGTGAGCACAAACGGTATTGCAATGCTTGAAAACAAGGCCTAGGGTCCGTACTTTCGCGAGTGCAATCTCTCAACAATGCTAATATAATTGGATCACATAACCATCCCTCAACGTGCAACGAAGAATCACTCCAAAGTTCTTATCTAGCGGAGAGCATAAGAAGAAATTGTTTGTAGGGTACGAAACCACCTTAAAGTTATCCTTTCCGATCGATCTATCCAAGAGTTCGTACTAACATAACCAAGTTATCCTTTCCGATCGATCTATCCAAGAGTTCGTACTAATATAACCAAGTTATCCTTTCCGATCGATCTATCTAAGAGTTCGTACTAGAATAACACCATATGATACGCATCAACCAACTCTAATGTCACCTAGATACTCCAATGTCACCACAAGAACCCATGAGTTAATTATACGATACGCATCAAACAATTTCAGATTCACAATACTCAATCCAACACAAAGAACCTCAAAGAGTGCCCCAAGATTTCTACCGGGGAAGCTAGGACAAGAACGTGTATCAACCCCTATGCATAGATTACCCCAATGTCACATCGGGAATCCGCAAGTTGAGTACCAAAACATATATCAAGTGAATCACTTGAATACCCCAATGTCACTACGGGTATCCGCATGCAAGACATATATCAAGTGCTCTCAAATCCATAAAAGTATTCAATCCGGTAACGAAATCTCAAAGTGAAAACTCAATTCATCACAATTAGATAGAGAGGGAAACACATCATATGATCCGACTATATTAACAAAGCCCGTGATACATCAAGATCGTGACATCTCAAGAACACGAGAGAGAGAGAGATTGAACACATAGCTACTGGTACATACCCTCAGCCCCGAGGGTGGACTACTCCCTCCTCGTCATGGCCTCCACCGGGATGATGAAGATGGCCACCGGAGATGGATTCCCCTCTCCGGCAGGGTACTGGAACGTCTCTAGATTGGTTTTTCATTGATACAGAGAGTTGCAGTGGCGGAGCGAAGAGTCTAGGGTTATTTTTGATGGTTTCTAAATATTTGGGAATTTATAGGCATCGGAGGCGGTGGAGAGGGGCCTCGTGGAGGGCACAACCCATCAGGGCGCGCCGGGGGCCCCCTGGCATGCCCTGGTGGGTCGTGCTCTCCACAGCCCACCTCTCTGACACTTCTTTGGCCCACTGGGTGTCTTCTGGTCCAAAAAAAATCTCCAAAAAGTTTCGTCGCGATTGGACTTCGTTTGGTATTGATTTTCTGCGAAGTAAAAAACAAGCAAAAACAACAACTGGCACTTTGGCACTATGTCAATAGGTTAGTCCCAAAAAATGATATAAAGTTGTTATAAAGTGATTGTAAAACATCCAAGAATGATAATATAACAGCATGGAACAAGCAAAAATTATAGATACGTTGGAGACGTAACAAGAAGAGCCAGGGTAAAGGGATCGTCTGGAGAGCTTGCGCTGGTTGATGGATGTTCTTGGAGTGGAACTGATAGGCTTCACACTTGGTGACCAATTCAGTTGCATCTTGGAGGGCAGTGGGCCAATAGAAACCCTGCCGGAAGGCTTTTCCGACAAGAGCTCTAGATCCAATGTGCGAGTCGCATACACCTCTGTAAATCTCCGCCAACAGCCCTAGTCCGTCCTCCCGGCAAATGCACTTCAATCTCACGCTGTTGGGTCTTTTTCTGTACAGAGTGTCATCGACAAACTGGTACATACTTGACCGACGGGCTACTTTTTCAGCCTCTTCTTTCTCTTCGGGGAGTTCTCCAGTTTGGAGGAAACGGATTATGTGCTGTGCCCAAGTTGGAGCCTGGGGCTCGACAACTAGGACTAAAGGCATCTCCTCGTCCGTGGGAGCGCTTTTCTCGACCACGAGAACCTGGGGTTCTGTAGGAAAGAGCTGCTCACCATGCGGAGCGAGATTGCCTCCGGCAGCCTCTCCACAAGTGGCTTCGGGAAGCTCTGCCGGGAAATGCTTGCCGGAGTTCAGTTTTCTTCTTTTCCTGGCCATCATTGAGGGGGATACCGAAGGTTGAGTGAGGTGAAGTATAAAGGTTCCTGGTTCCACAAGGAGCTTTTGCGCAACGCACTTTGATAGATGATCAGCGATGGTATTTTCCGCACGGGGTACATGCTCTGCTTGCAATCCATCAAAGCGCTCCTCCAGTTTCCTCACTTCTTCTACGTATGCTTCCATCAACGGGCTCTGATAGTCTTTGTTGACTTGTTTCACCACGAGATGTGAATCCCCTCGGATGATCAGCCTCTTGATTCCCAACTCCACCGCGATTCTGAGTCCAGCAAGGAGCCCCTCATATTCAGCAGTATTGTTGGTAGCTTCCTCCCGGGGAAAGTGCATCTAGACCACATACTTGAGGTGTTCTTCGGTGGGGGCGATGAGGAGCACGCCTGCTCCGGCACCCTGGAGTGAGAAAGCACCGTCAAAGTACATGACCCAATCTTTGGGTGTTTCTTTGCCGGGGAGGACTGTCTCTGGGATTTCTTCATCTGGTGTGGGTGTCCATTCCGCAATGAGTTCTGCCAATGCCCTGCTATGGACTGTGGAAGTGCTCTCATACTTTAAGCCAAAACTTGACAACTCAAGGGCCCATTCAACTATCCTGCCGGTAGCTTTTGGGTTCCTCAATATGCGCTGCAGGGGGAAGCGAGTGACGACGATGATCTCATGGGCTTGGAAATAGTGGCGCAGTTTCCTCGAGGCCATGATGAGGCCGAAGATCAGCTTTTGCACTCCAAAGTACCTTGACCTAGCCCCCTGCAATAGGGAGCTGACAAAGTACACCGGCCGTTGCACCACTTTCCTTTTTGCCATTTCCTTGGAACTGCCTTCGTCAGCTTGTCGAGATCCCTCTGGTTGTGCATTGGGTCCTGCCACAGGAGCTTCGGTTTCGTCCCCGGCAGCATCGGCCGCAGCGGCTGCATTCTCATCTACTTCTCGCGGTGCCACCAGCGCTGCACTAACCACTTGATTCGTTGCCGCTAAGTATAGTAGCAACGGCTCTTGTGGTTTAGGAGCGACCAAGGTGGGAGCGGAAGAAAGGTAAGTTTTCAGATCTTGCAGCGTTGCTTCTGCTTCCGGGGTCCACCTTACCGGGCCTGCATTCTTTAGGATCTTGAAGAACGGCAGTGCACATTCGGCAGACTTGGAGATGAACCTACTTAATGCGGCAACGCACCCAGTCAAACGTCTGATATCCTTGATGGTCTTGGGTGCCTGTATCTGTTCAATTGCCTTGATCTTGTTGGGATTTTCTTCTATCCCCCGCTGAGATACAAAGAACCCAAGTAGCTTGCTGGACGGGACGCCAAATACACATTTTTCAGGGTTGAGCTTCAGGTTGATCTTGCGCAGGTTTGCAAAAGTCTCTTCCAAGTCTTGTATGAGAGTTGCTTCATCCTTGGTCTTGACGACTATATCATCCATGTAGGCTTCTACATTCTTGTGCAACTGTGGTCCAAATCTAGTTTGCACGGCTCTGGCAAAGGTAGAACCAGTGCTGTTTAACCTGAAGGGCATCCGTACAAAGCAGTACATGCTGCACGGAGTTATGAACGCGGTCTTCTCCTCATCTTCCTTAGCCATGAAGATCTGGTGGTATCCGGAGTAAGCGTCCAAGAAGGAAAGCAGATCACACCCGAAGGTGGAATCAACAATCTGGTCGATGCGCGGCAAGGGAAAGGGGTCCTTCGGGCATGCCTTGTTCAGGTCAGTGAAATCTATGCAGAGCCTCCATTTCCCATTCACCTTGCGCACCATCGGGTTGGCTAACCAAGTTGGGTGCAACACTCCTCTGACCAAACCAGTTGCTTCAAGTTTCTTGATCTCTTCGGCAATGAACTGCTGCCGCTCCAAGGCTTGCTTCCTAACTTTTCGCTTGACGGGCCTGGCATGGGGGCAGATAGCAAGGTGGTGCTCGATTACCTCCTTGGGAACACCGGGGATGCCAGATGGTTGCCAGGCAAACACATCGACATTTGCCCGTAGGAAGGCAACGAGCGCGCTTTCCTATTTGTCAGTAAGGGTGGCGCTGATGGTGAACGTGCCACCAGCGCCATCCTGCCCTGCCGGAACCTTCTTCGTCTCAGGATAGGTGACCTTGGCTGTCTTGCTAGTGGAACTCTCCGGCAGATCCTCGACGGGCGTAGCACACTCTGAAGAGGCGCGCTTCTCGGAGTCCTTGCCGGTGTCTCTGCTAGACTTCCTTTCTTTCCTTGATTCCTTGGCGGGAGCCGGCGCTTTCGCGGCCTCAGCTACTACCGCGTCTCGATACATCTTGTCCACGCAGATGACTGCATCCTTCTTGTCGGATGGGACATAGATGATTCCAATGGGTCCTGGCATCTTCAAAGTGTTGTAAGCATAGTGGGATGCTGCCATGAATTTTGCCAGGGCAGGGCGACCAAGAATTCCGTTGTAAGGCAGGGGGAGCTCAACCACATCGAACACCACTTTTTCGGTCCGGTAGTTTAATTCCCCGCCAAACGTCATAGGCAAAGTTATCTTCCCCTTGGGTCGGCTCCTGCCGGGGTTAACTCCTTGGAAAGTACCCGTAGCCTTGAGCTCCTCATCAGGGATTTGCAGCCTTTCAATCACCTTTGGGGAGATCAAGTTCAATCCTGCCCCGCCGTCAACTAACATCTTGGTGACTTTGAGGTTGCGGATCGTTGGAGAAACCAACAATGGCAAACACCCGACCGTGGTGGTGCGATCAGGGTGATCCTCTTCATCGAAGATGATAGGCGCGCGGGACCATCTGAGTGGCTTTTTGGACTCCGCGGCAGGTTCCACAGAGTTGACCTCACGCGCCCATTGCTTGAGCTGCTGATGAGAGGAGTGCAAAGATGCACCCCCGTCAACACACATGGCTTCAGTTGCCCTCTGGAACTCTCGGTCACTGGAATCCTCCTCATAATCCTCATCCTCACTCATATCCTCTGTTGCTTTCTTCTCTCGGCCTCCGGTCGGCCTTTCCTTCTGCTGTGGGGTCTTGCTGCGGCGGCCTCCTCTGCCGCCACGTCCCTTCCTGATAGCAGCGTCTTGGCCTTTCTCCTTGTCATGCTTCCCGTACTCCGCCTTCTGCTTCTCAACAAGCTGCTCAACCTGGCGGCACTCTTGGAGGTCATGGCCCTTGGTGCGGTGGATCTTGCAGTACGGCCCGTCGGACTTCCCAGTTTTCTCTGCTGCTGCGGCCTCCCGGCAATCAGCGCACGTGACAACTTCCTTGCCGGGGGTCTCGGCCTTGGTCTTCTTGCCGGTAGTAAGATTACCAGAGCCCTCCACAGCCAATACCGCCTTTCCCTTGCGCTTATTGTTGCGCTTTCGGTTCCTCCCCTTCGAGCCGGGGGCGGCGTCGTCGTCGTCTGAGTTGACTTCGACGCTAGCCTACTCTCCAGGGAGTCGCCTTCCTTCCTCAGCACGGGTACATCTGGCCGCCATTGTGTACAGCTCATTGACAGTCTTGGGGAGTTTCACATTCATCTTGGCTTGCATCCTCCTGTCGCGCACGTTCGAATGGAACGCGGCAATCACGGCAGCGGGGTGTATTTCTGGGATGTTGCGGTGCACTTGACTGAATCTCTGAATGTACTTTCGCAGGGTCTCTCATTCCTTCTACGGCAGGACTTGCAAATCGCTGGGCTGCCCTGGCTCCTGATGGCCGCCTGTGAAGGCACCGACGAACTCGTTGCACAGTTCAGCCCAGGATGAGATGGAGTTTTCCGGTAGGTCCATCAGCCACGACCTCACATTTGGCTTAAGTGCCAAAGGGAAGTAGTTGGCGAGCACTTTCTCATCTCTTCCTCCGGCAGCCTGAACGGCTGTCGTGTAGATGCCCAGGAACTCCGCCGGGTTCAGCTTTCCATCATATTTCTCCGTTAGCTCTGGTTTGAAGGCTCGGGCCGACGGCCAGCGGACCTGCCATAGCTCGCGAGTGAAGGCAGGGCATCCCACCTCGTAAGGTAGGTACCCGCCAGCATTGGGCGCGGGGTCACCAGCGTCTGGGCCATTGCACCTGTCAGACTGCCGGTGTGCTTCTCGGCGCCGCTCGATGGTGATGCACGCGTCTTCTTTCCGCCAATCCTCCAGAACACGCCGCTGGTCCCGGCAATCGCGTGGGCCGGACGAGGCCATAGATGCTTCGTCGAACTCGTCAGCACGTGAAGCTCGCCGCGGCTGCTCTTGGGTTTGCTGTCGCGGAGGGGACTGCACTGTTGGTGTGCCCCCCTCGACACGATCGCCGGCCCGGGCCGCCGTGGCTGTACGCGCGTGCTGCGATGGCTCCGCGCGCGTGCTGCGATGGCTCCGCGCGCTGAGATTTATTGGCTTCGACGAAGGATATCAGACTCTGGATGGTAGCTCTCCACTCATCCATCTTGTCAGCCGCCGATGGGAAGTTAAGAAGAAGTTGGGCTCGTGCCATTGCTTCCGACGTTGTGTCTGGTATGGCGAAAGAGGCGGACCGCGACGTCGCATGGCTCCTGGTGGAACCAAGAGGGGCGTCACCGTGCTCTCGACGCCGTGCGCCGCTCGATGGGGCAGTTCGACGTGGGGGAGGCCAAGCTCGTGGGTTCGCGGGTTCGCTCGGCGCTCCGTCTTGTTCTGGACGAGGAGTGCCCCCAGTAGGTGTGCTGGCAACGGGCACGGACGGGGGGTCGCGGCTCGCTCCGGATTGCGCACCACCATGGCGACCACGGCCATCCGCACGGCGGGGAGGCGGTGATCGGTCGTCCCCTCTATTCGCGGCACTAGGGGCGCGGTCGCCAGGGTGCTGTTGCTGTCGCTCCTCTCCCGCGTTCCCGGCTCCAACTTCGGCCGCAGGGGACACGACGGCGACGCCGCCTGCGCCAGCCGCGTCGCCCATGACGCCTTCCCCACTCGCAGCCGCCGTGACGCCCGCTGCGCCCGCGGCTGCATGCGAGGGAGCCTTCGAAGTGGAGGGATGCGCGGTCGCGCTGGGCTTCTTCTTGGGAGCCATGGCTGAAGAAGATGATGATGAAGATTGATTCACCGTTCACGAACTCGGGTTTGCGCAAATGATGCACGCCCCCTACCTGGCGCGCCAAAGATGTCGGAGCACGGATGCTCACGATCACCTATGGGACCAGATGCCCCTTTGTGGTTCGACAAGGGGGGTCACGTTGCACAAAGAGCGGAGAGCATGAGACGACGCGACGATCAGGACACAAGCATTTTACCCAGGTTCGGGCCGCTGCTAAGTGTGAAACCCTACTCCTGCTTTTGGTGGATTGATCAAAGGAACGCGAAGAACACGCAGCGCGTAACCCCGGCAAGAGTTGTTGTCAGGGTGAGCTACTACGTGAGTACAAGTGTCCAAAGGTCCAAATCTTGAGCTAGGTTGCCTTGGGCCTCCTTTTATAGTGCAAGGGGTTACCACAATGGCAAAACAGTCATTATCTATCGATTAGATAGCTTAGCAGAGCTATCATACCTAACTCTGGCATTTAGGACAAAATACCATGATTACCAGTCTAGGTGGCGCTCGAGGGTGCATCCCTGGCAAGATCTTGCCACCGCTTGGCTAGCCGCTGCTTATGGTCTTGACACGCTGCAGGGCGGGTGTCAACTGGGTATAACTTGCCTTCCGGTGCACCGCCACGTGCTTAGCGAGAGCTGTTTAGCCGCTTGAGGGCTCGACACCGCATCGATAAGTGACTGGCGTAGCGATGCGGTGGAGCGGTGGCTGGTTAGCTCGTGCTTGCCGGGGGACGGCTTACCGGGTCTTCCGGAGATGTGGACGCCTCGGTCCCCGACAAGCTCCGGGGGCGTGGCTGGCGCATTTTGGGCCCCTCCTGGGCCGTTGTGCTGGCGTTGCCGGTGCTTGCTTGGCCTTCTGCAGGTTTTTGCTGCCGGATGCTGCTTCTTGAATGCTTGCTTGGTGATGTGGTAGCCTTCCCAACGGGTTTTGCTACTACCGCCTGTGCATAAGTCAGGGGCACTGGGTACCCCTGTCCTAGTGCACCGACAAATTGCTCTAGTGCTTCACTTATATCTTTTTGAGCACGGTGTGCTTGGAATTTTTTGTAGAAATACTCTCATGCTTCATTTAGATTAATTTGAGAGTTAGTAAATTTTGAAGAAATCCTCTCATGCTTCACTTATACCTTTTTGAGTGATGAAATCTTTTATGCTCATGTGCTTCACTTAAATTTGTTTGAGCTTGTCAAAAAGCAATGGCAATATATGAAACTAGTCCCAAAGTGATAGATATCCAAGGAGGATATAATAAAAACTTTCATGAAGATCATTGGGAAAATTAAACTTGATTCCTTGTAATAGTTTTGAAACATGATGATAGTAATATGTGAGTCATGTTAGTGAGTAATTATGCTTGAGTAGGAATATTGGCGTTAAGGTTTGTGATTCCCTATGCAAGTACGAAAGTCAATAGTTATGCAATGAAATTACATCCTACTTGTGGTGCATTATTCGGTGTTAGTTATGCTCAATGCTCACGTATGTGAATTTTCGTTTCTTGGTTTGGTTGCTTCTCAATCTATTTGCAAGCCTCCATTTGTACTAAGTAGAAATACTACTTGTGCATCCAAAATCCTTAAACCAAGTTTTGCCTTATGAGTCCACCATACCTACCTATATGCGGTATTTTCATGCCGTTCCAAGCAAATTTGTATGTGCCACCTCTAAATTTTCAAAATAAAATTTCTCTTTTGTGTGCTCGTACCGCTCATGAAACGGTGGGGAGTGTCCAATATTTTTCCATGCTAGATGTGTTATTCTCAAGATGAGTGTTTTTTCACTTGCCATTGCACGAGAGTGCGGCGGTAATAGGGATGCCCATTCCCGAAATGAAAAATAAAAAATATTTACTTTATGTTGTCAAATAATAAATTCCTTGGAAAGTGTTGGTATGGAAGGCAACCGTGGATATGGCCCGCCATGGAAAGTGAAAGTTTGGTGGAAAAAGGAATAAACTTTATGTTCTGTTTGGGAACTGCCTATGATATATCTAGCATGGAAAGTATTGTGAGCTACTTTGTCGTTTTCGTTGACAGGAAAAGCATGCCACCCAAAAATTTTCTCTCTCAATTTAAAACTTTGAGCTGTGGCACCTCTACAAATCCCTACTTCCCTCTGCGAAGGGTCTATCTATTTACTTAATGTGATTTTTGTTTTTACTTTGAGTCTCCATCTCCTCTTATAAAGCACCAACTAGGGGGCACTATGATTGTACTTGAGCATTGGGTATAGCTAATATTTGAGTGTGTTTCATGAATGGATCAATGATTGAGCATGATGGGCTAGGGATAACTTTCTTTAGTGTTGATATTTTGAAAGACATGGTTGCTTGTTGACATGCTTGAGTATTGAAGTCATTATGTTAAAACTAGACTATTGCTTTGAATCATCTACAAGTCCAAATGTCCATGCTATACAAAAGCAAAGAACATGATGAACATGTTAGGCAGCATTCCACATCAAAAATTCTGTTTTTATCATTTACCTACTCGAGGACGAGTAGGAATTAAGCTTGGGGATGCTGATACGTCTCCAACGTATCTATAATTTTTGCTTGTTCCATGCTGTTATATTATCATTCTTGGATGTTTTACAATCATTTTATAACAACTTTATATCATTTTTTGGGACTAACCTATTGACATAGTGCCAAAGTGCCAGTTGCTGTTTTTGCTTGTTTTTTACTTCGCAGAATATCAGTACCAAATGGAGTCCAATCGCGATGAAACTTTTTGGAGATTTTTTTTGGACCAGAAGACACCCAGTGGGCCAAAGAAGTGCCAGAGACGTGGGCCGTGGGGACCACAACCCACCAGGGCGCGCCAGGGGGCCCTCGGCGCGCCCTGATGGGTTGTGCCCTCCACGGGGCCCCTCTCCACCGCCTGTGATGCCTATAAATTCCCAAATATTCCAAAAACCCTAGGGGAGTCGACGAAACACAATTCCAGCCACCGCAAGTTCCAGAACCGTGAGATCCAATCTAAACACCATCACGGAGGGGTTCATCTTCTTCATAGGTGCCTCTCCGATGATGCGTGAGTAGTCCACCATAGACCTACGGGTCCGTAGGCAGTAGCTAGATGGCTTCCTCTCTCTCTCTTATGATTCTCAATACAATGGTCTCTTTGAGATCTATTTGAAGTAAACTTTTGCGGTGTGTTTGTTGGGATCCGATGAATTTTGAGTTCATGATCAGTTTCTATCCATGAATATTATTTGAGTCTTCTTTGATCTCTTATATGCATGATTACTTATAGCCTCGTATTTCTTCTTCGAATCTTTGGTTTAGTTAGGCCAACTAGATCGATTTTTCTTGCCATGGGAAGAGGTGCTTTGTGATGGGTTCGATCTTGCGGTGTCCTTTCCCAGTGACAGAAGGGGCAGCAAGGCACGCATGTATCGTTGCCATTAAGGATAACAAGATGGGGTCTATTCCTACATGAATAGATCTTGTCTACATCATGTCATCGTTCTTATTGCATTACTCCGTTTTTCCATGAACTTAATACACTAGATGCAAGCTGGATAGCAGTCGATGTGTGGAGTAATAGTGGTAGATGCAGGCAGGAGTCGGTCTACTTATCTTGGACGTGATGCCTATATAATGATCACCGCCTTGGATATCGTCATGATTATTTGATCTTCTATCAATTGCCCAACAGTAATTTGTTCACCCACCGTGTCCTATACTCATGAGAGAAGCCACTAGTGAAACCTACGGCCCCCGGGTCTACTTTTCCAACATATTGCTTTCCGATCTATCTTTTTGCATCTTTGTTTTCAGATCTACAAAACCAAAAACCCAAAAACATATTGCTGCACTTTTTATTTGCCCTTCTTATTTTGTGTTCTTGAGAGATCTATCTCTCCTATCTATCATTACCTAATCTATCTTTTTACCGTAGAGAGATTGACAACCTCTCTTTCGCGTCGGGTTGAAAGTATTTGTTGTTTGTGTGCAGGTGCTGCTTATTGGGTGGTGGTGATCCTCCTACTGGTTCGATAACCTTGGTTTCATAACTGAGGGAAATACTTACCGTCACTGTGCTGCATCATCCCTTCCTCTTTGGGGAAATACCGACGTAGTCTCAAGCCACGTCAACGGTGAATACATGAACTCCTCAAACTACGGTCATCACCGGAAAGTATCCCGACTATTGTCACTCCGGGGTTTGCGGATCAGAACACGTAATAGGTGCATATGACTAGCAAGATCAGATCAAGAACATAGATATAATGGTGATAACATAAACGGTTCAGATCTGAAATCATGGCACTCGGGCCCTAGCGACAAGCATTAAGCATGGCATATTCATAGCAACATCAATCTCAGAACATAGTGGATACTAGGGATCAGGCCCTAACAAAACTAACTCGATTACATGATGAATCTCATCCAACTCCTCACCGACCAGCAAGCCTACGAAGGAATTACTCACTCCCGGTGGGGAGCAACATGGAATTGGCTATGGAGAAGGGTTGATGATGACGAAGACCGAAGATTCCCCTCTCCGGAGCCCCAAACGGGCTCCAGATCTGTCCTCCCGATGAAGAACAGGAGGTGGCGGCGGCTCCGTATTGTAAAACGCGATGAAACTTTCTCCTTGATTTTTTTCTCCAAAAATAGGAATTTATAGTGCCAGAATTAGGGTTAGTGGGGCCACGAGGTGGGCACAACCCACTAGGGCGCGCCTGGGGGGGGGGGGGGCTGGCACGCCCTGGTGTATCGTGCCTAGCCAGGGGCCCCCCTCCGGTGGTTCTTGGCTCCAGTATTTTTTATTTATTCTAAAATAAATCTCCAAAAAGTTTTGTCCAGTTCTGAGAACTTTTATTTCTGCACAAAAACAACACCATGGTAGTTCTGCTGAAAACATCATCAGTCCGGGTTAGTTTCATTCAAATCATGCAAATTAGAGTCCAAAACAAGGGCAAAAGTGTGAGGAAAAGTAGATACGACGAAGACGTATCAAGGTCACTTCCAAGAAACAACCTGAGCGAAAGGAAAAAGTGGTTGCTAGGAAAGTTCCTGAGTCTGTTATTGCCAAGAGAGGGATGTCTCTATCATTAGAGCAACCTGGTGGATCAACCAGAACCAAATCTATGGCTCAGAAGCCAGGACAGAAGAGGGTCACAAAGAGGACAATTCCTGTGGTTCGGAGGCCAACCTCCATGTTCAAAGGGCCCAGATGAGGATGATGAAGAGGAAGAAGAGGAGGAACCAGCTGCTAACCCTCCTCCTTCTAAGCAGAGAAAACTCATGGCAGATGCTATGCCAAGTAAGCCATCCACCAAGGCCAAGCAAGCCCCTGATAACCCACAAGTATAGGGGGTCGTAACAGTCTTCGAGGGGAGTATTTTACCCAAATTTGTTGATTCGACACAAGGGGAGCCAAATAATATTTATTGGTCTTGGCAGTTGAGTTGTCAGTTCAACCACACCCAGGATATCTTTCTGTAGCAAAAGTTTTAGTAGCACAGCAAAATAGTAGTAGTAGTAGTAGTAGTAATGGTAACGGTAACAACAACAGTTTTGTAGTGATGGTAACAGCAGTAGTAGCAATAGTAACTTAGCAAGATTCAGTATGTAAAAGCGTAAGCCATGGATCGGTGACTGTTGACACCGATTTTGGCCAAAGTAAAATATGATGTTTTATAAAATCAATTGCTTCAAAAGTAGTGAATTGCCGAATATGCAGAAAAAATGGTCATGGTAAATTTCTACCACACCGCTCAATATAAAAATAACATGCCCGAAAATAAAAGGGAAGAGAATGAGCCAAATATCGACGGCGAGATATTGATGTTGACATATATTCAAATTATCATACATGACACTAATATTGCCAAAATATTGGATTCCATTTACGAGCAGTATTCTATCATCGCTAATGAAATATCGACACGATTTATGTTAAGCAATATGATGTGCGATGAGGTATAAAAATTAGCCGGGCGTCATATAATTATTAATGGAAGAATATCTTCTCGTATCATTACAATTTATGTGCTCTGACCCGCTTATACAAAACGACTACGTACATGCATGTTGCAGGTATGAGCTACATGCATTATGCATGGATTAATTATGCGGCAAGGTTAGAAACTAATGAAGTAATTACCCAGCCCATGACCCATATAGCAACGTCACGCGTGGACGTCCTCCTCCCATGCTTAGGCGTGCATGCATGCATCAGGCTCTAATTAGATCAAAGGCCCGTACGTGAGTCCCAGAGCAGCAGCACATGCACAAGAAGAAAGGCCACGCATGCATGGAATTAGAGCTTAATTATGTAATTAGGCTTAATGAGGCCCAAGCTCAGCTGTGCTCCCGACGAAATGAGACCAAGTCTCCACCGTACCGGTCAGCGACACCCCATGCTTCCACGTTCTCCAGTCTCCACCATTGCGACGTGCCCAGGCAGAAGCTTGACGCGCGCGAGAACTTGCCAAGGCACCGCGCTAGCTGCATCCTCCTCTACCCTATATATACATGGGCGTTCAGCGTAGAGGAGGCTGCTCGCTGATCCATCGACAATCATTCAATCGCCAGTCCATCGTTAATACACGTACACGCAGCAGTCCATCGCTGGTTCCCGCGCCCACGTTCGCTCATCATTCATCCAGTCCATCGGCAAGCACTGCTCATACGCTCGCCCGCGTACGCGCCGTCGGTCATTCGTCTCGTCGTCGCTGCCGGCCGCTCGTCGTCATCGCCGTCGCCGGTCGCGCCGCCCCTCGTCGGCCACACACATTGCCGGCCATTCGTCGTCCGCGCCACTCGTCGACGTCGCCGGCTGTCCATCGTCTGCATCGCTTGCAAGCTGCTCCACGCCGGCCGGCTGCTCATCTGCATCACTTCTTTACATATACGAGAGGAAATCCAAGGCAAGGTGAGAATTCACGGCTACCTCCTTGCTCCCTTCTTGATGTATTCCTCTTGCATCACCTGTTTGAAATAGTATTGACTGCACATCTTGTTTGGTCTCATGGGATCTAGCATCCCATGTTGATACAATTCAAGACTAAAATACATCCATCGATCATGCTTTAGTTTCACCGTACATCTCATATATGATTCGGTGCTACCCAGTTAATCTGCTCTTGATTCGGTCTCATGGCGATCTTGGTCCCATGTTGATACAAATGAAGATAATAAATGAAATGTTGAGTCTAGTCATATACTGATCTCCAACTCTATAATTGTGCGAACTATGTGCACATGTGCAAGCAAAATTCTTCTTGTTTGGTCTCATGGTGATCTTGCATCCCACGTTGATACTATTCAAGAAATAAAATATGTCCTTTTTTGTTTTGGTCTCATGGTGATCTTGCATCTCCATGTTGATATAACTCAAGAACAAATGATATCCTTCTTGTTTTGGTCTCATGGTGATCTTGCATCTCCATGTTGATACAACTCAAGAACAAATGATAGCCATCTTGTTTTGGTCTCATGGTGATCTTGCATCTCCATGTTGATACAACTCAAGAACAAATCATATCCATCTTGTTTTGGTCCCATGGTGATCTCGCATTCCATGTTGATACATTTCAAGAGCAAACCAAATCGTACTTGGTTCGGTCACATGGTGATTTTGATCCCATGATGATACAAATCAAGGACGGAAATAAAAAGTAAAAGGTTTCATAACTACCCATGTCGATAGAAATTGAGACACATTCCTGTCATATAAGATTATAGTATACCTAGACTCCTAAATGCATGAGTCATTGTTCCATCACGTGGTGCTAGTTATGTATACATGAAGCAAAGATCAAATAAAATAATATTTGCATACCATCTGCCTAGTTAACAACCTTGATCAGCATAGGATGTAAACTTGGTAAGAACAAACCTAGTGCATGCAGCCATGTATGCTTAAAATATTGATTAGTCTCAAGAAGTAGCATCATGCGCTCAGATTCGATACTAGTGAGAACTCATATGAAACAAAGCCACGCATATATGACAACTAGAATCGAAAGTGATCTTCTGCTCCCGGTCTCACATGAGCCCGGATGAACAGTAAAATCGAAAAAAAATAGAAAAAAATTCAAAAAAATCTGATTTTTTTTTGTGAAACATTGATGTTTTCCCCACATGCCTGCAAAATTTCATCACCAGATGACATTCGAGGAAAATGTGGCAAAAAAAACAAAATCGATGCTCCAAAATGCTACAAAAAACAGACTTTTTGGAGCATCGATTTTGTTTTTTTGCCACATTTTCCTCGGATGTCATCTGGTGATGAAATTTTGCAGGCATGTGGGGAAAACATCAATGTTTCACACAAAAAAAATTCAGATTTTTTTGAATTTTTTTTCTATTTTTTTCTATTTTACTGTTCATACGGGCTCATGTGAGCCCGGGAGCAGAAGAGCTGCGTCCAACTAGAATACATTATACATGACTTTGCTCTACATAGTTTAGTGTCATATATCCAGACTTAAAATGAAAATTGTCATACACCCCATCATGTCCATATAAAATATAAATTGATATATACTTCTGTTTGGTTACACTACAAGCGTACATTCTATGCTATGTTAGTGATAATACAAACAAGAAGAAATCACCATACTTCATTTGGTTATGCTACACATGGGTGCGATGTTGCTACATGATGCTAGTACTAATACAAGTGGAGTGAAACTTTATAAAAAATATTCTCATGAACTCGAAATCCAAACTCACATAAATATTTGACTAGATTCACTTAGTCGCATGTCCATATATGATATGCTTGAGACTATAGGAAAACTAGTACATGGGCATAACCCATATGCCATAAGATAATCTCTCATATAGATTAAAATTAAGCCATGCATTCTTTTCATATAGGTGCATGCATCTAACAGATTAAAAAGATAACTAGGGTTATATCCTATGTTACTCGCACTAAACATAACATAGTGCGTCATCACTCCATCGCCTTATGAGTATAAACTATGGTCATATATAGAAACTACTCCATCGCCTTATGAGTATAAACTATATATGGTCAAATATGAAAACCACTCCAACGCCGTAAGAGTATAAATTATGGCCATATATAGAAACTACTCCATTGCCTTATGAGTATAAACTATGATCAAATATGAAAACTACTCCAACGCCGTAAGAGTATAAACTATGGTCAAATATGAAAACTACTCCAACACCGTAAGAGTATAAACTATGGTCATATATAGAAACTACTCCATCGCCTTATGAGGATAAACTATGGTCATATATGAAAACTACTCCAACGCCGTAAGAGTATAAACTATGGCCATATATAGAAACTACTCCATCGCCTTATGAGTATAAACTATGGTCAAATATGAAAACTACTCCAACGCCGTAAGAGGTTAAACTATGGTCATATATTAAAACTACTCCAACGCCGTAAGAGTATAAACTATGGTCATATATAGAAACTACTCCATCGCCTTATGAGTATAAACTATGGTCAAATATAAAAACCACTCCAACACCGTAAAAGTATAAACTATGGTCGAATATTGCAAATACTCCAACGCCGTAAGAGTATAAACTATGGTCAAATATAAAAACTTCCAACGCCGTAAGAGTATAAACTATGGTCAAATATAAAAACCACTCCACCAAATGTCTCCCAAATAGACTGCATGGGCAGAATATATATAAAGACGCATGCATCATCAACAAATAACTAGATACTGGAAAATATAGTTTGTTGCATGTGGAGTACAATTTAAAGTGGGCATGCGTACATCCAGTTATGAGGCCAATTCAACTAAATTGAATGGTCCCGAGTCATGATCTGGGTTTTCTTGTACGAGAAATATTATAGTGCATTTCCATATGCTACCAAAACAAGTCAAATATTTCCTCTCTAGGAAATACATATATTTAGCTTATCTCCAAAACAGAGTAAAGGTAGATCATGCATGCCCCATATGGCATACAAATATTTCAAAAGCATAGATGCCATCTACTCATTAAAAAGCCAGTACTACATATACTAGTACTAAAATAAATGTGATAAGAAAGTATTTCACGTGCAAAAGTAAATCATATATTGCCTCAATAAAGGCATGTACATCTCACGTGCATGTTTATGTATCTCACATTCACGCATCTTTCTTAGGCGCTCTGCTAGCTGGCTGATTACCCATACACTTCTTATGAACATGATAAAAGTTCATACGGGTTAATTGATCAAAGAAATTAAGCAAAGCGACTTAAGCACGCATACATCATACTTGCACTGTGTACTAACAATATTAGTACAAGTGACATAACATATAATATGACTTCTAAAAATGGTCATATGATGCAAATGAAAACCATCATACATGATAACATCAACAAACTTCAAGGCTTCCCCGAGCACGCCGACGTCGACGACAATGAGGAGGACTTCATTTTATTTTATATTTTTGGGATACCCATGTGTTGTGATACTATGTAATAGACATGTTGGAATTCTTAATCAGGGGTTTTCTCTTCGGAGATGTAATTAACATGATTTTTTATATAAATATAAGAGTTCTCGAAATATGCACCTGCAATGTTTGATCTTCATGTTATATTATGCATGTATGCGCTTATATTTATTCACTATGTATCAATGACGTGGACGCGTGTTCTCACGCCCGCCATTTTTCCCGTCATCAATGACGAATAATGATTTTGATGACATCAATCATATGATATTTATACACTAGAGCGACACAGAAGTAGCTCCAATTCATCAATATAATGTAGGCATGTATTCCGTATATAGTCATACGTGCTTGCAATAAGAACTTGCATGCCATCTTTTGTCTACCCTCCCGTGGCAGCGGGGTCCATAAGGAAATCTAAGGGATATTAAGGCCTCCTTTTAATAGAGAACCAAAACAAAGCATTAAAACATGGTGAATACATGAACTCCTCAAACAACGACAATCACCGGAAAGAATCCCAATTATTGTCATCTTGGGGTATGCGGATCAAGACACGTAATAGGTGCATACAAGTTACAAGATAGGATCTAAAACACTCTTATATTCATGAAAACATAATAGGTTCAGATCTGAAATCATGGCGCTCAGGCCCTAGTGACAAGCATTAAGCATAGCAAAGTCATAGCAACATCAATCTCAGAACATAGTGGATACTAGGGATCAAGCCCTATCAAAATAACTCAATTACATGATCAATCTCATCAAATCCCATCACCGTCCAGCAAGCCTACAAAGGAATTACTCACTCCCGGGGATAATCATCATGGCGGTGTTGATGAAGAAGGGTTGGTGATGACGATGACGACGAATCCCCCTCTCCGGAGCCCCAAACGGACTCGAGATCATCCCTTCCGAGGAAGAACAGGAGGTAGCGGCGGCTCCGTCTCGTAAAATGCAATGAAAACTTTTCTCTCGTTTTTTCTCGGGAATTAGGAATTTATAGGAGTGGAATTAGGGTTTGCGGAGCCACCACGTGGCCCCAAGACTTGGGGGGGGGTCGCGCCCTATTGGCTTGGCACCAACATGTGGCCCCCTCCGGTAGGTTTTTGCTCCAGTATTTTTTATATATTCAAAAAAATCTCCAAAAAGTTTTGTCCAATATTTTATATATATGCAAAAAACAACACCATGGGTAGTTCTGCTGAAAACAACGCTAGTCCGAGTTAGTTTCATTCAAATCATGCAAATTAGATTCCAAAACAAGAGCATAAGTGTTTGGAAAAGTAGATACGTTTGAGACGTACCAACTCCCTCAAGCTTAACTCATTGCTTGTCCTCAAGCAATTCAATTGATGAACTGAAAGTGATAAAGAAGACTTTTACAAACTCTTTTGTTCTCGTTGCCATATATATGCTTAGCTAGTGTTCAGGTTTTCAACGTCGATCATAAAAAACCACATCGATGATAACACTTAGCTATTATATTCACTCATGGAAATAACATAACCAACTAGCGAGCAATAATAAAATATCTCACATGCTAACAATTTGTCAAAACAATCATGATATAATATGGTGATATGGTATCTCGATAGCCCTTTCTGAGACCGCAAAACATAAATGCAGACCACCTCTGAGGTCCAAGCATCGACTAAACATTGTAATCATGGTAGAAGAGATCCGGTCATACTCACATCCAACATTAACTAGACTCGATGCATAAAAATGACAATAGTGCTCTCCAGTTTGGTGCTTTAGTCAAGAATATGACGTCTCAAAAATAAAAGTAAAATAACATAAAAGTAAATAGAAGGGCCCTTCATAGAGGGGAGCATTGATTTGTAGAGGTGCTAGAGCTCATGGTTTAAAACTGAGATGAAATTGTAATTTTGAGTGGTGTGCTTTTCCTATCAACGTCGTGACTGAGTTCTCAATATCTTCCATGCTAAACACATTATTACCGGTTCCTGATAACCCACAAGTGTAGGGGATCGCAACAGTCTCCGCGGGTAGTATTTCACCCTGATTTATTGATTCGACACAAGGGGAGCCAAAGAATATTTATCGGCCTTAGCAGTTGAGTTGTCAATTCAACCACACCTGGGCTATCTCTCGGCTGCAAAGTTTTAGTAGCAAGGCAAGTAATAGTAGCAAAAGTAACAGTAGTAGTGACGACAGTAATTTTGTAGCAGTTGTGACAGTAGCAGCAGTAATAGTAACTTAGCAAGATCCAGTATATGAAAAGCGTAAGCACGTGGATCGATGATGGATAATGATTTAGATGACATCAATCATGTAACAGTTACACACTAGGGCGACACAGAACTAGCTCCAATTCATCAATGTAATGTCGGCATGTACTCCGTATATAGTCATACATGCTTGCAATAAGAACTTGTATGACATCTTTTGTCCTACCCTCCCGTGGCAGCGGGGTCATATTGGAAACTAAGGGATATTAAGGCCTCCTTTTAATAGAGAACCGGAACAAAGCATTAACACATGGTGAATACATGAACTCCTCAAACTACGGCAATCACTGGAAAGAATCCCGATTATTGTCACCTTGGGGTATGCGGATCAAGACACGTAATAGGTGCATACAACTTACAAGATAGAATCCAAATCACTCTTATATTCATGAAAACATAATAGGTTCATATCTGAAATCATGGCACTCGGGCCCTAGTAACAAGCATTAAGCATAGCAAAGTCATAGCAACATTAATCTCAGAACATACTGGACACTAGGGATCAAGCCCTATCAAACTTAACTCGATTACATGATCAATCTCATCCAATCCCATCACCGTCCAGCAAGCCTACAAAGGAATTACTCACTCCAGGTGGTGAGCATCATGGCGGTGTTGATGAAGAAGGGTTGCTGATGACGATGGCGATGAATCCCCCTCTCCGGAGCCCCAAACGGACTCCAGGTCAGCCCTCCCGAGGAAGAACGGGAGGTGGCGGCGGCTCCATCTCATGAAATGCAATGAAATCTTCCCTCCTATTTTTTCTCTGAAGATGTGAATTTATAGTAGTGGAATTAGGGTCGGGGGAGCCACGTGGGACCGCAAGCCATTAGGGCGCGCCTAGGGGGGGTGGGCGCGCCCTGTTGGCTTGTGGCCCACAAGCAACCCCCCTCCGATGGATCTTCGCTACATAATTCATTATTTATTCCAAAAATAATTCACAAAAAGTTTCGTCCAATTCCAGGAACTTTTATTTCTGCACAAAAATAACACCAAGGTAGTTCTGCTGAAAACAACGTCAGTCCGGGTTAGTTCCATTCAAATCATGCAAATCAGAGTCCAAAACCAGAGCAAACGTGTTTGGAAAAGTAGATACGTTGGAGATGTATCAGTTCCCAAGCAGAATTTTAAAGTTTACTACCATCCAACATACACACACAAGCCATGGCTGACCGAATCCATGGGTGCCCTCCAACATATTAACTGTCCCGGGAGTTTTGTTTAATTTATTTTGATTATGCAGGACTGGGCATCCTTTTTACCAACCTCTCTCGTACAATGACATGCGAATAAATGCTCATTTTGAGAATAACCCTCTTAGCATGGAAGATACTGACCGCCCCGTCGCTCCATGAGCTAATGCGGAGCATCCTACGGACATCACCATGACAAGAGTCCGTTTGTCAAGTGACACGTGCCACATCTACTTCACATACATAAAGGTGATTCATCTCCTTTACACGTGTTCACTTGACCCTTTCGAGGATGGTATACTACTTGACACTCCTCTCGTGTGCATGCATATGTATTACCGGAGCTTCACGGATGACGAGGAGGAGTGCGAGCACAAGTGTACACCTACACCATCTGCGAGGGAAGCTTGGAAGAGAAGGAAGAAGAAGCGAGGAAAAGCTTCAGGAAAGCCCGGAACCTCCGGCCACCAGCCCGGAACTTCTGGCCCCCAGAATGTCCGGCCACCCCGGAACTTCCGGCCACCAGCGTCCAGCACAGCGCCGGGCGTGCCAACTCTCTGGATAGCCCGGAACTACCCCGGACCTTGCCCGGAACCTCCGGAGCCCAAAACTTCCGGTCATCCCCGAAACTTCCGGCCAACCCGCGCAAAGTTATCCAAGTGCTTGTATCTTCCCCTTTTCGCCCCTCACTTACCCTTCGTGGCTAGGACTATATATACTCTCCCCTCCTCATTTCTAGGGTTAGCAAAGTGATAGCTGATACGTATGATATGCGTTGGGTTTTCCGTGAAGAGGAACGGGTAATTGCAACACAAAGTGGGTAAGTATTTCCCTCAGTTATGAAACTAAGGTTTATCGAACCAATAGGAATATGAATCCTCAACTGTCTTCAGCGGCTGGACGCAAATGAACAAACGACTTGCACCCAACGCGGGCAAGAGGGTTGTCAATCCCCTTGATCTCGTTATTTGCAAGCAAATGAGTTGTGTAGATAATTGTTGATAAATGCAAAATAAATAAAATGTAAATAAAGGCAGCGAGGAAATAATAGCGTTTGTAAATATATAAGTGAATAGACCCGGGGGCCATAGTGTTCCCTAGCAGCATCTCTCATGTAGGCAGCATACGGTAGGTAAACAAATTACTGTTGGGCAATTGATAGAAAAGAGGATAGTTATGCGATTTTCATGGCAATGATCATGTATATATAGGCATCACGTCCATAAGCAAATAAGCTGACTCCTGCCTGCACCTATTACTATTACTCCACTCATCGACCGCTATCCAACATGCATCTAGAGTATTAAGTAAAACAGAGTAATGCTTGGAGAACGATGACATGATGTAGACAAAGTAAACTCAATCAATATTAATGAACCCCATCGTTTTATCCTTAGTAGCAACAACACAAAGACGCATCTTGTCCCCTACTTTGTCACTGGGATATAGAAACTCGCCAGGTTGAACCTACCACAACGCACCACTCCCACCGATGAAATATCAATCTACTTGGCCAAAGCACATCAATAAATCGGAGAGCATTACGAAGCTATAATGATCATGCACTTAAGAGATAATATAATTCAGAGGCATGTCAAATACTTTTCATGAATAATTTGAACATAAACCCACAATTCATCGGATCCCAACAAACACACCGCACAATAGGATTGCATCGGATAGATCAAAGCGAAGATGCGATGATCATTGTATTGAAGATCATAAGAGAGAGAGAGATTTCCATCTAGGTACTAGCTATGGACCCGTAGGTCTGTGGTGGACTACTCACACATCATCATGAGGGCAGCAAGGTTGATGAAGAGGCCCTCCGTGATCGATCCCCCCTCCGGTAGGGTGCCGGAACGGAGCTCCATATGGCCTCGCGACGGAATAGAGACTTGCGGCGGCGGAAAAAGGGTTTCGGGACTGCCTCGAGGGTTTTCACGATATTAGAGAATTTATTGGCCGAAGAGGGACGTCGGGAGAGCCACGAGGGGGGCACCACATATCAGGGCGCACCCCCCTAGGGCGCGCCCTGATGTGTGGTGGGGCCCTCGTGTGCCTCCTGACCTCCTTCCGAAGCTTCTCGGTCTTCTTTTAGTCCAGAAAAAATCATCAAAAAGTTTCATAGCAATTGGACTTCGTTTGGTACTGTAAACCTGAAAAGGCAAAAACATGCAGAAAACAGCAACCGGCACTGGCCACTCGGTCAATAGGTTAGTGTTTAAAAATATTATAAATTGGTAAATAAAGACCCAAAAAGTATCCTAGAATGATAATATATCAGCATGGAACAATAAAAAATTATAGATACGTTGGAGACTTATCAATAGCTCATTCATAGTTTAGCTTTGCTCCTTCCTCTACCTCTCCCACGGAGATCGAAACCTCCACCGGAGAAGATCCCTAGAGGATGTCAGGGCCCCTTGCGAGGGAAGATCCTTCATGGATTTCAAGGCCCATATCTCCTAGAGATTTGGATGAACTACCCATGTATCTTTATCTCCATTGTTGTTCTTGGATCTTGATGCACCTCATGTATTGCTAGTGATTTGAGGAGTACTTGGTGTGGATCTTGTCCAATAGAGTGTTTTCCCCTTTGATTTCTCCAAGTTTTCCCCTCGTGTTCTTCCCCGAATCCACCTCCAATTCGTGAAGATCGGGCCACCCTCGGGTTTCCCCCGTATCATCTTGGTATCAAGAGCCACGTTGCCATGAATTTGGAGCCCTACCCCCCATGTTCTAGCCATTAGTTCGAATTTTTCTCCCCAATTTTGAAAATTCCCCACAATTTTTTTATTGCATTTTGATGTTTCTTGTGAGTTTTTGTTGATTTTCTTTCTGTGGATCTAGTGTTTGGCAAGTGGATTTACCTCCCTTGGTGTTCCCTAGCCACAATTTCACCTTTTAACCCTTTAATTTCGCCCTGGAAATCGAGTTTTTTCGCCCCCGTTCTCAGATCTGGAAATTAGGGTTCGTCCCGGACGTATTTCCACGACCCCCGGAACTTCCCTCCTACCCCCGTAACTTCCGGGCTAAACAGAAAGTTTCGACCAAAAAAACCCCGGTCAACCCTGACTTTTCCCGCGACCCGCGGAACTTCTAGCCCCAGGCCCGGAACTTCCGGCCTAACCAAAAACATTCCCCGAAATTTCAGCATCAGCCCCTTTCACCGTTTTGGTCATAACTAATTCATCCGGAGTCCAATTTTCGCGTTCTTTAGCTCGTTTTGTAGCTAATTACATCCTCCATACCACAAAATTAGTTCCAACACCATTTGACTCCATCAAATTTTCAGATATTTGGCATCTTTGCCTAGGCCCTCCATCATATCATCCGCACCACCACCGTAGTCTTCCGCAACCTAACCCATTTTGGTTCCCGTTGCATTTGTGGTTGTTTGAGTTGTGATTTGTGTCTCCTAAGGTGTTTCGGCTACTTAGGGATGGTTACTCCTTCATACACCACCGGTGAATTGTATCGTGCCATCGACTACATCAACCAACGACGTCCGCCATCGACAACGACCATCCACCCTTTGAGTCCATCTTCAACCGAAAACAAGGCTGGATTACCCCAACTTCGTGAAAGGTTAAGTGTGACGAAGGTATCCATTCTGTCACAAACTTTTCCTTCCTTGCCATTAAACCTTGATAGACCCACCATCTTTTGCGATTACCTTCATACCTATTGAGACTAGCTATCCGAGTATTGCCAGGCTTCGTGAAAACTTGAGCACCATAGTGATACGATATCATATTGTTGCATCATTTGAAATATCATATAGTGCATTGCTTGCTCCCGTGCATATCTTGTGATACTTGTCTCATATATTTGGCTGAGGCCCAATAAGAATAGTGGAAAGGAAGAGAAGAGTCAAAAAAATAACAAAAAAAGCTTTTAAGCAAGAAAGAAAGATCAAAAGCTTATAAGCAAAAGAGAGTTGACCATGAAAAGAGATACTTGTGCATAAGGATACATGGAATAGGAAACGTTTTTCTTGCATGAATAGAATTGGTGCCAAGTGGTGAATCGTGCCCAAACGTGCAATCAAGCTAGCGTCTCTCCTTGTGTTTGTGCAACACGAGCTTAGTCTTTGTTAGGCAATGTTGTATTGCTCATCCCTATAGTTGCACAAGCCCCATTATCCCACCGTGTTGTGTTTCTTTATTTTCCTCCTCTATATTTGTGATCTCTAGCTTTGCATTTTGAGTCAATTGGATTTATTTCAACATTTACAATATCTTGGACTTCGTTTTGCTTGATTTTTGTGCCACTAACCCCATCGAGCTCCACTATAAGCCATTTGTGTAGGTTGTGAGGATTGGACAAGGTTTTTCACCAAGTGCACTCTTTTCCTTGCATACATTGTGGTATTTTGAGGTCCATCTACAACTTCAGAAAGAGGTAACTTTGGTATGTTCATTCCATCTCGCTCTCACACCTTCTCGAGTGCTTCTATGGATAGGGACGACACATCTACTTCGGTCTACCACCACAACGACAAGTTCGATGCCATGAAGAACTTCATCGATGCCAAGATAGATGCTCAAATTGAGGAGCCCAAGGTTCTCATCAACACTGGCAAGAGGTTTTCCTCATCTTCAAGAAGACGCTCAAGTGCACATGCTTCCGAGCTTCCATCTTCGGCAAGATCACATCGGCATCGGCACCATCAACGACATGATGAAATAATGACGCCAACATCAAGGCGTCCAACAAAGAACAAGTGTGAAGGTCACGAGCTCGACATCAACCACTGCTCGATGACTTCACCACCTACCTCGGCATCTTGGCTAAGCGACTTCAAGGCATTTCGCCTTTGGATATGCGGCATCTTCGTCGACAAGCACTTCAAGAGAAGCTCCCCAAGCTCAAGTTCGCGTCTTCCACTAGGTACTATGACCTCGACATCGACCACGAGATTTCTTTCTATGGGAGTCAAGACCCTGAGGAGTATCTCGAGTGGGAGCGCAAGATGGACTACTACCTCAAGCTACTTCAAGTCCCTTCCGAAGATCAAGTGAAGTGCGCCACAAGAAACTTCCACAGCGACGCGTCAACATGGTGGCTTCAAACATCTTCGACGAGCTTATACATGAGTTGGTCCAAGATGAAGAAAGCAATGCGGCGAGAGTTTTTGCCTTCTACATACACAGGACATCTTCAACGTCAATTGGAGAACACCATACAAGGATCCAAGTCCATCGATGAGTACTTCATGAAGATGAAGAAAGCTTTGAGGCGAGCCAGCATGGACGACCCCATGTGAATGAAGTTCTACTTCACGATGGGATTGAACAATGACATCGCCAAGGTTATCTTCCCCAACAACTATGAGTCTCTCGGTGACCTCTACCTTGGTTCTCTCAAGGCGGAACAAGAAATCAAGGCCAAGGCTACTCGACCCCGTGCACACCCTGCGACGACCAAGCTCCACGACGACGAGCATGAGGATGGTACCACCAAGATGTCCATGGCCAACGAGCTCCAAGACGACGCTCCCAAGTTCGACTTCACCGCCATCCCTCTTTGTGGCATTGATGATGCCGAGTCTACCACGACTCTTTTTGAAGACGGCGCGACGACGACTACGACTACGGAGCCACACAAGTAACATGCTTCGGAGCCGAGCGACAAGGTGGCGAGCATGGATGATGTTTCTATCTTTGGAGGCGAGAGTGATGATGTGTCATCTTCAGCCTTCATCCACGGCGACAGTGACGACATGGTTGAGCATGGGATTTTCCCTTCGACCACGGCGGCGTTTGGAGATGATTTGAGAGACTTTTGCCACCATATTGAGAGTGAGAGTGCCTTCACCACTAGCACCATATATGATGAGATGCCCTAGTTCCCATGCGAGGAGAGCCACAACCCCCACCACTTGAGTGAGATGAGTGACTCCACCATATGTGAGTATGAGTGCACCTACCAAGAGGGAGTGAGTGAGCCACAACCACATAGAGCGAGTGAGGTAGTTGATAGAGCATGTGAGCCCATTTCAATTTCTAACAACTTAACCTCTACCTCGATTGTGTCTTCTCATTTGGTGCTAGGTCCCATACACGATGACGCGTCGATCCTCGATGACTTCGTCCTCCCTTTTAACAAGACGATGGCCATGGTGGAATATGATGCACCCCCCATATGGTTCCATCACGATGTATATGATCACAAGTTGGTATTTGCCACCTCACCTACACCACATGAGCGGAATGAACACAATAACATAGGTGAAGGTGATGCTTTTGTCCCCCTAGTGGACATTGATTGCTTGCATGATGTCGATCCACCTATTGCCATGCTTCATGATTATGCGACTTTCTCATGTGACGACTTACCCATTTATGATGAGTTTGACGATTCTCATGTGGAGTCTATTAGTTGTGATGCCATATTGCATAGGATATCTTGTGAGAACTCCCTAGGTCACATCATGTTTGACAATCCGCTTGACTTGTCGTATGCTATGCATGAGATACACCATATCACATCTTTGCAATCTCATCAGAGTAACTATACATATGCCATTAAAATAAACCCAATTTGCAAATATGGCATAGATGACAAACCCATGGTTATTGGCATTTGCTTTTCTTGTGATGGTATTACCATGCTTCCTTTGCATCATTTGCACAATTGCTCACATATGACATGCCATGACCACCTAGCTTCGGATATGCATTGTTTTGGATGTTGTCCAAATTCTCCATATTATGCTTCCGCTATTGCACACGAGGAGACCCCCATAGTTTCCTCATACCTATTAGGAGATTTTGATCCATCCCATTCATTGCATGATTCCATTAATTGTGTGCACAATATGCTTGCCATTGATATGAATAATATGCTTGTGTCACATACTTGCTACAATTTGCGTCCCAATCATGTTGAGCATAATAACTATCATTGCATGATGGATGAAGTATTCATATACCATGCCTCAAATTTGTTTGAGCATTGCTTATCTTGTGATAACTCTCATGTGCACATACACATCATGATGGATGATGTTGATACGTCTCCAATGTATCTATAATTTTTGTTTCTTCCATGCTGATATATTATCATTCTAGGATACTTTTCAAGTATTTATTTACCAGTTTATATTATTTTTGAGCACTAACCTATTGACCCAGTGCCCAGTGCCAGTTGCTGTTTTCTGCATGTTTTTCACTTTTCAGGTTTACAGTACCAAACGAAGTCCAATTGCCACGAAACTTTTTGATGATTTTTTCTGGACCAAAAGAAGACCTGGGAGATTCGGAAGGAAGCCAGGAGCCACACGAGGGCCCCACAAACCAACAGGGCGTGCCCAAGGGGGGCGCCCTGATGGCTTGTGGGCCCCTGGCGGCTCCCATGACCTCGTTCTCTGGCCTATAAATTCCCTACTATCGTGAAAACCCTGGAGGCAGTCCAGAAACTATTTTTACGCCGCCGCAAGTCTCCGTTCCGTCGGGAGGGCATCTGGAGCTCCGTTCCGGCACCCTGCCGGAGGGGGGATTGATCACGGAGGGCCTCTTCATCAACCTTGCTGCCCTCATGATGATGTGTGAGTAGTTCACCACAGACCTACGGGTCCGAAGTTAGTACCTAAATGGCAATCTCTCTCTCTTGATCTTCAATACAATGATCATCGCATCTTCGCTTTGATCTATCCGATGTAATCCATTTGTGCGGTGCGTTTGTTGGGATCCGATGAATTGTGGGTTTATGTTCAGATTATTCATGAAAAGTATTTGAGTCACCTCTGATATATATTATGATTCTTATTTGCATGATCATTATAGCTTCGTAATTCTCCCTGATCTATTGATTTGCTTTGGCCAAGTAGATTGATCTTTCTTCAGGAGAGAGGTGTGTTGTAGTAGGTTCAACCTGACGAGTTTCTATATCCTAGTGACAGAAGGGGACAAGTTGCGTCTTTGTGTTGTTTCTACTAAGGATAACACGATGGGGTTTATTCATATTCCTTGAGTTTACTTTGTCTACATCATGTCATTGTTCTCCATGCATTACTCTATTTTACTTAATACTCTAGATGCATGCTGGATAGCGGTCGATGAGTGGAGTAATAGTAATAAGTGCAGGCAGGAGTCAGCCTATTTGTTTATGGACGTCATGCGTATATACACATGATCATTGCCGTGAAAATCGCATAACTATCCGCTTTTCTATCAATTGCGCAACAGTAATTTGTTACCCACCGTATGTTGCCTACATGAGAGATGCCGCTAGGGAAAAGTATGGCCCCTGGGTGTATTCACTTATAAATTCACAAACGCTATTATTATCTTGCTGCCATTATTTGTCTTTTATTTTATTTTGAAATTTACAATTATCTATAATTATCTACACAGCTCATTTGCTTGCAAATAATGAGATCAAGGGGATTGCCAACCCTCTTGCCCGCGTTGGGTGCAAGTTATTTGCTCTTTTGCGTGAAGCCGCTGAAGACGGTTGAGGATTGATATTCCTCGATAAACCTTGGTTTCATAACTGAGGGAAATACTTACCCGTATTGTGCTGCAATTACCGGTTCCTCTTCACGGAAAACCCAACACAGATCACAAGTATCAGGAAGGATTTCTGGCGCCGTTGCCGGGGAATATAATCACCAACTATCAAGTAACTTCTCACAAATTATCATTCACTTTTTCTACTTTTTTATTTTCTGTTATATTTTGCTTGTTTCAAAAAATCAAAAATACAAAAATATTTACTTTACTAGTTTGCTAGTTTTCTTGTTTCGTCTCTAGTTTGCTTGCTTGCCTAACTATGTTATCTTTATCTTTATCACACACAAACAGAAAGTAAAAGGTAAAATTAAAGATAAATGGATCCTTGTCCACTTGCTAATCTGTTCAAAAGGCCCGATTATGTTGAACCAATTGCTAGTGAGTTGAGTGCACTAGATTTTCTCTATGAGGTCTTGCTCGAAAATCATGAATCTAAAAATTGTGATGAAGTGTTAAAAGAAATTTATAAATTGATTCATGATAGTTCGTTGAATGAAAAGCATGATTGCCATGTTTCTAGTATAAATTCTATGAATAAGAATTGTCCTAATGATCATGATTGGGGTGATAATCATGATGTTCCCTGTGATCTTGATAATTCTAGCCTTCATGATGAATCTATTATTGAGTATGATATTCGCAACACTACTAAAAGTTGGGTTGGAAGAGTGTCAACTTTAGGTAATAATGATCCCACTACTTTGGAGAAATATCAATATTATGATAGTTATATTGTTGAGTTTGATTATGATCCTACATATAATGAGAGAGGCAAACATGGTTATAAGAATTTGCATTCTTACTCAATTACCTCTCTTTGTGTTGAAATTATTAATGCTTCATTCTTCCTATTTGCATATTCTAGATTTCACTTGTCTTGAGAATTTGTTTTCCTATAAAATGCCTATGCATAGGAAGTATGTTAGACTTAGATGTGTTTTTCACATGCTTTATGATGCTCTCTTTTGCTTCAATTCTCGTCTATTATGTGAGCATCATTGAAATCTCAAGCCTATCTTAATGGCTATAAAGAAAGATCTTGTTGGGAGACAACCCAATACTTTTTTTTTGATAACATGATTATTGCCTGTGTAATGATTATGTTTTTATGTTTTAATTAGTGTTTGTGCCAAGTAAAGCCTTTGGGATGAGTCACAAGATGAGTAGAATCGATGCTGAAACAAAACAGAAACTTTTGACTCCAGTACAGGAATTTTCATTTTTTACCGGAGCGTGATAATGATCTGATTTTTTACACAATATTTTTTTTCAAGAGTATGCAATTGCGTACCGTATTTTTATAGAAGGAGAGAAATAGTTACAAGAATCCTCTAGTAGATGCGAACATCCACCAAGGTACACCCACTCCAACACACTAACTAGACTACTCTCTCACGAATCGTTGTAAGCCTCCTACTCCGTCATACGCCGTCTTCCATTCTTTGATCTCATCCATTATTAGAGTTACAAGTCTCTCTACATTGACCTGCTGATGCGTCCTACCGAATACTCTAGCGTTACGTTGCTTCCATAGAACCCAAGTCTTGCAAATGACTAGACTGTCGAATCCTCTTTTATCCACCGATCTGAAATTTGCTCTACTGAGGAGCCACCAGTCTATAAGCGTGTCGGTCTCCACGGGCGCCTGGATAGGAAGCCGAAGTGTGTCAAAGTAATGGTGCCAAACCTCCCTTGCATAAGTGCATTGCATGGTGATGTGCTCAACCGTATCTTCGCTTTGCAAGCATGTAAAGCATGTCGAGGTTAGATCCTGTAGTCCATGCCTTGCCCTTCGATCAGCCGTCCAAAGACGATGTTGCGAGGCAAGCCAAGCAAAAAGCTTCAACTTGAGTGGTGCATAGCTTCGCCAGATTGCCGTCGCGGCTGGGGCATGAGTCAGGCCCTCGCAAAGTCTGCCATAAGTGGCCTTGGTCGAGTATTTGCCCTCCTCTCCCGCACATGGCCACCAAAAGCTGTCCGGGCTGTTCGTTTGTCGTTGCACCGTGGCAATGGCTTGGCACAAGTGTATGAGTTGGATATGTGCCGTGAATGATATGTCTCCGGTAATGTCTAGCATCCAAGAATCCTCCCTCGTGGCCTGCTCGACCGTTCTATGGTTGATTACCCGAGTCCCAACCATGTTCAGGATGCATGGCGCGATGTCAGCCACTGTGAACCCATGTATCCATCTGTCCCTCCAGAAGAGCACCCTGTCTCCGCGCCCAACCTGGATGGCAACCAGGCTGTCGAACACCAGTCGGGCCTCTCTGTCTACAACCAAAGAGAGACCATTCCATGGTCTGTTAACGTCCACTCTTCTAAGCCACTCCCAACGGACCCTCAACGCGAGGGCTTGCAATTTCATAATTTTGCTATAAAAATTCTCGAGGTTTTCCTAATTTTTTAGAATTTTTAGAGTTACATAAGTATAGGTTCTCTACATATTGCTACAGACAGTTCTGTTTTAGACAGATTCTGTTTTTACTAGCATAGTTTGCTTGTTTTGATTATGCTATGGATTGTATCGGGGGGTATAAGCCATGGAGAAGTTGGAATACAGTACCTATTATGAAATTATGAAATAAGTATCAATTTATAACAGTACCTAAAGTATTCAATATGTTTCTTATACTAACGTATTTCATGAAGTTTTGTTGAGTTTTGTGTGATTCAAGTTTTCAAGTTTTGGGTGTTATCACGATGGACAAAGGAATAAGGAGTGGCAAGAGACTAAGCTTGGGGATGAACAAGGCACCCCAAGGTAATATTCTAAGGAAGACTCAATCCATCGGTATGTCACTTGAAGCTATATTTTTATTCATCACATGATATGAGTTTTGCTTGGAGCGTCGTTTGTTTTTGTTTGCTTTTACTTTTAGTTTGCCACAATCATCGTTTGCTGGACACACCTATTTGAGAGAGACACACCTTCATCATAATTTGTTAGAATACTCTATGTGCTTCACTTATATCTTTTGAGCTTAGCAGTTGCTCTAGTACTTCACTTATATCTTTTTGAGCACGGTGGCGTGTAGATTTTATAGAAATAATTTCACTCTCGCTCTTCACTTATATTTGTTTGAGAGTCAATAAATAGTGATGGTAATTTGCATCGGGAATAAGACTAGTCCAAAAACAATAGGTATTCAATGAGTGATAATTAAAACCATCATGTAGCACAAATAGAGAAATTGTGGGTTAATGATATTTATGTGGTAATATGAAAAAGGTGTGAGTTCATAATTGTTGATCCGTAGAAGTGTCGATATTAAGAGAGGTTAAATTCTTGTTCGTCTAAAAATTAAAAAGGCATGGTGATGATGTGTGAGCATTTCTATTCCTCGTTGAAATCCTAGTGTTTTTTCGGGTCGGAGGCGCGCTATGGTTAACTCCTACCAACCTCCTCCCCGGGGCATGCGAGTAGTACTTTGATTTGTGATAAAACTAATAAAACTTTGCAATAAGTATATGAGTTCTTTATGACTAATGTGAAACCATGGACATATGCAATCTCACCTCCTCATATTTGCTAAGCTCTTCGGTACCGTGCATTGCCCATTGTCACCTCGAGGATCGGTGCAACTTTCGCCGGTGCATCCAAACCCCGTGACATGATATGCTATGTTACACATAAGCCTCATTATACCTTCCTCAAAACAGCCACCATACCTACCTATCATGGAATTTCCATAGCCATTCCGAGATATATTGCCATGCAAATTCCATCGTCACTTCACATGACTAGTTCGTTCAGCATCATATTGCTTTGCATGATCATATAGAGCTGACATAGTATTTGTGGCAAAGCCACCGTTCATCATATTTTTGATACATGTCACGCTAGATCTTTGCACATCCTGGTACACTGCCAGAGGCATTCATATAGAGTCATATCTTCCTATCAGTTCTTCATATCAAGTTGTAAGTAAATAAAAGCGTGATGATCATCATTATTAGAGCATTCCCCGGTGAGGAAATAAAAATGGGGGAGGCCAAATGAGCCCAGCATCATAAAAAAAATGAATGAGAGAAAATGAGAGAATGGACTTTGCTATTATCCTTTACCACACTTGTGCCTCAAAGTGGCACCTTTTTCCTCATATAGAGAGTCTCATTCTATGTCATTTTCATATGCTATTGGGAATTAATTTTTCATTATTATAAACTTGTCTTGTATATTCCTGTGACGGGCTTCCTCAAATGCCCGAGGTCTTCATGAGCAAGCAAGTTGGATGCACACCCCACTTAGCTTCAGTTGAGCTTTCATACACTTATAGCTCTAGTGCATCATTTGCATGGTAATCCCTACTCCTTGCATCGACATCTATCGACGGGCATCTCCATAGCCCGTTGGTACACCTAGTTGATGTGAGATTATCTTCTCCACTTTTTACCCCTTTGATATTTACCACTACATTCTATTCCACCTATATGCTATGTCCAATGGCTCATGGTCATGTATTGCATGAAGAATAAAAAGTTGATGCATATTGAAAAAGTATGATCCAATTGCCTAACTTGAACACCGTGGTGCTTGACATTTGTATTAATGTGGTGAAGATGGAGCCATGCCTTTTTAATATAATAAGATGAATGGGGGTAAACATTCCTTGAGGATCGTATACTTTGAAAGATTAATGATTTTGTTTCTTATGCTTATAAGTATTGCTATGTTAATATTTGTTAATTCATCATTTCTCAATGAGCATACATGCAAAAGATTACATAATGGGTAGCATGTCACATCAAAAAAATTGTTTTTATCATTTACCTACTCGAGGACGAGCAGGAATTAAGCTTGGGGATGCTTGATACGTCTCCAACATATCTATAATTTTTTATTGTTCCATGCTGATATATTATCATTCTAGGATACTTTTTAAGTATTTATTTATCAATTTATATTATTTTTGAGCACTAACCTATTGACCCAGTGCCCAGTGCCAGTTGCTGTTTTCTGCATGTTTTTCACTTTTCACGTTACAGTACCAAACGAAGCCCAATTGCCATGAAACTTTTTGATGATTTTTTCTGGACCAAAAGAAGACCTGGGAGATTCGGAAAGAAGCTGGGAGCCACACGAGGGACCCACAAGCCAACAGGGAACACCCTAGGGGGGGCCGTGCCCTGATGGCTTGTTGGCCCCTAGCGGCTCCCCCGACCTCGTTCCTTGGCCTATAAATTCTCTAATATCGTGAAAACCCTGGAGGCAGTCTCGAAACTATTTTTACGCCACCGCAAGTCTCTGTTCTGTCGGGAGGCCATTTGGAGCTCCGTTCCGGCACCCGTCGGAGGGGGGATCGATCACGGAGGGCCTCTTCATCAACCTTGCTGCCCTCATGATGATGTGTGAGTAGTTCACCACAGATCTACAGGTCCGTAGTTAGTACCTAGATGGCAATCTCTCTCTCTCTCTCTCTCTCTTGATCTTAAATACAATGATCATCGCATCTTCGCTTTGATCTATTCGATGTAATCCTTTTGTGTGGTGCGTTTGTTGGGATCCGATGAATTGTGGGTTTCTGTTCAAATTATTCATGAAAATTATTGGAGACACCTTTGATATATATTATGATTCTTATTTGCATGATCATTATAGCTTCATAATTCTCTCCGATCTATTGATTTGCTTTGGCCAAGTAGATTGATCTTTCTTCAGGAGAGAGGTACGTTGTAGTAGGTTCAACCTACGAGTTTCTATATCCCAGTGACAGAAGGGGACAAGTTGCGTCTTTGTATTGTTGCTACTAAGGATAACACGATGGGGTTTATTCATATTGCTTGAGTTTAATTTGTCTACATTATGTCAATGTTCTCCATGCATTACTCTATTTTACTTAATACTCTAGATGCATGCTGGATAGCGGTCGATGAGTGGAGTAATAGTAATAGGTGCAAGAAGGAGTCAGTCTATTTGTTTATGGACATGATGCCTATATACACATCATCGTTCCCGTGAAAATCGCATAACTATCCGCTTTTCTATCAATTTCCCAACAGGAATTTGTTACCCACCGTATGTTGCCTACATGAGAGATGCCGCTAGAGAAAACTATGGCCCCTGGGTCTATTCACTTATATATTCACAACGCTATTATTATCTTGCTGCCATTATTTGTATTTTATTTTGTTTTTCAATTTACAATTATCTATAATTATCTACACAACTCATTTGCGCAAATAACGAGATCAAGGGGATTGACAACCCTCTTGCCTACGTTGGGTGCAAGTTGTTTGCTCTTTTGTGTGTAGCCGCTGAAGATAGTTGAGGATTGATATTCCTATTGGTTCAATAAACCTTGGTTTCCTAACTGAGGGAAATACTTACCCGTATTGTGCTGCAATTACCCGTTCCTCTTCACGAAAAACCCAACGCAAATCACAAGTATCAGATGTGTACACTTACCATGCACATACTTTGTTTCGTGTGTCTCCTTGTTGTGTAGGTACACATGATTCTTCGTCAACCTCGCAAGCGCACGAGTTGACGAAACGAGCTCTAGAGAGCAATGAAGATGTGCGCCACCATGGAGTGCTTACCCTCCACCCACCCTCTTTGCGCAAATACTTCGTGCATTTCTTCTACGTGGCTCTCACATGGCTATGGCTTCTTGCTCATTACAATTATTATGCCCATATTGCCATGTTCACTTTGCATGATATGCTCATTTCTATGCCCTTGCCATGAAATTGTGATCCGTGCTTTGCATCTCCCATGGCACTTAATTATATGACTTGTATGTGTATTTCCAAGCTTGGTGGAGATATTACTTGCTATTGTCATGTTTGCTTCGTGCCCCATGCCTATGATGACACATTGATCTTGCTTTGTGTTCGTACTCGCGATATGTCATGCGCATTATTTGTGTCCACTATTTGCTCATATGACATGATTTCCCCTAGTATGTTGCATCTTCGCACTACTAGCTTGCACGACATGGTTACTATGCTTGCTTGTGTTGCATCACCAATGATTACTACTTGCTCATTTCATGCGGTTGATGACAACCATTGCCATGCTTCGCACATGATTACTATTGCTTGTTGTCATATATCTCCATGTGTTGTACTCTCCTGCTAGATGATTTTACATGTATTGAGTGCAACAATGCCATTAATTTTGCTAATGAGATTGCCCCCATAGCTTTCTCTCATATTATTGGAGCTTTTGACATCGTTCATGTGAAGCATGCTTGCCTTCCTTCTTTGCACCATATGCCTAGTGCCATGAATATAGCCATATTGTTGCATCATATTATTCATGCACTTTTGCTTCTAATTGTTATGTGCAAGAGAAGAGAACCATCATGATGGATGATGTGTTTGTCTACCATGCACATACATTGTTTCCTTTTTTGTGTGTATGTGAAGGATACTTCGACTACATGTCAACTTCCACTTCACGTGATTTGACCACTCGAGCTCTTGAGAGCGAGCCATGCTACATCGACGTGTTTCTACATCGCACTTGCTTGCTCATCGACATTGTGAAGGACGCACAAGAACAAGTTTTCAAGGTGACATCCTTCTTGAGCATGGATATTGTGGATAATCTTACTTGTGTTGCTTGCGCCATGACACATATTGGTCATCTTGGACCACATATTTGCACACATGATAGAGATATTGCTTCCACTCATGATTGTCATCTTTCCATGCCTCATGACATATATACCTTGTGTGTTGCATCCAACTTGTGGATTAATGTCTCCTATCATATGTTTGGTTGCAACAATTTCATTTCTTCACATATGCCATGCCCGATTGCTTGCTACATGCTTGACTTGATTGCCTCACACATGATGACCAATTGCTCTTTCTATTGTGTTGAGTGCCACCCTATCTTCACTACACCATATGCACATTATGCTTGGATTGCCTTTGGATTTCCCCATGTGTTTATACACTTCACTTTACTTGGTGTTGTGAATGATTCATATGCCTACCATAGACCATTCGTTGATTGCTTTGTGCATGATTGCTATGACCATGAGGTAGATGCTTGTTCTATTGTCACACATATTTGCATCCGCACCCCACCTTTGCATACTTGTTCCCATGATGACTTTGCTTATGCTCGATTTATATGCTTACATGCCATGACACAATCCCTTGTCACAACATATGTTATGCATGATGACGACACTTGTTCGGTGAATAACCGCTTGAATGCTTGGTTTTGCACTTAACCCTAACCACATTTGTTTTTCCAAGTGTTTGTCGTATTTGCTCCTTTTGAAGGAATTACTAGATGGTGTGACATGGGAGAGTGCCCCTTTCAAGTTTGATGATGACGAGTTCTTGGTGATCGTCCACTTTTACACGGCGACACCATCTCTTTCCCATGGTGATTTGGATTTTGATCCGAGGATGGATCTTTCCCAAGGGGGAGGGGATGATGCGGAGCATCCTACGGACATCACCATGACAAGAGTCCGTTTGGCAAGTGACACGTGCCACATCTACTTCACATACATAAAGGTGATTCATCTCCTTTACACGTGTTCACTTGACCCTTTCGAGGATGGTATACTATTTGCCACTCCTCTCATGTGCATGCATAGGTATTACCGGAGCTTCACAGATGATGAGGAGGAGTGCGAGCGCAAGTATACACCTACACCATCCGTGAGGGAAGCTTGGAAGAGAAGGAATAAGAAGCGAGGACAAGCTTCAGGAAAGCCTGGAACCTCCGGCCACCAACCCGGTACTTGTGGCCCCTGGAATGTCTGACCACCCCGGAACTTCCGGCCTCCGGCCTCCAGCGTCCGGCACAGCCCCGGGCGTGCCAACTCTCTGGATAGCCCGGAACTAGCCCGGACCTTGCCTGGAACCTCCGGAGCCCGGAACTTCCGGCCGTCCCCGGAACTTCCTGCCTACCTGCGCGCAGAGTTAGCCAAGTGCTTGTATCTTCCCCTTTTCTCCCCTCACTTACCCCTTCATGGCTAGGACTATATATACTCTACCCTCCTCATTTCTAGGGTTAGCAAAGTGATAGCTCATTCATAGCCGAGCTTTGCTCCTTCCTCTACCTCTCCCATGGAGATCGAGACCTCCACAGGAGAAGATCCCTAGAGGATGTCAAGGCCCCTTGCGAGGGAAGATCCTTCATGGATTTCAAGGCCCATCTCTACTAGAGATTTGGATGAACTACCCATGTATCTTTATTTCCATTGTTGTTCTTGTATCTTGATGCACTTCATGTATTGCTACTGATTTGAGGAGTACTTGGTGTGGATCTTGTCCAATAGAGTGTTTTCCCCTTTGATTTCTCCATGTTTTCCCCTCGTGTTCTTCGTGTTCTTCCTTGAATCCACCTCCAATTCATGAAGATCGGGCCACCCTCGGGTTTGCCCCGTATCATGAGCAATACGAGCACACAAAATGGATATTTATTTGAATGTTTAGAGGTGGCACTCGCAAATTTACTTGGAACAGTAGGGTAATACTGTATATAGGTAGATATGGTGGACTCTTTTGGAACAACTTGGGTTTGAGGATTTTGGATGCACAAGCAGCATTCCCGCTTAGTACAGGCGAAGACTAGCAATAGATTGAGAAGTGACCAGCTAGAGAGCGAAAATGGTCATAGCTATGCATTGCGAATAGTTAACATCGAACATTAGCATGAGTAGGATATAAACACTCTGAACATAAATATCATGAAGGCTACATTGGATTTGAATCAACTACATGTTTGCACATGTGCCAAGTCAAGCCGCTTGAATTACTCAAAGGAGGATACCATACTATCATACCACATCACAACCATTTTAATGCATGTTGACACATAAGATAAATCATTATTCACTCCTAGCTATTTAAGCATGGCATGAGCAACTATAATCTCTAATTGTCATCATAAACATGTTTACTCATAATATGCTAAATCAAGATCGAACGTGCTAAAAATATTTACAAAAACAGAAAACAAGAAAAGTTCATACTAGCTTCCTTTACCATGATCACTTCTTCAAATATCGTCATTATTGCCTTTCACTTGCACGACCAAATGATGTGAAAATGATAATAGTGCAAGTGTGTCGTGGAGTAAGCTGGAATCTATGAAACATTTTATACAAAGGAGAAGGCAAGGTAATATTGGATCGTTGTTAGGTAGACAGTAATGCATATGAGAGCCACTCAATATTTTCATCGTGGTCTTCTCCTTTTAATGACTCAATCCAAAAGAAAAGTAATTCAGAGAAACACACTGAAATATTTTTGGAGTTTTTGGTTTTCTCAAAGAAAGCAAATAGACGAAGGAAAACGAAAAACGAGAAAAACTATTTACACGGGAAAGCTCCCAACATGCAAAAGAATTTTTTTGGGTTTTCTTTTAGTACTGCAAATTAATTAAACAAGAAAGAAAAAACGAAAAGAAGCGAGAACTATTTTTGGGTTTTCAAAGTTTTTCAAACACAGAAGAAGAAAGCGGAAAAATAAAACTAACATGGATATACAATGAAAGAGGATGAACACCAAAAGTTGATATGAAATGAGTGAACATGAATGTAATGTCGGTGAGAAATAAGTACTCCCCAAGCTTAGGCTTCTGGCCTAGCTTGGTGATCACCATCCAAAGTAGCCATCAGGTCCAGGAGGAAAGTAGTCAGGCTGAGGCACTTGAGCGTCCCAAGCCTGGGCTGCGGCCTCCGCCTTAGCTAACTCATTCCGGTAAGCGATTATATCTGATGGCATGACAACATGTCCGTGCCTGGCATGATAGTTAAACAGAGAGGGAGCAGGCAATTCAATAACATCACGAGTCCTCTCTCTATATACCACATTGTATGGAATGTGATGCGGAGGCTCGGGTTCATCGATAAAGTGGTGTTCTATCATAGACTGGTGATCAAGATAACCTTTGGTAACAAGTAATCAGTGGGGCATATATTGACATTAAAGTGCGTTGCTAAGTGAGTGGCATAAATACCACCATGGATCTTCCGCCTGATCCGATTACCATGCAAGTGACGTGCAAAAATAGCTCCTACGTTGTATGTGTTGTCATTAAATAATGCTTGGCGCAAAATAGAAAGGGTGGGGGCACTAAGACCGCTAGCTTGTTCCATAGCAGTTAAGCATTTTCCTATAAATAACGCAAAGTAGTGCACATCAGGGAAATGCAAGCTGGTAGCCCTGGCGTTCGAAGCGCCCCTACGTTCTCCCAGAGTTAAAGAAAGGAGAAAGTCCTCGAACTCCTCCGGCCTAGGCTCATTTAATCCTCCATTAGAGGGAATCAAGCATATTTGGTAGAACCTAGTGAATGGTATTTCAAAATGTTCTGCATATAAATCGAAGCGCACCATGGGGATATCAAGCCTATGCATGAAGTAGAAATTTTGCACAAAGGAGTTCGTAAGGAGATAGTATTGATCACACTCATCTGCGAGGAAGTTGGTCAGCCCGGCATTGGCAATAAATTGCATGAACTCTTGGTAGAAACCCGCTTCACTCATGAAAGGTATATGTGGCAATTCACACGGCCTAACCTTCGTGTTGCGAAAGATGTTGATGTCTTGGTCCTGGGTACTCCCAACAACCCCCTTGGAACTCCGGCTCGAAGAACTTCTCCTAAAGATGTTCATTTTCCTAAGAGCAATTTTCTGAAATTTTTGGACCACAAAATTATGTTAACAAAACTTTGTAAGATTGATAGCAACTACTCATATAGATGCCTAGAGGCCATATCACGCATTCAAACTACTTGGAACTCAAAGAATTTAACATGCAAGATCATTTTTAGTAGCACCAAGTGCAACAAAATATGCAAAATATAAACCACTAAAGCAAAAAACTAATTGGAGGAATGGGAGAGTCACATACCAAGGAACAATCCCTCAAAACAGTTTCGAAAACAGAGTTCCGAGCAAAGAGATCGAAAATCTCAGGTTTGGGAGCTAGAACACGAGAGAGAGAGAAAGAGAGAGAGAGAGAGAGAGCAACCAGGAATTTTGTCTAGAGGAACAAGGAGTGGACCGAAGGGATAAGTGAGGGGTGTCTCTGGGCCCCCAAGCCATCAGGGCGCGCCCAGGGAGGTGGGCGCACCTTGTTGGCTTGGCACCCCCCTGAGGTGTTTTTAGCTCCATTTTTTTAAACATTCTAGAAAAAATCCTGTAGAAATTTTGTGGCAATCTGAGAACTTTTATTTTTTGGGTCATTTTTTATGCACGGGTAATTCAGAAAATAGGATAATCAAGGCATTTTTATTCCATTTAACTAAAAATAACAGAGAGTAAACGATAATTGCAGAAGGTTGTGGTTACTAAATTCATCGACCACATGCCCCTCAAAAAGGATCCATTAATAAGGTTGATCAAGTCTTTTTAACAATCCATTCCCGATTGACATGAAGCCGAAGAATCTTTGTATAACACTAGGTTACCTCAATGAGGATTTGCATGTCTCCAACAATAATAATATCATATTTCTTCTTGGTAGTAGGAAGAGGAAATTTAAAGTCCCCAAAAGTGATTGTGGCAACTTGCTCAATGGCATTAATATTATTCACCGAAGCTTGTTTCTTCGGGAAGTGCACTCTATGTTGTTTGCCATTGACATGAAAGGTAACCTTACTTTTGTTGCAATCAATAACAACCCCTATAGTATTTAGAAAAGGTCTACCCAAGATAATCGACATGTTGTCGTCCTCGGGCATCTCAAGAATAACAAAGTTTGCTAAGATAGTAACATTTTTCAACCACAACAGGAACATCCTTACAAACTCCAATAGGTATAGCAGTGGATTTATCAGCCATTTGCAAAGATATTTCAGTAGGTGTGAGCTTATTCGAATCAAGTCTTTTATGAAAAGAGAAAGGCATAACACTAACACCGGCTCCCATATCACATAAAGCAGTTTTAACATAACTTCATGAAATGGAGCAAGGTATTGTGGGTATACCCGGATCTCCCAACTTCTTAGGCACTCCACCATCAAAATAATAATTAGCAAGCATGGTGGAAATCTCAATTTCAGGTATGTTTCTCTTGTTAGTGATGATATCTTTCATGTATTTAGCATATGGAGGCATTTTTAAGATACCAGTCAAGTGAGTGCGTAAAAAGACAGGTCTAATCATTTCAGCAAAGCGCTCAAAATCTTCATCGTCCTTGCTCTTAGAAGGCTTACGAGGAAAAGGCATGGTTTTTTTAACCCATGGTTCTCTTTCTTTACCGTGTTTTCTAGCAACAAAGTCTCTCTTATCATAATGTTTATTCTTAGGAGGTGGGTTATCAAGATCAACAACAGGTTCTATTTCTACATCATTATCATTTTCCTTATCATTATCTGGTGGAGCATCATCATGAACATTATCATTATCGTTATCACTCGATGGAGTTCCATCACCAGATTGTGTTTCACCATCAGAATAGAAACATCATTATGACTCTTAGTAGGTTTTTGTATAACATGTTCACTAGAAGCATGCAAATTCCTATCATCTTTTTTCCCTTTTTAGTTGGACTAGGTGCATCTTCATTAATTCTCTGGGAATCTTGTTCAATTCTTTTAGGATGACCTTCAGGATAAAGAGGTTCCTGAGTCATTCTACCTCCTCTAGTCATTACTCTAACAGCATGATCATTCATTTTATCATTTATTTCAGCAAATCTTCTTGACTCGGGAATAGAATACCTCTCTTCTTTTGAATAGGTTCCGGGGTGGTTCAGGAAGTATCCAATCATTAGCATTTTTCAAAATATTATCCAATAGTTCTTCAGCCTGCCCAATAGTTCTTTCCCTGAAAACACAACCAACACAACTATCTAGGCAGTCCCTAGAAGCATCGGTTAGTCCATTATAAAAGATATCAAGTATTTCATTTTTCTTAAGAGGATGATCAGGCAAAGCTCTAAGTAGCCGGAGAAGCCTCCCCCAAGCTTGAGGGAGATTCTCTTCTTCAATTTGCACAAAGTTAAATATTTACTGTAAAGCAGTTTGTTTCTTATGAGCAGAAAAATATTTTTCAGTAAAGTGATAAATCATATCCTGGGGGCTACGCACACAACCAGGAGAAAGAGAAAGGAACCAATTGTTAGCATCACCTTTTAGTGAAAAAGGAAAAAGCTTAAGATTGTAAAAGTAGCTAATCTTTTCCTCATGAGCAAACAAGGTGGCAATATCATGCAATTTGGTAATGTGTGCCACAACAGTTTCAATTTCATAACCATGGAAAGGATCAGATTCTACTATAGTGATTAACTCAAGATCAACAGATAATTCATAATCCTTATCAGTAACACATATAGGAGAAGTAGCAAATTTAGGATCACGTTTCATTTTCTCCATCATAGATTTTTTCTTTTAGTTTGCATAGCAGTTTCCTCAAATCATCTCTATCATTACAAGCAAGAAAGTCTCTAGCTACCTCCCCATCCATAACATAACCCTCAGGTACAGTCGGCATATCATATCTATTAGGAGAGATAGTCGTAATAGGTGAATCAAAGTGTTCATCAGTTTCAACATTCTCAAGTTCTCTAGCTTTAGCAATATGATCATCGAGTAATTCATTCAGTGGCATAGTTTCAGTTTCATCAAGCATAGTAGTAGTATCATCATTAATTTCAGAAGTGGCATCATCAACTACTTGCGACATATCAGAACGAGTAGCAAGTGGTGGTGTCATAAGCTGATTCAAAACAGTAGATGAACCAAAAGCAGAGCTAGATGTCAGTTCCTTACCTCCCCTCGTCTTAGAGGGTACAATCTTGGTTCTAGTATCTTTCAGATTCTTCATAGTGACAATTGGATATCCTTGGTGAACACTATAAATAGAGCTATGCTCCCCGGCTACGGCGCCAGAAAACAGTCTTGATAACCCATAGGTATAGGGGATCGTAACAGTCTTCGAGGGAAGTATTTTACCAAAAAAAATTGATTCGACACAAGGGGAACCAAATAATATGTATTGGTCTTAGTAGTTGAGTTGTCAGTTCAACCACACCTAGGATATCTTTCTATAGGAAAAGTTTTAGTTGCACAACAAAATAGTAGTAATGGTAACGGTAACAACAACAGTTTTGTAGTGATTGTAACAGCAGTAATAGCAATAGTAACTTAGCAAGATTCAGTATGTAAAAGCATAGGCCATGGATCGGTGATGAATAATGATTTTGATGACATCAATCATGTGACAATTATACACTAGATCGACACAGAACTAGCTCCAATTCATCAATATAACGTAGGCATGTATTCCGTATATAGTCATACGTGCTTGTAATAAGAACTTGCTTGACATCTTTTGTCCTATCCTCCCATGGCAGCGGGGTCCATAAGGAAATCTAAGGGATATTAAGGCCTCCTTTTAATAGAGAACCGGAACAAAGCATGTGATCTCGGAGTCACCGAGTCGTGTCTCGGTGTCAACGATGTGGTTTCGGCCACAACACAAGGGCTTCTCGGTGAAACCGAAAAGTTCCCATCGGTGTCACCTCAACGGGATTTAGGGTTTCTGTGTGCATCTTCGGAGAGACCGAATCACACCTCGGTGAAACCGAAATGGTGTGACCAAGTCTCTGTTGATGCCTCGGGATTTATGAAATCTAAAACTCGGTGGAACCGAATTTCATACTGTGAAAACCTGAAACTAACAACTTGAGTTCAAATTTGCAAAAGTTTTTGAATTTTGTGATGCACATCTACTCCACTCCTCCATATCTACTTCATAGGGTCAGTGTTCATCATGTCTGGATCACACGACAGTCAAAATCAGCTTAGAGAGTAAAGTGTTGCTTGGATGCAGGCACTAGTCCCGAGGGCGGTTTCGATGACCCAGATACCCCCCAGCTCTCATGGCTTGCCCAAGGCAGCCATCAGGGCTAGGAGAAGCAAAGGAACTCAAATGAGGAGGATGAGGATTTTGTCCCAGAGGTCACTTCAAAGAAACAACCTGAGAGAAAGGAAAGAGTGGTTGCTAGGAAAGTTCCCGAGTCTGTTGCTACCAAGAGAGGGATGTCTCTATCTTTAGAGCAACCTGGTGGATCAACTAGAACCAAATCTATGGCTAAGAAGCCAGGACAGAAGAGGGTCACGAACTTGATAATTCATGTGGTTGGGAGGCCAACCTCCATGTTCAAGGGACCAGGTGAGGATGACGAAGAGGAAGAAGAGGAGGAACCAGATGCTAACCCTCCTCCTTCTAAGCAGAGAAAGCTCATGGCAGATGCTATGCCAAGCAAGCCATTCACCAAGGCCAAGCAAGCCCCTGATAACCCACAAGTATAGGGGATCCTAACAGTCTTCGAGGGAAGTATTTTACCCAAATTTGTTGATTCGACACAAGGGGAGCCAAAGAATATTTATTGGTCTTGGCAGTTGAGTTGTCAGTTCAACCACACCTAGGATATCTTTATGTAGCAAAAGTTTTAGTAGCACACCAAAATAGTAGTAGTAATGGTAATGGTAACAGTAGCAGTTTTGTAGTGATTGTAACAACAGTAGTAGCAATAGTAACTTAGCTAGATTCAGTATGTAAAAACGTAGGACATGGATCGGTGACGAATAATGATTTTGATGACATCAATCATGTGATAGTTATACACTAGAGCGACACAGAACTAGGTCCAATTCATCAATATAATGCAGGCATGTGTTTCGTATATAGTCATACGTTCTTGCAATAAGAACTTGCATGACATCTATTGTACCACCCTCCTGTGGCAGCGGATCCATAAGGAAATCTAAGGGATATTAAGGCCTCCTTTTAATAGAGAACCGAAACAAAACACATGGTGAATACATGAACTTCTCAAACTACGACAATCACCGGAAAGAATCCCAATTATTGTCACCTTGGGGTATGCGGATCATGACACGTAATAGGTGCATACAACTTGCAAGATAGGATCTAAAACACTCTTATATTCATGAAAACATAACAGGTTCAAATCTGAAATCATGGTACTCGGGCCCTAGTGGCAAGCATTAAGCATAGCAAAGTCATAGCCACATCAATCTCACAAATTAGTGGATACTAGGGATCAAACCCTATCAAAATAACTCGATTACATGATCAATCCCATCATCGTCCAACAAGCCTACAAAGGAATTACTCACTCCCCATGGGGAGCATCATGGTGGTGTTGATGAAGAAGGGTTGGTGATGACGACGACGACGAATCCCCCTCTCCGGAGCCCCAAATGGACTCCAGATCAGCCCTCCCGAGGAAGAAATGGAGGTGACGGTGGCTCCGTCTCGTAAAACGAGATAAAAACTTCTGTCTTGTTTTTTTCTCGGGAATTAGGAATTTATAGGACAGGAATTAGGATCTGCGGAGCCACTGCAGAGCCACCACGTGGCCCCAAGCCAACAGGGCGCGCCTGGGGGGGGGGGGGGTTGTGGGATCACTATAAGAGGCGTCTAGAGGGGGGTGAATAGACTACTTGACAAAAATTAAAACCTAACCTTTTCCCAAATTAATTGGTTGGCAGATTTTAGCAATTCTAACAAGTCTAATGCACCCTACACATGCTAGTCAACAAGTATGGCAGCGGAAAGTAAAGACAAGCATATGTAAGAGAGTAGAGATAGGAACATCAAACGCAATAGATGACACGAAGATTTTTCCCGTGGTTTATATAGGTGGTGCTATCGTACGTCCACGCTAATGGAGACTTCAACCCACGGAGGGTAGCGGTCGCGAGAGTCCACGGAGGGCTCCACCCGTTAGGGTCCACAAAGTAGCAACCTCGTCTATTCCATCACGGCTTCCGTCCACGAAGGACTAGCCTCACTATGGATAGATCTTCACGAAGTAGGCGATCTCCTTGCCCGTACAAACTTCTTGGTTCAACTCCACAATCACGAAGAAGGGGGCTCCCAAGCGACACCTAGCCAATCTAGGAGGCACCACCCTCCAAAAGGTAATAGATGTGGTAGTATGATGAACTCCTTGCTCTTGTGCTTCAAAAGATAGTCTCTTCAACACTCAATCACTCTCTCACAGGTTTGGCATTGGTAGAAGAGATTGACTAGATGGAAAGCAACTTGGGGAGGCTAGAAATCAAGATCCATATGGTTGGAGTGGATGATCTTGATCTCAACACATGAGTAGGTGGCTCTCTCTCAGAAAAATGAATGGGGCAAGTGTAGATCTGTTCTGAGTGCTTCCTCTACGAGTGAGAGGTGGTGGAGGGGTATATATAGGCATCTCCAAAAATCCAACCGTTACAACATAATTGCCCAACTCGGTGAAACCAAAGTGAAAACTTGGTTGCACCGACTAGTGCAAAATGTTGCAACTTTGGCCTTTTCGGTGAGACCGATATACACAACTCGGTCCTACCGATTTTGGTCTGACCAGGGTAGTTCCTCATCTCGGTGACACCGATTCACCCAACTTGGAATTCCGAGTTTAGGAATTAGCTAAACAGAGAGTTGGTCATTGACTCTCGGTCGTACCAAAACCAGTATTTGTTGTACCGAGTTGCTAGGGTTTTGGCTAGGTTCCGTCTCAAGGGAAAATCGGTATAGCCGAGTGGGAAAGTTTGGTGGCACCGATTTTGAACTTTTGGTTTTGGACAGAGTATTTTGTGGGAGAATGGATGAGTATTCTTGGTGGCTAATCTCTAAGCACTTGAGCAACCAGATCATCATAATTTCTCACCCCCTTTTAATAGTATTGGCTTTCCTATGGACTCAAAGTGATTCCTCACAAAATGTAAAATGTAGAGTCTTCAAGCTTGATTATGGCCAATGCTATTCCTTACCTTCTTCTTCTTGGGAATTCTCCTCACAATCCTTAGCCAATCCTCTTTGTGGACTTCATCTGAAATAAGCTAGGTAAAACTATTAGTCCAAAATACAATGGATGTTGTCATGAATTATCAAAACCACCAAGGGAGCATTTGTGCTTTCAATCTCCCCCTTTTTGATAATTGATGACAACATACAATCAAAGCTTCAAATTAAGATATGCAAGGATATAATGAAGACTTTGAGACACACATTACTAAGATAAGCTCCCCCTAAATGTGTGCAATCCTTTTAAGGAATAGTTGTTTTGGAATGCATGGACACACACATATTAGAAGGGATATGAAGAGTCATGTGTATCTTGGCTATATGCATCAAATATATGTGAATGAGGTGTCTCTATGTTCAAGACTTCACTCTTGCAAACAATATGTGCAGGAAGCAAGAGATCATCTTGACCAAGGATATGATGCATATACTTACCTTGAAGTTCTTGAGCATTCTAGTAGTAGAAACACACTTGAGAAAACAATGTTAGGGAACACAAGAGTATTCTACTCATCCAAATGCAAAAGAGTTCAAAAGTACCAAGATATGGAGGACATATAGAAGATAAAGTTCATAAAACTTGATATGTCTCCAAAAGCATTTAGAACTTTCTCCCCTAAATATGGATTTGTGGTACTACCTATCCCCCTAAATCTTAGCGGGTAGATATTGAGAGTAGGTAGGGTGAGACAAGTCTAACATAAATTTCTGTTCTCTCCCCCTTTGTATAAGCATAAGCTTAGATATTCTCCCCCTATAAGTATTCTCCCCCTTGATATTCTCCCCCTATATACAAGCATAAGCTTTGATATTCTCCCCCTTTGGCATTAATTTCCAAAAAGGGTTAGAGGGTAAGGGATCCTTGAGAGTAAGGGTCATAGAAAGTAGGGATCCTTCAGAGTAAGGGTCATTGAGAACAATTGAGACTAAGGGATCCTTGATTACTTTTTCTCCCCCTTTTATTATCTAAAAAGCTTTCTAAGATTTCTCCCCCTTTGACATAGGGGTCCTTGAAGAAATTGAGATTTTGCTAATTTTGACAAAGTACACAAAAGATAGCAAAATCGGTGGCGCCGAGGCAAAATGAGTCGGTGGAACCGATATGTGGTTGTGCAGCCTATCTGCATGATCGGTGACACCGAGTTATCTGGATCGGAGGGTCCGAAATGCAAAACAAAAACTTGGCAAAGTTTGTCAAAAGCAATTTTTCAGAAAGTCTCAATAGAATAAATTGATTTGCAGTGAATTTTCAAATAGAATTGCAAGAAATTTTCATAAGATTTGCAATGAATATACAACTAGATGTATATTGAGTGGTTCCAAGAAAACATGTAACTATAATATGAACCAATCAAGATACTTCATCTAGATGATGGTCGGTGACTAGGCCACCTATATTAGAGTATATTGACTTAACGAGCCAAGCAAGAATACTTGATCATAGGTCATACTCTACGTTAAGCTCAAAATGGGGTTACCATATTTCGATTAAGCATTTTAATGTTTTCATATCACCTGAGTTGCTTTATCTCATGACTTGGAGTAAAGCTTCTTCAAGGATATGATCACATACCTTTGAGTGATGTTGATGATGTAGCATGTAGGAGAACTTGTTGTGGATGCTCATTGTTGATGAAGATCATCTTGAGTTGAGAGCTATCCTTGATCGTTTTGGTTCTCTTTTCACCTACATGGGTTAGTCATGCAAGGAAGAACAAGATATATCCAAATGACAAGAATGAAATTTGTTTATCAAGTGGTTGTCAAGCATATGGTTTGGATTGTCTTCTTCCTTCAATCATCAAAGAGGAGTTGTGGATACTTGGCCATGACAAGATTGCTTGCGATGTGAGTTGATGGCAATCTTGTGGAGTGTAGTTCTTCCAAGTACCTACACAAGGTTAGATGCAATACAAGGGAGCATATATTTCCAAGGTATAAGATAGTGTCATATCAAGTGTAACATGGAATAGTCATGTAAGCTCATGCCCTTGCATGCATCCAAGTGAGTCTAGCTCAAGTTCGAAGCATCAATGATGTTCAACTCACTCTTCAAGTGACAAAACACTTTCTCATCAAGTGGCTTAGTAAAGATATCGGTCAATTTCTTGTTGGTGTGAACATGTTTGAGATTAATGCCCCTTTGGCAACATGATCATGAATGAAATGATGACGAACTTGAATATATTTAGTTCGAGAATGTTGCACGGGATTATGAGCAATCTTAATAGCACTCTCATTGTCACACAACAATGGAACATGATGTCTCACATGGATTCCATAATCCTTAAGAGTTTGAGTCATCCATAGCAATTGCGCACAACATGATCTGGCGGCAATGTATTCCGCTTTGGCGGTGGATAGAGATACCGATCTTTGTTTCTTGGATGACCAAGACACAAGAGATCTACCAAGAAATTGACATGTACCCGAGGTGGACTTTCTATCAACCTTATCTCGGGCATAGTCCGAGTCGGAATAGCCAACAAGGTTAAAAGAAGATCCCCTGGGATACCAAATGCCAAAGTTTGAATTCCTCTAAATGAAATGGCTCTCTCCCTCACCTCTCCCACCCTCCCCCCCCCCGTGGAGGCCTCCCATGGCTCCCTCTAGATTGCTAGGATGGACTCCATCATTGATTGGGATTTCTCCCATGGCCAGAAAGTGGCTGCCTAGGTGCGTCGGCGTTTCAAATCTCCGGTCCATTTTGATGGATCTTTCTCGTCCTCGGAGTTCTTCCTGGTTGTAGTTTTTCATTACTCCTCCTTTCATATCGATGAGGATTCGGTGGCCATGGCTCTTTGTTCTTGTTTGGGTGGTAACATCAAGGGCTTCAAGGTTCTACTCTTATCATATCATCATTTTCGGTTTTCGGTGGCATCCAATCATGTTGGGAATTTCATTCGTTCTCTCAAAGGTTTTTCGGGGCATGCCTTCCATTGCTCTTTCCATCTGTTTCATGGACTGTGGCCTCCTGTTGATTGTGTTGATCATAATGTTGAGGCTGGTTGGATATCTGGCTCCCGAGGAATCATTCCAAGCAAAAATATTAACGTAATATTCCCCCTAATCTCTTTCGCGGAGAGGATGTTCGGCCACGTAAAGCTGTGGCTGTAAATGCCCGCTAGGGATCTGGTTCTTCTCTTAATGGCACTGCTTGTGATTGGATTTCAGTTTTTAATTCTGCGGATTCTCAGCTTGATCGTAAGGATGATGACCCGGTTACTCTGAGGTATGATAATTCACGTGATGCTCTCATCTCATCATCTGATGAGGCAATATTAGCTCTTCCTTTCAGTATTGGGAGTCTGTCGTTCTGCCTTAGTGCTTGGTCCTCCCCTTTGAATCCGCCTCTCTTCAAACCCAAAAAGTTTGGATCATCCATCAGACAAGTTGATTTGAATTTCCAGTTGGCCTTCTCTTTGGATCTTATTAAGGATTTATCTTAAGCTGGTTATTATGATTCAGATATTATCAAATGTGTGGAATGTCACTATAATGCATGTTCAAAGTGTCTTTCCTTTGGGCACACGGCTCCATCATGTCACGATGTTTGGAGATATTTGAATTGTGGTTCGGTTGGTCATTCCCGCAAATCGTGTTATCTGTTGGAGGAGTTTGGATCTAAGAAAATCAAGGATGGTCAGTTTAAAAAGATAAGCCCCGTTTCAATGTCTTTGTCGGGCTCGGGTGTAGTTCGTTCGCAACAATTTTGCGTTAAATGCCTAGCGTTGGGCCATCGGTTGTCTACATGTCAAGGGGTTACACGTTGTCAATATTGCTGGGCCTATGGGCACGCGGTCGTTGGTTGTAAATGACTAAGATTCTCAAGGGCGACAATTTGGATTCCCAAGACATCCTCTCTTAAACAATCTGCCCCAGCTCCCGTCGCTCCCTATTCCTCCCCGCAACTTCTGCCCACAGCTCCGCGCACCATGGCGAATTTCACCGTCAATCCCTTCGCTTTCCTCCCTCATGGCATGACTGTTGACCATGGTCCGGCTGATCGGAAGGTTTGAGCTGACCTGGCGCTCAGTGGACACCCGCCTCTCAACCACGACCGCTTCCTCATTGCAGAAACAAGCAAGGCCATCCCGGTTCATCTGCGGGCGGAAGCTAGATCTGCTCTCGCTGGTATGCTCAATCACGATGGTTATTCAGTACGTTTTTTTAAGATTCACCGTTGGGTTTGGGCTTGTTTTGTATTCGCACTCCCCTGCTCCGTGATGCTGTTTTGGGTAAAACCTACATGTTGTATGAGGAAGTTGAGGTGACCTTTGTTAAGCATGACGAGGCCATCAATATGCGTATGCCAGTGCTTGGTAGATACACATGGGTGTTGTTCCTTGCTTTCCCTCAAGATTACCAGACTCAATTCTGGGTGGATAAAGCGGTGTCTCCATTTGGTAAGCTGCTGTCATGGTACAGTCCGAGGGAGCCGTTGTCTGGGGTGCTCGTACAGGCTTGGATCATGAGTCCATCTCTTGTGTCGAAAGATTTTGTCATGCGACAGATGGGTGGTCAGAGGAGATCGTGGACAGTTCCAATAGTTCTTCTTCGGTCAGATGATGCTAACATCTTTATGCACGATGTGCCACTGGAAGGGGAGGACCCGCTCCCTCCCAATGGTGATGCTCATCCGTTGTTTGGGCCTCATACTACGGCCGAACAAGCTTTCCAAACAAGGCTCCAAGCATGGTTGGCTCACAATGCTGTGCTCCCTCAAGGCATGGGCGCCAATGGGGGTAACAATGCTCAACTCCATCTGCTTCAGGCTCCCCCTCCCCGCAGATATTCCCTCCAGAGGTCAGATTAATTTTCAGCGCATGTTGAGGCAGCAGGGTGTTCGTTTCACTGATGGTCTGGTTCCTGATGAAAACATTGTTGACAGTCCGCTTACTGCCTACCATGACTCGGTAATTGCTTCGGCCTCCAAGGAGAACTCACCTATGGAGGAAGACCTAGTTGTTCAGGTTAATTTCTGCACTTCCAGAGAGAGGGTGTGTGCCCTTCCTGCATCTTTGGATGTGGTTTTGTCTGTGCTTAAAGAAATTTCAAGGCCTGGTTTGTTCAAGGGACCCAATTGTCTGCAGCTTCCTCCTCTGCCTTTCAGTTTGGTCAGGTTTCTGAATGTGCACTCTATGCTTAATCAGTGTACTGTTCCTGGGGGCTCGGCTAGGAAAGTTGCAAGAAAACTTTGCTTTGAGGACACTCCAGGCTTTTGCTTGTCGCTACCTTCTGCAGTTTGCGACGACGATGATGTCAGTTCTTGCATTGATCCTGTGGAGGTGGGTGAACTTCATTCTGAGCATGTTTCTTCTATTGTCTGCTCTCCAGTCACTGCGGCTGTCAGTGCTCCAAAAAAGAAGCATAGGAGGGCTTCCACTCCGATCATCGCCTCTGAGGTTCATAGAAGTGGCCGTTCCAACATGTATCGTGGGTTCAGAGTACCCCAACCCACTGATTCTCGTAAGCACAAGTCTTCGATTATACCTGCCATTGTGATGGCTGTTCCGGATCCTGCTCCTGCGACATCTGTTGAACCTCTTTCAGTGGCAAAGCTGCAGCATCTTGGCACGGTGGAGTGTGGAATCCCGGCCTCGGAGCCATAGGAAGCGAAGTTGCTTGCTCCAAGGGTCTCCGACCAAGCCCAGGATTGAAGACCTTAATCTTATCATATGTGTTCTTGCAGACTAAATTTATGTCGTGCTCTCTTGTCCTACTGCTTTGTGCTACCTTGCTCTTATTTGTGCTCTTCAGTTTAGTGAACTTTCAGAGTTTTCTTCAGTTTACTTTCAGTTTTTTGCCTAGTTTGTGGCCGGATTTTCTATCTCTTGGTAATGAATCAGTTTATTAGGCCTTGGAATATCATTTGTTGGAATATTCGTGGTATTGGTGCGGATAGAAAGCACACGCCGCTTCGCTCCCATATTGACAACTCTGGCTACGCCATCATTTGCATTCAGGAAACCAAACGCGAGCACTTTGATCATTCCTATATCCATAAATTTTGTCCTAGGCGCTTCGACCAATTTGCGTTTGTCCCCTCGATTGGCAACTCAGGTGGGCTCTTAGTCATTTGGAATAGTGCGGTGTTCGTTGGTACGGTGATACACTCTTTGCAATGGGCCTTGGTTATTTCTTTTAAATCTTCGCAATCTTCGGCCACCTGGACGTTAGCTAACATTCATGGTCCTTGCGCGGGAGAGGACAGATCTCATTTTGTTTCCTGGCTATATGATCTGAATATTGGCTCTAATGAGGACTGGGTCTTGCTTGGTGATTTTAACTTTATGAGATACTCCACGAATAGAAATAAGCCAGGTGGAGATGTTCCGATATGATCATGTTCAATGATATTATCCGAGTGCTCAATCTAGTGGAAATTCCGCTTCGTGGTGCTTCCTTTACCTGGAGTAACATGCAGACTGATCCAATTCTTGAGCAACTAGATTGGTTCCTAACATCGAATCATTGGACATCGTCTTATCCGAACACTTCTGTTAAGGCATTGGCTAAACCGGTTTCTGACCATGTTCCCTGCCTTTTTTCGGTACAGTCAACTATTCCTCGCGCTAAGCTCTTCAGGTTTGAAAACTTTTGGGTGTCACACCCAGGATTTAGAGAGGTGGTTTGTCAAGCTTGGAACAATCCAGTGCGAGTAACTGACCCTGCTAAGAGACTTAGCATCAAACTTACTCAGCTTCGCCATGCTTTGAAACAGTGGAGTAAGCAACTCTCTAAACTGTCTCTGATGATCTCTAACTCAGAAAGTGCGCTGAAGTTCATTGATAGCATTGAAGAGCAAAGGCAGTTGCTCATTCAGGAATGGAATTTCCGAGTCATTCTTAAAAATCATATTGTTCGTCTGCTGGCTTACAAGCAACAATATTGGCGCACTAGATGTACGGTTCGATACATTAAATTTGGTGACGAGCCTACTAAATTATTCCATAGAATGGCCACGCAGAGGCATAGGACCAACTCCATTGCCACATTGACATTACATAATGGTACTATTTTGGATGATCATGATAGCAAAGCGGCTGCTCTTTTCACTGCCTTTCGAGAACGGCTTGGAGCTTCCATTTCTATTGATATGAAATTCAACCTAGATTCTCTTATTTCTGCCAATCATGATTTGAGTGGTCTCTCCACTCCTTTTACTCGCAAGGAAATTGATGAAGCTGTGAGTAAAATCCCGACTGATAAATCTCCAGGGCCGGATGGGTTTAATGGATGCTTTCTAAAGGCCTGTTGGGACATCATTAAGGAGGACTTTTATGACCTTTGTATGCAGTTTTGGGAAGGTAATCTCTCATTGGATTGTCTTAATGCTTCTCTCATAACTCTTATTCCCAAAAAGCTAAACCCTTCCACGGTAAATGATTATCGGCCGATCTCTTTGCTCAACTGTTGCCTCAAGTTGCTAACCAAATTATTGGTTGATCGCCTTCAAAAAGTTATTTTGCAAATCATTCATGAGAATCAATATGGGTTTATCAAAGGGAGATCCATCCAAGACTGCCTTGCTTGGGCCTTTGAGTTCATTCATCAGTGCCAACAGTCTGGAAATGGAATTGTCCTTCAAAAGCTAGATTTTGAAAAAGCTTTCGATCTAGTGGAGCATGAGCTCATCTTTACAATGATGCAAAAACTGGGTTTTGATGATCGATGGATTAATTGGATCAGGATTCTCTTGGCCTCAGGCAATTCTTCTGTTTTGCTTAATGGTGTTCCAGGAAAATCCTTTCATTGTAAAAGGGGGGTGCATCAAGGTGATCCTGTATCACCGCTTCTTTTTGGGCTAGCAGTTGGGTTGTTGCAATATGTGATTAATCGTGAATTTGAGCTCGGAAATTTAAACTTGCCAATTCCCAGGCAAGGTAAATTTCCCATTATCCAATATGCAGATGATACGATCATTGTTTTACCGGCATGTCATGCTCAACTGTCTCATTTGAAGAAGGTTCTTCAGGACTTGGCCCTTTCCTCTGGTTTGAGAATAAATTTCCACAAGTCCATCATGGTCCCAATTAATGTTGATGAGGATACTATATCTACTCTGGCTGCTAATTTTGGTTGTGATGTGGGCAAAATGCCTTTCACTTACCTTGGCTTGCCTATGGGAACTACCCAGCCTTCAATGACTGACTTGTTGCCCTTGGTGGATTGTGTGGAGAGAAAACTATCTAGCACCTGTTCTCTGCTTTGTCATGCTTCTCGAATCACTTTGGTTAATTATCTTGCCACATCCATGTTAAACTATGCAATGTGCACTCTTCAGTTAAACCCCAAGTTCATTAAGTACTTTGATAAGGTCAGAAGGCACTTCATTTGGATGAAAAAAATCTAAGCAAGGTACTTCTTGTAACTCTATGGTGGCGTGGAGTAGGGTTTGCTGCCCAAAGTCCTTTGGAGGTTTAGGAGTAATAAACATTACTGTCCAGAACAAAGCTTTGCTGCTAAAGTTTCCTAGCAAGTTCTATAACAGAGTAAATCTCCCGTGGGTCAATCTAATCTGGGACACCTACTACTCCAATTCCATCCCTCATGCTACTGCAAGCTGTGGTTCCTTTTGGTGGAAACAAATATGCAAGCTCATGCCTACTTTCAGAGGAGTATCCAATGCTGTGATTGGGAATGGAAATGATGTTGCAATGTGGCATGGTAAATGGAATATTGATCCCTTAGCTGTTCGTTTCCCCTGCCTATTCTCATATGTTAAAATGGAAGATTGTTCAGTGGCCTCATTCTTCTCTTCTTCTAACCTGGAGGATCTTTTCCATTTACCTCTATCCCCTGAAGCGTTCTCTGAACTCCAGCAGGTGCAAGCCCTTAAACCCAGCTCATTGGATCAGGAGGGAGTCTTTGACACTTGGATTTTCCAATGGGGCACAACATATTCAGCCAAGAAGTTTTATTTCAACTGTCACAAAGACATTATTGCTCCTGCCCCAATACTCTGGATTTGGAGTTCGAAGCTGCAAATGAAATTTAAGGTTTTCTTATGGTTTCTCATGGTTGACAGACTGAACACTAGGAATATGCTCAAGAGCAAACACTTTCAAACTGATGATGGTTTTCATTGTGTTCTATGTGGGTCTGGAACGGAGGAAACAATTGATCATTTGGTATTTCTATGCCCGTTCAGTACCACATGTTGGGCATGCGTTGGGATGACATGGGATCACTCTCAGTCTCGGCTTCAGGCAATTCAAGCTGCCAAACAGAGCATCTCAGGGAATCTATTTGTGGAGATTTTTGGTATAGTTGCCTGGAACATCTAGAAGGAGCGCAATAATTTAATTTTCAGGAACATTCAACCCACTATGGCAGCTTGGAGGAAGAGGACCAAGGGTGATCTCTTGTGGCTAAAGTACAGAGTTAACAAGGAGTATTAGGACTACATTACCCTACTTGCTCTCTCTTTGTAAACTCTATACCCTTATTCTAGATCTTTTCCTCCCTTTTATTCTAGTTCCTTGATACACTTTTTCTTTTCATAAAGACTCACCTTGTGGGTCTGCCAAGCCCTCTCTTAGGCTTTGTACCTTATGATGTAAAACTCCATTTCTTTAATATACCACAGTAGGAGCCTCTCCTGCTGATTAAACCCTCAAAAAAATGCCAAAGTTTGGTGTATGTATCAAGTATCTCACAATTCTTTTCACGGCCTTAAGATGACACTCTTTAGGAGCGGCTTGATATCTAGCACACATGCACACACTAAGCATAATATCGGGATGGGAGGCACATAGATATAGCAATGAACCGATCATTGATCAATAAACCTTTTGATCAATCAGTTTGTCCTCCTTGGTAAGGTCAACATGTCCACTAGTAGGCATAGGAGTTTTCATACCTTTACACTCTTGCATGTTGAACTTCTTAATCAAGTCCTTGGTATACTTGGTTTGAGATATGAAAGTTCCTTCTCTCGTTTGCATGATTTGCAAACCAAGGAAAATTTCAGCTCACACATCATGGACATCTCATACTTCTCGGACATCAACCTTCCAAATTTCTCACTAAATTGTGGGTTAGTAGATCCAAAGATAATATCATCCACATAAATTTGGCACACAAATATTTCACCATTAACTCTCTTAGTGAATAAGGTTGTGTCAATTTTACCAATTTCAAAACCTTTTTCGATAAGAAACTTCGTTAAGCATTTGTACCAAGCTCGTGGAGCTTGCTTAAGACCATAGAGAGCTTTACGAAGCTTGTAAACATGGTTAGGTTTCTTAGGGTTTACAAAACCAGGGGGTTGTTTAACATAGACCTCTTCCTCAATCTCACCATTTAAAAATGCACTTTTAATATCCATTTGATAAAGAGTGATATCGTGGTGATTAGCATAAGCAAGAAGTATACGTATAGCTTCAAGTCTAGGAACGGGGGCATAGGTCTCACCGTAGTCCATTCCTTCGACTTGGGTGTAGCCTTGAGCCACGAGACGTGCCTTGTTGCGTACGACTTGACCGTCTTTGTCTTGTTTGTTCCGAAACACCCACTTGGTTCCGATGATGTTTTGCTCATCCTTGGGCTTCTCCACTAGTGTCCACACTTCGATCCTCTCAAAGTTGTGTAGCTCCTCGTGCATAGCATTCACCCAATCTGGGTCCTAAAGAGCTTCTTCACCTTCAAGGGCTCAATACTAGAGATAAATGAGTCGTGCTCACAAAAATTAGCCAATCGAGTTTTAGAGCGAGTTATTCTCCCAGTTTGTATGTCACCGAAGATTTGCTCTAAGGGATGATTTTTGTTCACTCTTGCTCGAACTCGAGGTAGATTTTGCTTGTTGGACGATGGAGCTTCCTCATCATCATCTTCTTCATTGTTGTTGAAGGTGTTGTTTCCTTGAGGTGGTGGTGAAGGTGGTTGTGGTGGATCATCATGATGTACTTCTTCCTCCTCTTCATCTTGTCATGTACCGCTTGTGGATGCCTACATGTCATGTTGAGGTTCGCCTTGATGCGAAGTAGGGGCTTCCACTTGGGTCAATGAAGTAGTTTCCTTCACCTCCATGGAACGAATCTTGCCGATGGACAAGTCTTGGATGGCTTCCGAAGGTTCCTTATCTCCTACATCATTTGGCAATTGTTCGACTTGCGAACCATTAGATTCATCAAACTTCACATCTACCGTCTCTTCAACTTTTTGAGTGAAGTTGTTGTAGACACGGTAAGTGTGAGAGTTTGATCCGTAACCGAGTAGGAAACCTTCATGAGATTTAGGAGCAAATTTAGAACGACGATGCTTATCAAGAATGTAACACCTGGAGCCGAATACCCGAAAGTATCCAACTTGGGGCTTGTTACCGGTGAGTAGCTCGTATGCCGTTTTACCGAGAAGCTTGTGAAGGTAGAGTCGGTTCGTAGCATGACAAGCTGTTTCCACGGCTTCCGCCCAAAAGTGTATTAGCGTCTTGTATTCGTCGAGCATCATTTTAGCCATCTCTATAAGAGTTTGGTTCTTCCTCTCAACAACTCCATTTTGTTGAGGCATGTACGTAGCCGAGAACTCATGTGAAATCCCTTCTTTGTCAAGAAAGGAATCCACATTCGTGTTCTTGAACTCCGATCCGTTGTCGCTCCGAACTTTCTTGATCTTCACTTCAAACTGATTTTGCGCTTTGCGAGCGAAGTTCTTGAAGATCTTTTGCACCTATGACTTATCGTCCAGAAAGAATACCCACGTAAATCTGAAAAAAACATCAACTATAACTAGACCAAAGGAATTTCCACCGAGGCTCTTGTAAGCATTGGGACCAAAGAGATCCGTATGAACCAATTCGAGTGGTCTCCTAGTAGTCATAACATTCTTTACAGGATGACTTCCACCTACTTGCATTCCAGCTTGACAAGCACTACAAAGTCTATCTTTGTCAAAGATAACATCCTTAACACCAAGTATATGATCACCTTTGATGAGCTTGTCTAGATTACGCATACCAACATGTCCTAGTCTTCTATGCCAAAGACAACCTTTAGAAGATTTTGCAATAAGACAAGTGTGAGGTTTGGATCTCTTAGTGAAATCAACAATGTATAGATCACCTCTACGGAAACCGGTAAAGACCATGCTATGATTGTCTTGACGAAACACTTGGCAATCTACTTTGGTAAATAGCACATTAAAACCGAAATCGACAAGTCTAGATATGGAAAGAAGATTGTAGCCAAGGGATTCAACAAGGATGACATTTTGAATGGAGCTATCATGATATTGTTGGGGAACGTTGCATGGGAAACAAAAATTTTCCTACGCTCACGCAAGATCTATCCATGGTGATGAGCATCTACGAGAGGGAGAGTGAATCTACATACCCTTGTAGATCGCTAAGCGGAAGCGTTAATAAACGCGGTTGATGTAGTCGAACGTCTTCGCGATCCAAATCGCCGAGCGTCCCGCGATCCAATCACGATCCTTCCGATCTAGTGCCGAACGGATGGCACCTTCCGCGTTCAACACACGTACGGCTTGATGACGCCTTCACCTCCTCGATCCAGCGAGCGATGGTGAAGTAGTGGTTGAGTTCCAGCAGCACGACGGCGTGGTGATGGTGGTGAGGAACAATCTCTGCAGGGCTTCGCCAAGCACTACGGAGATTATGACGGAGGAACTAGAGGGCTAGGGTTGCCGGCACACGGCTTGGGAAATCCTGATGTATCCCGTGTGCTAGCCCTGCCCCTCTATTTATATGTTGAGCCTTGGGGTCTAAACTTGGAGTAAAAGCCTCCTCCGGGTCGGTTTTGCCCGCACAAGGTCGGTTTGGCCCGCAGGGAAAGAGTCCAACTCGGATCCCTGCCGAACCGTGCACAGCCGCGCACAAGCGGTAGTACCGCTTCACACAAGCGGTAGTACCGCTTGGGCGGTAGTACCGCTTCACACAAGCGGTAGTACCGCTCGGGCGGTAGTACCGCTTCACACAAGCGGTAGTACCGCTCCGGCGGTAGTACCGCTTTACCAAGCGGTAGTACCGCTTACGCGGCAGCAAAACTACTTTTGCACTTTCCAATGCCTTGTGGGCTTTATCCCTTTGGCTCATATAAAGTGTTGCTGCACCCGAACACTTCGGTAAACATCCGGAACCTCTTCCGGTGAACTTCGGAACTCTTCCGGAGATCAAAACACTATTATCATATATATCAATCTTTACCTCCGGACTATTCCGGAGATCCTCGTCATGTCCGGGATCTTATCCGGGACTCCGAACAACTTTCGGTCACCAACATAATAACTCAATTATACTAATCGTCACCAAACGTTAAGTGTGTAGACCCTGCGGGTTCGAGAACTATGTAGACATGACCGAGACACTTCTACGATCAATAACCAATAGCGGGACCTGGATGCCCATATTGGCTCCTACATATTCTACGAAGATCTTTATCGGTCGAACCTCTATGTCAAGGATTCAGTTAATCCCGTATGCTGTTCCCTTTGTTCTTCGGTATGTTACTTGCCCGAGATTCGATCGTCGGTATCACTATACCTAGTTCAATCTCGTTACCGGCAAGTCTCTTTACTCGTTCCGTAATACAAGATCCTGTGGCTAACTCTTTAGTCACTTTGCTTGCAAGGCTCAATGTGATGTTGTATTACCGAGTGGGCCCTGAGATACCTCTCCGTCATACGGAGTAACAAATCCCAGTCTTGATCCATGCCAACCCAACAGACACCCTCGGAGATACCTGTAGAGCACCTTTATAGTCACCCAGTTACGTTGCGACGTTTGATACACACAAGGTATTCCTCCGGTGTCAGTGAGTTGCATGATCTCATGGTCAAAGGAACAGATACTTGACATGCAGAAAACAATAGCAATAAACTGACACGATCAAATGCTACGTTTACAGTTTGGGTCTTGTCCATCACATCATTCTCCTAATGATGTGATCCCGTTATCAAATGACATCTCATGTCCATGGCTAGGAAACCTTAACCATCTTTGATCAACAAGCTAGTCAACTAGAGGCTTACTAGGGACACAGTGTTGTCTATGTACCCACACATGCATTTGAGTTTCCAATCAATACAATTATAGCATGGATAATAAACGATTATCATGAACAAGGAAATATAATAATAACCAATTTATTATTGCCTCTAGGGCATATTTCCAACAGTCTCCCACTTGCACTAGAGTCAATAATCTAGTTCACATCACTATGTGATTTACATTGTAATGAATCGAACACCCATGCAGTTCTGGTGTTGTTCATGTTTAGCCCTTGGAAGAGGTTTAGTCAACGGATCTGCAACATTTAGATCCGTGTGTACTTTGCAAATATTTATGTCGTCCTCCTTGATGTAATCGCGGATGGAATTGAAACGTCGCTTTATGTGTCTGGTCCTCTTGTGAAATCTTGGTTCCTTGGCTAGAGCAATGGCACCAGTATTATCACAAAACAGAGTCATTGGGTTAAGTGCACTAGGCACTACTCCAAGATCTGTCATGAACTCCTTCATCCAGACACCTTCCTTCGCCGCCTCCGAGGCTGCGATGTACTCCGCTTCGCATGTAGAATCAGCTACCACGCTTTGCTTGGAACTGCACCAGCTAACCGCACCCCCATTAAGAATAAATACGTATCCGGTTTGCGACTTAGAGTCATCCGGATCAGTGTCAAAGCTTGCATCGACGTAACCCTTTACGACGAGCTCTTGATCACCTCCATAAACGAGAAACATGTCCTTAGTCCTTTTCAGGTACTTCAGGATATTCTTGACCGCCGTCCAGTGTTCCATTCCTGGATCACTTTGAAACCTTCCGGCCATACTTATGGCAAGGCTGACATCGGGTCTTGTGCACAGCATTGCATACATGATAGAGCCTATGGCTGAAGCATAGGGGATGACACTCATCTTTTCTCTATCTTCTGCAGTCACTGGGCATTGAGTCTTACTCAACTTCACACCTTGCAAAACAGGCAAGAACCCCTTCTTGGACTGATCCATTTTGAACTTCTTCAAAATCTTATCAAGGTATGTGCTTTGTGAAAGTCCTATTAAGCGTCTCGATCTATCTCTATAGATCTTGATGCCTAATATGAAAGCAGCTTCTCCTAGGTCCTTCATTGAAAAACTCTTGTTCAAATATTCCTTTACGCTTTCCAGCATTTCTATATTGTTTCCAATCAGCAATATGTCATCCACATATAATATTAGAAACGCTATAGAGCTCCCACTCACTTTCTTGTAAATACAAGCTTCTCCGTAAACTTGTATAAACTCGAACGCTTTGATCACCTCATCAAAACGAAGATTCCAACTCCGAGATGCTTGCACCAGTCCATAAATGGATCGCTGGAGTTTGCAAACTTTGTCAGCATTTTCTGGATCGACAAAACCTTCTGGTTGCATCATATACAACTCTTCTTTAAGGAAACCGTTAAGGAACGCTGTTTTGACATCCATCTGCCAAATTTCATAATCGAAAAAGGCAGCTATTGCCAACATGATTCTGACGGACTTAAGCATCGCTACGGGTGAGAAGGTCTCATCGTAGTCAACTCCTTGAACTTGTGAAAAACCCTTTGCCACAAGTCGAGCTTTATAGACGGTGACATTACCGTCCGCGTCCGTCTTCCTCTTAAAGATCCATTTGTTCTGAATGGCCTTACGCCCTTCAGGTAATACTTCCAAAGTCCATACTTTGTTTTCATACATGGATCCCATCTCGGATTTCATGGCCTCTAACCACTTCTCGGAATCCGGGCTCATCATCGCTTCTCCATAGCTCGTAGGTTCATCGTTGTCTAACAACATGACCTCTAAGACAGGGTTGCCGTACCACTCAGGAGCAGTACGCGTCCTTGTCGACCTACGAGGTTCGATAGCAACTTGATCCAAAGCTTCATGATCATCATCATTAACTTCCTCTTCAGCTAATGTAGGCTCCACAGAAACAACTTTCTGCGCTGCGCTACTCTCAGGTTGAAGTAAAGGTTCAACAACCTCATCAAGTTCTATCTTCCTCCCACTCAATTCTTTCGAGAGAAACTCTTTCTCAAGAAATGCTCCGTTTTTAGCGACAAACACTTTGCCTTCGGATCTGAGGTAGAAGGTATACCCAACTGTCTCTTTTGGGTATCCTATGAAGACGCATTTCTCCGCTTTGGGTTCCAGCTTTTCAGGCTGAAGCTTTTTGACATAAGCATCACATCCCCAAACTTTAAGAAACGACAGCTTTGGCTTCTTGTCAAACCAAAGTTCATAAGGCGTCGTCTCAACGGATTTCGATGGTGCCCTATTTAAAGTGAATGATGCTGTCTCTAATGCATAACCCCAAAACGATAGTGGCAAATCGGCAAGAGACATCATAGATCGCACCATATCCAATAAGGTTCGATTACGACGTTCGGACACACCATTACGCTGTGGTGTTCCAGGCGGTGTTAATTGTGAAACAATTCCACACTGTCTTAAGTGACTGCCAAACTCATAACTCAGATATTCTCCTCCTCGATCAGATCGTAGGAATTTAATCTTCTTGTTACGATGATTCTCAACTTCACTCTGAAATTGCTTGAACTTTTCAAACGTTTCAGACTTGTGTTTCATTAAGTAAATATACCCATATCTACTTAAGTCATCAGTGAAGGTGAGAAAGTAACGATAACCACCGCGCGCCTCAATGCTCATCGGACCGCACACATCAGTATGTATGATTTCCAACAAGTCACTTGCCCGTTCCATCGTACCAGAGAACGGCGTTTTAGTCATCTTGCCCATGAGGCATGGCTCACATGTGTCAAGTGATTCAAAATCAAGTGACTCCAAAAGTCCATCAGCATGGAGCTTCTTCATGCGTTTTACGCCAATATGACCTAAACGGCAGTGCCACAAGAAAGTGGTATTATCATTATCAATTCTACATCTTTTGGCATCAATGTTATGAACATGTGTATCATTACTATCGAGATTCAATAAGAATAAACCCCTCACATCGGGTGCATGACCATAAAAGATATTACTCATATAAATAGAACAACCATTATTCTCTGATTTAAATGAGTAACCGTCTCGCAATAAACAAGATCCAGATATAATGTTCATGCTTAACGCAGGCACTAAATAACAATTATTCAGGTTCATCACTAATCCCGATGGTAATCGAAGAGCGAGCGTGCCGACGGCGATCACATCAACCTTGGAACCATTTCCCACGCGCATCGTCACTTCGTCCTTTGCCAGCCTCCGTCTATTCCGCAGTTCCTGTTTTGAGTTGCAAATATGAGCAACCGCACCGGTATCAAATACCCAGGCACTACAACGAGAGTTGGTAAGGTACACATCAATAACATGTATATCATATATACCTTGTTTGTTGGCCGCCTTCTTGTCAGCCAAATACTTGGGGCAGTTCCGCTTCCAGTGTCCAGTTCCCTTGCAATGAAAACACACAGTTTCTGGTTTGGGTCCAGCCTTGGGTTTCTTCACGAGAGGAGCAACTGCTTTGCCACTCTGCTTGGAGTTACCCTTCTTACCCTTGCCATTTTTCTTGAAACTAGTGGTTTTATTGACCATCAACACTTGATGCTCCTTCTGAATTTCAGACTCAGCGGCTTTCAGCATCGCAAACAGCTCGGCGACTGACTTGTTCATCCCGTGCATGTTATAGTTCAACACAAAGCTCTTGTAGCTAGGTGGCAATGATTGAAGAACTCTGTCAGTGATAGCCTCTGGCGGAAGGGGCATCCCTAACTCAGCCAGACGGGTGGAGTACCCAGACATTCTGAGCACGTGATCACTGATAGACCCGTTCTCCTCCATCTTGCAAGCATAGAACTTATCGGAGATCTCATATCTCTCGATCCGGGCATTCTTCTGAAAGATAAACTTCAACTCCTGGAACATCTCATATGCTCCATGACGTTCAAAACGTCTTTGAAGTCCCGGTTCTAAGCCATACAACATTGCACATTGAACTATTGAGTAATCATCAGAACGAGCCTGCCAGGCGTTCACAACGTCTAGAGACTCAACTGGAGCGGGTGGATCACCAAGCGGTGCATCAAGGACATAAGCCTTCTGGGAAGCCGTAAGGATAATCCTTAGATTACGGGCCCAGTCCACAAAGTTACTTCCATCATCTTTCAACTTAGCTTTCTCTAGGAACGCATTAAAATTCAGGGGTGCTACTGCGCGAGCCATGATCTACAACATAAATATAGCAAAGACAACTTAGACTATTGTTCTTAGATAATGAGTTTAGTTAATCATATTTAAAAAACTCCCACTCAAATTGACATCCCTCCGATCATTCGAGTGTAACATGATCCAAATCCACCAACTCAAGTCCGATCATCACGTGAGTTGAGGTGGTTTCAATGGTGAACATCTTCATGTTGATCATATCTACTATATGACTCATGTTCGACCTTTCGGTCTCTTGTGTTCCGAGGCCATGTCTGTACATGCTAGGCTCGTCAAGTTTAACCCGAGTGTTCCGCACGTGTAACATGGCTTACACCCGTTGTATGCGAACGTAGAGTCTATCACACCCGATCATCACGGCGTGTCTCGAAACGACGAACTTTCGCAACGGTGCACACTTGGGGAGAACACAATTTATCTTGAAATTTAAGTGAGGGATCACCTTATAATGCTACCGTCGTCCTAAGCAAAATAAGATGCATAAAAGGATTAACATCACATGCAAATCATAAGTGACATGATATGGCCATGAACTTGTGCTTTTGATCTCCATCTCCAAAGCACCGGCATGATCTCCATCGTCACCGGCATGACACCATGATCTCCATCATCTTGATCTCCATCAACGTGTCGCCATAAGGTTGTCGCGCCGACTGTTGCTTCCACGACTATTGCTAACGTTTAGCGATAAAGTAAAGCATTACATAGCGCTTAATGATTGACACGCAGGTCATACAATAATTAAAGACAACTCTATGGCTCCTGCCAGTTGCCGTATTCATCGACATGCAAGTCGTGATATTCTATACAAAACATGATCATATCATACATCACATATATCTCATCATGTAATTGGCCATATCACATCACAACATACCCTGCAAAAACAAGTTAGACGTCCTCTAATTGTTGTTGCAAATTTTACGTGGCTGCTACGGGTTTGCAAGAACCGTTCTTACCTACGCAAAACCACAACGTGGTGTAGTGATTGCTTTTTGATCTTCTAAAAGAACCCTCTTCATTGAACCGATTCAACTAAAGTGAGAGAGACAGACACCCGCCAGTCACCTTTATGCAACAAGTGCACGCAGCGGTGAAACCAGTCTCGCGTAAGCGTACGCGTAATGTCGGTCCGGGCCGCTTCATCTCACAATACCGCGGAATCAAGTATCAACTAGTAACGGCAAGCAATATGTATACATCCACGCCCACAACTCGTTTGTGTTCTACTCGAGATCTCATCTACGCATAGACCTAGCTCAGATGCCACTGTTGGGGAACGTTGCATGGGAAACAAAAATTTTCCTACGCTCACGCAAGATCTATCCATGGTGATGAGCATCTACGAGAGGGAGAGTGAATCTACATACCCTTGTAGATCGCTAAGCGGAAGCGTTAATAAACGCGGTTGATGTAGTCGAACGTCTTCGCGATCCAAATCGCCGAGCGTCCCGCGATCCAATCACGATCCTTCCGATCTAGTGCCGAACGGACGGCACCTTCCGCGTTCAACACACGTACGGCTTGATGACGCCTTCACCTCCTCGATCCAGCGAGCGATGGTGAAGTAGTGGTTGAGTTCCAGCAGCACGACGGCGTGGTGATGGTGGTGAGGAACAATCTCTGCAGGGCTTCGCCAAGCACTACGGAGATTATGACGGAGGAACTAGAGGGCTAGGGTTGCCGGCACACGGCTTGGGAAATCCTGATGTATCCCGTGTGCTAGCCCTGCCCCTCTATTTATATGTTGAGCCTTGGGGTCTAAACTTGGAGTAAAAGCCTCCTCCGGGTCGGTTTTGCCCGCACAAGGTCGGTTTGGCCCGCAGGGAAAGAGTCCAACTCGGATCCCTGCCGAACCGTGCACAGCCGCGCACAAGCGGTAGTACCGCTTCACACAAGCGGTAGTACCGCTTGGGCGGTAGTACCGCTTCACACAAGCGGTAGTACCGCTCGGGCGGTAGTACCGCTTCACACAAGCGGTAGTACCGCTCCGGCGGTAGTACCGCTTTACCAAGCGGTAGTACCGCTTACGCGGCAGCAAAACTACTTTTGCACTTTCCAATGCCTTGTGGGCTTTATCCCTTTGGCTCATATAAAGTGTTGCTGCACCCGAACACTTCGGTAAACATCCGGAACCTCTTCCGGTGAACTTCGGAACTCTTCCGGAGATCAAAACACTATTATCATATATATCAATCTTTACCTCCGGACTATTCCGGAGATCCTCGTCATGTCCGGGATCTTATCCGGGACTCCGAACAACTTTCGGTCACCAACATAATAACTCAATTATACTAATCGTCACCAAACGTTAAGTGTGTAGACCCTGCGGGTTCGAGAACTATGTAGACATGACCGAGACACTTCTACGATCAATAACCAATAGCGGGACCTGGATGCCCATATTGGCTCCTACATATTCTACGAAGATCTTTATCGGTCGAACCTCTATGTCAAGGATTCAGTTAATCCCGTATGCTGTTCCCTTTGTTCTTCGGTATGTTACTTGCCCGAGATTCGATCGTCGGTATCACTATACCTAGTTCAATCTCGTTACCGGCAAGTCTCTTTACTCGTTCCGTAATACAAGATCCTGTGGCTAACTCTTTAGTCACTTTGCTTGCAAGGCTCAATGTGATGTTGTATTACCGAGTGGGCCCTGAGATACCTCTCCGTCATACGGAGTAACAAATCCCAGTCTTGATCCATGCCAACCCAACAGACACCCTCGGAGATACCTGTAGAGCACCTTTATAGTCACCCAGTTACGTTGCGACGTTTGATACACACAAGGTATTCCTCCGGTGTCAGTGAGTTGCATGATCTCATGGTCAAAGGAACAGATACTTGACATGCAGAAAACAATAGCAATAAACTGACACGATCAAATGCTACGTTTACAGTTTGGGTCTTGTCCATCACATCATTCTCCTAATGATGTGATCCCGTTATCAAATGACATCTCATGTCCATGGCTAGGAAACCTTAACCATCTTTGATCAACAAGCTAGTCAACTAGAGGCTTACTAGGGACACAGTGTTGTCTATGTACCCACACATGCATTTGAGTTTCCAATCAATACAATTATAGCATGGATAATAAACGATTATCATGAACAAGGAAATATAATAATAACCAATTTATTATTGCCTCTAGGGCATATTTCCAACAGATATATGGCCACCTTACCAAGACCGAGTACCTTACCCTTGGAGTTGTCTCCAAAAGTCACATACCTTCGCGGTCCATGGTTTGGTGTGATCTCTTGAAACATGTCTCTATCTCCGGTCATGTGATCAGTGCATCCACTGTCGAGAATCCACTCTTTTCCTCCGGACATGTAATCCTTCAAGTTTGCCATGAGACTTAGATTCTTCATAGTATTAACATACTCGATGTCGAACAACTCATCTTCATCATAGTAGCCACATTCCACATTGTCATCATCAAGTGGGAAATCCTCGTTATAAGAAACAAGAGATTTGTTAGAGATGTGATCATGACAATGTTCAAGATTATGAATGCGAATGGCCTCAACAATGTTGTTGTCGATAGTTATGACATCTCCTTTAGCACGCATGATGTCTCTAAGCTCAAATAGATAATCATCAAACTTAGGATCACTAGGCATCATTTTGTGAAAAGCAATAGATTTATGAAGAATTTCATCAAGATTACTCAATGAATAATTTGGATATCGTTTCTCCAAATCATTCCAAAAAGTATAAGCACATTCAAAATTCATCATTTGATCAAACACAATTCTAGGCAATCCTCTAATGATAAGATTAACAGTTCTAAGATTACGAAGCATATCAATTTCCTCTTCGTGTGTGAGATGTAAGGGATCAATGGGAGGTACATAGGGGTTCTTAACATACTTGCTCAAATGGAATTCATTGAATAACTCAAGCATCTCATATTTCCATTGACTATAGTACTCCCCATCGAGAATGGGCACTATACTACTAAGACTCCCCAAACTAGACACATCCATCTTCCTCCAACGGTGATGATTGGAGACCAAAGCTCTGATACCAATTGTGGGATCACTAGAAGAGGCGTATAGCAGGGGGTGAATAGACTACTTAACAAAAATTAAAACCTAACCTTTTTCCAAATTAATTGGTTGGCAGATTTTAGCAATTCTAACAAGTCTAATGCACCCTACACATGCTAGTCAACAAGTATGGCAGCGGAAAGTAAAGACACGCATATGTAAGAGAGTAGAGATAGGAAGATCAAACGCAATAGATGACACGAAGATTTTTCCTGTGGTTCCGATAGGTGGTGCTATCGTACGTCCACGCTGATGGAGACTTCAACCCACAGAGGGTAGCGGTCACGAGAGTCCACGGAGGGCTCCACCCGTTAGGGTCCACAAAGTAGCAACCTCGTTTTTTCCACCATGGCTTCCGTCCACGAAGGACTAGCCTCACTATGGATAGATCTTCACGAAGTAGGTGATCTCCTTGCCCGTACAAACTTCTTGGTTTAACTCCATAATCAGAAGAAGGAGGCTCCCAAGCGACACCTAACCAATCTAGGAGGCACCACCCTCCAAAAGGTAATAGATGTGGTAGTATGATGAACTCCTTGCTCTTGTGCTTCAAAAGATAGTCTCCTCAACACTCAATCACTCTCTCATAGGTTTGGCATGGGTAGAAGAGATTGATTAGATGGAAAGCAACTTGGGGAGGCTAGAAATCAAGATCCATATGGTTGGAGTGGATGATCTTGATCTCAACACATGAGTAGGTGGCTCTCTCTCAGAAAAATGAATGCGACAAGTGTAGATCTGTTCTGAATGCTTCCTCTACGAGTGAGAGGTGGTGGAGGGGTATATATAGGCATCTCCAAAAATCCAACCATTACAACATAATAGCCCAACTCGGTGAAACCGAAGTGAAAACTCGGTTGCACCGACTAGTGCAAAATGTGGCAACTTTGGCCCTTTCGGTGAGACCGATATACACAACTCGGTCCTACCGATTTTGGTCTGACCAGGGCAGTTCCTCATCTTGGTGACACCGATTTACCAAACTCGGATCCGAGTTTAGGAATTCGCTAACTAGAGAGTTGGTCACTGATTCTCGGCCGTACCGAAGCCAGTATTGGTTGTACCGAGTTGCTAGGGTTTTAGCTAGGTTCTGTCTCAAGGGAAAATCGGTATGGCCGAGTGGGAAAGTTTGGTGGCACTGATTTTGAACTTTAGGTTTTGGACAGAGTATTTTGTGGGAGAATGGATGAGTATTCTTGGTGGCTAATCTCTAAGCACTTGAGCAACCAGATCATCATAATTCCTCACCCCCTTTTAATAGTATTGGCTTTCCTATGGACTCAAAGTGATTCCTCACAAAATGTAAAATGTAGAGTCTTCAAGCTTGATTATGGCCAATGCTATTCCTTCCCTTCTTCTTCTTGGGAATTCTCCTCACAATCCTTAGCCAATCCTCTTTGTGGACTTCATCTGAAATAAGCTAGGTAAAAATATTAGTCCAAGAGACAATGTATGTTGTCATGAATTATCAAAACCACCAAGGGAGCATTTGTGCTTTCAGGGGTGGCCACGCCCTATTGGCTTGGCACCAATAGGTGGCCCCCCTCCGGTAGGTCTTCGCTCCAATATTTTTTATATATTACGGAAAAAATCTCCAAAAAGTTTCGTCCAATTCCGAGAACTTTTATTTCTGCACAAAAACAACACCATGGGTAGTTCTGTTGAAAACGGCGTTAGTCCGGGTTAGTTTCATTCAAATCATGCAAATTAGAGTGCAAAACAAGAGCTAAAGTGTTTATAAAAGTAGATACGTTTAAGACGTATCAACCCCCATGCCTAAGAAGACCACCAGAGATATTTCAGTTGCAGAGAAGAACAAGGGATCCACTTCTAGAGATGCTGCACCACCCCCAGCTGATGATGAGGAAGCTCAAGCCTCACCTTCCAGATCATAACAATGATCACCCAGTTGCTGAGAATATGAAGGAAAGGAAGGATAATGGGTTGAGGAAGTGGGGATCCAATGATCCATATGCTGTCAGGAGGAGAACTGTTGTGGACACTCGCTTTCATACCAAGGACCAGCAGGATTTTTATGAGACTGTCTTGCTTGACAAGAACCTAGCTATGAGTGACATGAGATATGTCGACTGGAAGTACATCAAGTCCCATGAGGACTACTTTCCCCATGTCCAGGAGAGCTTCAGGATGATGGACCTTGATGAGTTCACAGGCAAGGAAATGACTGCATAGAATGATAAGCTCATCATGCAATTCTGCTCCATTGCTTACTTCTATCCAGATGGTAGGATAGTATGGATGACAGAAGGCACCAGGTATCAGTCAACAGTTAATGAGTGGGCTACCATCTTAGGAGCCCCAAAGGTGCAGGAGAGAGACTTGGATGTGTACTCTGAATCCAAGATGAACCACAACTCTATGGCAAACATGTACAATCCAATTCCCAAGGAGTATGTGAAGACTCACAAGCTTGGCTCAGTTTACTTTCTGCAAACAGGATTGACTACCTCCAACACTATCTTGAGGCACAAATTGATGCCCAAATTAGGAGACGATAAGATGATCCGTGGATATTCTATTAATATGCTGCATCATGTGGACAGCCGCACCAGGATCAAAGTGATGGATCTCATAGTTGAGACCATCAAGAGGACTACTGCGGATCAAAAGAGATCTTGTGGATATGCTCCATACATCTAGATGCTCATCAATTACAAGATTGGAAAGAGCCTCTATCTACTTGATTGACCACACCTGCCCCTCCGGCCAGAGTTCGAGGACAATGTTGTGGTGATGGACCCATCTCATCCCACTTCATCTACTGCACAGGCAGAAATTGAGGTAGAGGCCCAGGCAGAAGCAGCAAGAGTCGCCAGTGCTCCAGTCCTCAAGACGAAGAATGATCAACTGGCCTATCTTGCCAGTGCTACCCAGAGAATGAAGAAGAACATCACCGAGCTGCTGCTTAACCAAAAGATCCCTCAGAGAATTGTGAAGACAAAAATTCATGATCTTAACAAAAAGGTGACTGAGCTGACCATCACGATCAACACTCTGAAGCAAGAGGTAGATGCAGTGCCCATGCGTAGCTCAGATGATGATGATAGCCCTACACTACCTGTTCACACTCAGTTCAGGACTCAGGCTAGATCTGCTGTTGTGGCTGCCCCAGAGACGAGACCTTCAGTGTCTGCACCTGCAGCAACTTCTACCATGCCACCTTCAGCACCTCCAGTGTCCACTCCACCAGCTCAGAAGACTTTTGCAGAAGATTTCGCCGACGCTCTCATATCGACTCCTTCTACGACCACCGGAGCAGCTTCATCGCCACGTGGAGGAGATCAAGCCCATAGTGATGTTTAGCTCTATACTTTCGAGCTTTTTGGTAACTTGTTGCAAAAGAGGGAGAAATTATATAGATCATAGTGTCGGTATCAAATCCGGCATATCTCGTAGTAGGGGTCCTAAGCTAGGCGTCTTGGAGCGATGGTAACACGGACACAGGATTTTACCCAGGTTCGGGCTCTCTCGAAGAGATAATACCCTACGTCCTGCTTTTGATTGTATTCATATGGGGTGTTGTACAGAGTACATGTATCTACCACGAGATTGTTCTAATGAATATATGATGATCTATCGACCAGCCTAGCCTCGGTTTATATATGCACCGAGTCCTAGGGTTTAAGAGAGTCCTTGTCTTGGGCATAAGGTCTTGTGGAATCCTCCTTGTATACGGCATGGGCTGTCCGAACTGGCCCAATAGTGCACCAACATGGGGGTCCTCAGCCCGATCCACCTGGTCGGGAGACGACGTGGTGAGTACCCCCTAATCCAGGACACCGTCAGTAGCCCCCTGAACCGGTCTTCAAGTTGGGGACGCTCCTCGGTTCTTCTGAACTGTTCTTCGTCTTCGGTCATCGGTCTTGAAAACTGGTTCAACAAATCTTCCCATCTCCGATCTTGAGTATCGCCGAGGTGTATCCAAAGAGTTCATACGTCGGGTATCCGAGGAGCCCCTTTAAGTTTTCGGCCTTTATCAATGCCTTGTTATTTTTATGCCACCCCTCGGGTTCAAAGTGTTTCCCCTGCGGCGGTGTCCTCTCGCGTCCGAGCTCCGACGCCAGACTGCATCCGAGGTATCTTTTGCAGCCGAGCACCAACGCCGGACTGCTTCCGAGCTCCAACGCCGGACTGTATCCGAAAAGTCTTTTTACAGCCGAGCTCCAACGCCGGACTGCATCCGAGCTCTTGCGGCGGACTGTATCCGAGCGCTGGACTACATCCGAGGTGTCATAGATTACCTCGGTCTTGAAAAAGTTGAAGGGGTTCAACCGAGCTTAATGCCGGAAATGCCCTCTATGGAGCCAGCCACTTGCATCCGAGCTTTATGCCGTACTCCTTCCGAGGTGGTGCACCACCTCGGCCATGGGCTGATTTTTGTAAATTTAATTCCGATTTGTGCAATGTATTCTTTGCCGAGATATATAGCCAGTAGCCCTCAAGGTGTGTGTTCGTTGAATGTCCGGCATGCACCTGAAGGAAAACATAAAACCGCTGATCCCAGTAGCCCCTGAGACTCAGGTCGATTCACAAAATCGGCCTGAGGATCAACTCCTAGCTCTGCAGCATACTTAGGAATAGAAACACGGTGTAATATATTAGAGGAAATAGTGATCGGCAAGCGGGCCCTTGAGAGAGGGTCTTGAGAAGTTGCCATAATATATTAGCTTGATGCCGGATAGGTCCAGATGGTACCTATTGTTGTCCGAAGACACGTTTGCCCATAGCTCGGTCAAGCCGAACACTGAGCATTTTGAATTTTCTGCATTGAATAGGCAATGCAGTAGCCCCCGAGCCACTGGTCGGGTGGCAACACCAGATCAGGGGATCGATGTGCCCCTTTAATATTTGTAAATGATAAGCGCGAAGCCCAGTAGCCCCCGAGACTTAATGTGGGCACGGGTGGCCGAATTAAGGATCGATATTCGGAGTAAATTGACTTTAATCACAATTTATGTGTAATGATTCTATGTATCCAAGTACTTTACATCATTAATGCTCGGATCCGCATTGTACAAAACTTTGTCGACCGACCATCGGCTTCAACCTCCTCGGCCAGTGGCCGAGGAGTGTTTGTCCTACTTTATTAAGCCTTTATGAGGGCAAAGATTTATGGCAAACAAAGCAATCCGGCCATATGGTTTTATAAACAAAGGTACGCGGAGAGATATGTTATATTACTATTTAACGTAAGAAACATCTTCCAAAGAAAATAGTCCCGCTATCGGTTCCTTTCTTTGGGTTGTCATGCTGACCATGATCATGAAACCTCATCTCCGATCAATGTGGGAGGAAAATATTGAGGATTTAGTTGGGGGAAAGTTCCCGAACTCTGTGGTCCATAATGAACCGAAATTTTCACTTCCATCGTTGCCGACCAATTATATCCTTTAAGATGGCTAGCTTTCGGCTTCACCCAGTCTGAGGTACTAACCCGGATGACCCGGTAGTAACAATCACAGAGGTGCTCCCTTTACCGCCTAGCCGAACAATTGGGAACATAGGGGTAAGCACAGGAGCCAGGCAACCCAGCTTGGCCAAAATCTTAAGTCAAATTGATGCATATTTATGGCTTTATTACGATAATTATGGAAGGCAAATTCTCCATTGAGATTGTTTATAACCTGAAAGTGGCCCATCGTCGGCTTCCACCCCTTTGTAGATGCTACACAGGGTGTTTCCGTACTAACAATACAACCCTTAGCCGACGTCTCGGTGCCCGGAGGTGGTTGTGTTAGCGGAAACGAGGCAATCAGATATGCAGGCTTTATAACTTTTACTTAGTCATAGGAGTTTAAAGTTCGGGGCCAGTTACTAGCCCCCGAATAGTGTTCGGCATCAGCCGAGGTCAAACCAGTAACACTTCGGCCAATCTTATGAAAGGCCCATCGTTTAACACGGGGTGACCTCTATCGATCTGTAGTTTGACACAGTCATCGGATCGCTGACCAGTTTATGCTCATTGTGACAGTCAGTTTTCGGCTTTCTCCACTGAGGCGCTTAACCATTCGAGCTGGAAGCACAATCGCAGTGGTTCTCCCTTTGCACACCTAGCCGAACAAAGCGGAACATAGGAGGCAAGCACAGGAGCCGGGCAACCCAACTATTGACCGAAGACACAATTGGAAACCGATGCATATAAAGCAATATCCGAGAACGTTTTGCTGAGGACTCCATGAATTACCTTGGCTTTTGATGGGGTCAGCTCTAGTTGCAGCCCCCTGTTGATATTGCCAAAAAAGGTGTCTGGCGTTGCACTGCGAGACTTATGGTTTTGACAACGCCGAGATGCAGCTCGGCAGGAAAGATGCCGAACTGCGGGTCGAAAAAGATTTCCCGAGCAAAACCATCACGCAGAACACCTCGATCAAGAGGATGTCCCGCCTCCTAAAAGAAAAACATACAAGTAGATTAAAGGTGCCATAAACTCGGGAAACTAAAAAATACTTTAGTAAAAACATTACATTCGAACTAAATCAAGTTCTTTGGTGCCAATCCGAAAATTGGTCTTAAAGTTTTTTGTGCTTCTGTCGTGCTTTAACATGACACATCCGATCTCTAAATTGCAAGTAGGTCAGCCGACGGTTTCAACCTCCTTATCCCGAAGGCGGAGTGCTTCTCCGAGGCCAGTTTAGCGAACTAAACTCGAGCGGCTTTAGAGAGAAGCCAGGCTATCCGGCTATTGACCATACACTCGAGTCAAAAAAGAAGTGGTAGAAAAAGACTTTGCAACGACCAAGAAGAAAACACATTTATTATAAAATGGCTCATATAAATTTAAGAGCCCCCAGTTAACATGGGAAAAGAAAAGAAGTGTTTTAAACGAACCATGTTTTTAACAAACAGATTTTAACATAAAGATAATGCTTGGTCGAACCGAACAGAAATTAAAAATTGAAAAAAGTTGAGCGCCAAAGCGACTTAGCTAGTTGAGTTGCTCGGTGTTGATGACGCGGTCCGAGCTTGATGCGGGACGAGGTTCCAGCCCCCAGGCCGGTCCCGAGGTGGCCGAGCGAGGAGCTCGGCACTCCGAAGTGGCGACACAGCATGGATGCTGTGGTGAGGTGAAGCCCGCAGTAATTTGGTCATCGGAGGCGGGACGATGACATCGGCACACCGAAGTGACCACGTGACGCAGTCAAAATTTATTACCTGCAGACATAAAACAGTGCGAGCAAGAAACAATAATAATTGAGAAAGAAAAAATTGCATAATTAATCAGGTAAGTTTGGCCTGGGCGCCAAGGTCGGTTCGACGAAGTGGCAGCGCGGAGATGTCGATGCAGGTCGGCATGCGCGGGACGACAACATCGGCCTGGTATGATCCGAACTCATTGTGCGGAGGTGTCGGTCGGCGCGGTGGCTGTCGGCCTGATCCGCATGTAGCAATTGTTGTGAAAGAGCTGCCCCAAAGTACTCATACAACTTTATATGGAAGGTACCACGTAAGCTGCTCGTTGCATCAATCTAATCTCGATGGACGTGCAACAACTAGTAGTGCTAATTGCATCAGGGAAGCACATGAAAGTGAGACCATTAGTGAAAAGTGTAGACGGCCTCCAAACTTAATTAAATAATAGAGGAAAGAAAGATCAAATCTCCCTGTGACTGCGCTGAGATCGGTCTGGCTTGATCAGCGCAGGCGGGACAAAGACGTCGGATCGCCGAGGTGGCGGCGTGACGTAGTCGTGACGTAGTCAAGGTTGATTATCTAGCGCGAGGTCGATGTCGACACAGGTCGGCTGGCCGAGGTGACGGTGAAAGGGTGGCCAGACCGACATCACGTACGAGCGTTGGTAGAATATCTCTGCAAAAATAATGCAATACAAGCCAGCAGAAAATATTTTGTGTATAATAATGCTGAACGAATAATTTGGAAAAATAAAACCTGTTCGCCGACGGCGACGACCATAGCGGACCGAAGCAAACGGACGAACTGATCCGTACTGAGCATGCTGCGGAACTAGTCCTTAATATGCTTAGTAGCACTTTTGTTTTGCGTACTTGTCAGCAAAGGTAGTGAGGAACAGCGGTCGACAGGTAGGTACTGAATTAAAAAAGGGGAAGAAACAAATCTCCCTGTGGTGTGCTGCCATCGGGCCGAGCTCTGATCGGTGCACTGCTCCGCACTATCTCTTCGACAGGATCGCACGTGGGCCAGATTGAGTCCGGATCCGATGTATCGCCAAGCAGCGGACGTGAACATAGGCCGTATTGCGATCTGATGTCTTGTGAGGCAATCAGCAGATGATGTAGTAATCAACATCAGATCCGAATCAAACAAGGCGGAGGAGGTCTAGCATCTCACGCAAGTGTTAGCAAATACTAGTATGATACTACTTTTAGTGCAAGGGTCAAATCAATCTAGTACGTGAAAAAGTGCACGGAAGACAGACAACAAGACAAATGCGTAGGCTGCCTCCAGGCTTTGATTAAATAAACAAAAAGGAGAGGAAGGATTAAGTCTCCCTGCGAGTTGCCGTATGGCCGAATTCTTGTCGGCCCTGGTGTGCTGGTGCGCGCGTGATCTCCTGGGCTGGAACGCCGCCGGTCGGATTGCCACATATTTTTTTATTGCGCTAACCTAGATCGAGGCCACAAACTCCTGGCTCTTGTTTGCACGCTGGCACTTCTCGGATCCGAAGTACTGCCCGGTGGCGGACACGGCTGTCGCTGCTGAAATTTTCTCAATTCCGATCTGCCTGTAAACAAAGTGGCACGACGCGACAGCAATAATTTTGCAAACGAGATGATTTACATGAAACAAATCTTTACTAAAAAAATATCACCTGATCGTTGATCTAGATTCCCGTCGATCCACGGCGATCACCTAGCAGGCTCTCAATGAAAGCACCAATGTCGGTGTCAAATCCGGCATATCTCGTAGTAGGGGTCCTAAGCTAGGCGTTTTGGATCGATGGTAACACGGACACAGGATTTTACCCAGGTTCGGGCTCTCTCGAAGAGATAATACCCTACGTCCTGCTTTTGATTGTATTCATATGGGGTGTTGTATAGAGTACATGTATCTACCACGAGATTGTTCTAATGAATATATGATGATCTATCGACCAGCCTAGCCTCGGTTTATATATGCACCGAGTCCTAGGGTTTAAGAGAGTCCTTGTCTTGGGCATCAAGTCTTATGGAATCCTCCTTGTATACGGCATGGGCTATCCGAACTGGCCCAATAGTGCACCACCATGGGGGTCCTCAGCCCGATCCACCTGGTCGGGAGACGACGTGGTGAGTACCCCCTAGTCCAGGACACCGTCACATAGGGCTCCGAGAGAGAGAGAGAGAGAGAGAGAGAGAGAGAGAGAGAGAGTTGCTTTTTGGTTGCTTCTCTTGACTTTAAAAACATTTGGTGAAAGCACATATGCTCCCTTGGAGGTTTTGATAATTCATGACAACATACATTATCTCTTGGACTAATGGTTTTACATAGTGTTTCAGATTAAGTCTAAAATATTGTTGTGGTTGGAAATGTGAGGAGGAACCCCAAGGAAGGAGAGGAATAGGATTGGCTAAGCTTCAAGCTTCAAGACTCTACATTTTGCATTTAAGTAAGAAATAACACTTGAGTCCATAGGAAAGCCAATACTATTAAAAGGGGATGAGGTATCTATGATGATCTGATTGCTCAAGTGCTTAGAGATTAGCCACCAAAAACCCTCAAGAATGCTCCCACAATATATTCTGTAAAATTCCTAAAAGTCAAATTCGGTGCCACCAACTTTCCACAATCGGCTCTACCGAGTTTTCCTTAGACAGGTTACAAAGCCAAACCCTAGCAACTCGGTGTAACCAAGTTCTATCTCGGTACGACCGAAAAGCAGTGACCAACCTTCTGGTATCTATTTGCTAAAAATTGGAATTTCCGAGTTTTGCAAATCGGTGTCACTGAAGTGTGGAAGTGCCCAGGCCAACCGAATCGGACTCACCGAGAAGATGTACATCGGTCTCACCGAAAAGCCTGAAGTTAAAGCATTTTGCACTAGTCGGTGCAACCGAGTTTTTACTTCGGTTCCACCGAATTGGGCAATAATGTTGTAACGGTTGGATTTTTGGAGATGGCTATATATACCCCTCCACCTCCCTCTCATTCGTAGAAAGATCACTCAGAACAAGCCAACACTTCCACCATTCATTTTCTGAGGGAGAACCACATACTCATGTGTTGAGATAAAGATCTTCCACTCCAACCATATAAATCTTGATTTCTAGACTCCCCAAGTTGCTTTCCACCCAATCAATCTCTTCTACCAAGCCAAATCTGTGAGAAAGTGATTGAGTGTTGAGGAGACTATCTTTTGAAGCATAAGAGCAAGGAGTTCATCATCTGTACCACATCTATTACCTTTTGGAGAGTGGTGTCTCCTAGATTGGTTAGGTGTCGCTTGGGAGCCTTCAATTCGTGTGGAGTTGAACCAATAAGTTTGTACGGGCAAGGAGATCGCCTACTTCGTGAAGATCTACCCCGAGTAAGGCTAGTCCTTCGTGGATGTAAGCCATAGTGGAATAGACAAGGTTGCTTCTTCGTGGACCCCTTGTGGGTGGAGCCCTCCGTGGACTCGCGCAACCGTTACCCTCTGTGGGTTGAAGTCTCCATCAACGTGGATGTACGATAGCACCACCTATCGGAACCACGGGAAAAATCTTCGAGTCCCTATTGCGTTTGATCTTTCTATCCCTACCCTCTACTTACACTTGCATGTGATTACTTTTCGCTGCTATACTCGTAGACTTGCATGTGTAGGGTGTGCTAGACTTGGTAAACTTGCTAAAACTTACCAACCGATGAAATTGGGAAAAAATATGTTTTTATTTGGTCAAGTAGTTTAATCACCCCCCTCTAGACATACTTTCAATCCTACAGGTTTCTACAAACCCGGGCCAACCAGACCGGGAGGAGGAGACGTCTCTTCTCGCTGGTATTCGTGGCGCTAGCTTGGACCTTGTGGACCACATGCAACAAGATGGTGATTAAACACGTTTTTCTTAGGCGAGCCTCTGACTCTATTTTCAAATCCGTTGCTTTCTTGTAACACTGGCACCCGCTTTCTAGATAGCGGGATCGTGACCGGCTTGGCCACATGGTGGATGCGATGACCGCTGCTGCACGATAACTGGTTTCGCCGTAGATCACTTGAGCTTCTGGTCACTTGGTGGTATTTTTTCCGCTTTTTTTAATTCCTCTTGGGCGTGCTTGTGTTGTTACCCGGACAAACTATTTTATTTTCGGTGCGGCACTTGACTTTTAGATATGTTGGTTGCTTTATATATAAAGCGGAACGAAAATCTATGATTTTTCTTAAGAACTCTGTGATGATACCGACGAAGCAAGCAGTTCAGAGTGACGGTTAAGTAAGTTTAATGGCAGCATAACTTTATTTCAAGGGCTACTTTATGCTCAAGTTTCTGTTGAAAGTTGCAATGGAATTTGCCGATGGGATATTTAAGCAGCTCTCCTCTACAATAATCCGTATAGCGCGCCGAATGGTCTGAACTTACACTATTACTGCGACTAAACACACAAAAAAACCAATAAACCTGCCGCAAGAAGGTAGCACTCCTGACTGCCAATGAGATAAAAGTGCTCTTCGTCTTCAAAAGGTGGAACAATAGAGCTTGAAGTGATTTCGGTGGCAAATCCATATAACCGTGGGCAGTCATTGTCGCAAATAAAATGCATTCAACTTTAAGCAAAGAAGACGGCAACAGATGCTACCACTTTCCTTCAGTCAAACAACTGCTTTACAGCAAAGGAATTGGGTAGAACATCACACCGGAAAAGATCTCGAAGCTGCTTATCAGGCGTTGCCATTTTTACCCGACAAATCTTGCCTCAAAAGCTGGGCAGCAACACCACATATGACATAGTTGCATCTCAGCCGACAAGAATGTTCATACCAGCTCATGCAAAACTAACTAGCTGTGCTCTTACAAACGAACGAGATTGGACCATGGATGCAGTTCCTATCTCATAAAGCATAAGAGATCACACTTCCAATTTATCTAACATCTTCAAGAAAAGAAGACCACATTTTCATATCTAAAGTGAAAGTTTAATCTCGGAAAGCTCGACGGTAATAAGAAGATAACGGAAGTATTTCAAATAGCAACTGAACTGTAGCTCTGTACATAACAACTCTGGTTACACGTGGCATCATCATGAAGCTTGGATATTGCACAGATCACTCACAAAACTGTGGCTGGCATCACATCAGAGCCTCAGAAACCGCGAGACATGAAAATTCCTGGAAACCCTTCTAATAGGCTCCACACTAGAACAGCTTGCAAGGGTTTTGGATGTCATCTCATACCTTGCTCCTGTACCTGACCAGCTTCGCCAGCGTCTCCTGGGCGGCCACCGTCTGGGCGTCGCCATGCCCGAGCATCACCGTCCGGATGCTGATGCAGGTCCGGCACAGCTCCTCGCCGGTGTCGAACAGCCCGCCCCGGAGCAGGAGCTTTGCCCTCGTCTCCAGCAGCGTCGCCTTGAGCAGCGTCACCTCCTGCCAAATGAACTCGTCGACGCGGTGGTTCGGCTGCAGCTTCTTCCTCCAGGACAGCGAACCGCGGTTCCAGTCCTGCATCCGCGACGTGTAGGACTTCTCCACCTCCTCGAGGATGTTGGTGCACACCTTGAGCAGCTCCAGGGCCGAGCCGCACCGCGAGAACGTCATGAAGGCCTCGATCGCCAGGGGCAGCGCGGTCTTCCTTATGAAGAGCACCATGTCCACCGCCTTGAGCTGAACGGCCGGTGGCTCAGACTTGAAGCCAAACACAAGGAATGCACTAGCCCACAGGTGGTCTGAGTACGCCGAGGGGTTCCCGGCCCTCATCACTCCGTTCACCGCTGCGGTGGTCGGCGCCAAGCCTCCCCTGATCTTGCCAAAGAGCTGCGTGATTGGGTGGAACTGGATCCAGCAACCAGGATGCCGGGTCGCCTTTCTTGCCAGCCCGAGCTTAACAAGCAAGAGTGCCGATTCCACCTCGGCTTTTCGGCCATTAGGAGCTAGAAAGCAATGTGTGCCACATAGAAATGCAGTCTTCAGGGATTCACCCCAGAGGTGAATGCTGCCTTTCATCGGCAGCTTGCTCGCCGTGGCGGCCAACAGTGTAGACGACACAGGAGCAGGAGCTAGCCAAGAACCGGCGATGATCATTTTCGACGTCAGGTGTCCTCCTTTCGCACGGTCCATCAAGGCAAAACAGAAGACCAGGACCTTTATCAGGAAGGAATTGTTGCGGCAGAAGCCGTCGTCGTTGGCATCGTGTGGGAACAAGTTCTCATTCAACGATATTCTCTCCACTGCCTCAAACAGAGTGGAAGGAGCGATCATGAGCTCGGAGAGCAGGGAACCGACGACCGACAGACCAAAGCTCAGCCTGCCCAACCGCTCGTCCAGCTTCCTGAGTACTTCTGTTTCGTCGGCCGGATAGTCATTCTTAAGCTTACCCTTCATCAAGATCATCACGTCGATGTATGACAGCTGTGGCAGCTGCATCGGCTCAAGATTCATCACGCGTGGCAACCGCGTGGTGACGATGACATTCGTCGCTCCGGTGTTCCTTGGGATGAAGTCATGGAGGTCCTTGCCTTCCCACCAGTCCCTCTCATTCTCAAGGTTGTCAATGATAAGCAAGTAGGGCACATCCCGGAACAGCTCCCGCTTTACCCTCTGGAATGCATCGATCTCCTGCTCCTCAAAGCTCCTGATCCTACCCCTCTCCTTCTCAGCCTCAGCACTGATATCCAACCCCAAGCTCATGGACAAATTGAGTATGTTCTGCCTCATGTACCGAGCCTCCCCTCCAATCCACAGCACCATCTTGTACCGCTGCGAATACCTGTAAGCAAACTCCAATGCCAGTTCTGTCTTGCCAATACCTGAGGAGCCATTGATGCAGACCACACTGGCACCACCGCAGCCCTTGCTGTTGCACCGGAACCTTGACCTCCTGTGCTTTGATCTCTGCTTCTGAAGACTTCTACCTTTCCCCGACGACAGCTCGATCACCGGATCAATCCAGGCCTCCAATGTCGGCTCCTTGCATTTGCGCATTTCCAAACTGATGTACTTGGCATTAGATGTCCTCACCGTGTCGCTCTCCTCATCGGCAAAGCCATCAGACACGCCGCTGGATCTTTCATTTGTAGTGGAACCCCTTGAACAATCCAACACTTCTTGGATATCCACCGATGATCCAAAGAATATCCCCTCGATTTCGCCCAGCTCTTTCTCCCTTCCGACGAAATGCCGGTTACGTGGGAAAGGTATGCCTCCAGACCCCTCACTCTCCTTCTCAGCAATGTTCTTCCTGCCAAGCTTGGACTGCAGCAAACTGACTGTCTTTGACACGCAGCTTCTCCAATTGGTCTCATTCGCCTCGAGCTTGAACTCATGGCACCGCATCAGCCCTTCGAATGCTTCCTTCCCTTCCTTGTCCTCCAATTTGCCATCAAACAGCCCTGCAATCTCCGACGGCTCGGTGTCGAACAGTATAGGGATCAGGTTCTTCTTCTGAGCAAAGAACCTGATCTCCTCGAGGCTGAAGGGGTTGAGGAAGCTCGACATGGTGACCACCACGACGCCGAATGCCACGGAGCAAATAATCCGGTCAGCAATCTCGTGAATCTGCGTGTCCGAGTACTTTGCCCGGTCGGCGACGAAGGAGGCGATGCCCTGCAGCTCCAGCTCCGCCTTGAGCCACTTGCAGAACCTGCCGAGGTTGCCGTTGTTGTGGTAGCCAATGTACACGTCGCAGCTCCGGAGCTTGGCGTTGGACGACGGCGACGCAACGGCCCCCCTGGTGAAGGACACCCGCGGCACGGGGAACGAGAAGGACACGCGCGGTGGCGCGCCGCCACAGCCGCCGCCGACGCCACCGCCGTCTGAAATCTTGGCCGCCGGGTCGATGCCGCTGGAGTCGTACCGCTCCGACGGCGGCGTGCGGGACGCGCTCGGCGCGTCGGTGTCCTCCGACTGGGACCCGTTGGAGCAGGACGCCGGCGACTGCGCCGTGGTGGTGGTGACGCTCGAGGCCTTGCTTTCTTGATGCGGCTGCCGGTGCGGCTGCTGCGCCGGCGGCTCCGGCGGCTCGAGGACCCGGGGCGAGATGTACGGGGACTGCAGCGCCGACACGAAGGCGGAGGACGGCGGCGACGGCGAGTAGAGGTGCGGGGTGAAGGAGATGGCCGGCGAGATGGGGTTGGACCGGTCGGAGCTGCTGCTGAACCCGGCATTGGTCCTGATGGTGAGGGGCTTGGTGGCGACGGGGATGTCCTTGGGCACCTCAAGGAAGCTCGGGGCTTCCTTCTGTTCCTCCTCCATCTCCATGGCTACCGAATCACAACAAAGCTCGGTGGTTTTGCTGGAAAGCGCGGCATGATCTGGAGCACCTCATGTCCCTACCAAAGATTCAAAAGAAAAGGGGAATGATAAGAACATATTCTTCCTCACAAGAGCCAGAAAGAGAAAACATTTGGTCACATCTCATTCGAAAAAACAACACAAAAAACACTGTTCCAAGTTCTAACAACCTGCAGCAATCTGCAGATTCCGCACTTGATTCATCCAAAAACGTGTAAAGGAAGCGGAGCTTGAAGAAGCAGGTCAAGCAAAAAAAACTTACTGATAGTACTGAGGTATCCTTCAAGAAGAATCCAATGCCAATGCCAATGCCAATGCCAATACCACCACAGGAGGAGAACTGGTGGATAGTCTTCTTCCCCAGTCTCCTCAGAGCATACCACTTGCTGAAGCTTCAAGGACCAAAAATGGCAGGGGGGACTGGAGCCGGATTTGAAAAAAGTCCTAGCTTCCCGACTGGAGCACCATTGAATGGATGGGCATAACTATGCCCCCTCCCTCCGTGATCTTTGTCCTAGGAGGGACTAGGAGGAAGTGAAAGGGGGAGGGAGGCGGCCCATTGGTGCCAAGAAAGTACAGCCTCAGTTCGGGGTCCTCTCTTGAGATGACCACCAGCCCCTAAAGAAAACCGGAAACCAAATGTGGCATCAAAAGGTGCAGGCAAACGTGGAGCTACTAGCGTCTGGTAGTAGCACCAGTGGCACTGCCAGTGCCGCTGCCACACAGCACAAAGGCCAGCGCCATTTCCCATGGCGAGAGACGAGTCCCCCACCAGCAGGTGGGCAGTGCCCGAACGGAGCGATGCCGAAGCCATCCTGTCCGTCCAATTTCAAGATCACAGCCAACTGTTTGTGCTCATACTAGGCGTTTTGACCGTGTACAGTACTGGATGCGGCAAAGCAAGCGTGATTCTCATCTGGAGCTGTGCGTGGAGAGATTATTATTATACTGGTGCTGGTTTGGCTGGGCCATTGAACGTGGCATCTGCCTGCCTGATCCCTTGTTTTATGTGCTGTGGGTGGTGCCCCCTCACTGTTTATATTTTACGATGTCCCAAGCTGCCATGGCCGCGGCGCTAAACTACTCCACTAATCCAGTCCAGTGCAATGCCTTGGGAAAACCCTAGACCTATAGGCGATGGTACCAATGGAGGAGAGATCCTGCAGTGGATAGAGAGCACAAGAAGACATGAAATGGCGCAGGCATGGCGGCATAAAATCTGGACCCACGAGAGTAGAGAGAGAGAGAAAGACCAGTCCAAGTCTAACTGCAGCAGCATTCAAATCAAATCCTACAATCTCACCAGGAAACAAATACTACTATTTGCAAAGCAGAAACCTTTCCCCTCTCCACGCGCGCAAGTGAACAAAGCACGCAGCACACTCTCTCTAGCACATGTGGGAGGGCAGATGTGGCAGGCAGGCTGGTGGCGGAGCCATTGATGATTTGATTCTCTCCATCCGGCTCCTTTCCAGGGTGAAGGTGACTCACATGTTGACCGACGGCGATGATGGATGGATGGCATCTCCGTTTCTGTTTTCTTTCTAGGGCTTCCTCGCTTGGCGGCGGGAATCTCGAGATAGACGAGGTTGGTTCCTTCGGATGCATGGGCTCAACTTTAAAGTTCAAACTCAAATCGTTCTTCAGAAAAAAAATAGTGTGCACCCGTGGGCGACACGGGGGCGAAACCCTACTCGCCGCCGCCACCTCCCTCCCCACCCGTCCCCCGTCTTGCCGCCGCCAGAGGAGCCGCTGGCGAAGCCGTGCGGGCTCCCATGAAGGCGGCGGCGGGGCATCTTTCCCTGCTCAGCTACTTCCTCGCTCGCTGCCGCTGATCTGGTTGTGCTCGTCGTCTGAAGATGCCGGGGCCAGGGTTGCAGATCTCGTCGAGGTGCGGCCGTGGCGCCCGTGCTCCGGAGCTAGTGTGCGCCGCGGTGGGCTGGAGGTGGTGGCCATGGGCGACTTCGGCCAGATCTGGGCTCGAGCGTGCCCGACATGGCGACGCCCTTGGCTATGGCCGCGGTGGTCGGGGCGGTCTGTTGCCCCATGGTGGTGGCGCTAGATGCAACGCAGAGCTGCATTGGGAGGACGCGCAGTGGCGGGTCGGCCAGATCTGGCCCACTCGGGAGGGCGCGCGGTGGCGGGTCGGCCAGATCTGGCCCACTCGGGAGGGCGCGCGGTGGCGGGTCGGCCAGATCTGGCCCACTCGGGCCGCTGCGATGACGGGGCCGATCTGGGCTCGCTGGGTTATCGGATGGCTGGTGCCGCGGCGTCGCCATTCTTGCTCCGACAAGAGGGAAGGAGCGGCAGGTTCCTGATCTGGTGGTGGGTGCGCCCGGGACGAGGTCCGCGGGCGTAGGTGCACATTTCTCTAGGCGAAAGCCTGGCTCTCTGACGGTGATGGCAACATCTGTGGATGTTGCTTCCTTGTTGAAGGCATCGCTGAGGAGTTTTTCGCACCTATCCTGTTCTCGAGTTCGGTCTCTGGGTGAAAACTGAGATCTGCTTGTCGGATCGGCGATGGCGGCGCTCTCGGCGTCGTTTCTTCGATGGAAGCATCGTTTTTGGAGATTTGACCTCCTGACAGGATCACCTTGTCTGTGGTTAGTGGTTTGGCCGGGAGCTTCCAATGGTGCGATGTCCGTGGCGATGCTTCAGGTGGTGGCCAGCAGTTGGCTGGCGGTGCTGTGCGATTGAAGCACTCTTGACATGCAGGCAATGCCAGACAAGTCAGGTTGGTCGTCCTCGTGAGATCGGAGCGGCACATGCTCGCTCCTCTATCGGATATGTCTTCTCGCTCCGGTGTCAAGGAGGCCGTCCAACATGCTTGTGGCGGTCATGATCATCACGACGAAATGGTCCTCTTGGGTGAAGTTTTGGTGAAGTCGAAGTCATCAGGCCGTGAGCGCGGATGGTGATATACGATGACGCCGACCTCCTCAGCGATGTGCCTTTGTGTTTGTGTTGTGTTGGCTCGGCCTTTTGGCGCTTTTGTATGTCTCGTGTGCTTTAGACCTAGTTTAGCTAGGGGTTGTGGGTGGTGTGTCCTCTGTACAGGTTTTTGCCCGGTTTTCCTTAAATAAACCGAGCAATCTCAGCCATCTTCGACTTCTTCTTCTGCAATGGAATCTTAGCAGCTCTCCTGCTAACTTTTTTTAAAAAAAAATTAGTGTACCTGCGGGCTAAGTAAATACACTTATTACTGTGTTCAAGATCTCAACCAAAATAAAGTTGATAAAGCGTTTTTTGTACTGCCTGCGGTATAAATGAGCCGTCAGGTCAGTAAGCTATCCGGCGTTAAAGTTCAGATTAAGAGTACTCTGCCTCTAGTAAATGATGAACAGCACATATCATGAATCATGCGCAGGGGCCTGATCATGCGTTTGTTCGTCAAACAATAAGGAGTATGCTCCACATCACATAGTATCATTTATCTAGAGACCATTTTTTTCTTTCTCAAACCTCCTTAGGCTCATTCTTCTTAAGAACAAAATTTATTGCTTTTGGCCTCCAGTGAGCGTAACAGTTCACATACAGTTCATCATTATATTTCAACAAAGCACAATGGCTCACGGAACGTGATGATAAAAAAAAAAAGCAACAAACCTCGAAGGGGAGATCCCCCAAGAAATAGTTATTGGGAGCCTCCCAACAAATTTGTGTATTGGGAAGCTGAGAACTAACACATCCCCTAAATTTAACTTCCAAATTTTTACTTGCTACTTGTCACCTCCCTTTTGCATACAAAACTAAAAACACCACTTAAACTTCATTTCAAATATAATGACACTCACAAGCTCATGCATAATACTAAACATAATTAAGCGATAGAAAAAAATATAATTTAGTGACACGAACGAACATGGCATAACTTCATGATAAACATAAGTAACGCGATTGGGACATAAACTACTTCTCAAACAAGTCAACCCCTCAAGCATCATCATCGTCGTGAACCTCCTCTATGGACTTGCCCTTCTTGGCGACCTCGACGACCTCCTCCTTGGCCATTGTTTGTGGTCGTATAAGAAGGCGGAGGAACCACCGTGGCCGTATAAGAAGGCAAATGAACCATTATTGAACATCGCCGCCACCACCGCTGGAAGGGCCGAGGTGACGAATAATCGGAGACCTATCTAACGCCCCAAGGTGGGGAAACTATGACTCCCACTAGGAGATCGGGGCCACCTTGTACACCCCACCGGCGGAGAAGGAGGAGGCCAGCGATCCATCGGCGGTGGAGGAACCCTAGTAGATGCTAAAACAAGTTGTCTTTGGACAGGGTTACTCCCCCCCCCCCTCTCCTCCTCATAAATACCATATTTTTTTTGTATTTGACAGTGGACGTAAGACAAGTTGAGCGGGTTGCGGAAGAAATCTTCAGAGCATTACATGGATGGGCTGACACTAGGAGACAAATGCTTTTTCGTAATTAAGCATGACTTCTGTTTCTTTGCTTCAACGTGTAATTTCTGTTTTATACAATTCGACTAGTTCATACCCTGCCATGCAAGACGGTATGTCTTGGAGAGGCTCGGTTTCGAGGACCACGAGAGTATGGAGAGGAGGAGAGCTAACCTGAGGACTAAACATGGTCACACATTTCTGGTCAAAGTAATGAATGCAGTTAATAACACAAAATTAGGGTGCTCAAATTGGGAAGCTCTTTGCAAGGCATATGGATTTCAGGAGGATATGGAAATAACCTTCGATCTTCGTCCTGAAGATCATATTGAAGGTAACATCGACATTTGGGTGGATGTCGATATGCTTCCTGTTTTACCTCCATGTGAATTTATCAACCATGCATATTTGTCAAGTAATTTGCATTCTATATTTAAAAATAGTTGGTGTTCATCCATACTAAATTTGTTAATTTATAATTTATAGCTTATTTCGTTTCTTCGAGTGAAACATGGAAATTAATTGACACGACACACTACACTTATGGATCACATGTAACTTGGGAGGAGAGAAGGATGTTCTTATCAACTTTGTTATTGGTGTCCTAGTTGGTAGGGACAACTTCCCGTATAATTTGGGAGCTGGCCCAAATTATACATTTTAAATGCCACTAGTGCATAGGTTGAGGGCGGATGACATTCGCCGAAATATCTTGGTAAGAGTTGCTAATTAAGTACACTACTATTGCGTAAATGGTGTTGATTACAATGCTAACTAGGCTACTATTATGTTCTTCAACAGAAACTGCCAAATGAAGTTGTGCCTCCGTTGATGCATGGCGAAGGTAATATGACAATTAAAAGCCCTATGAGGCCCTAGTTCGCTTTTGCATACTCGACTGAGCGCAAACCACCAAGACGGCTCCAAATTGAAGCATGGGGAGAAATAAAGAAGGATCGCAAGCCACAAGTTGGAGACCGTTGGATCTCTTTGCTTCATCATGGAGACATAGGTGTTATTCTGTTTTATGTCATTTTACCTAGGAGGGAGGACTAGGTCCTATGAGAGAGAAGTTTTTCTGGTTTATATTAACTTGCATGATTGATTAGGATGATTACTATTATGATGTTTTTCTGTTTTATGAGATTTTAACTTGGTATTATTAAGATGATGATGAGTTGTTAGATGAGTAAGATGATGATGAGTTATATGACATATATTTGATTAAGGTGGATGGATGCAAGTGATCATGTTGAATTAGAGGAAAAATATGATGTTGCGATTGGCAACATCATATTTTCTTCTAATTCAACATGATCACTTGCATCCATCCACTTTAATCTAAATGTAGTTGCTCGCACAATAGTTATTGATGTTGTATATTAATATGTGTAACCGTGTGTAAATACAACATAAATATAAAAAAAGGAATATGTGCGTTTAACAGTGGCGCGGGTTAGAGAAACGCGCTACTGATAACTCGCTTAGCAGTAGCGCTGGTTAAGAGGCGCTACTGCTAAACTTTAGCTGTAGCGCTGGTTAACCAGCGCTACTGCTAAAAATTAGTTGTAGCGCCATAGCAGTAGCGTGGGTACCCGCACTACTGATGCTCAAAAACCGGCGCTACTGCTAGGGTTTTCCCTAGTAGTCTCTCTCTCTCTCTCTCTCTCTCTCTCTCTCTCTCTCTCGTGTTCTTGAGATGTCACGATCTTGATGTATCATGAGCTTTGTTAATATAGTTGGATCATATGATGTTATTGCCTTGCTACCTTGATGTGATGAATTTAATCTTTCCCTTTGAGATTTTGTTATGTTGGATTGAATACTTTGGATTTGAGATAACTTGATGTATGTCTTGCATATGGATACCTGTGATGACAATGGGGTATTCTATTGATTCACTTGATATATGTTATGGCATCAACTTGCGGATTCCAGTGACCTTAGGGGATCTATGCACATGGGTTGATTGCGCGTTTTCATCCTACTTTCTCCGATAGAAATCTTGGGGTACTCTTTGAAGTTCGTTGTGTTGGATTGAATATGATGAATTTGAAATTGTTTGCTGCATGCTAAATAATTAACCCACGGATACTTGAGGTGACATTGGAGTATCTAGGTGACAATAGGGTTGATTGATATGTATCATAGGTGTTATTTTACTACGGACTCTAGGGTTGTTTGTGACACTTATAGGAATGGCTCAACAGATTGATCAGAAAGGATAACTTGGAGGTGATTCTACTACCTACAACAATTTCATCTTATGTTCTCCGCTACTTATGAACTTTGGAGTGACTCTTTGTTGCACATTGAGGGATGATCATATGATTCTATTATGTTAGCATTGTTGAGAGATTGCAGTAGTATGAACCATAGGCCTTATTTCCAAGCATTGCCTTACCATTTTGCTCGTTGTTCACTACTTGTTACCTTGTTGTTTTTATATTTTCATATTACAAGAACCTATATCTACCATCCATATTGCACTTGTATCACCATTTCTTCGCCGAACTAGTGCACATATACAACTTGCCATTGTATTGGGTGTGTTGGGGACACAAGAGATTTCTTGTATTTGATTGCTGGGTTGTTTGAGAGAGACCATCTTCATCCTACACCTCCCACGGATTGATAAATCTTAGGTCATCCACTTGAGGGAAATTTGTTGTTGTCCTACAAAAATCTGCACTTGGAGGCCTAACAATGTCTACAAGAATAAAGCTGTGTAGTAGACATCACACCCCAATGCTTTTGGAAGAAGTGCATAGGGAACCTGTAGGGCCCCAACGACTTCGTGGGAAACATCTGATACAAAGCAGTCTTAACTTCATCTTCCGTGTACCTGGCGTCCAGCATAGCTTGCATATCATCTGTAACTTTATGAGGGACCGAATCTAAAACTTCTTGCATGTTTGAACAACCTTTTGACATGTACAAGTTTGAATAGAACCGCGTCGTCGTAGCTTCCAACTCATCCGCGTCCTCAATCATTTGCCCATCAGCCCCTTGTCAGGGACATGATCTTGTTCTTCCTTCTTCACATAGACGCACGTTGCTGAAATTATTTTGTGTTTTTGTCGCTGTGAGTAAGCCAATCCACCCTTGATCTTTGTCTTTGAGAATTTCTTCTCTCATACAGCTCTACCAACCAGTCTGTGACCTTAATCTCCAGGTGGCTCGGGCCACTCCTTCCTGGTACATTTTAAAGAACATCCAATTTCCTTACAAGCTGCTTAATCTCCCGCTTGATGCTGCCAAAAGTATATCTATCCCAGCTGGACAGGTCTTCTCCCTAGTCTTTCTGTTTTTGCTATACTTCATGTGATGATGTACAACTTGGCTTGCCGTTCCAATTGCTTTCAATTGAAGGAACCAGGTATGGGTGTTGCTCCCACACAACTTCGTATTTAAAACTTCTTGGTGGCCTGCTAGCAGCGTCATTTTGCATTAACCTTAGGATGATCGGACCGTGGTCCGAGCAAGCGGCTGTTGCATTCTCAACCTTTGCAAAATGGGAAGATTAAGCTCCAGTTAGAATTGGCGACAACTCTATCCAAGCATACCCATGTAAATGTACCCCCCCACAACTTTCTTTTCAAATGTCCACATATGCCCAGTGTAACCCAGGTCAGCTAAGCCACAAATATCCAGAGCACCTTGAAATCCAGTCATCTGCCCATGTCCTCTCGGTTTAACTCCCTCATGTTCAGATTGTGTAAGCACTTCATTAAAATCTCCAAGTGATAACAATGGCATACCAGAGGCACCAGCTATTGAACAAAGGGTGTCCCAAGTCTTATAACGATCAATGACTTGTGCTTCTCCATATACGCATGTCAGCCTCCACGGTGTAGGTCCGAGCTCTCCTACAATAGGATCAGTATGATGCCTAGAGTAACCATTAATCTCTAATTTTATTGCATTATTCCAAAAAATTACAAGGCCACCGCTCCTACCAGAGCTACCAACAGCAAAAGCTTTATCATAGCCAAATGATTGTGCTAAAATTTCGACGCGTGTACTAGCTAATTGTGTTTCAACGAGGCACAGCACCGCTGGGGCAAATTTAGCCGTGAGATCACAGACTTCTCGAACTGTCGAGGGGTTGCCCAAACCATGACAGTTCCAACAGATAGCATTCATTGGGGCTGGCGGCCCTCCACTTGGGAGGCCGCCTCAGTCCTCAGATTGTCTCCTTGTTCCTGTCCATCCACTCCCTGCCCCCTACGTTTGACTGTAGGAACTCTGCCTGGGGTAGTTTGTCCTCCATTAGAACTTGAAGTGGTCCCTGCCCCCTCAAGAAGAAGCGCAGTGCTAGCTACCTTGCTCGCCATGTTTGGGATGGGCTGGCCTCTTACATTTATGGTTCCATCCGACGCCACCAATCTCTTACGAGCGTTCCTCCCCCCTTATCCGGTGGAATTGCCTGTGTGTAATCCATGATGTCTGGTTCCTTCTCTTCATCTACTCCCTGTCTCCCACCTCCAGCCAAACCTCTCCCTTGCCGACCTCCTCTACCTCCTCTCCCTACAACCCTACCTCTCATCCCTCCTCCTCTTCCTCCTCCATGCCCATTAGATGGCGTGTTGGGTGGAGGTTCAGGGGACCACAACAACCAGACTCCCCATTCGCAAGTTCTTAGATCATGAATCCCGTCTCCACATTCTTCAACAATGTGTCCCATTAGACCACAAAAGTGACAAGATTCTGGAAGTTTTTCATAATAAACCGCATATTTCTTTCTCTCCCTCGGTGTGATCGGCACAAATTGGACCAAAGGTATCTCTACATCCAAATAAACCCTAGCTCTAAGGGTACTGCTAGGGTTAATGATTCCCTCATTCACCACGACCTTAAACGGTGGTCCTCATACATTAGCCGCAACCTTCTCTGCAAGCTCCTTTTTTGTTGTCAAGCCATCCGGGAGCCCTTTAATTCTCGCCCAAACTGGAATCTTATTTAGCTTATACTCAGAAACATTCGTGAAGCCATCATATTCCACAATGACCACCTGAGCACCGCGGAACAACCATGGACAACCATCCATTATTCTCTTCCAATCTCCAAGACAGTGGCACTGCACCAGGAACAGGTCTGGTCCCTTGATGCTAAAGGCGACACCTTTAGCCGTTGTCCATGCGTTCCTCATATGGTTTAATAGCGCAGCATGACTGAAGGGCCATGTGGTGTGGACACGAAATAACCCTAGCCAGCAAACATCTTGGATGAGCTATTCGACCTCCTCTGAGAAGTCCAAAGCTTCCTCCTCTTCCACATGCAACTTCAGCCATGCAGATTGATCTTCCAGGTCCGGCTTAGGCCCAAACGCCTCCCAATCCTCTTCTTCCTTCGCTGCTCGATCTCCTTCCTGTAGATCATGTACTTCGTCATCAAACTCCTCCGATCCTGCATCCCCTTCAGGTGGTAGTTCTTTGGGTTGTTCACTTCCCTCTGCCTCCTCCGCCACCCCCGATCCAATCACATCTGCCTTCCCGTCCTCCAGGTTCTCCTTCCCTCCGATAGCCAAGATATCTTGCGATAGTTTCGCCATGAAGGATCTCCCCGCTACCCTCTCTCGATAGAATTGACTCCCCGTTGCCAGTGAAACCAGATGGCGGGCAGGAATTACGTGGACTCCAGCCTGATCGCCAGAGGTCTATGTTGAACCCTAGAAAACCCTAGGGGAAAAGTGGGGTTCGGCGCCTTAAGCGCCACCTAGGAGAAACCGTGCCCTAGGAGCAAGATGTGCGCATCAAAAGGAGCTAGCTTCGCTGAAGCCGGGGCGCGTGGGCCGGCCCACTACAAACCCAATCATCTTTTCTGTTTTTTTAACTTCGTAGGATAGAAGTAGCAGTGGAGCATCCGATTCACTGTAGTGCCCCACTTTTTTGCTTGGTCTTGAAAATACGAATATCTACGATGGAACAATTTTCAAATACACATTAAACATTTTTTAATGCATATTGAACAATTTTCGAATACACATTGAACATCCATGTAATATATGTTGAACAATTTGCGAATATACATTGAACACGTTGTGTAATATGTGTTGAACAAAAATGAAATGCATATCGAGCATATTTAGTATTTTTTTGAACAAATTCTTAGTATACAATGAAGATTTTGTAATGCATGGTGAACTTTTTTGTAAAGCACGATGTTTTGTAATACACACTGAACATTTTTGTACACACTAAACTTTTGTATAATACCAAAAAGAAGAGAAATATGTGGTTGGATGGTTAGGAGGATAATGATATCCTCAACCCACCAGAGTTCAAGTTCTAAACTTGACATTGGTGCAGGCATTATTACCGGATTTATTTTAGACATCCGGCGATGTTCGTTCAGTGGGAGGAGACGTTTCCACCGATGCAAGACGTCTGTGGTGACTTCATAAAATCTCTAGATGCTATGCCGAACAAGTCTCTCGGGATGCTCATAGAGGTCAGGTGTGTGTGCATGCATTCATAGGGATGAGTGCATGCTTGTGTTTGTGAGCGACTTCGATTGTACTATGTTAAAAAAATAAAAATGTAAACAAAGAAATTAAAACTGAAAAAAGGAACCAGAAAAAAGAAACAGAAACATAAACTGAAAAAAGAAACAGTGAACCCCAGGGCTGGTCCAAACCAGGCGTCGGGGGTGGGCACCTTCAGCGAAGCCATATCTATGTGAGAAACATAGTACATACGCAACATGCACACTCTACCTGACACCTCATAGTTGACGATCATGCCATACTACTAAGAGATTGGCGTCGGAATGCCTATAAAAATACATGAAATATGTGAGCACCCCTGCCTAATTGACTGGTTTCACACAAAAGAATCAAACGATCTAAACTGTTCTTAGTTCAAAATGCGCTAAAAGTTTGCATAGCACAAACAAACCCTACTTCCAGGCCATACTACCACTCTCACATACAAAGTGAAGACCGAAGAGAGAAGACACCATCGATTTAGAACAACTCCGCTCACTCGGTACGAGTGAAAAAGGGGCCGCTCCATTTGAGGAGATTGTTGTCTCGGATGCCACCCCTAGGCGTCCAAATGGACGTGGCTAGCTAACCAGCGGTTCATGGCTCACTAGTTTATGCAGTGGACGGATAGTGTTTACGCTCCCCAACAATCGCGTGCTCTCCTGTCATCTCTCGTTTGGAAAATTGAGTTTGTTCTGCCTTGACCACGGCACTATTTCGTGGACCGGTAGGCTTCTAATTTGCCAGCAATCAAATCCGACTTGTTTTTGAACATCGGTTCGTGGATCATATCCCTCCCTACCATCCATCGTTTAGGACGTACTCCCTCCTTCTCACTAGTCAAAAACACTCTTATATTATGAGACAGAGGGAGTATTTGATTGCCAGCATAAAGCTCAGCCAGATCCAGTTGGACAATGAAATATACGTTTGATTGCTAACGCAGTCGGCTGGCTCGCATTCGCACGAAGCTTAAAGCAGCCCTCAACCCGGCTCACTAGAAACCGCCGGCAGTTTCTAGCGAGGCAGGCTGAGGACGGAGCAAGCTCGCACTCGGGGGGACAGGGCGAAAGCGAGTGGGGGTGACGGGAGCTGGAAATCGGGCGCGGCGGCACGGCGCCAAATCTAGGATCACCCCCCAAGCCATTTACTCGGTCACCGCTACCTCTAGAACAACCTCTTCCTCTAGCCTCACCATCACCGGCGACGGCGACTCAGATCTGTGCAAGCGGCGGCGGAGGTAGATCCGACAGTAGGAGCTACTGCTGCTCTTCCATTTGGCCACTGTGTGGTCGTCCTGGACTCAGCCATGCCCCTCCCCTTGCTGTCTTTGTCTCTGATGGTAAGTAACGCTCCCTCCCCCCTATGTTAGGTCGGTTGTTAGGTCATTAGGCACGATATAGGATCGATTTCCCCATTGCTCAACGCACCCTCGATGTGGACTAGGTTATGGACGCAGGAATGCGGATTGTAGTTCAGGCAGCAACACTGATAGCTGTGATTCTGGCATGAGTCATGTTCATGCACAAGAGAGTTGTTCGTCGTGGTGAGACACCTATCATCAGATATGCGCCAAAGCTTATGCGGGACCAGGAGAGGATCGTCAATCTGAACCACATATACAACCGGAATGACACAGGGATTATGTTGATGCTTAGAATGAAATGAGCACCCTTTGCCAGACTTGTCCAGGTGTTCAGGAGCAAGGGGTTGCTAGAAGATAGCATCCACACCAGTGTGGAAGAGCAAGTGGTCATGTTCCTTCATGTTGTTGGCCATAACCAGAGGTTCATGGTTATCCACAACACGTTCAGGAGATCAATGAAGACCATCTTGTTGGGGAACGTTGCATGGGAAACAAAAAAAATTCCTACGCACATACAAGATCTATCCATGGAGATGAGCATCTACGAGAGGGGAGATCGGGTCCACATACCCTTGTAGATCGCTAAGAGGGAAGCGTTAAGAAACGCAGTTGATGTAGTCGAACGTCTTCGTGATCCAAATCGCAAACCGTCCCGCGATCCAATTACGATCTAGCGCCGAACGGACGGCACCTCCGCGTTCAGCACACGTACAGCTCGATGACGATCTCCGCCTCCTTGATCCAGCAAGGGAGAGCGGAGAGGTAGATGAGTTCTCTGACAACACGACGGTGTGGTGGCGGTGGTGGTGGTGCTATCCCGGCAGGGCTATGCCTAGCGCTTCTAAAACCGCGAACGGAGGAGAAAACGATCTAGGGAGAGAGAGAGGCGCCAAGGGCTTCGTGTGTGCTCTTGGGGCGCCCCCCCTCTATATATAGGTGGAGGGGTGTGGAGATCAGCCCCTCCAAGCCCTAGGGCGCAGCCAAGGGGGAGGAGTTGGACTCCTAGTCCAATTCCCTCCCTTTCCATAAACAGGTGGACTTTCCACCTCTCCCAAGCCACAAGGGCCTTGAGGGACTTGTGCGCCTGGCCCAATAAGCCCAGGGCGCCTCCCCTCAGCCCATGCAAACCCTTGGGACGTGGTGGAACCCATGGTGGACTTCCGGACTCCTTCGGAAGTTTCCGGAACCTTCTAGAAGCTTCCCGGTACAATACCGGAAAAACCCGAAACTTTTCCGGTCGCCAAAATATGACTTCCCATATATAAATATTTACATCCGGACCATTCCGGAGCTCCTCGTGATGTTCGGGATCTCATACGGGACTCCGAACAACCTTCGGTCACCAACATACATAACTTAATAATACCGAAACGTCACCGAACGTTAAGTGTGCAGACCCTGCGGGTTCGAGAACTATGTATACATGACCGAGACACCTCTACGGTCAATAACCAATAGCGGGACCTGGATGCCCATATTGTTGGAAATATGCCCTAGAGGCAATAATAAATTGGTTATTATTATATTTCCTTGTTCGTGATAATCGTTTATTATCCATGCTATAATTGTATTGATTGGAAACTCAAATACATGTGTGGGTACATAGACAACACCGTGTCCCTAGTATGCCTCTAGTTAGCTAGTTCGTTGATCAAAGATGGTCAAGGTTTCCTGGCCATAGACATGAGATGTCATTTGATAACGGGATCACATCATTAGGAGAATGATGTGATGGACAAGACCCAAACTATAAACATAGCATATGATCGTGTCAGTTTATTGCTATAGTTTTCTGCATGTCAAGTATCTGTTCCTATGACCATGAGATCATGCAACTCACTGACACCGGAGGAATACCTTGTGTGTATCAAACATCACAACGTAACGGGGTGACTATAAAGATGCTCTACAGGTATCTCCAAGGGTGTCTGTTGAGTGGGCATGGATCAAGACTGGGATTTGTTACTCCGTATGACGGAGAGGTATCTCAGGGCCCACTCGGTAATACAACATCACAATAAGCCTTGCAAGCAATGTGACTAAGTGTTAGCCACGGGATCTTGTATTACAGAACGAGTAAAGAGACTTGCCGGTAACGAGATTGAACTAGGTATAGAGATACCGACGATCGAATCTCGGGCAAGTAACATACCGAAGAACAAAGGGAACAGCGTACGGGATTAACTGAATCCTTGACATAGAGGTTCAATCGATAAAGATCTTCGTAGAATATGTAGGAACCAATATGGGCATCCAGGTCCCGCTATTGGTTATTGACCGTAGAGGTGTCTTGGTCATGTCTACATAGTTCTCGAACCCGCAGGGTCTGCACACTTAAGGTTCGGTAACGTTTCGGTATAGTAGAGTTATGTATGGTGGTGACCGAAGGTTGTTCGGAGTCCCGGATGAGATCCTGGACATCACGAGGAGCTCCGGAATGGTCCGGAGGTAAAGATTGATATATATATATAGGAAGTCCTGTTTTGGTCACCGGAAAGGTTTCGGGTATTTCGGTAGTGTACCGGGAGTGCCGGGAGAGGTACCGGGGACCATCGGGAGGGATGTCTCGACCCAAAGGACCTCATGGGCTGTGGGAGGAGTCAAACCAGCCCCTAGTGGGCTGGCCTAACCCCCCCACTAAGGCCCATGTAGCTTTGGGTGGAAAAAATCCAAAGGAGGAAAGGTGGAAAGGGTTTCCAAGTGGAGAGGAGGAATCCTACTCCTAATAGGATTGGAGTAGGACTCCTGCACCTCCAATTTCGGCCAAACCTTGAGGGTTTGAGGCTGCCTCCTTCCCTCCCTCCCTCCTATATATACTAGAGGATTTAGAGGGAAGAGCTAACCCTAATTGCCATGTGCTCCCTCTACTTCATCTAGATCGGTTTCTCCTCTAGTCTAGTTTCAGCGGTGCTTAGGCGAAGCCTTGCCGGAATTGTTCAACCACCATCGCCGCCGCGCCGTCGTGCCGCCGGAGAACTCTTCTACCTCTCCGCTACCTCTTGCTGGATCAAGAAGGCGGAGATCGTCATCGAGCTGTACGTGTGCTGAACGCGGAGGTGTCGTCCGTTCGGCGCTAGATCGGAAGGACCGTGATCAGGATCGCGAGACGATTCGTGATTTGATCGCGGGACGGATCATGATGGGATCGCGGGACGGATCGAGATTGGATCGCGAGATGGATCATGATGGGATCGCGGGACGCTCGGTGATTTGGATCGCGAAGACGTTCGACTACATCAACCGCGTTTCTTAACGCTTCCCGCTTAGCGATCTACAAGGGTATGTAGATCCACTCTCCCTCTCGTAGATGCTCATCACCATGGATAGATCTTGCGTGTGCGTAGAAATTTTTTTGTTTCCCATGCAACGTTCCCCAACAGTGGTATCAGAGCCAGGTCTATGTGTAGATGAGATCTCGAGTAGAACACAATGGAGTTTGTGGGCGTTGATATTCAGATTGCTTCCTCCTTTGGTCTTTTCTTGATTCGGCGGTATTGTGGGATGAAGCGGCCCGGACCAACATTACTCGTACGCTTACGAGAGACCGGTTCCATCAACTGACATGTAACTTCGTTGCATAAAGGTGGCTGGCGGGTGTCTGTTTCTCCCACTTTAGTCGGATCGGATTTGACAAAGGCGGTCCTTGAGAAGGTTGAATAGAAATTTTTGTATCACCGTTGTGGTTTTTGCGTAGGTAAGAATTGTTCTTGCTAGATACCCGTAGCAGCCACGTAAAACTTGCAACAACAATTAGAGGACGTCTAACTTGTTTTTGCAGGGTATGTTGTGATGTGATATGGCCAATTACATGATGAGATATATGTGATGTATGAGATGATCATGTATTGTATAGAATATCACGACTTGCATGTCGATGAGTACGGCAACCGGCAGGAGCCATAGGGTTGTCTTTAATTATTTTCGCCGTTTTTGCTTTACTTTATCGCTATGAGTTAGCAATAGTCGTGGAAGCAACAGTCAGCGCGACAACCTCATGGAGACACATTGATGGAGATCAAGATGATGGAGATCATGGTGTTATGCCGGTGACGATGGAGATCATGACGGTGCTTTGAAGATGGAGATCAAAAGCACAAGTTCATGGCCATATCATGTCACTTATGATTTGCATGTGATGTTAATCCTTTTATGCATCTTATTTTGCTTAGGACGACGGTAGCATTATAAGGTGATCCCTCACTTAAATTTCAAGATAAATTGTGTTCTCCCCGAGTGTGCACCATTGCGAAAGTTCATCGTTATGAGACACCACGTGATGATCGGGTGTGATAGACTCTACGTTCGCATACAACGGGTGCAAGCCAGTGTTGCACGTGCGGAACACTCGGGTTAAACTTGACGAGCCTAGCATGTACAGACATGGCCTCGGAACACAAGAGACCGAAAGGTCGAACATGAGTCATATAGTAGATATGATCAACATGAAGATGTTCACCATTGAAACCACCTCAACTCACGTGATGATCGGACTTGAGTTGGTGGATTTGGATCATGTGACACTCGAATGACCGGAGGGATGTCAACTTGAGTGGGAGTTTTTAAGTAATATGATTAACTAAACTCATTATCATGAACATAGTCAAAATGTCTTTGCAAATTATGTTGTAGATTACTACCTCGCGCTGTAGCCCCCTTGAATTTTTATATGTTCCTAGAGAAATAGAGTTGAAAGATGATGGTAGCAATAATGCGGACTGGGTCCGTGATCTGAGGATTGTCCTCATTGCTGCACAGAAGGCTTATGTCCTTAAAGCACCGCTCGGTGCGCCACCCCCTCTACCATCGTCTGTAGATGTTGTGAACATCTGACAGGCACGTTCCGATGACTACTTAATAGTTCAGTGCATCATGCATTACGGCTTAGAATTGAGGCTCCAAAACGTTTTGAACGTCACGGAACATATGAGATGTTCTAAGAGCTAAAATTGGGATCTCAGGCTCGTGCCCGTGTTGAGAGGTATGAGACCTCCAACAAGATTCTTTGCCTGCAAGATGATGGAAAATAGCTCAATCGTTGAGCATGTGCTCAGATTGTCTGGGTGCTACAATCGCTTGAATCGAGTGGGAGTTGATCTTCCAGATAAGATAGTGATTGATATAGTTCTCCAAGTCACTGTCACTAAGCTACTAGAGCTTCGCGATGAACTATAAAAGGCCAGAGATGGAAATAATGATCCCTGAGCTGTTCGCAATGTTTGACACCGCGAAGGTAGAAATCAAGAAGGAGCATCAAGTGTTGATGGTTAGTGAAACCACTAGTTTCGAGAAGGGCAAGGGCTAGGAGGGAAATTTCATGGATGGCAAGTCAGTTGCTGCTCCAGTGAAGAAACCCAAGGTTGAACCCAAACCCGAGACTAAGTGCTTCTATTATGAGGAGAACGGTCGCTGAGGCGGAACAACCCTAGATACTTGGTAGATAAGAAGGCTGGCAATGTCGATAGAAGTATATTTGATATACGTGTGTACCTTGCTAGTACTCCTAGTAGCACCTGGGTATTGGATACCGGTTCGGTTGCTAAATGTTAGTTACTCGAAATAAAAGCTACGGAATAAACGGAGGCTAGCTAAGGGTGAGGTGACGATGAGTGTTGGAAGTGTTTCCAAGGTTGATGTGATCACCATCGCACGCTCTCTCTACCTTCGGGATTAGTGATGAACCTAAATAAATGTTATTTGGTGTTTGCGTTGAGCATGAACGTGATTAGATCATGTTTATTGCAATACGGTTATTCATTCAAGTTAGAGAATAATGGTTATTCTGTTTACATGAATAATACCTTCAATGGTCATGCACCCAATGAGAATGGTTTATTGAATCTTGATCGTAGTGATACACATGTTCATAATATTGATGCCAAAAGATACAAAGTTAAATCCAATAGAGCACGACTACGACGTTCGGACACACCATCACACTATGGTGTTCCAGGTGGCGTGAGTTGTGAAACAATTTCCACATTGTCTTAAGTTGCATACCAAACTTGTAACTCAGATATTCACCTCCACGATCATATCGTAGACATTTTATCTTCTTGTCATGATGATCTTCAACTTCACTCTGAAATTGCTTGAACTTTTTCAAACGTTTCAGACTTGTGTTTCATTAAGTAAATATACCTATATCTACTCAAATCATCAGTGAAGGTAAGAAAATGACGATATCCACTACACGCTTCAACACTCATTGGACCGCATACATCAACATGTATCATTTCCAATAAGTCACTTGCCCGCTCCATCATACCGGAAAATGGGGTCTTAGTCATCTTGCCCATGAGGCATGGTCCGCATGTCTCAACCGATTCGAAATCAAATGAGTCCAAAGATCCATCAGCATGGAGTTTCTTCATGCGCTTTACACCAATATGACATTTAGCGGCAGTGCCACAAGTATGTGGTGCTATCATTATTAACGTTGCATCTTTTGGCATCAATATTATGAACATGTGTATTACTACGATCAAGATTCAATAAACCATTCTCATTGGGTGCATGACCATTGAAGGTATTATTCATGTAAACAGAATAACCATTATTCTCTAACTTAAATGAATAACCATATTGCAATAAACACGATCTAATCACGTTCATGCTCAACGCAAACACCAAATAACATTTATTTAGGTTCATCACTAATCCCGAAGGTAGAGAGAGCGTGCAATGGTGATCACATCAACCTTGGAAACACTTCCAACACACATCGTCACCTCGCCTTTAGCTAGTCTCCGTTTATTCCGTAGCTTTTATTTCGAGTTACCAACATTTAGCAACTGAACCGGTATCTAATACCCAGATGCTACTAGGAGTACTAGCAAGGTACACATGAATAAAACGTATATCAAATATACTTCTGTTGACGTTGTCAGCCTTCTTATCTACCAAGTATCTAGGGCAGTTCCGCTTCAGTGACCGTTCTCCTCATAATAGAAGCACCCAGTCTCCGGTTTGGGATCAACCTTGGGTTTCTTTACTGGAGCAGCAACTGGCTTGCCATCCATGAAGTTTCCCTCCGTGCCCTTGCCCTTCTCGAAACTAGTGGTTTTACTAACCATCAACACTTGATGCTCCTTCTTGATTTCTACCTTCGCGGTGTCAAACATCGCGAATAGCTCAGGGATCATCTCCATCCCTGGCATTTTATAGTTCATCACGAAGCTCTAGTAGCTTAGTGGCAGTGACTTGGAGAACTATATCAATTACTATCTAATCTGGAAGATCTACTCCCACTCGATTCAAGCGATTGTAGCACCCAGACAATCTGAGCACATGCTCACCAACTGAGATATTCTCCTACATCTTGCAGGCAAAGAATCTTGTTGGAGGTCTCATACCTCTCAACACGGGCACGAGCCTAAAATCCCAATTTCAGCTTTTAGAACATCTCATATGTTCCGTGACGTTCAAAATGTTTTGGAGCCTCAATTCTAAGCCGTAATGCATGACGCACTGAACTATCAAGTAGTCATCAGAACATGCCTGTCAGATGTTCACAACATCTACAGACGACGCTTGAGGGGGTGGCGCACCGAGCGGTGCATTAAGGACATAGGCCTTCTGTGCAGCAATGAGGACAATCCTCAGATCACGGACCCAGTCCGCATTATTGCTACCATCATCTTTCAACTCTATTTTCTCTAGGAACGTATAAAAACACATGGGAGCTACAGCGCGAGCTACATAATTTGCAAAGACATTTTGACTATGTTCATGATAATGTGTTCAGTTAATCATATTACTAAAGAACTCCCACTCAAATTGACATCCCTCCGGTCATCCGAGTGTTACATGATCCAAATTCACCAACCCAAGTCCGATCATCATGTGAGATGAGGTGTTTTCAATGGTGAACATCTCCATGTTGATCATATCATCTACTATATGACTCATGTTCGACCTTTCGGTCTCTTGTGTTCCGAGGCCATGTATGTACATGCTAGGCTCGTCAAGTTTAACCCGAGTGTTCCGCACGTGCAACACTGGCTTGCACCCGTTGTATGTGAACGTAGAGTCTATCACACCCGATCATCACGTGGTGTCTCGAAACGACGAACTTTCGCAGCGATGCACACTCGGGGAGAACACAATGTTATCTTGAAATTTTAGTGAGGGATCACCTTATAATGCTACCGTCGTCCTAAGCAAAATAAGATGCATAAAAGGATTAACATCACATGCAAATCATAAGTGACATGATATGGCCATGAACTTGTGCTTTTGATCTCCATCTCCAAAGCACCGACATGATCTCCATCGTCACCGGCATTACACCATGATCTGTTGGAAATATGCCCTAGAGGCAATTAATAAAGTGTTTATTATTATCATATTTCCCCGTTCATGGTAATGGTTTATTATTCATGCTAGAATTGTATTGACCGGAAACTAAATACATGTGTGGATAATAGACAAATACTATGTCCCTAGTATGCCTCTACTAGACTAGCTCGTTGATCAAATGATGGTCAAGGTTTCCTGATCACGGACATGAGTTGTCATTTGATAACGGGATCACATCATTGGGAGAATGATGTGATGGACATGACCCAACCGTTAGCATAGCAAATGATCGTTCAGTTTATTGCTATTGCTTTCACTATGTCAAATACACGTTCCTCTCACCATGAGATCATGCAACTCCCGGATACCGTAGGAATACTTTGGGTGTATCAAATGTCACAACGTTACTGGATGATTATAAAGGTGCACTACAGGTATCTCCGAAAGTGTTTGTTGAGTTGGCATTGATCGAGATTGGGATTTGTCACTCCGACTATCGGAGAGGTATCTCTGGGCCCTCTCGGTAATACAGCATCACAGAAGCCTTGCAAGCACCGTGACTAAAGAGTTAGTTGCAAGATGATGTATTACGGAACGAGTAAAGAGACTTGCCGGTAACGAGATTGAACTAGGTATTGGATATCGACGATCGAATCTCGGGCAAGTAACATACCGCCGGACAAAGGGAACAACGTATGTTGACATATGAGGTTCACCGATAAAGATCTTCGTGGAATATGTAGGAACCAATATGAGCATCCAGGTTCCGCTGTTGGTTATTGACCGGAGAGTCGTCTCGGTCATGTCTACATCATTCCCGAACCCGTAGGGTCCGCACACTTAAGGTTCGATGACGATATAGTATTATATGAGTTATGTGATTGGTGGCCGAAGTTTGTTCGGAGTCCCGGATGAGATCACGGACATGACGAGGAGTCTCGAAATGGTCGAGAGGTAAAGATTCATATATTGGAAGGCTATATTCGGACGTCGGAAAGGTTCCGAGTGATTCGGGTATTTTTTGGAGTACCGGGGAGTTACGGGAATTCACCGGGAGAAGTAATGGGCCTTATTGGGCCATACGAGAAAAGGAGAGGCAGGCCACGTGAGGAGGCGCGCGCCCCCACTTCCCAAACCGAATTGGACTAGGGGAGGGGGCGCAGCCCCCTCTTTCCTTTCCCTCTCCCTTCCCCCTTTCCTACTCCGTATGGGAGGTGGAATCCTACTAGGACTAAGGAGTCCTAGTAGGACTCCCCACACTTGGCGCACTCCTAGGGGGCCGGCCTCCTCCCTCTCATCCTTTATATACGGGGGCAAGGGGCACCCCAAAGTACACAATTGTCCCATAGCCGTGTGCGGTGCCCCGATCTCTGTTTTCCACCTCGGTCATATTTTCGGAGAGCTTAGGCGAAGCCCTGCCGGAATCACTTCACCATCACCGTCGCCACGCCGTCGTGCTGACGGAACTCATCTACTACCTCGACGTCTTGCTGGATCAAGAAGACGAGGAACGTCACCGAGCTGCACGTGTGTAGAACTCGGAGGTGCCGTACGTTCGGTACTCGATCGGTGGAGCTCGAAGGATTGTTCGACTACATCAACCGCGTTGTGAGACGCTTCCGCTAACGGTCTATGAGGGTACGTAGACACACTCCCCCCTTCTCGTAGCGATGCATCTCCATGGATAGATCTTGCGTGAGCGTAGGAATTTTTTTGAAATTACATGCTCCGTTCCCCTATAGTGGCATCCGAGCCAGGTCTATGCGTAGATGTGATTTGCACGAGTAGAACACAAGTGAGTTGTGGGCGTGGGTGTATACATATTGCCTGCCGTTACTAGTTGATACTTGATTCGGCGGTATTGTGAGATGAAGCGGCCCGGATCGACATTACGCGTACGCTTACGCGAGACAGGTTTCACCGCTACGTGCACTCGTTGCATAAAGGTGACTGGCGGGTGTCTGTCTCTCTCACTTTAGTTGAATCGGTTTCAATGAAGAGGGTTCTTTTAGAATATCAAAAAGCAATCACTACACCACGTTGTGGTTTTGCGTAGGTAAGAACGATTCTTGCAAACCCGTAGCAGCCACGTAAAACTTGCAACAACAAAGTAGAGGACGTCTAACTTGTTTTTGCAGGGTATGCTGGTGATGTGATATGGCCAAGACATGATGTGATATAAGTTGTTGTATGAGATGATCATGTTTCGTAAAGTTATCAGGCAACCGGCAGGAGCCTTATGGTTGTCTCTTTATTGTATGCAATGCCAACGCTATGTAATTGCTTTACTTTACCGCTATGAGTTAGCAGTAGTAGTAGTAGCAATAGCCGGCGAGACGACCACGACGCTGCGATGGAGATCAAGGTGTCACGACGTTACAATGGAGATCATGATGTCAATCTGGTGACGATGGAGATCATGACGGTGCTTTGCTGATGGAGATCAAAAGCACAAGACGATGATGGCCATATCATGTCACATATATTGAATTGCATGTGATGTTAATCCTTTTATGCATCTTATTTTTCTTAGGACGGCGGTAGCATTATAAGATGATCCCTTCACTAAATTTCAAGATAAGCGTTCTCCCCTAGTATGCACCGTTGCGAAGGTTCGACGCTTCTAAACACCACGTGATGATCGGGTGTGATGGATTCTTTCGTTCGCATACAACGGGTGTAAGCCAGTTTTACACACGCAGAATACTTGGGTTAAACTTGACGAGCCTAGCATATACAGATATGGCCTCGGAACACAAGAGACCGAAAGGTCGAACATGAGTCATATAGTAGATATGATCAACATGAAAGATGTTCACCATTGATGAACTGATCCACCTCACGTGATGATCGGACGTGGATTAGTTTGATGTGGATCATGTTACACTTAGACAACTTGAGGGATGTTAATCTAAGTGGGAGTTCTTAAGTAATTTGATTAATTGAACTTCAATTATCATGGACATAGTCAATAGTGTCTTAGCAAGTTTATGTTGTAGAACGATAGACCACGCTGTTACTCCCCTGTATTTTAATGCGTTCCTAGAGAAAGTTAAGTTGAAAGTTGATGGAAGCAACTATGCGGACTGGGTCCGTATTCTGAGGATTGTCCTCACTGCTGCACAGAAGGCTTATGTCTTTGATGCACCGCTCGGTGAGCAACCCCTATGGCTTTGTCTGAAGACGTTATGAACATCTGGCGGACAAGAAAAAATGACTACTCGATAGTTCAGTGCGCCATGCTTTACGGCTTAGAACCGGGGCTCGAAAGATGTTTGGAGCACCATGGAGCATGTGAGATGTTCCAAGAGCTGAAAGTTTGTTTTTCAAGCTCACACCCGGGTCGAGAGGTATGACACCTTCGACAAGTTCTATAGCTGCAAGATGGAGGAGAACAGCTCCGATAGTGAGCATGTACTCAGAACGTCTGAGTACTTCAATCACTTGAATTAAGTGGGAGTTAGACTTCCAAATAAAGTGGTGATTGATAGAGTTCTCTAGTCACTATCACTAAGCTACTGGATTTTCGTGATGAACTATAAACATGCAAGGGATAGAAGATCCTTAAGCTATTCGCGATGCTACAAGCTGCGGATGTAGAAATCAAAAAGGGAGCATCAAGTGTTGATGTATAATAAGACCACTAGTTTCAAGAAGGGCAAGGGAAATAAAAGGGAACTTCAAGAAGAACGGTAAAACAGTTACCGCTCACGCGAAGAAACCCAAGGCTGAACCAAACCCGAGACTTAGTGCTCCCATTGCAAAGGGAAATGTCACAGGGAGCGGAACTTCCCCAAAGTAACTGGCAGATAATAAGACTGGCAATGTCAACAAAGATATTTGATATACATGTTATTGATGTGTACCTTACTAGTACTCGTAGGAGCACCTGGGTATTTGATACTTGTTCAGTTGCTTGCAACTTGAAACATGGAGCTTCGGAATAAACGAGGGCTAGCTAAGAACGAGGTGACGATGTGCATTGGAAGTGTCTCCAAGGTTGATGTGATCACCATCACCACGCCCTCTCTACCTTCAGGATTAGTGATGAACCTAAATAATTGTTATTTGGTGCTTGCGTTAAGCATGAACATTATATCTGATAGTGTTTATTGCAAGACGGTTATTCAAATTCAGAGAATAATTGTTATTCTATTTATTTGGATAATATCATTGATGATCATGTACTTAAAATGAAAGGTTTATTGAATCTTGATCGTAGTAATACACATGTTCATAACACAAATGCCAAAAGATAATGATAGTACCACATATATGTGGCACTGCCGCTTAGGTCATATCAGTGTTAAACACATGAAGAAACTCCATGTAGATGGGTTTTTGGAATCTCTTGATTATGAATCATTTTGAGACATGTGAACCGTGCCTTATTGGCAAGATGACTAAAACTCCGTTCTCCGGAACAATGGAGCAAGCAACCAACTTATTGGAAATAATACATACCGATGTATGCGGTCCGATGAGTGTTGAGGCGCGCGGTGGATATCGTTATGTTCTCACGTTCACAGATGATTTGAGTGGATATGGCTATGTCTACTTGATGAAGCATAAATCTGAAACATTTGAAAAGTTCAAAGAATTTTAGAGTGAAGTAGAGAACCATCGTAACAAGAAAATAAAGTTCTTACGATCTGATCGTGGAGGAGAATATTTGAGTTACGAGTTTGGCAATCACTTAAGACAATGCGGAATTGTTTCACAGCTCACGCCACATGGAACACCACAGCGTAATGGTGTGTCCGAACGTCGTAATCGTACTCTATTGGATATGGTGCGTTCTATGATGTCTCTTACCGATTTCCCACTATCATTTTGGGGTTATGCATTAGAGACAGCTGCATTCACTTTAAACAAGGGCACCGTCTAAATCCGTTGAGATGACACCGTATGAACTGTGGTTTGCAAGAAACCTAAGATGTCGTTTCTGAAAGTTTGGGGATGCGATGCTTATGTCAAAAGGCTTCAGCCAGATAAGCTCGAACCCAAAGCGGATAAGTGCGTCTTCATAGGATACCCAAAAGAGACCGTTGGGTACACCTTCTACCACAGATCCGAAGGCAAAGTTTTCGTTGCTAAAGAATGGATCATTTCTAGAGAAGGAGTTTCTTGTTGGGGAACGGAGCATGAATTTCAAAAATTTCCTACGCTCACGCAAGATCTATCCATGGAGATGCATCGCTACGAGAGGGGAGAGTGTGTCTACGTACCCTCGTAGACCGTTAGCGGAAGCGTCTCACAACGCGGTTGATGTAGTCGAACAATCCTTCGAGCTCCACCGATCGAGTACCGAACGTACGGCACCTCCGAGTTCTACACACGTGCAGCTCGGTGACGTTCCTCGCCTTATTGATCCAGCAAGACGTCGAGGTAGTAGATGAGTTCCGTCAGCACGACGGCGTGGCGACGGTGACGGTGAAGTGATTCCGGCAGGGCTTCGCCTAAGCTCTCCGAAAATATGACCGAGGTGGAAAACGGAGATCGGGGCACCGCACACGGCTATGGGACAATTGTGTGTCTCCAAGGGGTGCCCCTCCTCCGTATATAAAGTAGGGAGGGAGGACGCCGGCCCCCTAGGGGTGCGCCAAGTGTGGGGAGTCCTACTAGGACTCCTTAGTCCTACTAGGACTCCTTAGTCCTAGTAGGATTTCACCTCCCATACGGAGTAGGAAAGGGGGAAGGGAGAGGGAAAGGAAAGAGGGGGCTGCGCCCCCTCCCCTAGTCCAATTCGGTTTGGGCAAGGGGGGCGCGCGCCTCCTCACGTGGCCTGCCTCTCCTTTTCCCGTATGGCCCAATAAGGCCCATTACTTCTCCCGGTGAATTCCCGTAACTCCCCGGTACTTCGAAAAATACCCGAATCACTCGGAACCTTTCCGACGTCCGAATATAGCCTTCCAATATATGAATCTTTACCTCTCGACCATTTCGAGACTCCTCGTAATGTCTGTGATCTCATCCGGGACTCCGAACAAACTTCGGTTACCAATCACATAACTAATATAATACTATACTATCGTCATCGAACCTTAAGTGTGCGGACCCTACGGGTTCGGGAATGATGTAGACATGACCGAGACGACTCTCCGGTCAATAACCAACAACGGAACTTGGATGCTCATATTGGTTCCTACATATTCCACGAAGATCTTTATCGGTGAACCTCATATGAGAACATACGTTGTTCCCTTTGTCCGGCGGTATGTTACTTGCCCGAGATTCGATCGTCGGTATCCAATACCTAGTTCAATCTCGTTACTGGCAAGTCTCTTTACTCGTTCCGTAATACATCATCTTGCAACTAACTCTTTAGTCACGGTGCTTGCAAGGCTTCTGTGATGCTGTATTACCGAGAGGGCCCAGAGATACCTCTCCGATAGTCGGAGTGACAAATCCCAATCTCGATCCATGCCAACTCAACAAACACTTTCGAAGATACCTGTAGTGCACCTTTATAATCACCCAGTAACGTTGTGACGTTTGATACACCCAAAGTATTCCTACGGTATCCGGGAGTTGCATGATCTCATGGTCAGAGGAACGTGTATTTGACATAGTGAAAGCAATAACAATAAACTGAACAATCATTTGCTATGCTAACGGTTGGGTCATGTCCATCACATCATTCTCCTAATGATGTGATCCCGTTATCAAATGACAACTCATGTCCATGGTCAGGAAACCTTGACCATCTTTTGATCAACGAGCTAGTCTAGTGGAGGCATACTAGGGACATAGTATTTGTCTATTATCCACACATGTATTTAGTTTCCAGTCAATACAATTCTAGCATGAATAATAAACTATTATCATGAACGCGGAAATATGATAATAACTAATTTATTATTGCCTCTAGGGCATATTTCCAACAGTCTCCCACTTGCACTAGAGTCAATAATCTAGATTACATCTCCATGTAATTAACACTTAATCAGTTCTAAAGCTGATCATGTTTTGCTTGTGAGAGAGGTTTTAGTCAACGGGTCTGCAATATTCAGATCCGTGTGTTCTTGGCAAATCTCTATGTTATATGTAGATGCTGCTACCAGACTCTGTTTGGAGCTACTCCAAAAAATTTCCCCACTATACTTATCCGGTCTGAGACTCATAGTCTTTCGGATCAGTGTTTAAAGCTTGCATCGACGTAACCCCTTACGACGAACTCTTTATCATCTCTATTCCTGAGAAATTCTTCCTTAGTGATCTTCAGGATAATTTGACCGCTGTCCAGTGATCTACTCCTGGATCACTTTGGTACGTCTTTTGCCAGACACATGGCAAGGCACACAGCTTGGCATACTTTATAGAACCTACGGCCGAGGCATAGGGGATAACCTTCATCCATTCTATTTATTTTGCCGTGGTCGAGATTTGAGTCTTACTCAACTTCACACCTTTCACCACAGTCAAGAACTCCTTCTTTGACTGATCCATTTTGAACTTCCTCAAAATCTTGTCAAGGTATATGTTTTGTGAAAGTCATATGAGGCGTCTCAATCTATCTCTATAGATTTTGATGCCTAACATGTAAACAACCTTTACCTAGATCTTCAAGTCTTACTCCACTTCACACCAGCCAAGAACTTATTTCTTTTGACTTGATCCATTTTGAACTTCTTCAAAATCTCATCAAGGTGTGTGAAAATCTTTTATCAGGTGTCTTGATCTATCTCTATAGATCTCGATGCCCAAACCGTGGATAACTCAAAAACAGGTTTTTATTGAAAAACTCCTTTCAATTAATTCTTTATGCTTTCCAGAAATTCTACATCATTTCCAATCACATATACTTATTAGAAATGTTATAGAGCTCCCACTCACTTTGTTGTAAATACGAGTTTCTCCATAAACTTGCATAAACCCAAACGCTTTGATCACTTCATCAAAACGAGTATTCCAGCTCCGAGATGCTTGCACCAGTCCATAGATGGATCGCTGGAGCTTGCATACTTTGTTAGCGCCTTTAGGATCGACAAAACCTTCCGGCTGCATCATATACAATTCTTCCTTAAGGAATCCATTAAGGAATGCCGTTTTGACGTCCATTTGCCAGATTTCATAATCATAAAACGCGGCAATTGCTAACATAATTCTGACAGACTTTAGCATCGTTACGGGTGAGAAAGTCTCATCGTAGTCAACTGCTTGAACTTGTCGATAACCTTTAGCAACAAGTTGAGCTTTATAGACGGTGATATTACCATCAGCGTTCGTCTTCTTCTTAAAGATCCATTTATTTTCAATAGCTCGCCGTTCATCGGGCAAGTCTACCAAAGTCCATACTTTGTTCTCATACATGGATCCTATCTCGGATTTCATGGCCTCAAGCCATTTCTCGGAATCCGGGCTCGCCATAGCTTCTTCATAATTCGAAGGTTCACCGTTGTCTAACAACATAACCTCCAAGACTGGATTTCCGTACCACTCTGGTGCGGAACGTGTCCTGCTTGACCTTCGAGGTTCAGTAGCAACTTGCTCCGAAGTTTCATGATCATCATCATTATCTTCTTCTCTGGTCTGTGTTGGTGTCACAAAAATTTCTTTCTGTGCCGTACTACTATCCAGAGGAGGTACAATTACCTCATCAAGTTCTACTTTCCTCCCACTCACTTCTTTTGAGAGAAACTCCTTCTCTAGAAAGGATCCATTCTTAGCAACGAAAACTTTGCCTTCGGATCTGTGGTAGAAGGTGTACCCAACAGTTTATTTTGGGTATCCTATGAAGACGCACTTATCCGCTTTGGGTTCAAGCTTATCAGGCTGAAGCCTTTTGACATAGGCATCGCAGCCCCGAACTTTCAGAAATGACAGCTTAGGTTTCTTTCCAAACCACAGTTCATACGGTGTCGTCTCAACGGATTTAGACGGTGCCCTATTTAAAGTGAATGCAGCTGTCTCTAATGCATAACCCCAAAACAATAGTGGCAAATCGGTAAGAGACATCATAGAATGTACCATATCCAATAGAGTACGGTTACGACGTTCGGACACACCATTACGCTATGGTGTTCCAGGTGGCGTTAACTGTGAAACAATTCCACATTGTCTTAAGTGAGTGCCAAACTCGTAACTCAAATATTCTCCTCGACGATCAGATCGTAAGAACTTTATTTTCTTGTTACGATGGTTCTCTACTTCACTCTGAAATTCTTTGAACTTTTCAAATGTTTCAGATTTATGCTTCATCAAGTAGACATAGCCATATCTACTCAAATCATCTGTGAACGTGAGAACATAACGATATCCACCGCGCGCCTAAACACTCATCGGACCGCATACATCGGTATGTATTATTTCCAATAAGTTGGTTGCTCGCTCCATTGTTTCGAAGAACGGAGTTTTAGTCATCTTGCCAATAAGGCACGGTTCACATGTCTCAAATGATTCATAATCAAGAGATTCCAAAAACCCATCTGCATGGAGTTTCTTCATGTGTTTAACACTGATATGACCTAAGCGACAGTGCCGCAAATATGTGGTACTATCATTATCTTTTGGCATTCGTGTTATGAACATATGTATTACTACGATCAAGATTCAATAAACCTTTCATTTTAAGTGCATGATCATCAATGATATTATCCAAATAGAAAAACAATTATTCTCTGAAATTGAATAACCGTCTTGCAATAAACACTATCAGATATAATGTTCATGCTTAACGCAAGCACCAAATAACAATTATTTAGGTTCATCACTAATCCTGAAGGTAGAGAGAGCGTGGCGATGGTGATCACATCAACCTTGGAGACACTTCCAATGCACATCGTCACCTCGTTCTTTAGCTAGCCCTCGTTTATTCCGAAGCTCCATGTTTCAATTTGCAAGCAACTGAACAAGTATCAAATACCCAGGTGCTCCTACGAGTACTAGTAAGGTACACATCAATAACATGTATATCAAATATCTTTGTTGACATTGCCAGTCTTATTATCTGCCAGTTACTTTGGGGAAGTTCCGCTCCTTGTGACATTTCCCTTTGCAATGGGAGCACTAAGTCTCGGGTTTGGTTCAGCCTTGGGTTTCTTCGCGTGAGCGGCAACTTTTTTACCGTTCTTCTTGAAGTTCCCTTTTCTTTCCCTTGCCCTTCTTGAAACTAGTGGTCTTATTAACCATCAACACTTGATGCTCCCTTTTTTGATTTCTACATCCGCAGATTGTAGCATCGCGAATAGCTTAAGGATCTTCTATCCCTTGCATGTTTATAGTTCATCAGGAAGATCCAGTAGCTTAGTGATAGTGACTGGAGAACTCTATCAATCACCACTTTATTCGGAAGTTTAACTCCCACTTGATTCAAGTGTTTGAAGTACTCAGACATTCTGAGTACATGCTCACTAACGGAGTTGTTCTCCTCCATCTTGTAGCTATAGAACTTGTCGAAGGTGTCATACCTCTCGACCCGGGTGTGAGCTAGAAAAACAAATTTTCAGCTCTTGGAACATCTCATATGCTCCGTGTTGCTCAAAACATATTTGGAGCTCCGGTTCTAAGCCGTGAAGTATGGCGCACTGAACTATCGAGTAGTCATCTTTTCTTGTCTGCCAGACGTTCATAACGTCCTCAGACGAAGCCGTAGGGGTATTTCACTGAGCGGTGCATTAAGGACATAAGCCTTCTGTGCAGCAGTGAGGACAATCCTCAGATCACGGACCTAGTCCGCATAGTTGCTTCCATCAACTTTCAACTTCGTTTTCTCTAGGAACATAATAAAAACAGGGGAACTACAGCGCGGTCTATTGATCTACAACATAAAATTGCAAATATTATTTAGACTATGTTCATGATAATTGAAGTTCAATTAATCAAATTACTTAAGAACTCCCACTTTGATTAACATCCCTCAAGTTGTCTAAGTGTAACATGATCCACATCAACTAAACCACGTCCGATCATCACGTGAGGTGGATTAGTTATCAATGGTGAACATCTTTCATGTTGATCATATCTACTATATGACTCATGTTCGACCTTTTCGGTCTCTTGTGTTCCGAGGCCATGTCTGTACATGCTAGGCTCGTCAAGTTTAACCCAAGTATTTTGCGTGTGTAAAATTGGCTTACACCCGTTGTATGCGAACGAAAGAATCCATCACACCCGATCATCACGTGGTGCTTAGAAGCGTCGAACCTTCGCAATGGTGCATACTAGGGGAGAACACTTATCTTGAAATTTAGTGAAGGGTTCATCTTATAATGCTACCGTCGTCCTAAGCAAAATAAGATGCATAAAAGGATTAACATCACATGCAATTCAATATATGTGACATGATATGGCCATCAACGTCTTGTGCCTTTGATCTCCATCAGCAAAGCACCGTCATGATCTCCATCGTCACCGGGTTGACACCTTGATCACCATCGTAGCGTCGTGACACCTTGATCTCCCTCGTAGCGTCGTGACACCTTGATCTCCATCGCCGCGTCGTGGTCGTCTCGCCGGCTTTTGCTACTACTACTACTGCTAACTCATAGCGGTAAAGAAAAGCAATTACATAGCGTTGGCATTGCATACAATAAAGAGACAACCATAAGGCTCCTGCCGGTTGCCTGATAACTTACAAAACATGATCATCTCATACAACAACTTATATCACATCATGTCTTGACCATATCACATCACCAGCATACCCTGCAAAAACAAGTTAGACGTCCTCTACTTTGTTGTTGCAAGTTTTACGTGGCTGCTACGGGTTTGCAAGAACCGTTCTTACCTACGCCAAAACCACAACGTGGTGTAGTGATTGCTTTTTGATCTTCTAAAAGAACCCTCTTCATTGAAACCGATTCAACTAAAGTGAGAGAGACAGACACCCGCCAGTCACCTTTATGCAACGAGTGCACGTAGCGGTGAAACCTGTCTCGCGTAAGCGTACGCGTAATGTCGGTTCGGGCCGCTTCATCTCACAATACCGCCGAATCAAGTATCAACTAGTAACGGCAAGCAATATGTATACACCCACGCCCACAACTCGTTTGTGTTCTACTCGTGCAAATCACATCTACGCATAGACCTGGCTCGGATGCCATTGTTGGGGAACGGAGCATGAATTTCAAAAATTTCCTACGCTCACGCAAGATCTATCCATGGAGATGCATCGCTACGATACGGGAGAGTGTGTCTACGTACCCTCGTAGACCGTTAGCGGAAGCATCTCACAACGCGGTTGATGTAGTCAAACAATCCTTCGAGCTCCACCGACCGAGTACCGAACGTACGGCACCTCCGAGTTCTACACACGTGCAGCTCGGTGACGTTCCTCGCCTTCTTGATCCAGCAAGACGTCGAGGTAGTAGATGAGTTCCGTCAGCACGACGGCGTGGCGACGGTGACGGTGAAGTGATTCCGGCAGGGCTTCGCCTAAGCTCTCCGAAAATATGACCGAGGTGGAAAACGGAGATCGGGGCACCGCACACGGCTATGGGACAATTGTGTGTCTCCAAGGGGTGCCCCTCCTCCGTATATAAAGGAGGGAGGGAGGAGGCCGGCCCCCTAGGGGTGCGCCAAGTGTGGGGAGTCCTACTAGGACTCCTTAGTCCTAGTAGGATTCCACCTCCCATACGGAGTAGGAAAGGGGGAAGGGAGAGGGAAAGGAAAGAGGGGGCTGCGCCCCCTCCCCTAGTCCAATTCGGTTTGGGCAAGGGGGGGGGGGCGCCTCCTCACGTGGTCTGCCTCTCCTTTTCCCGTATGGCCCAATAAGGCCCATTACTTCTCCCGGTGAATTCCCGTAACTTCCCGGTACTCCGAAAAATACCCGAATTACTCGGAACCTTTCCAACGTCCGAATATAGCCTTCCAATATATGAATCTTTACCTCTCGACCATTTCGAGACTCCTCGTCATGTCCGTGATCTCATCCGGGACTCCGAACAAACTTCGGTCACCAATCACATAACTCATATAATACTATAATATCGTCATCGAACCTTAAGTGTGCGGATCCTACGGGTTCGGGAATGATGTAGACATGACCGAGACGACTCTCCGGTCAATAACCAACAGCGTAACCTGGATGCTCATATTGGTTCCTACATATTCCACGAAGATCTTTATCGGTGAACCTCATATGACAACATACGTTGTTCCCTTTGTCCGGCGGTATGTTACTTGCCCGAGATTCGATCGTCGGTATCCAATACCTAGTTCAATCTCGTTACTGGCAAGTCTCTTTACTCGTTCCGTAATACATCATCTTGCAACTAACTCTTTAGTCACGGTGCTTGCAAGGCTTCTGTGATGCTGTATTACCGAGAGGGCCCAGAGATACCTCTCCGATAGTCGGAGTGACAAATCCCAATCTCGATCCATGCCAACTCAACAAACACTTTCAGAGATACCTGTAGTGCACCTTTATAATCACCCAGTAACGTTGTGACGTTTGATACACCCAAAGTATTCCTACGGTATCCGGGAGTTGCATGATCTCATGGTCAGAGGAACGTGGATTTGACATAGTGAAAGCAATAGCAATAAACTGAACGATCATTTGCTATGCTAACGGTTGGGTCATGTGCATCACATCATTCTCCTAATGATGTGATCCCGTTATCAAATGACAACTCATGTCCATGGTCAGGAAACCTTGACCATCTTTTGATCAATGAGCTAGTCTAGTAGAGGCATACTAGGGACATAGTATTTGTCTATTATCCACACATGTATTTAGTTTCCAGTCAATACAATTCTAGCATGAATAATAAACTATTATCATGAACGGGGAATATGATAATAACTAATTTATTATTGCCTCTAGGGCATATTTCCAACATTTCTCTTGAAAGAAGTGAGTGGGAGGAAAGTAGAACTTGATGAGGTAATTGTACCTCCTCTGGATAGTAGTACGCCACAGAAAGAAATTTCTGTGACACCGACACAGACCAGAGAAGAAGTTAATGATGATGATCATGAAACTTCGGATCAAGTTGTTACTGAACTTCGAAGGTCAACCAGGACACGTTCCGCACCAGAGTGGTACGGAAATCCAGTCTTGGAGGTCATGTTGCCAGACAAACGATGAACCTTCGAACTATGAAGAAGCGATGGCAAGCTCGGATTCCGACAAATGGCTTAAGGCCATGAAATCCGAGATTGGATCCATGTATGAGAACAAAGTGTGGACTTTGGTAGACTTGTCCGATGAAACGGCGAGCTATTGAAAATAAATGGATCTTTAAGAAGAAGACGGATGCTGATGGTAATATCACCGTCTATAAAGCTTGACTTGTTACTAAAGGTTATCACCAAGTTCAAGGAGTTGACTACGATGAGACTTTCTCACCCGTAGCGATGCTAAAGTTTGTCAGAATTATGTTAGCAATTGCCGCGTTTTATGATTATGAAATCTGGCAAATGGACGTCAAAACGGCATTCCTTTACGGATTCCTTAAGGAAGAATTGTATATGATACAGCCAGAAGGTTTTGTCGATCCTAAAGGCGCTAACAAAATATGCAAGCTCCAGCGATCCATCTATGGACTGGTGCAAGCATCTCGGAGTTGGAATACTCGCTTTGATGAAGTGATCAAAACGTTTGGGTTTATACAAGTTTATGGAGAAACTTGTATTTACAAGAAAGTGAGTGGGAGCTCTATAGCATTTCTAATGGTATATGTGGATGACATATTGTTGATTGGAAATGATGTAGAATTTCTGGAAAGCATAAAGAATTGAAAGGAGATTTTCAATAAAAACCTGTTTTTGACTTATCCACAGATTGGGCATCGAGATCTATGGAGATAGATCAAAACGCCTGATAAAAGTTCACACATCTTGATGAGTTTTTTGAAGAAGTTCAAAATGGATCAAGTCAAAGAAATGAGTTCTTGCCTGGTGTGAAGTGGAGTAAGACTTGAAAATCTAGGTAAAGGTAGTTTTACATGTTAGGCATCAAAATCTATAGAGATAGATTGAGACGCCTCATAGGACTTTCACGAAGCACATACCTTGACAAGTTTGAAGAAAGTTCAAAATGGATCAGTCAAAGAAAGAGTTCTTGACTGTGGTGCAAGGTGTGAAATTGAGTAAGACTCAAATCTCGACCACGGCAGAATAAATAGAAAGGATGAAGGTTATCCCCTATGCCTCGACCATAGGTTCTATAAAGTATGCCATGCTGTGTGCCTTGCCATGTGTCTGGCAAAGAGGTACGAAAGTGATCCAGGAGTAGATCACTTGACAGCGGTCAAAGTATATCCTTAAGATGATTAAGGAAGAATTTCTCGAGAAATAGAGGTAATAAAGAGTTCGTTGTAAGGGGTTACGTCGATGCAAGCTTTAAACACCAATCCGGAAGACTATGAGTCTCTGACTGGATACATAAAGTGGGGTAGTTTTTTTTTTGGAGTAGCTCCAAAGCAGAGTATGGTGACCGCATCTACATAAGACATAGAGATTTGCAAAGTACACACGGACCTGAATGTTACAGATCCGTTGACTAAAACCTCTCACACAAGCTAAACATGATCAGCTCAAGAACTGATTGGATGTTAATTACATGGAGATGTAAACTAGATTAATTGACTCTAGTGCAAGTGGGAGACTGTTGGAAATATGCCCTAGAGGCAATTAATAAAGTGTTTATTATTATCATATTTCCCCGTTCATGATAATGGTTTATTATTCATGCTAGAATTGTATTGACCGGAAACTAAATACATGTGTGGATAATAGACAAATACTATGTCCCTAGTATGCCTCTACTAGACTAGCTCGTTGATCAAATGATGGTCAAGGTTTCCTGACCATGGACATGAGTTGTCATTTGATAACGGGATCACAACATTGGGAGAATGATGTGATGGACATGACCCAACCGTTAGCATAGCAAATGATCGTTCAGTTTATTGCTATTGCTTTCACTATGTCAAATACACGTTCCTCTGACCATGAGATCATGCAACTCCCGGATACCGTAGGAATACTTTGGGTGTATCAAACGTCACAACGTTACTGGGTGATTATAAAGGTGCACTACAGGTATCTCCGAAAGTGTTTGTTGAGTTGGCATAGATCGAGATTGGGATTTGTCACTCCGACTATCGGAGAGGTATCTCTGGGCCCTCTCGGTAATATAGCATCACAGAAGCCTTGCAAGCACCGTGACTAAAGAGTTAGTTGCAAGATGATGTATTACGGAACGAGTAAAGAGACTTGCCGGTAACGAGATTGAACTAGGTATTGGATACCGACGATCGAATCTCTGGCAAGTAACATACCGCCGGACAAAGGGAACAACGTATGTTGACATATGAGGTTCACCGATAAAGATCTTCGTGGAATATGTAGGAACCAATATGAGCATCCAGGTTCCGCTGTTGGTTATTGACCAGAGAGTCGTCTCGGTCATGTCTACATCATTCCCGAACCCGTAGGGTCCGCACACTTAAGGTTCGATGACGATATAGTATTATATGAGTTATGTGATTGGTGGCCGAAGTTTGTTCGGAGTCCCGGATGAGATCACGGACATGACGAGGAGTCTCAAAATGGTCGAGAGGTAAAGATTCATATATTGGAAGGCTATATTCGGACGTCGGAAAGGTTCCGAGTGATTCGGGTATTTTTTGGAGTACCGGGGAGTTACGGGAATTCACCGGGAGAAGTAATGGGCCTTATTGGGCCATACGGGAAAAGGAGAGGCAGGCCACGTGAGGAGGCGCGCGCCCCCACTTGCCCAAACCGAATTGGACTAGGGGAGGGGGCGCAGCCCCCTCTTTCCTTTCCCTCTCCCTTCCCCCTTTCCTACTCCGTATGGGAGGTGGAATCCTACTAGGACTAAGGAGTCCTAGTAGGACTCCCCACACTTGGCGCACTCCTAGGGGGCCGGCCTCCTCCCTCTCATCCTTTATATACGGGGGCAAGGGGGCACCCCAAAGTACACAATTGTCCCATAGCCGTGTGCGGTGCCCCGATCTCTGTTTTCCACCTCGGTCATATTTTCGGAGAGCTTAGGCGAAGCCCTGCCAGAATCACTTCACCGTCACCATCGCCACACCGTCGTGCTGACGGAACTCATCTACTACCTCGACGTCTTGCTGGATCAAGAAAGCGAGGAACGTCACCGAGCTGCACGTGTGTAGAACTCGGAGGTGCCGTACGTTCGGTACTCGATCGGTGGAGCTCGAAGGATTGTTCGACTACATCAACCGCGTTGTGAGACGCTTCCGCTAACGGTCTACGAGGGTACGTAGACACACTCCCCCCTTCTCGTAATGATGCATCTCCATGGATAGATCTTGCGTGAGCGTAGGAAATTTTTTGAAATTACATGCTCCGTTCCCCTACAGTGGCATCCGAGCCAGGTCTATGCGTAGATGTGATTTGCACGAGTAGAACACAAGTGAGTTGTGGGCGTGGGTGTATACATATTGCCTGCCGTTACTAGTTGATACTTGATTCGGCGGTATTGTGAGATGAAGCGGCCCGGACCGACATTACGCGTACGCTTACGCGAGACAGGTTTCACCGCTACGTGCACTCGTTGCATAAAGGTGACTGGCGGGTGTCTGTCTCTCTCACTTTAGTTGAATCGGTTTCCATGAAGAGGGTTCTTTTAGAAGATCAAAAAGCAATCACTACACCACGTTGTGGTTTTGCGTAGGTAAGAACGGTTCTTGCAAACCCGTAGCAGCCATGTAAAACTTGCAACAACAAAGTAGAGGACGTCTAACTTGTTTTTGCAGGGTATGCTGGTGATGTGATATGGCCAAGACATGATGTGATATAAGTTGTTGTATGAGATGATCATGTTTTGTAAAGTTATCAGGCAACCGGCAGGAGCCTTATGGTTGTCTCTTTATTGTATGCAATGCCAACGCTATGTAATTGCTTTACTTTACCGCTATGAGTTAGCAGTAGTAGTAGTAGCAATAGCCGGCGAGACGACCACGACGCTGCGATGGAGATCAAGGTGTCACGACGTTACGATGGAGATCATGATGTCAATCTGGTGACGATGGAGATCATGACGGTGCTTTGCTGATGGAGATCAAAAGCACAAGACGATGATGGCCATATCATGTCACATATATTGAATTGCATGTGATGTTAATCCTTTTATGCATCTTATTTTGCTTAGGACGGCGGTAGCATTATAAGATGATCCCTTCACTAAATTTCAAGATAAGCGTTCTCCCCTAGTATGCACCGTTGCGAAGGTTCGACGCTTCTAAACACCACGTGATGATCGGGTGTGATGGATTCTTTCGTTCGCATACAACGGGTGTAAGCCAGTTTTACACACGCAGAATACTTGGGTTAAACTTGACGAGCCTAGCATATACAGATATGGCCTCGGAACACAAGAGACCGAAAGGTCGAACATGAGTCATATAGTAGATATGATCAACATGAAAGATGTTCACCATTGATGAACTGATCCACCTCACGTGATGATCGGACGTGGATTAGTTTGATGTGGATCATGTTACACTTAGACAACTTGAGGGATGTTAATCTAAGTGGGAGTTCTTAAGTAATTTGATTAATTGAACTTCAATTATCATGGACATAGTCAATAGTGTCTTAGCAAGTTTATGTTGTAGAACGATAGACCACGCTGTTACTCCCCTGTATTTTAATGCGTTCCTAGAGAAAGTTAAGTTGAAAGTTGATGGAAGCAACTATGCGGACTGGGTCCGTATTCTGAGGATTGTCCTCACTGCTGCACAGAAGGCTTATGTCTTTGATGCACCGCTCGGTGAGCAACCCCTATGGCTTTGTCTGAAGACGTTATGAACATCTGGCGGACAAGAAAAAATGACTACTCGATAGTTCAGTGCGCCATGCTTTACGGCTTAGAACCGGGGCTCGAAAGATGTTTGGAGCACCATGGAGCATGTGAGATGTTCCAAGAGCTGAAAGTTTGTTTTTCAAGCTCACACCCGGGTCGAGAGGTATGACACCTTCGACAAGTTCTATAGCTGCAAGATGGAGGAGAACAGCTCCGATAGTGAGCATGTACTCAGAACGTCTGAGTACTTCAATCACTTGAATTAAGTGGGAGTTAGACTTCCAAATAAAGTGGATACCGACGAGATGATGTATTACGGAACGAGTAAAGAGACTTGCCGGTAACGAGATTGAACTAGGTATTGGATACCGACGATCGAATCTCGGGCAAGTAACATACCGCCGGACAAAGGGGCCAACGTATGTTGACATATGAGGTTCACCGATAAAGATCTTCGTGGAATATGTAGGAACCAATATGAGCATCCAGGTTCCGCTGTTGGTTATTGACCAGAGAGTCGTCTCGGTCATGTCTACATCATTCCCGAACCCGTAGGGTCCGCACACTTAAGGTTCGATGACGATATAGTATTATATGAGTTATGTGATTGGTGGCCGAAGTTTGTTCGGAGTCCCGGATGAGATCACGGACATGACGAGGAGTCTCGAAATGGTCGAGAGGTAAAGATTCATATAGTGGAAGGCTATGTTCGGACGTCGGAAAGGTTCCGAGTGATTCGGGTATTTTTTGGAGTACCGGGGAGTTACGGGAATTCACCGGGAGAAGTAATGGGCCTTATTGGGCCATACGGGAAAAGGAGAGGCAGGCCACGTGAGGAGGCGCGCGCCCCCACTTGCCCAAACCGAATTGGACTAGGGGAGGGGGCGCAGCCCCCTCTTTCCTTTCCCTCTCCCTTCCCCCTTTCCTACTCCGTATGGGAGGTGGAATCCTACTAGGACTAAGGAGTCCTAGTAGGACTCCCCACACTTGGCGCACTCCTAGGGGGGCGGCCTCCTCCCTCTCATCCTTTATATACGGGGGCAAGGGGGCACCCCAAAGTACACAATTGTCCCATAGCCGTGTGCGGTGCCCCGATCTCTGTTTTCCACCTCGGTCATATTTTCGGAGAGCTTAGGCGAAGCCCTGTCGGAATCACTTCACCGTCACCGTCGCCACGCCGTCGTGCTGACGGAACTCATCTACTACCTCGACGTCTTGCTGGATCAAGAAGGCGAGGAACGTCACCGAGCTGCACGTGTGTAGAACTCGGAGGTGCCGTACGTTCGGTACTCGATCGGTGGAGCTCGAAGGATTGTTCGACTACATTAACCGCGTTGTGAGACGCTTCCGCTAACGGTCTACGAGGGTACGTAGACACACTCCCCCCTTCTCGTAACGATGCATCTCCATGGATAGATCTTGCGTGAGCGTAGGATTTTTTTTGAAATTACATGCTCCGTTCCCCTACATGATCTCCATCATCTGGATTTCCATCAATGTGTCGCCATGATGTTGTGGCGCCAACTATTGCTTCTATGACTATTGCTAACTTATAGCGATAAAGTAAAGCAAAAACGGCAAAAATAAATTAAAGACAACCCTATGGCTCCTGCCGGTTGCCGTACTCATCGACATGCAAGTCGTGATATTCTATACAAAATATGATCATCTCATACATCACATATATCTCATCATGTAATTGGCCATATCACATCACAACATACCCTGCAAAAACAAGTTAGACGTCCTCTAATTGTTGTTGCATGTTTTACGTGGCTGCTACAGGTATCTAGCAAGATCGATTCTTACCTACGCAAAAACCACAACGGTGATACACAAATTGCTATTCAACCTTCTCAAGGATCGCCTTTGTCGAATCCGATCCAACTAAAGTGAGAGAGAAAAACACCCGCCAACCATCTTTATGCAACAAAGTCACATGTCAGTTGATGGAACCGGTCTCTCGTAAGCGTACGAGTAAGGTTGGTCCGGGCCGCTTCATCCCACAATACCGCTGAATCAAGAAAAGACCAAGGGAGGAAGCAATCTGAGCATCAACGCCCACAAACTCCTTTGTGTTCTACTCGCGATCTCATCTACGCATAGACCTAGCTCATGATGCCACTGTTGGGGAACGTTGCATGGGAAACAAAAAAAATTCCTACGCACATACAAGATCTATCCATGGAGATGAGCATCTATGAGAGGGGAGATCGGATCCACATATCCTTATAGATCGCTAAGTAGGAAGCGTTAAGAAACGCAGTTGATGTAGTCGAACGTCTTCGTGATTCAAATCGCAAGCCGTCCCGCGATCCAATCACGATCTAGCGCCGAACGGACGGCACCTCCGCGTTCAGCACACGTATAGCTCGATGACGATCTCCGCCTCCTTGATCCAGCAAGGGAGAGCGGAGAGGTAGATGAGTTCTCCGGCAACACGACGGCGTGGTGGCGGTGGTGGTGGTGCTATCCTGGCAGGGCTACGCCTAGCGCTACCGAAACCGCGAACGGAGGAGAAAACGATCTAGGGAGAGAGAGAGGCGCCAAGGGCTTCGTGTGTGCTCTTGGGGCGCCCCCTCCCCTCTATATATAGGTGGAGGGGAGTGGAGATCAGCCCCTCCAAGCCCTAGGGCGCAGCCAAGGGGGAGGAGTTGGACTCCTAGTCCAATTCGCTCGATTTCCATAAACAGGTGGACTTTCCACCTCTCCCAAGCCACATGGGCCTTGAGGGACTTGTGCGCCTGGCCCAATAAGGCCAGGGAGCCTCCCCTCAGCCCATGCAAACCCTTGGGACGTGGTGGAACCCTTGGTGGACTTCCGGACTCCTCCGGAAGTTTCCGGAACCTTCTAGAAGCTTTCCGGTACAATACCGGAAAAACCCGAAACTTTTCTGGTCGCCAAAATATGACTTCCCATATATAAATCTTTACCTCCGGACCATTCCGGAGCTCCTCGTGTCCGGGATCTCATCCGGGACTCCGAACAACCTTCGGCCACCAACATACATAACTTAATAATACCGAAACATCACCGAACGTTAAGTGTGCAGACCCTGCGGGTTCGAGAACTATGTAGACATGACCGAGACACCTCTACGGTCAATAAGCAATAGCGGGACCTGGATGCCCATATTGGTTCCTACATATTCTACGAAGATCTTTATCGGTTGAACCTCTATGTCAAGGATTCAGTTAATCCCGTATGCTGTTCCCTTTGTTCTTCGGTATGTTACTTGCCCGAGATTTGATCGTCGGTATATCTATACCTAGTTCAATCTCGTTACTGGCAAGTCTCTTTACTCGTTCCATAATACAAGATCCCGTGGCTAACTCTTTAGTCACTTTGCTTGCAAGGCTTATTGTGATGTTGTATTACCGAGTGGGCCCTGAGATACCTCTCCGTCACACGGAGTAACAAATCCCAGTCTCGATCCATGCTAGCTCAACAGACACCTTCGGAGATACCTGTAGAGCATCTTTATAGACACCCAGTTACGTTGCGACGTTTGATACACACAAGGTATTCCGCCGGTGTCAGTGAGTTGCATGATCTCATGGTCATAGGAACAGATACTTGACATGCAGAAAACAATAGCAATAAACTGACACGATCATATGCTACGTTCATAGTTTGGGTCTTGTCCATCACATCATTCTCCTAATGATGTGATCCCGTTATCAAATGACATCTCATGTCTATGGCTAGGAAACCTTGACCATCTTTGATCAACGAGCTAGTCTATTAGAGGCATACTAGGGACACAGTGTTGTCTATGTACCCACACATGTATTTGAGTTTCCAATCAATACAATTATAGCATGGATAATAAACGATTATCATGAACAAGGAAATATGATAATAACTAAAATTATTATTGCCTCTAGGGCATATTTCCAACACATCTCAAGGTACTTCAAGCAAGTGTTGTATGTTGTTGGGAAGCTCAAAGGAGAGATGATCAAGTCATCAACTATCCAGACTCCTACCAAGATTCGCACTAGCCCAAGATGGTATCCATACTTTAAGGTGGGCATTGCAGTATGTAGTTCATTGTTTGATATGCTTGGATTGTTCAATGTGAGCCCTAACACAATTTTGTATTGCCATTTCAGGATTGCATTGGGGCAATAAATCGTACTTATGTCACTGTCAGAGTATCGAGGTCACAAGCTGCAACATATAGGGGGGGGGGGGGCGAAGCACTACACACGCTAGAATGTGCTTGCTGCTGTTGATTTCGATCTCAAGTTCACCTATGTGTTGGCTGGCTGGGAAGGGTTAGCACATGATGCTAACATACTCAGTGACAACATGAGTCGTCCTGATGGCATCAACATCCCTGATGGCAAGTTCTATCTAGGAGATGCTGGCTATGTGTGTCGGCCAGGTGTTCTTCCACCCTTCAGGAAGACCAGGTAGCATCCGAATGATTTCTCTCGTAGGAACTACCCTTGGACTCGACAGGAGCTGTTCAATCTCAGACACTCCAGCCTTAGAGTAACTATTGAGAGGGTATTTGGAGCTCTGAAGAACAGGTTCAAGATGCTGGATCAGAAGCCATTTCACCCTTACCCCACCCAGGTTAAGCTTGTTCTTGCATGTTGCGTTCTGCATAAGTGGATCCTGCAATGGGTTTGTGATGAACTGGTGCCTAAGGAGAAAGATGTGACGTCTGAAGATGTTGACCTCGGTGGCCATAGTGTGGAGACAGTTGACAACAATGCCTGGAAGACGAAAAGGCTGGAGTGGGCACACACAATCTGGGATAACAGAGGGCAGACAAGGATCTGAAGAAGAAGAAGAGCAAGATGAGCAACAGAAGAGGAAGAGGAGCAGCAACATGAGAAGAGGTAAGAGGAAGAGGAAGATGATGGATGATGAACTTTTCTCATTCAACCATTTGGCTCTTAATAATGTATACTGTCATTTGATAGTAGGTAGGATGCACCGTAATTTGTTTCGTAGCTAGGAGTTAAACTGTTAAGATCGTGTGTGATAAGGTCACCACTAGTGAGAAGTGGTGACAACACCTAACGTGGGTTGCAACCAAACAGTGTGTCCTATGTGCATCTAATGCTGTGCGGGCAACCAAACAGCGGGTCAAAATTAGTTTTCTCATGCAGCTAACCTATATGCAGGCAATCAAACAATGTGTAGATGATGGTTTAAAGGCTTTTTTTCAACCATACCCATATAAAAAATCTATAAAACACCGTAAAATCGATGCAGAAAACCAAACACGTCCCTAGCGTGCGCGCTTGGAAGACGTGTTCACGTGAGTTTGTGCGTGCACATGCTCCTCTTGTTGGTATCGCACAAAGAAAGTTCGGTGAACGATCATAGTACGTGCTCGAAAGATACCGGCAATGACCAGGGTCTGAGCTGCCGTACGGCGGCCGGGCGCATGCGTGGCGTGGCGCCGGGGTTGTTGGTGGCAGCGGGAACGCCAACGACTCCATCCGATCCAGGTCCGTCGAACGAGCAGCGGACGGTGGAAACCCGGTCACAGTTGGCGCTCCCGCCACGCGGACGACTTTTCCATTCTTCCCATTCTCTCGCGGCGTGCCCGCCTTTCTACTCGCGGAGCCCACATATGGGGTGCAACCAAATGTCGAAGACTGCCCACAGCTCAGACAGAAACCACAGTAATGCCACCACCAACAAATCGGAAACAAGATCCTCGTATATGGCAAAGTCTCAAATTGCCGAACGAGCCGAGGCTGATTCCGTCATGTCACCACGGCACTCCCAACGCCGAGGGTTCAAACTGGGGTTGGTGGCGCGGCGTGGCGCCAGTGAGTCCATATGACCACATTTTTTTTACAAATATCATACTCGAAAACCACAATTGTTGATCCATTAAATTAAGAAACCATTTCCATGCAAAAATAAATAAATTAAGAAACCATTTGTTGACTCGAAAACCACGAGAGGCAGCCGCAGCCGCAGCCGTTTGGAAGCCTCCGTGCATCTCGTATTAATTGCAACCATGATTGGATCTTGCCACGGTGCTCTGCATGTGCTGCCCCGCTGCTAATCTGCTCCAAATCGCCTCCGTTATCGCTCCTAAACTGCACCTTGGACGGTCCAAGCTCGCCTGAGTCGAGGATCTTTTCAACAACCCAGGTAATTCTTCTCCTTCTTATCTTAGTACTACTTCAGAATTCAGATGATTCGGGAAGCTGTCCATAAGATACATGTAGTTGCAGACCGAAACGAACTGAGAGGGCATCTGCTTCGCTGCGTATCAGGAACTTTCAGATAGACTGCTGAGAGGGAGAGATCATCGATCGATCAATGGGGTGCATCTCCTCCAAGGTCCTGACCAGGTCAGGGAGCCTGCGGGAGAAGGCGAGCCAGGGGTTCCAGAGGAGCAGCCTGGTCGAGGACATCATCCTCTCCAACTCCAAGAGCAACGGCGACCAGTTCCTGGCCCTCCTCAGCACCCCCAGCTCCGCCGCCAGGACGAGCAAGGTCGACGCCGCCGCCGAACAGGGACCCGCGCCGGCGCCGGCCAAGATCGAGACGATCAACGTGTCTGACCTTCTCGCAGGGCTGGAGGAAGACAACACACCGGAGGGTGCTGAGGAGCGGGGAGACGATCGAAAACCAGGCGGCGGCGAAACTTCGTCGCCTCGGTGCGCATCGGATGCCGCGGCCGGGAGGGCGGTCAGCTTCCGCACGCTGGAGGAGTTCAACGCGCTGGTTTCGCGGTGCGCCTCGCCGGAGCAAGCGAAACCTGCAACAGCACTAGCACCAGCACCTGAACCAGACGCATCAGCGGTGCCGCCGCCGCAGAGCAGCTCCTCGGAGCAAGACACGACGGCCACGGGCAGCAGCGCTCCGGAACTAGGGGAGGCGCCCGGCGGCGCGAAGAGGCGGGCGAGGGCGAGGCAGCTCGGCGAGCTGGGCGCGACGCCGGGCTTCGACTTCAGCAAGTCCGGCAGCCTGAGGGACTGGCTGCTCGGCGGCGGCCAGATATTCTCGCCGGGGTCCTACGTCACGCCAAAGTTCGGCAGCGTACCGGCGGCACCGTCCGAGTCCGCAGAACCCGGAGACCGCGCGGTGTTTGATCCGGAGCTGGTGGCGCAGCTGGAGGAGGCCATGGAGGAGCTCTCGGTGGACGAGGAGCGCGTGCTCAGGGAGGTCTTGGAGGTCCTCGAAGCCGGAGAAACAGAGAGGTTGGAGAGGCTAGACGATCGGGATGTGCCGGCGGTGATTGTGCAGGATTAGGCGTCAGCTTGATGATGATTTTGGTAGTAGCTTTTGTTGCCGTCTTAGAGTGCTTGTGATGTGATTTGTGAACCCTGTAAGGAGAAATGTACAGCAAAGATTTTGTTTTTCAAAATTTTCGTGTTGTTTCTCCAACATGTCTAGAAGCGTGTCATTTTCCCTAAAGAAAAAAGCGTGTCATTTTAATAAGAAAAAACAAAAGTAATGTGCACAGACTATTCAATTACCTCGCTGATTAGAGTCCGTATAAGTAGGATATTGACATACATTCATTCGCTTGAAAGCCTCAGGTTAAGGGCATCTCTGACGCCGACGTTCAAACCGCACGTCAAGCGTCTGAACGCATGATCACGACTTATTCTGTCATTTAACGTGAGTCTGTATCGATCCGCTCAACGATCCAGATTAATTTTCTCTCGTAAACGGAAGATAATTTGAGAGGGCTTTGCGAGCATATGGACAGCAGCCATATCCTCTTCTCACCACCCTGGCCCTTCCAAAACCCACTCCCACGCACGCGCGCGCATCCCACCTGGCGCCAGCTCCCCGCATTCATGTCGCTTGAGGGCGGTCGCTCCGCATTAACAGCGACGCAGAGCGGACGCGACTTCTCACTGGCTCCGACATTGAAGATGTGCGTCGGCCGATGGCGCGCCCGCTGCACACCCGACTGAACACGTCTCCTCATCTCATTCATATAGTTTGTCCGCCTTCCTTCATTAAACCCACGCGTATGCCGATAAATCTACTCCAGCCACACGTCCGTTTACGAGCTGCCCGTCATTAAACACAATGTCGGTTGACTCTGGCCGTCCCCCTGCTATTTAAACGATGACAGACGCTGGGCAAAAATCGCACCACACTCCGCTCCATTTTCTCCACAATCTCCATGGCATCCGGTGACCAGGAAGATGAGTTCTCAGACGTAAAAGTCGGTCGGGTGGCCCGTCGGCCCCGCTGGATACGCGCTAGGCAACTCTTCACACCAACTTCCTCGATGCTCTAATCCAAAGCAGGCCAGCTCGCTTTGGGAGAAGCTCCAATACGACACGTCGTGGACCACGCTCGCAAAGGCATCGTTGCTGCCGTGGACGACACCATGTCGCACCGCACCTCCCGTGCCTGTGACCGAGCCATCCGTCGTCAACGTTTGCGTAACCGCGTCCTGCCGACGAAGAAACAAGCCGAGGTCACGAAGATCAACAAGGCGGTGTCTAGCACGTCGCACTCGTCGCAATCATCGAGGAGAAGTAGAACATGAGAAGATGCCGCCGCTTGGGTCCCATGGAGGCCACCGTCGAGACGACGCCGGTGTACACAGCCGATGTCTTGCCCCGTGGCAAGTGTCGAGGCAACGATCCTGACAATGAGTACTAGGGGTACGAACGAGGGGCGGAGCCTAGCTACGGCGCAAGTGTAACACTCGGATTATACGAGTTTGGGCCCCTCTCGGAGAGGTAACAACCCTACGTCTCGTTCCCGGTGGCTTGTGTTTTCTCTGGGTTGGGGGGGGGGGGGTGTGATTACAAGAGGGTGCTGAACCCTTGTCCAGGAGCTCGGGGGTTGCTTATATACAGTTCGCCTGGACCCGTTGAGCGCCATTACAAGGGTGAGTTAATGCCATTATGATGGAAGTTTCTAGTAACGGTAGCCCTTAAGTATAGCAATTACTGGTGACATAATCTATAACTACACTTGATGTATTGTCTAAGTCCTTCGGCCGTTGCAGCTCCCACGCCGTCCACGTCTTGTCTCTGTCTGAGTGTTGGAGCCTGGCCGACTGGCGGGGAGACGTCCGAGTGACTTAATGGATCCGAGTGGATCCCTGATAGATGCATCCGAATGCATCTACGGTCCTGGGACCTTAATGATGGTGTGGGTCCTAGGTGGGCCTCGGATGCCTGGTCCATGACCCTACCACTAGTAGGTGACCCCATCATTAGCCCCAAATCGGTTGAGGTTTCGGAAGACGAGTGGACGGAATTCTTGGAGTGGGCTCGGGTGCTTTGGGGGCACCCAAAGCTCGAACCCAAGGGATTATCCATCTAGGCCTAAGCAGAAACTGCAACAGATTCTGGACTGTGAGTTTTTGAGTGATCGGATTGAAATGATTGCTGGGAAAAATTTGGTGGCGTTCGATTTTCTCCCGGGAGAGATAGACTGGTGGTCCGAGTGTGGACATGCCATGAAACTCGAGTGACATTGTAGGAGTGAGGACTGGTCCTCTCTAGGTCTCAAGGGAACTCCTGCATTAGTCGGCTTTGGGTCCAAATTTACGAAGCACTCGCCTTGGCGCTTCGGTAAGGGCCAAGCAGTGGCGGAGGCAGTGAGGGGGAGCGGGGGCCAGACCCCCCCCCCCCCCCCCCCCCCCATGGATCGGCCACCCCCAACGAGTTGCGGAGGGGGCTGGTAGTAGTATTAGGTTTAATTATTCCGGCCATTAGCAAAAATATGGGCTAAGCTGTCTCAAGCCCAAAACGAATTTGCAAAAAGGAAACAGGGGCCTAGCTAGGCTGCAGCCTGCACATATGTACGCATCCACCATCGGCTGGAGACCTAGACGTCACGTAATCGATCAACGCACACGATGCACGCGCGTAAACTCGTGCGTTGAGGCCGGCTAGAGCCGCCGAGGCCATTTCCTAGACTTGCAGTTTCTGTGCCGACGCTGCTGCGCCACGACGTGCTAGGGCTTCGTTGAGCACTTTAGCATTGCTGCCGGGGGTCCGGCCGTCTGACTTCGATAATTGGCGCAGCAATCGAGTACGATTCTACCGGCTGGCCGTGAACCAGACTACGAGAGTCATATGTATTGCCAGTTTGATGATTTCTATCTTCTCTTAGTTCTCTGGCGCCGCCGCCGTCTTGCCCTGGCGCCACTCCATCACGAAAGTGAAACTACCGCCTAAATTCGATCGCGATTTGATGCAGTCTGAAACCTGAAGGTACGACATATACACCACCTAAAGCCTAAAGTTAAGGGATCCCAAACGGGCCCCCGCGTCGCTCCGCACGAGCGACACGGGCGGCGACCCAAGCCACCGCCGACAGCCTCTTCCTCCGGCGTCTCCCTCCCTCGCCGCCTCCGGGATGCGCCGCCGGGCAAAGCCCGTGTGGCAGCGGCGGCGGCGGGGCTTCTTCTCCACGGGGCGGGCGGCTCGTGGCTGGCTCGTGCGGCGCTGGCGCGTGGTCGTCGCGAGCTCGGCGTCGGCGGGCTGATGCTCCTCTCCTCCGGCGGGGGCGGCGGATCCGGGGCCCTCACGCCCGGATCGGGTGGTGTGCGGGCGGGGCCGGCCTGCAGCGGCGGCCCTGGCGCCGTGGGATGGTGGCCCGTGTTGCGGCCGATCTGGTCCGGCGCAGCGCGGCGCGGGCGTGGCCCGGTGGTGCTCTGGCTGGGAGGTGCGGCCAGAGGGGAGGTATTGCTCGAGGTGCGGGCGCGGCCGGGTCTGCGCGGGGAGGTGCGGCACGAGGTGCCCGGCGGCATGGTTCTGCCGTCGTGAGGATGCGCATCGGCGCCCTGCCCTGGTCGGGCGGCTGTTGCGGTGGAGGCTGGATCTCGGGGCGGCGGCCCCGGGACAGTGGTGGTGACGACGGCTGCGGTGTTCACGCGGGCGAAGCAGTGGCCGTGGTATGCCGGTTGGTCCAGCCGGTCTTCGGTCGTGGGGTGCGGCTGCTGGTGAAAACCATGCCTGACTGCGGTCGGGGTGACGATGGCGGCGCCCACGGGCGTCGTGACCCTGTTGAGGGCGTCGTCGCTGCAGCTTGTCTCCCTGACTGAGTTTCCGGCTGTGGGGACTCGTGGATGGCGCTAGTCCAAGATGGTGGCTGAAGGTGTTGCCGGGGCGGCGGCGCCGGGTTCGGTGGTGGCGGCTTCGGCCAGGGGGTGGTGCGTGTCTGGTCGCGGTGGATCGTGGGATCCCGTGGCCAGAGTGAGGTCGGTCTCGGCAGAGGTGGTGGTTAGTGGGCGGCGGTCGGTGGTGGCAGGTGGTCGGCACATCTCCGGGAGAAATCCTTGCTCCGGTCTTCACCGGAGCCGACAACGGCGGCGCCCGCGGGTGCCGCGATCTTTCTTGGAAGCGTCGTCGTGGAGGTGCTCCTCCTTCTCCCCACGGCTTTGGCTCCGGAGGGAAACCTCAGATCCGCTGGATCGGGTGATGGAGGCGTCTTAGCGTCTTTCTCCTCCTTGGGGGCATCGTCTCGGAGCCGGCTACGACTGAGAGACCGGTGGATGATGGCATCTTCACCGTCGATGGCGGCATCTTCGCCGCGTGGTTTGCTGAGGTGGGGCGCTGGTTTCTGTTTGGCAACGATGATGGCGTCGAGAGGAGCTTGGGTCGCGGCGTGGTCTTCGGTAGTCGGTTCTTCCCAGCGTGTCCGAGGTGCTCTTCCGTGGTTGCTTGGTTGCTTTGAAGTCGGAGCTGCGTTGGAGTGAGTCCAGGTGGTGACGATGACAGACACTCGGCGGTCGTTTGCGGAGGGCACGGTCGGCGCAAGTCCTGCATATTTCCCTTCTGTTGCTCGTCGTCAAAGTCGGAGCTGTCGGTTGCTTGCGCGTGTGGCCATCCGTTGGCATGTGCCGTCGTGGATTATGTTCCATGTCGGTGGCCAGGTTGGCCGGTGGTGCCCATGTCATGTGGGTTGTGTTGTATCGGTTTTAGCCCGGTTTTCCATCAATTAACCGGGCAATTCTCTTCTTCTTAATCAATGAAAATGGCAAGTCTTTTGCCTCGTTTAAAAAAAAAAAAGCCTAAAAGTTAATTCTATCTCAATTTATGTGGCCCTTCAAGGATGATGGTTGCCGTGCTGGATTTCACACTGTCTAGATTGTGGCGCTCTCGGAGAATTGAGCAATGCTCTGCTGCCCAGCCGCGACATCTCGGCATCATATCATTGTTTGTTAATTATCTCTACTTATCTTGACCTAATCAAGGTACAACTGTATACAAGATCTCCTTTTTAGATTGATTAGAGGTTAATGCCTTTACATTTTTGATAAGCGATAAAAGTTACTTATCGCAGAAGACAAATATCATAAGTTTATCAAATGGCGTAAGATTAGTAACTACTTATGCCTTGATGATTTTTGCTGCAATAACAAAGAAATCATGAGCCTTATACACTCTTTATGTCATCTTCGTTTTCATTCTACCCTCTGTTAAAAATTCAGTGTACTCGGCAGGTTGTGCCTAATATCCAAAATAATGTATCATGTCTCCTTTGCCCCCCCCCCCCCCCCCCCCCCCCCCCCGCTGGCTCCGCCCCTGGGGCCAAGTCAACCCATGGAGGGGCGTTGAGTTCGTCCCGTTGCAATCGTGAAGACGGCTTCATTCGGATGATTTTTCAAGTGTCTGAGTGTTAGGAGACTCCCTTTTAGGGCACTCGGCCGGACCGAAGTGTTTTTCCCAAACATTAAAGCGTAGACAATCAATCGGGTTGATTTAGAGCGAAAATCTCGCGAGTTTGAATGCAAAACGTGCGTGCGGAAGCGGTTGGGCCGCGCCGTGGTGGGGAAAGTGGGGTGTGGTGCCTGATTTCCCCCGCAGGATCCGCCACGTGCGTGATTTATTTTGCACGAGAGATAGCGTCCGATCTAGACTCGATGGTGGGAGATGTCCTGGCAGATTTTCCTGTAGTATAAATAGGAGCAAACCCTGCGGCCAAAATCGCCCAGATCCCCTTCTCTTTCTCCGTTTCTCATCCGCAACTCCTCCGCACTCCGCCGCGCCTCCCATCTCGCAATCCACCTCCCAACACCGATCCTCTCGGAAGAGATGGTGAAAGAATTGACCGCGAAGCTAGAGCGGGCGAAGAAGGCGTCGAGGGGGTCCTCGTCGAGCGCCGGCTCCTTGGCAGGCCAACTCGAGGGCGACTTGACTCCATCGCGAGCCATGCGAACCCGCCTGCTGGAGCTGGAGAGCCAAGAGCTCATGGCCGCCGGGAGTTGGAGGTTGCCGGAGACGGGCGAGCTGGAGCCATCGCCGCAGGGGGACCAGCGAGTGCTGCTGGTGATGCTCGTCGAGAGAGGTTTCTCGTTGCTTCCGCACCCCTTTGTTCGCGCATTTCTTGATTTCTTCGGGGCTCAGCTCCACCACCTTCCTCCCAACGATGTCTCCTACCTAGCTGCCTTTGTCTCCTTTGAGAAAACTTCAGAGGGTGTCATCCCCACCGGGGGCTTGATACGTCTCCAACGTATCTATAATTTTTATTGTTCTATGCCATTATATTATCAATCTAGGACACTTATATGCAATTATATGCTATTTTATGTCCATTTTGGGAACTAACCTATTAACCCAGTGCCAAGTGCCAGTTGTTGTTTTTTGCATATTTTTGGTTTTCCAGGAAATATGTACCAAACGAAGTCCAAACCTTACAAAACTTTTTGACGATTTTTTTCCGGACAAAAGAGACCCAGTAAGCTTCAGGAGGAGTCAGGAAGCTGCACGGGGAGGCCACAAGGCATCTGGGTGCGCCCGGGGGGTAGGCGCGCCGACCTGCCTTATGGGGCCCGTGTGGCTCCGTTTGACCTAATTCTGCTTTTATAAATTCTCAAATATCGGGAAACCAACAGGGAGGCACCCGAAACACTTTTTCCACCGCCGCAAGCCTCTATTCCGACGGGAGGCCATCTGGAGACCTTTTTCGGTGATCTGCCGGAGGGGGGATCGACCACGGAGGCCATCTACATCAACATTGTTGCCTCCATGATGATGCGTGAGTAATCCACCGCAGACCTACGGGTCCGTAGCTAGTATCTGGATGGCTTCTTCTATCTCTTTGATCTTCAATAAAAAGCTCATCACGATCTTCACAATGATCTATTCGATGTAATCTTATTTTGCGGTGTGTTTGTTGGGATCTGATGAATTGTGGGTTTATGATCAGATTATTCATGAAAAGTTGTCGAGTCTCCTCTGAATTTCAATATGCATGATTTTATAGCTTCGTATTTCTATTTGGTTTGGCCAACTAGATTGATTTATCTTTAGTGAGAGTGGTGCGTTGTAATGGGTTCAATCTTGGGATGCTTTATTCTCGTGACAAAAAGGGCAAGACACGTATTTGTATTGTTGCCATTAAGGATAAAACGATGGGGATCTGAACATATTTCTTTTCTTACTTTGTTTACATCATGTCATCTTGCTCCAAGCATTACTTCGTTTGTTATGAACTTAATACCATAGATGCATGCTGGATAGCGGTCGATTGGTGAAGTAATAGTAGTAGATTCAGAATCGTTTCGGTCTACATGTTTATGGATGTAATGCATGATCATTTCCGTGAATAACATGTCATAACTATGCGCAATTCTATCAATTGCCCAACAGTAATTTGTCTACCCACCGTATGCTACTTTCGAGAGAGAAGCCTCTAGCGAACACTATGGCCCCCGGGTCTACTTAAACATAAAAACAAAAACATCTCATTCACCTTGCTTCCCTTTATTTACTTCTATTTTAGTTTGAATTTACAATATCTATTCTATCAAGATTTAATCCTTGCAAGTAACGAGTTCAAGGGGATTGACAACCCTCTTGCCCGTGTTGGGTGTAAGTGTTTGGTTTTGTGTGTATAGGTGATGTTGAAAGGAATTTGCATTGGTTCTCCTATTGGTTCGATAACCTTGGTTCTCACTGAGGGAAATACTTATCTCTACTGTGCTGCATCACCTCTCCTCTTCGGGAAAAATCCCAATGCAGCTCACAAGTAGCAGGAAGAATTTCTAGCGCCGTTGCCGGGGAGCATCATCATATTCTTGTCAGGCACCTACACATAAATTATCTTCACTTGTTCTACTTTTTATTTGCTGTTATCTTTTACTTCATATAAAAATCAAAAATACAAAAATATTTCTATTTGCTTGTTTGCTTAGTTATCTAGTTTACTTGCTAGTTTACTCGTTTGCGTGTTAGTTTACTTGTTTGCCTCTATGTCTCAAGAAAATATCAAATTGTGTGACTTCTCAAATACTATTAATAGTGATTTTATTATTACTCCAATACCATCTGCCACTAGTGCGGAAGCTTTTGATATTAATGCCGCTTTGCTAAATCTTGTTATGAAAGAACAATTTTCGGGAAGTCCTAATGAGGACCCCGCTTCTCATCTTAATGCTTTTGTTGAATTACGTGATATGCAAAAGAAAAAGGATATGGATAATGATGTGGTTAAATTGAAATTATTTCCTTTTTCACTAAGATATAAAGCTAAAACTTGTTTTTCATCCTTGCCACGCAATAGTATTGGAACTTGGGATATGTGTAAGGATGCTTTTATTGCCAAGTATTTTCCTCCCGCTAAGATTATATCTCTCCGAAACCAAATTATGAATTTTAAACAACATGAGCAAGAGCATGTTGCACAAGCATGGGAGAGAATGAAAATTATGATTAGAAATTGTCCCACTCAAGGCTTAAATTTATGGATTATAATATAAAATTTCTATGCGGGACTAAACTTTGTGTCGAAAAATCTTCTAGACTCTGCTGCAGGTGGTACTTTTATGGAGATTACATTGGGAGAAGCTACTAAATTACTGGATAATATCATGACAAATTATTCCCAATGGCACACCGAACGAGCTCCAACTGGTAAGAATGTAAATTTTGTTGAAGAAATCGCTACTTTGAGTGATAAGTTGGATTCTCTTATGAATATGTTTGCAAATAAGAATGATCAAGTTGATCCTAATGATGAGACATTATCTACTTTGATTGAGAAAAATACTGATGCTATTGATGTGAACTTTGTCTCTAGAAATAATTTTAATTACAATGATTATAGAGGTAATTTCAATCCTAGACCTTATCCTGGTAATTCCTCTAATAATTATGGCAATTCTTATGGTAATTCCTATGGTAACTCTTCCAATAATAATAATAGGATGCCCTCTGATCTTTAGAACACAATTAAAGAATTTATTAGTTCTCAAAAGATTTTTAATACTATGGTAGAAGAAAAACTACATAAAGTTGACAATATGGCTAGAAACATGGATAGGATTGCTCATGATGTAGAAACTCTTCAAAGTAAAACTTTGCCACCCAGGCATGATATTAATTAGACTATTAAATCCATCCAAATATTTATTGATGAAAGTAAGGAGAGAACCGCTAGGTTGAGAGATAAGCGAGAATTCCAAGAAAAATCGCTTCCTCCCCGTTTTTATCGTAATCATGATGAAGATGTTAAAATGATTGGTGTTTCTCCTATTGAATCTTTATTTACTAATATGAAAATAGATGATAAAGGGACCCGAGATGAGTCAACTTTAGCTAGAAGGCATCCCGTTTGTTCGGAGGGTGATGATCTTATTGATAAAAATAAAAAAAGTGGATTTGGAGAGGTCAAAACTTTAAATAGTGATGCACCCACTACTTTGGATTACAAGGACTTTAATTATGAAAGTTGATCTTTAGTTGAATTTGTTTCCTTGCTGCAATCCTTGGTTATCTCACCTAATGCTTATGAACGAAATAAAGCTTTCACTAAACATATCGTAGAAGCTAGATAAAATCTCATGAGGAGAAACTTGAGTTAGTGGTTTCAATACCTAGAAAATTGCATGATTAATGGGAATCTACTATTAAAATTAAACTTAAATATTATGAATGCAATGCCTTTTGTGACCTTGGTGCTAGTGTTTCTACAATACCGAAATCTTTATGTGATGTGCTAGGTCTCACTGATATGAATGAATGTTCCCTTAACTTGCATTTAGCGGATTCAACTATTAAGAAACCATTGGGTAGAATAAATTATGTTCTTATTCTTGCTAATAGAAATTATGTGCCTGTGGCTTTCATTGTGCTTGATATTGAATGCAATCCGTCTTGTCCAATTATACTTGGTAGGCCTTTCTTACAAACTATAGGTGCTATTATTGACATGAAAGAAGGTTATATAAGATTGCAATTCCCACTAAAGAAAGGGATGGAACACTTCCCTATAAATAGAATTAAACCGCCTTATGAATCTATTATGAGGGCCACCTATGGAATTAATTTGAAAGATGACAACACTTGATACTATGCATTATGCCTAGCTAGTGGCATAAAACAATAGCGCTCTTTGGGTGGCAACCCAATAGCTATCTTTAATTTTTTTTTGATTTATGTTTTGGTGTGTTTACATGATTATTTATACTGTAATTATTATGTTTTTATGTTTAAATTAGTGTTTGTGCAAAGTAAAGCCTTTGGGATGATTTGGAAGATAGTAGAATCAATACGGTGCAAAAACAGAAACTTTTGCGTCCAGTGCAGAATTTCTCTGATTTTACTGGTATGTCTTTTTTATCTGAATTTTCTAACAAGGTATTGGTATAAAAATTTCCTAGGTTGTCCTAATTTTTCAGAATTTTCGGAGGTACAAAAGTATAATTTTTCTACAAATCTTTACAGACTGTTCTGTTTTAGACAGATTCTAGTTTTGCTTGCATAGCTTGCTTGTTTTGATGACGCTATGTATTGTATCGGGGGGTATAAGACATGGAGAAGTTATAATACATTGCCTATTATGCAATAATGAAATATGAATCAATTTATAACAGTACCTAAAGTATTTTATATGTCTATTATACTAACAGATCTCGTGAGGTTTTGTTGAGTTTTGTGTGCTGAAGTTTTCAAGTTTTGGGTGAGGTTTAATTGTTTCTGTCTCTTCTTTTTGGCAGAGTGCTTGTGAGCTTGGGGCTCGGTACAATGCCCTGGAGAAGGAGGTGTTGGACCTTCGGATGAACCTGGAGGCCGAGAAGCTCAAGAGTGCGCGCCTAGAACAGGAGAAGCGCTCATTAGGAGGTAAGCATCCCGTCTGACTGTTTTCTGCAATTCACTTTTGAAAGCACAACTTCTCCCTAGGTGGTTTTGGTAATTAATAACAACATATATTTCATTGGACTAATGTTTCCACCAAGTATATTTCAGGAAAGTTCAATGAATGGATTGGCGAAAGGATTGTGAGGAGACCCCCTAGATGCAAGGAACATCTATTGGCAACAAGCTTGAAGACTCTACATTTTACATTTTCTGAGAAATCACTTTTGAGTCCATAGGAAAGCCAATACTATTAAAAGGGGATGAGGTTTCTATAATGATCTGGTTGCTCAAGTGCTTAGAGATTAGCCACCAAAAATACACATGAAATTCTCCCACAAAATCTCTGTCTAAACCCTACCAGTAAAATCGGTGCCACCAACTTTTCATATTCGGCCCTACCACTAAAATTGGTTAGGTGTCGCTTGGGAGCCTCCTTTTTTGTGTTGTGGAGTTGAACCAAGAAGTTTGTACGGGCAAGGAGATCGCCTACTTCGTGAAGATCTACCCATAGTGAGGCTAGTCCTTCGTGGACGGAAGCCGTGATGGAATAGACAAGGTTGCTACTTTGTGGACCCTAACGGGTGGAGCCCTCCGTGGACTCTCGTGGCTACTACCCTCCGTGGGTTGAAGTCTTCATCAGCGTGGACGTACGATAGCACCACCTATCGGAACCACGGGAAAAATCTTCGTGTCATCAATTGCGTTTGATCTTCATATCCCTAACTTTACTTTCATGTGCATGTCTTTACTTTTCGCTGCTATACTCTTAGACTTGCATGTGTAGGGTGTACTTTACTTGCTACAATTGCTAAAACTTGTCAACACCTAAAATTGGGAAAATGCTAGATTTTTATTCGGTCAAGTAGTCTAATCTCCCCCCCTCTAGACATACTTCGGATCCTACAAGTGGTATCAGAGCTTTGGTCTCCATTGCATTGGTTTTACAACTTAGGAGAGTATGGCGTCTAGTGAGGGAAGATATCATCGTAAAGGTCCATATTTTGATGGTACAAACTTTGCTAGTTGCAAGCATAAAATGAAAATGCATATTCTTGGTCATAACCCCGCCGTATGGGCTGTTGTTCATGTTGTATTGCAAGGTGAATTCTTTGGTGATGGAAAGTAATCGGATCGTGAAGCGACCGCGGAAGAATTAAAGATGTTGCAATAAAACGCCCAAGCATGCGACATTCTATTTAACTGCTTATGCCCCGAAGAGTTCAACAAGATAAGCCGTCTTGAGAATGCAAAGGAAATTCGGGATACTTTGGTTGATATGCACGAAGGTACCAAATCCGTCAGGGAATCTAAGTTGGATGTGCTACAAAGTCAACTTGACAAGTTCAAGATAAAGGATGGTGAGGGAGTCACAAAAATGTACTCTAGGCTTGCTCTCATCACAAATGAGATTGCCGACTTAGGAAGTGAAGAGATGACCGACAAATTCATCATCAAGAAGATCCTTAGAGCCTTGGATGGAAAGTACGACACCATATGCACATTGATCCAAATGATGCCAAACTACAAAGATCTCAAGTCTACCGAAGTCATTGGAAGGATTGTTGCTCATGAAATGTCACTCAAGGACAAAGAAGAACTTCACACCAAGTCAAGCGGTGCATACAAAGCTACAAGTGACACTCCCGCTACTTCAAGTGACAAACTTGTTACCAATGAAGAGATAAACCTCATGGTCAAGAAATTCAACAAGTTCTAGAAGAGTAGAGGCAAAGAGAGAAGCTCCAACTCAAGATATGAAGAGAAGCGTTCCTCTAGTCGTGAACGGAATTGTTACAATTGTGGAAGGCCCGGACACTACTCCAATGAGTGCCCCCCCACAGAAGAAGAGAAGAGCCACCTAGAAGACGAAGCTCAAGAGATGAATCACCTCGTAGAGAGAGAAGGAGTAGAGAAGATCGCTATGAACGAAGACCCTCCCGGAGAAGCAAGGACTCGGAGAAGAAGGACAAGTACACAAAGATCTACACAACAAGAAGACATCAAGCTCATGTTGGTGAATGGGTTTTCGGCTCCGATTCCGACAACCAATCCGAGAGAAGCTACCACTCCGACTCCGACTATAGTCAAGATGAAGGTGTTGCCGGATTAGCACTCGTAACCTCCAACTCCTATGGCATATTTGATTCATCAAATGAAGGAAGTGGAAGTTGCTTCATGGCTAAAGGCCCCAAGGTATCACACCCCGAATACATTGACTTGAATAGTGATGAGGATGATTTATTATGAGATGATGACTTGCTCTTTGATAAAACTAGTGATGTTAGTAAAAATGAACTTGATAATAATCATGCTAGTCAAGATAAGTCATGTGATGATAATAAGAAGGAGATTGAGCGTCTAACTAAAGAACTAAACACTCTTAAGTTAGCCCATGAATCTACTCAAGAAGATTATGTCGGAATCAGGGCTCCGGGGGCCCAAAGAGGTTCGAACTCTGGGGTGCACTGGTTCCCCCGCCCTAATCTACCTCGCAACCTCACGGGGACACTCCGACGTGCTCGAGCTAAGGAAGAAGAACTATGGACATGACAGTTTACCCAGGTTCGGGCCACCTTGCGGTGTAAAACCCTACTCCTGCTTGTCTGGATTGCTTGAGGGTGAGAGGGAGTACAAAGGTGTGTTCTGGCTAACTCTCAGTTGATCCCCTTCTACGGTGGCAGCCTGCCCTATCTTATACAGGCCCCGGTCCTCTTCCCCCGAAAATACAAGGCGGGACAGGACCGGACCAGTTTGAAGGGGGACAGGACCGTAGCTTATCCTGACAAAAGTAGTCTTTGCCTGCAAAAGCCTCCCGCCGTGACGCGCTGGTGGGCTCGGGGATGACCTCCGTCCTGACGAGCCCCTAGCCATGGTCTTCTTGCACCAAAATGGAAGCCTTTGGAGATTGCTTTGGGAACCGGCGAGCTGGCCCTGCTCCCTTTGCACAAAAGAGGAAAGCCTCCTCATCCGTGCCTGCTGGCACGGCTCCTGGCGCCGCCCGGCGTGGCACGCGTCACCCACGTGAAGACGCAGGACCGCACGACCCCGCCGGGCCACCCTTGACTAGTCCGCCCCGCAAGGGCCTCGGGGGCAGCTTCGGGAGGCGACCTCATGAGGGGGGCTTCGCGAGGCTCTTGATGATGCTTGCTGACGTGTGCCTCAGGAGGCGGGGGCCCTCACGAGGGTATTACTCATGATGTCCAATGGTGGGCCATGTTGGGCCCATGGCATGCGCCACATCTTGGGCCGCAGGCAGACGGGCCTGGGTACCCCCAGTCCCACGGGCCCGACAGTAGCCCCCGGGCCCGCGGCATGCATGATTCCGCCAGTTGGAGGGGCGAAACGGTGCGGGCCCCAACCGCCTGCAGGCCATGCGCGACGCGTGGCGCACGACGGGGTACAGGACGCCCCCACTTCCCCATGACACCTCGACACCTGCCCAGGCTGGCATAAAGCCTGCGTGTAGCGCGGGGCCATCATTTCTCTTCCTTACCCTTCATCCATCTCGCGGCGCCTCCCTTCTCTCCGCGAGACTCCTCCGATCTAATCTAAGGCGAGGCACGTCCCCTGACTCATTCGCAACCACGATACACAGATGGCGCCAGCCGGCAAGAAGGCGAAGGCCGTGGCCCCGACCGCAAGCCCTCATGCTGTCGGGCCAGCTCTCCTGCCTTCCTCTGTCGCCACGGAGGAGGACTTGGGCCTGGTGCTCCCACTGATAGCCGGCGACCAGAATGAGGGGCAGGCGACCGAGATCTGGCCAGGCTCGGTGGCGTGGAGCGGCCTGAGGGAGTCCACCTACCCCTTCTTCTTTCACATCGTATACACCGGGCTGGTCCTGCCGTTTTCTGAGTTCTTCTACGCCATCCTTTCCCATTACCGGATCCAGGCCCTGCACCTTCAGCCCAACTGCATCCTCCTCCTGGCTGTCTTCGCCTTCTACCGCGAGGCCTTCGTGGGAGTGAGGCCCTCGGTGATGCTCTTTCGCCACTTCTTCAGCCTGCGGTTCACGGCCGAGGACCAACGCTCCGTGTGCGTTTCCTTCGTCGACGTCGAGGGCAAGAATATCCGCCCGAAGGTTGGGAAAAAGGTGGAGGGCTATCGGCACCACCGGGTCTTCATGGACGCGTGCCAAGTCAGCCCGCTCCTCATGACCCTTGCGTCCTATCCTGAGCAGAACCCCGGGTGGGGCCACGAGAAGCTCACCGATCAGAGGGCGGAGCCCATCCTGGAGCGGATCACCGCACACGGGGATGCCCAACTGACAGGGGCGATGATCGTCAAGGAATTCCTAGGGCAGCGCATCGCGCCGCTCCAGGCACACTCATGGCCCGTGTGGGAGTACACTGGCGCGGGGGACGCGATGAGGCTGTACGTTGCCGGCCTGACGTCCGATGAGCTAGACGGGCCCTAGGGGCTCTGCTCGGCTTCACCGCTGAGAATCCTCCTGAGGCTGCGTCCCCGCTGTATAGCTATGACGACAAGGCGGAGCTTCTCGCGGATATGCCCGCCTTCGACAAATGGGGGCTCGTGCCAAGCGGTCGCGTTGGGTCGCACAAGGGCTCCTCCATCATGGTGCCGTCCTCTAGCAAAGGTGACGGCGGCGAGGACTCGGAGGCGACGGAGGAAGAGGAGGACGGCGGCCGGGCGCCGCCGCCCAATCTCCGCCGGTCCCTGCGCAGTTTCGGGGATGAAGACGACGACGTAGATGAGCGGCCCCGGGCGACGTCTCCTCGTCCAGCCGACACGATGGGGGGAACATGGCCCAACTTTTCAGGTTTACAGTACCAAACGAAGTCCAATTGCTCTGAAACTTTTTTATGATTTGTTTGGACCAAAAGAATACCTGGAAGCTTCGAGAGAAGACCGGAGACCACACGAGGGAGGCACAAGCCATCTGGGCGCGCCCATGGGGTCGGCACGCCCTAATGGCTTGTGCCCCTTGGTGGCTCTCCTTACCCCGTTCTCTGTCCCATAAATTCACATATATTCCAAAACCCTAGAGGGCATCCCGAAACTCTTTTTCCGCCGCCAGAAGTCTCTGTTCCATCGCGAACCCATATGGAGCTCCGTTTCGGCACCCTGTCGGAGGGGGATCGATCACGGAGGGCCTCTTCATCAAGCTTGCTACCCTCATGATGATGTGTGAGTAGTTCACCGCAGACCTACGGGTCCATAGTTAGTACCTAGATGGCTATCTCTCTCTCTCTTTTGATCTTCAATACAATGATCATCACATCTTCGCTTTGATCTATTTGATGTAATGCTTTTGTACGGTGTGTTTGTTGGGATCCGATGAATTGTGGGTTTATGTTCAGATTATTCATGAAAAGTATTTGAGTCACCTCTGAATATTATGATTCTTATTTGCATGATCATTATAGCTTTGTAATTCTCTCCGATCTATTGAAATAGTTTGGCCAACTAGATTGATATTTCTTCAGTGGGAGAGGTGCATTGTAGTGGGTTCAACCTGACGGGTTTATATATCCCAGTGACAGAAGGAGACAAGATACGTCTTTGTATTGTTGCCACTAATGATAAAATGATGGGGTTCATTCATATTAATTGAGTTTACTTTGTCTACATCATGTCATCGTTCTCGATGCATTACTCTGATTGTCATGAACTTAATACGTAGAGAGGCAAGCATAGAAGCGCTCTTGAAGTGGAGTAATAGTAATAGAAGCAGGCAGGAGTCGGCCTATTTGTCTTGGACGTGATGCCTATATACACATGATCATTGCCGTGAATATCGCATAACTATGCGCTTTTCTATCAATTGCCCAACAGTAATTTGTTTACCCACCGTATGCTTATTTTCATGAGAGATGCCGCTAGGGAAAACTATGCCCCCCGGGTCTATTCATCAATATTTATAAACATTACAATACCTTGCTGCCTTTATTTACTTTTTATTTTGTTTTGCAAATTAAAATTATCTACTATTATCTACACACTTCACTTGCTTGCAAATAACGAGATCAAGGGGATTGACAACCCTCTTGTCCGCGTTGGGTGCAAGCTGTTTGCTCTTTTGTGTGCAGCCGCTGAAGACGGTTGTTGATTGATATTTCTATTGGTTCGATAAACCTTGGTTTCATAACTAAGGGAAATACTTACTCGTATTGTGCTGCAATTACCCATTCCTCTTCACGGAAACCCAACGCAGATCACAAGTATCTATATACTATCACTAGCATTGCTTCATAGTTTTCATACCACCATTGTCCATCTCATAGTGTGTGACCTTCTTGTTTGTTGTAGTAATTCTATTCCAAGAGGGCGCTATTCTATTTTTATTCTCTTTGCACAAAACTAGTTCCTCAATTTGGTATTAATACTAGTTAATTAAAATAAACAAGAAGTCCGAAAGGAGCATTTGATCGCAATTTTTCACTCATATATAGCTATGGATAGAACTTTCTCATGGCACCACATGCATTAGTGCCTACTGACAAGTGCTAGGTTTTGGCACTTGACCTCCGTTTTTTAATAATACAAAAATGGTATTTCATAGTTCTTTTTAAATGAATTTTGTCTTGAGTACATATGTATTTTCTCTATGCACGTGTATAAATTCATTTTTTGAGAATCATAAAAATTCATTAATTGTTTTTTGAGGGGTAAAGCCAACTTTATTAATCAAAAACCACAACTAGTGGGATACAATTTGTGTCATGTGGTTGGCCAAACCAAACATGACGACTCGGAGCTAAAGTAAGAGAAAATCTAGCTAAATTGTGCGCGTCAACATTGACAGCGTGACCCTCAAAAGTAAAAATACAATTAAAAGAAGTTGTTCTGGTTTTGATCTCGCAGTTCCTGTTCTGCCTTGGCTGCCTTGTTTGATGTCTCCCACAACTTGTTTTGAGTCACATGAATAACAAAGTTATGTAGATGAATATCCACCGCTAGTGATAGAGCCTCTCGGCATGCCATTGCATTCAACGCCATTGGATCACAGACGCCAGCAATGACTAGCGACGAGCTGCCAATATAATTAAAATTATGGTCTGCACACTGCCGACGCCAACCCCCCTGCCTCGCCTAACCTCCGCATCAACGTGGATTTTAGCATAATCTGGTGGGGGGGGGGGGGGGCTTTGGTCTTGCTACTCTCGAGCTCGCCGTGGCAGTACCCGCTGCTACTACTCTCGGTTTCTTCTCTTGTAACATCTGGAGGTCGGCTATGAATCTGTTTACGAAAGCATGCAACACCGCTAGTGTTTGGAAGATTCCTTCATGGATAACGTTTCATTATGACGACCAAATGGCCCAAAGTGTGACCGTCTTGTGCACAAACTTCTCATGTGATAATGAATCGAGAAGTGAGAAGAGCCATTGTTTCGCATTAGGATCCATCGCAGCGATAAAATTTTTCCCAAGTTATTCATCGATAAGGGCCCATGAACACCTTGATGTCGTACATTCTTGTAGGGAATGCCTCCATGAGTCTGGCGCACCGCAAAGGCCACACGATGTCGAAAATGACATGTGTCTATGGGCCCTGACATCTTAAGTCGGTAGAGATTGTTTAGAAAGCCTCGAAAGAAACATTCTGATCTTTCCCGGTACCTGGGTTTTCCAAAGATTTTTCCACGCCCCTTCTTCTATGTTCCATCTGGAAGAACCCGCCGAACCCTCAAGCCAAGCCTCTCTTCTTTGCCTAGTTTCTACTAGCATTCTATAGGAAGATTTGACGGAGAAAAAAACGTTCTTTTCGTAGTTCCAGCTCGAGAAATCTGGAATATTCATGGTGCAAAGCGGAATGCCCAAAATGACCGCAAAATCAAAGGGGAAAAATACCCCATGTATGCGCTACCTGTTCCATGTGGCTATGGCATCTATCAATTCCCCAACATTGGTAGGCGGATTCTAGACTAAACATCCATATGGCCGCATCATCTCATCCCGAGGTAGCCAATTTTCATTCCAAATGTTTGTGTTCTCCATGTTGCGTATCTGCTTGATCAACCCCCGTTTTAAGGTGCCTCTGCCTTCTACAATCGCCCTCCAAATGTTACTTGGATAACTGCCCAGACTTGCATGCAATATAGATGACTTCGGATAGTAGATGCTCTTCAAAATACGTGCACTCAATGACTCGGGTTGTTGCAAAATCTCCCATACCTTTTGTTGTGTCATGGCCTTCCAAGAAACCCAATGCATTGTGTTGTCCATCTTTGCTACCCCACCAAAACTTCTTGATCAACATGTTAAGATGTTCACACAAACCTCTAGGAAGTTTGAAGCACGACATGGAATATACTGGGACTTCCTATGCAACTGCCTTGACCATCACCTCTTTGCCCGCTGTTGACATTGTATTTTCAATCCAGCCCTCGACCTTGCTCCACAAATGGTCTTTGAGATACTTAAATGCATCATTTTTTGAGCTCCCAATATCAGATGGCATGCCCAAGTATTTCTCATTCGGTGTTTCATTGGGAACATTCAACAAACCTTTGATTTCATTACGAATTAAAGACAAAAATTCATTAAATAATACAATACATTGTACGCTACCCAACTTAAAGATAAAAATCTGGCCCAAAAACAAAAAAACGCAAGCACATTTTTGTTTATCTGTTTTATATATGACATACAAATATGTATATTGGTGAAACTTCATACAAATATACTGGACATCTATATGTACAAAAAAACAGAATTTTTTGAGCTATGAAAGTTAATATTTTCAAACCTTTCTTTCCAATCCTCGTTGGAGCCCGTCCCCCAAACCAACATTCTGCTACTAGCCTGCCTATGCTATCCTTTTAACAGTTTGTGACACGTTGGATGAGTTATGTTCATGGTTATTTCGCAAAACACAAAAAATATGTGCACCATTTGGGTTTAACAGTTAGTGCGCGTGAGCGGCCCTTGTCGAGGGAGGAGAGAGAAGCCATGGAGGCTAGAAGGGGGCACAAGGACACGAGGGGAGGCGGTGGACAGCGGGGTTGGAGTGTCCGCCGGCAAAAGGCTGTGCGCGGAGGGGCTTAGAAGACGATGAAACTTGATGTAAATAACCTCGAGGGTGGAGGCAAAAAGTGATTTTGCCTGGTGAAAATGCAAATATGATAGATGAGGCGATTAGGGTGTGTCGGGTTTCTCACCGTAAAAGAATTGAAAACTCAGGGTGCATCGAGCCTATCGCGTAACCAAAAGGGGGAATACTCTAAGAGGGAAGAAAGATAAGGCCCTTTTCTGTGTGCTTACACACATCAGAGGAAAAAAAGAAAAACCTTATTTGATGCTTGTTGCGTCAAATAGGCGACCAATCGCAAAGAGCACGTAAGCTGGGCCGGCCCATTTACGATTTTCTCTCGTTATGCACCAGACAATGTACATATGGATTTCTCAGGAGCTCCTAATCAGCGTTGTAGGCGCCCCCGATCAAGGAACTACCGCACGCAGCAGCTTGGTTTGGGCCATCCCAGTTACACTTGCTGGGTGCTCACCCTCTTCCTTCATTCGCTGTCTGTTTGCTCGTTTTACGGTTGTCTGGTCAACGGTTCACCATTTAAATGTTGATATTTTCAAGAAAAACACGATTTTTTTCACAAATATTGAAATTTTTCATAAATTAAAAAATGACCACGGATTTTGCAAAAGGTTCATTAAATTTGAATAAATGTTCATCGTTTTTGAAAAAACTTCACCGAGTTTAATTTTTTTAATATATTTTTTCCAAAAAGTTAAACTATTTGAAAACAAAATCATTGAATTTGAAAAAAGTTCATCGAATTTGGAAAAAAGTTCATCATTTTTGGAAAAATTTCATCTGATTTGAAAAAATGTTCATTGATTTAGGGAAAAATTTCACCGAATTTGAAAAAAAGTTCATCGATTTTGGAAAGTTCATTGAATTTGAAAAAAGTTCATTGAATTTGAAAAAAAATTAATCAAATTTGGAAAAGGTTCATCGGATTTGAAAAAGGTTCATCAAACTGGAAAAAGATTCATCAAATTTTAAAAAAAGTTCATTGATTTTAGAAAAATGTTCATTGAATTTGAAAAAAGTTCATCAAATTTGGAAAAAAAGTTCCATCGAATTCTAAAAAAAGGTTCATCGATCCATTCAAAAGTTCATTGAATATGAAAAATATGAATATGAATACAGATATACTGGACATCTATACATACGTGTACAAAGAAACATAATTTCTGAGCTATAAATATTTCAAACCTTTCTTTCCATTCCTCGTTGGAGCCCGTCCTCCAAACTGACTTCTGCGACTAGCCTGCCTATGCTTTCCTTTTAACAGTTTGTGACACGTTACATGAGTTATGTCCATGGTTATTTCGCAAAACCAAAAATTTATGTGCACCATTTGGATTTAACAGGTAGTGCACGTGAGCGGCCCTTGTTGAGGGAGTAGAGTGAAGCCATGGAGGCTAGGAGTTGCACGAGGGCGCGAGGGGAGGCGGTGGACGACAGGGTCGGAGTGGCCCCGGCGAAGGACTGTGCGAGAAAAGGCTTAGAAGACGATGAAACTTTATGTAAATAAACTCGACAGTGGAGGCAGAAAGAGGATTTGCCTGGTGGAAATGCAGATATGGCAGGTGAGGCCATTAGGGTGCATCGAGTTTCTCTCCGTAAAAAGCATTGAAACTCAGGGTGCATCGAGTCTGTCGCGTAACCAAAAGGGGGATACTCTAAGAGGAATTTAAGAGGGAAGCAAGATAAGGCTCTTTTCTGTGTGCTTACCCATATCAGAGGGAAAATATGACAAACCTTATTTGACACTCCTTGCATTAAATAGGCGCCCGATTCAGGAACTGGCACACGCAACTGCCTGGTTTGGGTCAGCACAGTTACACGAGTTGGGTATTCGCCCGCTCCCTTCCTTCGCTCTCTGTTGGCTCGTTTTACGGTTGTCTAGTCAAGGGTTCACCATTTGAACATTGATATTTTCAAGAAAAACAACAATTTTCTTTTAACAAAATCAAATAATTTCGTGAATTAAAAAATGTCCACGGATTTTGAAAAAAGTTGATCAAATTTGAAAGAATGTTCATCGTTTCTGAAAAATCTTCATCGAGTTTAATATTTTTTCCATAGAATTTGAAAAACAAATTCATCTATTCTAGAAAAAAAAATCATTGAATTAAAAAAACATACAATTTGGAAAAAAAGTTCATGAACTTTTTAAAGTTCATCGAATTTGAAAAAATGTCCATCGATTTAGGAAAAGTTCATCAATTTTGGAAAAATTTCACCGAATTTGAAAAAAAATCATCGTTTTGGGAAAGTTAATTGAATTTGAAAAATGTTCATCAAATTTTAAAAAGAGTTCATAGAATTTGAAAATGTTTCATCAAATTTGAAAAACGTTTATTGAATTTGAAAAAGGTTCCTCGAATTTGGAAAAAGTCCAGCGAATTGTAAAAAAAAAGGTTTATCGATTCGTTAAAAAGTTCATAGAATATGAAAAAGATGAATATGAAAAGTAAAAAAGAAACACCGAAAAAATAAAACAGAAAACAGAAAAAAGCAAACAGAAAAAGAAACCAAAACAAAAGAAAACCGGGTAGAAGAACCCCACCGGAACCTAGGCGAGAAAACCGGGTGAAAAACCCAAAATTAAGGCTTACAAACACTAGGGAAAGAAGAAAAGAAGTAACCTTGCACAAGCCCTTTTTTTGCGGGTAACTTAGAGAGCTTTATTCAGATAAAAGCATTCCCAGGCAGTCTGCCAAGAGACTTGTCACGAGGAAGCTAGGGGTATCATCAAGCCAGCTTTCGGTCACATTCAAGGTGCAGGCATGTTTTGCACAAAGATGCACCGGAATGTTTGCTGGCCTGTTTACATGCTGAATAGCAAAAGATGTAAAAAGACTACTAAGCTCTCCTATTTCTAGAAGGATAGGGGCCACAATTGAGCGAGAATTGTGGCGAGAGTTCCAGAGTTTAACCAACTCTAGGCAATCCACTTCCATTATCACATGCGAGAACCACCGAAGTGCAGCGAAACGGGCTCCATCCCGCAGTGAAAAAGCTTCAATGATCAAGGGGTCCGAAACCCCCATATAAGGCTTGTACCAGGATCCCACCAGGGCGTTCGACGAATGGGCGACGCTACCTGCGCCTCCCCGACCATCAGCAAAGTTGAGCGCGCGGTCGGTGTTGATTTTGACAGTTCCGGTGTCTGGCGGCCGCCAGCCAAAACCCGGCAGGATAGAGGCGGCCTTGCGTGGTAAATTGAGCAGTGCTATCGCCTCCCTAGTAGCACGCATAGTCGCCACCGGATCCCGAGCTTCTTCTCCATGCTTTACACGATTTCTGGAATGACAAATTGACCACATTATGGTGGTGATCTTGGCACGATCATCCTTAGTGAAACGAGGGTCACATGCGATATCCCTCTCCCATGAGTTCGGGTGTAGCCAAGGCAGCCGCAAGCCGAACCACGCGCACGCCTCCTCCCAGAATCCCCGGGCATGTGGACAATGTATGAGAGCATGCATCAAATTCTCGTCCATGTTTGAGCAGATTTTGCAGCGTTCAAATTCTGCAATTGGCGATGTGACATGGCTTGAGACTGCGTCGGTATTTCCCCAAAGAGGAAGGGATGATGCAGCACAGCGACGGTAAGTATTTCCCTTAGTTATGAAACCAAGGTTATCGAACCAGTAGGAGGATCACCACCACCCAATAAGCAGCACCTGCACACAAACAACAAATACTTGCAACCCGACGCGAAAGAGAGGTTGTCAATCTCTCTACGGTAAAAAGATAGATTAGGTAGTGATAGATAGGAGAGATAGATCTCTCAAGAACACAAAATAAAAAGAGCAAATAAAATATGCAGCAATATATTTTTGGGTTTTTGGTTTTGTAGATCTAAAAACAAAGATGCAAAAAGATAGATCTGAAAGCAATATGTTGGAAAATTAGACCCGGGGGCCGTAGGGTTCACTAGTGGCTTCTCTCATGAGTATAGCGCACGGTGGGTGAACAAATTACTGTTGGGAAATTGATAGAAAATCGAATAGTCATGACGATATCCAAGGCGATGATCATTATATAGGCATAACGTCCAAGATAGGTAGACCGACTCCTGCCTGCATCTACCTCTATTACTCCACACATCAACCGCTATCCAGCATGCATCTAGTGTATTAAGTTCATGGAAAAACGGAGTAATGCAATAAGAATGATGACATGATGTAGACAAGAGATATTCATGTAGGAATAGACCCCATCTTGTTATCCTTAATAGCAACGATACATGCGTGTCTTGTTGCCCCTTCTGTCACTGGGAAAGAACACCGCAAGATCGAACCCATCAGAAAGCACCTCTTCCCATGGCAAGAAAAATCGATCTAGTTAGCCTACCTAAACCAAAGATTCGAAGCAGAAATACGAGGCTATAAGTAATCATGCATATAAGAGATCAAAGAAGACTCAAATAATATTCATGGATAGAAACTGATCATGAACTCAAAATTCATCGCATTCCAACAAACACCCCGCAAAAGTTTACATCAAATAGATCTTCAAGAGACCATTGTATTGAGAATCATAAGAGAGAGAGATAGGAAGCCATCTAGCTACTACCTACGGACCCGTAGGTCTATGGTGGACTACTCACGCATCATCGGAGAGGCACCTATGAGGAAGATGAACCCCTCCGTGATGGTGTTTAGATTGGATCTCGAGGTTCTGGAACTTGCGGCGGCTGGAATTGTGTTTCGTCGACTCCCCTAGGATTTTTTTAATATTTGGGAATTTATAGGCATCAGAGGCGGTGGAGAGGGGCCCCGAGGAGGGCACAACCCATCAAGGTGCGCCGGGGCCCCCCTGGCGCGCCCTGGTGGGTTGTGGTCTCCTCAGCCCACTCCCCCGGCACTTCTTTGGCCCACTGGGTGTCTTCTGGTCCAGAAAAAATCTCCAAAAAGTTTCGTCGCGATTGGACTCCGTTTGGTATTGATTTTCTGCGAAGTAAAAAACAAGCAAAAACAACAACTGGCACTTTGGCACTATGTCAATAGGTTAGTCCCAAAAAATGATATAAAGTTGTTATAAAATGATTGTAAAACATCCAAGAATGATAATATAACAGCATGGAACAAGCAAAAATTATAGATACGTTGGGGACGTATCAACATCCCCAAGCTTAATTCCTACTCGTCCTCGAGTAGGTAAATGATAAAAAACAGAATTTTTGATGTGGAATGCTGCCTAACATGTTCATCATATTCTTTTATTTTGTATAGCATGGACATTTGGACTTATAATGATTCAAAGCAACAGTCTAGTTTTAATATAATGACTTCAATACTCAAGCATGTCAACAAGCAACCATGTCTTTCAAAATATCAACACTAAAGAAAGTTATCCCTAGCCCATCATGCTCAATCATTGATCCATTCATGAAACACACTCAAATATTAGCTATAACCAATGCTCAAGTACGATCATAGTGCCCCCTAGTTGGTGCTTATAAGAGAAGATGGGGACTCAAAGCAAAAATAAAAATTGCATAAAGTAAATAGATAGGCCCTTCGCAGAGGGAAGTAGGGATTTGTAGAGGTGCCAGAGATCAAGGTTTAAATTGACAGAGAAAGAATATTTTGGGTGGCATGCTTTTCCTGTCAACGAAAATGACAAAGTAGCTCACAATACTTTCCATGCTAGATATATCATAGGCGGTTCCCAAACAGAAAATAAAGTTTATTCCTTTTTCCACCAAACTTTCACTTTCTATGGCAGGCCGTATCCACGGTTGCCTTCCATACCAACACTTTCCAAGGAATTTATTATTTGACAACATAAAGTAAATATTTTTTTCTTTTTCATTTCGGGAATGGGCATCCCTATTACCGCCGCACTCTCGTGCAATGACAAGTGAATAAACACTCATCTTTTGAATAACACATCTAGCATGGAAAAATATTGGACACCCCCACCGTTTCATGAGCGGTACGAGCACACAAAAGAGAAAATTTATTTTGAAAATTTAGAGATGGCACATGCAAATTTGCTTGGAACGGCATGGAAATACCGCATATAGGTAGGTATAGTGGACTCATAAGGCAAAACTTGGTTTAAGGATTTTGGATGCACAAGTAGTATTTCTACTTAGTACAAATGGAGGCTAGCAAATAGATTGAGAAGCAACCAAACCAAGAAACGAAAATTCACATAAGCGAGCATTGAGCATAACTAACACCGAATAACTCACCACAAGTAGGATGTAACTTCATTGCATAATTATTGACTTTCATGCATGCATAGGGAATCACAAACATTAACACCAATATTCCTACTAAAGCATAATTACTCACTAACATGACTCACATATTACTATCATCATGTTTCAAAACTATTACAAAGAATCAAGTTTAATTTGCCCAATGATCTTCATGAAAGTTTTTATTATATCCTCCTTGGATATCTATCACTTTGGGACTAGTTTCATATATTGCCATTGCTTTTTGGCAAGTTCAAACAAATTTAAGTGAAGCGCATGAGCATAAAGATTTCATCTCTCAAAAAGGTATAAGTGAAGCATGAGAGGGTTTCTTCAAAATTTACTAACTCTCAAATTAATCTAAGCGAAGCATGAGAGTATTTCTACAAAAATTTCCAAGCACACCGTGCTCAAAAAGATATAAGTGAAGCACTAGAGAAATTCTATAGCTCAAAAAGTTTAAGTGAAGCACATCGAGCAATTCTAACAAGTCATAGCATGATTTTGGCTCTCTCAAATAGGTGTGTCCAGCAAGGATACAAGTGACAAACTAACAAACAAGGCAAGCAAAGATACAAGACGCTCCAAGCAAAACTCATGATATGTGACGGATAAAAATATAGCTCCAAGTAAAATACCGATGGTCGTTAGAAGAAAGAGGGGATGCCACTCGGGGGCATCCCCAAGCTTAGTTGCTTGTTTCTCTTTGTATATATCTTGGGTGTGTGGTAGCATCCCCAAGCTTAGGATTTTATCACTCCTTATTCCTTCATCCATCGTGATCTCACCCAAAACTTGAAAACTTCAATCACACAAAACTCAAGAAAATCTTCGTGAGACCCGTTAGTATAATAAAGCAAATCACTACTTTAGGTGCTGTTGCAAACCTATTCATATTTTATTATTACATTATACCTACTGTATTTTAACTTTACCATGGCTTATACCCCCCAATACAAACCATAGATTCATCAAAACAAGCACACAATGCAACGAAAACAGAATATGTCTTAAACAGAACAGTCTGTAGTAATCTGTACTCTAACCATACTTATGTAACTCTAAAAATTCTGAAAAATTAGGAAAACGTAAGGAATTTGTATAGAAACACTGTGTTAAAATTTCCGCTGAAGATCACGTTACAGAAAAAAAAATGAAAATTCATATACTGGATGCAAAGTTTCTGTTTCAGATTCAGCATCACTTCTACTCATCCTATGAATCATCCTAAAGGATTTACTTGGCACAAACACTAAATAAACCATAAAAACACAATCATAACCAAGGCATAATTGTGTGAACACTCAAAAACATAAAGGAAAAAGCAAAAAAATATTTATTCATTGGGTTGCCTCCCAACAAGCGCTATCATTTTACGCCCCTAGCTAGGCATAACACATAGATTCAAGTATTGTCATCTTTGGTTTTGGATCCATAGGATGCCCTCATGATTGATTCATATGGTGGATTAATTCTTGTTCTAGGGAAGTGTTCCATACCCTTTCTCAAGAGAAATTGAAAACGAATATTGCCTTCTTTCATATCAATCACGACACCTATAGTACGTAAAAACGGTCTACCAAGTATAATGGGACAAGACGGATTGCAATCAATATCAAGCACAATAAAATCAATAGGCACATAGTTTCTATTTGCAAGAATAAGAACATCATTAATTCTTCCCAAAGGCTTTTTAATAGTAGAATCCGCCAAGTGCAAATTAAGAGAACATTCTTCAATATTGGTAAGACCGAGCACATCACATAGAGATTTCGGAATCGTGGAAACACTAGCACCCAAATCACACAAGGCAAAGCATTCATAATTTTTAATCTTGACCTTAATGGTAGGTTCCCACTCATCATGTAATTTTCTAGGAATAAAAATCTCCAACTCCAACTTTTCTTCAAAAGATTTCATCATGACATCAACGATACGTTTAGTAAAAGCTTTATTTTGCTCACAAGCATGGGGTTAATTCAACATGGATTGCAGCAAAGAAATACATTCAATCAAATAGCAACTATCATAATTAAAGTCTTTGCAATCCAAAATAGTGGGCACATCACTAGTTAAAGTTTTGACATCTTCAAACCCACTTTTATCAAAAATTTCATCAAGATTTTCACCCTCCAAATTATTGGAACGCCTTCTAGCTAAAGTTGACTCTACTTCAGTCCCTTCATTATCAATCTTAATATTACTAAACAAGGAATCAATAGAAGAAACAGCAATCACTTTAAGATCTTCATCTTTTTTATGAAGGCAATCACTAGAAAACGATTTTTCTAAGATTTCTCTTTTAGCTCTAAGCATAGCGGTTCTTTTCTTACTTTCTTCCATAGAGACATATAAAGCTTTAATAGATTCATCAATCTTAGGCACAAAAGCTTTCAACTTGAGATTTTCAACATCATGAGAAATTCTATCAATGCTTCTAGACATATCATCAATCTTATTCAACTTTTCCTCTATCGTAGTATTGAAAGCCTTTTGCGCATTGATAAATTCTTTAATATTACTCTCAAGATCAGAGGTGTTCCTATTATTGTTGTAAAAAAGAATTACCATAGGAATTACCATAATTATTAGAGGAATTTCTAGGAAAAGGCCTAGGATTAAAATTACCTCTATAAGCATTGTTGTTGAAATTGTTTCGCGAGACAAAATTCACATCTATGGAATCACTATTTTGCTCAATCAAGGTAAACATAGGCACATCATTAAGATCAATAGGAGCATTTTTACTAGCAACCAATTTCATCAAAGCATCAACCTTATCACTCAAAGTACTAATTTCTTCAACCGAATTAACTTTTTTACTAGTAGGTGCTCTTTCGTTATGCCATTGAGAATAATTAGCCATGATATTATCTAGCAATTTAGTAGCTTCTCCCAAAGTAATCTCCATAAAATTACCACCCGCGGCGGAATCTAAAAGATTTCTAGAGATAAAATTACACGCATAAATTTTTTGTATGATCATCCAAAGATTTAAACCATGAGTAGGACAATTTCTTAGCATCAACTTCATTCTTTCCCAAGATTGTGCAACATGTTCACGCTCAAGTTGCTTAAAATTCATGATTTGCGTCCTAAGGTAAATAATTTTCACGGACGGAAAATACTTAGTGATAAAAGCATCCTTGCACTTATTCCAAGAATCGATACTATTGCGAGGCAAAGAAGAAAACCAAATTTTTGCACGATCCCGCAAGGAAAAAGGAAATAGTTTCAGCTTAACAATATCATTGTCCACATCTTTTTTCTTTTGCATATCACACAATTCTACGAACGTGTTTAGATGGGACGCGGCATCCTCATTAGGAGTACCGGCAAATTGATCTTTCATGACAAGATTCAACAAAGCGACATTAATATCACAAGACTCCGCACTAGTGGCGGGAGGAGCAATCGGAGTACTAATAAAATCATTGTTATTAGTATTGGAAAAATCACACAACTTGGTGTTTTCTTGAGTCATCGTGACTACGCAAACAAGATTGCAAGCACGGAAGAGATCCGGGAAGAAAAAGGCAAACGAAAAAGAGGGCGAATAAAACGGCAAATTGGTGAAGTGGGGGAGAGGAAAACGAGAGGCAAATGGCAAATAATGTAATTGTAAGGAGATGAGATTTGTGATTAGGAACCTAGTAGATGATGATGGAGTCCCCTCGGCGCCCACGATAGGCACGTAGAAGAGGCTGCTTCCTCCCCGGCAATGGCGCCAGAAATTCCTTTGACGTGGCTTGAGACTGCGTCGGTATTTCCCCAAAGAGGAAGGTATGATGCAGCACAGCGACAGTAAGTATTTCCCTCAGTTATGAAACCAAGGTTATCGAACCAGTAGGAGGATCACCACCACCCAACAAGCAGCACCTGCACACAAACAACAAATACTTGCAACCCGACGCGAAAGAGAGGTTGTCAATCTCTCTACGGTAAAAAGATAGATTAGGTAGTGATAGATAGGAGAGATAGATCTCTCAAGAACACAAAATAAAAAGAGCAAATAAAATATGCAGCAATATATTTTTGGGTTTTTGGTTTTGTAGATCTAAAAACAAAGATGCAAAAAGATAGATCTGAAAGCAATATGTTGGAAAAGTAGAGCTGGGGGCCATAGGGTTCACTAGTGGCTTCTCTCATGAGTATAGCGCACGGTGGGTGAAAAATTACTGTTGGGAAATTGATAGAAAGTCGAATAGTCATGACGATATCCAAGGCAATGATCATTATATAGGTATCACGTCCAAGATAGGTAGACCGACTCCTGCCTGCATCTACCTCTATTACTCCACACATCGACCGCTATCCAGCATGCATCTAGTGTATTAAGTTCATGGAAAAACGGAGTAATGCAATAAGAACGATGACATGATGTAGACAAGATCTATTCATGTAGGAATAGACCCCATCTTGTTATCCTTAATAGCAATGATACATGCGTGTCTTGCTGCCCCTTCTGTCACTGGGAAAGAACACCGCAAGATCGAACCCATCACAAAGCACCTCTTCCCATGGCAAGAAAAATCGATCTAGTTAGCCTAACTAAACCAAAGATTCGAAGAAGAAATACGAGGCTATAAGTAATCATGCATATAAAAGATCAAAGAAGACTTAAATAATATTCATGGATAGAAACTGATCATGAACTAAAAATTCATCGGATCCCAACAAACACACCGCAAAAGTTTACATCAAATAGATCTCCAAGAGACCATTGTATTGAGAATCATAAGAGAGAGAGAGGAAGTCATCTAGCTACTGCCTACGGACCCGTAGGTCTATGGTGGACTACTCATGCATCATCGGAGAGGCACCTATGAGGAAGATGAACCCCTCCGTGATGGTGTTTAGATTGGATCTCGAGGTTTTGGAACTTGCGGCGGCTGGAATTGTGTTTCGTCGACTCCCCTAGGGTTTTTGGATTATTTGGGAATTTATAGGCATCAGAGGCGGTGGAGAGGGGCCTCGAGGAGGGCACAACCCATCAGGGCGCGCCGGGCCCCCCCTGGCGTGCCCTGGTTGGTTGTGGTCTCCTCGGCCCACTCCGTCGACACTTCTTTGGCCCACTGGGTGTCTTCTGGTCCAGAAAAATCTCCAAAAAGTTTCGTCGTGATTGGACTCCGTTTGGTATTGATTTTCTGCGAAGTAAAAAACAAGCAAAAACAGCAACTGGCGCTTTGGCACTATGTCAATAGGTTAGTCCCAAAAAATGATATAAAGTTGTTATAAAATGATTGTAACATCCAAGAATGATAATATAACAGCATGTAACAAGCAAAAATTATAGATACGTTGGAGACGTATCACGATGCTTAAGAGTACTTTCATCTGGAAGAATGCCCCGGAGAACTCTCCTCCAAAAGACTCTAACTTTCGGAAAGACGTTAAATTTCCATAAGGCTTTCCACATCTGTTTATCAGTCTATGAGGTCCCGGTAGCCGTCCCTTCCTCTTGAGCTAATCGCTCTTCCTGAGTCACCAGGGCACGGTACGTCGTCTTGACAGTGTAGTTGCCTGATTTTTCAAACGCCCAAGCAGGGAAATCCTCCCTCCCCCCTGCCTAATAGGAATATTCAGAATGGCATCAGCGTCGGAAGGGATGAATGTGTCCCTAATCACATCCTGCCTCCATGTCCAAGTATCAAAATCAATTAGATCAGATACTTTTTCAATAGTTGTAGTCGGTGGTTTCACTTGTGGAGACATAGAAATAGTTCCGGGTATCCATTTGTCCGTCCACACTGAAATCGTACTGCCATCCCCCACTCGTGAGATTAGGCCAGTCTTAAGAGCCTCCCTTCCCGCAATAATCAACTTCCACGTGAATGAGGCCGACTTGGGGACCGATGCATGCATTAAATCAAAGTTCGGAAAGTATCGCCCTTTCAACACTATTGCACATATGGAGTTCGGATTTGTCAGAAGACGCCATCCGTGTTTCCCTAACATCGCAAGGTTAAACTGGTGCGGGTCTCGAAAACCCATACCGCCATTGCATTTTGGTGTAGATAAGTCCTTCCAAGACACCCAATGCATGGATTTTTTATCAAGAGAACTGCTCCAGAAATATTTCGCCATAGGAAAAGTCAGACTCCATCAAACCTTCTTATTAAGCAAGAAGGTACTCATTGGGTAGATCGGCATTGCTTGGATGATAGATTTCAGAAGTGTCTCATGTCCCGCACACGCTAGCAATTACTCTGACCAACCTTGAATTTTTGCATGAGCTCTGTCGCCAATATACTGAAACGTACCGCTTGTAATCCGTCTGACAGCTGTAGGCAGCCCTAGATATCTCTCATTGAATGCCTCAACCTGGATGTTCAGGGTTGCTTTCATATCTTGCTTCACAAAATCAGGGGTGTTAGAGATAAAGTAAATATAGCTTTTATCACGATTAACACGCTGACCTGAAGCCTCCCCATAGATTCACAAAATTTCATTCAGTCTGAGGGCACTCTGGCTCTGTGCATTGATGAAGATCAAACTATCATCAGCAAATAATAAGTGGGAAACCCATGGTGATCTAAAACTGACCTTCAAACCCCAATCGATCATTCCTCCGTTATAAAACTTCAACAGCGAGGGAAAACCTTCCGCACAAAGCAAGAACAAGTAAGGGGATACCGGATCACCTTGCCGAAAACCCCTAGAAGGAGTAAAAAAGGAAGCAATTCGCCATCCACTCGTACCGAGAACCGGACTGAAGATACACATTTCATAATCAACCTGACAAACTGCAAGCTGAATCCAAGTTTTGACAAGATTGCTTCCAGATAGTGCCACTCAACGTGATCATATGCCTTCATCATATCAAGCTTAACCGCGCAGGAGTAATTCTTCCCTCTTTTCCGCCTCTTCATTGGGTGCACACTTTCATATGCGACTAAGACATTGTCAGTTATGAGACGGCCAGGAATAAACACGCTCTGCTCTTCACTAATAATCTCATCCATAAACACTCGCATGTGATTAGTGATTGCTTTAGCCGCAATTTTGTAAAGAACAGGACAAAGTGCAATAGGACGATACTGAGATATGGACTGGGGGTGTTTAACCTTTGGGATTAGCGTGATGGAAGTGTCGTTCAAACCCGTAGGTAGTTCCCCGCCATTTAGAAAGCCCAATACTGCGCTAGTTACATCAGAGCCCAGAAGATCCCAGTGGCGTTGGTAAAAACCAGCAGTGTATCCATCAATACCGGGGGCCTTCGATGGCGCCATCTGAAAGAGCACATCCTTGACCTCCTCTGAAGTATAGGGTTTGATTAGCTCAGCGTTTATATCCGGGGTAACTTTCATAGTAACATGATCGAGTAGAACACTAGCATCAACAAAACCTTCCGACTGATAGAGATGCTCATAAAAACTTTGCACCTCATCCTTATCCTCATTTGCATCAGCACAAATCGACCTGTCGGCTCTCTGAAGCCCTTGTATTTTGTTCAAACGTCTATGCTGTCGTGCTTGTGCCTGAAAATAGGAAGTGGTGCGGTCCTCTTCCCGAAGCCACGGTACTCGTGATCGCTGCCGGAACCATATCTCCTCCTGGTATAGCGCTTCCTTTAGTTTTTGTACTGTGCGTCTCTCCTCATCAGACGGCCCCCGACCGATGGAGTGAACCCGGATCCGATCAAGATTCTTCTCAAGTTGTCTCAATGTCCTCATCAAACAGCCAAACTCCTTTGAACTCCATGGCTCTAGAGTTGCTTGAAGCTCCCCTAGTGCCGTAGCAATACCCTGCAGCCCGGACCATGGCTAATTGTACGCCAAGTTTCAGAAACTAAGCGATCATAGTCAGTATGAGTTTGCCCCACATTCTCATACCGAAATTGCTTCTTTGCCCTTGACCTAAAAGGGAAAGATTCATTGATTTCCGCAACAACATAGCAGTGATCAGATTCCACTGAAGATTGATGTTTAACTCTAATGTACTGAAAGAGTTGTCGGAATTCTTCATTTGCAAAGGCTCGGTCCAACCTAGCTTTTACATTTGCCTCTCCAGATTGGTGATTATCCCATGTGTAAGCTATGCCCGACCAGCCCAAATCCTAGAAGGAAAGATCATCAGTCACATCTATAAAAGCTCTCATCTGGTTCTCCGGCCGAGAAGCTCTACTGAAATGCTCACTAGCATATAAAGTCTCGTTGAAATCGCCCATACACAGCCATGCAGCATGCGGTATGGCGAACAGTGTATGCAGGAGCTGCCAACTAAGATGTCTATCCTCAGCGCGCGGAGCTCCATATAAACCTGTAAATCTCCACATGGGAGAGTTCTGATCTTTATTACGAACCAAAACATCTATATGACACTTACTAAAGTTTTTCAATTCCACAGTAATATCCTTAGACCAAAACATATCAATGCCCCCACTAAGGCCGACACTGTCTACAGCAAAACATCCATCAAAACCTAGCTTATTCTGCAGGTCCTCTACTCTTTTTGCTCTAATTTTAGTTTCCATTACAAAGAGTAGAGAGGGTCCTTCCAGCCTCACAATACTGCGAAGCTCGCAAACTGCCTCGGGGTTCCCAAGCCCCCGGCAGTTCCAGCTGATACAACTCATTGGAGTGGGCAAGGCCGCACCGCGACCTTTGCCGAATTCTCAGGGGTAGGTTTCTTCCTCTTTGGGCTACGGTCCACAACCTTGTCCACATCATTACTTGCTGAAGTTGTATCAATCAGCCCCAGACTCGTTCCCTCGTCAGCAGCAGCAGTTCCATCGGTGAGCATCAGTGCGGTTTTAACCACAGGCCTATAGACTTGATTTGGTACTTCCTTCCGCTTCGTTTGCTGTTTGTTCTTGACGGGGAAACCACTCCCTCTCCGGTGTCTTTGTGTGTGCTTGAGTTTCTGGTTGTATGTTTGCTATGAGCACCTGAGTTCTGTTCCCTGGAGGAGTTCTCCGACGACGCCGGCTTTCTGTATTCATCAGGTGCGCGAAGCTTTGGTCCAAACGGGAGCTCCCCCTTCTCACCCCGAGAGCCCGGCGTTGGACAATACAAATCAAAGTGCCCTAGTCTGCCACAAGAGAAACAGAAATATGGAATCTGCTCATATTGAATGTCGTACATATCCACTTTCTTCCTCCTAGCAGAATCAATGAGAATCCACCTTCGTAGTGGCTTCTCCACCTCGATTGTGATCCGTGCTCGCAAAAAACCACCACTGTGATCAAAACTAACAGATTGTGCATTCTTGTCCATCTGCTTAGCAATGGGAGTCCACCAAGATTCATCCCTCAAATTGTAGGGTAGATTAACAACTCGCACCCAAACCTGGAGCCGATCGAACTTGAGTTCATCCGGCCTCATACAATCATCAAATTCCGCAAGCACTACCGAATGCTTGTTGATATGCCATGGCGATCCAGCCCAAACGCGATCTCTGTCACGTTGGTTCTCGAATTCAGCGACAAACATGTTGATTCCTACTGATCTGAACTTCAAGCCTTTGAGCGACCTCGTCATGGGTTCCCCGCGTGTGTGCTGCTCCCCGCGTGTGCTCGGAACATCTTGGAGCACGTGTGCTACTCCCCGCGCCTTTGAGCGACCTCGTCATGGCTTCACGGAGCCTCGTTGTAGACAGCCCCCACCTGTTCCTGGAGCTCCTCTAGCTCGCAGTGGGTCGCGGCCTGAAGCTCATTCACGCTCCAATTCTCGGCCTCTGACGCTGCGAGCAACTTCTTGAGCTTGGCGATTTCGGCGTCAAGCTCACCGCGCTTCTTCGTGAAGCGGTCCTCTTGCGCCCGCAAGTTCTTGGAGTGTTTTTCGACGAGGGCCTTGGTCCTTCGCATGATTTTGTCTTGGGCCTTCTCGTCAATCTCCGCCTTGTACTTCGCGGCCCTCTCCTCGAGCGTGTGTTACGTCCATTTTGCATCATGATTTCCTACTGTTATTTACAATGTTTTTACGCATAATAATGTTTTAGGGAGTGATTCTAATGCCTTTTCTCTCATAATATGCAAGGTTTACACAAAGAGGGAGAATACTGGCAGTTGGAATTTTGGACCTGAAAAAGCATACCAGAGATACCTATTCTGCACATCTCCAAATAAGCTGAAACTTCACGGAGAATTATTTAGGAATATATGAAAAATGCTGGAGCAAATAACTACCGGAGGGGGGCCACCTGGTGAGCACAAGACACCAGGGCGTGCCAGGCCCCCAAGCGCACCCTTGTGGGTTGTGCTCAGCCCAGCCCACCTCTGGTGCCCATCTTTTGGTACTTAATGTCTTTTGACCTAGAAAAACTAAGGAGAGCACTTTTGGGATGGAACGCCGCCGTCTGGAGGCGGAACTTGGGTAGGAGCACTTTTGCCCTCCGGCGGCGCGATTCCGCCGGGGGAACTTCCCTCCCGTAGGGGGAAATCGAAGCCATCGTCATCACCAACACCCCTCTCATCTTTGGGAGGCCAATCTTCATCAACATCTTCAACAACACCATCTCCTCTCAAACCCAAGTTCATCTCTTGTGTTCAATCTTTGTACCGGAACCTCAGATTGGTACCTGTGGATGACTAGTAGTGTTGATTACATCTTGTAATTGATCAATATATGGTTTATTTGGTTGAAGATTATATGTTCAGATCCATTATGCTATTCAATACCCCTCTGATCTTGAGCATGAATATTATCTGTGAGTAGTTACCTTTGTTCTTGAGGTCATGAGAGAAGTCATGTGGCAAGTAATCATGTGAATTTGATATGTGTTCGATATTTTGATGATATGTATGTTGTGATTCCCGTAGTGTTGTCATGTGAACGTCGACTACATGACACTTCACCATCTTTGGGCCTAAGGGAATGCATTGTGGAGTAGTTATTAGATGATGGGTTGCTAGAGTGACAGAAGCTTAAACCCTAGTTTATGCGCTGCTTCGTAAGGGGCTGATTTGGATCCAAATGTTTAATGCTATGGTTAAATTTTATCTTAATACTTTTCTCGTAGTTGCGGATGTTTGCGAGGGGGTTAATCATAAGTGGGAGGTTTGTTCAAGTAAGAACAACACCCAAGCACCGGTCCACCCACATATCAAATTATCAAAGTAGCGAACACAAATCAAACCGACATGATAAAAGTGACTAGATGAGCGTGTCGTTGGCCTTCGCCAGGCGCTCCGCGTAGGAAGCCTCGCCGGCCGCCACGACGCGGTCTAGGTTCTCCAAGCGCTCCCGCTCCCTCTCCTGCTCGATGGAGGTCTGCTGAAGTCCGCGCTCTCGGGCCTCCATATCCATCTCCAGAACCGTCGCCCTGCTCTCGCGTTGGGCCACTGCCTCCTCGCGGGCGGCAAGCTGGGCCTCGCGGTCAGCAGCACGCTTTGCGAAGACCTCCTCCTCCGACGCCGCTTCTTGCAGGCGCCGGGCGGCCTCTCCGGGGTCCCGAATCGCCCCGTCGAGGAGCTCCCGGGTCTTCCAGGCGGCCTCCTCACTTTCCCTCCGCGCGACGTTGGCTTGGCGGCGGCCCAGCTTGACGGCCATGTCCAGCTGTCGCCAGCCCTCCGCGAGCCGCACCCTCTCCTGGGGAGATCCTCCGCCTCAGCAGCAAGGTCGGCCTCCAGGGAGACGAGGGCTGATCGAGCGCGGCGTAGGGTCCTGTTCCGTAGCAAGGTGTTGTGTCTCACCAGAGATAGCCCCCGAACGCACCCAGTCCCTCCAGCTCTGGCCCCGGCAGCCTTGAAGGCCCTAGGGCTTGATACTTGTGATCTGCGTTGGGTTTTCCGTGAAGAGGAACGGGTAATTGTAGCACAAAGCGGATAAGTATTTCCCTCAGTTATGAAACCAAGGTTTATCGAACCAATAGGAATATCAATCATCAACCGTCTTCGGCGGCTGCACACAAATGAACAAACGACTTGCACCCAACGCGGGCAAGAGGGTTATCAATCCCCTTGATCTCGTTATTTGCAAGCAAATGAGTTGTGTAGATAATTTTTGATAAATGAAAAATAAATAAAAAGTAAATAAGGGCAACGAGGTAATAATAGCATTTGCAAATATATAAGTGAATAGAGCCGGGGCCATAGTGTTCTCTAGTGGCATCTCTCATGTAGGCAGCATACGGTGGGTAAACAAATTACTGTTGGGCAATTGATAGAAAAGCGGATAGTTATGCGATGTTCACGGCAATTATCATGTATATATAGGCATCACGTCCATAAGCAAATAGGCTGACTCCTGCCTGAACCTATTACTATTACTCCACTCATCGACCGCTATCCAGCATGCATCTAGAGTATTAAGTAAAACAGAGTAATGCTTGGAGAACAATGACATGATGTAGACAAAGTAAACTCAAACAATATGAATGAACCCCATTGTTTTACCATTAGTAGCAACAACACAAAGACACATCTTGTCCCCTACTTTGTCACTGGGATATAGAAATTTGCTAGGTTGAACCTACCACAACGCACCACTCCCACCGATGAAATATCAATCTACTTGGCCAAAGCATATCAATAGATCGGAGAGCATTACGAAGCTATAATGATCATGCACTTAAGAGATAATATAATTCAGAGGCATCTCAAATACTTTTCATGAATAATATGAACATAAACCCACAATTCATTGGATCCCAACAAACACACCGCACAATAGGATTACATCGGATAGATCAAAGCGAAGATGCGATGACCATTGTATTGAAGATCATAAGAGAGAGAGATTGCCATCTAGGTACTAGCTATGGACCCGTAGGTCCGTGCTGAAGAGGCCCTCCGTGATCGATCCCCCCTCCGACAGGGTGCCAGAACGGAGCTCCAGATGGCCTCGCGACGGAACAGAGACTTGCGGCGGCGGAAAAAAGGTTTCGGGACTGCTTCTGGGGTTTTTAGGATTTTAGAGAATTTATAGACCGAAGAGGGACGTCGGGAGGTGCCCGAGGGGGCCACCACATATCAGGGCGCGCCCTGATGTGTGGTGGGCCCCTCGTGTGCCTCCCGGCTTCCTTCCGAAGCTTCTAGGTCTTCATATAGTCTATAAAAAATCATCAAAAAGTTTCGTGGCAATTGGACTTCGTTTGGTACAGTAAACCTGAAAAGCAAAAAACATGTAGAAAACAGCAACTGGCACTGGGCACTGGGTCAATAGGTTAGTGCTCAAAAATATTATAAATTGGTAAATAATGACCCAAAAAGTATCCATGAATGATAATATATCAGCATGGAACAATAAAAAATTATAGATACGTTGGAGACGTATCAAGCATCCCCAAGCTTAATTCCTGCTCGTCCTCGAGTAGGTAAATGATAAAAACAGAATTTTTGATGTGACATGCTATCCACCATGTAATCTTATTCAGGTATGCTCATTGAGAAAAGATGAATCAACAAATATTAACATAGCAATATTCAAAGTGTAAGAAACAGAATTGTTAATTCTCAAAAGTATACGATTCTTAAGAAATGTTTACCCCCATTCATCTTATTGTATTAGCAAGGCATGGCTCCATCTTCACACATTAATACAAATGTTAAGCATCACGGTGTCCAAGTCAGGCAATTGGTTCGTACTTTTTCAATATGCATCAACTTTTTATTCTTCACGCAATACTTGAGCGTGAGCCATTGGACATAGCATTTGAGTGGAATAGAATATGGTGGTAGATATAAAAGGGGTAGGAAGTGGAGAAGATAGTCTCACATCAACTAGGCATATCAATGGGCTATGGATATGCCCATCGATAGATGTTAATGCGAGGAGTAGGGATTGCCATGCAAATGATGCACTAGAGCTATAAGTGTATGAAAGCTCAAATGAAGCTAAGTGGGGTGTGCATCCAACTTGCTTGCTCATGAAGACCTTGGGCATTTGAGGAAGCCCGTCATAGGAATACAAGCCAAGTTTGTAATAATGAACAGGTAATTCCCACCAGCATATGAAAGGGATATATCATGAGACTCTCTACATGAGGAACATGGTGCCACTTTGAGGCACAAGTGTGGTAAAGGATAGTAGCAAAGTCCCTTCTCTCATTTTGTTGAATGGATGGTGGGCTCATTTGGCCTCCCCCATCTTTATTTTCGTCCGTAGTCTCATCTCAACTTATGGGTTAATCATCGTCTCCATCATTCTTTCCTCACTGGGACAATGCTCTAATAATGATGATCATCACACTTTTATTTACTTACAACTCAACATGGAGAACTGATATGAAGATATGACTCTGTATGAATGCCTCTGGCAGTGTACCAGGATGTGCAATGATCTAGCGTGACATGTATCAAAAACATTATGAAGGTGTCTTTGCCACAAATACTATGTCAGCTCTATATGATCATGCAAAGCAATATGACAATGAACGAACTAGTCATGTGAAGTGACGATGGAATTTGCATGGCAATATATCTCGGAATGGCTATGGAAATGCCATGATAGGTAGGTATGGTGGCTGTTTTGAGGAAGATATAATAAGGCGTATGTGCAACAGAGCGTGTCATGTCACGGGGTTTGGATGCACCGGCGAAAGTTGCACCGATCCTCAAGGTGAGAACGGGCTATGCACGTTACCGAAGAGGCTAGCAAATTATGAAAAGGTGAGATTGTGATCTGCGTTGGGTTTTCCGTGAACAGGAACGGGTAATTACAACACAAAGCGGATATGTATTTCCCTTAGTTATGAAACCAAGGTTTATCGAACCAATAGGAATATCAATACTCAACCGTCTTTAGCGGCTGCACACAAATGAACAATCGACTTGCACCCAACGCGGGCCAGAGGGTTATCAATCCCCTTGATCTCGTTATTTGCAAGCAAATGAGTTGTGTAGATAATTGTTGATAAATGCAAAATAAATAAAAATCAAATAAAGGCAGAGAGGTAATAATAGCGTTTGCAAATATATATATAAGTAAATAGACCCGGGGGCCATAGTGTTCTCTAGTGGCATCTCTCATGTAGGCAGCATACGGTGGGTAAACAATTTACTGTTGGGCAATTGATAGAAAAGCGGATAGTTATGCGATGTTCACGGCAATGATCATGTATATATAGGCATCACGTCCATAAGCAAATAGGCCGACTCTTGCCTGCACCTATTACTATTACTCCACTCATCGAAGCTATCCAGCATGCATCAAGAGTATTAAGTAAAACAGAGTAATGCTTGGACAACGATGACATGATGTAGACAAAGTAAACTCAAACAATATGAATGAACCCCATCGTTTTATCCTTAGTATCAACAACACAAAGACGCATCTTGTCCCCTACTTTGTCACGGGGATATAGAAACTCGCCAGGTTGAACCTACCACAACGCACCACTCCCACCGATGAAATATCAATCTACTTGGCCAAAGCATATCAATAGATCGGAGAGCATTACGAAGCTATAATGATCATGCACTTAAGAGATAATATAATTCAGAGGCATCTCAAATACTTTTCATGAATAATCTGAACATAAACCCACAATTCATCGGATCCCAACAAACACACCGCACAATAGGATTACATCGGATAGATCAAAGCGAAGATGCGATGACCATTGTATTGAAGATCATAAGAGAGAGATTGCCATCTAGGTACGAGCTATGGACCCGTAGGTCTGTGGTGAACTACTCACACATCATCATGAGGGCAGCAAGGTTAATGAAGAGGCCGTCCGTGATCGATCCTCCCTTCGGCAGGGTGCCGGAACGGAGCTCCAGATGGCCTCGCAATGGAAGAGAGACTTGCGGCGGTGGAAAAAGGGTTTTGGGACTGCTTCTGGGTTATTTAGGATTTTAGAGAATTTATAGGCCGAAGAGAGACGTCGGGAGGTGCCCGAGGGGGCCACCACACATCAGGGCGCGCCTCAGGCGCGCCCTGATGTGTGGTGAGGCCCTGGTGTGCCTCCTGGCTTCCTTCCGAAGCTTCTAGGTCTTCATATAGTCCAGAAAAAACCATCAAAAAGTTTCGTGGCAATTGGACTTCGTTTGGTACAGTAAACATGAAAAGCAAAAAACATGTAGAAAATAGGAACTGGCACTGGGCACTGGGTCAATAGGTTAGTGCTCAAAAATATTATAAATTGGTAAATAATGACCCAAAAATTATCCTGGAATGATAATATATCAGCATGGAACAATCAAAAATTATAAATACGTTGGAGACGTATCAGGGCTGCCGCGTCATCGGGCCGGCCAGGTCACCGTCCTCAGCCTCTTCCCCCTCTGGGCGGTCAAGCTCCTCCTTGGCCTCCCCCTCGAATCCAGCTCCCGCTGCCGGCTCGACAGCGCCGGGGGGGCTGGGCGCAGCCGTCTTCGACTCGTGGCGCCCTGGCGATCGAGTGAGGCTTGTGTCGGCCGCCACGGCGGCGCTCGCCTCCCTCTCGGGGAAGGTCTCTCCCGGAGGTCCCCTTCCTCCGGCGGGAGGGGGACCTCCTTAGGAGGTTGTATGAAGGCCGCTGCCCCATCCTCGGTGTTGGAAATATGCCCTAGAGGCAATAATAAATTAGTTATTATCATATTTCCTTGTTCATGATAATCGTTTATTATCCATGCTATAATTGTATTGATTGGAAACTCAATTACATGTGTGGGTACATAGACAAACAATGTGTCCCTAGTAAGCCTCTAGTTAATCTGGCTCGTTGATCAAAGATGGTGAAGGTTTCCTAGCCATAGACATGAGATGTCATTTGATAATGGGATCACATCATTAGGAGAATGATGTGATGGAGAAGACCCAAACTATGGACATAGCATATGATCGTGCCAGTTTATTGCTATTGTTTTCTGCATGTCAAGTATCTGTTCCTATGAATATGAGATCATGCAACTCACTGACACCGGAGGAATACCTTGTGTATATCAAACGTCGCAACGTAACTGGGTGACTATAAAGATGCTCTACAGGTGTCTTCGAGGGTGTCTGTTGAGTTGGCATGGATCAAGACTGGGATTTGTTACTCCGTGTGACGGAGAGGTATCTCAGGGCCCACTCGGTAATACAACATCACAATAAGCCTTGCAAGCAAAGTGACTAAAGAGTTAGCCATGGGATCTTGTATTACGGAACGAGTAAAGAGACTTGCCGGTAACGAGATTGAACTAGGTGTAGAGATACCGACGATCGAATCTCGGGCAAGTAACATACCGAAGAACAAAGGGAACAGCGTACGGGATTAACTGAATCCTTGACATAGAGGTTCAACCGATAAAGATCTTCGTAGAATATGTAGGAACCAATATGGGCATCCAGGTCCCGGTATTGGTTATTGACCTTAGAGGTGTCTCGGTCATGTCTACATAGTTCTCAAACCGCAGGGTCTGCACACTTAACGTTCGGTGACGTTTCGGTAGTATTGAGTTATGTATGATGGTGACCGAAGGTTGTTCGGAGTCTCGGATAAGATCCCGGATGTCACGAGGAGCTCCGAAATGGTCCGGAGGTAAAGATTGATATATAGGAAGTCCCGTTTTGGTCATCGGAAAAGTTTCGGGTACTTCGGTAGTGTACCGGGAGTGTCGGGAGGGTACCGGGGGACCATCGGGTGGGGCCTCTCACCCCAAAGGGCCTCATGGGCTTTGGGAGGAGGTAAACCAGCCCCTAGTGGGCTGGCCGAACCCCCCCCAATAAGGCTCATGCGGCTAGGGGTGGGAAAGCCCAAGTGAAGGAAAGGAAAACCAAGTGGGGGAGTCGGACTCCTCCACCTCTCCCACTTCGGCCGACTCCTAGGGGCAGCCCTAGGGGTGCCGGCCTCCCTCCCCTTCCTCCCATATATACTGGAGGGGAGAGAGGGCAGCCGCACCAGAAAACCCTAAGCCACGGTGCAGCCCTCTCTCCCCGATAGATCAAATCCTCTAGTTTTCAGTAGTGCTTAGGCGAAGCCCTGCTGGAATAGTTCCACCACCACCGCCGCCGCGTCGTCGCGCTGCCGGAGAACTCATCTACCTCTCCGCTCCCTCTTGCTGGATCAAGAAGGCGGAGATCGTCATCGAGCTGTACGTGTGCTGAACGCGGAGGTGCCGTCTGTTCGGCGCTAGATCGGAAGGACCGTGATTGGATCGCGGAACGGTTCGTGATTGGATCGTGGGACGGATCGTGATCGGATCGCGGGACGGCTAGCGATTTGGATCGCGTAGACGTTCGACTACAACAACCGCATTTCTTAACGCTTCCCGCTTAGCGATCTACAAGGGTATGTAGATCCACTCTCCCTCTCGTAGATGCTCATCACCATGGATAGATCTTGCGTGTGCGTAGGAATTTTTTTGTTTCCCATGCAACGTTCCCCAACAGTGGCATCATGAGCTAGGTCTATGTGTAGATGAGATCATGAGTAGAACACAAAGGAGTTTGTGGGCGTTGATGCTCAGATTGCTTCCTCCCTTGGTCTTTTCTTGATTCGGCGGTATTGTGGGATGAAGCGGCCCGGACCAACATTACTCGTACGCTTACGAGAGACCGGTTCCATCAACTGACATGTAACTTCGTTGCATAAAGATGGCTGGCGGGTGTCTGTTTCTCCCACTTTAGTTGGATCGGATTCGACAAAGGCGGTCCTTGAGAAGGTTGAATAGCAATTTGCGTATCACCGTTCTGGTTTTTGCGTAGGTAAGAATTGTTCTTGCTAGATACCCGTAGCAGCCACGTAAAACATGCAACAACAATTAGAGGACGTCTAACTTGTTTTTGCAGGGTATGTAGTGTTGTGATATGGCCAATTACATGATGAGATATATGTGATGTATGAGATTATCATGTATTGTATAGAATATCACGACTTGCATGTCGATGAGTACGGCAACCGGCAGGAGCCATAGGGTTGTCTTTAATTTATTTTTTGCCCTTTTTGCTTTACTTTATCGCTATGAGTTAGCAATAGTCGTAGAAGCAACAGTCTGCGCGACAACCTCATGGCGACACGTTGATGGAGATCAAGATGATGGAGATCATGGTGTCATGCCGGTGACGATGGAGATCATGCCGGTGCTTTGGAGATGGAGATCAAAAGCACAAGTTCATGGCCATATCATGTCACTTATGATTTGCATGTGATGTTAATCCTTTTATGCATCTTATTTTGCTTAGGATGACGGTAGCATTATAAGGTGATCCCTCACTTAAATTTCAAGATAAAATTGTGTTCTCCCCGAGTGTGCACCGTTGCGAAAATTCGTCGTTTCGAGGCACCACGTGATGATCGGGTGTGATAGACTCTACGTTCGCATACAACGGGTGCAAGCCAGTGTTGCACGTGCGGAACACTCGGGTTAAACTTGACGAGCCTAGCATGTACAGACATGGCCTCGGAACACAAGAGACCGAAAGGTGGAACATGAGTCATATAGTAGATATGATCAACATGAAGATGTTCACCATTGAAACCACCTCAACTCACGTGATGATCGGACTTGAGTTGGTGAATTTGAATCATGTGACACTCGAATTTCCAGAGGGATGTCAATTTGAGTGGGAGTTTTTTAAGTAATATGATTAACTAAACTCATTATCATGAACATAGTCAAAATGTCTTTGCAAATTATGTTGTAGATTACTAGCTCGGGTTGTAGCTCCCTTGAATTTTTATATGTTCCTAGAGAAATAGAGTTGAAAGATGATGGTAGCAATAATGCGGACTGGGTCCGAGCTCTGAGGATTGTCCTCATTGCTGCACAGAAGGCTTATGTCCTTAATGCACCCCTCGGTGCGCCACCCCCTCAAGCGTCGTCTGTAGATGTTGTGAACATCTGACATGCACGTTCTGATGACTACTTGATAGTTCAGTGCGTCATGCAGTACGGCTTAGAATTGAGGCTCCACAACGTTTTGAACGTCACGGAACATATGAGATGTTCTAAGAGCTGAAATTGGGATCTCAGGCTCGTGCCCGTGTTGAGAGGTATGCGACCTCCAACAAGATTCTTTGCCTGCAAGATGAAGGAGAATAGCTCAATCGGTGAGCATGTGTTCAGATTGTCTGGGTGATACAATCGCTTGAATTGAGTGGGAGTTGATCTTCCAGATAAGATAGTGATTGATATTGTTCTCCAAGTCACTGTCACTAAGCTACTAGAGCTTCGTGATGAACTATAAAATGCCAGGGATGGAAATAATGATCCCTGAGCTATTCGCAATGTTTGACACCGCGAAGGTAGAAATCAAGAAGGAGCATCAATTGTTGATGGTTAGTGAAACCACTAGTTTCGAGAAGGGCAAGGGCAAGGAGGGAAATTTCATGGATGGCAAGTTAGTTGCTGCTCCAGTGAAGAAACCTAAGGTTGAACCCAAACCCGAGACTAAGTGCTTCTATTATGAGGAGAACGGTCGCTGAAGCGGAACAACCCTAGATACTTGGTAGATAAGAAGGCTGGCAACGTCGACAGAAGTATATTTGATATACGTGTTATTGATGTGTACCTTACTAGTACTCCTAGTAGCACATGGGTATTGGATACCGGTTCGGTTGCTAAATGTTAGTAACTCGAAATAAAATCTACGGAATAAACGGAGGCTAGCTAAGGGTGAGGTGACGATGAGTGTTGGAAGTATTTCCAAGGTTGATGTGATCACCATCGCACGCTCTCTCTACCTTCGGGATTAGTAATGAACCTAAATAAATGTTATTTGGTGTTTGCGTTGAGCATGAACATGATTAGATCATGTTTATTGCAATACGGTTATTCATTTAAGTTCGAGAATAATGGTTATTCTGTTTACATGAATAATACCTTCAATGGTCATGCACCCAATGAGAATGGTTTATTGAATCTGGATCGTAGTGATACACATGTTCATAATATTGATGCCAAAAGATCCAAAGTTAATAATGATAGTACCACATACTTGTGGCACTGCCGCTGAAGGTCATATTGGTGTAAAACGCATGCAGAAACTCCATGCTGATGGATCTTTGGACTCACTCGATTTCGAATCGGCTGAGACATGCGGACCATGCCACTTGGGCAAGATGACTAAAACCCCGTTTTTCCAACTTGATGGAGCGGGCAAGTGACTTATTGGAAATGATACATGTTGATGTATTCGGTCCAAGGAGTGTTGTAGCGTGCGGTGGATATCGTTATTTTCTTACCTTCACTGATGATTTGAGTAGATATGGGTATATTTACTTAATGAAACACAAGTCTGAAACGTTTGAAAAGTTCAAACAAATTCAGAGTAAAGTTTGAGATCATCATGACAAGAAGATAAAATGTCTATGATATGATCGTGGAAGTGAATATCTAAGTTACGAGTTTGGTATGCAACTTAAGACAATGTGGAAGTTGTTTCACAACTCACGCCGTCTGGAACACCATAGTGTGATGGTGTGTCCGAACGTCGTAGTCGTGCTCTATTGGATATGGTACGTGCTATGATGTCTCTTATCGATTTGCCACTATCGTTTTGGGGTTATGCATTAGAGACAACTACATTCACTTTAAATAGGGCACCATCTAAGTCCGTTGAGATGACACCGTATGAATTTTGGTTTGGCAGAAACCTAAGCTGTCATTTCTCAGAGTTTGGGAATACAACACTTATGTCTGATAAGCTCGATCCCAAAGCGGAAAGGTGCATCTTCATAGAATACCCTAAGGAAACAGTTGGGTATACCTTCTATCTCAGATCCAAGGGCAAAGTGTTTGTTGCTAAAAACGGGTCCTTTCTCGAGAAAGAGTTTCTCTCGAAAGAATTAAGTGGGAGGAAGGTAGAACTTGATGAGGTTATTGAACCGTCACTTCAGTTGGATAGTAGCACGACGCAGAAAGATGTTTCTGTGGCGCCTACACCAAATGAAGAGGAAGTTAATGATGATGATCATGACACTTCGGGTCAAGTTACTACCGAACCTCGTAGGCCGACAAGAAATCGTACCACCTCTGAGTGGTACTTCAATCCTGTCTTGGAGGTCATGTTGTTAGACAACAGTGAACCTACGAGTTATGAAGAAGCGATGGTGGGCCCAGATTCCAACAAATGGCTAGGAGCCATGAAATCCGAGAAATGATCCATGTATGAAAACCAAGTATGGACTTTGGTAGACTTGCCCGTTGAACGGCAGGCCGTTGAGTACAAATGGACCTTCAAGAAGAAGACATACACTGATGGTAAATGTCACCATTTATAAAGCTCGACTTGTCGCAAAGAAGTTTCCGACAAGTTCAAGGAGTTAACTACGATGAGACTTTCTCACCCGTAGCGATGCTAAAGTCTGTTGGAATTATGTTAGCAGTTGCCGCATTTTTCGATTATGAAATCTGGCAGATGGATGTCAAAACAGAGTTTCCTTAACGGTTTCTATGAGGAAAGGTTGTATGTGATACAACCAGAAGGTTTTGTCAGTCCCAAGGATGCTAAAATGTATGCAAGCTCCAGCGATCCTTCTGTGGAATGGAGCAAGCATCTTGGAGTTGGAATATACGCTTTGATGAGGTGATCAAAGTTTTTGGGTCTATACAAAGTTTATGAGAAACTTGTATTTACAATAAAGTGAGTGGGAGCACTATAGAATTTCTGATAAGTATATGTGGTTGACATATTGTTGATCAGAAATGATGTAGAATTTCTGGAAAGCATAAACGGTTGTTTGAAAAGAGTTTTTCAAAGGAAGACCTGGATAAAGCTACTTAAATGTTGGGCATCAAGATCTATGGAGATAGATCAAGACGCTTGATGAGACTTTCAATGAGTACATACCTTGACAAGATTTTGAAAGAGTTCAAAATGGATCAGTCAAAGAAGGAGTTCTTGCCTGATTTGTAAGGTATGAAGTTGAGTAAGACTCAAAGCTCGACCACGGCAGAAGAAAGAGAAAGGACGAAGGTCGTCCCCTATGCCTTAGTCATAGGCTCTATATAGTATGCCATGCTGTGTACCGCACCTGTGTGTGCCTTGCCATGAGTCTGTAAAGGGGTACAAGAGTGATCCAGGAGTGGATCACTGGTCAGCGGTCAAAGTTATCCTTAGTAACTAGAGGACTAAGGAAATATTTCTCGATTATGGAGGTGATAAAGAGTTCGTCGTAAAGGGTTACGTCGATGCAAGCTTTAACACCAATCTGGATGACTCTGAGTAGCAATCCGGATACGTATAGTGGAGCAGCCATTTGGAATAGCTCCAAGTGGAGCGTGGTAGCATCTGCAGCACGACATATAGATTTGCAAAGAACACACAGATCTGATTGTTGCAGACCGTTGACTAAAGACCTCTCTCACATGCAAAGCATGATCGAACCCCAGAACTCATTGGGTGTTAGATTCATAACAATGTAAATCACATGGTGATGTGAACTAGATTATTGACTCTAGTGCAAGTGGGAGACTGTTGGAAATATGCCCTAGAGGCAATAATAAATTAGTTATTATCATATTTCCTTGTTCATGATAATCGTTTATTATCCATGCTATAATTGTATTGATTGGAAACTCAATTACATGTGTGGGTACATAGACAAACAATGTGTCCCTAGTAAGCCTCTAGTTAAACTGGCTCGTTGATCAAAGATGGTGATGGTTTCCTAGCCATAGACATGAGATGTCATTTGATAACGGGATCACATCATTAGGAGAATGATGTGATGGACAAGACCCAAACTATGGACATAGCATATGATCGAGCCAGTTTATTGCTATTGTTTTCTGCATGTCAAGTATCTGTTCCTATGACCATGAGATCATGCAACTCACTGACACCGGAGGAATATCTTGTGTGTATCAAACGTCGCAACGTAACTGGGTGACTATAAAGATGCTCTACAGGTGTCTCCGAGGGTGTCTGTTGAGTTGGCATGGATCAAGACTGGGATTTGTTACTCCGTGTGATGGAGAGGTATCTCAGGGCCCACTCGGTAATACAACATCACAATAAGCCTTGCAAGCAAAGTGACTAAAGAGTTAGCCACGGGATCTTGTATTACGGAACGAGTAAAGAGACTTGCCGGTAACGAGATTGAACTAGGTATAGAGATACCGACGATCGAATCTCGGGCAAGTAACATACCGAAGAACAAAGGGAACAACGTACAGGATTAACTGAATCCTTGACATAGAGGTTCAACCGATAAAGATCTTCATAGAATATGTAGGAACCAATATGGGCATCCAGGTCCATGCAAGGTTCCCCAACAGTGGCATCATGAGCTAGGTCTATGCGTAGATGAGATCACGAGTAGAACACAAAGGAGTTTGCGGGCGTTGATGCTCAGATTGCTTCCTCCCTTGGTATTTTCTTGATTCGGCGGTATTGTGGGATGAAGCGGCCCGGACCAACATTACTCGTACGCTTACGAGAGACCGGTTCCATCAACTGACATGTAACTTCGTTGCATAAAGATGGCTGGCGGGTGTCTGTTTCTCCCACTTTAGTTGGGTCGGATTCGACAAAGGCGGTCCTTGAGAAGGTTGAATAGCAATTTGCGTATCACCGTTCTGGTTTTTGCGTAGGTAAGAATTGTTCTTGCTAGATACCCGTAGCAACCATGTAAAACAAGCAACAACAATTAGAGGACGTCTAACTTGTTTTTGCAGGGTATGTAGTGATGTGATATGGCCAATTACATGATGAGATATATGTGATGTATGAGATGATCATGTATTGTATAGAATATCATGACTTGCATGTCGATGAGTACGGCAACCGGCAGGAGCCATAGGGTCGATGAGTACGGCAACCGGCAGGAGTACGGGCGCTCTTCTTTTTCCTCTTCGTCGTCGGCGGGCTCTTCCTACGCGGCTAAGGGTCAGATAGGGCCGAGCAAGATGAGGCGGTGAGTGCAAGAGATGCACATGATGAGGAGGCTTACTTGTCCTTCAGAACCCAACGCCTCTTCCTCAGCCTTCCACCCGGGCAGCTGCTGCCGTCGCTTCCCCGAGAATCCCTGAGGCTCCCCTTTGGCGACCCCCCGTGAGGCCCGCCTGGACCCCCTTCATGGGCCCTGGCAGGAGGGGTCTCCCCGGCGGGCGGGGGGCTTCCTATGCAGAGGGCCCCTCTTCTCTGGGGGTGTAGATCGCCGTAGTGGACCACCGCCACAGGTTGGCACGGGGTGGGCGAGGCAGCTGTCGTCCCGCTCCCGGCGTAGACGGCGCGCGCCAGCTCGACGTCGGCATCGCTTCCTGGGATCGGCAACACTTGGACCGGATTGTCGTGGGGCCCCGCCTGACCCGCGGGAACCAGGCCCCAATGGTCAAACCGCGGCATGCCGGCGCGCACATCCTCCTGATTTCTAAAGCGGTAGATCGGGGCCACCGCGAGAGGTGGGTATGATGCCCCCGCGATGAGAAGAACACTCGCCAGCCCCTCCACCACCTCTGGGGCGAGGCGATCGGTGCCCAGCCTCATGGGGTCCTTCAGGCCCGAGTGAGTCCACACCGGACGTGCGCACCTCTGGAGGGGAGCAATGCGCTTGCGCATGAACTCCTTGACAACCATGCCCGCCGTGAGCCCGCCGGCTTGCAGTTCCCGCATCCTCGCCATGACCGGCTCCAGCGCGGTGTTGACTAGCTTGGCGTGCCGCCACCCAGAGCTCGGCATCGTTGGCAACATCGGGGCTTCGAGGAGGGGGCTGTACTGGCCCACGTCCATGTACACTCAGCGCTCCCTAAAGCCTTCCACCTCCTCGGGGAGCCGCAAGCTGATGATGTGCGCGTGAGCGCCTGCGATCATATGGAAGGACACGCAGCCTGAACACTGGTCTGCCGCTATTGGCTGAAGGCAGAAGAACTTCTGGAGAAAAGCCACGGAGGGCATCACCCCCTAGGAATCCCTCGTAGAGGTAGGCGAAGGTGGAGAGAAGGAGGACCGAGCTCGGGTGAAGGTGCAGCGCATGAACCTGGTAATGGCTGAGCATGGCGTTGAAGAAATCGGAGAAGGGGGACACCGGCCCAGCAATGACGGAATGGAAGAAGAACGGGAACGTCGTGGCCCCCCGCTGAGCCGCGGGGCGCGACGCCGGTTAGATCTTGTTGGAAATATACCCTAGAGGCAATAATAAATTGGTTATTATTATATTTCCTTGTTCATCATAATCGTTTATTATCCATGCTATAATTGTATTGATTGGAAACTCAAATACATGTGTGGGTACATAGACAACACTGTGTCCCTAGTAAGCCTCTAGTTAACTAGCTTGTTGATCAAAAGATGGTGAAGGTTTCCTAGCCATGGACATGAGATGTCATTTGATAACGGGATCACATCATTAGGAGAATGATGTGATGGACAAGACCCAAACTACGAACATAGCATATGATCGTGTCAGTTTATTGCTATTGTTTTCTGCATGTCAAGTATCTGTTCCTATGACCATGAGATCATGCAACTCACTGACACCGGAGGAATACCTTGTGTGTATCAAACGTCACAACGTAACTGGGTGACTATAAAGGTGCTCTACAGGTATCTCCGAGGGTGTCTGTTGGGTTGGCATGGATCAAGACTGGGATTTGTTACTCCGTGTGACGGAGAGGTATCTCAGGGCCCACTCGGTAATACAACATCACAATGAGCCTTGCAAGCAAAGTGACTAAAGAGTTTGCCACAGGATCTTGTATTACGGAACGAGTAAAGAGACTTGCCAGTAACGAGATTGAACTAGGTATAGAGATACCGACGATCGAATCTCGGGCAAGTAACATACCGAAGAACAAAGGGAACGGCATACAGGATTAACTGAATCCTTGACATAGAGGTTCGACCGATAAAGATCTTCGTAGAATATGTAGGAGCCAATATGGGCATCCAGGTCCCGCTATTGGTTATTGATCGTAGAGGTGTCTCGGCCATGTCTACATAGTTCTCGAACCCGCAGGGTCTACACACTTAACGTTTGGTGACGATTAGTATAGTTGAGTTATTTTGTTGGTGACCGAAGGTTGTTCGGAGTCCCGGATAAGATCCCGGACATGACGAGGATCTCCGGAAGAGTCCGGAGCTAAAGATTGATATATGTGATAATAGTGTTTTGATCTCCGGAAGGGTTCCGGAATTCACCGGATGGGGTTCCGGATGTTTACCGAATTGTTCGGGTGCAGCAACACTTTATATGAGCCAAAGGGGTAAAGCCCGCGAGGTATTGGAAAGTGCAAAAGGAAGTTTTGCTGCTGCCTTAAGCGGTACTACCGCTGGTAAGGCAGTACTACCGCGTAAGCGGTACTACCGCTTGTGTGAAGCGGTACTACCGCTCAAGCGGTACTACCGCTCGTGAGCGGTACTACGCTTGTACGCGATACTGCTCGAATCCGAGTTGGACTCTTTCCATGCGGGCCAAACCGACCTTGTGCGGGCAAAACCGACCTTGTGGAGGCTTTCTCTCCAAGTTTAGACCCCAGGGCTCAACATATAAATAGAGGGGCAGGGCTAACACACGGGACACATCAAGATTTCCCAAGCCGTGTGCCGGCAACCCTAACCCTCTAGTTCCTCCCGTCATAATCTCCGTAGTGCTTGGCGAAGCCCTGCAGAGATTGTTCCTCACCACCATCAGCACGCCGTCGTGCTGCCGGAACTCATCTACTACTTCATCATCGCTCGCTGGATCGAGGAGGTGAAGGCGTCATCAAGCCGTACGTGTGTTGAACGCGGAGGTGCCGTCCGTTCGGCACTAGTTCGTGATCGGATCGAGGGACGACTTGCGATTTGGATCGCGGAGACATTCGACTACATCAACCGCGTTTCTTAACGCTTCCGCTTAGCGATCTACAAGGGTATGTAGATTCACTCTCCCTCTCGTAGATGCTCATCACCATGGATAGATCTTGTGTGTGCGTAGGAAAATTTTTGTTTCCCATGCAACGTTCCCCAACAGTGGCATCTGAGCTAGGTCTATGTGTAGATGAGATCTCGAGTAGAACACAAACGAGTTGTGGGCGTGGGTGTATACATATTGCTTGCCGTTACTAGTTGATACTTGATTCGGTGGTATTGTGAGATGAAGCGGCCCGGACCGACATTACGCGTACGCTTACGCGAGACAGGTTTCACCGCTACGTGCACTCGTTGCATAAAGGTGACTGGCGGGTGTCTGTCTCTCTCACTTTAGTTGAATCGATTTCAATGAAGAGGGTTCTTTTAGAAGATCAAAAAGCAATCACTACACCTCATTGTGGTTTTGCGTAGGTAAGAACGGTTCTTGCAAACCCGTAGCAGCCACGTAAAACTTGCAACAACAATTAGAGGACGTCTAACTTGTTTTTGCAGGGTATGTTGTGATGTGATATGGCCAATTACATGATGAGATATATGTGATGTATGAGATGATCATGTGTTGTATAGAATATCACGACTTGCATGTCGATGAGTACGGCAACTGGCAGGAGCCATAGAGTTGTCTTTAATTATTTTCGCCGTTTTGCTTTACTTTATCGCTATGAGTTTGCAATAGTCGTGGAAGCAACAGTCGGCACGACAACCTCATGGCGACACGTTGATGGAGATCAAGATGATGGAGATCATGGTGTCATGCCGGTGACGATGGAGATCATGCCGGTGCTTTGGAGATGGAGATCAAAAGCACAAGTTCATGGCCATATCATGTCACTTATGATTTGCATGTGATGTTAATCCTTTCATGCATCTTATTTTGCTTAGGACGACGGTAGCATTATAAGGTGATCCCTCACTTAAATTTCAAGATAAAATTGTGTTCTCCCCGAGTGTGCACCGTTGCGAAAGTTCGTCGTTTTGAGACACCACGTGATGATCGGGTGTGATAGACTCTACGTTCGCATACAACGGGTGCAAGCCAGTGTTGCACGTGCGGAACACTCGGGTTAAACTTGACGAGCCTAGCATGTACAGACATGGCCTCGGAACACAAGAGACCGAAAGATCGAACATGAGTCATATAGTAGATATGATCAACATGAAGATGTTCACCATTGAAACCACCTCAACTCACGTGATGATCGGACTTGAGTTGGTGGATTTGGATCATGTGACACTCGAATGACCGGAGGGATGTCAATTTGAGTGAGAGTTTTTTAAGTAATATGATTAACTAAACTCATTATCTTGAACAATAGTCTAAGTTGTCTTTGCTATATTTATGTTGTAGATCATGGCTCGCGCAGTAGCACCCCTGAATTTTAATGCGTTCCTTGAGAAAGCTAAGTTGAAAGATGATGGAAGTAACTTTGTGGACTGGGCCCGTAATCTAAGGATTATCCTTACGGCTTCCCAGAAGGCTTATGTCCTTGATGCACCGCTTGGTGATCCACCCGCTCTAGTTGAGTCTCTAGACGTTGTGAACGCCTGGCAGGCTCGCTCTAATGATTACTCAATAGTTCAATATGCAATTTTGTATGGCTTAGAACCGGGACTTCAAAGATGTTTTGAATGTCATGGAGCATATGAGATGTTCCAGGAGCTGAGGTTTATCTTTCAGAAGAATGCCCGGATCGAGAGGAATGAGACCTCCGATAAGTTCTATGCTTGCAAGATGGAGGAGAACGGGTCTGTTAGTGATCACATACTCAGAATGTTCGGGTACTCCACCCGTCTGGCTGAATTAGGGATGCCCCTTCCGCCAGAGGCTATCACTGACAGAGTTCTTCAATCATTGCCACCTAGCTACAAGAGCTTCGTGTTGAACTATAACATGCACGGGATAAACAAGTCAGTCGCCGAGCTGTTTGCAATGCTGAAAGCCGCTGAGTCTGAAATTCAGATGGAGCATCAAGTGTTGATGGTCAATAAAACCACTAGTTTCAAGAAAAATGGCAAGGGTAAGAAGGGTAACTCCAAGAAGAGTGGCAAAGCAGTTGCTCCTCCCGTGAAGAAATCCAAGGCTGGACCCAAACCAGAAACTGTGTGCTTTCATTGCAAGGGAACTGGACACTGGAAGCGGAACTGCCCCAAGTATTTGGCTGACAAGAAGGCGGCCAACAACAAACAAGGTATATATGATATACATGTTATTGATGTGTACCTTACCAACTCTCGTTGTAGTGCCTGGGTATTTGATACCGGTGCGGTTGCTAATATTTGCAACTCAAAACAGGAACTGCGGAATAGACGGAGGCTGGCAAAGGACGAAGTGACGATGCGCGTGGGAAATGGTTCCAAGGTTGATGTGATCGCCGTCGGCACGCTCGCTCTTCGATTACCATCGGGATTAGTGATGAACCTGAATAAATGTTATTTGGTGCCTACGTTAAGCATGAACATTATATCTGGATCTTGTTTATTGCGAGACGGTTACTCATTTAAATCAGAGAATAATGGTTGTTCTATTTATATGAGTAATATCTTTTTTGGTCATGCACCCGATGTGAGGGGTTTATTCTTATTGAATCTCGATAGTAATGATACACATGTTCATAACATTGATGCCAAAAGATGTAGAATTGATAATGATAATACCACTTTCTTGTGGCACTGCCGTTTAGGTCATATTGGCGTAAAACGCATGAGGAAGCTCCATGCTGATGGACTTTTGGAGTCACTTGATTTTGAATCACTTGACACATGCGAGCCATGCCTCATGGGCAAGATGACTAGAACGCCGTTCTCTGGAACAATGGAACGGGCAAGTGACTTATTGGAAATCATACATACTGATGTGTGCGGTCCGATGAGCATTGAGGCGCGCGGTGGTTATCGTTACTTTCTCACCTTCACTGATGACTTAAGTAGATATGGGTATATTTACTTAATAAAACACAAGTCTGAAACATTTGAAAAGTTCAAACAATTTCAGAGTGAAGTTGAGAATCATCGTAACAAGAAGATTAAATTCCTACGATCTGATCTAGGAGGAGAATATCTGAGTTATGAGTTTGGCAGTCACTTAAGACAATGTGGAATTGTTTCACAACTGACACCGCCTGGAACACCACAGCGTAATGGTGTGTCCGAACGTCGTAATTGAACCTTATTGGATATGGTGCGATCTATAATGTCTCTTGCCGATTTGCCACTATCATTTTGGGGTTATGCATTAGAGACAACTGCATTCACTTTAAATAGGGCACCATCGAAATCCGTTGAGACAACGCCATATGAACTTTGGTTTGGCAAGAAGCCAAAGCTGTCGTTTCTTAAAGTTTGGGGATGTGATGCTTATGTCAAAAAGCTTCAGCCTGAAAAGCTGGAACCCAAAGCGGAGAAATGCGTCTTCATAGGATACCCAAAAGAGACAGTTGGGTATACCTTCTACCTCAGATCCGAAGGCAAAGTGTTTGTCGCTAAAAACGGAACATATCTTGAGAAAGAGTTTCTCTCGAAAGAATTGAGTGGGAGGAAGATAGAACTTGATGAGGTTGTTGAACCTTTACTTCAACCTGAAAGTAGCGCAGCGCAGAAAGATGTTTCTGTAGAGCCTACATCAGCTGAAGAGGAAGTTAATGATGATGATCATGAAGCTTTGGATCAAGTTGCTATCGAACCTCGTAGGTCGACAAGGACGCGTACTGCTCCTGAGTGGTACGGCAACCCTGTCTTAGAGGTCATGTTGTTGGACAACGATGAACCTACGAGCTATGGGGAAGCGATGATGAGCCCGGATTCTGAGAAGTGGTTAGAGGCCATGAAATCCGAGATGGGATCCATGTATGAAAACAAAGTGTGGACTTTGGAAGTATTACCTGAAGGGCGTAAGGCCATTCAGAACAAATGGATCTTTAAGAGGAAGACGGACGCAGACGGTAATGTCACCGTCTATAAAGCTCGACTTGTGGCAAAGGGTTTTTCACAAGTTCAAGGAGTTGACTACGATGAGACCTTCTCACCCGTAGCGATGCTTAAGTCCGTCAGAATCATGTTAGCAATAGCTGCATTTTTCGATTATGAAATTTGGCAGATGGATGTCAAAACAGCGTTCCTTAACGGTTTCCTTAAGGAAGAGTTGTATATGATGCAACCAAAAGGTTTTGTCGATCCAGAGAATGCTGACAAAGTTTGCAAACTCCAGCGATCCATTTATGGACTGGTGCAAGCATCTCGGAGTTGGAATCTTCGCTTTGATGAGGTGATCAAAGCGTTCGAGTTTATACAAGTTTACGGAGAAGCTTGTATTTACAAGAAAGTGAGTGGGAGCTCTATAGCGTTTCTAATATTATATGTGGATGACATATTACTGATTGGAAACAATATAGAAATGTTGGAAAGCGTGAAGGAATATTTGAACAAGAGTTTTTCAATGAAGGCCTAGGAGAAGCTGCTTTCATATTAGGCATCAAGATCTATAGAGATAGATCAAGACGTTTAATAGGACTTTCACAAAGCACATACCTTGATAAGATTTTGAAGAAGTTCAAAATGGATCAGTCCAAGAAGGGGTTCTTGCCTGTTTTGCAAGGTGTGAAGTTGAGTAAGACTCAATGCCCAGTGACTGCAGAAGATTGAGAAAAGATGAGTGTCATCTCCTATGCTTCAGCCATAGGCTCTATCATGTATGCAATGCTGTGCACAAGACCCGATGTCAGCCTTGCCATAAGTATGGTCGGAAGGTTTCAAAGTGATCCAAGAATGGAACACTGGACGGCGGTCAAGAATATCCTGAAGTACCTGAAAAGGACTAAGGACATGTTTCTCGTTTATGGAGGTGATCAAGAGCTCGTCGTAAAGGGTTACGTCGATGCAAGCTTTGACACTGATCCGGATGACTCTAAGTCGCAAACCGGATACGTATTTATTCTTAATGGGGGTGCGGTTAGCTGGTGCAATTCCAAGCAAAGCGTGGTAGCTGATTCTACATGCGAAGCGGAGTACATCGCTGCCTCAGAGGCGGCGAAGGAAGGTGTCTGGATGAAGGAGTTCATGACAGATCTTGGAGTAGTGCCTAGTGCGCTTAACCCAATGACTCTGTTTTGTGATAATACTGGTGCCATTGCTCTAGCCAAGGAACCAAGATTTCACAAGAGGACCAGACACATAAAGCGACGTTTCAATTCCATCCGCGATTACATCAAGGAGGACGACATAAATATTTGCAAAGTACACACGGATCTGAATGTTGCAGATCCGATGACTAAACCTCTTCCAAGGGCTAAACATGAACAACACCAGAACTGCATGGGTGTTCGATTCATTACAATGTAAATCACATAGTGATGTGAACTAGATTATTGACTCTAGTGCAAGTGGAAGACTGTTGGAAATATGCCCTAGAGGCAATAATAAATTGGTTATTATTATATTTCCTTGTTCATGATAATCGTTTATTATCCATGCTATAATTGTATTGATTGGAAACTCAAATACATGTGTGGGTACATAGACAACACTGTGTCCCTAGTAAGCCTCTAGTTAACTAGCTTGTTGATCAAAAGATGGTGAAGGTTTCCTAGCCATGGACATGAGATGTCATTTGATAACGGGATCACATCATTAGGAGAATGATGTGATGGACAAGACCCAAACTACGAACATAGCATATGATCGTGTCAGTTTATTGCTATTGTTTTCTGCATGTCAAGTATCTGTTCCTATGACCATGAGATCATGCAACTCACTGACACCGGAGGAATACCTTGTGTGTATCAAACGTCACAACGTAACTGGGTGACTATAAAGGTGCTCTTCAGGTATCTCCGAGGGTGTCTGTTGGGTTGGCATGGATCAAGACTGGGATTTGTTACTCCGTGTGACGGAGAGGTATCTCAGGGCCCACTCGGTAATACAACATCACAATGAGCCTTGCAAGCAAAGTGACTAAAGAGTTAGCCACAGGATCTTGTATTACGAAACGAGTAAAGAGACTTGCCAGTAACAAGATTGAACTAGGTATAGAGATACCGACGATCGAATCTCGGGCAAGTAACATACCGAAGAACAAAGGGAATAGCATACGGGATTAACTGAATCCTTGACATAGAGGTTCGACCGATAAAGATCTTCGTAGAATATGTAGGAGCCAATATGGGCATCCAGGTCCCGCTATTGGTTATTGATCGTAGAGGTGTCTCGGTCATGTCTACATAGTTCTCGAACCCGCAGGGTCTACACACTTAACGTTTGGTGACGATTAGTATAGTTGAGTTATTTTGTTGGTGACCGAAGGTTGTTCGGAGTCCCGGATAAGATCCCGGACATGACGAGGATCTCCGAAAGAGTCCGGAGGTAAATATTGATATATGTGATAATAGTGTTTTGATCTCCGGAAGGGTTCCGGAATTCACCGGAAGGGGTTCCGGATGTTTACCGAAGTGTTCGGGTGCAGCAACTCTTTATATGAGCCAAAGGGGTAAAGCCCACGAGGTATTGGAAAGTGCAAAAGGAAGTTTTGCTGCTGCCTTAAGCGGTACTACCGCTGGTAAGGCAGTACTACCGCGTAAGCGGTACTACCGCTTGTGTGAAGTGGTACTACCGCTCAAGCGGTACTACCGCTCGTGAGCGGTACTACCGCTTGTACGCGATACTGCTGGAATCCGAGTTGGACTCTTTCCGTGCGGGCCAAACCGACCTTGTGCGGGCAAAACCGACCTTGTGGAGGCTTTCTCTCCAAGTTTAGACCCCAGGGCTCAACATATAAATAGAGGGGCAGGGCTAACACACGGGACACATCAAGATTTCCCAAGCCGTGTGCCGGCAACCCTAACCCTCTAGTTCCTCCCGTCATAATCTCCGTAGTGCTTGGCAAAGCCCTGCAGAGATTGTTCCTCACCACCATCACCACGCCGTCGTGCTGCCGGAACTCATCTACTACTTCATCATCGCTCGCTGGATCGAGGAGGTGAAGGCGTCATCAAGCCGTACGTGTGTTGAACGCGGAGGTGTCGTTCGTTCGGCACTAGTTCGTGATCGGATCGAGGGACGACTTGCGATTTGGATCGCGGAGACGTTTGACTACATCAACCGCGTTTCTTAACGCTTCCGCTTAGCGATCTACAAGGGTATGTAGATTCACTCTCCCTCTCGTAGATGCTCATCACCATGGATAGATCTTGTGTGTGCGTAGGAAATTTTTTGTTTCCCATGCAACGTTCCCCGACAGATCTTCGTCGCCCCGTTGCCGTTGAGGGCGCCGGCCGTCATCGGCCGCACCTTGTCCAGGCCCTCTTCGTTGTGGATCAAGGGCCTCCGCAGTGCGGGCCCTGGCGCGGGTGAGGCCGGCGGCCCCGGCGCGGCGGCCACTTCCTTCTTCCCCTTCTTGCTTGGGGCCATGGCGGCGAAGAGATTGGAGATGGAAAGGGCAAGCAGAGGAGCTGCTTCTGCGTGAGGCGAAGGGCGAGATGGGGTGGCGAAGCAATGATGTGACCGCGCCCCCGCGCGTAGGCTTTATCTTCCGAATGACGGTTCCAAGGCGTTGAGGGGAGTGGGGGTGTTCCGCCCCATCAAAGCCGCCACACGTCACCTCCAGGCTCGGCAGTTTGATGGGCCCCGCATCGTTTTGTCCGTAATGTGTGGAACATGCACGCCATGGGCCCGGGGGCTACTATCGGCCTAGTGGAAACTAGGGTACCACGATCCGTCTGCCGCTGGCCCTGAGGATGATGTGCGGGCCGTCCCAAGGAAGATGTCCCCGAAGGGAGCTGCCTCGCGAGGGGCATGTCTCGCCAGGCCTCTTTGCCACCAGTTCAAGCCCCACCGAGGCTGCCAGGTGCCAGGATGCCACGCGGGGCCCCTCCCGCAGGGCGGCCTCACGAGGCTTGGCTTACGGCGCCAGTCGCGAGGCTCTGCCGCTCACGTGGGTGACGCATCCGCATAGAGGAGGATGCAGAGGTCGCGTCGGTTGGCACGGACATGAAGGACTTCCACTTTGGTGATAAGGGACCAACGGACGACGCCTCTCCAAAAAGCAGGTTCCTAAAGCTTTCCACTTCGGTGAAAGAGGATCAGGATGGATCGACGCACCAAGGTGAAGGTCATCGCCGAGCCCACGACCGCGTCATGAAGACTGCTTTATTAGGTGAAGACCGCCTTTAGTTAGGATAGGCCTGGTTCATGTCCCTCTTCGAATTGCCGCCCTGTGGCTACCCTTTCCGGCCAATATTTTCAGGGAAGAGGACCAAGGCAATACAAAGGAGGAAGGGCCACGTCCATGTAAGGGGATCGAGCCATTCTCTCCCCCAACACTCGTGTACCGGAGCCTCAAGCTCCTTTCTTCCCAAGGCAACAAATCGCAAGCAGGAGTAGGGTTTTACACCGCACGGTGGCCCGAACCTGGGTAGCTCGTGTGTCCCCATCGTTTTCTGTGAGGAAGAGTGAGCTCGCTGTTGGTCTCACTGTGTTTGCCGTCGTGTTGTAGGTTGCGAGCCAAGCCCCCAGTGTTCGATCCTTGTTCTTGAAGAAGTTCTTGGATGCAGATCCTGAACTCCGACATTCGGCACGGCGACGGCGGGGTCATTTTCCCTCTCTGCCTCACGGCTGTTGGCGTGGGACAATAGAGTTGGGCGGCGACACTATGCTGCCGTGGGGCACAGTGGCGCGCCGACGGACCTGCGGGGTTGTGGTGCGGTCGTATTCCGACGGCGTATCGGTGACCTGGGGCTCGTCCGGGGTGTGGAGGCTGCAGAGTACTCGATTTGACCGGGCAGAGGCGTGCGAGTGGTTGCTAGTTAGATCCGTTTGACTCTGGTTCTAGAGACCGATGCACGACCCAGGGAGTGGCCGGCGTTCGCGGCTGTTGGGGGTGCGGCTGGGTGGTCGAGCACGCGAGGTGGCCGGGGATGGTGCTCTCCTTGGCAGTGCGTGGTGCGGGTCGCGAGCAGCATAGGTCGATGGCTGCGGACGTCCCTTGGGTGGCGGTGGTTGATGGCGGTGGTGGTGCGGCTGGCTGTTCAAGGCCACGGGGTGGTGGCGCTGGTCGGTGAGATGGTCGCGGTGGCTTCGACGACGGCTATTGTTTGGCGGCGGAGCGCGGGTGGTGGAGGCGCTTCTCTTTTCTTGGGTCTGGGTCGGAGGCGCACGCTGCATGCGCGGTGGAGACGGCTGGGACCTGGGGCTCATGTTCGGGCGGATCGACTTGGGGCTCGAGGTGGGTCAGAGCTCTTGCTTCGGGTAGGCGAAGGCGGGCGCGGTTCGAGATGCGTCCTCGGGTGATGAGATCCCTCTCCTCGCGGGTGCGATGGTAGTTGATGGTGGTCGGGATTCCACTAACCTGTCAGATAGATCGGCACCGAAGACCATAGACATGGCGTCGTGCGATTGTGGTCGGCGACGGTCGTCGGCAGTCATGGGGTTGTGTCTCCCCGGGTCCACCGGAACTGGCTGGAGATGCGGACGTGGATGCTACCTACGTGGAGGTGTCGCCCAAACTCCGTGGCTGATGCGGGGCTGGGAGTGAAAGGAGACACCTTCTCCTTATACCGTGGTCGTTGCACCATGATGTGGGCGGTTGGTTGTGTCTCTGACATGGATGCCGGGGTCGTGGCTCCAGATGGCGGTCCGCATGGGTGGCTCTTCGGTGGGTGATGGACTTCCCTTTTGGTCGTGTGGGCGGCTAGAGGTGGAGCGGCGGGTGGCTCGGGCATGCTATCTGCGAAGGGCATCGCCACTATCTGCATCTGGAGTCCTGACCTTGTCGCGTTTGTCCTGGAGACCTCGTGGTGGCGCGGGGATGTGCCTAGCAAAAGCTTCGCGCTTTGCACCGACGACGGCGACGCTCACGGGCGCCATTATCTTCTGTTAGACGTCGTCGTGGTGCTACTCTTCGTGTGTCCGTGTGGACTCGGCAGCGGCGATACCTAGCGCCGTTCTCCTTCTTGGGAGCGTTGTCGTGAAGCTTAGGTGTTATAGGGCGTAGCGCGGCGTTGTTTTCAGTTCTTCTTGTTTTCCCTTTTGGTAGCATAGTCGCATGTGGCTTGCATGATCCGATTATCCTAAGATGGGCACTGTGTAGAAAATGACTGAAGCTCAAGGTCGAGCTGTAGAAAATGGCTCGTGCTTAGCTTGTAACGATCTCGAATCAATCTCGAGCTCGCTTCCAGCTAAATAAGATGAGTTTTAAATAATTTAAGGCCAATTTTAAAACAAGATAAGCTACAACATAAAAAATCACTATAAAATTTAACATATCCTTTCTTAATGGAAGACTAGTATTTAATAACAAGAGATGGTAGATGAACTAGCACTAGAAGAAAGTGAAGGTAAGTATGCTCTCAAACTTTTGCCAGAATTACGGGATATTGAATCGTGGCTGGCCATGTATCATATTGAGGTTAAATTTTCTCCGCGCTTAATTTCCATGTTTGCTAGTAGGTAGAATGGAGAAAAAAAAATCTGCACAACATATCGAAAAAATCTGCACAACATATCGGGCAATAAATGATCCTAAATCTCTATAAAAGATGTGAAAATTATTTAATATACTTATATGATATCGAGTTATCAAGCTAAAATCGATCGAGCCAATGCCAGCTCAAGATCAATTCGTTCCTCGATTGAGCTACATAAAGTGCTCATACTCAGCTCATTTCTTTTCGAGTTGATCTCGAGTTGAGCTAAAATACGAGTCGATTTTAAACGGCTCACGAGCCTTCAGCTTTTCGTGCAGCTCTAACTGTGCGAGGGCTACCAGATTACCTCATCGTTCGGCCGTGTACTTTGTTTGAATGTTGCTTTATATATAAAACGGGACGAAAACATGTTTCGAGAGATATATCCTTTCAACTCCCAGTTTTACCCTGTCATTTACTCGCAACCTCCAGCTGCTAGCTATTGCCGCCCAACCTTGCCTAGAAAGGGAATGTGCTTCATCGAGCTGCAAAATGTTGTTGCGTCGGATTGGATTTCCTCCCACATGCGAGCCGGCACTTTTGGTAAACCTCCTAGCCAAAGTTAGCCGGTCAAGCGACAGTCATCTTCAAGACATCTTCTGTTGTTGTATGTATATCCGTCTATCGGAACTCCATTATTAGAGCACCTGCCGCAGTTGCCACCTCAAGCAAGCAACAGTAAACAAACAGAAAGGGAACCCGGCCATGTGGGTGAGACTATAGATCAGACGCGGCCCATCCGGCAGGCCATTCCCGCCGGTACGAGATAATCGATCAGTTTGCAGGCCCAAATAAAACAAAAGTGGTCTGAATCACTGCATCGTCGCCACTGCGCACACTCTTGGCATGGAGCACCAGCACGGCTAGCGTTCGTTGCATAGCGAGTCGATGACGCCACTTCCCACTGCATCGCATCTGCTAACTGATCAAGATTCTCTGCGTCACCGAGACCCTCGCCCCAGCTGCCCGCACCCGGCGCCCGGCCCCGTCACTCACCCCGGTCGTCACCCAAGCGCACCCAAGCATAAATAATGGCCGTGCTGGGCAAAGCCGCAGCATCTCCGGCTTTACTCCTCTTCGTCTGTGGGTGCGTGTGTGAGCGTGTGCGCATTTCACTCTTCATAGAAACCATCATTCGCAGTGTGAGTGGTGCGCGGTGCTTGCCTCATTCGCAGCGGCACGGACATGGCTTCCAATGGGAGCGCCGGCGAGGTCAGGGAAGTCCACAGCAGTGAGACCACCAAGACCCTCCTCAAGAGCGACGACCTCTACGACGTACGCCAACCGTCTCTCCCTGTGTCTTTCCACGCTCGTCCCTGAATTTTATTTGCTGAGAATTGGTGGCGCATCCGCGCGTGTTGTTTAATTGCAGTACATGCTGAAGACGATGGTGTACCCGCGGGAGAACGAGTTCATGCGCGAGCTCCGACAGGTCACCAGTGAGCACATCTTGTACGCGATTCCGCTCCCTTCTCCTGCCCCTGTAATTGCAGATTGTCGGTGTACTAAAAGGTTGAGTCTTTTAGTACCCCATACTTGTGCACGGACGGTTGTAGCCACGCCAGCGGCAAGGCCTGCCGGGGGACAGCTGAATGCAAGTACAAGGATATCGAGAAAGCATTCAAGTTAATAATCAGAAGACAGAAGACCGAAGGCTGGGATCCCGGCAAGATGCTTGCCGGGATGGATAGCGAAGACCCGGCAAGATTCGCACCCGGCAAGATCCCGCCACCCTACCACCGCTCCAGCGCAGCGACCAACCTGTCAGACTGGGTTTGTCCTCCTGAATGCGTGTCATGGCATTAGCGGCGGATGGGGTTAAGCGGTGTTGATGGGACGGGCTTTTTTTTCGTCCCCAAGAAGCTAAGGGACACCTAAACGGAGCATTTAATGCGTTTGTCCTAAGTCGTCAGTATTAGGTATGATAACGCTGTAGCAACTTTATACCTCTTGTACTTCGCCACTGTTGGTGACCCCTTCGACGTATAAAAGGAGGCCCAAGGCGTAGCTACAAGAGGGAGAGGATCTTCTGGTCAGACAGAGGAAGGACCTTCTGGCCCAGTTAGAGGGATAGCGGCTGTGTACTGTTCATCACATAGCGCTCCTGGAGCCAGAGTTCAAAGACTCACAATACACTAAAGCAGGAGTAGGGTTTTATGCTTCTCAGCGGCCCGAACCTGGGTAAAAATCCCTCGCGTTGATCGCGTGATCTGCTCTTTGTGCAAGCCTTCTTCCCTGCCGAACCGTAAAAGGGATCCACGCGATCCCATAGGTGTCGTACGCCGACACAGATCATGATATGTATTCTAGAAGAATTGCAGATGAGTTAATGGGGATGTTTATTTGTTCTAGTTGTAGCGGGTTCATGTCGTCGCCGCCGGACCAGGGGCTGCTGCTGTCGCTGCTGCTCAAGGTGATGGGCGCCAAGAGGACCATCGAGGTGGGGGTCTACACCGGCTACTTCGTCCTCGCCACCGCGCTCGCCATCCCGGACGACGGCAGGATCGTCGCCATCGACGTCAGCAGGGCGTACTTCGACCTCAGCCTCCCCGTCATCAAGAAGGTCGGCGTCGCGCACAAGGTCAACTTCCGCGAGGGCCCCGCCGGCCCGATCCTCGACAAGCTCATCGCCGACGAGGACGAGGGGAGCTTCGAATTCGCCTTCGTGGACGCCGACAAGTACAACTACGGCAACTACCACGAGCAGCTGCTGCGGCTGGTGCGCGTCGGTGGCGTGCTCGCCTACGACAACACGCTCTGGGGCGGCACCGTGGCCATGCCCGACAACACGCCGCTCACGGAGGAGGACCGCAAGAAACGGGACTCCTTCAGGGGGTTCAACGCCATGATCGCCACCGACGCGCGCGTCGAGCCCGTGCAGCTCCCTCTCGCCGACGGCATCACGCTCTGCCGCCGCGTCGCTTGATTAGCTAGGACCGGCCGCGTCGCGGGTCCAATGTGTGAACGAAATAAAACAAACTGGCATGTTTATTCGGGACTTTTTCTTCGAGCATCTCTACCCGCTCTCCTTTTCAAAAAAATTATCTAATAATAGAAAAGTTGGATGTATAAAGGGGACTGCTACGCGTCCACCGGCGGATGTGTGCTATACGTCCGCCACCTCGATGGCCGTTGGATCTACGCCCGTCCGTCCGATCGATCTCCTGCCACGCCCCGCTTATCCCCTCCCCCACTTATTAATTCCTGCAGCAACGGATTTGTTGCTGAAACATTTATAACCAGATTGTGTTGCAGAATTTTTGTGCAACACAGATTGTGTTGCAGAATTTTTTTGCAACAGAGGTTGTGTTGCGGATTTTTTTTTTGCAACAAAGGTATTGTTGCAGATTTTTTTTCAAAACAAAGGTATCGACGGATGAAAGTTTTATGGGCCCTGCTACGCGTCCGCCGGCGAATCTTATGGAAAGATCCGCCGCCTCGCGAGCCGTCCGATTCTTTGACGCGAGTTGCCAATTCCTTTTCTCTAATTTCCTGCAACAATACTCTTGTTGCGAAACCTTCTCTTCTCTAATTTCCTGCAACAATGCATTTGTTGCGAAACCTCCTCTTCTTTAATTTCCTGCAACAAGTCCCTTGTTGCAAAACCTCTTTTTTCTATTTTTCTGCAACAAGATCCTTGTTGCAAAATTGCAAAACGCATCTCCCGCTGCGTCTATTTTTTTTGTAACAAGACACTTGTTGCAAAATTTGCAACAACATCTCCAGCCGTATCACGTACTAACACTGTCGTCTTTTGCTGCCGTTGTTCTGCAACAACGTTGTTGTTGCATAAACTTGGAGCGCTCGGCTTGGCTGTTGGTCGTGAGTGCTCAGTCTGCAACAAACCACTTGTTTCGGTCAAGTCAATTGAAACAAGGGGTGATTTGCAAGAACTGTGCTAGGATAGAGATTGCTTCGATCCAAATCAAATCCAATGGCTACGGAGGAGGTGGACGCGCGCACAAACATCCGCCGGTCGAGCGATAGCGTTTTCCAAAGTTTTACAACATTAGTGATGTTGTAGAATCTTTCTTGCAACATGGAGGATGTTGCAAGAAATTGCAAGAAAAAAAACACCGCCAGTGAGGGGAGTAGCGGCGCCGCCCATCCCCCAACCTGTATCGACTGCTCCTCTCTAAGAGGAGCCCACCGGAGTGCCTTCACGTTGCCGCCGGCGAGGATCGGAACTGGGAAACTTGCCGTCAACCTCGTCGGATCCGGTGAGACTCCTCGCCAACATTTTCCTCCCAGCGGGAAAGGATGCACACCTGCTTCTTGTGTAGCCGTCAGTGACCTCAGATCGCGTCGTCGTCGCTAGCGCGGCTGGTCTGTCGCAGTTGCCCAACCGCCGTCGACCACCCAGCCGCCGCCTCCGTCCCAGCCGCATGGTGCTCCGCGTCCCCGCTGCTGGATCTAACCACCACAGAGCCCCGCAACAAGCGCTCTATTGGAGAAAGCGTTTCTGAAACAACAGCTGAGCTGCAGACATGTGCGCATGGGTGCGGGTGCTATCGGCTGTTGGATTAAAGGACGATCCGACGTACACGGAGCCGGCGGACGTGGGCGTGAGATCTGCCGGCAGAAGGTAAGCTTTTCCCATGTATAAATATAAAAATATGATTGAGAAGTTGGATAAAATATGGAAAAGTCTATCGCTCAACCGGAAGATCGAGCATGGGACATCCGCCTCCTCCTTCGATCGACACGTGGCCTGTTAGACCATGCATGTCTCTCTCCCTCATCTTATCTCTTCCTCAATCTTTCTGCAACAACACCTTCGTTGCAAAAAATTTCTGCAACAAGACCTTCGTTGCAAAAGTTTTCTGCAACAAAACATGTATTGCAAAGATTTCTGCAACAAGACCTATGTTGCAAAATATTCTGCAACAACAACTTTGTTACGGTGGTGAAAGACGCCGCTCTGCCGCACGATTACATTTTTTTTCCTGAAACAACGTTCTTGTTTCAGAAACATAGGACTTGTTTCAAAGAAAACATGCACGCGCACGGGAAGATCGGACGGTTGTCCAGCTTGCGATCCTACGGTTACCAAGGCGACGGATGTTTTGTAAACATCATCCGGCAGACGCGTAGCAGGCCCCATAAAATATGGGAAAAGATTTGATTCAACCGACGGATCCTAAGGAACGATCCGCCGCCTCGTCCATCTGACACGTGCCTCATCAACCTGCACATGCTTCTTTCGTACCCTTTCACCCGCAGCCGCACTCGCGTGCCTATCCATGGCCGTGTTCTTGGAAAGATTTTCTGCAACACGACTCTTGCTGCGGAAATCTCTCTGCAACAGAGCTCATGTTACATAGATCGAAGGGAAAAAATGGTCCAAAAAAGTTCTGCAACAAGGTCGTCGTTGCAGAATTAAGCTCATGTTGCATATATCAAAGAAAAAATGGTACGTTTTTTTTGCAACAAGACCCTTGTTGTAGAAGCATGAGCGCATGCCTCATGTTGCAAATATCAGGGAAAAATGGTTCGAAAAAAATGAGCGCAACATGATTTCTACTGTAAAAAAATTCTACAAACATTTCTGCAACATGATCTTTGTTGCAGAAAATATTCTATAACAAACTTTGTTGCAAAAAAGAATTATACATATGTTAACGCAGCACAATCTTTGTTGCGGAAAATATTATATAACAAACTCTGTTGCAAAAAATATTCTACTGGTGTTTCCGCAACACGATCTTTGTTGCAAAAAATATTCTACATGTGTTTCCCTTACAGATCTTTGCATGGCGCGGATCTGTCGAGGCCGGGACAAAGCAGTTGTTTCTGCAACAAAGCCGTTGTTGCAGGAATTAATGCGTGGGGGAGAAGACAAACGAGACGTGGCAGGAGATCGATCGACTGCCTGCACGTAGATCCAACGGCCATCGAGGTGGTGGACGTATAGCACACGTCAGCCGGTGGACGCATAGCAGTCCCCATAAAATATACGCAGTCCAACAACTTTTTTTCTCATCACCAAAAAGCACCGCAACCCCTTTCCCGCCTCTGCCGGCTTACCGCCCTGTAAAAAATAAAAATACGATAGAGAAGTCTTGCCTCATATGCAAGGAACAAAAGATCCCATGCTTACACATCAAAGATTTGATTATTAATTATTCAGCCTCTGATTTTATTGGGTGTGTGGATAGGAAGAAATTTACGTCAGGTTATATATTCACACTCGCGGAAAGAGCCATATCGTGGAAAAACTCCCAACAAACGTTAACTGCCGTGTCTACGATGCAAGCAAAATTCGTAGCATGTTTTTAGGCCATCCGGCGATAGTATGGCTAAAGAATTTTATTCCGTGCTTAAAGTGGTTGTCAGCATATCTAAACCAATTTTATTGTACTATATGATAATAAACCTGCAGTGCTATGTACGAGTAACAACAAGTCAAGTGATGCTACCAAACACATTTGACATCAAGTATCGTGTTGTGAAAGATAGAATTCAGGATCAAACAATTGATGTTAAATATATAAGAACGACACATATGCTTGCGGATCCGGTAACTAAAGGTTTACTATCCGTTATTTTTCGCGAGCATGTTGCCGGCATGGGATTACTCGAAGCCTTATGATTCTGGAATAAGAGGACCACTAAAATAAACCACCCCTAATAAGCAAAATGTTTTCCATTTTAAAATAGACGGGTGTGCTATAAGTGTTGAGGTTCTATGGCGTTTTGAGCGGTTGTAACACGTCACTTTGGCACATAATTCCTATAAAGAATAGATGAATGCAGTTAAGCCTAACGATCAAGGGGGAGAATGTTGGTTTGACTAATGATGCATGTTGGATCTAATAGCGTAACAGAAAAGTAAATAACGCTAAAAGAGAGGCCCACACACCAACGTCCTTGCACCTCGTCTCTAAGTGATGCACCTTGATCGGGGGCACTGATACGTCTCCAACGTATCTACTTTTCCAAACACTTTTGCTCTGGTTTTGACCTCTAATTTGCATGATTTGAATGAAACTAACCCGGACTAACGATGTTTTCAGCAGAACTACCTTGGTGTTATTTTTGTGCAGAAATAAAATTTCTTGGAATCGGACGAAACTTTCTGTGAATTATTTTTGAGAATTATAATGAATTATGGAGCGAAGACCTGTCGGAGGGGGTGTGCCAGGGGGTCACCACACATCAGGGCGCGGCCCCCTAGGTCGCGCCCTGATGGCTTCTGGGGCCCTCGTGGCTCCTCCGACCCTAATTCCAGTCCTATAAAATCACATCTTCGGAGAAAAAAATCAGAGAGAAGTTTTCATCGCGTTTCACGAGACGGAGCCGCCGCCACCTCCTGTTCTTCCTCGGGAGGGCTGATCTGGAGCCTGTTTTGGGCTCCGGAGAGGAAAAATTGTCGCCGTCGTCATCACCAACCTTTCTCCATCAACACCGCCATGATGCTCACTGTCGGTGTCAAAACCGGCGGATCTCGGGTAGGGGGTCCCGAGCTGTGGGTCTTGGATCGATGGGTAACAAGAGACAAGGGAGACGGTGTTTACCCAGGTTCGGGCCCTCCTATGGAGGTAAAACCCTACGTCCTGCTTTGTTTGTATTGATGATGGTGTATCGAGTACAGAGTTGATCTACCACGAGATCGTATGTAGTGGTCTAAACCCTAAGAGCTATGCTCGTATGATGATATGATCTATGATGATCTGATTGTCCCTAATGACTAGCCTGGCCTCGGCTTATATAACACACCAGAGGCCTAGGATAACAAGAGTCCTAGTCGGCTACGTCGGTGGAGAGGAGTCCTTGTCTTGATCACCAAGTCTTGTGAAATCTTCCTCGTATGCATCATGGGCTGTCCGAACTGGCCCATTATTGAACCGCCCTGGGGGTCCTCGGCCCGACCCACTGGTCGGGAGACGACGTGGTGAGTACCCCCTAGTCCAGGACACCGTCAGTAGCCCACTGAACCGGTCTTCAAGTTAGGGACGCTCCTCGGTTCTTCCGAACAGTTCTTCGTCTTCGGCCGTCGGTCTTGAAAACTGGTTCAATAAATCTTCCCATGACTGATCTTGAGGATCGCCGAGGTGAATCTGAAGAGTTCACAAGTCGGGCATCCGAGGAGCCCCTTTAAGTTATCGGCCTGTATTAATGCCTCATTATTTTTACGCCACTACTCGAGTCCGAAGTGTTTCCCGTGTGGCGGTATCCTCTTGTGTCCGAGCTCCAATGCCGAACTGTATCCGAGGTGTCTTTCTGAGCCCGAGCTCCAATGCTGGTCGGCATCCGAGGTGACATAGGATACCTCGGTCTCTGAATATTTGAAGTAGTTCATCCGAGCTTAAATATCGGGATAGTCTTTTATGGAGCCAGCCGTTCGCATTCGAGCTTTATGCCGGACTGCTTCTGAAGTGTCTTCGATCTTGAGCTTTATGCCGGAATGCTTCCGAGCTCCAATGCCGGACCGCATCCGAGCTCCAACGATTATCAGCGTCCGAGGTGTCATAAACTACCTCGGTCTTTAAAAGATTGAACGAATTCAGCCGAGCTTAATGCCGGAAATGCCCTCTATGTAGCCAGCCACTTGCGCCCGAGCTTTATGCCGGACTGCTTCCGAGGTGGTGCACCACCCCGACCGCGGGCTGATCTTTTGTGGATATTTTCAATTGTTGCAATTTATTCTCTGCCGAGATATATAGCCAGTAGTCCTCAAGGTGCGTGTCGGTCTAAAACCAGAGATGCCCCTGAAGGAAAAAATAATAATCAAAATAAAACCACTAATCCCAGTAGCCCCTGAGACTTAGGTCGATTTGCAAAATTGGCCTGAGGATCAAGTTCTTGCTCGGCGGCATTCGTTAGGGATGTAAACGCGGTACGCAGTAGTTTCCGAGACTCGGGTTGGGTGCGGCCGACCAACCTAAGGATCGAATCTCCTCAGAAACCGTATTGCACTTTGAATTTGCTGCATTGAATATGCAATGCAGTAGCCCCCGAGCCTTAATTTGGGCACGGGTGGTCGAATTAAGGATCGATATTTGTTTGACACAAACTTTGTTATGTTTGACACAATTTATGTGTAATGATTCTACGTATCCAAGTACTTTACATCATTAATGCTCAGATCCGCAATGTACAAGACTTTGTTGACCGACCATCGGCTTCAACCTCTTTGGCTAGTAGCCGAGGAGTGTTTGTCCTACTTTATAAAGCCTTTATAAGGGCAAAGATTTACGGCAAACAAGGCAATCCGGCCATGCGGTTTTATAAACAAAGGTACGCGGAGAGATATGTTATAAGAAACATCTTCTGGGAAAAATAGTTCATTTATAAGTTCCTTTTCCCAGGATATTATGTTGACCATGATCGTGAAAACTCAACTCCGATCAATGTGGGAGGAAAATATTGAGGATTTAGTTCGGGGAATGTTCCCGAACTCTGTGGTCTTTAATGAACCAAAATTTTCACTTCCGTCGTTGCCGACCAATTATATTCTTAAGATGGCTAGCTTTCGGCTTCACCCAATCTGAGGTACTAACCCAGATGACCCAGAAGTAACAATCACATAGGTGCTCCCTTTACCCCCTAGCCGAACAATCGAGAACGTAGTGGGTAAGCACAGGAGCCAGGCAACCCAGCTTGGCCAAAATCTTAAGTCAAACTGATGCATATCTATGGCGTTATAACGATCACTATGGAAGGCAGCGTTCGTATATTAAATACAAACGCTGATGATATGTTGGGCTCTCCAGGAATCCCAATGTATCTATGTCGAGGTGCCACAAGGAACCCTCGGTATGGTTTATTTTGACTCCGTCGCGACTGTTTATAATCTGAAAGTGGCCTATCGTCGGCTTCCACCCCTTTGTAGCTGCTACGTAGGGTGTTTCCGTACAAACAAGACAACCCTTAGCCGACGTCTCGGTGCCCGGAGGCAGTTGTGTTAGTGGAAACGAGGCAATCAGATATTTAGGCTTTATAACTTTCACTTAGTCATAGGAGCATATGTTTGGGGCGACTTAATAGCCCCCGGTATACGTCGACTCCTTGGATTATTCGAGGTTGAACCACCCACAACTTGGCCTTTTCAAGAAATAAAGGCCCTTCGATTTACTCGGATAACCTCGATCGGCTATATTTGGTTGAACACCGTCTGCGGTTCGCTGACCGATTTACGCTTGTTGTGACAGTCAGCTTTCGGCTTTCTCCAACTGAGGCACTTAACCAGTTAAACCGGAAGTGACAATCGCAGTGGTTCTCTCTTTACCCCTTAGCCGAACAAAGCGGAAACGTAAGGGGTAAGCATAGGAGCCGGGCAATCCAGCTATAGACCAAAGACACAACTCGAAATCAATGCATATAAATGCGAAATACCGAGGACATTTTGCCGAGCACTGCATGGAGTACCTCGGTGTTTGGTGGGTTCGGTGTTAACCGCAGACTCCCTTTAATACTGTCGATGCATGAAATGCATCTGGCATTGTACTGCAAGAGTTATGCTCGGAAATACCAAAAAACTTATGCAAAAAACTTTATGTTTAGATAAAATAAAATTGTGCCAATCCAAAATTGGTCTAAAATTTAATTTGTGCTTCGGTCGTGTTTTAACCTGATACATCCGATCTCCGGACTCCAAGCGGGTCAGCCTCTGGCTTCCATCTCCATATCCCGACGGCGGAGTGTTTCTCTGAGGCCTGTTTAGCGAACTAAACTCGAGCGGCTTTAGAAAGAAACCAGGCTATCCGGCTATTGACCACACGCTAGTGTCGGAAAAAGGAGTAGTAGAAAAAGACTTTGCAACGACTAAGAAGAAAACACAGTTATTATAAAACGGCTCATACAAATTTAAGGGCCCCCGGTTAAATCCGGTAAATAATTTTTTAACAAACAAAGTTTTTTTGTTTAACAAAAAATATAATGTTTGGTTGCACCGAGCAAAAAATAAAATTTCAAAAAGAGCTGAGCACGAAAACGACATAGCTGGTTAATGTGCTCGGTGCGGTTTAGGGTTGTGGCGTGACGAAGACGTAGTCCTCGGCGTGGCAGAGGTCCCAGCCCCCAAGCCCGAGGTAATCGAGCGAAGAGCTCGGGTCGAGAAGTGGCAACGCAACACGGTTGCTGCGGCGAGGCGAAGCCCCCGGTCCAGCCGAGGAGAGTAGTTCGGCAGCATGACAGTGAAGCCCCCAGGTCCGTCGACCATGTCGGCGACACAATTTTGTTGATGGAGGTGGGACGACGATGTAGGCACGCCAAGGTGACCGCATGACACAGCCGAAGTCGATTACCTGTCCACACAATATAGTGCAAACCAAGAGTAATAACAAATAAAGGTAATAATATATTTAAAAAAAAAATTCTACTTAGTTAATTTAAGTGAAGCAAATAAGTAAAGGAATATGGCCTGGGCGCCGAGGTGCCTGAGCGAAGAGTTCGGCTTGACGAAGTGGCAACGCTGTATGGTCGATGTGGAGAGGCGAAGTCTCTGGTCCAGCTAACATGGCAAAGCTGGTCGGCTGGTCACGCCGAAGTCCCTGGAGCAGGTTGATGAAGAGATGGGAAAGCCCCCGGTCTAGCCGAGGTGACAGAGCAGGTCGGCTGGTGACGCCGAAGTCTCATGCCAGCCGAGGTGTCGAATCAGGTTGACTGGTGACGCCGAAGTCTCACGCTAGCCGAGGTGTCGAAGCTGGTCGGCTGGTGATGCCGAATTCCCATGCCAGCCGAGGTGTTGAAGCCGGTCGGCTGGTGACGCCGAATTCTCATGCCAGCCGAGGTGTGGAAGCCGGTCGGCTGGTGACGCCGAATTCTCATGCCAGCCGAGGTGTCGAAGCCGGTCGGCTGGTGACGCCGAATTCTCATGCCAGCCGAGGTGTCGAAGCTGGTCGGCTGGTGACGCCGAAGTCCCCGGAGCGGGTTGATGAGGAGATGACGAAGCCCCCTGTATAGCCGAGGTGACGGAGCCGATCGGTAAGGTGACGCTAGAGCCCCTTGCCAGCCGACGTGTAAAAGCAGGTCGGCGTGGTGGACGTCAGCTTGAAAAAGTAATGGCGCGGCGATGCCGATGCAGGTCGGAATTTGTGACGAGGTCAATGCTGGCTTGATGAAGCAACGGAGCGCTCGACCCGTACAACCCGCGGATGACGAGGTTCTCTTGATGATTATTCGGCCCTCGCGATGCCGAACTCTTGGTCGGTTGACCGAGGTGATGAGAAAATTTCCTTCAAAAAGGACGCCTCACAACCCGTTCATGAAAAAGATGAACTCGGGTCGGATTAGTTTTCGCGCAGAAAATAGATCCAAAATTTGTTGTACTCATCGGACGTTTACCGGAGTTTGGACGGTCGGATCGAGCTGAAATTTTGAGGGGTGATCGGTAAAGGAATTCCGCAGACGATGAACGGTGGGATTTTCCAACGGATATCCGAGCTAGATACTGGACACCTCGTCCTAAACTCATCCAGATTCCCATCAAGATTCGATAGGGCTCCGGTATATTGGAGATTGCCGGAGATTCCTCTATCGGAACGCGACGAAATTTTGCAGGGTTGTTGTAGATACAATTCCGCACAATTCCACCGAAGCAATCGTCAAAACGATGCTCGAGGAAACGGGGACGACGAACACAAATTCGCTGTCCAGAAAAAACTGCAATATGCAGACGAGCCATCGATCCTTCTAGCGATCCCACAGCGGAACTCTCAATGAAAGCACCAATGTCGGTGTCAAAACCGGCGGATCTCGGGTAGGGGGTCCCGAGCTGTGGGTCTTGTATCGATGGGTAAAAGGAGACAAGGGAGATGGTGTTTACCCAGGTTCGGGCCCTCCTATGGAGGTAAAACCCTACGTCCTGCTTTGTTTGTATTGATGATGGTGTATCGAGTACAGAGTTGATCTACCACGAGATCGTATGTAGTGGTCTAAACCCTAAGAGCTATGCTCGTATGATGATATGATCTATGATGATCTGATTGTCCCTAATGACTAGCCTGGCCTCGGCTTATATAACACACCAGAGGCCTAGGATAACAAGAGTCCTAGTCGGCTACGTCGGTGGAGAGGAGTCCTTGTCTTGATCACCAAGTCTTGTGGAATCTTCCTCGTATGCATCATGGGCTGTCCTAACTGGCCCATTATTGAACCGCCCTGGGGGTCCTCGGCCCGACCCACTGGTCGGGAGACGACGTGGTGAGTACCCCCTAGTCCAGGACACCGTCACTCACCATCGGGAGTGAGTAATTCCTTTGTAGGCTTGCTGGACGGTGGTGGGATTGGATGAGATTGATCATGTAATCGAGTTAAGTTTGATAGGGCTTGATCCCTAGTGTCCATTATGTTCTGAGATTGATGTTGCTATGACTTTGCTATGCTTAATGCTTGTCACTAGGGCCCGAGTGCCATGATTTCAGATTTGAACCTATTATGTTTTCATGAATATAAGAGTGATTTGGATCCTATCTTGCAAGTTGTATGCACCTATTACGTGTCTTGAGCCGCATACCCCAAGGTGACAATAATTGGGAATCTTTCCGGTGATTGCCGTAGTTTGAGGAGTTCATGTATTCACCATGTGTTAATGCTTTGTTCCGGTTCTCTATTAAAAGGAGGCCTTAATATCCCTTAGTTTCCAATAGGACCCCGTTGCCACGGGAGGGTAAGACAAAAGATGTCATGCAAGTTCTTATCGCAAGCACGTATGACTATATAAGGAATACATGCCTACATTACATTGATGAATTGGAGCTAGTTCTGTGTCACCCTAGTGTGTAACTGTTACATGATCAATGTCATCTAAATCATTACCCATCATCGATCCACGTGCTTACGCTTTTCATATACTGAATCTTGCTAAGTTACTATTGTTACTGCTACTGTCACAACTGCTACAAAATTGATGTTGTCACTACTACTGTTACTTTTGCTACTACTATTTGCTGTGCTACTAAACCTTTGCTACAAATAGATATCCTGGGTGCGGTTGAATTGACAACTCAACTGTCAAGGCCAATAAATATTCTTTGGCTCCCCTCGTGTCAAATCAATAAATTAGGGTGAAATACTACCCGTGAAGATTGTCATGATCCCCTATACTTGTGGGTTATCAGGCACCCAACCCAACTTATGGTTCAAGTCCCCTGTTGCGCAGCGCTACATAAAGGGATAGGGAAGAGAGTTGGCCTCCTGCGCGATTCATTCATCCACGTCAGGTTCACTCTCCTTTCCATATTCCAAAAACCTATTCGATCAAAGGGTGCATTGTAGCATTGGGAAGGCCTAGTCTACTCGCCACCGTCATAGGATAGTGCCGGTGGCGACCTAAGGGGATCAGGACATCCAGGAGATCGACTACTACCACTACATCAACGACCCACCCCACCTACACCGAGCATGCGATCATGTCAACCTATGTGACAAGTAATGAATTTCTAAACCTCTCTGTTCATGTCAATTGGGTGTTCTTTATGCAATCAAATCATGTCCATGGCATCCTAGTGATGCAAATAATCGAATAGGTCACGTGTCTAATGTATGAACGAAATAAAATAAACTGGAATGTTTATTCGTGACATTTTCTTCTAGTGAGCATTTCTACCCACTCAACTTTTCAAATAAATTATCTAATACTCCCTCCGTTCCTTTATGTAAGGTGTATTATTTTCGACACGGTGACCAAGGCACCTAATTATAGACATGTTAAGACTAAATTACCCTTGGAAAATTTGTTGGTTAGTGGAAAGTGAATCAATTAGTCCAAAAAAATATGAGATACATGCAATCGACAAAGAGATAGTTTCCTTCTTTTGCTATAAGGAGAGATCCAGACAATCAGAAAAGAGATGCTTTCCTTTTTTAGGAGGGCTAGCAAGGGAATTATGGGGAATTAGAACAAATGCACCTTACATTCTGGAATTTTATCAAAAAACAAATACACCTTATATAAAGGAACGGAGGGAGTAATAGAAAAGTTGGATATATAAAAATAAAAATATGATAGAGAAGTTGGATAAAATATACGCACTAGAACAACTTTTTTGTTCATCGTCAAAGGACACTGCAACCCACTTTCCCGCCTCTCCCGGCTACCAGACCGTCATCGCAGCCATGACACCTCGGCTCCCCTTTTACCTGCTACCAGGCATGTGACGTGCTTGGACTGCGTCGGTATTTCCCCAAAGAGGAAGGGATGATGCAACACAACGACGTTAAGTATTTCCCTCAGTTATGAAACCAAGGTTATCGAACCAGTAGGAGGATCACCACCACCCAATAAGCAGCACCTGCACACAAACAACAAATACTTGTAACCCGACGCGAAAGAGAGGTTGTTAATCTCTCTATGGTAATAAGATGGATTAGGTAGTGATAGATAGGAGAGATAGATCTCTCAAGCACACAAATAAAAAGAGCAAATATGCAGCACTATATTTTTTGGTTTTTGGTTTTGTAGATCTGAAACTCCTTCTATGTTGTCTCAACATAGCTGGTCCCAAGCCCGGATAAAGGAGGAGGGTTGTGATAGGCTTGGCGAGCCAACGTCAAAACTCAGCCACTCTTATGGAGATGAAACCCAAAAGATTTTCGTTGGGGCGTAACCCTCTCAGCGACGCGCCACATCTTGATCTGGATACGGTGTGGTGGAGAATGGGCAAGGGCCGGGCCGTCACCCCCCAGGTTTCGCGCCGTATCTTGATCTGGATACGGTGGCAAGTGAGCGAGGATCGGGTCGTCGCATCCTTAGTGGCGTGCTACATCGGCGCCCGGGTGTAGTGGAAATTGAGCAAGGGTCTTCGCATTTGACTCGACGAGTGCGAAGGGTAAGGAAGCTAGCCGCGCCTAGGAGGATTCACTTAGGTAGCTGGAACGTAGGGTCTCTGACAGGTAAGCTTCGGGAGGTAGTTGATACCGCGGTGAGGAGAGGCGTTGATATCCTTTGCGTCCAAGAGACCAAATGGAGGGGACAAAAGGCGAAGGAGGTGGAGGGTACCGGCTTCAAGCTGTGGTACACGGGGACGGTTGCAAACAGAAATGGAGTAGGCATCTTGATCAGCAAGAGCCTCAAGGATGGAGTGGTAGACGTCAAGAGACGTGGGGACCGGATTATCCTGGTCAAGCTGGTAGTTGGGGACTTAGTTTTCAACGTTATCAGCGCGTATGCCCCGCAAGTAGGCCACAATGAGAACACCAAGAGGGAGTTCTGGGAAGGCCTAGAGGACATGGTTAGGAGTGTACCGATTGGCGAGAGGCTCTTCATAGGAGGAGACCTCAATGGCCACGTGGGCACATCTAACACAGGTTTTGAAGGGGTGCATGGGGGTTTTGGCTATGGCATCAGGAACCAAGAAGGAGAGGATGTCTTAAGCTTTGCGCTAGCCTACAACATGATCATAGCTAACACCCTCTTTAAGAAGAGAGAATCACATCTAGTGACTTACAGTAGTGGGCAACACTCTAGCCATATTGATTTCATCCTCTCGAGAAGAGAAGACAGGCGTGCATGCCTAGACTGTAAGGTGATACCTGGAGAGAGTGTTGTCCCTCAGCATAAGCTTGTGGTTGCTGACCTCCGCTTTCGGATTCGTGTCCAGCGGGACAAGCGTGCCAAAGTCGCTAGAACGAAGTGGTGGAAGCTCAAGGGGGAGGTAGCTCAGGCGTTCAAGGAGAGGGTCATTAAGGAGGGCCCTTGGGAGGAAGGAGGTGATGTAGACAACATGTGGATGAAGATGGCGACTTGCATTCGTAAGGTGGCCTCAGAGGAGTTTGGAGTGTCCAGGGGAAGTAGAAGAGAAGCTAAAGATACCTGGTGGTGGAACGATGATGTCCAGAAGGCAATTAAGGAGAAGAAAGAGTGTTTCAGACGCCTATATCTGGATAGGAGTGCAAACAACATAGAGAAGTACAAGATGGCAAAGAAGGCCGCAAAGCGAGCTGTGAGTGAAGCAAGGGGCCGGGCGTATGAGGACCTCTACCAACGGTTAGACACGAAGGAAGGCGAAAGGGACATCTATAAGATGGCCAAGATCCGAGAGAGGAAGACGAGGGATGTTGACCATATCAAGTGCATCAAGGACGGAGCAGATCAACTCCTGGTGAAGAACGAGGAGATTAAGCATAGATGGCGGGAGTACTTTGACAAGCTGTTCAATGGTGAGAGTGAGAGCTCTACCATTGATCTGGACGACTCCTTTGCTGATACTAGCAGGCTTTTTGTGCGGCGAATCCAGGAGTCGAAGGTCAAGGAGGCTTTGAAAAGGATGAAAGGAGGCAAGGCGATGGGCCCTGATTGTATCCCCATTGAGGTGTGGAGAGGCCTCGGGGACATAGCGATAGTATGGCTAACCAAACTTTTCAACCTCATTTTTCGGGCAAACAAGATGCCAGAAGAATGGAGACGGAGTATATTAGTACCAATCTTCAAGAACAAGGGGGATGTTCAGAGTTGTACTAATTACCATGGAATTAAACTGATGAGCCATACAATGAAGCTATGGGAGAGAGTCATTGAGCACCGCTTAAGAAGAATGACAAGCGTGACCAAAAATCAATTTGGTTTCATGCCTGGGAGGTCGACCATGGAAGCCATTTTCTTGGTACGACAACTTATGGAGAGATATAGGGAGCAAAAGAAGGACCTGCATATGGTGTTCATTGACTTGGAGAAGGCCTATGATAAGATACCGCGGAATGTTATGTGGTGGGCCTTGGAGAAACACAAAGTCCCAGCAAAGTACATTACCCTCATCAAGGACATGTACGATAATGTTGTGACAAGTGTTCGAACAAGTGATGGCGACACTGATGACTTCCCGATTAAGATAGGACTGCATCAAGGGTCAGCTTTGAGCCCTTATCTTTTTGCCTTGGTGATGGATGAGGTCACAAGGGATATACAAGGAGATATCCCATGGTGTATGCTCTTTGCGGACGATGTGGTGCTAGTCGATGAGAGTCGGACGGGGGTCAACAGGAAGTTGGAGTTATGGAGGCAAACTTTGGAATCGAAAGGTTTTAGACTTAGTAGGACTAAAACCGAGTACATGAGGTGCACTTTCGGTACTACTAGGCACGAGGAGGAGGAGGATGTTAGCCTTGATGGGCAGGTGGTGCCGCAGAAGGACACCTTTCGATATTTGGGGTCAATGTTGCAGAAGGATGGGGATATCGATGAAGATGTGAACCATCGAATTAAAGCCGGATGGATGAAGTGGCGCCAAGCTTCTAGCATTCTCTGTGACAAGAGGGTGCCACAAAAGCTAAAAGGCAAGTTCTATAGGACGGCGGTTCGACCCGCAATGTTGTATGGCGCTGAGTGTTGGCCGACTAAAAGGCGACATGTGCAACAGTTAGGTGTGGCGGAGATGCGCATGTTGCGATGGATGTCTGGACACACAAGGAAGGACCGAATCCGGAATGATGATATACGAGATAGAGTTGGGGTAGCGCCAATTGAAGAGAAGCTTGTCCAACATCGTCTGAGATGGTTTGGACATATTCAGCGCAGGCCTCCAGAGGCCCCAGTACATAGCGGACGGCTAAAGCGTGCTGATAATGTCAAAAGAGGCCGGGGTAGACCGAAGTTGAGATGGGAAGAGTCCGTAAAGAGAGACCTGAAGGATTGGAGCATCACCAAAGAACTAGCCATGGACAGGGGTGCGTGGAAGCTTGCTATCCATGTGCCAGAACCATGAGTTGGTCGCGAGATCTTATGGGTTTCACCTCTAGCCTACCCCAACTTGTTTGGGACTAAAGGCTTTGTTGTTGTTGTTTGTTGTTGTTGTTTTGTAGATCTGAAAACAAAGATTGCAAAAAAGTAGATCGGAAAGCAATATGATGGAAAAGTAGACCCGGGGGCCGTAGGGTTCTCTAGTGGCTTCTCTCATGAGTATAGCGCACGGTGGGTGAACAAATTACTGTTGGGCAATTGATAGAAAATCGAATAGTCATGATGATATCCAAGGCGATGATCATTATATAGGCATCAGGTCCAAGATAGATAGACCGACTCCTGCCTGCATCTACCTCTATTACTCCACACATCGACCGCTATCTAGCATACATCTAGTGTATTAAGTTCATGGAAAAATAGAGTAATGCAATAAGAACGATGACATGATGTAGACAAGATCTATTCATGTAGGAATAGACCCCATCTTGTTATCCTTAATAGCAACGATACATGCGTGTCTTGCTGCCCCTTCTGTCACTGGGAAAGAACACCGCAAGATCGAACCCATCACAAAGCACCTCTTCCCATGGCAAGAAAAATCGATCTAGTTGGCCTAACTAAACCAAAGATTCGAAGAAGAAATACGATGATATAAGCAATCATGCATATAAGAGATCAAAGAAGACTCAAATAATATTCATGGATAGAAACTGATCATGAACTCAAAATTCATCGGATCCCAACAAACACACCGCAAAAGTTTACATCAAATAGATCTCCAAGAGACCATTTTATTGATAATCATAAGAGAGAGAAGAAGCCATCTAGCTACTGCCTACGGACCCGTAGGTCTATGGTGGACTACTCACGCATCATCGGAGAGGCACCTATGAGGAAGATGAACCCCTCCGTGATGGTGTTTAGATTGGATCTCGCGGTTCTGGAACTTGCGGCGGCTGGAATTGTGTTTCGTTGACTCCTCTAGGGTTTTCTGAATATTTGAGAATTTATAGGCATCAGAGGCAGTGCGGAAGGGGGCCGAGGAGGGCACAAACCATCAGGGCGCGCCGGGGCCCCCCTCGCGCGCCCTGGTGGGTTGTGCTCTCCATAGCCCACCTCTCTGGCAGTTGTTTGGCCCACTGGGTGTCTTCCGGTCCAGAAAAAATCTCCAAAAAGTTTCGTCGTGATTGGACTTCGTTTGGTATTGATTTTCTGCGAAGTAAAAAACAAGAAAAAAATAGCAACTGGCACTTTGGCACTATGTCAATAGGTTAGTCCCAAAAAATGTTATAAAGTTGTTATAAAATGATTGTAAAACATCCAAGAATGATAATATAACAGCATGGAACAAGCAAAAATTATAGATACATTGGAGACGTATCAGCATCCCCAAGCTTAATTCCTACTCATCCTCGAGTAGGTAAATGATAAAAACAGAATTTTTGATGTGGAATGCTGCCTAACATGTTCATCACATTCTTTTCTTTTATATAGCATGGACGTTTGGACTTGTAAATGATTCAAAGCAATAGTCTAGTTTTAACGTAATGACTTCAATACTCAAGCATGTCAACAAGCAACCATGTCTTTCAAAATATCAACACTAAAGAAAGTTATTCCTAGCCCATCATGCTCAATCATTGATCAATTCATGAAACGCACTCAAATATTAGCTATGCCCAATGCTCAAGTACGATCATAGTGCCCCCTAGTTGGTGCTTATAAGAGAAGATGGAGACTCAAACTAAAAATAAAAATTGCATAAAGTAAATAGATAGGCCATTCCCAGAGGGAAGTATGGATTTGTAGAGGTGCCAGAGCTCAAGGTTTAAAAATTGAGAGAGAATTTTTTTGGGTGGCATGCTTTTCCTGTCAACGAAAACGACAAAGGAGTCACAATACTTTCCATGCTAGATATATCATAGGCGGTTCCCAAACAGAAAATAAAGTTTATTCCTTTTTCCACCAAACTTTCACTTTCCATGGCGGGCCGTATCCACGGTTGCCTTCCATAACAACACTTTCCAAGGAATTTATTATTTGACAACATAAAGTAAATATTTTTTTTCTTTTTCATTTCGGGAATGGGCATCTCTATTACCGCCGAACTCTCGTGCAATGACAAGTGAATAAACACTCATCTTGAGAATAACACATCTAGCATGGAAAAATATTGGACACCCCCCACCGTTTCATGAGCGGTACGAGCACACAAAAGAGAAAATTTATTTTGAAAATTTAGATATGGCACATACAAATTTGCTTGGAACGGCATGGAAATACCGCATATAGGTAGGTATGGTGGACTCATAAGGCAAAACTTGGTTTAAGGATTTTGGATGCACAAGTAGTATTTCTACTTAGTACAAATGAAGGCTAGCAAATAGATTGGGAAGCAACCAAACCAAAAAAACAAAGAATCACATAAGTGAGCATTGAACATAACTAACACCGAATAATGCACCACAAGTAGGATATAACTTCATTGCATAACTATTGACTTTCGTGCATGCATAGGGAATCACAAACCTTAACACCAATATTCCTACTAAGCATAATTACTCACTAACATGACTCACATATTACTATCATCATGTTTCAAAACTATTACAAGGAATCAAGTTTAATTTGTCCAATGATCTTCATGAAAGTTTTTATTATATCCTCCTTGGATATCTATCACTTTGGGACTAGTTTCATATATTGCCATTGCTTTTTGGCAAGCTCATGAGCATAAAGATTTCATCTCTCAAAAAGGTATAAGTGAAGCATGAGAGGATTTCTTCAAAATTTACTAACTCTCAAATTAATCTAAGTGAAGCATGAGAGTATTTCTACAAAAATTTCCAAGCGCACCGTGCTCAAAAAGATATAAGTGAAGCACTAGAGCAATTCTATAGCTCAAAAAGTTTAAGTGAAGCACATAGAGCAATTCTAACAAATCATAGCATGATTGTGGCTCTCTCAAATAGGTGTGTCCAGCAAGATACAAAGGAAAAACTAAAAAACAAAGCAAGCAAAGATACAAGACGCTCCAAGCAAAACACATGATATGTGACGAATAAAAATATAGCTCCAAGTAAAATACCGATGGTCGTTAGAAGAAAGAGGGGATGCCACTCGGGGGCATCCTCAAGCTTAGTTGCTTGTTTCTCTTTGGATATATCTTGGGGGTGCGGTAGCATCCCCAATCTTAGTCTTTTGCTAGTCCTTATTCCTTCATCCATCGTGATCTCACCCAAAACTTGAAAACTTCAATCACACAAAACTCAACAAAATCTTCGTGAGATCCGTTAGTATAACAAAGCAAATCACTACTTTAGGTACTGTTGCAAACCCATTCAAATTTTATAATTGCATTATACCTACTGTATTTTAACTTTACCATGGCTTATACCCACCAATACAAACCATAGATTCATCAAAACAAGCACACAATGCAACGAAAACAGAATCTGTCTTAAACAGAACAGTTTGTAGTAATCTGTACTCTAGCCATACTTTTGTAACTCTAAAAATTCGGAAAAATTAGGACAACGTAGGGAATTTGTATAGAAACACTGTGTTAAAATTTCAGCTCAAGATCACGTTCCAGAAAAAAAAATGAAAATTCATATACTGGACGCAAAGTTTCTGTTTCAGATTCAGCATCACTTCTACTCATCCTATGAATCATCCTAACGGTTCTACTTGGCACAAACACTAAATAAACCATAAAAACACAATCATAACACAGGCATAATTGTGTCAACACTCAAAAACAGAAAGGAAAAAGCAAAAATTTATTTATTCATTGGGTTGCCTCCCAACAAGCGTTATCGTTTTACGCCCCTAGCTAGGCATAATGGATAGATTCAAGTATTGTCATCTTTGGTTCTCAACTCTTCAATTACACAACTATATTTCTTCAAGGATTTAGCATGCATATTCTTAACGATAACACTCCTAGGAAGAAAACCAAAAAATTCATTCTTGTAAATAGGATCTCTTATGATTTCAACAAAGTCGGGATGAATACTAATCATTTTAAGATCTCCCTTGTGGCCACTTGGTGTAGCAACTTTATTCTTAGTGATTTGCGTGGTCTTGCCAATTTTTACGGGAGTTTTTTCAATAGTTTTGATAGAAGAAAAGGCAGAACCAAATTACTAAAAATCTCTTCCAACTTATCAATATGGCAAGGACTTTCTTCTACCCTTTCGTTAACTACGGTTTATTTTGCCTTTAGTAGTTTAATGGCATCTCACGCCTTAGCCCCAATTTTATTAGCAAGATTATGCAATTTCTTATCCAAATCTTCAAGATGTTCTCTAGTAATCATCTTCTTTTTAATAGCATCTAATATCTCCATAACATGTTCTAGAGTTAAAGTTGTTTCATTGATCTTGATAGGTGGTGATCCCACTAAACTTCCCAAAGCATTAAAAGCATCCAAAGATGGACACATCAAGAAATTCCCACCAGTAATCGTATCAAGGATGAATCTATACCGAGTGGTGATGCCAACATAAAAACTGCGAAGAAGAACAACGGTAGATTGCTTATGGATAGATCTATTGTGAGCATTGCAAATCCTATACCAAGCATCTTTCAGGTTCTCCCCTCCCCTTTGCTTAAAATTAAGAACCTCATTATCGGGGGTACACGCAATAAAGGAAGAACTAGCCATTGTGACAAGGCAAGAGATCCGGCAAGAAAAAGGGCAAATGAAAAAGAGGTCGAATAAAACAGCAAATTGGTGAAGTGGGGGAGAGGAAAACGAGAAGCAAATGGCAAATAATGTAATTGCAAGGAGATGAGATTTGTGATTAGGAACCTGGTAGAAGATGATGGAGTCCCCTCGGCGCCTACGATAAGCACGTAGAAGAGACTGCTTCCTCCCCGGCAACGGCGCCAGGAATTCCTTTGACGTGCTTGGACTGCGTCGGCATTTCCCCAAAGAGGAAGGGATGATGCAGCACAGTGACGGTAAGTATTTCCCTCAGTTATGAAACCAAGGTTATTTAACCAGTAGGAGGATCACCACCACCCAATAAGCAGCACCTGCACACAAACAACAAATACTTGCAACCCGACGTGAAAGAGAGGTTGTCAATCTCTCTACGGTAATAAGATGGATTAGGTAGTGATAGATAGGAGAGATAGATCTCTCAAGAACACAAATAAAAAGAGCAAATATGCAGAAATATATTTTTGGGTTTTTGGTTTTGTAGATCTGAAAACAAAGATTGCAAAAAAGTAGATCGGAAAGCAATATGATGGAAAAGTAGACCCAGGGGCCGTAGGGTTCACTAGTGACTTCTCTCATGAGTATAGCGCACGGTGGGTGAACAAATTACTGTTGGGCAATTGATAGAAAATCGAATAGTCATGACGATATCCAAGGTGATGATCATTATATAGGCATCACGTTCAAGATAGATAGACCGACTCCTGCCTGCATCTACCTCTATTACTCCACACATCGACCGCTATCCAGCATGCATCTAGTGTATTAAGTTCATGGAAAAACGGAGTAATGCAATAAGAACGATGACATGATGTAGACAAGATCTACTCATGTAGGAATAGACCTCATCTTGTTATCCTTAATAGTAACGATACATGCGTGCCTTGCTGCCCCTTCTGTCACTGGGAAAGAACACCGCAAGATCGAACCCATCACAAAGCATCTCTTCCCATGGCAAGAAAAATCGATCTAGTTGGCCTAACTAAACCAAAGATTCGAAGAAGAAATATGATGCTATAAGCAATCATGCATATAAGAGATCAAAGAAGACTCAAATAATATTCATGGATAGAAACTGATCATGAACTCAAAATTCATCGGATCCCAACAAACATACCGCAAAATTTTACATCAAATAGATCTCCAAGAGACAATTGTATTGAGAATCATAAGAGAGAGAGAAGAAGCCATCTAGCTACTGCCTACGGACCCGTAGGTCTATGGTGGACTACTCACGCATCATCGGAAAGGCACCTATGAGGAAGATGAACCCCTCCGTGATGGTGTTTAGATTGGATCTCGCGGTTCTGGAACTTGCGGCGGCTGGAATTGTGTTTCGTCGACTCCTCTAGGGTTTTCCGAATATTTGAGAATTTATAGGCATCAGAGGCGGTGCGGAAGGGGGCCGAGGAGGGCACAACCCATCAGGGCATGCCGGGGCCCCCCTGGCGCGCCCTGGTGGGTTGTGCTCTCCACAACCCACCTCTCCAGCAGTTGTTTGGCCCACTGGGTGTCTTCTGGTCCAGAAAAAATCTCCAAAAAATTTCGTCACGATTGGACTCCATTTGGTAATGATTTTCTGCGAAGTAAAAAACTAGAAAAAACAGCAACTGGCACTTTGGCACTATGTCAATAGGTTAGTCCCAAAAAATGATATAAAGTTGTTATAAAATGATTGTAAAACATCCAAGAATGATAATATAACAACATGGAACAAGCAAAAATTATAGATACGTTGGAGACGTATCAGCATGCCCCACCCACTTCGTCTTGTCGCCCGCTCACGCACCTCCGTCACGTCGCTTACCCCGGATCAACCGCGCGTAACCCGTCTGTCGGCGTTCTGGGATCGGGGGTACCCAAACCTGCCTGCCTGCGGCCCAGCATGTGGCCCACCTCGACGTCCCGGTACGGCCTAGAAGCAAGCTCCCCAAGACAAGACCCTCGTGAGGGCCCCGGCCTCGCGAGGAGAACGGCGCCAAGACCTCCAGTGGAGCGGCCTCCCCAGGCTGCCTCACGAGGAGCGGAGATTCCTATGCGGTGCCCGGCCTCATGAGGCTGGGGTGACGTGAGCCATGACGACCAAGGCCAGGCGTACGCCAGCGGGCGCAGCAGGGACAGTTTCCTCTTTGGTGCTAACACTACTAGGGAAAACCTTATTCACAGAACCTTAGCAGTAGCGCTGGACAAAAAGCGGCTCTACTGATACATAGCAGTAGCGAGTGTCAAGAACAGGCGCTACTGATAACTACTTAGCAGTAGTGCGGCAGAAAAAACAAGCGCTACTACTAATATTGCCCCACCATTGCCGCCAGGCTAGGTTTAGTAGTAGCGCGCCCATGAAAACTGCGCTACTGCTAACGGAATAGTAGTAGCGCGTGTTTTGGGTAGGGCGCTACGGCTAAGTTTGAACCTGGCCACATGGCGGGCCCCAGTTAGGAGTAGCGCCTCTCCCAGGGGCGCGCTACTACTATCTTTTTAGCAGCAGCGGATTTTGCTGCCCGACGCTACTGCTAAACCGCACCCACCACCTTTTTCCTCCCCCTCCCTCATCATCTCTTCCTTCACTTTCCCCTAGCTCCCACCTCCTCTCCCCTTCACTTTGCTTCTTCCTCACTACTTCTCCCCCATTACTCTCCTTCTTCTACCTCTCTCTCTCTCTCTCTCTCTCTCTCTCTCTCTCTCTCTCTCTCTCTTTATTGCTCCTAGCTAACTACACCACCTCCATTAATGCATCTCCTTTCTCTTTTTCCTTCCCCCTCCACTAGGGTAGTTGAACTCATCTCCTTCCCAAACTAGCTATGTAGATGTAGCATTTAGTGAAGTGACCTATGTACCTCCCTAACTAGATCTACATCATCATCACCGTGCTCGATCTCGAGATAGGTGATTAAAAATTTGTGCTTTTGCAAGAATGGAAATATGTGTATGTGTGCGATATGACATAATCGGGCGATATGATGGAAATTGTGTGTGTGGCATGAGTTGCCGCCGAATTGTGCTTGAGTTGCCTATGTTTTGCCGAAATGTCGATTTATTTCCGTTTCGACAAATTTCGGGCAAACTCTATATGTCCTATTTTTAGGGAAGGTCATGCCGAATTTTTGTATGACTTTGATGCATGCATGCATTTTTATAATCAATTTGTTTATTATTACCGTGCATGCGTTCATGATGGTCAGTGGAACGATGGTGGAAAGGTGGTTGCGGTCGGCGGTGCAGGACATGAATGAAAATAACCGGACAGAGATTATATGTCCGTGTCGAAGATGCAAAGGAGGAGTTTGGCTCGACTCCTATGAGCATGGTCGTGTGATGGCGCACCTACTAATGACTGGTTTCATGGATGGCTATACTCGGTGGATAATTGAAGATGATGATGATGATGAGGAGGAGGATGCCGACGGGGCAGGCAATGATGACACGGGGCAAGACGAAGAGATGACCGATATTGGCGACGGAGAAGGGGCCGGACATGGCGGCAGGGAAGAGGCTGGTAATGGCGGCGGAGAAGAGGCTGGTAATGGCAGCGGAGAAGAGGCCGGACATGGCGGCGGAGAAAACGTGGACTCCACGCCGCACACTTCGTCGGTACTAAGTTCAATCGTGCGGGATCCTCATGTTCAAGAACTGCTACGCAAGGAGACGAGTACTAACAGAGCTGCTTCTAGAGAGGAGGCCAAGCTGCAGCAACTGGTGGTTGACTCGAACACTCCATTGTATGATGGTTGCGATCCCGAGGTGACCCGCTTGAGTTTCACGCTCGAACTTCTGAAGACGAAGGCTAAAAACAAATGGACCGACACTAGCCTCGATGAGCTTCTCAAGTACCTAAAGGATGTTCTTCCCGCGGGGAATCTATGTCCTACTAGTGTGGATGAGGCCAAGAAGATCGTGTGCCCTCTTGATCTGCCGCACGTTAGAAACCATGCATGCATCAACGATTGCATAATTTATCGGAAGGAGCATGCGGAAAAAACTAGCTGTCCGGTGTGCAATGCTTCTCGATACAAGAAGGCTGGGAAGAAATCTCCCCAGAAAGTTGTATGGTACTTACCGATCAGTCCCCGTCTGCAACGTTATTTTGTAGATCCCAAGGAAGCAAAGCTCATGCGTTGGCACGCCGAGAGGACAAAGACCGACGATGGAGATGATCCGAAGCTAAGACACATCGTGGATGGAAGCCTGTGGAGAGCGTTCAACGGCGAATATCGATATTTCGCATGTGATGCAAGGAATATCGTGCTTGGTGCGTGTACCGATGGCATGAATCCGTTTGGCAACCAGAACACCAACCATAGCACATGGCCCGTGTTTGTATGGATGTACAACATCCCCCCTGGTTGTGCATGAAGTCAAAGTACATACACATGAGCATGCTGATTCAAGGGCCGAAACAACCGGGAAATAATATTAATCTGTATCTGGGGCTACTACAAGAGGAGTTAGACACGTTATGGAAAACACCGGCCAAGACATGGGACGCCAGCAAAGGCGAGTATTTCCATATGAGAGCCGCACTGATGACGACGGTGCACGACTATCTCGGTTACGAATATGTCGCAGGCCAGGTATGCCACGGATATTGCGGATGCACGTGGTGCATGGATGATACGACGTCTCAGCAGCTAACGTCAACGAAAGATGGCGGGTCTGGGAAAATCGTGTACATGGGGCATCGAAGATGGCTCGAGAAGGATGACCCGTGGAGAGACCATGGAGATCTATTCAATGGTGAGGCTGAGCATCGAGGACCTCCACGTAAGCGGAGCGGTGCCGAAATCGACAAGCTCTTGAAAAACTGGGAACAGTGCCCCGTGCTGGGAAAGACGATGAAAAAGGCGACGGAGCCGCTGCTGAAGGTATGGAAGATGAGGTCTGTTTTCTGGGACTTGGAGTACTGGCACAAACTCGACATGCCACATTGCCTTGATCAAATGCATATCTGTAAGAATGTCCTTGAGAGCTTGCTTGCGACACTGATGAACATGCCGGATAAGACCAAGGATGGGCCGAAGGCAAGAAGAGACTTGCAAGATTTGAATATTAGGGCAGATCTGCACATGCCGCCCCGTAAAAAGTCAGAGGAGACAGAGACGGAGACGGAGGCGCGGGAGAAGAAGGGCAAAAAAGTGAAGGAAGAGGATTATTGCCCCCCTTCGTGCTTGACCTTAAGTCCGGCTGAGATCGATCAATTCTTCAAGTGCCTTACCGGAATCAAAGTTAGTTCCGGTTACTGTGGGAAGATAAGCAGATTTCTAGACACGAAGAAGAAAAGGTTCAGCGCGATGAAGTCCCATGACTGTCATGTGATGATGACGCAGATACTACCTGTTGCCCTTAGAGGGATAATGGACAAGCACGTCCGTGAGACGCTTATTGATCTCTGCATCTTTTTCGACATCATCTCCCGAAAGTCGATCAGTGTGAAGCAGCTCCGAAGGCTACAGGAAGAGATCGTTGTGATACTAAAACGCGCTATAGCTATATCAAATAGCAGTAGCGCGTTTCTGTAAAACGCGCTACTGCTATGGATATAGCTATAGCGCGTTTTGCAGAAACGCGCTACTGCTACTTCCACATAACCCCCCGCGCGGGCTTCCCTCCTCTGCTTCCTCCCCCAATTCCCCCAGTCTTTTACCCCCCTCATCGTCGGAGCCCCTGCCCTCGCCCTCGCCCTCGCCGGAGCCCGAGCGCCGACGCCGACCCCGACGTCGCACGCCTCCATCGCCGGAGCCCGGCCCCGACCCCGACGCCGCACGCCTCCGTCGTCGTCGCCCGGCCCCGGCCCCGACCCCGTCGTGGCACGCCTCCCTCCTCTGCTTCCTCCCCTCCCAACCTCGGCCGTCGTCGGGCCTGCCTCCTCGCCCTGCACCCTCTGTAAGCCCCCCACCGCTCCTCTGTCCGCGCCATTAGGGTTCTAGCTTGGGTTCTTAGGTTAATTTACTTAGGTTTTAGTTAGGGCAGTAGGTTAATTAGGTTATCTATTTAGTCAGGGCAGTAGGTTAATTAGGTTCTTAGGTTAATTTAGTTAGTTCTGAACCCTAGGTATCAAATTTAGTTATGAACCCCAGGTAGTTATTTTTTTTGCGGTGATGAATTTAGTTATGAACCCTAGCTAGGTATCAAATTTAGTTATGAATTTAGCTAGGTATCAAATTTTATTCAAGGAATTTTTATTGGTATTTAAAGAAAAAACAGAATTTTTGCTATTTGATTTTTTAGTTAAAGCTATTATTGCTATATGAACCCTATATAATATGTGGACATGTGATTCAAACAGGGCCGTGGTGGAACAACCCCCCACTAGCCAGCTTATATTTGAAGTGGACATGTGATATTTAGAAAATGATGGTTATGTGCAGGGTAAATGATCCGAGTGGCCTATGTTTCGCCGGAATGTTGATTCATTTCCGTTCCGGTGAATTTCAGGCGCTCGATATGTCCACTTTTTAGCAAAGGTCATGCCAAAATTTCCCGTGAATTTTGGCATGACTTGTGCTAGAAAGTAGGCATATCGAGTGCCGGGATTTGCTGGGAAACGACATTCCGGCAAACCATAGACCTTTTTTATGTCATTACTCATTTTTATTATAGTTTAAGAATTAAACAAGGAGACTTAATCGTAGGAAACATGTCGAACAACGAAGAAACAGGGCCTTCTGACCACGATGCAAACGAGATGGATTATGAGGGTGACCAACAGTACCTCGACTTTTTGTCTGCTAAGCACAATCAAGGTTTGTAGGACGGCCTCGATGATGGTACTGACGCCGACATCGACACCGACGGCGCCGGCACCGATGGCGGCGCCGACACCGGCGGGGAAGATACCGACGGGGAAGGTACCGGCGCCGAAGCCGCTACCGAAAAGAAGAAGCAGAAGAAGCATAGGATACGAAAACCTAACAAACTCGGCATCGGATGACTGGTGATCACAAAGATGGCCCCTGGCAAGTTTGATCCATTAGAGCCGGAAGAACCTCGCAAGTGCTACGGGAACCAAGTCGAATGCATCCTACGGGAATGCGCGAGCATCAACGACGATGACATAAGGGGTAAAAAATATTTGATGCAGTTGCTCCTGACGAAGCTGCACAAGAGATTCAAGTTCCCCGACCGGGATGACGCCATAGAACACCCTTGGGATGATAAGAAGATGAAAAAGATTATCAATCATGCCCTGGGCATGTTCAGCAATGATTTGGCCTCCAGGAAAGGGAGGGTGCAACGAGCTATTGAGCCTGAGGAACCCCTGTCCAAGATTCTGGAGGAAAATCTGACACTTACGGAAGAGGAGTTCCAAAAGTTCAAGGACACTTGCGCTACCGAGGCAACCAAGGCTAAGGCTGCGAAATTCAAGAGCCTTCAACAAAGGAACACGAGGAACCAACGCCTCGGAAGCTGTGGCTACCTTGGCAAAAGGCCCATATGGGATAAGGAGGACACGGAACGTGAAGCCGCGGGTCACCCAGACCCCTTCGCGAAGTTCACCAACCCCTTGGAGCGTGACTTCATCAGGGCCTGCTACAAGTGGGACAAGGAAAAGAAGGTTTTTTACACAGACCCGATCACGAGGAAATTGATTAGAATACTGGTAATTATTCTTTTACCACCTTACATTTAGCTTCTGATCAAGTCGACTACACATTCATAAACGGTTCACATTCCTTCTGCAGGATAAGCAACACAAGCTTGCAGCCGAAAGCCAGTCTTCGTCGATGAGGCCCAAGTGGGACACCCCTCTCAACCGGTCCTTGAACGAACTTAAGGGACTCCCTTTGGACCAGCGGCCGCAATATGGACGTGTGCACGGCGCCGGAGACGGCGCCACATGGAAGGTCTTTTACAATGAGGGCCCGAAAGCCAAGAAGCAGAAAAAGAAGTTCAGTCAGGCGGACATCGACAAGAAGGTGAAGCTTGCGGCGAGAAAAAAGCAGCTGAGGATGCGAAAAAAGCAGCCAAGGAGAGAAATGAGTTGCTACAGTAGGCAGTCGCTGCAGCTGTAGATGCCTGCAGAAATGATTTCGCTACTAACTTGGTCCCGACTATCATCAACTGGATGAAGGAAAATCTAGACAAGACGATAGATGATTTCCCCATGCCCAGCTTTGTCGGGAGCAACTCGGTGAACAACACAACCGCACCATCACCTACTCACGCAATCGCGCCTGCTCCCGCACCCGCACCCGCACCCGCTCATAGCAGCCCGTCCTCAGTCTCTGGCGCGCTAGGCAGGCCTTCGTCTTTGGGTGAGCTCGACGCCCTCACGGTAATTACATGTCGCACCAACATATATCTAGAATATTCCGTTTTCGTTGCCTTTTGGATGTTTTACGCCGCTGACATGTCTTTGCAGGCCGATGAAACCCTGTGCACCGTACTCTTCTTGATCAAAGGCCAGAAGGTGGACGTGGGAAAGGCGGTGATAACGAAGCCCTTGGAACTCATGTTCCATGGCCAGCCGATGCCCGGTGGGCACTTCAGGGATACCTTGTCGAGTGTGAAATCGGGGCATGAGGATTTGCCTCCTCCAGTACGGCTAGGGGGAGAGGACGACGAGACCCCGTCGCGGCTTGGAAACTGCAAGGGTTGGGTGCTGCTATGGCCAAAGAATCTTCTTCGTCTGGAGCCGGCCGAGAGCACACCAATAACCACACATCAGCAAGCAGGTATGAACACCACCACCCCGCCTACGCAATTACCAGCGCCTGTTGTAGTGCCGGGTGAGAGCGGCGGACGACGCGAGGAAGGGGGTCCAATAGTGGCCGATGTAATCGCCCCCGTAGAACAAAGAATGGATGATGAGATGGACGAGGACCCGCTTCGGTTCCTCAATACAGGCGCCTATGAGGATGACTTGGAATTGATGAGTTAGCCATATGACGACTCAGGCTGTCAGCATGCTGATGAGGAGATGGATGATCTGCCCGGGCAGGAACGTCCTAGCAGGGTTAATTGAAAGAAGTCTCTCTTCATGCAATCCTCACAGGACACGCTTGAAGATGCTGCCTCAACACAGGCTCAACTAGCCGAGGGTCGTACAGTGCTTAGCCCGACAACACTATGGCAGGGGTTAAGCAAGGGTCTGGAAGATCAGCCCAAGAAAAAGGAGAGTCTGGATGGTCAGCCCAAGCAGAAAAAGGAGAGGAGGAGACCGCCGAAGAAAGGCTCTGCTGCCTACAAAGAAGCCAGAGCACATAGCAGCCAGATGGTGGATTTTGAAGAAAGTGTACCCGTCAAAGGTGCGGCAATGATCCATGTCACGGGCGAGCCGATCCTACGGCCGAAACCGCTGGAGGCAATATTAGGGGATCTCTGGAGACTGCACGACCATGTGCTGTCGACTGAGAAAAGCCTACTAGCCTCGAAGGATCCAAGATATCCGACATACGCGGCTCGTGTGCCCGAGGGGAAGTGCTACGTCAACACACGGCCCGCGGAGGTGTTCTTCCTGCGGTTTGACCATATCTTCGAGATGTTTCTGACAAGGCGGCTCGATTTTACAATCGTTCGCCTTTTTGCGCTACATATGAGCTCCGTCATGAAGAGAGAAGTCGTCTCGCAAATCAGTTTGGCGGATCCATACTACATGCACGAGTCCTTCTTGAGTCTTGGCGACTTTGAGCGTAAAACTGCTAGGGAGTACCTAAAAAACTTCATGGTAAAGAATAAGGACCAGGAAATTGTCCTCCTGCCTTATCATCCAAAGTAAGTCAGTGCCGAACAACCCTTTCGTACGTTTCAATCATTCCTTCTCGCTAATATGGAAAATAATTTGAGGTGTTCTTTTCGCCACAGCAACGGGCGCACCATCCATATCGTTCTTTACCCGCGAGTCTCCCACGCCGTGTATTTTGACCCTACCAGAAACTACGAGAAGAAGGACTGCACCCACGTAATGAATATTCTATATGATGCTCTCCAAGGCTTTAGCTTGAGGGGTGGCCACATGCAGACCAGGAAACAAAGGAACCGCAAGACGGGTTTCTCGCATAAAACTAACTTCTGTTGCATCCATGTCCCGAAATCAAGTAGGAACGATGGATTCTACCTCCTCCATCTCATGATGGAGTTTAGAAGGGATCACCAAAAGCTTCGCATGACAACCAGAAACGATGATCATATCCGCAAGTGGGTAGAATCTCAAGGAGAAGCAGATTATAAACTTAGAGATGACTTCTTTCGCATCCAGAGGGACATTGCGACGATCATCATGAAAGAAGTCGTCGAAGAGAAGGGGATGTTCCACCACGGCCCTATATCGCGAGCTGACGTCCGAACTCGCATAGGCATGCAACGTCAGGACCTCACGCCGTTCAAGAAGCTAGGGTGCATCCTCGATGATCTGGAAGGATGGAAGTTCTAGTGATTTACGATGCCGATGATGATGATATGTGTCGGTTGAACTTGTATACTTTCTGTAGCGATGAAACTTTGTGATGTCCACGGTCCCTACCAAACTTGCATAATGCTAATTTGTTAGTTTGGGTATGATGACCTGCGTACCTCTAGTTAATTAGTTTGCATACGATGAAACTGCGTTGATTATTTATGTTTACTATATGTTGCATCTAGTTGCTAACCCTTTCTTTTTCGTGTTGCTCAAGTATATTTTGTTGCATATGATTGTACATTCTCTTGATGAAGATGCATCTCTAACAGGTACCTAGATTCTTGATGGCGAAGTACCGGTGCTATGTCGTGTACAAAGGGAAGGTTCCGGGAGTATACGACGAGTGGTCCGAGTGTCAGGCGCAAGTGGAGGGGGTCTCGGGCGCCAGCCATAAAGGCTTCAAAAGCAGACAAGAAGCAGAAGCTAGTTACTTGAGGAGGCTCACGCTTGCGTGAGAGAGGACTCCTAACCGCCGCCTCATGTACTGCATAGTTTCGCTCTCACTCATAGTGATAACTCTTCTCGTGTATATCATTATTTAGATGGATGAAGATGTAGTTGCAAGTATTCAAGACTTGTATCGCTATTTTCGAGAGATGATGACGAGAGACCACTTTGTGTTGGATGATAATTATGATGATGACATGATTTGATAAGACTATTTGTATGTGTATGCTATGATTACATTTGTATGTGTATGATATGCTAGATATTATTGTATATAGCCTGTACAAATACAAAACAAATATGCAAAAAAAAATCAGAAACTAATAAAACTAGCAGTAGCGCGGCTTACTGTAGCGGGCTGCACCTATTAGTAGCAGCGCGTCCCGGTAAAGATTGCTACTGCTACCCATGTTTAGCAGTAGTGCGTCTTACTCTAGAGCGCTACAGCTATTAGCAGCAGTGCGTTCCGGTAAAGCATGCTACTGCTACCCATGTATAGCAGTAGCGCGGGTCGAACAGCGCTACTGCTACAAGTTAGCTGTAGCGCCATATCAGTAGCGCAGGTGCCCGCGCTACTGATACACCTAAAAACCGTGCTACTGCTAGGCTTTTCCCTAGTAGTGTAAGGAGGCAAGGACGTACGCGGGTTCCCAAGGGATCCCCCAAAGGTTTCCATTTCGGTACAACAAGACCGACACCACGAGCTCGGCAGGACGGATGTCATCGCCGAGCCCACCTCTGCGTCACGCCCAGTTGCTTTGCAGGCGAAGACCACCTTTAGTCAGGATAAGCTGTACCTCCTGTCCCCTTTCAAATTTGGCCGTTGTGGGATCCCTTCCCGCCTGTGCGATAAGGGAAGAGGACTAAGGCCACTAGAAATAGGGGCCGGCCTCCACCGTAGAAGAGAGAGATCAATCCATCCTCACCCGAGAGCCCTCGCGAGGTCGCTCGCCACTGTACTAGTTCATCCCCAAACCTCCTCGTGAGGCCAATCCACCAAAAGCAGGAGTAGGGTTTTACACCGCAAGGTGGCCCGAACCTGGGTAAATCTCTGTGTCCGTCTTCTCGCTCGTTCGTGCGTAATTGGGCGAGCCTTGGCTGTGGAGTGGCGAGCTTGAGGCAAGTGTGGGTGAAGATCTTGGCACACGCCCCAGAGTTCGAACCTTCTTGGGTCTGCGGAGCCCTGATTCAGACATTTGGCGCGCTAGGTAGGGGCGTGTCGAAGTTCCATCTTCACCAGCCGCGCTCTGCCCTCGCCTCGTCGTCTCCATGGCAGGCGCCACTCCCAAGGCTTGGCAGCCCGCAACCTATGGGGACGTTGCGGTTTGCCCGGCCGTGCCCGCGGTCGCTTGTATCCTCAGCGGGTCGTAGGCACCAGTGTCAGGTTGCCATGTCAAGCAGTTTCTCCGTCGGGCGGGCGCAGCTCAGCAGCGGCCCAAGGCCCCGCGGAGCAGGTCGGGGCTGGAGACCAACATCACCTTTGACTCCAGGGACCATCCTAGGACGGCGGTGGCTGCTGGAGCGCTCCCCATGTTGTGCACGCCCACCATCAGCAACGTTGCGGTCACCAAGACCCGCATCGATGGCGGCGCCGGCCTCAACGTCCTTTCCGTGGAGACCTTCGACATGCTCCAGGTGCCCTATGACCAGCTCGCGCCCTCCAGGCCCTTCTCAGGAGTGGTCAGGGGCTCCGCCACCCCCTTGGGACAGGTGCGCCTCCCCGTCACCTTCAACACTCGCGACAATTACCGCACCGAGCTGATCGACTTCAACGTGGCCCACATCGGCCTCCCGTACAACGCCATCCTGGGATATCCGGCCCTCGCCAAGTTCATGGCGGCGACGCACCCAGGCTACAACATCATCAAGATGCCTGGCAGCAGCGGCATCATCACCGTGGCTGGAGACACCAAGGACGTGGTTCGAGCCCTCAAGCTCGTCTACAAGGCCGCAGCGGCCTCACGCCCTAACGCCGAGAGCGTCGCGCAGGCTCCGAAGGCCGCACCCATGAAGAATAAGCAGTTGTTCTCTCAGGACCGCGCTGAGACAAAGCAGGTGCTTGTTGATGACAGGAGCCCGGGCCACACCTTTACCATTGGCGCTGGCCTTCCCCCAGAGCAGGAGAAGGCGCTTGTTGACTTCCTCCGTGCGAACAAGGACGTGTTTGCATGGGAGGCGTGCGACCTGGTAGGCGTGTCGAGGGAGGTGATCAAACACCACTTAATGGTGCGCCCCGATGCGCGCCCGGTGAAGCAAAGGCAAGACGACAAGTACAAGAGAAGCAAGCGTTCATCGTCCAAGAGGTCAGCAAGCTGTAGGAAGCGTGTGTTATTCGGGAAGTACGGCACCCGGATTGGCTGGCCAACCCAGTGATTGTCCCCAAGAAGGGTGGGAAGCAGCGCATGTGCATCGACTTCACAAGTCTCAACAAGGCTTGTCCTCAGGACCCCTTCCCGCTCCCGTGCATCGACCAGATCGTGGATTCCACTGCCGAGTGCGATCTGCTATGCTTTCTAGATGCTTTCTCAGGCTACCACCAAATCAAGATGGCAGTGGAGGACGTCGAGAAGACGGCCTTCCTCTCCCTGTGTAGCGTGTACTGCTACATTTGCATGCCCTTCAGGCTGCGGAACGCCGGCGCGGCCTTCCAACGGTTGATGCACATCTCCCTGGGGCAGCAGCTCAGGAGGAATGTGGAGGCGTACGTCGTTGACATCGTGGTCAAGTCACAAGAGGCGAGGACCCTGATCGAGGACCTGGAGGAGACGTTCGCCAGCCCGCGTCAGGTGAACCTGAAGCTCAACCCGGAAAAGTGCGTTTTTGTGGTCCTGTCCGGCAAGCTGCTTGGTTTCTTGGTGTCGCACTAAGGGATCGAGGCAAACCCAGAGAAGATCAAGGCAATCGGGAAAATGTGCCCGCCTCAGATCCTCAAGGAAATGCAGAAACTGGCGGGTTGCGTGACCTCCTTGGTACGCTTCATCTCCAAGCTTGGCGAGCGCTCCTCCCTTCTTCAAGCTCATGAAGAGAAAGGGCCCCTTCGAGTGGACCCCTGAAGCGGAGGCGGCCTTCGAGGACCTCAAGCGGTACCTCACGAGCCCACCAGTCATGGTGGCACCCCGTCCTCACGAGCCCCTGGTGCTCTACTTGGCGGCCACCCCCCACTCGGCCAGCGCTGCGCTCGTGGCAGTCTGAGAGGAGCGCGCTGGCGCAGGCGCAAAGCAAGGCGGCCCGTGCGGGGCCGCGCAACGCTCGCCGCCTCAGGACGGCGCTCCTGAGGCCCATGTCGCTTCATCAACCCGCGGGGCACCCGAGTCCCCCGTGGCTCATGAGGAGTAGGGCGACGTCAACACCTCGTCCCTCGTCGAGCACCCGGTGTACTACGTTAGCACCATGCTGCGGGATGCACGTGCGCGCTACCCTATGCAGCAGAAGCTCCTGCTCGCACTCCTCGTCGCCTCAAGGAAGCTGCACCATTACTTCCAGGGCCACCCCATCAAGGTCATCTTCGCATACCCCCTGGAGAAAATGTTGCGCAGCCCCAACGCTGCTGGAAGGGATGCAGAGTGGAACATCGAGCTGCAGGCCTTCCACCAGGAATTCAGCACAACCAGGGTCATCAAGGGCGCAGCCCTCGCTAACTTCGTGGCGGAGTGGACAGACGCTCCCGACCAGGGGCTGGACGAGGGCCAGTCCCTCGCGCCTGGCAATGTAGCGCCTGACGGCTGGGTCATGCACTTCGACGGAGCCTTCGCACAACGGGGCGCGGGGGCTGGAGTAGTGCTCATCTCCCAGACCCAGGACAAGCTTTACTACGCCGTGCAGCTTTGCTTCCAACATGGCGAGAAGGTCTCCAACAACATCGCGGAATACGAGGGCTTGATCGCTGGCCTCAGGGCCACTGCCGCTCTGGGAGTCAAGCGCCTCACCGTCAAGGGCGACTCCCAGCTCCTCATCAACTTTTCCAACAAGGAGTACATGCCGAAGGACGAGCACATGGAGGCATACTTGGAAGAGGTACGTAAAATTGAAAAGCGCTTCCAGGGCTTGGAATTGCAGCACGTCCCACGCGGCGCGAACAAGGAAGCAGACGACATCGCCAAGAGGGCATCGCGTCACGAGCCTCAGGAGCCTGGAGTCTTTGAGGAGAGGCTCTTCAAGCCATCGGCAGTACCCCCGGTCGCAGGCCCGGCGTCACTTCAGGAGGAGCTGCCACCGGCCCCGCCCTCAGGCGCCCCAGCTTGTGGTCCGGCCTCAAGAGCCCAACTGCTCCTGGAGCTAGAACCTCAGGCCGGTGACTGGACCGAGGAGCTCAAGACATACCTGCTCCGCGGCGCCTTGCCGGAGAAGGAGGAGGACGCGGAGCGCGTGGCCCGCCAGGCCACTGTGTAAGAGCACATTTCTCCATGTGTGGTTTTGGTAATTGATGACAATCCCTATGTACTAATGGTTGCCTTGAGTTATATTCGAAGGATTTGTCCATAGGCACTTCTTGAAGTCCATCTGTTGGTTTCAAGGAGTTTATATGGTGACCAAGGTGGTATTCAAGGTTTTATCCAAAGATTGGTCATAGAGAAGATATGATACAAGATTGATCAAGACTAAGTCAAAGAGTGAATCAAGCTGATCAACACACAAAGTGTACAAGATGTACCAAGAGGGATCAGGTGATCTCATGGTACGGTAAGTATTGTCCATTACGCTTTGTGTACTAACCCATGGTCTACGTGAGAGTTCTATGCGGGGTTAGGTATGTTTCCATGGGCTTGCGTCAAGTGGAAGATCTCATACAACCCATGGAGGATGACATCAAGTGGTGATCGTCATCAAGATTGCGGTGTGCAAGTTCAAGTGGAGCATCACGAAGAGATCATGCTTGAAGCTTGCCGTCCATTGTGGTGACAATGGACTTGTGAAGATGTGACGAAGAGTGGCTCACCCATAGTGGAGTATGGGGGAGCAATCAACTAGTCTTCATCGAGCCAACACAATCAAGAAAGGTGGTCCATCTTGAGGAAGTCAAGATCATCATCATCTAGCTCAAGTGGACTATGTGCAAGGTATAGGTTTTCCCTTGATAGGTTTTCTATTTTACCGGTCTCATGGTGGTAGTTGGGAGACCGAGTTATAGGATCGATTGCCGTACTATCAAGGGGGGCTCTCAAGTGAGTAGCTTGATCGTATCGTTCGTTGAGAGCTCAAACCATTTGCATCCTTGCATCATCATCTTTCTTGGTCCTTATTTGGTTTTTCTCTATGTGAGTTTTTGAGCTTATGGTCTTCATCGTGATAAGTTCAAGCTCATCGAAAACAGATTTCGTATGCATCATATTGTGTTTTCGGTGTTGGAGATTTTGCCGGATATTTATTGGAAGGTCATCTTCCTTATCCTAGTGGCATTTATTATCCATTGCTTGTTCTTAATTTAACTAGTCATTGTTGGATTGCTCTTGTTGTCCTTTATCCAACAAGTTTGATTTTGCTCAAATCGGAGCTCGTATGCGAAAGTTATGGCTGTTTTAGTCTTACCTGTTTTACATAGAGAGGTTGTACCGCCCCATAGAGAGGTTGTACTGGTTGACCGGTACAACCGGTGTTTGGAGCGGTTTTACCGCTCCAGAATTGGTCCAAAGGTTGTACCGGCCATGTACCGCTCTACCACCGGACTAGTTTCTGTTGTGGTGCGGTTCTTGGGCGGTTGTTGGCCGGTTGTACTGCTTATTGCTTTTTACCGGTTGTACCGGTGCTCATAGCGGTTGTACCGCTCCTATGTTATTCTGCACATAACGGGCAGATTCGTGGGGACCTATTTAAGGGGGTCTTCTTCCCCAATGGTTCCTCAACTCTTGAGCTCGTTTTTGCCCCTCATTGTTGACCTTCTTTGAGCTTGCCATCTCTCAATCCCTCCAATGATTCTTGCTAGTTCTTGAGGGAAAAGGGAGAGGAGATCTAGATCCACATTTCCACCAATCACTTTCTCCTCTATGTGAGGGAACCCCTTGGATCTAGATCTTGGAGTTCTTCGTGTTCTTCTTCGTTCTTCCTCTCATTTTCCTCCATAGCATTAGTTGTTGTGGTGTGATTTGGGAGAGAAGAACTTGGGCACTCCGTGTGCCCTTGCCATTGCATTTGGTGCATAGGTTTGAGTTCTCCACGGTGATACGTGGAAGTGAAGTTTGAGAAGCTTATTATTCTTGGGTGTTTGAGCACCCTAGAGCTTGTTCCTCTTGGGTGCCTTGGCGCCCTAGACGGTTGGTGGTGCCTCGGAGATCAATCATTGTGGTGTAAAGCTCCGGGCAAGCGTCGGGGTCTCCAATTAGGTTGTGGAGATTGCCCCGAGCAATTTGTACGGGTACCGGTGACCGCCCCCAAGGGTTGCCAAAGTGTACGGGTACTGGTGACCGCCCCCAAGGGTTGCCATTTGTACGGGTTCGGTGACCGCCCTCAAGGGTTCCTTAGTGGAATCACGACATCTTGCATTGTGCGAGGGCGTGAGGAGATTACGGTGGCCCTAGTGGCTTCTTGGGGAGCATTGTGCCTCCACACCGCTCCGAACGGAGATTAGCATCCGCAAGGGTGTGAACTTCGGGATACATCATCGTCTCCACGCGCCTCGGTTATCTCTTACCCGAGCACTTTACTTGTGCACTTTACTTTGTGATAGCCATATTGTTTCTTGTTATATATCTTGCTATCACTTAGTTGTTTATCTTGCTTAGCATAAGTTGTTGTTGCACATAGGTGAGCCTAGTTGCTTTAGGTTTTGTGCTTGACATATTAAACGTTAGTTTTATTCTGCATTTGTTCAAGCCTAAATCGTAATTATTTTAAAGTGCCTATTCACCCCCCTCTAGGCGACATCCACGTCCTTTCAATTGGTATCAGAGCTAGGTCTCTCATTATTAGGTTTTAACACCTAGAGAGTAAGGATGTCGACTAGTGGATTAGGATTCTCTGACACTCTTAGTTTCGATGGCACAAACTTTGATGTTTGGGTAATTTGCATACTTAATCTCTTTAGGGTCATGGACCCAAATTTAGAGCGAATTGTAGATATGGGTTTTTCTCCTCCAAAGGATTCTCAACACATATCTTTAGAGGATGAGAAAAACTCTTATCTCAATGCTCAAGCTTCTAATGTGCTTTTTGATGCTTTGAGCAATGTAGTTATATTTCAACTCATGCCGTTCCGGGATTCTCATGAGTTGTGGACAAAGCTTCAAGATAAATATGGTGTGTCCAAGATTTGTAGGGAGGATTGTTCTACCTCCACCTCCGGTCGTGTTGTCTTCTCAACTTCATCTACTTCACCTACATGTGGATTGCCACAAGGTAATGATATGGTGAGTAGTGGTGATCGTCGTAATTATGATAGTGGGTTTATTGTTGATGATACTTCATCACTATCTTATTGCAATGCTTCATCTTTGGACTTTAACACTTCGAGCACTCTAAATGTTTTTCATGCTTGTATTGATAGTCCTTGCATATCATGTAGAAATTGCTGGACTAAATCTCATGATGATATGCTTTCCATGTCTTGTTGTCGTGATAAAAATGCATCGCTTTTCTCGAGTTGTTGTGCTAACAATGTAGAGGAAACCCAACACTCCACGGAACAAGATGTGGTCTTGAATGGTGCTTCAAGGGATCCTACATCATCATCTATTATTTCTCACTTTTGCCTTATGGCTAAGGCTCCAAAGGTATCTCCTACTTTTAATCCCAATATATCTCATGATGATGATGTTGATCATAATGAGGATGAGGATGATGATGAATAGAGTGATAATATTGCTTCCTTACAAATTAAGGGAGAAATGGTTTTTAAAGCTCTTCATAAGAATAAAATTCCTCGTTGCAACTTCATGGAAATCATGTCTATTACCATTTAGGGCAAGAAATATATTGAGGAGTTGGAAGCTCATCTCGAGGAGGATGAGGCCACCATTGATAAAATGGAAGGTCATGAGCGTGATTACGCTAATGAGATCGCGGAGCTATCTCAAGCTCTTGAAAATGAACAAACCACCAAGGAATCTCTTGAGGAGACCTTTGCTCTAGCATTATCTAGATTAAAGGAATCCCATGATAGAGCTCTCGAGGTGGCTAATGATTTTAGAACTAAAAATGATAAGCTTGAAGTTGCACATGCTAAACTCCTTGAGGACTTTGGGCACCTCGAAAATGGCTCAAGGGTCATTAAGAGTTCGCTCATTGAACTCACCGAGTCTCATGCTCAACTTGAAGCTTCATATGCTAAAGAGTTTGCCAAGTTGCCTTCTCCTCTTGTTGTTAATGATGATGCTTGTGCTACTAACTCTATTCCTTGTGAAGCATCCATTTTGAAGGAGAATGTTGAGCTAAGGGCTCAACTTGAGTTGCCATCTAACAAATATGGGAAATAGGAAGAAAGTCATGAAAAGATCTCGAGCTCTCATGGTGATCTTCTAGTATCCCATAATGTGCTAAAAATAGCTCATGAGGCTAGTACTACTAAGGTAACATCTAGTGAGCCTCATGTGGACATTAGCACTACATCTAGTAGAAATGCTTTATTGCCATGTGCTAGTCCTCATAGTTCATCTACTCATAATGTTGCTACATCTTGTGATGAATTACTTTCCTTGCCTTGTTGCTCTAATGATGAAGCTTATACTTCCTCTAGTACTTGTGTTCATACTAACCATGTAGAGGAAATCAATGAGCTCAAGGCCCAAGTCACTTCGTTGAAGAAAGACTTGGAAAAGAGTCATGAAGGGGAGTCCACACTCAACAATATCTTGAGTGTGCAAAAATCCCCAAATGACAAAGGTGGACTTGGATTCAACTCCAATAAGAAGAAGAAGTCCAAGAGCAACAAGAAGAAGGGCCAAGAACAAGTCAAGAACTCGGCCAAGATTGTTTGCTTCAAGTGCAAAATAGAAGGGCACCATGTTAGATCTTGCCCATTGAAGAAGAAGCCCCATAGTGACAAGCAACAAGGGAAGCGGCCACAATCTCATGATCAACCGAAGTTGAAGCAAAGCATATCCCAAGAAGACCCAAGTCAACGCTCCTCAAGTTGAGAAATCAACTGAGAATAAAGTAAAAGGTAAATGTTGCTACTTATGTCGTGAGAAGGGTCACTTTGCTTCTTCATGCACGAATGGTAACCTATCCAACCCAATTATTATTGATGATATCTATTCTCTTGGGAAGGATAAGGTTGGCAATGTGTTTGCCAAGTTTGTTGGTACTCAAAGTGGTGTGAAGAAAAGAACCATTTGGGTAGCCAAACCTATTGTGACTAACCTCTTAGGACCCAACTTGGTTGGGGACCAACAAGCTCAAACTTGATCAATAGGTGTTGTTGGAGGGCATTGGTGACTTGGCTACATCATGAAGAATTAAGGGATCTTCATCATTCATATTATCTCAGGCCAAGTCATTTGGATTATCGAGTTTCTATCTTATATCCAATGTGCCTCCTTACGGTAACTTGTACTTAAATTGTTTACATTGATAGTTACTTATCCCTTCGCATGTTGTGGTTTTGTACCTTGCATGTGTTTGTATATGTTGTGCTTCCTATTTTTTTATCTTGAGTAATCAATTATGTATGGTGGGTTGCACATCATATATGTGTGAGTCTTGTGTTGAGCCTTTTTGTAATTTGTTTGTATCTTAGTCAGCTCTTTTGAGTGATTAATGGATTATCCCATTTTGGGGGAGTGATGTGCTTTGTGCACTTCACGATCCTAAAAATGTGTGTACATGAGGAATACCACTTAGTATTGATATTACAAGATTATCTAGCCTCTATGTGGTATGTCTTCTCATGAGAAATTCAAATTTTAAATGGTCCATTAATTATCTCTTGTTGGATTTCATTTGCCACTTGTTAATAATGTTGGGTTACCACATTATGCGGTAGTAATATGCTATGTGCATATTACAAGCCCAGAGAATGTGTACATTTGAGATATTGCCACTTAGTTTTGATATTATAATTTATCTTGTTCCTAGGTGGCATGCTAGCTCTACAAGTGTCATTTGCTTGTGATTCAGGAGTAAAGATGATGTTGGATCTTTTTGTAATCTACCAATGGGAATTATTTCCAAATACTTCTTGTCCTTTGACAATTGGTATTCCTTTTAAGTGGTAGAAATTGCTAATCATCTTTACATTGGATTTTGTTTATCGTTTGTCTTCCCTGCCTCTTGTGGATCGTTTTGAGCGTGTCTAGTGTTTCTATAGATATAGGGAAAGTGATGATCTATCGGATTTCGGGCTCCGCAAAACCCTTGGAAGTTCGAACCCAGGAGCGTGTGCGAAGATTCCTCAACAGCTTCACCCCACCAAGCCCACAACGCGACGGCCTCGCTCGATGGCGAGGAAGAAGTTAGCACACGAGAGTTTACCCAGGTTCGGGCCGCTGCGAAGCGTAAAACCCTACTCATGCCTTTGGTGGATTGCCTCACGAGGACGTTTGTGGATGAACTAGTACAGTGATGTGTTGCCTTGCGGGTGTGTTTGTGGGGTGATTGTCTCGTGTCCCTCTACCGGGCTACCTAGCCTCTATTTATAGCGGCCCGGGTCCTCTTCCCTTATCGCAATGGCGGGAAGGGATCCCACAATGGCCAAATTTGAAAGGGGACAAGAGGTACATCCTATCCTGACGAAAGGCAGTCTTTGCCTGCAAGGTAGGTGGTGGTGACGCGGTGGTGGGCTCGCTGGTGACATCCGTCCTGCCGCGCTCGCTGACCCGGTCTTGTTGCACCGGAATGGAAACCTTTGGATGGGCTCCTTGGGAACCTGCGTTCGTCCTTGTCTCCTTTGCACCAAAGAGGAAACTGTTCCCTCTGGCGCGCTGGCGCCCTCCTGGCCTGGCTGTCATCACCCTTGACCTCCTGAGGCCAAGCGTTGCATAGAGATCTCCGCCGCTCGGGAGGAAGGCCTGGGGAGGCCTCCCCCTTTCGCCTTGGCGCTGTCCTCCTCACGACGATGGGCCCCTCGCGAGGGTCTTGTCTTGAGTGAGGCCGCTCGGGGCCGTACGGACCGCCAGGTGGGCCACGCCCTGGGCCGCAAGTAGGCAAGTCTGGGTACCCTGGTATCTAGAACGCCGACAGTAGCCCCCGGGCCCAAGGCGCGCTCGAGTTGGCTTCGAGGGGAAAGCCAAAGGAGATGGCCCGGAGCACCGCAGGCCCTTATTGCTTGCGGGCCAGTTTTGGCGTGCGGTGCTTGGTTGGGCGCGGGCGTCCCCGCCCCCATGTCTCCTCGACAACTGCCCGAACCGACAAAAGCCTAACGCCCAGTGCTGAGCCATTATTGCTTTCCTCTTCCGCACCCTTGCTCTCCTTTCTAGATCTCCATCCTTTGTGGGAACCTCTCCAGATCTCAGCGCCGCTCCGTCCTACTTCTTGTTCCCTCGGCCCCAAAGGCTTCTCGATGGCTCCCGCCGGCAAGTCGAAACTTGAAGCCTAGAGCTCGGCTTCTGCTCCCATCTCGCTGGCGCTCTCAGAGTCTACCATAGCCAAGGACGGGGACCTCACCCCGGTGCTCCCGTCGACGGCGGACGACACCAATGAGCGGGGGCGGACCTTGATATGGTGCGGCTCCGCGGAGAGGCATCGCCTGGCCAAGTCGGGCTATCCTTTCTTCCTCCACGGCGTCTTCTCCGGGCTCGTCCCGCCCTTCTCCGCGTTCTTCACCGCCGTCCTTGAGCACCACGGGATCCAGGCCCTCCATCTTCAACCCAACTCCATCCTGCTTCTGTCCGTGTTCGCCTTCTACTGCGAGGCTTTCGTGGGTGTGAAGCCTTCGGTGGCCCTGTTTCGCCATTTCTTCAGCTTGCGGCTTCATGACGGCGCCCAGCGGTCGGCATGCGTCTCCTTCGTCGTGGTCCAGAGCGGGAACATGCCCTTCAAGGCCGGGAAGAAGGTGGAGAACTTCAGGAACCGCTGGGTCTTCTTGGATCTCAAGAGCAGCAATCCTCGCCTGGAGCTCCCAAAGGGGCTACCAGAGAAGATCCCGGTGTGGAGCTCCGCGAAGCTCTCCGACCCCCGGGCCAAGCCCGTTTTGGAGCGGGTCCTTCGAGACATCAGCGCCAGGAAGTTGACTGGGGGAATGATAGTGAAGGAGTTCCTGGTGCAACGCCTGGCGCCCCTCCAGTCCCATTCGAGGCCCATGTGGGACTACCAAGGTGGTGGCAACGACATGAGGCTCCGTTCTGCGCTCCTGACCCCCGAGGAGTTGAACAGGGTTATGGCGACCCTGCTCAACGGCGACCCCGGGGACCTTCCTGAGGCCTACGCCCTGCTGTACTGCCGTGACGACAAGGCTGACCTGGTCGCCGCGATGCCCAGCTTCGACGAGCTGGGGCTCTCTCCGGCCGAGAGCCCCGGCGCCCCCGTGGCGGTGTCCTCCGACGACACCGCAGATGAAGAGGACTCGGAGGAGACGGCGGATGATGACCTTGAGGAAGTGACTCCTCCGTCGCGGAGTGAACTTCTCCGCAGCTTTGATGACGACAACGCCGGTGAACCCCCTGCTGCAAGTCCTCCGCGACTTACCAGGATCCTCAGGGGGCCGGGCCCCACACCTCGGGCCGCACGATCCGCCTGCCAGGTGACCCCGAGGAAGCGCGAGGCTGGGCCTCCTCCGGAGCCCCCAGCTCGCGCCGGCAAGGTGGCCGAAGTGCCCGCCTCACCCTTGCCCGAGCCGCAGCTTATGGGCGAGGCGGCCGCGTCCAGGACTGGCATGACCTTGCTGGCCGTGGCCCCTCCGAGCAGTTCCACCGCTTCTCCCCATGGAGGCGCCCCTCCGAAGAAGGACGGGGGCACCCCCGCACTCACCGAGGTGGAAAGAAGGAGGAAGTGGGTCGATGTCGAGGAGTAAGTAACTTCGCTTGGTTTCTGGCCGTCTTCCGGTGGTTTATATGCTGATGATCCCTCCTTTGCTTGGAAATCAGGAGCGCCCCCTTGCCGAAGGCGAAGAAGAAGAAGGCCGGCGTCAAACCGAGGGCGCCTTCCGACGTGAAGCCCATTCCTGGTGCCTTGCCGATGCCGGATGAGGCGCCAGATGTCGCGGGCGAGGGGGCTCGCGAGGCGACCCTCCTTGCCACGGCCGCGGAGCCCCCGATGCCCGCTGGAGTGGCCGCGTCCGTCCTTGGGGGCGCGTCCACACCTCTGCCCGACAGGCCAGCCCCCAAGGGCCAGCTGGGTGCAGGGCCATCCGCCCCTGCCTTGCCTGCGGTAGTGGTGCAGCCACCGGTGTCTTCCGCTCCCCACGCCCTTGTGTCTCCGGAGGCAGCTCCTGCCGCCGCGCGGGCACCACCTCCGGGCCGTGCCTTAGCGTCACCGGCTCGTTTTCCTCCAGCCGAGTCGGGTGCTCTGGATGGGGCCTATGCCGTCTTGGGTCAGGTTCGAGACGCCCTTCGGAGCGCCGACGGTCGCCTTGCAAGAGAGCGCTTAGGTCTTCTTTCCGGGTGGCTCCAGACTGATGCCTCAGCCGTGGCGGTCTGGGGCCAAGCCGAGGCCACCACGGCTGAGAGCAGGGAGCAGGCCGCGTCGGCCAAGGCAACCCGAGATGCGGCACTGGCTGACGCAGTGTCTGCCGTGAAGCGCTGCGATGAGGCAGAGGCCCGCCTGAAGGCTCTTCAAGAGGACAGGTTCGCGCTTGCAGAGAGGCTTCGCCAGCGGGAGGAGGACCTCAAGACCTGCGAGGCCAAGCTTGCCGACCGTGACTCCGCGCTGTCCAAAGCGGCGGCCGACCAAGCCGTTGAGCGCGAGCAGCAGGACAGGTTGAAGGAGGAAGTGGCTGCGGAGAAGGCCCGGCTTGCCTCCAGGGAGAAGACCCTTGCCAAGGCCGAGGAGAAGAAGGTTGCGGAGCTCGACGCTCTCCCTTTCGTCGAGCTCAGGCTTCGCCAGGCGCTGCAGTCCATCTACCGTGGGGGATTTATAGAACCCCAGGTAGCTCGTGAGAGCGGCTTCGCGGGGCTCTCCTCAAAGCTCGCCTAGGTGCTTGAGGGTGACGTCGCCAGGGTGGAGAACGTCTTGGAGAGTGAGTGCCGTGACTTCTTCTCCGCGGCCGCGATGCGCGTCTTCAGCCACCTCTACCTTCATGAGCCGGGTTTCGACTTCGGCTCCGTGATTCGCCCGGTCGATCCTGGGGTTCGCGCCGCGACGGCGACAGCCGTGGAGGGCGCCGTGAATGCGCCAATGAAGAAATTCGCCTGCGTCGCCATTGCCTAACCTCCTCCTGCGGCTGCGAGGGTTGGCGACAATGATGACAGCGGTAGCGACGTCGACGATGAGCTCCCCGCGACCGGGACGTGCGGTGGTGCCAGCTCCTCTTAGCTTCTTTTCCTGGGTCTTCCCCTGTAATGTTTATCGTGCCTCGTGGAGGCGTTAGACTTGTTTGCATTTCCGGAGACATCTTAATGTTTGTAATGACTGCTAAGCTGTGTGATTCTATTTCCTCGCTTCGTTTCCTTCCTGATTGCTGTAGCGCTCTGCGTCGGCAGGGCCCGGTCTCGCGCATACCTCGACCGCCGTTGGGGCGTCCGGATCACCAGGACGTTGCCAAGGGGTGAGGGGCTACGAGACCAGTGAGGCCCCTGAGTCGCGATGCTCAGGGGTCCTCCTTGACGTACGAGCAGCCCTCATGAAGGGAACGCAGCGAAGACGGGGTTGACTTGGGGATTTGGAGCGCCTTGAGCTCTGCGTCGGCAGGGCCCGGTCCCGCGCATACCTCGACCGCCGTTGGGGCGTCCGGATCACCAGGACGATGCCAAGGGGCGAGGGGCTACGAGACTAGTGAGGCTCCTGAGTCGCGATGCTCAGGAGTCCCCCTTGACGTACGAGCGGCTCCCATACCTTTCCTCGCCAATTTTCGTCCGAGAGGGACGCGTGAAGACCAGGTGCCAGGGACCTGGTGAGGTGGCGTGCGCCAGGCCTGTCCTGAGCGTAGCCCCACGCAGCCCCCTCACGCGTGCATCCCGGGGGAATGCTGCGAGATGGAGCCGCGAGGGGTCATCCTGAGGTTGAATGCACCCGCTAAGGTGCCCTCAGTTGTTTATCCCGAACGCGAAGCATAGGGCTTCCACGTTGCGTGGGCATAGCCATTGGAGGGCCGTGTCATCCGCCAGCGCGGAGCATGGGGCTTCCACTTGGGCGTGGGAATGGGGGGCCCTGGCTCCTGAGCCCCCCGGGCGTGTACAGCCAATTAAGTTCGTACGCGTGGCCTGCACAGTAGAACTGGGAGGTGTATCTGGGCGTCGCGAGGCAGCTCAGGCCTCACGAGGACCTACCTCAAAGGCGGGTTGTGCCTGAATCTTCCGGTGGGAATCGCCGCTTCAAGTCCTGTAAATTTTTGAGAAACCTACGCCGAGTGGATTTCCAAGGGCCATCGCATGAGAAGGCCAAACACCAATGACCCCAGGAGGTGACGTGACGGGGCCGGCCCGCCAGACAGAGCTCAGCCATTGGATTTATCGACGTTGCAGGGACGGACCCGAGCATAGACGCCGTGCCCAGTCTTCTCATGCGACAACTCCGAGGAGGAAACACCCGGCGCGCGGTTCCCACGGCGGCGAAAGGTCGGCCGGAACCATGCCGCGCGCCCTGACTCACCCACTCCCGATTAGCTCATGCGAGGGCGAAGCACCGAGGGCCATGCGAGGTGACGTACACGGGGCTAGCCCGCGAGACAGAGCTTGACCACTTGGATTTTTCAACGCTGCAGGGGCGGACCCGAGCACAGACGCCGTGCCAGCCCTTAATCATGAGGCGGTCGAGGGCAGGCTCGTTAGGGCGCAATGACATTCATGGCGGCGAAGCACCGAGCATGCAGGTTGGAATACTTAGGGAAGTAGATCGAAAGCATGTAAAGGTCCAATTCATGCGGGAAAGATGCGGCCGGGATGAGTTCCAGCCGCCTGAGGATAATGCAGCCCAATGGGCGCCCTCAAACTGAGCAAACCAAAAAGTTACCTGGTACGGGCCCGAAGGATCACCTGGCGGCGATGCCGCTGAAGCATGGCGGTAGTCGTAGGAGCTTGGCCTTGTGCCTCCGCAAACTTGGCCTTCACGAGCCCGTCGCCTCAGGAGGCTCGGGGCACCTGCTCGGGCCTGGCGTCTCCTCCAACTCCTCATGGTGCCTGGCCCGGTATGGCGCGAGCATGGCCTTGGCAAGGCGCTGGTACGTGTCGCCCGCGTTTGCCAGCCCGAAAGGCATGCGGATGTACTTGCACGGGTATGCCCTGCCGTGACTGATGCGCGTCGGCCAGTAGACGTCCTGTGATGGGGCCCTGTTGATGCTGGGTATGTTGACGCAGATGCGCGGCGCGCCGCCCGGGTTGACAATGGCGACGGCGTTGGGTGGTGCAGGGCTGCGCCCACCTCGCACAGCTTGTGCTTCCTGCAGCTCCTCAATTGCTCTGGTGACGAGCTCCCGCGAACTTGGCGCCTCGCGCCTTGCTCCTTGTTCGGATGGGTACGCGCCGGCACGCGCCCCCAAGTTGTGCCCGAGCGCCTCCCTTGTCTCACTGGTCAGGTCGGTAGTCCTCCGGGTGGAAGCCCCCAAGCCCGGCCCAAGGGAGGCGACGGGTGCGCCTTCCTATGCGAGGGAGGAAGGGGCCTAAGCCCCTGGCGCGGATCCTGAGGCGTTGTCCTTAGGGTTTTCAGCCCCCTGGCGTCCCTTGGAAAGGAGCTGCTTCTTCTTCCTGGGGATGTCCTCGCGGGGCAGGACACCTCCTTCGTCGTCCGAGTGCTCGGCCGCCGCGGCACGGTAGGCACGCTCGAGGGAGCAGACGGCGTCCTTCTCATCGCAGGCGATAGTGATGATGCCGCCACTCCCCGGCATCTTTAGGACGTTGTAGCCGTGGTGAGTCACCTCCATGGACTTGGCGAGGGCTGGGTACCCAAGGATCGCGTTGTACGGGAGGTGGATGTGGGCGACGTCAAAGACGATGATCTCGGTGTGGTAATTGTTGCGCCCGCCGAAGGTGACGGGTAGGCGCACCTGCCCGATGGGGACCGTGGAGCCATCAGTGACTCCTGAGAAAGGCTTGGTTGGCATGAGCTGGTCGTAAGGCACTTGGAGCGTCTCGAACGTCTCGATGGAGAGGACATTGAGTCCGGCGCCGCCGTCGATGAGAGACTTGGTGATGAGGACGTTGTTGATGGTGGGCGTGCACAGCATGGGGAGTGCGCCCGCCATAGCTGAACATCTGAGTTGATCCTTGGAGTCGAAGGTGATGGTGCACTGGGACCACTTGAGGGGGCGCGTGGCCTCAAGCTTTGGAAGAGCCGCGTTCGCCTCCCGCGAAAACTGCTTGAAGACGCGGTTCGATGCCGGGGCATGGGCACCGCTCAGGATGCAAGCTATTGCCCTGACCTCCTGGAAGCCCCCAGCCCCGTCGTTCTGCCTATCCTCTTTCTTCCTTCTGGGTGGCGGCGGCAGCGGGGGAAGGTCGGCCTCGCGAGGGCGGACCTCACGAGGCTGGCCTCGACGCGACCCATCAGGAGGTTTGTCGCGCCAGCGGTCCTCCCGAGCTTGATCGCGCCAGCGGTCTTCCCGAGGCTGGTCTCGCCACTCCTGACGCGGGTCTCGATTGTCCCAGCGGCCTCCACCGTGGCCTTCGCAACGTCCATAGCCTCCAGGCGCGGGTGACGGTGTCCTGGACTATGGGGTACTCACCACGTCATCTCCCGGCCAGTGGGCCGGGCCAAGGACCCCCAAGGCGGTTCATTAATGGGCTAGTTCGGACAACACATGATGCATACGAGGAAGATTCCACAAGACTTGGTGATCAAGACAAGAACTCCTCTCCACCGACATAGCCGACTAGGACACTTGTTATCCTAGGCCTCTGGTGTGTTATATAAGCCGAGGCCAGACTAGTCATTAGGGACAATCAGATCATCATAGATCATATCATCATACGAGCATAGCTCTTAGGGTTTAGACCACTACATACGATCTCGTGGTAGATCAACTCTATACTCGATACACCATCATCAATACAAACAAAGCAGGACGTAGGGTTTTACCTCCATAGAAGGGCCCGAACCTGGGTAAACACCGTCTCCCTTGTCTCCTGTTACCCATCGATCCAAGACCCACAGCTCGGGACCCCCTACCCGATATCCGCCGGTTTTGACACCGACATTGGTGCTTTCATTGAGAGTTCCGCTGTGGGATCGCTAGAAGGATCGATGGCTCGTCTGCATATTGTAGTTTTTTCTGGACAGCGAATTTGTGTTCGTCGTCCCCGTTTCCTCGAGCGTTGTTTTGACGATTGCTTTAGTGGAATTGTGCGGAACTGTATCTACAACAACCCTGCAAAATTTCATCGCGTTCCGATGGAGGAATCTCCGGCAATCTCCAATATACCGGAGCCCTATCGATTCTGGATGGGAATCTGGATGAGTTTAGGACGAGGTGTCCAGTATCTAGCTCGGATATCCTTTGGAAAATCCCACCGTTCATCGGCTGCGGAATTCCTATACCAATCACCCCTCAAAATTTCAGCTCGATCCGACCGTCCAAACTCCGGGAAACGTCCGATGAGTACAACGAATTTTGGATCTATTTTCTGCGCGAAAACTAATCCGACTCGAGTTCATCTTTTTCATGAACGGGTTGTGAGGCGTCCTTTTGGAAGGAAATTTTCTCATCACCTCGGTCAACCGACCAAGAGTTCGGCATCATGAGGGCCGAATAATCATCAAGAGAACCTCGTCATCCACGGGTTGTACGGGTCGGGCGCTCCGTTGCTTCATCAAGCCAGCATTGACCACGTCACAAATTCCGACCTGCGTCGGCATCGCCGCGCCGTCGCTTTTTCAAGCTGACGTCCACCACGCCGACCCACTTTGACACGTTGGTTGGCATGGGGCTCTAGAGTCACCTTACCGACTCGCTCCGTCACCTCGGCTAGACCGGGGGCTTCGTCATCTCCTCATCAACCCGCTCCGGGGACTTCGGCGTCACCAGCCGACCAGCTTCGACACCTCGGCTGGCATGAGAATTCGGCGTCACTAGCCGTCCAGCTTCAACTCCTCGGCTGGCATGACAATTCGGCATCACCAGCCGACCAGCTTCGACACCTCGGCTGGCGTGAGACTTCGGCGTCACCAGTCAACCTGCTTCGACACCTCCGCTGGCATGAGACTTCGGCGTCACTAGCCGACCTGCTCCGTCACCTCGGCTAGACCGGGGGCTTTGGCATCTCTTCATGAACCTGCTCCAGGGACTTCGGCGTCACCAGCCGACCAGCTTCGCCATGTTAGCTGGACCTGGGACTTCACCTCTCCACATCGACCGTGCTGCGTTGCCACTTCGTCAAGCCGAACTCTTCGCTCAGGCACCTCGGCGCCCAGGCCATATTCCTTTACTTATTTGCTTCACTTAAATTAACTAAGTAGAAGATTTTTTTAAACATATTATTACCTTTATTTGTTATTACTCTTGGTTTGCACTATATTGTGTGCACAGGTAATCGACTTCGGCTGTGTCATGCGGTCACCTTGGCGTGCCTACATCATCGTCCCGCCTCCATCAAATAAAATTGTGTCGTTGACATGGTCGACGGACCTGGGGGCTTCACTGTCACGCTACCGAACTACTCTCCTTGGCTGGCCCGGGGGTTTCGCCTCGCCGCAGCAACCGTGTTGCGTTGCCACTTCTCGACCCGAGCTCTTCGCTCGATTACCTCGGGCTTGGGGGCTGGGACCTCTGCCAGGCCGAGGACTACGTCTTCGTCACGCCACAACCCCGAACCGCACCGAGCTCATTAACCAGCTAAATCAGTTTCGTGCTCAGCTCTCTTCGAAATTTTATTTTTTGTTCGGTGCAACCAAACATTATATTTTTTTAAACAAAAAAACTTTGTTTGTTAAAAATTTATTTACCCAATTTAACCTTGGGCTCTTAAATTTGTATGAGCCGTTTTATAATAACTGTGTTTTCTTCTTAGTCATTGCAAAGTCTTTTTCTACTACTCCTTTTTTCGACACTAGTGTGTGGTCAATAGCCGGATAGCCTGGTTTCTTTCTAAAGCTGCTCGAGTTTAGTTCGCTAGACAGGCTTCAGAGAAACAATCCGCCGTCGGGATATGGAGGTTGAAGCCAAAGGGTGACCCGCTTGGAGTCCGGAGATCGGATGTATCAGGTTAAAACACGACCGAAGCACAAACTAAATTTTAGACCAATTTGGATTGGCACAATTTTCTTTTATCTAAACATAAAGTTTTTTGCATAAGTTTTTTGGTATTTCCAAGCATAACTCTTGCAGTACAATGCCAGATGCATTTCACTCATCGGCAGTATTAAAGGGGGTCTAGGGTTAACACCGAACCCACCAAACACCGAGGTACTCCATGCAGTCCTCGGCAAAATGTCCTCGGTATTTCGCATTTATATGCATTGATTTCGAGTTGTGTCTTTGTTCTATAGCTAGATTGCCCGGCTCCTGTGCTTACCCCTTACGTTTCCGCTTTGTTCGGCTAAGGGGTAAAGGGAGAACCACTACGATTGTCACTTCCGGTTTAACTGGTTAAGTGCCTCAGTTGGAGAAAGCCGAAAGCTGACTGTCACAACAAGCGTAAATCGGTCAGCGAACCGCAGGCGGTGTTCAACCAAATATAGCCGATCGAGGTTATCCGAGTAAAACGAAGGGCCTTTCTTTCTTGAAAAGGCCAAGTTGTGGGTGGTTCGACCTCGAATAATCCGAGGAGTCGACGTATACCGGGGGCTATTAAGTTGCCCCCAAAGATATGCTCCTATGACTAAGTGAAAGTTATAAAGCCTAAATATCTGATTGCCTCGTTTCCACTAACACAACCGGCTCCGGGCACCGAGACGTCGGCTAAGGGTTGTCTTGTTTGTACGGAAACACCCTACATAGCATCTACAAAGGGGTGGAAGCCGACGATAGGCCACTTTCAGATTATAAACAGTCGCGACGGAGTCAAAATAAACCATACCGAGGGTTCCTTGTGGCACCTCGGCATAGATACATTGGGATTCCTGGAGAGCCCAACATATCATCAGCGTTTGTATTTAATATACGAACGTTGCCTTCCATAGTGATCGTTATAACGCCATAGATATGCATCAGTTTGACTTAAGATTTTGGCCAAGCTGGGTTGCCTGGCTCCTGTGCTTACCCACTACGTTCCCGATTGTTCGGCTAGGGGGTAAAGGGAGCACCTCTGTAATTGTTACTTCTGGGTCATCCGGGATAGTACCTCAGACTGGGTGAAGCCGAAAGCTAGCCATCGTAAGAATATAATTGGTTGGCAACGACGGAAGTGAAAATTTCGGTTCATCAAAGACCATAGAGTTCGGGAACATTCCCCGAACAAAATCCTCAATATTTTCCTCCCACATTGATCGGAGTTGAGGTTTCACGATCATGGTCAACATAATATCCTGGGAAAAGGAACTTATAAATGAACTATTTTTCCTAGAAGATGTTTCTTATAACATATCTCTCTGCGTACCTTTGTTTATAAAACCGCATGGCCAGATTGCCTTGTTTGCCGTAAATCTTTGCCCTTATAAAGGCTTTATAAAGTAGGACAAACACTCCTCGGCTACTAGCCAAGGAGGTTGAAGCCGATGGTCGGTCAACAAAGTCTTGTACAATGCGGATCTGAGCATTAATGATGTAAAGTACTTGGATACATAGAATCATTACACATAAATTGTGTCAAACGTAACAAAGTTTGTGTCAGACAAATATCGATCCTTAATTCGACCACCCGTGCCCAAATTAAGGCTCGGGGGCTACTGCATTGCATATTCAATGCAGCAAATTCAAAGTGCAATACGGTTTCTGAGGAGATTCGATCCTTAGGTTGGTTGGCCGCACCCAACCCGAGTCTCGGAAACTACTGCGTACCGCGTTTACATCCCTAACGAATGCCGCCGAGAAAGAACTTGATCCTCAGGCCGATTTTGCAAATCGACTTAAGTCTCAGGGGCTACTGGGATTAGTGGTTTTATTTTGATTATTATTTTTTCCTTCAGGGGCATCTCTGGTTTTAGACCGACAAGCACCTTGAGGGCAACTGGCTATATATCTCGGCAGAGAATAAATTGCTTCAATCGAAAATATCCACAAAAAATCAGCCCACGGTCGGGGTGGTGCACCCCCTCGGAAACAGTCCGGCATAAAGCTCGGGCGCAAGTGGCTGGCTCCATAGAGGGCATTTCCGGCATTAAGCTCGGCTGAATTCGTTCAATCTTTTAAAGACCGAGGTAGTTTATGACACCTCGGACGCTGATCATCATTGGAGCTCGGATGCGGTCCGGCGTTGGAGCTCAGAAGCATTCTGGCATAAAGCTCAAGATCAAAGACACTTCGGAAGCAGTCCGGAATAAAGCTCGAATGCGAACGGCTGGCTCCATAAAAGACTATCCCGATATTTAAGCTCGGATTAACTACTTCAAATATTCAGAGACCGAGGTATCCTATGACACCTCGGATGCCGACCAGCGTTGGAGCTCGGGCTCAGAAAGACACCTCGGATACAGTTCGGCATTGGAGCTCGGACACAAGAGGATACCGCCACACGGGAAACACTTCGGACTCGAGTTGTGGCGTAAAAATAATGAGGCATTAATACGGGCCGATAACTTAAAGGGGCTCCTCGGATGCCCGACTTGTGAACTCTTCGGATTCACCTCGGCGATCCTCAAGATCAGTGATGGGAAGATTTATTGAACCAGTTTTCAAGACCGACGGCCGAAGACAAAGAACTGTTCGGAAGAACCGAGGAGCGTCCCTAACTTGAAGACCGGTTCAGGGGGCTACTGACGGTGTCCTGGACTAGGGGGTACTCACCACGTCGTCTCCCGACCAGTGGGCCGGGCCGAGGACCCCCAAGGCGGTTCATTAATGGGCCAGTTCGGACAACACATGATGCATACGAGGAAGATTCCACAAGACTTGGTGATCAAGACAAGGACTCCTCTCCACCGACATAGCCGACTAGGACTCTTGTTATCCTAGGCCTCTGGTGTGTTATATAAGCCGAGGCCAGGCTATTCATTAGGGACAATCAGATCATCATAGATCATATCATCATACGAGCATAGCTCTTAGGGTTTAGACCACTACATACGATCTCATGGTAGATCAACTCTGTACTCGATACACCATCATCAATACAAACAAAGCAGGACGTAGGGTTTTACCTCCATAGGAGTGCCCGAACCTGGGTAAACACCGTCTCCCTTGTCTCCTGTTAGCCATCGATCCAAGACCCACAGCTCGGGACCCCCCTACCCGAGATTCGCCGGTTTTGACACCGACAGCGGGTTCGGCGGGCGTCAGCCATCGGAGCGGTGAGGCGGAGGAAGAGCGAGGCTTGAGGAAGACTCCGACACGCCCCTACCTGGCGCGCCAAATGTCGGATTTCGGGCTCCGCCAAACCCTAGGAAGTTCGAGCCTAGGGGCGTGTGCGAAGATTCCTCAACAGCTTCACCCCACCATGCCCACAACACGACGGCCTCGCTCGATGGCGAGGAAGAAGATATCACACGAGAGTTTACCCAGGTTCGGGCCGCTGCGAAGCGTAAAACCCTACTCCTGCCATTGGCGGATTGCCTCACGAGGAGGTTTGTGGATGAACTAGTACAATGATGTGTTGCGTTGCGGGTGTGTTTGCGGGGTGATTGCCTCTATTTATAGCTGCCCGGGTCCTCTTCCCTTATCGCAATGGCGGGAAGGGATCCCACAACGGCCAAATTTGAAAGGGGACAAGAGGTACGTCCTATCCTGACGAAAGGCGGTCTTCGCCTGCAAAATAGGTGGTGGTGACGCAGTGCTGGGCTCGCTGGTGACATCCGTCCTGCCGCGCTCGCTGACCCGGTCTTGTTGCACCGGAACGGAAACCTTTGGCTGGGCTCCTTGGGAACCCGCGTTCATCCTTGTCTCCTTTGCACCAAAGAGGAAACTGTTCCCTCTGGCGTGCTGGCGCCCGCCTAGCCTGGCTTGTTGGAAATATGCCCTAGAGGCAATAATGAATTAGTTATTATTATATTTCCTTGTTCATGATAATCGTTTATTATCCATGCTATAATTGTATTGATTGGAAACTCAAATACATGTGTGGGTACATAGACAACACTGTGTCCCTAGTAAGCCTCTAGTTAACTAGCTCGTTGATCAAAAGATGGTGAAGGTTTCCTAGCCATGGACATGAGATGTCATTTGATAACGGGATCACATCATTAGGAGAATGATGTGATGGACAAGACCCAAACTATAAACGTAGCATATGATCGTGTCAGTTTATTGCTATTGTTTTCTGCATGTCAAGTATCTGTTCCTATGACCATGAGATCGTGCAACTCACTGACACCGGAGGAATACCTTGTGTGTATCAAACGTCGCAACGTAACTGGGTGACTATAAAGATGCTCTATAGGTATCTCCGAGGGTGTCTGTTGGGTTGGCATGGATCAAGACTGGGATTTGTTACTCCGTGTGACGGAGAGGTATCTCAGGGCCCACTCGGTAATACAACATCACAATGAGCCTTGCAAGCAATGTGACTAAAGTGTTAGCCACGAGATCTTGTATTACGGAACGAGTAAAGAGACTTGCCAGTAACGAGATTGAACTAGGTATAGAGATACCGACGATCGAATCTCGGGCAAGTAACATACCGAAGAACAAAGGGAATAGCATACGGGATTAACTGAATCTTTGACATAGAAGGTTCGACCGATAAAGATCTTCGTAGAATATGTAGGAGCCAATATGGGCATCCAGGTCCCGCTATTGGTTATTGATCGTAGAGGTGTCTCGGTCATGTCTACATAGTTCTCGAACCCGCAGGGTCTACACACTTAACGTTTGGTGACGATTAGTATAGTTGAGTTATTTTGTTGGTGACCGAAGGTTGTTCGGAGTCCCGGATAAGATCCCGGACATGACGAGGATCTCCGGAAGAGTTCGGAGGAAAAGATTGATATATGTGATAATAGTGTTTTGATCTCCGGAAAGGTTCCGGAATTCACCGGAAGGGGTTCCGGATGTTTACCGAAGTGTTCGGGTGCAGCAACACTTTATATGAGCCAAAGGGGTAAAGCCCACGAGGTCTTGGAAAGTGCAAAAGGAAGTTTTGCTGCTGCCTTAAGCGGTACGACCGCTAGTAAGGCGGTACTACCGCTCAAGCGGTACTACCGCTCGTGAGCGGTACTACCGCTTGTACACGATACTGCTAGAATCCGAGTTGGACTCTTTCCGTGCGGGCCAAACCGACCTTGTGCGGGCAAAACCGACCTTGTGGAGGCTTTGTCTCCAAGTTTAGACCCCAGGGCTCAACATATAAATAGAGGGGCAGGCCTAACACACGGGACACATCAAGATTTCCCAAGCCGTGTGCCGACAACCCTAACCCTCTAGTTCCTCCCGTCATAATCTCCGTAGTGCTTGGCGAAGCCCTGCAGAGATTGTTCCTCACCACCATCACCACGCCGTCGTGCTGCCGGAACTCATCTACTACTTCATCATGGCTCGCTGGATCGAGGAGGTGAAGGCGTCATCAAGCCGTACGTGTGTTGAACGCGGAGGTGTCGTCCGTTCGGCACTAGTTCGTGATCAGATCGAGGGACGACTTGCGATTTGGATCGCGGAGACGTTCGACTACATCAACCGCGTTTCTTAACGCTTCTGCTTAGCGATCTACAAGGGTATGTAGATTCACTCTCCCTCTCGTAGATGCTCATTACCATGGATAGATCTTGCGTGTGCGTAGGAAATTTTTTGTTTCCCTTGCAACGTTCCCCAACAGTGGCATCTGAGCTAGGTCTATGCGTAGATGAGATCTCGAGTAGAACACAAAGGAGTTTGTGGGCGTTGATATTCAGATTGCTTCCTCCCTTGGTCTTTTCTTGTTTCGGCGGTATTGTGGGATGAAGCGGCTCGGACCAACATTACTCGTACGCTTACGAGAGACCGGTTCCTTCAACTGACATGTAACTTCGTTGCATAAAGATGGCTAGCGGGTGTCTGTTTCTCCCACTTTAGTCGGATCGGATTTGACAAAGGCGGTCCTTGAGAAGGTTGAAAAGCAATTTTTATATCACCGTTGTGGTTTTTGCGTAGGTAAGAATCGTTCTTGCTAGATACCCGTAGCAGCCATGTAAAACTTGCAACAACAATTAGAGGACGTCTAACTTGTTTTTGCAAGGTATGTTGTGATGTGATATGGCCAATTTCATGATGAGATATATGTGATGTATGAGATGATCATGTGTTGTATAGAATATCACGACTTGCATGTCGATGAGTACGACAACTGGCAGGAGCCATAGAGTTGTCTTTAATTATTTTTGTCGTTTTGCTTTACTTTATCGCTATGAGTTAGCAATAGTCGTGGAAGCAACAGTCGGCGCGACAACCTCATGGCGACACGTTGATGGAGATCAAGATGATGGAGATCATGGTGTCATGCCGGTGACGATGGAGATCATGCCGGTGCTTTGAAGATGGAGATCAAAAGCACAAGTTCATGGCCATATCATGTCACCTATGATTTGCATGTGATGTTAATCCTTTTATGCATCTTATTTTGCTTAGGACGACGGTAGCATTATAAGGTGATCCCTCACTTAAATTTCAAGATAAAATTGTGTTCTCCCCGAGTGTGTACCGTTGCAAAAGTTCGTTGTTTAGAGACACCACGTGATGATCGGGTGCGATAGACTGTACGTTCGCATACAACGGGTGCAAGCCAGTGTTGCACTTGCGGAACACTCGGGTTAAACTTGACGAGCCTAGCATGTACAGACATGGCCTCGGAACACAAGAGACCGAAAGGTCGAACATGAGTCATATAGTAGATATGATCAACATGAAGATGTTCACCATTGAAACCACCTCAACTCACGTGATGATCGGACTTGAGTTGGTGGATTTGGATCATGTGACACACGAATGACCGGAGGGATGTCAATTTGAGTGAGAGTTTTTTAAGTAATATAATTAACTAAACTCATTATCTTGAACAATAGTCTAAGTTGTCTTTGCAATATTTATGTTGTAGATCATGGCTCGCGCAGTAGCACCCCTGAATTTTAATGCGTTCCTAGAGAAAGCTAAGTTGAAAGATGATGGAAGTAACTTTGTGGACTGGGCCCGTAATCTAAGGATTATCCTTACGGCTTCCCAGAAGGCTTATGTCCTTGATGCACCGCTTGGTGATCCACCCGCTCCAGTTGAGTCTCTAGACGTTGTGAACGCCTGGCAGGCTCGCTCTGATGATTACTCAATAGTTCAATGTGCAATTTTGTATGGCTTAGAACCGGGACTTCAAAGACGTTTTGAACGTCATGGAGCATATGAGATGTTCCAGGAGTTGAGGTTTATCTTTCAGAAGAATGCCCGGATCGAGAGGTATGAGACCTCCGATAAGTTCTATACTTGCAAGATGGAGGAGAACGAGTCTGTTAGTGATCACATACTCAGAATGTCTGGGTACTCCACCCGTCTGGCTGAATTAGGGATGCCCCTTCCGCCAGAGGCTATCACTGACAGAGTTCTTCAATCATTGCCACCTAGCTACAAGAGCTTCGTGTTGAACTATAACATGCATGGGATGAACAAGTCAGTCGCCGAGCTGTTTGCGATGCTGAAAGTCGCTGAGTCTGAAATTCAGAAGGAGCATCAAGTGTTGATGGTCAATAAAACCACTAGTTTCAAGAAAAATGGCAAGGGTAAGAAGGGTAACTCCAAGAAGAGTGGCAAAGAAGTTGCTCCTCCCCTGAAGAAACCCAAGGCTGGACCCAAACCAGAAACTGTGTGCTTTCATTGCAAGGGAACTGGACACTGGAAGCGGAACTGCCCCAAGTATCTGGCTGACAAGAAGGCGGCCAACAACAAACAAGGTATATATGATATACATGTTATTGATGTGTACCTTACCAACTCTCGTTGTAGTGCCTGGGTATTTGATACCGGTGCGGTTGCTCAAATTTGCAACTCTAAACAGGAACTGCGGAATAGACGGAGGCTGGCAAAGGATGAAGTGACGATGCGCGTGGGAAATGGTTCCAAGGTTGATGTGATCGCCATCGGCACGCTCGCTCTTCAATTACCATCGGGATTAGTGATGAACCTGAATAATTGTTATTTAGTGCCTGCGTTAAACATGAACATTATATCTGGATCTTGTTTATTGCGAGACAGTTACTCATTTAAATTAGAGAATAATGGTTGTTCTATTTATATGAGTAATATCTTTTATGGTCATGCACCCGAAGTGAGGGGTTTATTCTTATTGCATCTCGATAGTAATGATACACATGTTCATAACATTGATGCCAAAAGATGTAGAATTGATAATGATAATACCACTTTCTTGTGGCACTGCCGTTTAGGTCATATTGGCGTAAAACGCATGAGGAAGCTCCATGCTGATGGACTTTTGGAGTCACTTGATTTTGAATCACTTAACACATGCGAGCCATGCCTCATGGGCAAGATGACTAAAACGCCGTTCTCTGGAACAATGGAACGGGCAAGTGACTTGTTGGAAATCATACATACTGATGTGTGCGGTCCGATGAGTATTGAGGCGCGCGGTGGTTATCGTTACTTTCTCACCTTCACTGATGACTTAAGTAGATATGGGTATATTTACTTAATGAAACACAAGTCTGAAACGTTTGAAAAGTTCAAACAATTTCAGAGTGAAGTTGAGAATCATCGTAACAACAAGATTAAATTCCTACGATCTGATAGAGGAGGAGAATATCTGAGTTATGAGTTTGGCAGTCACTTAAGACAATGTGGAATTGTTTCACAACTGACACCGCCTGGAACACCACAGCATAATGGTGTGTCCGAACGTCGTAATCGAACCTTATTGGATATGGTGTGATCTATGATGTCTCTTGCCGATTTGCCACTATCGTTTTGGGGTTATGCATTAGAGACACCTGCATTCACTTTAAATAGGGCACCATCGAAATCCGTTGAGACAACGCCATATGAACTTTGGTTTGGCAAGAAGCCAAAGCTGTCGTTTCTTAAAGTTTGGGGATGTGATGCTTATGTCAAAAAGCTTCAGCCTGAAAAGCTGGAACCCAAAGCAGAGAAATGCGTCTTCATAGGATACCCAAAAGAGACAGTTGGGTATATCTTCTACCTCAGATCCGAAGGCAAAGTGTTTGTCGCTAAAAACGGAACATTTCTTGAGAAAGAGTTTCTCTCGAAAGAATTGAGTGGGAGGAAGATAGAACTTGATGAGGTTGTTGAACCTTTACTTCAACCTGAGAGTAGCGCAGCGCAGAAAGATGTTTCTGTAGAGCCTACATCAGCTGAAGAGGAAGTTGATGATGATCATAAAGCTTTGGATCAAGTTGCTATCGAACCTCGTAGGTCGACAAGGACGCGTACTGCTCCTGAGTGGTACGGCAACCCTGTCTTAGAGGTCATGTTGTTGGACAACGATGAACCTACGAGCTATGGAGAAGCGATGATGGGCCCGGATTCCGAGAAGTGGTTAGAGGCCATGAAATCCGAGATGGGATCCATGTATGAAAACAAAGTGTGGACTTTGGAAGTATTACCTGAAGGGCGTAAGGCCATTCAGAACAAATGGATCTTTAAGAGGAAGACGGACGCGGACGGTAATGTCACCGTCTATAAAGCTCGACTTGTGGCAAAGGGTTTTTTACAAGTTCAAGGAGTTGACTACGATGAGACCTTCTCACCCGTAGCGATGCTTAAGTCCGACAGAATCATGTTAGCAATAGCTGCCTTTTTCGATTATGAAATTTGGCAGATGGATTACAAAACAGCGTTCCTTAACGGTTTCCTTAAGGAAGAGTTGTATATGATGCAACCAGAAGGTTTTGTCAATCCAGAGAATGCTGACAAAGTTTGCAAACTCCAGCGATCCATTTATGTACTGGTGCAAGCATCTCGGAGTTGGAATCTTCGCTTTGATGAGGTGATCACAGCGTTCGAGTTTATACAAGTTTACGGAGAAGCTTGTATTTACAAGAAAGTGAGTGGGAGCTCTATAGCGTTTCTAATATTATATGTGGATGACATATTACTTATTGGAAACAATATATAAATGTTGGAAAGCGTGAAGGAATATTTGAACAAGAGTTTTTCAATGAAGGACCTAGGAGAAGCTGCTTTCATATTAGGCATCAAGATCTATAGAGATAGATCAAGACGTTTAATAGGACTTTCACAAAGCACATACCTTGATAAGATTTTGAAGAAGTTCAAAATGGATCAGTCCAAGAAGGGGTTCTTGCCTGTTTTGCAAGGTGTGAAGTTGAGTAAGACTCAGTGCCCAGTGACTGCAGAAGATAGAGAAAAGATGAGTGTCATCCCCTATGCTTCAGCCATAGGCTCTATCATGTATGCAATGCTGTGCACAAGACCCGATGTCAGCCTTGCCATAAGTATGGTCGGAAGGTTTCAAAGTGATCCAGGAATGGAACACTGGACGGCGGTCAAGAATATCCTGAAGTACCTGAAAAGGACTAAGGACATGTTTCTCGTTTATGGAGGTGATCAAGAGCTCGTCCTAAAAGGTTACGTCGATGCAAGCTTTGACACTGATCCGGATGACTCTAAGTCGCAAACCGGATAGGTATTTATTCTTAATGGGGGTGCGGTTAGCTGGTGCAGTTCCAAGCAAAGCGTGGTAGCTGATTCTACATGCGAAGCGGAGTACATCGCTGCCTCGGAGGCGACGAAGGAAGGTGTCTGGATGAAGGAGTTCATGACAGATCTTGGAGTAGTGCCTAGTGCGCTTAACCCAATGACTCTATTTTGTGATAATACTGGTGCCATTGCTCTAGCCAAGGAACCAAGATTTCACAAGAGGACCAGACACATAAAGCGACGTTTCAATTCCATCCGCGATTACATCAAGGAGGACGATATAAATATTTGCAAAGTACACACGGATCTGAATGTTGCAGATCCGATGACTAAATCTCTTCCAAGGGCTAAACATGAACAACACCAGAACTGCATGGGTGTTCGATTCATTACAATGTAAATCACATAGTGATGTGAACTAGATTATTGACTCTAGTGCAAGTGGGAGACTGTTGGAAATATGCCCTAGAGGCAATAATGAATTAGTTATTATTATATTTCCTTGTTCATGATAATCGTTTATTATCCATGCTATAATTGTATTGATTGGAAACTCAAATACATGTGTGGGTACATAGACAACACTGTGTCCCTAGTAAGCCTCTAGTTAACTAGCTCGTTGATCAAAAGATGGTGAAGGTTTCCTAGCCATGGACATGAGATGTCATTTGATAACGGGATCACATCATTAGGAGAATGATGTGATGGACAAGACCCAAACTATAAACGTAGCATATGATCATGTCAGTTTATTGCTATTGTTTTCTGCATGTCAAGTATCTGTTCCTATGACCATGAGATCGTGCAACTCACTGACACCGGAGGAATACCTTGTGTGTATCAAACGTCGCAACGTAACTGGGTGACTATAAAGATGCTCTACAGGTATCTCCGAGGGTGTCTGTTGGGTTGGCATGGATCAAGACTGAGATTTGTTACTCCGTGTGACGGAGAGATATCTCAGGGCCCACTCGGTAAGACAACATCACAATGAGCCTTGCAAGCAATGTGACTAAAGTGTTAGCCACGAGATCTTGTATTACGGAACGAGTAAAGAGACTTGCCAGTAACGAGATTGAACTAGGTATAGAGATACTGACGATCGAATCTCGGGCAAGTAACATACCGAAGAACAAAGGGAACAGCATACGGGATTAACTGAATCCTTGACATAGAAGGTTCGACCGATAAAGATCTTCGTAGAATATGTAGGAGCCAATATGGGCATCCAGGTCCCGCTATTGGTTATTGATCGTAGAGGTGTCTCGGTCATGTCTACATAGTTCTCGAACCCGCAGGGTCTACACACTTAACGTTTGGTGACGATTAGTATAGTTGAGTTATTTTGTTGGTGACCGAAGGTTGTTCGGAGTCCCGGATAAGATCCCGGACATGACGAGGATCTCCGGAAGAGTCCAGAGGAAAAGATTGATATATGTGATTATAGTGTTTTGATCTCCGGAAAGGTTCCGGAATTCACCGGAAGGGGTTCCGGATGTTTACCGAAGTGTTCGGGTGCAGCAACACTTTATATGAGCCAAAGGGGTAAAGCCCACGAGGTATTCGAAAGTGCAAAAGGAAGTTTTGCTGCTGCCTTAAGCGGTACTACCGCTAGTAAGGCGGTACTACCGCTCGTGAGCGGTACTACCGCTTGTACGCGATACTGCTGGAATCCGAGTTGGACTCTTTCCGTGCGGGCCAAACCAACCTTGTGCGGGCAAAACCGATCTTGTGGAGGCTTTCTCTCCAAGTTTAGACCCCAGGGCTCAACATATAAATAGAGGGGCAGGGCTAACACACGGGACACATCAAGATTTCCCAAGCCGTGTGCCGGCAACCCTAACCCTCTAGTTACTCCCGTCATAATCTCCGTAGTGCTTGGCGAAGCCCTGTAGAGATTGTTCCTCACCACGCCATCGTGCTGCCGGAACTCATCTACTACTTCATCATCGCTCGCTGGATCGAGGAGGTGAAGGCGTCATCAAGCCGTACGTGTGTTGAACGCGGAGGTGCCGTCCGTTCGGCACTAGTTCGTGATTGGATCGAGGGACGACTTGCGATTTGGATCGCGGAGACGTTCGACTACATCAACCGCGTTTCTTAACGCTTCCGCTTAGCGATCTACAAGGGTATGTAGATTCACTCTCCCTCTCATAGATGCTCATCACCATGGATAGATCTTGCATGTGCGTAGGAAATTTTTTGTTTCCCATGCAACGTTCCCCAACATGGCTGTTGTCACCCTTGACCTCCTGAGGCCTAGCATTGCATAGAGATCTCTGTCGTTCGAGAGGAAGGCCTGGGGAGGCCTCCCCCTTTCTCCTTGGCGCTGTCCTCCTCACGAGGATGGGCCCCTCGCGAGGGTCTTGTCTTGAGTGAGGCCGCGCGGGGCCGTACGGACCGCCAGGTGGGCCACGCCCTGGGCCGCAAGTAGGCAAGTCTGGGTACCCTGGTATCCAGAATGCCGACATGATCCCATCTTGTGCATTTTGTATTCAAATGCAAATTCTATATAATGCACATCTCTTGGGGGAGCTATCCTATTTTCTTTAGAACACTCTCTTTATGCGTGTATCATAAAATCTTTTGATCCTCATCAAGTGTGTGTTGGTGGCAGGCACGCCTTTTCTTTATGGTGCTTTGTGCCATCATGAAAATTTGCCGAGGGTTTGGTTTGTTTTTAACCTAGCTCTCTTTTGGGAACTTGATACCTCTTGTTTGTTTTCTTTCGATTGGTATCTTGTTTCCTGTTATTTCGCATGTGTCAATGGATATCTCATTCCTTGATGTATCTTTTTATTGGTATCCTTCAAGCGATAATTTCTTCGTTTGGTATCTTATTTTCACTTGTCTTTTGGTATCTTATCAACTATATGTTGATTTGGTTCTTGAAAGTCTTGAGCATGCATATTTACTATGTACTTTCTTTGGCATGCTTTCTTTCTTCGACCCAATATATAGGAGAAACTCAACTATGTCACAAATTGGCTAAAGTGTGCATGAAATTCAAGTTCATATCTAGATGCACATAGTTATGTGGAGTTTGTCCTATGTATTGTTGGTCTACTAACTCTTTGGTCCCAATGAGTTTGGGTACCATTTTGTTTGTGTTGTTGTTCTAGGAACAATTGGAGATGCATTGGATGCTCGGCTCACTTACAAGGAAGGTGTTGGCACCATGTGCTTGTTGGAGACAAGCTAGGATGATCGATGAACCATTATCTACTACATCAATCCAATGCTATCTCGGTAACAAGTATCTACTTCATGCATACATTTCTTGCATTCAACTTCTTGTAGGTTGCATCATGGCATGAATTTCTTGATTCTTTCTTGTGGTACTTGTTTCCTTACTCAAAGCATCCCGACGATGATCTCTTGCTGCTAGTTGTGACGTCTTTGATGTTCCTGTGGTGGAGTCTAGTTATATATAATAAGACAATATTAAGCCATGTGATATTCTTTCAAGCAAAGTTCTTATTGGTATATTTATGACTTCCGTTTGGATATCTTGCTCTTTCTTATTGTAACTATTTCATGTGTACATCCGTCTTTGTGGATATATATCATCATGATTGTCTTCTACCTAGAATCTTATACAGATGAGAGAAGTTACATCTCTAGTTGATATCCTCTTTTCCTTCACATCCACCATTGCATTCCTTTTTTTGTTCCTTAGTGGTTTCGTGAATGAATTTGTCTTGAGTGCGGATCTTATATCCATGCATCTTGATGCACTCTTTGGTGGTGAAGATTATTTTTCCTCATGCTTGTCTTGACGAGGGTTTTTCCACTTCGTTTGGTATCCCTCCTCTTGATAAGGCTATTATTTCCTATCTTCACCATGGGTTGTCATAAGCTTTGGTTTTTAATTTTCTTATTAGTTAGCTTGTGAACCCATTTGCTAAAGTGCTTTGTGTGTGTTGGAAGGATATGTCTTGCACTTTGTGTCTCATTTCATCAAGACTATATTGATGCTTAATGCTCATCCTTATAAAAGTCTTCTGAAGTGCTTTGCCATGACTCACACACATCATTTTGGGAGCGTATTCTTAAGTTGCCTCTTTTACATGTTGCTCAACCATATGTTTGGTGCAAGTGATGTTCTTATTGTCTTATCTACGTGCTTGCACTTATTGTGTGTTTCTATTGATTTTGGGGGTGTGATGACCCTATTTTGTGCTCTTGTATCCAAATACAAAAATTCTTAATAGTGCACAAATCTTGGGGAGCTTCTCTAGTTTCTTTAAAACACTCTTTTCCCATATCATAATATCTTTTATTCATGTGAGTCATAGGATCATGTGATTGTTTGTTCCAATTGGTATCTTCTGATTGCTTATCTCACTCTTTTTTATGTCTTTGTGCCATACGATCCTTTTGCTATCTTTGGATACTCAATATAGTTTGTTTCCCTCCAACTACTTATCATTGTATATGTGTATTTCATTGCACTCATATTTGAGAAATACACACTTTTTGGAGGAACACCTATTATATTGGATTTCTAAGCTTTTCATCCATTTTGGCAATCGATGCCAATGGGGGAGAAGTTTAGAGAGTTTTTGCTTTTGATTGCTTAAGCATCTGCATCTCATACCCATGCATTATTACTTTGCATGTGTGTTCTTGGTTGTGCTTATTTCCTTATATAAACTCTCTTGAAGGTGGTTGTCATCAATTACCAAAATGGGTGAGATTGTAAGAGCACATTTCTCCATGTGTGGTTTTGGTAATTGATGACAATCCCTATGGACTAATGGTTGCCTTGAGTTATATTCGAAGGATTTGTCCATAGGCACTTCTTGAAGTCCATCTGTTGGTTTCAAGGAGTTTATATGGTGACCAAGGTGGTATTCAAGGTTTTATCCAAAGATTGGTCATAGAGAAGATATGATACAAGGTTGATCACGACTAAGTCAAAGAGTGAATCAAGCTGATCAACACACAAAGTGTACAAGATGTACCAAGAGGGATCAGGTGATCTCATGGTATGGTAAGTATTGTTCATTACGCTTTGTGTACTAACCCATGGTCTACATGAGAGTTCTATGTGGGGTTAGGTATGTTTCCATGGCTTGCGTCAAGTGGAAGATCTCATACAACCCATGGAGGATGACATCAAGTGGTGATCGTCATCAAGATTGCGGTGTGTAGGTTCAAGTGGAGCATCACGAAGAGATCATGCTTGAAGCTTGCCGTCCATTGTGGTGACAATGGACTTGTTAAGATGTGACGAAGAGTGGCTCACCCATAGTGGAGTATGGGGGAGCAATTAACTAGTCTTCATCGAGCCAACACAATCAAGAAAGGTGGTCCATCTTGAGGAAGTCAAGATCATCATCATCTAGCTCAAGTGGACTATGTGCAAGGTATAGGTTTGCCCTTGATAGGTTTTCTATTTTACCGGTCTCATGGTGGTAGTTGGGAGACCGAGTTATAGGATCGAGTGCCGTACTATCAAGTGGGACTCTCAAGTGAGTAGCTTGATCGTATCGTTCGTTGAGAGCTCAAACCATTTGCATCCTTGCATCATCATCTTTCTTGATCCTTATTTGGTTTTTCTCTATGTGAATTTTTGAGCTTATGGTCTTCATCGTGATAAGTTCAAGCTCATCGAAAACAGATTTCGTATGCATCATATTGTGTTTTCGGTGTTGGAGATTTTGCCGGATATTTATTGGGAAGGTTATCTTCCTTATACTAGTGGCATTTATTATCCATTGCTTGTTCTTAATTTAACTAGTCATTGTTGGATAGCTCTTGTTGTCCTTTATCCAACAAGCTTGAGTTTGCTCAAATCGGAGCTCGTAAGCGAAAGTTATGGCTGTTTTAGTCTTACCTGTTTTACATAGAGAGGTTGTACCGCCCCATAGAGAGGTCGTACCGGTTGACCGGTACAACCGGTGTTTGGAGCGGTTGTACCGCTCTAGAATTGGTCCGAAGGTTGTACCGGCCATGTACCGCTCTACCACCGGACTAGTTTCTGTTGTGGTGCGGTTCTTGGGCGGTTGTGGGCCGGTTGTACCGCTTATTGCTTTTTACCGGTTGTACCGGTGCTCATAGCGGTTGTACCGCTCCTATGTTATTCTGCACATAACGGGCAGATTCTTGGGGACCTATTTAAGGGGTCTTCTTCCCCAATGGTTCCTCAACTCTTGAGCTCGTTTTCCCCCCCCCCCCATTGTTGACCTTCTTTGAGCTTGCTATCTCTTAATCCCTCCAATGATTCTTGCTAGTTCTTGAGGGAAAAGGGAGAGGAGATCTAGATCCACATTTCCACCAATCACTTTCTCCTCTATGTGAGGGGAACCCCTTGGATCTAGATCTTGGAGTTCTTTGTGTTCTTCTTCGTTCTTCCTCTCATTTTCCTCCATAGCATTAGTTGTTGTGGTGGGATTTGGGAGAGAAGAACTTGGGCACTCCGTGTGCCCTTGCCATTGCATTTGGTGCATGGTTTGAGTTCTCCACGGTGATACGTGGAAGTGAAGTTTGAGAAGCTTATTACTCTTGGGTGTTTGAGCACCCTAGAGCTTGTTCCTCTTGGGTGCCTTGGCGCCCTAGAAGGTTGGTGGTGCCTCGGAGATCAATCATTGTGGTGTAAAGCTCCGGGCAAGCGTCGGGGTCTCCAATTAGGTTGTGGAGCTTGCCCCGAGCAATTTGTACGGGTACCGGTGACCGCCCCCAAGGGTTGCCAAAGTGTACGGGTACCGGTGACCGCCCCCAAGGGTTGCCATTTGTACGGGTTCAGTGACCGCCCTCAAGGGTCCCTTAGTGGAATCACGACATCTTGCATTGTGCGAGGGCGTGAGGAGATTACGGTGGCCCTAGTGGCTTCTTGGGGAGCATTGTGCCTCCACACCGCTCCGAACGGAGATTAGCATCCGCAAGGGTGTGAACTTCAGGATACATCATCGTCTCCACGCGCCTCGGTTATCTCTTACCCGAGCCCTTTACTTGTGCACTTTACTTTGTGATAGCCATATTGTTTCTTGTTATATATCTTGCTATCACTTAGTTGTTTATCTTGCTTAGCATAAGTTGTTGGTGCACATAGGTGAGCCTAGTTGCTTTAGGTTTTGTGCTTGACATATTAAACGTTAGTTTTATTCCGCATTTGTTCAAGCCTAAACCGTAATTATTTTAAAGTGCCTATTCACCCCCCTCTAGGCGACATCCACGTCCTTTCACACTGCTTATTGTTTGCAGGACGACGAGTTGTACCGCATGTGCCCCAACGACGTCTCGTTGCGGTGCATATCTGAGGAGCAGGGGCGCGAGCTGTTGGCCGACATCCACGGTGGCGATTGCGGGCACCACTCCTCGTCTCGCACCCTCGTGGGGAAGGTGTTCCGCAGCGGCTTCTACTGGCCCACGGCGCTCCACGACGCCACCGAGCTGGTACAATCCTGCGAAGCCTGCAAATTTCACGCCAAGCAGATTCATCAGCCCACACAGGGTCTCCAGACCATCCCGCTCTCCTGGGCTTTCGCGGTCTGGGGGCTGGACATACTGGGGCCTTTCCCTCGGGCAGCCGTTGGTTACCGCTACCTCTACGTCGCCGCCGACAAGTTCACCAAGTGGGCGGAGGTGGAGCCCGTGCGCACCATCCCCGCCAGCTAGGCCGTCAAGTTCATCAAGGGTCCCGTGAGCCGCTTCGGCGTCCCCAACCGTATTATTACCGACAATGGCTGACAGTTCACAAGCAACCTCTTTAGAACATATTGTGCTAACCTTGGAACGTAGATATGCTACGCTTCGGTGGCGCACCCACGGAGCAACGGCCAGACTGAGCGCGCCAACATGGAGGTCCTGAGGGGCCTCAAGACAAGGAGCTTCAAGAAGAAGCTTGAGGCCTGCGGCAGGGGTTGGCTCGGTGAGCTTTAGTCCATGTTGTGGTCCATCCACACCACCGCGACTAAGCCCATCGGCGAGACCCCGTTATTCCTCATCTACGGGGCTGAGGCGGTCCTCCCGCACGAGGTCAAGCATCGCTCCCCGCGGGTCTTGGCATTCGATGTGGAGCGTCAGGATGCCTCACGGGGGACAGATCTCGTGCTCGGGGAGGAGGCCCGCCGCCAAGCCTCGCTCCGACCAGCGAGGTACCAGTAGGCACTGCGGCGCTACCACTGCCGTAGCATCCTCTCCAGGACCCTCGAAGTTGGAGACCTCGTCCTGAGGCGGTTCCTCTCCAGGGAGGGCTTGCACAAGCTCTCGCCCATGTGGGAGGGCCCGTTCAGGGTCGCCCGTGTCTCCAGGCCTGGCGCCGTACGCCTGGAGACACAGGACGGGGTCCCCATCCAGAACGCCTAGAACATCCAGCACCTCCGGAAGTTCTACATGTGACACTCTCACGTAATAATGAGTGGGTTGTATACGCCCGGGGTCCCCTGAGGACGCGGAGGGGCCCCCACCCACGCCCAAGTGGAAGCCCATGCTTCGCGCTGGCGGACGACACGGTCCTACAATGATTATGCCCACGCCTAGTGGAAGCCCCATGCTCCCCGCTGGTGGGAAGACTAGCTTAGGTGCCAGACGCGGCTGTTCTTTGCTCTCTTTTGTAACCAAATTTGCCATTTTTTGGAATGAAATTTGAAGTTTTCGCGTCTTTGTTCGAAAAAGGGGTGGGAATTTTTCTCCTTTGCAGCGTTTCCCGTTTTGATGTCTCGTTTTTAAGAGGTTTGTCACCTGCCAGTTTTCTCTCACGCGCGCGCCCCGCGAGCGGGGGCTGGGCACGGTGTGGACCTCGCCAAAGCTTTGGCGTTCTAATCCTCGCGTGACGCTCTCGAGCGAGCCAGCAGGCACATGTTGCCTCAGGCCCCCGGCCTCAGGAGCGCTTATCTCTTGGCCTTGCTGGGCATCGCGACCCGACATACCAGCGACGACCGACCAACCCAAAATGGTCGCTGGGAGGAGGACGACCAAGGAAAAGGAAATCACGGCTTGACTCATTATCAAGGAACCCTAACCCTATGTAAAGCGCGTTTTGGCGCTGTCGCAGGATGAAGTGCCTTGAGGAGGCACCTCCGGAGGCCCTGACTCCTCGCAAACCCCCCAGGAGGTTCACGAGCAACGGGCACCTCTCGAGGCCCCGAAGCCGTCTGGTCCATAAGGAAGAAGCTGCCCCGGCGCCCCAGCTGCACCCCACGACGCAAGAACCCGCCACGAGTACACCAAGCTAAGTTATCCTAATTGCAACAAGCAGGAACTTTCAATTCGTAGCAACATGAATACTAGAGTATGAAACGAAAACGCTAACATAAAGGCGCAAGCGCCACAGTTCATTACACGCCCCCACGGGGCCCTCCATGATTCCTGATGCAAGAAGTAAAAAAATAACAAAAGATGGCCTCCCGAGGACCGCCACTCCTGAGGCCTGGCTTCGGCGCCGCCCGCGCGTAGTCAGAGTAATCCTCCTCCTTGACGGCGGCATGGCGGCTCGACGGCCTCCGGGGCAGGGGCACGGTGCCGCGGCGGCTCGCCGCCCTCCTTGGTCCGAGCGCGCCGGCGTGGCGGCTCGTCGTAGTCGTCGTCGCTCGAGCTTCCCCCGGAGGAGGCATCGCTGCTGCTAGAAGCGCTGTGGCCGTCGCCAAGGGCAAGTTCACCGCCGAGGACGCCGCCGTCGCGATGGCTGTCGTCGGCAGAGAGGTGGTTGCTGTCGCTGCCGTCGCCCTCCGGGCAGCACCCCAAGCGCCTGCCGTCCTCCCCAAAGATCTTGACGAAGAGCGTCGCCATCCCGTCATGCTTGAAGTGGATGGTACACCTCCCCTGCAGGCCGCGAGCGCGGGCGAACGTCTGCCACCCGCGGTTCAGAAACACGTAGCCCGCGGGTGTGACCTCGACCTCCACCCACGAGGCCTCGCTGCAGCAGCCATCGGCCTGCAGCCACAGGCCAGCAGGCCCTCCGGCCATCAGCGCCCCGGTGAAGAAGCGCGGGAGCTGGAGCCACGTGAGTGACGGCCTCTCCGCCCACACCACGAACTCATGGGCCGCGTCGGCCGTGTGAGACCGTGGGCGGGGAGGCCGGACACCCGCCACAAGCTTCCCTCCTTGGCCACGGGCGCCACGGCTACCACGGACACTCACGCGGGAAGGGGCCTTCCCACGGCTGTCGGAGGTAGCGCCGCCCCTCACGGGAGTGCGCCCGCGCCATCGGGGGGCCAGCGCCGGCGCCGTGGTGTACTTACGGGGACGGCCGCGTCCCCTCTTGGGCGGCGGCGAGTCCGGTCCCTCCAGGCGGGCTTTCCCTTTCTCGGCGGCAGAAATTCTCCTCACCAGTGCCATGGTTATGTAAGCGTCGGCTTGGAGGGAGGAGGCAAGGAGATGAAGACGGGCTGGGGCCTTTGTCTCTCTCGCCCACTTATAGCCGATCGGAGGCCAACCGGCGCCCCTCCGCATTCCGGGCAATGATGGCCCCCCGTCACGCGCCAGCCCTTGTCAGTCTGGGCGGTTGCCGAGGCGACGTGGGGAAGTGGAGGCGTCAGTGCCCCGTCGTGCGCCACGCGTCGAGCCTGGCCCGCAGGCGATTGGGGCCCATGACGCTTTGGCCTTCCTTCCTTGGCTTCGCCCCGAAGCCAACCCGAGCGCGCCTTGGGCCCGGGGGCTACTGTCGACGTTCTAGGATCGGGGGTACCCAGACCTGCCTGCCTGCGGCCCAGCGCGTGGCCCACCTCGACGGCCAGTATGGCCTGGAAGCAAGATCCCCAAGACAAGACCCTCGTGAGGGCCCTGGCCTCGCGAGGAGAACGACGCCAAGACCTCCAGTGGAGCGGCCTCCCCAGGCTGCCTCCCGAGGAGCGGAGATTCCTATGCGGTGCCCGACCACATGAGGCTGGGGTGACGTGAGCCATGACGACCAAGGCCAGGTGGGCGCCAGCGGGCGTAGTAGGGACAGTTTCCTGTTTGGTGCTAAGGAGGCAAGGACGTACGCGGGTTCCCAAGGGATCCCCCAAAGGTTTCCATTCCGGTACAACAAGACCGAGACCGCGAGCTCGGCAGGACGGATGTAATCGCCGAGCCGACCTCTGCGTCACGCCCAGTTGCTTTGCAGGCGAAGACCACCTTTAGTCAGGATAAGCTATACCTCCTGTCCCCTTTCAAATTTGGCCGTTGTGGGATCCCTTCCCGCCTGTGCGATAAGGGAAGAGTACCAAGGCCGCTATAAATAGGGACCGGCCTCCACCGTAGAAGAGAGAGATCAATCCATCCTCACCCGAGAGCCCTCGCGAGGTCGCTCACCACTGTACTAGTTCATCCCCAAACCTCCTCGTGAGGCCAATCCACCAAAAGTAGGAGTAGGGTTTTACACCGCAAGGTGGCCCGAACCTGGGTAAATCTCTATGTCCATCTTCTCCCTCGTTCGTGCGTAATTGGGCGAGCCTTGGTTGTGGAGTGGCGAGCTTGAGGCAAGTGTGGGTGAAGATCTTCGCACATGCCCCAGAGTTCGAACCTTCTTGGGTCTGTGGAGCCCTGATTCCGACACCGTCGCACAACCCGGTCTCGAGCTACGTCGTCGTGCTACCCAGCTTGAGGTTGAGCCTAGTCGCTTCGTTTGAGCACAAGCTCGAGATCCCCTGTGTCGTTCGAGCCACCTTCTCGTGTACTTAGGCCCGCGCTCCTATGCACTCTCCAAGCTACCTCACCATGTTTCCCAAGGCTTGCAGCTGAAAGAGGCGGTGAGAGGAAAAAATGGCCCAATGCATGTTGGATATGTATGTCAAGCGCATAGTGGGAGTGAATGTACTGGGGATCTGCAACATCTTCTCCGATAATTCAAATCTATTATTGGGAATGGATTATTGTTTTTTTACATCAGGGATAGATTATTGGTAATATGTTGGAGATGCTCTAAAATACATATAATTATTCTGTACTTTTTAGTTGATTGGTTTGTGCTGCTTATCACGCTTGCCACATGATCCGTTCCTTTTTAGGTTTTTTTAATGTCCTTTTTAGCCATAATATGTGGATTTATTAAGACCATCTCTAGTGTATCATTTTTTGATTAAAAACCTTATAGAATGAGAACATTCACTCAAGAGAGAAGTGCAAGCAATGACAACAATCTCATAATTGTATATTCAGAACTTGAAAATGTTGGACTCTAATAGGGAGAGAGTGTTTTCTCAGGGGGCTGAGTGCGACACATGCATGCCATAAATGATATTTTCAAAATTTTAAAATATTTCAACTCTCAAATGGCGCATCTGATTTACGACTCGTCTTCGCCGACAACTTTGTCTCAACGAAAGCTTCGATTCTAGATCTCATTGTGTACATTTCCACGAAACACCATCATCTTTGTTGCCACCTAGTAACTAGTAAAACTACCATGGGGTTGGTATTAAAGTTGCCATCAGGTAACTTTTGTAAGGACCGAGAGTATATCGACCTGAGGGGGGGTGAATGGGAGATTCAAACTTTCTTGCGAAACTTCGAACGAACCCTTAACACAACAACGGAGATGATAGAACAAGTAGACCACTAAAGGAAATCCTAAATGCAATGCTACCAAAGGTTAACTTAGATGGGGTCCCAAGCAAAGTTCTCGAGGACATGATTGACTAGAATCTTTGCATGGTAACTAATAGCATTCACATATATTATAGTGGCATAGCAGTATAATACTTCAACTAACATGTCAGAGCAGATAAGAAATATGAGAAGTGTGAATGCGATCCCAAGAAGATATAGTATGAAATGACCGATTGATATCTTGACTAGATGCACGAAACAATTGTAATAACAGAATTGGGAATGGAGGTTAAGTACATACAACCAACATAATTTTCTCAAGCTATAGGTGTAAAGTGAGGCGAGAAAGTAAACCAGTGGTGCTCGATGGCGATAGTTGATTTGGTAGACCAGTTCACTCTTCTGCAAAAGAGCTACGTCTGGTTGGAGGGACTTGTGATTGAACACATGAGAAAAACTCTCTCCCTCCTATTCTCCTTCAACTCGAAGCTGGTCAGACTCTAGTTGATTTCACTCGCGGTAGATACTTGTCGACAATCTCCAAACCTTCGACAGACTTAGTCTTCGGTGACCACAACTACCCTTGGTCAAGCAGCAAACCACAAACACTCTTGGTTGCCGAAGACTGACTTGGAGACGACCATTACTCTTCGTCACTCGAGCCGACACCTATCCGTCTAGAGAGTGTGCATCTCTTAGGAGTAATAGGCACAAGAACTCTAACCCAGATCTATTCTGATGCTCAACCACTATCTAAGTTTTGGTTCTTGATTTTCTCTCGGTGAGTCTTAAACTAAAATCTCTCGGGTGGGGATGCTCAATTAATCTTCTTAGAAATCTTAAGCGGAGCAGCCAACAGATAACGTTGGAGCGGGGTGGTGTCGGCGTTCTGGGAACGGGAGTACCCAGACCTGCCTGCCCGCGGCCCAGGGCATGGCCCACTTCGTCCACCAATCACAGCCGGGCGTGGCCCCACTCAAAACAAGGTCCTCACGAGGGCCCAAGGCTCACGAGGAGGAGCAGCGTCAAGACCGGCAAGGGAAGGGCCTCCCCAGGCCCCCTTCGGAGCGGCGGAGATCTCTATGCAAGGCCCGGCCTCAGGAGTCAAGGATGACGCAAGGAAGGGCAGGCGGGCGCCAGCGCGCCAGATGGCGCAGTTTCCCCTTTTGTGCAAAGGGAGCAAGGACGAACGCGGGTTCCCAAAGCACCCCCCAAAGGTTTCCATTCCGATGTAACAAGACCGCAACCACCAGCCCCGCAGGGCGGATGTCATCGCCGAGCCCACCTCTGCGCCATCGACAGTTACTTTGCAGGCGAAGACCGCCTTTGGGCAGGGCGAGCATGTACTCCTGTCCCCCTTCGAAATTGGCCGTTGTGGGATCCCTTCCCGCCGTTGCGATAAGGGAAGAGGACCCGAGCCACCGCTATATATATAGGTTAGGCTGCACCGTAGAGGGCACCGGATCCATTCCACCACTCATCCATCACCAAGCCACAGAGGGCCTCGAATACCTCAGGAGAGCCCTCACGAGGCTCTAAAACACTGTACTAGTTCATCCGCCCCACCTCCTCGAGAGGCAATCCACCAAAGCAGGAGTAGGGTATTACGCTTTGCAGCGGCCTGAACCTGGGTAAACTGTCGTGTTCATCTTCTTCCTCGTCATCGTGCGAGTCCATTGCTGTGTCCATCGAGTAGCAAGCTAGGTTGTTCGAAGCCGCTGGGGATCTTCGCACACGCCCCTGTGTTCGAATCTCAAGGGTTTTGCGGAGCCCGAAATCCGACATTTGGCACGCCAGGTAGGGGGCGTGTCGGAGTCTTCCTCAGGCCAAGATCTTCTCCCACCTCGCCGCTCCGATGTCTGACGCTCGCCGAGCCACCCGCGTCGCCCAGACGGCACCGGTGGGCCGCGCCGGCGCACGCAAGTCACCCTCGCTAGTGGCAAACGCCGCCACAGGCCCTGACGCCCAAGAGCAGCAAGCCCCATCCCAGCCGGTCACCGCGCGGCGCGACGGCCAGACCGCTACTCCATCGATCGTCCCAGCTTCCGGGTCATCTTCCCACGTTCGGCCCGGGCCAGTGCGCGGCCAGGGCGCGCTCGCCATGGCTAACGAGCTGCTACGCTACCGCCCTGCCCCCGGCCAATACGGCGACTGGCTTCGGCGCATCGCAGAGCTCGTCAGTGCCGCCGGTGACGCTTCAGCGCTCTCCTACTCGCTTCGACCCCAACCATCCCTGGCAGACGACGTGTCCCTGGATGCGCCGCCACCTCCTCCGCAACGCGACGCCGACCCCGAGCCCAGGCGAGAAGCGCGCCCCCGCGACCGGCCTCGCGAACCACAGGCGAGGGCGGGAGATGAAGTAAGCTGCCAGGTGGTTCCCCGGCCGCGCGTCGACGCGCGTGCACTCCCCGCGCTGCCGACCCAACGCCGCGACCGGGCACCACTCGAGGTGGCCCCGCGAGAGCATCAAGACCAGGTCCCTCCCACGCACGCAGCACCCGTCGAACCGGTGGGGTGCCTCGCCATCGCCCCTGAGCTCTACCCAACCGCGTGGCCCTGCAAGTTCAAGCCTGACCTGCCCCCGCGCTATGATGGCACACTAGATCCAGCCGAGTTCCTACAACTCTACTCCCTGAGCATCCGGTCGGCTGGAGGAGATGACAAGGTCATGGCGTGCTGGTTCCCCATGGCGCTCAAGGGCGGCGCGCTCTCCTGGCTCCTTAACCTCCCGGAGGCATGCATCACCTCCTGGGATGGCCTGCGCAAACGCTTCATCGCTAACTTTCAAGGCACCCGCGACCGTGCGCCCACCATGAACGACCTGCGGCGTATCAAGCAGCAGGATGAGGAGACCCTGCACAAGTTCATACAATGCTTCACGACTACGCGCCTCAAGATCCCGAGGGCGTCAGACGAGGCCATCATCTCAGCGTTCACCGACGGCGTCACGGACCTCAAGATGAAGGAGGAGCTCGCCATGAATGACGAACTGTGCTCTGCCCTGGAGATGTTCAATCTGGCGAACAAGTGCGCCAATGCCGAGGAGGGCCGCCTGTCTCTCCGCGGGCCTCCAGCGGCAGAGCCAGAAGAAAAGAAGGCCAAGGCCAAGGAGGCGAAGCGCAAGGCCCCGGCGGTGCTTGCAGCCGAGCCTGAGGCAAAGCGCAGCCGGGGAGAGGAACACCCCCCGGGGGGAAAACCGACCTGCATCTTCCATGGCACCAACAACCACGACACCGCCGACTGCCAGGAACTCAGACTGGTCTGTGCCGAGCACTTCGGCAGGCGCCCTGGGCGCGCTGACCGGGGCTTCGGACGTGGCGGCGGCTGCGGTGGAGGCCGCTGGGACAACCGGGACCCGCATCAAGGATGGCGCGATCAGCCTCAGGAGGACCGCTGGCGCGATCAGGTTCGGGACGACCGCTGGCGCGATCAGCCTCGTGAGGATCGCTGGCATGACGACCCTCCAGAGGGGTCACGACGCGGCCAGCCTCACGAGGCCCGCCCTCGTGAGGCTGGTCTACCTCCGCTGCCTCCGCCACCCAGAAGGAAAGAGGAAGACAGGCAGGACGATGGGGCTGGGGCTTCCAGGAGGTCAGGGCGGTGGCTTGTATCCTGGGCGACGCCCAGGCCCCAGCGTCAAACCGTGCCTTCAAGCAATTCACACGGAAGGTGAATGCGGCTCTCCCGAAGCCCGAAGCAATGCGCCCCCTCAAGTGGTCCCAGACTGCCATCACCTTTGACTCGAGGGATCAGTTCAGGTGCTCGGCCATGGCTGGCAAGCTCCCCATGCTGTGCACTCCAACCATCAGCAACGTCCTCGTCACCAAGACTCTCATCGACAGTGGAGTGGGGCTCAATGTCCTCTCCATTGATACCTTCGAGACGCTCTAGGTACCGTGCGAACAGCTCATGCCGACCAAGCCCTTCTCAGGGGTCACCGACGGGTCCACCGTCCCCATCGGGCAAGTGCGCCTGCCTGTCACCTTCGGTGGGAGCGAGAACTACCACACCGAGATCATCATCTTCGACGTCGCGCACATCCACCTCCCGTACAACGCCATCCTTGGGTACCCGGCCCTCGCCAAGTTCATGGCGGCGACTCACCACGGCTACAACGTCCTCAAGATGCCAGGGAGTGGCGGCGTCATCACCGTTGCTTGCGATGAGAAGGATGCTGTCTGCTCCCTCGAGCGTGCCTACTGCGCCGCGGCGGCCGAGCGCTCGGACGACGAGGAGGACGCCCTGCCTCGCGAGGATCCGCGCAAGAAGAAGAAGCAGCTCCTTCCCGCGGGATGTCCCGGAACCTCGAGCTCTGCGTCCAGGGACGGGGCCCCACCTCCTATCGCATAGGAAAGCGCGCTCGGTGCCCCTCTTGGGTCGGGCTCGGGGGCTCCCATCCGGAGAGTCCCCGGCTTGGCCAGTGAGACGAGAGCGGCGCTCAAGCACAACCTAAAGGCGCATCCTGACGCGCGTCAGATCAAGCTGGGAGCATGGCGCGCGGCGCCAAGCTCGCAAGAGTCCATCGTCAGAGCGATCGAAGAGCTTCAAGAAGCGCAGACCATGCGAGGCGGGGACTGCCCAGCACCACCAATCGCAGTCGCCGTCATCGGCACGGTCGACCAGCCGCGCATCTGCGTCAACACGCTCGCGATCAACAGGGCCGCGTCCCAGGGCCCCTTCTGGCCAGCGCGCGCCGATCATGGATGGGTCTACCCGAACGCCTACGTCCGCACGCCCTTCGGACTGGTGAACGCAGGCGTCACGTTCCAACGCCTTTACCGAGCCATGCTCATGCCTTGCCTGGCGAGGCGCGGCGAGGAGTTGGATGAGATGCTCGGACCAACCGAAGGTCCCGAGCCTCGGGGGACGACGGACCCATGAGGGTCGCGCTCGTGGAGGTGTGAAATCAGGCTATGATGGCAGCCTCGGCTCTTCAGCGGCATGGCCGCCAGGTGACTTTTTGTTGGCTGTTGCCAGGTAATTTTTTGGTTTATCCCGTTTGAGGGCGCCCATCGGGCCGCATTATCCTCAGGTGATCAAGGAACACCCCTGCAGTCGCCTCGTTTATGCATATTTCAATGGTTTCTCATGCACCTAGTCTGTTTCCTAACATTCTACCTTGCCTGCATGGCTCCTTGCCGGCGTGAACGCCGCCGCACCACCCTTTCTGAGTTGGAGTTTCGCAAGGGGCTATGCACTACGGCCCTTCCCGGGGCACCACGGAACTGGGATGCAAGGCCCTGTCGCGTCGGGGACTTGCATCTTTGGACGGTCGAGCCCCGCTCGGGGGCTCCGGCCGCAGCGCGGCGCCTCAGCATGGAGTCTCGGGAGGCCCCACGGCCTCCTCAGGCAGCAGTCGACAGGGTAGAATGGGAGTCGCTCGAGCGTCAAAGGGGGCTCCTCAGCATCGCGCCTCAGGAGCCTTACCGGTCATATAGCCACTCACCCCTCAGTGCCGTCCTTGGTGATCCGGTCGGCATCAAGGGTGTCGAGGCCCCGCCCCGTAGTTGCGTCCTTGGTGATCCGGTCATACACTACGGCGGTAGGGAAATGTGCGGGACTGGGACCTGCCGACGTAGCGCCACTTGAGCGTCAAGGGGGGCTCCTCAGGAGCCTTACTGGTCATAAAGCCACTCGCCCCTTGATGTCGTCCTTGGTGATCCGGTCGGCGTCAAGGGTGCCGGGGCCTAACCTCGTAGTTGCGTCCTTGGTGATCCGGTCGTACACTACGGCGGTCGGGAAATGTGCGGGACCGGGACCTGCAGACGTAGAGTGCCAAAAGGACTACCAACCTGCCCCACTCATGAAGAAGAAGAAGTCAGCAGGGCTTCGGACGGCCCCATCTACAAGAAGATTCAGGCGCCAACCGCCTTTGAGGTAGGGACCTCGCGAGGCCAAAGCGCCCTCGCGAGCTCCCAGATACACCTCCCAGTTCTGCCGTGCCAGCCACGCGTACGAACTCTACGGGTTGTACACGCCCGGAGCCCCCCGAGGACGCGGAGGGGTTCCTTCCCACGCAATGTGGCAGCCACAGCCCAGCGCTGGCGGAGAAGTCAACACAGTCCTCCAATGACTATGCCCACGCAAGGTGGAAGCCACAGCCCCGTGCTGGCGGTCAACACGGTCCTCCAATGACTATGCCCAAGCAAGGTGGAAGCCACAGCCCCGTGCTGGCGGTCAACACGGTCCTCCAATGGCTATGCCCACGCAATGTGGAAGCCCCACGCCCCGTGCGGGGGGATAAACAACTGAGGGCGCCCCAGCGGCTGCATCCAACCTCAGGAAGGTCCCTAGTGGCCCCCCTTCTCGCTGCGTTCCCCAGGGATGTACGCGTGAGGGGGCTGCACGGGGGCTGCTACCTGGCCAAGCCTGGTACACGCTACCTTCCCAGGTCTGCCAAACCTGGTCTTCACGCACCCCTCTCCGGAAAAGCTGGCGAGGAAAGGTATGGGAGCCGCTCGTACGTCAAGGGGGACTGACGGGGATATTACCCCGCGATATGACCCGACAAACAGTACTGACCCGGCAGACATGCTGACCCGACAAACAGTACTGACCCGGAGACATGCTGACCTGGCAAACATACTGACCCGGTTACAGTTCTAACCCGGCTGCTACAGTGCCAGGATGCTAACCCGGCTGCTACAGTGCCAGGGTATTAACCCGGTTGCTACAGTACCATGATGCTAACCCGTCTGCTACAGTGCCAGGATGCTAACCCGGCTTCTACAGTGTCAGGATGCTAACCCGGCTGCTACAGTGTAAGAGGCCCAGGACTCAGAAGCCCATGAAGAGAAGCCCGCGATGGGAAGTCATCAATCTGACTTAGACTCTACATGTAAACCGCCCCTTCAGCCTTTATAAGGAGGGGCGGGTCACCCCAAGAGGGTCAAGTTTTAGACGTCTCCATAGACAGGTCTTAGAGACAGGTCAGCAGAGATAGTCAGATTAGAGGTTCTCGAGATTAGAGGTAGCGACTCCGCACCCTTGTAACCGAGATCGTCATCATCCTCGATACAGACAAGCAGGACGTAGGCTTTTACCTCCATCGGAGGGGCCGAACCTGGGTAAAAACTCCACGTCTCTCGTCCCGCTCAACCCCTCTCAAGCTACCAGTTAGATGCGTTGGCCTCACGACTAAGTCCTTACACTTGGACATCTGCCGTGACAAATCCACGACAGTTGGCGCCCACCGTGGGGCAGGGCGTACGGTGGTATTGAGTTCTTGAAGGGATCTCTCTCAGGGATCGAGGAGTTAGCAATTTTTCCGGATGAAGAAGAACCGGTTTGGAAAGATCTGCGTCAGCTTCAAGTTCATCAGTCCGAAAGATCTGTGAGATTTAAGATTCAGACGAGTTAGGGTTCTGCAAGTCGCCGCGTTAAAATCGTCGAGGAAAGGAAACCAACAAATGCCATCCGTGTACATCTCCAAACCGAACCAGTTATTGTTGTCTGATGCAAAGACAAAGGTCAAAGTATCAAGATCCAGAAGGTGGCAGGTCGGCAAGCCGCCTTGGTTCACCTCTGATCCGGCTACTTCGCCTGGCTCCATCCTAAACTTACCGTCACCGCACTTCCACAGCAGCCGCGCCCTCCGCTTCGCCCACGGATTCCTCCTTTGTCACGGCTCCTGCCGCCTCGATCAGATTAGCCTCAAATCCGCCGTGACCGGGCCGCCGCCTCCTAGCTGGCGCGGCCGCACCTCCAAGTAGCATCAAGCCGGCGTTCCGCCTCTGCCGCACCTTGAGCTGCCCCGGCCAAAGGCAGTTCACCTCCGCCGTCGCGCCGAATTGCGGGTTGCCGCTATGACCCGCCTCGCCAGTTGCGAGTCGCCCATACCACCTCAAAACACTGCCATCCACCTCTGCCGTAGCCCGCTTGTGCGCCGCCTCAAGCAGCCACTGCGAGTCGCCTCCGCTGAGCTGCCGTTGTGGCCTCAAGACGCCTCGCCCTCAAGGCGTCTCTGCAGCTCACTTCGCCTAGGCCATGGCTCCGCCGCCGGCCTCCCTTGTCGAACTGCCTTGCCGCTGGGGCTCTGATGTGTCGAGCCTCTGCTTTTCAAGCCGCCCCCGAGCGACCTCGTCACCAAGCCGCCGAGTCGCCTCTACTACCATCGTCGCGCACGTCTGCCTCACCTTGCTTCACCACCGAGCGCCATGAGCCGCTCCACCGCAGGCATCCCAGCTGGGCCACCGCACCAACTAGCGCAGGCCTGTTCAGCCCCGCTCGCTCGCGCAAGACGGCTTGCCACGCCTTGCTCCGGCCTCCCATCGCCTCGCGTCCGAGCCGCCACCGCGGCGCCGGCCCTTGCGCGGCGTCCGCCACACCTTGCGCATGCCTTCGTCCCCACACCCGCTCAACGAGCCGCCGCGGTGGCCGGCTCAGCCTCGTTTCCATCCGCCGCGTTGTTGCCGGTTTGACCTAACCCGTCCCCGTGACAGGTCCTCCTGCTGCCGAGTCTTCACCTCCACACTGAGCCGGCCCTTGGTCACGGCCTGACCTCCGCCTGCGCGGCTCCGCCGCTTTGCCTCCTTCCGTCTCCGCACCAAAGAGCCTCCATCGCCTCGCCGCCGCAGTTTCACCTCACTTCGCTGCGCTGATCCGCCAGCCGCCGTCGCGCACGCCCGTTCCGCTCCGCTCTGCCACAACCCGCCGCCAGCTCTGTCCCGCCAGCCGCTGAGCTGGCCGGCGGCTGCCGCAACCCGCTGCTCCGCCTCTGACCCCATCCGTCCGCCCCGTGCCCCCCGCCGCAGGCTTCGCCTGAGCCTCTCCCTGCCGCGGGCTCATCCCGCGCCTCCACTGAGCCGCCGGGGACCTCTCCAAGCCGCCGCCGCGAGCCGCCCCTGCGCCTCCGAGCCGCTCCGGCCGCGCCGTCGCCGCCTCGCCACCACCGTTGCAGCTGTGAATCTCGCGCTGAGTCACCTTCGCACGGCCTCGTCCTGAGCCGCCGCGCTCCCGCTGCGAGCTGCCTTTGCCTCAACATCCGCAGTTTCACCGCGAGTCGTTTCCGCCGCTATGACCCGCCACCTTCGTCGCGGTCTGCTGGGATCGATGATCTTCGGCAAAGAGGAGAGAGTGGTTGAATCGCAGTTGAAATTATTGGACATTCTTCACAGCTGATATCTACGGGATCATCTACCGTCCAGATAAACCAGGTGCTATTTGCCCTATCTACTTATCAGTATATATTAAATTCCTTCAAGAACAGTTACTTTGGCCTGCAATATTTTACGCAGGACAGTTACTCAAAGTGGCATCATAACGCGGAGATGGAGTGCATGACAGCATTGTATGTGCTGGCGTTCGACTGTGGCGCATTGATCAATAGACACGTGCAAGCCGCCGCTGCCGTGGCCCGGTCTACATCAACTCGCCGGTACCGCGCGCGCTTACCCGCCAGTATGAACCGCCCAATGAGTGCGGCAAGCCGCCGTAGCCGCGGCGTGGTTTTCACCAACAACGCCACGGTCGAATCGCCGTCTGCATCCGGCTTACAACGCCGCGGCCGTATCTCGCGACCGCACCAGCTTACAATGCCGCGGCCGTCTCTCGCAACCGCGCCGTCTTCAAACGCGCGGCTAACTCCTACATCTACATCAACATACTGGTGCTGTGCTTGCCTGTTCAAGCCGCCCAATGGACGCTCATGAGTCGCCGCCTTGCGATCTGATCTACATCAACATACTGGTGTTTTGCTCGCCTGTACGAGCCGCCCAACGGACGAGCGCAAGACTCCGCCCACAGTCAGATCTACATCAGCATATCGGTGCAGTGCTCGCCTGTATGAGCCGCCCAAATGGACAGGTGCACAAGTCGCCGCCACTGCAGTTTGGTTAGCTTCAACAACCAGCCGGGACGAACCATTGACCGGATTATCGAAACAATTCATACGGGATCGTCTATAACCCGCCACGGTTAATTTCAACCTTCAGTGGAGATTCTCAAGTCGCCTCTTCGAGTCAACATCAGACTTGGGGGCTACAGACATGGCTCGACACACTTGGCCGTTTTCAACGAGAGCCCCAGATCATGGCAAGAAAGTTAACCCGATCTCGGGGGATACTACATTATTGGCGGAAGGATTAAAAGTTACCCAAGAAGACGAGTCGCCATGATGCACCGTTCAACTTGGGGGCTTCTGCTATTTCTTCATACAAGATGGCGGCTTACAAGATGCTGCAACAATGTTGATACTTCAACAAGGTCGTTTGGGGGCTTTCAACCCACCGGGTTAAGCTTCAAACCCTCTCGATCAGGCTCTTCAGCCACTGTAAGGCGGGTCGTGGACCCAAACGTTGACTCCGTCAACAAAGATCACTAGGGGTGCAGCGAGTGGTGCACTTACCCCCTTTTCCGATCTGCAAGGCCGGGTTATACCTGCCTGTAAGTAGCTGCGCTTTGTCAGGGGTGCAGCGAGTTCTAAAACTTACCCCCTGCAAAGGCCTCTTACAGCGGCGAGGTAAACTCTCTTATCAGCAAGACCGGGTTATACCTGCCTGTAAGTAGCTGCCGCTTTGCCAGGGGTGCAGCGAGTTCTAAAACTTACCCCCTGCAAGGGCCTCTTACAGCGGCGAGGCAAACTCTCCCATCTGCTGCGTACTCTCCGCTAAGTGGCATGTCGTACCCTGGAGGTTCAAACGATGGATTTATGCCATGTGAGAAGTAGCTTCTGGGCTCTAAGGGTATTCACCCCCTGCTGCGTCTTTTTCTGGTTCGCTATGCTCTTGTCAGTTATTAAGAGTTCAAAGTAGTGAGACTACCCAGAAGAGCCGGCTTATGCGTTTGGAACGAAAGGCAAGGTTATGAGATTTCACGTCTCCGGGTTAGGCTTTTTCAAGCCGCCCTTACAGCAATGCAGAATATACTCTGTTTTGTTTATTTTTGCAGGTCTTGTCTCCTAAGATAAGCCGCTAGAAAAAATAGATCTTTAATAGCCAACATGGCTGGATCTTCATCATGGATTTCTCCATTGATATATTTGCCGGGTTGCACCGCAACCACGAGCAGGGATTTTTATCTCAAGGATAAAGGCATTATTGCAGCATATTCATTCCGGGTTATATTACAACCACGGTCAAGGATTCATCCAACAAATTATGATGAGTCATATTATTCTCACAACAGTCCCGAGTCGCCGCAGGCAGACAACCCGGCACTTGGGGGCTAATGCAAGCTGGTTTTCAAATCGTTACATTGTCAACAAGACCCTGTTATCTCAAGGAGATGAGCCGGCCTTTCTATATTTTTCTAAGTCCCAGCCCAGTACTTCTTACTGACCCGGCACTTGGGGGCTACACTACTCAGATCAGAATTGTTAAAGTCCCAAGTCGCTGCAGGCAAGACAACCTGGTACTTGGGGGCTACACAATCAAAGATATTGTTGCAAAGCGCCAAGTCATCATGGATCAACTTGGAGCTTGGGGGCTACAGGTAATATGAATATATCAAAAAATTGGAGAGAGTTTTCAAGATGTCAAATTCAGCTGGAGTCCAGTTATTTAAACCCGGCATCACCAACAATCACAACCCGGCACCATCAATGATTATAACCCGGCGGAGGAGACCCGCCAAGAGCATTGAAGGCCGACTCAACGGCATATGGGTGTTGTATTCCCAATATTTTATTTCAAAGGACATATACCTGCAAGACGATGGTGAAGACGGCTCGTTCATATGGAAAAGAAACCTGGATATTTCAGGAGCAACTTCATTGAAACAAGACGACCAAGGGAGCGAGCCGGTCCCTTGACATATTTATTATTCTTATTTCAGGAGCTTAACATGAATAAATTCAAGCTAACCTGGGGGCTAATGACGGGGATATTACCCCGCGATATGACCCGGCAAACAGTACTGACCCGGCAGACATGCTGACCCGACAAACAGTACTGACCCGGAGACATGCTGACCTGGCAAACATACTGACCCGGTTACAGTTCTAACCCGGCTGCTACAGTGCCAGGATGCTAACCCGGCTGTTACAGTGCCAGGATGCTAACCCGGCTGCTACAGTGCCAGGGTGTTAGCCCGGTTGCTACAGTACCAGGATGCTAACCCGTCTGCTATAGTGCCAGGATGCTAACCCGACTGCTACAGTGTCATGATGTTAACCCGTCTGCTACAGTGTCAGGATGTTAACCCGGCTGCTACAGTGCCGGGATGTTAACCCGGCAAACAGTGTTAACCCGGTGAACAGTGTTAACAGACAGTCCCGGAGACGAGTCTCTGAAGATAAGCCCTGGTTGTAAGATGCCCGGTGTAAGCCGCCCGGGATTGGGAAGAGGCCCAGGACTCAGAAGCCCATGAAGAGAAGCCCGCGATGGGAAGTCATCAATCCGACTTAGACTCTACATGTAAACCGCCCCTTCAGCCTTTATAAGGAGGGGCGGGTCACCCCAAGAGGGTCAAGTTTTAGACGTCTCCATAGACAGGTCTTAGAGACAGGTCAGCAGAGATAGTCAGATTAGAGGTTCTCGAGATTAGAGGTAGCGACTCCGCACCCTTGTAACCGAGATCGTCATCATCCTCAATACAGACAAGCAGGACGTAGGCTTTTACCTCCATCGGAGGGGCCGAACCTGGGTAAAAACTCCGCGTCTCTCGTCCCGCTCAACCCCTCTCAAGCTACCAGTTAGATGCGTTGGCCTCATGACTAAGTCCTTACACTTGGACATCTGCCGTGACAAATCCACGACAGGGACTCTTGAGCATCGCAACTCAGGAGCCTCACTGGACCCGTAGCCCCTCACCCCTTGGACCGTCCTTGGTTTCCGGTCGGCCCGACGGCAGCTGAGGTATGCGCGGGCCGGGCCCTGCCAACGCAGAGCTCAAAGCGCTCAAAAAACCGCTCAAAAACCCTTAAGGAGGGCGCTGGAGCTCGTACGTCAAGGGGGACCCCTGAGCATCGCGACTCAGGAGCCTAACTGGACCCGTAGCCCCTCACCCCTTGGACCGTCCTTGGTGATCCGGTCGGCCCAACGGCGGTTGAGGTATGCGCGGGCCGGGCCTTGCTGACGCAGAGCACTAAAGGTGTTCGAAAATTTCAAGTTAACCCAATCTTCACCATGTTCCCTTCATGAGGGCTACTCGCACATCAAGGGGGAGTCCTGAGCATCGCGACTCAGGAGCCTCACTGGACCCGTAGCCCCTCACCCCTTGGACCGTCCTTGGTGATCCGGTCGGCCCAACGGCGGCTGAGGTATGCGCGGGCTGGGCCCTGCCGACGCAGAGCATCACAGCAAGCAAGAAGGAAACAAGGCGAAGAGAGCAATCACATAGTCCAATAGTTATTACAAGCATTAAAAGTTTTCGCGAACACAAACAAGTTTAACGCCTCTATGAGGCACGATGTGCGTTGCAGGAAAGGAGCAGGAGAAAGGAATCAGGAGGAACCACCGCCACCACTCGTCTCGCCCTCGGGGGACTCGTCGTCGACATCGCTGGCGTCGTCTTCTTCGCCGCCAACCCCAGCAGCATCCGGAGGCGGAGAAACCGTGACGCGGGTGAACCTCTTCACCAGCGTCTCCACGGGGCCCTTCACCGCCGCCGCAGCGCTGACGCGGACCTCAGGGGCGACCGGGCAGTTGTAGCCGTACCCCGGCAAGCCTTGCCGGGGAATGGCTAGGAGTAATCACAAGACTAAGATGCCAAGAAGGCGTTCAAGTCAACGATCAGACAGACTAGAAGACAGAAGACCAAAGGGTTGCGGAGGCCCGGCAAGACCCTTGCCGGCAAGGCCTCGCACCCAGCAAGGATTCGCACCCGGCAAGACCCGGTCCTGGCAAGCCCCGGGTCCGGCAAGGATTCAGCCCCAGCAAGGCTCTGCACAGTGCGGCGCTATCGCTCCAGTGCAGCGGCCAGCCTTGTCGTTTAGGGCTTGTCCTCATGGTGACATGGCGCAATGTTGGCCACGAGATACTTAAGCGGTGCTGATGGGATGGCTGCTTTTCCCATCCCCCGTAAAGCTTTTCTAAGCTCAAGACGCTAAGGGACACCTTGACGGACACCTCACGGTGCATTTAATGAGTTTGTCCCAAGACGTCAGGGTTAGGTATGATAACACTGTGATAACACTGTAGCTACTTTCCACCTCATGCCTTATCTCGTACGCCACTGTGGTAGCCCCTTTGACTCATATAAAAGGAGGCCCGAGGCGTACAGAGAAGAGGGGGGGATCACTTCTGAGGGTCCATTCTGCATGCGCAGCTGCCGAGTATGGTAGCTCCCAGAACTTAGCCAAGAACATCCACAGTAATACAATCAAAGCAGGAGTAAGGTTTTACGCATCCGTGCGGCCTGAACCTGGGTAATCCCCGTGTGCTGATCGTTAGTTCTGCTCTTTGTGCGATCCTCTCCCCTTGCCGAACCGTAAAGGGATCTCCTTGATCCCATAGGTGTCCGTTTCCCACGACATCTTTGGCGCGCCAGGTAGGGGGAGATCGAGGTTGTGCGAACCTGATCTAGCGATCAGCGCATCAGATCTTTGATCATCTTCACCACCATGGCTCCCAAGAAGAAGGGTTTCACGGCGGTTGGTCCATCTGCATCCGTCGTGCCTGATGCTGCGCGCACAGGCGACGGGGTAGACGCGGGTGGAGGAGGTGGAGGCTCCGAACTTCCACGGCGTTTCGGCGATCCGAGCCGGATGAGCAACAGGTCCAAGGATGGAGTTGCGCAACCCGCGGGTGGTGCAGCGACTTCCAAGGATGGAGCGGTGCCTTCTAGGACGACTACGCTGGCACATGCACCGCGACCTTCTCAGGACGCGCATGACGTGCAGCACCGTGACGTCGGTGGATCCAAGCATCCCCATGGGAAAACCCTTGCGCATCACTCTCAAGATGCGCGGGGCCAAGATCCGCGCCAGCGCGATGGTGGAAGCCGCGCGCGGGTGCAGAGTCGTGATGATGCTCCTTCTAACCCTGTTAGGAGTTTGAGCACCTCACGTTCTTCGCACCTGTCGCCGCCGCCTATGCCAGCGGAGGCGTTGGCGCGAGCTCGGCTGCTCCTAGACTTCCCTCCTGCCACGGAGAAGCTAGACGAGTGGCGAGCCACTATCCAGAGCCTCCTTAGCCTGGCTGACAACGGCAGACCGCAGCAGGGTGAACCCTCGCGGCTGCAGTCGTCTAGGCTGGTGCGTGGCGATGGAGAGAAGACCGGAGCTGGGACAACTACGTTGCGTTCCCCTCCGCTGCATCAAGAGCGGTCGTTAACTCGACGGACCAGCGCCCGTGACGATGATTCCACGGCGTCGTCTGATCCGCGGGTTCGCCGCGATCAACGTCACGTTCTTCGGGAACGGAAGAAGGAGGACGCTCGAACCACCATCGAGCGCCGAAGGGAAGCGCGTCGCGAGTCCGACAAGCGCGCTGGGACCGCTGTTGACGAGCCCGCGCCAGGGTACCCTGGCTGCCTACCTTACGAGGTGGGTTGTCCAGCGTTTACTCGTGAGCTGCGGCAAGTCCAGTGGCCCAGCTCCCGCTCCTTCAAGCCGGAAGTACCGGAGAAGTATGACGGCAAGACCCATCCGTCCGAGTTCTTGAGCATCTACACCATCGCGGTGTGGGCTGCCGGGGCTCGTGACGATAAGGTGCTGGCCAACTACTTTCCGTTGGTGCTGAAGCCCAATGTTAGATCGTGGTTGATGCACCTGCCCGAGAATTCCATCTCTTCTTGGGCCGACCTGTGCCACCAGTTTGTTGGCGCCTTCACCGGCGGCCATCAAGCTCCTGGCCAGGAGAGTGATCTACATATCATCCCCCAGAAAGAGGGTGAAAGTTTGCGCAAGTATATCCAAAGGTTCAGCCGCGTCCAGCACAACATTCCTGACGTTCATCCCGCCGCCGTCATCAGCGCCTTTCATCAGAATGTGCGCAATCGTAAAATGCATGAGGAGCTGGCGATGAACAAAGTCAGAGAGGTCGCCGAGCTTTACGCTTTGGCCGACAAGTGTGCACGGGCAGAGGAAGGAAGAAGACTCCCCGGCGAGAACGCTGGCGCCGGAGTCGACTCCGAGAGCGAAGACGCTCCTGCCCCGGCAAAGAAGGGAAAGCGGAAGAACAAGAAGCGCAAAGGCAAGGCCGTGCTTGCCGTTGAAGGTTCCGGCAACACCGGCACCGCCAAAAAGTCCAAGACCGACGACCCCGGCAAGGAGGTTGCCGGGTGTGCGATGTGTCAGGCCTTGGCGGCTGCCGACAAGCCAGAAGGATCCGGCAAGCAGTATTGCAAGATCCACCGTACCAAGGGCCATGATCTCCAAGACTGCCGGCAAGTGGAGGAGCTTGTCGAGAAGCAGCGCGCCGAGTACGAAAGGTGCGACAAGGAGAGAGCCCAAGATGGTGCCGGGGGGTCTGGCAGGAAACGCGGTCGAGGAGGTCGCCGTGGCAAGCCCAGGCAGCAGCAAGAGAAGCCTGCCCGGGGCCGTGACAAGAAGGAAGGGGATGAAGATGAAGAGGAAGATGATAGCGAATCTAGTGAGCGAGAGTTCCAGAAGGCAACGGAGGTTATGTGTGTTGATGGAGGCGCTTCGTTGCATTTCTCTCACCGCCAACTCAAGCGGTGGGCACGTGAGATTAATGCGGCAGAACCCTCTATTGGTTCACAGAAGCCACTGAAGTGGTCCCACACGCCCATCATTTTTTATGCCGAGGACCACCCAGATCGCACAACCGCGGTCGGGTGCCTGCCGTTGTTGGTCTCACCAACAGTTCGCAACCTCAAGGTAACAAAAATGTTGGTTGACGGTGGGGCCGGCCTGAACTTGATTTCGCCGGACGTCATCAAGAGGCTGCAGATTCCTGACGAGGACCTTGAGGAGACAGGCTCTTTCCAAGGGGTCAATCCGGGAAGGAACCAGCCGAAAGGCAAGATCACGCTACCGGTAACATTTGGCAGCGAGCTGAACTTTAGGACGGAGAAGGTCGTTTTCGATGTCGCCAAGATTCCGTTACCTTATAATGGAATCCTTGGCCGCCCAGCGCTGGCTAAGTTCATGGCGGCCTCGCACTACACCTACAACGTCTTGAAGATGCCCGGCCCAATGAGCGTCATCACTGTCCACTCCGACAAGAAAGACGCGCTCATTTGCACCGACAAGCTTTACCGGGAAGCAGTTGCAGCGTCCGCCGCCAAGGCGCATGCTCCTGCCGCTCAAGATCCCGGCAAGAAGAAGAAGCCCGGCAAGACCTCTGGTACAAACTCCGGCAAGCGCGCCTCTCCGGAGTGCTGCGCTACCATCGAGGATGCACCAGAGAGCTCTGCCGGCCAGACCAAGAAACCCAAGGCTGCTCCGCCTAAGACCAAGAAGGTGCCCGCCATGGAGGACGGGACGGGAGGAACTTTCACCATAAGTTCCACCCTTAATGACAAATAGGAAAGCGCGCTCGTTGCTTTCCTGCGGGCGAATGTCGATGTGTTCACATGGCAACCATCTGACATCCCCGGTGTTCCCAGGGAAGTAATTGAGCACCACCTAGCTGTCTGTCCCCACGCGCGGCCCGTCAAGCAGAAGGTGCGGAAGCAAGCTTTGGAGCGGCAAGAGTTCATTGCCAAAGAGATTAAGAAGCTTGAGGCGGCAGGTCTGGTTAGAGGAGTTCTCCATCCTACATGGTTGGCCAATCCAGTTGTTGTGCGCAAGGCGAACGGTAAATGGAGGCTATGTATTGACTTTACAGATATCAATAAAGCCTGTCCGAAAGATCCCTTTCCCTTGCCGCGCATCGACCAGGTTTTGGATTCCACTGCCGGCTGCGATTTGCTGTCATTTCTTGACGCATACTCAGGCTACCACCAGATCTTCATGGCGAGAGAAGACGAAGAGAAGACCACATTTATCACCCCATGTGGCACATACTGCTTCTTGCGTATGCCTTTCGGGTTGAAAAGTGCTGGGTCGACCTTGGCGAGAGCCGTCCAGATTGGTTTCGAGACCCAGCTCCATAGAAATATGGAAGCTTACATGGATGATATAGTGGTCAAAACCAAGGACAAGGCAACGCTCATTCAAGATCTGGAGGAGACTTTTGCAAACCTACGCAGGATCAACCTGAAGCTCAATCCCGAGAAGTGCGTGTTTGGCGTTCCATCCGGCAAGCTTCTCGGGTTCTTTGTATCTCAGCGTGGAATTGAAGCCAATCCCGACAAGATCAAGGCAATTGAGCAGATTGAGGCACCAAGGCGTGTCAAAGATGTGCGCCGACTTGCCGGCTGCATTGCTGCTCTGAGCAGGTTCATCTCTAAGTCCGCTGAGCGCGCCCTGCCATTTTTCAAAATTTTGAAGAAGGCAGGTCCAATGAAATGGACTCCAGAAGCGGAGGCAGCGCTGCAGGACTTAAAGAGGTACCTCTCCTCTCCGCCGACACTGGTCGCACCTAGGCCACAAGAGCCGTTGCTGCTGTACCTGGCGGCAACGAATCAAGTGGTTAGTGCTGCGCTAGTGGCGCAGAGAGAAGCAGACGAAGAGGCAGCGGCAGCGGTAGGCCCGCCAAGCGACTTGCCGAGGCCAGCCCCGCCAAGCGACTTGCCGAGGCCAGCCCCGACAGAGTCTGGTGCCGACAAGGAAAGATCCGCGCAGTCAAGTCAAGCAGTGCAGAAGAAGAAGATGGTGCAGCGCCCAGTTTATTTCGTCAGCTCCCTGTTGCAGGGACCTAGGTCGAGATATTCTGGTGTGCATAAGTTGCTCTTCGGCCTTCTCATGGCCTCGAGGAAGCTGCGCCATTACTTCCAAGCACATGAAATCACCGTCGTCACTCGCTTTCCGCTGCAACGGATTCTCCGGAATCCAGAAGCAACCGGCAGGATTGTGGAGTGGGCGTTGGAGCTGTCATGCTTTGGTCTCAAGTTTGAAAGTTCTTCAACTATCCAGAGCAGAGCCCTGGCAGAGTTCATTGCAGAATGGACCCCAACGCCAGACGACGAAGTTCAAGAATCAGCGATTCCCGGCAAGGAAACAGATCGCGAATGGATTATGTACTTTGATGGGGCTTTTTCGCTGCAAGGCGCCGGTGCCGGCGTGCTGCTTGTCGCACCCACCGGAGAGCACCTCAAGTACGTCGTCCAGATGCATTTTCCCCGGGAGAGATCGACCAACAACACGGCAGAGTATGAAGGACTGCTTGCCGGTCTCAGGATCGCGGCAGACCTTGGGATCAAGAAGCTCATCGTCAGAGGTGACTCCCAGCTCGTCGTGAGGCAAGTTTACGAAGATTATCAGAGCCCGTTGATGGAAGCTTACGTCGATGAAGTGAGGAAGCTGGAGGAGCGCTTTGACGGTCTTCAGACAGAGCATGTTCCTCGATCAGAGAACAGCATTGCCGATGACCTGTCGAAGCGTGCCGCACTCAAGCTACCTGTGGAACCAGGGACTTTTGTGCTCCGCTTGACTCAACCATCCGTGTCGCCATCGACAAGGCCTGATAAGAGAAGAAAGTTAAGTACCGGCGAGTACTTCCCGGCAGGGCTTCCCGAAGCCCCCGGCAAGAATCTTGCCGGGAACGACACGGTTGCCGGTGAGCAGCGGCTTCGCGCAGAACCTCAGGTTCTTGCCGCTGAAGCAAGCACCCCTACTGCCGAAGAAATACCAGTTGCCGGTGAGCAGCTGCTCCGCCAAGAACCTCAGGTTCTTGCCGTAGAAGCAAATGCTCCCGCAGCTGAAGAGTCGCCTTTAGTCCTTGTTGTCGAGCCACAAGCTCCGGCATGGGCACAGCAAATAGTCCATTTCCTTCAGACAGGAGAACTCCCCGAAGAGCAGGAAGAAGCTGAAAAAGTAGCCCGTCAGTCAAGTATGTACCAGTTCGTCGATGACGTTCTGTACAGAAAAAGACCGAACGGGGTGAAATTGAAGTGTATTCCTCGGGAGGATGGACTAGAGCTGTTGGCAGAGATTCATGGGGGCATATGTGGATCCCACATAGGCTCAAGAGCCCTTGTCGGCAAGGCATTCCGGCAAGGATTCTTCTGGCCTACTGCTCTCCAGGATGCAACTGCACTAGTAACCAAGTGTGAAGCGTGCCAGTTCCATTCGAAGCAACTTCATCAGCCAGCTCAAGCTCTCTAGACGATCCCTCTCTCCTGGCCCTTCTCGGTCTGGGGGCTCGACATACTGGGTCCCTTCCCCCGCGCTGCCGGGGGCTTCGAGTACTTGTACGTTGCCATCGACAAGTTCACGAAGTGGCCAGAAGTGGAAGCAGTGAGGAGGGTGATAGCACAGTCAGCAGTCAAGTTCTTCAAGGGGATTGTGTGCCGTTTTGGTGTGCCGAACAGGATCATCACCGACAATGGTACGCAGTTCACCAGTCGCACCTTCATGCAATACGTCCAAGACCTTGGCGGCAAGATCTGTTTTGCCTCTGTTGCTCACCCGAGAAGCAATGGCCAAGCGGAAAGGGAGAACGCTAAAGTGCTGCGTGGTCTCTGGACCAGAACTTTCGACAAGCTGCACAAGCAGGGAAGACGCTGGATTGATGAGCTGCCGGCGGTTCTTTGGTCGATCAGGACGACGCCGAATCGAGCCACCGGCCAGACACCCTTCGCTCTGGTCTACGGAGCGGAAGCAGTTCTCCCCACGGAACTCATATACGGGTCACCTCGAGTGCTCGCTTATGATGAGCTTGAGCAAGAGCAGCTGCGGCAAGATGACGCGCTACTCCTTGAGGAGAACCGTCTTCGGGCTCCTGTGCGAGCCGCTCGCTACCAGCAAGCTTTGCGCCGCTACCATAGCCGCAAGGTTCACGCCCGGAGTCTTGAGGAAGGCGACCTTGTTCTTCGGCGCATTCAGTCGGCCAAGAATTCCAACAAGTTGACGCCGAAGTGGGAAGGCCCTTACCGGGTAGTGCGAGTCACCAGGCCTGGAGCTGTCCGCCTGGAGATCGAAGAGGGCTTGCCAGTGAGCAACTCCTGGAACATCGAGCACCTTCGTAAGTTCTACCCGTAAGGCGCAGTTGTTCGGGTTTCTTGCTGTGATAGCGATACGGCCAGCAGGCTGCTGACGACCCGAATCTAGCGCTCGCGGCAGCGTAACGCTCCGGCAAGATCCCGGCAATGCCATTCTGTACAAGTGTTGCCGGTGGCATGTAATCCTTTGTACAGAGCAGGCCCATCCTTTGTGCATATTTAATAAGATCTGTGTGCTTTACGTTTCTTGTTGATTCCATGTCATTTTATATGCATGTGTTATCTGAGATATGTATTGCATTCAATCCCGGTAAGAGCTAACAAACCGTCAAGGTTCCGTAGTTTTATTTTCTCTTCTTTCTTTTTCTCAAGAGACAGAAGATTCCCTCGCGCGCAAGTTTGCCGGGGGGGAAGGAGAATGGTGGTATGGATACCAGACGACGTTCAAGGTTGGCGCCTTGCCGGAAGAGGAAGAATAGCGACGAAAAGCAGAGCTAAGTTGCTGAACCCCTTAAGCAGATTTTGATTTTTGTAAGGCTGTATTCCCTTGAACGATTTCGGCTTTGTATGGAAAACCTGCACACGATGGAATCTTGTCGTGATCGGCTGCGCCCTTACTCTGTTTGGAGTCCGCTCAACAGTCTAGGTGGCTGCGCTGAAAGCATCAAGATTTCTTGCCGTGAGCAGCACCGCTCGCAAGCTGCTAACGACCCGAATCCAGCGCTTGCGACAGGGTTATGCTCCGGCAAGTTCCCAGCGAAGCGTAGGGTATACGCCATACAGAAAGAAATTGAACAAAGGGAATAGCATGCCTTAATTCAAAGAGAGCAAGTTATATTACATCTAGTGCTTGCCGCGTTTCTAACATAAGGCAAATTGTCTTTTACATGGAACGCTGGCGGCAAGATGAAGAAGAGATGAGGCAGGTGCGGCTAGTCCCGGCAATCGCCCTCGACTCTCTTGACCTGGCTCACCCGATCGACGATGGGCGCGACAAACTCTTCGAGAGCCTTGACGTCTGCGTCCTTCGGCAAGCTTTTCGAGGCTTTGGAGAGGTCGATGCCAGGGTTCCTGTACGCCACCTTCGTCAACACCTTACGGAGGACGAGCTGGCAGTGTTTCCGGGATTCGTCGGCCAGCTTGCTTGTTTGGTTCGCCTGGAGTAGCTTGAGGGCGTCGACGAGCTTCTCGAAGAACATGGTTAGCCTGGCGCTTGAGGATACGTTGTCATCGGCAGAGTATCCGAAGCCCGGCAAGCCCATGGCCTCCAGCTCCGCGCCAAGCTTCTCGGCGACGTCCGCCAGCCTGGTAGTCCAGAGCTTCACGCTAGAAGTGTACTCGTTGTGGGTGACGGCGGTGTTCTGGAGCAGCTCCTGTTCGTCATGGAGGTCTTTGATCAGAGTCCTCTCGCGAACTCGGGCAGCCTCAAGAGACTCCTCCAGCGTGGATAGCTTCAGCTTCAGATCTTCAATGGAGTCCTTGGCGGAGGAAAGCTGCTGGACCTTCTCGGATGCAGCAACCTGCGTCTCCATCAGGCTGTGGAGAGCCTTGTCTCTCTCGGCCTCGAGTGCTGAGACCTTCTTGCCGTGGTCCTCGAGAGCGACCTCCAGCTGCTTCGTCTTCTCCTCCAGCAAGTTCTTGGCGGCCTCTGCAGCTCCGGCAGCGTCGAGGGCCTCTTTGAGCTTGCCGGCGTGGTCTTCAGTTAGAGCTCTGAGCGTCTTCAAGTGTTTCTGCTCAAGCTCCTGGACCCGCCGCGCGACAAGACTTTCGAGCTCTTCATCCTTGTTGCGAAGCTTGGCGGCAAGCGCCACCTCGCGCACGGCAAGGTCCTCTTCTTGGGCATCAAGGCTGATGCGGCGCTGCGTCAAGAGGGCTCCTGCCACGGCGGCTTGCTGGGCGGCCTCCTCCTGCGCTTTCTCGATGTCTGATTGCTTCAGCAGGAGGACGTTCCGCTCTTCCGCCAGCTGCTCCCGATAAACATTCAGCTCTTGGAGGGCCTCGCCGTACCAAGCCTGTGTCTCCGTAACGCATTGTTGGAAGTCTCCTTCCGTTGCCTCGATGAGCGCTACCCGGGAGTCCAGTTTCTCCTTCGATGTTTGCCGACCCCGGCATGCCGACGACGTTTTCGCCGGCCCTGATGTATTGGCTTGAGAAAGGGGCCTTGGACGACGAGGGTTGGTCTTCGGCACTTGAGGGCCCTGCGGCAGTAGAAGCACCTGGCGCTCCTGCGGCGGAAGCGCCGTCAGTATGGCCACGGGTCTCCTCGCCAGCTCCCTCGGTGGGCGTCTTGGCGGCCTCCTCTTGCGCGGCCTTGGCGGCCTCAGCGGCAGCGGCCTTGGCGGCCTCGACGGCAGCAGCCTCGGCGGCAGCAGCTTTGGCGGCCTCGGTGGCGGCATGCTTGGCGGCCTCCTCAGCGGCAACCTTGTCGGCTTCAGTGGCGGCATCCTTGGCAGTCTCTTCAATGACAACGTCAGTGTCCATGAGCTCTGTCAGAAGAAGATTGAAAGCCAAGGAGTTGATTAAGATGAAGCTAAGAAGGAAGTTCAAGAAGACAAAAAGAAGAAAAACCAAAGCGACAAGAGTTCTGGGCTGAGCCATTTACCTGTGTCAAGGAAGGGGTTGCCGGAGTTTGCGCTTGCCGGCCCCTCCTCATCGTCGCGATAGAGCTTTTCTGAAGACTCGCCCCTGGGCGGTGCGGTCGACGGAGGTGGCATGGCAGAGGCAGCTCCCGCCGTTGCTTCTCGCTGTTGCTCCGCTCCTGCACGCCCGGAAATGTCAGCAGAGAAGAGGCACACCCCGGCGTGCGGCAGCGGGAAGTGGGTAGAAGACTCACGCTGGGGGCTGTGCCGGGGGCTGCGTCGAGGGCTGCATCGAAGGTTGCGTTCTGGGCTTGACTCCGAGCTGACGAGAACCGTTTCCGGTGCGCCCGAGGCGCTTGCCGGCGGCTCGACGCTTGTTGAGGTCTTGGCCCTCTTCGCCATCCTCTGCGCCAAAATCTCCGTATCCCTAAGGAGGCAAAAACAGAGCAAGTTAGTCAAGCAAAACTAGAAGGATAAGAATCGAAACTGTGGCGGGACTCTTACTCTTCTTCTTCTTCCTCGGAGCTGATGGCGGAGAGGTCGAAGCCGAACCCCGCCGCGGTACCTGACGGAGGAGGAGGAGTGGTCCTGGGCCGCTTGGCAGCGGCAGGTTGCGGTGCGGCCTCGCCGGCCGCCCCTTTGCCGGAAGCCTCGCTGCTTGGGGAAGGTTGGCGGGCTGGAGCACCAGTGGTGTTCTTCCGGAGGATGCGCCTCTTCCTGTGTTGAAGAGCTGGGGGCTCTTCCTCCTCCTCTTCTTCCTCTTCGGCGGCGCCTCCGGCAGAAGAGCTCCCGGCAGCGGCTCCGCTCGGCTCCCCGGCAGCCTTATCTCGCCCGGCAAGATCTTCCCGTAGTGGGTCCTCGCCCTCGCTGGACTCAGCGCTGCCGGCTTCCTCGGCAAGGTTCGCCTCTTCCGCCCTGCTGGCGATGTAGGCGAGCTCCTCCTCCATGGTGGCGCGGACAAGGTTCTCCTCGCGGATGGCCTTCTCCGTCAAGTTGTCGAAGAACGCCAGCGCCTGCTCCGCGGATGGCTCGATCCACCTCTCGTCGATGCTATGGGCATTGAACACCGGCATCATGGCGATGATGGAGGTCAGCGACGAGTTGTTGCACAGTGGGATGACGCCTGCCGGCAACTCTCCCACTGCGCCGGAATTGAACAGCTGTTGGCAGAGGACTGCATGCCCCATGGCTGTCAGATCATTATCCAGCCCAGGCCGCACCCTCATGACGTCGGCAGCGTTCGTGTACTCCCAGGCAGGGCGCCCCTTGTTCTGCAGTGGGGCGATGCGCCGGCGAAGGAAATCTGAAGCAATCATCTCCACCTTCAACCCGGCAGCCCTGAGGCGCTGTATCCTGGTGATGGCGATGGTGAGCTTGCTGTCGTCAGGGTCCGCGGCGCTCCAATCCTTGCCGCGGACCACCTTCTGCTTCCGCACCTCGCAGAACGGTTGGGGCTCCTTTTCCCAGACCTAGCACCACTTGCCGCGCCACTCATCCCATCTCTCGCAGTAGAGCCCCTCGGGGTACGTCTCCTTGGTTGCCATCCTCGGAATCCAAGTGATGCTGCTGGAGAGGGCGTCGCCCTTTTGGATGCGGGGGTAGAAGTAGTGCCGGAAAAGTGCAGTGCTCGGGATGATCCCGACAAAATTCTCGCAAAGGTGCGCGAAGACGGACATACAAGTCACGGCATTCGGCGTGAAATCTAGCAGCTGGAAGCCATAGGTGAGCATGATATCTACGAAGAAATCCGAGTACGGAGGGCAGAGGCCGCACCAGAAGTAATCAGCGAAGAAGCGATAATCTCCTAGCTCTGCCCTATGAGAAGCTACACTCACTCTGGTAGCTGGATGCGCCGTGGTCTCCTTCGCCCATGTGAACTGGTACCTCTTCTTAAAGATCTCCGCGTCAAGCGTTGAGGGGAAGACAGCGCGTTCCTTCCGCATCTTCGCCAACTTGCTCTCCGCGGTGGCCGCTTCCGCCGCCTTGCCCTTGCTCGGCTTGGGCGGCATGATGGCTATGGAAGTGGGCGCTGAAGACGTCGAGAGCGTGGTGGAGGCGGGTGGAGGGAGAAAAGCTCTGCTTTGGGCACGAGGAAGAAGACGATGGCGACGGCTCTGAGATTGAGATTGGAAAGGCGGAGGGGGTAAATGAGCAGTGCCCTCTGCGATTCCCTTTTTTATGGGGAAGGCGCGAGGCAGGCTCTTTACCGCCCGCTTTTGCAGTGGAGTTTCTGCCCACGTCTCCCACTTCACGCGATTAATGCGCGTAGTGGAGGGGCATGGTAAAAGAGATAATGATTGCAAGCAGTTATTCCCTGCCATGCGTGCCCGTGCACTGTTTTGGGCCTAGCCCAACAGGCCTGGCACCCGTGTATGGCCTAGGCCCGGGGGCTCCTGTCGGTGTACTAAAGTATGGGTCTTTTTAGTACCCCTTACTTGTGCACGGGCAGTTGTAGTCGTACCTCGGCAAGCCTTGCCGGGGAATGGCTAGGAGTAATCACAAGAATAAGATGCCAAGAAGGCGTTCAAGTCAACGATCAGACAGACCAGTAGATAGAAGACCAAAGGGTTGCGGAGGCCCGGCAAGACCCTTGCCAGCAAGGCCTCGCACCCGGCAAGGATTCGCACCCGGCAAGACCCGGTCCCGGCAAGCCCCGGGTCTGGCAAGGATTCAGCCCCGGCAAGGCTCTGCACAGTGCAGCGCTATCGCTCCAGTGCAGCGGCCAGCCTTGTCGTTTAGGGCTTGTCCTCATGGTGACGTGGCGCAATGCTGGCCACAAGATGCTTAAGCGGTGCTGATGGGATGGCTGCTTTTCCCATCCCCCGTAAAGCTTTTCTAAGCCCAAGACGCTAAGGGACACCTTGACGGACACCTCACGGTGCATTTAATGAGTTTGTCCCAGGACGTGAGGGTTAGGTATGATAACACTGTGATAACACTGTAGCTACTTTCCACCTCATGCCTTATCTCGTACGCCACTGTGGTAGCCCCTTTGACTCATATAAAAGGAGGCCCGAGGCGTACAGAGAAGAGGGGGGGAGCACTTCTGAGGGTCCATTCTGCATGCCCAGCTGCCGAGTACTGTAGCTCCTAGAACTTAGCCAAGAACATCCACAGTAATACAATCAAAGCAGGAGTAGGGTTTTACGCATCCGTGCGGCCCGAACCTGGGTAATCCCCGTGTGCTGATCGTTAGTTCTGCTCTTTGTGCGATCCTCTCCCCTTGCCGAACCGTAAAGGGATCTCCTTGATCCCATAGGTGTCCGTTTCCCACGACAGGATCACGGAGTCGAAGTCAAACCCTGGCTCGCGAAGATGAAGGTGGCTCAAGACGCGCGTCGCGGCCTCAGAAAAGAGGTCGCGGCACTCACTCTCCAAGACCCTCTCCACCTTGACGATGGTGCCCTCCAGTGCCTCGACGAGCTTCCAGGGGCTCGGCTCTCTGGAGCCGCCAGGGGCTCCGCGAACCCATCCCGGCAAAGGGCATGGAGCGCTTGGCGAAGCTTGAGCTCGACAGCGGGAAAGGCGCTCAGCTCCGCGGCCTTTTTCTCCTCGGCTGCGGCAAGAGTTTCCTCCCTGGTGTCAAGCAGGGCCTTCCTCGAAGCAATTTCCTTCTCCTGCACGTCCAGGCGCACCCGCTCCGCGTCCTGGCGGGTCGCCACCTGGGACAGCTCGGAGCCCCGAGCGGCAAGCTTGGCCTCGCGGGCCTCGAGGTCTTCCTCCCGACGACGAAGCTACCCCGCAAGCTCGGCCTTTTCCTCATGGAAGGCCTTCAGACGGGCTTCCACCTCTTCGCAACGCTTGGCAACAGACACCGCTTCAATCAGCGCCTCTTCGCGCGCTGCCGGGTAGCCGCAGCTTCCATCTCGCTCTTCGCCGCGGCAGCCTCGGCCTGACCCCAAATCGCTACGGCGGAGGCGTCGGCCCGGAGCCACCCTGAGAGGAGCTCTAGGCGCCCACTCGCGAGGCGATCGTCGGCACCCCCGAGGGCGCCGCGAACCTGACCCAGAACAGCGAAGGCCCCGTCCATGACGTCGTGGCCGCGCGCCGGGGGCATCAAGGTCCCTTCCGGAGGAGCCCCATGCGCGATCACAGGAGGCGTTCCCGGGGAGGCAACGACACGAGGAGCAGGAGGTTTGGGACGTCGCGTTATGACCGCGGACACGGACGGATCGATGGGCGGATGGCCCTCAGGGGCTGGCCCCCCAGACAGTGGCGCCCCCGCGCCCTCGAGGGCAGAAGCGATCACGTCAACAAGCATTGGGGGCTCGGGGGGCTCCGCGATGATGGCCTGAGGGGTCGCCTGACGAGCCCTCTCCCCTTCGGCAGGAGCGGGCGGCGCGTCGGAAGACGCCTTCGGCTTGACGCCCGCCTTCTTCCTCCTCATCTTCAGCGCGGCGGCGTCCCTGGACGCCAAAAAGGGAGGTCATCAGTACACAAGCCATAGGTGGACAAGCAAGGCCGAGCCGGGTCGTTTACTCCTCAGCATCGACCCACTTCCTCTTCCTCTCTGCTCCGGCAACGACAGAGGCGCCCAAGCCTCCCTCGGTGGGGGCACCACCACGCGGGGGAGCAGGAGCGCTGTCCGCGGGGGCGGCCGCCGGAGGGACCGCCATGGCCCCGGCCTCGCCCACCTTGCTTGCGGGCTGCGGTTCGGGTGAGGGCGAGGCCGGTGCTTCAACCGTCTTGCCAGCAAGAGCAGGGCGCGCCGGAGGAGACTCCGCTCCGCGCTTCCTGGGAGTCGACACGCAGGCGGACCGCATGGCACGAGAGGCCGGCCCAAGCCCCCTAGGAGCCTTGGCGGCGCGTAAGGAGCCCACAGCAGAAACCTCACCAACATCGTCGTCGTCCTCAAGCTCGCGCAGAAGGGTGCCCTGCGACGGGGAAGACGCCCTTGCCCGGCCGTCGTCGGCGGCGGTCTTCTGCGAGTCCTCCCCGCCCGTGGTGTCGCCGGAGGACACCATCACCGGGGAACCAAGGCCCTCGGCCGGGAAAAGCCCCAGTTCGTTGAAGACAGGCATCGCGGCAACCAGATCGGCCCCGTTGTCGCGGCAGTACAGCGGGGCATAGGCGTCGGGGAGATCACCAGGGTCGCCGTTGAGCAGAATCGCCACAGCCCTGCTCAGTTCCTCCGGGGTTATGCACGCGGACCGAAGCCTGAGGGTGTCGCCGCTGCCCTGATAACCCCACAAGGGCCTAAAATGGGCCTGGAGGGGCGCCAGGCGCTGCGCCAAGAACTCCTTCACTATCATCCCCCCAGTCACCTTCCTGGCGCTGATATTGCAGGAGAAGCGCTGCAAGACGGGCCCGTCCCGGTGGTCGGAGAGCTTCGCGGAGCTCCACGCGGAGGTCTTCTCCGGCAGCCCCTTCGGCAGATCCAACCGAGGGTTGGTGTCCTTGAGATCCATGAGGACCCAGCGGTGCCTGAAGTTCTCCACCTTCTTCCCGGCCTTCAAGAGCATGTTACCGCTCTGGACCACGATGAAGGAGACGCACGCCGACCGTTGAGCGCCGTCGTGCAGGCGCAAGCTGAAGAAATGGCGGAAGAGGGCCACCGAGGGCCTCACGCCCACGAAGGCCTCGCAGTAGAAGGCAAAGACGGACAAGAGTAGGATGGAGTTTGGCTGGAGATGAAGGGCCTAGATCCCTTAGTGGTCGAGGATGGCTGTGAAGAACGCGGAGAAGGGCGGGACGAGCTCGGCGAAGACGCTATGGAGGAAGAAGGGGTAGACCGCCTTGGACGAGGGCCGCTTCTCCGAGGAGCCGCCCCATATCAAGGTCCGCCCGCACTCGTTGGTCTCGTCCGCCGTCGACGGAAGCACCGGTACGAGGTCCTCGTCCTTGGCGATGGTGGACCCGGAGAGCGCCGACGAAATAGGAGCGGAGGCAGAGCTCTGAGCCTCCGGCTTCTTCTTGCCAGCGGGAGCCATCGGAAAGCTTGCAAGGCCGAAGTAGCAAGGAGGAGGCCGGAGCAGCGCCGAATCTGGAGAGGCGCTTGCTAGAGCTAGAAACCAGGAAAGCGAGAGCAAATGCGCGAGGGGGAAAGCAATAATGACCCAGCGCTAAAAGTCAGGCTCTTGTGGATTCGGGCGGTGGCCGAAGATACGAAGGACGCCCGACATCACCTGCACAACGCGTGCCAGTCCTGGCCCGCAAGCGTTTGGGGCCCGCGGCGTTTCGGGCCGTCCTCGAGGCTTCGCCCAGAAGCCAGCTCGGGCGCGCCTTGGGCCCGGGGGCTACTGTCGGCGTTCTGGGAACGGGGGTACCAAGACCTGCCTGCCCGCGGCCCAGGGCATGGCCCACTTCGTCCACCAATCACAGCCGGGCATGGCCCCACTCAAAACAAGGTCCTCGCAAGGGCCCAAGGCTCACGAGGAGGAGCAGCGTCAAGACCGGCAAGGGAAGGGCCTCCCCAGGCCCCCTCCGGAGTGGCGGAGATCTCTATGCAAGGCCCGGCCTCAGGAGTCAAGGATGACGCAAGGAAGGGCAGGCGGGCGCCAGCGCGCCAGACGGCGCAGTTTCCCCTTTTGTGAAAAGGGAGCAAGGACGAACGCGGGTTCCCAAAGCACCCCCCCCCAAAGGTTTCCATTCCGGTGTAACAAGACCGCAACCACCAGCCCCGCAGGGAGGATGTCATCGCCGAGCCCACCTCTGTGCCATCGGCAGTTACTTTGCAGGCGAAGACCGCCTTTGGGCAGGGCGAGCATGTACTCCTGTCCCCCTTCGAAATTGGCCGATGTGGGATACCTTCCCGCCGTTGCGATAAGGGAAGGGGACCCGAGCCACCGCTATATATAGAGGTTAGGCTGCACCGTAGAGGGCACCGGATCCATTCCACCACTCATCCATCACCAAGCCACAGAGGGCCTCGAATACCTCAGGAGAGCCCTCACGAGGCTCTAAAACACTGTACTAGTTCATCCGCCCCACCTCCTCGAGAGGCAATCCACCAAAGCAGGAGTAGGGTATTACGCTTTGCAGCGGCCCGAACCTGGGTAAACTGTCGTGTTCATCTTCTTCCTCATCATCGTGCGAGTCCATTGCTGTGTCGATCGAGTAGCAAGCTAGGTTGGACGAAGCCGCTGGGGATCTTCGCACACGCCCCTGTGTTCGAATCTCAAGGGTTTTGCGGAGCCCGAAATCCGACAGGTGGCTTTTTATAGCTGCAACCTTCCTTGATGGGAAATGACCAAATTGGACATGTGGCTCAGCCAATGGCCGAACAACATGATTCCAACGGTCGGAAATATAGCGCAACGGTAACATTCCTTGCAGAGCAAGAAATGCTAACTCCTCGATCCGAAAGATATGTCTTGCAGCGCCAAAGAACAACGTCTTTTGGTGATTGGTAATCATTCCAAGCACACATAGATTTCTCTCAGTCTTTCATAGGTTTTGGCTAAGCATCACAGCGTACCTAAGCTTCGAGAACCTATAACCCTCTTCATAGTAAAGAGGTTCTAGGACTCAAATAAGAGAGGAAGAACAACAAAAATAATTCTACGTATTCAATTCACCTTCAAGCCTTTCGACTCCGATCATTTTTCTTCGCACGATCTGAGCGAAAATTGCTTTATGTCAGCAAAAATTTAGAGGGGTCAACTCCTACGATACAATATTCTCGCACACACTTATTATTTGAAATGTAGCTCAACCTTCTCTCCCTTTGCAGATAAACTTTGGTGAAGTTATTCGAACTTCACTTTGAGTGCAGCAATCTCCTCGGGATAGCATGGACTATTTCTCTCTGTGTGCACTAGCAAACAAATCAGTCCATGTTTGTTTCTGACAACTATCTCCAAATCACAAGGGGAAATACATTTCACCAAAAATCTCCCCCTTTTTGGATGATTGTTGACAAAATAGAGCACTTTGAAAGATAGATTAAGGGTAAGAGAAAGTAATACGAAAGGAGTGAATCGACGAGAGATAAACTAAAGATGAATTATGCTTCGCCTAAAGGTATGCATCTTATTGATGGTATTTATACTGCGATCTTTGCATATGTTTAAACAAATAGGGGCGAAAGAAATCTTCGGTGGAGTGGCATTGAAAAAGATTCGATCTGGGATCGATCAATGCACTCGATGACGTTTGAGATTTTTCTTGCAGCAAACAATCTTTGAAACATATATGTTATAAAACATGAATACTTTGAAATGATTTGTTGCATAGATAAGTGATACTTGTGATCTGCGTTGGGTTTTCTGTGAAGAGGAACGGGTAATTGCAGCACAAAGCGGATAAGTATTTCCCTCAGATATGAAACCAAGTTTTATCGAACCAATAGGAATATCAATCCTCAACCGTCTTCAGCAGCTGCACACAAATGAACAAACAACTTGCACCCAACGCGGGCAAGAGGGTTGTCAATACCCTTGATCTCGTTATTTGCAAGCAAATGAGTTGTGTAGATAGTTGTTGATAAATATAAATTGCAAAATAAAATAAAAGATAAATAAAGGCAGCAAGGAAAATATAGCATTTGCGAATATATATGTGAATAGACCCGGGGGCCATAGTGTTCCCTAGCGACATCTCTTATGTAGGCACCATACGGTGGGTAAACAAATTACTGTTGGGCAATTGATGGAAAAGCGGCTAGTTATGCGATGTTCACGGCAATGATCATGTATATATAGGCATCATGTCCATAAGCAAATAGGCCGACTCCTGCCTGCACCTATTACTGTTACTCCACTCATCGACCGCTATCCAGCATGCATCTAGAGTATTAAGTAAAACAGAGTAATGCTTGGAGAACGATGACATGATTTAGACAAAGTAAACTCAAACAATATGAATGCACCCCGTTGTTTTATCCTTAGTAGCAATAACACAAAGACGCATCTTGTCCCCTACTTTGTCACTGGGATATAGAAACTCACCAGGTTGAACCTACCACAACACACCACTCCCACTAATGAAATATCAATGTACTTGGCCAAAGCATATCAATAGGTCGGAGAGCATTACGAAGCTATAATGACCATGCATATAAGATATAATATAATTCAGAGGCATCTCAAATACTTTTCATGAATAATCTGAACATAAACCCACAATTCATCGGATCCCAACAAACACACCGCACAATAGGATTACATCGGATAGATCAAAGCAAAGATGCGATGACCATTGTATTGAAGATCATAAGAGATTAAGATTGCCATCTAGGTACTAGCTATGGACCCGTAGGTCTGTGGTGACCTACTCACACATCATCATGAGGGCAGCAAGGGTGATGAAGAGTCCCTCCATGGACGATCCCCCCTCCGGCAGGGTGCCGGAACGGAGCTCCAGATGGCCTCGCGATGGAACAGAGACTTGCGGCGGCGCAAAAAGGGTTTCAGGACTGCCTCCATGCTTTTGAGAATATTAGAGAATTTATAGGCCAAAGAGGGACATCAGGAGGTGCCCGAGGGGGCCACCACATATCAGGGCGCCCCACTCAGGGCGCGCCCTGATGTGTGGTGGGGCCCTCGTGCGACTCCCGACTTCCTTCCGAAGCTTCTAGGTCTTCATATAGTCCAGAAAATCCCGTCAAAAAGTTTCATGGCAATTGGACTTCGTTTGGTACAATAAACCTGCAAAGGCAAAAACACGCAGAAAACAACAACTGGCACTGGGCACTGGGTCAATAGGTTAGTGCTCAAAATATTATAATTTGGTAAATAATGACCCAAAAAGTATCCTAGAATGATAATATATCAGCATGGAACAATCAAAAATTACAGATGCGTTGGAGACGTATCAAGCATCCCCAAGCTTAATTCCTGCTCGTCCTTGAGTAGGTAACTGATAAAAACAGAATTTTTTATGTGACATGCTATCCACTATGTAATCTTATTAAGGAATGCTCATTGAGAAAAGATGAATCAACAAATATTAACGTAGCAATATTCAAAGTGTAAGAAAGAGAATTGTTAATTCCTAAAAGTAAACGATCCTTAAGAAATGTTTACCCCCCCCATTCATCTTATTGTATTAGCCAGGCATGGCTCCATCTTCACCACATTAATACAAATGTTAAGCACCACGGTGTCCAAGTCAGGCAATTGGTTCGTACTTTTTCAATATGCATCAACTTTTTATTCTTCACGCAATACATGAGCGTGAGCCATTGGACATAGCATTTAGGTGGAATAGAGTATGGTGGTAGATATCAAAGGGGTAGGAAGTGGAGATGATAGTCTCACATCAACTACGCGTACCAACGGGCTATGGAGATGCCCATCGATAGATGTCAATGCAAGGAGTAGGGATGCCATGCAAATGATGCACTAGAGCTATAAGTGTATGAAAGCTCAAATGAAGCTAAGTGGGGTGTGCATCCAACTTGATTTCTCATGAAGACCTCGAGCATTTGAGGAAGCCCGTCATAGGAATATACAAGCCAAGTTTGAAATAATGAATAGGTAATTCCCACTAGCATATGAAAGTGATATATCATGAGACTCTCTACATGAGGAACATGGTGCCACTTTGAGGCACAAATGTGGTAAAGGATAGTAGCCCGTTTTTTTTTTGAATGGATGGTGGGCTCATTTGGCCTCCCCCATCTTTAGTTTCATCCAGAGTCTCATCTCGACTTATGGGAGAATCATCGTCTCCATCATTCTTTCCTCTCCGGGACAATGCTCTAACAATAATGATCATCACACTTTTATTTACTTACAACTCAACATGGAGAACTGATATGAAGATATGACTCTGTATGAATGCCTCTGGCAGTGTACTAGGATGTGCAATGATCTAGCGTGACATGTATCAAAAACATTATGAAGGTGGCTTTGCCAAAAATACTATGTCAGCTCTATATGATCATGCAAAGCAATATGACGATGAACGAACTAGTGATGTGAAGTGACGATGGAATTTGCATGGTAACATATCTCGGAATGGCTATGGAAATGCCATGATAGGTAGGTATGGTGGCTGTTTTGAGGAAGATATAATAAGGCTTATGTGCAACAGAGTGTGTCATGTCACGGGGTTTGGATGCACCGGCGAAAGTTGCACCGATCCTCGAGGTGAGAACGGGCTATGCACGGTACCGAAGAGGCTAGCAAATTATGAAAAGGTGAGACTGTGTATTCCCATGGTTTCACATTAGTCATAAAGAACTCATATACTTATTGCAAAGTTTTATTAGTTTATCATAAATCAAAGTACTAATCGCATGCCCCGAAGGAAGAGGTTGGTAGCAGTTAACCATCGCGCGCTTCCGACCCGAAACAACACCAGGATTTCAACGAGGAATAGAAATGCTCACACATCATCACCATGCCTCTTTAATTTTTAGATGAACAAAAAGGTCAACCCCTCTTAATATCAACACTTCTACGGTTTAAAAATTATGAACTCACACCTATTTCACATTACTACATCAATATCATTAACCCACAATTTCTTTATATGTGCTACATGATGGTTTTGATTATCACTCTTTGAATACCTAATATTTTTGGACTAGTCTGTATGACCGATGCAAATTACCGTCACTATTTATTAACTCTCAAAAAAAAATAAGTGAAGAACGAGAGTGAAATTGTTTCTTTAAAATCTACACATCACCGTGCTCAAAAAGATATAAGTGAAGTACTAGAGCAATTGCTAAGCTCAAAAGATATAAGTGAAGCACATAGAGTATTCTAACAAATTATGATGAAGGCGTGTCTCTCTTAAATAGGTGTGTCCAGAAAACAATGATTGTGGCAAACTGAAAGTAAAAGCAACAAAAGCAAACGACGCTCCAAGCAAAACTCATATCATGTGATGAATAAAAATATAGCTTCGAGAGACATACCGATGGATTTGAGACGAAAGAGGGGATGCCTTCCGGGGCATCCCCAAGCTTAGATGCTTGAGTATCCTTTAAAATATTACCTTGGGGTGCCTTTGGCATCCCCAAGCTTAGGATCTTGCTACTCCTTATTCCTTTGTCCATCAAGATAACACCCAAAACTTGAAAACTTCAATCACACAAAACTCAACAAAACATCGTGAGATCTGTTAGTATAAGAAACATATTGCATACTTTAAGTACTCTTGTAAATTGATTCAAAATTCATAAATGCATAATAGGTACTGTATTATAACTTCTCCATGGCTTATACCCCCCGATACAATCCATAGTTTAATCAAAATAAGCAACTATGCAAGCAAAACAGAATCTATCTAAAACAGAACAGCCTGTAGCAATCTGTAGAGACCCTATACTTCTGTAACTATAAAAATTCTGAAAAATTATGAAAATCTCTAAAATTTATATAGAAAGACTGTGTAAAAATTTCGGATCGTTATCACGCTCCATTAGAAAATGAAAATTGCTGTACTGGAGTCAAAAGTTTCTGTTTTGTTTCAGCATCGATTCTACTCATCCTGTGAGTCATCCCAACGGCTTTACTTAGCACAAACAATAATTTAAACAAAAAAACATCATAATTACATAGGCAATAATCATGCTATTAAAAATAAATAGAAAGTTCTAAGCAAAAATTTGAAGATAACTATTGGGTTGCCTCCCAACAAGCGCTATTGTTTTATGCCCCTAGCTAGGCATAATGAATAGTTTCAAGTATTGTCATCTTTGACACTCCACCCATTAGTGGATCTCATAATTGATTCATAAGGTGGTTTAATTCTCTTTCTAGGGAAGTGTTCCACCCCTTTCTTTAATGGGAATTGGAACCTTATGTTTCCCTCTTTCATGTCAATGATTGCACCTATAGTTCGTAAGAAAGGCCTTCTAAGTATTATGGGACATGAAGGATTGCAATCAATATCAAGCACAATGAAATATACATGCACATAATTTTGATTTGCACATCATTAATTCTACCTAAAGGTTTCTTGATGGTAGAATCCGCAAGATGCAAGTTGAGGGAACAATCTTCAATATTAGTGAGACCGAGTACATCACAAAGAGTTTTTGGAATAGTTGAAACACTAGCACCAAGGTCACACAAAGCATTGCACTAATATTTATTGATATTTATTTTAATAGTAGGTTCCTACTCATCATGCAATTTTCTAGGAATATAAACTTCAAGCTCAAGTTTCTCATCATAAGCTCTTATCATAGCTTCTACTATATGTTCGGTAAAAACCTTGTTTTGTTCATAAGCATTAGGTGAGATAATAAAGGATTGCAACAAGGAAATACATTATACTAAAGAGAAATTATCATAATTAAATTCCTTGTAATCCAAGATAGTGGGCACATCACTAGTTGAAGTTTTGACCTCTCCAAGCCCACATTTTTCAGTTTTAGCATTAAAATCATCACCCTCCAAGCAAACGGGACGCTCCTCTATTAAAGTTGACTCATCCCCAGTCCCTTTATCATTTATATTCAGAGAAGTAAATAAAGATTCAATAGGATAAACACCAATCATTTTAAGATCTTCATCATGATTCTGGTAAAAACCGGGTGGAAGAGCTTTTTCTAAGAATTCCCGCTTAGCTCTCAACTTAGCGGTCCTCTCCTTAATTTCATTAATAGATACTTGGATAGATTTAATGGCATCATTGAAATCATGCTTGGATGGCAAAGCTTTATTTTTAAGAGTTTCCACATCAAGAGCAATTCTATCCATGTTTTTAGCCAAAGTGTCCACTACATGCAATTTTTCTTCTACCATAGTGTTGAAAACCTTTTGAGAATTAATAAATTCATTAATTGTGTTCTCAAGATCAGAGGGTATCCTATTATAATTTGTAGAAGAATTGCCATAATAATTACCATAAGAGTTTCCATAATTGTTAGAGGAATTACCGGGATACGGCCTAGAATTGAAATTTCCTCTATAAGCATTGTTATTGAAATTATTTCGCGAGACAAAGTTCACATCAATAGCAGCATTATTTTTCTCAATCAAAGTAGACAAGGGAACATCATTGGGATCAACATGAGCATTTTTACTAGCAACCATATTCATAAGAGCATCCACTTTTTCACTCAAAGTAGCGATTTCTTCAACAAAATTTACCTTCTTACTAGTTGGAGCCCTTTCGGTGTGCCATTGAGAATAATTTGTCATGATGTTGTCCAGAAGTTTTGTGGCATCTCCTAAGGTCACATCCATAAAGGTACCACCTGCAGCAGAATCTAGAAGATTTCTAGACACAAAGTTTAGTCCAGCATAGAAGTTTTGGATAATCATCCACATATTTAAACCGTGAGTTGGACAATTTCTTATCGTTAATTTCATTTTCTCCCAAGATTGTGCAACATGATCTGGACCTTGCTGTTTAATATTCATTATTTGATTTCAAAGGGAGATGATCTTAGCAGGAGGAAAATACTTGGCCATAAAAGCATCTTTACACTTATCCCATGTTCCAATACTATTACGAGGTAAAGATGAAAACCAAGCTTTAGCTTTATCTCTAAGTGAAAAAGGAAATAATTTTAATTTCACAATATCATTATCCATATCCTTTTTCTTTTGCAAGTCACATAATTCAACAAAGGTATTAAGATGTGACGCGGGATCCTCATTAGGACTTCCCGAAAATTGATCTTTCATGACAAGATTTAGCAATGTAGCATTAATATCAAAAGCCTCCGCACTAGTGGCGGGTGGTATAGGTGTACTAATAAAATCATTATTATTAGTATTTGAGAAGTCACACAACTTAGTAGTATCTTGAGACATGGTGACCGAGCAAGCAAAGTAACAAGTAAAACAAGCAAACTAGCAAGCGAAGAAGTAAACTAGTAACAAGCAAAAGTAAATATTTTTGATTTTTGATTTTTATGTGACAAGCTAAATATAACAGAAAATAAAAAGAAGAACAAGTGAATGAAAATTTGTGTGAAGTTACTAGGTAGTTGATGATGATATTCCCCGGCAACGGCGGAAGAAATCCTTCCGGATACTTGTGATCTGCGTTGGGTTTTCCGTGAAGAGGAACGGGTAATTGCAGCTCAAAGCGGATAAGTATTTCCCTCAGTTATGAAACCAAGGTTTATCGAACCAATAGGAATATCAATCCTCAACCGTCTTCAGCGGCTGCACACAAATGAACAAACAACTTGCACCCAACGCGGGCAAGAGGGTTGTCAATCCCCTTGATCTCGTTATTTGCAAGCAAATGAGTTGTGTAGATAATTGTTGATAAATATAAATTGCAGAATAAAATAAAATATAAATAAAGACAGCAAGGTAAATATAACGTTTGCGAATATATAAGTGAATAGACCCAGGGGCCATAGTGTTCCCTAGCGACATCTCTCATGTCGGCATCATACGGTGGGTAAACAAATTACTGTTGGGCAATTGATGGAAAAGCGGATACTTATGCGATGTTCACGGCAATGATCATGTATATATAGGCATCACGTCCATAAGCAAATAGGCCGACTCCTGCCTGTACCTATTACTATTACTCCACTCATTGACCGCTATCCAGCATGCATCTAGAGTATTAAGTAAAACAGAGTAATGCTTGGAGAACGATGACATGATGTAGACAAAGTAAACTCAAACAATATGAATGAACCCCATCGTTGTATCCTTAGTAGAAACAACACAAAGACGCATCTTGTCCCCTACTTTGTCACTGGGATATAGAGACTCGCCAACTTGAACCTACCACAATGCACCACTCCCACCGATGAAATATCAATCTACTTGGCCAAAGCATATCAATAGATCAGAGATCATTACGAAGCTATAATGATCATGCACATAAGAGATAATATAATTCAGAGGCATCTCAAATACTTTTCAGGAATAATCTGAACATAAACCCACAATTCATTGGATCCCAGCAAACACATCGCACAATAGGATTACATCGGATAGATCAAAGCAAAGATGCGATGACCATTGTATTGAAGATCATAAGAGAGAGAGATTGCCATCTAGGTACTAGCTATGGGCCCGTAGGTCTATGGTGAACTACTCACACATCATCATGAGGGCAGGAAGGTTGTTGAAGAGGCCCTCCGTGGATGATCCCCCCTCCGGCAGGGTGCCGGAACGGAGTTCCAGATGGCCTCGCGACAGAACACAGACTTGCGGTGGCGGAAAAAGGGTTTCGGGACTGCCTCCTGGGTTTTCAGAATATTAGAGAATTTATAGGCCAAAGAGGGACGCCGGGAGGTGCCCGAGGGGGCCACCACATATCAGGGTGCCCCCAGGGTGCGCCCTGATGTGTGGTGGGGCCCTCGTGTGCCTCCCAGCTTCCTTACGATACTTCTAGGTCTTCATATAGTCCATAAAAAATCGTCAAAAAGTTTCGTGGCAATTGGACTTCGTTTGGTACAGCAAACCTACAAATGCAAAAACACACAGAAAACAACAACTGGCACTGGGCACTGGGTCAATAGGTTAGTGCGCAAAAATATTATAATTTGGTAAATAATGAGCCAAAAAGTATCCTAGAATGATAATATATCAGCATGGAACAATCAAAAAATATAGATACATTGGAGACGTATCAATAAGTCATGATTTTTTTCTCATAGAACTGTTTCACATTCACTCGAGGCATATGAATTCCCTACAAGATAATTTACCGAAAGAGGTTAAGGCAGGGTATAAGAACGTTTTGCTCAAGATAGTCCAATCTCATAGGGTGTTCTGCATAAAATGTGACCAATTTCCCTTCACAGAACTGAGAGACATGAATAATAACTTCTCATTCACTGTGAAATAGAGGGAAACATACGAGGAAGTACTCATCCAGAGAATCCTCAGAGCTCAAAATTTTTGGAGAACCGGAGCGAGCAATGGTGGATGCCGAAGCTTGAGCGGAAACAATACTACTGTCTTTGGCATCGGTGGCAGTTATAAGTCTTCCGAGTGAGGGGATTCAGGCTTGTAGATAAGTATGCCAGCAGTGTATTCAATCTCATCATTAGGTTCAACAAAGAGCAAATCAGTGTCGTCAGACCTCTAGGACAGCACATGTGTTTGCATTCAGATGCAAGGAACTTCAAATAGCTCTAAGTGATTGTAGTCCTTCTCAATGCCTTTGGCAGACAATTGCTTCCTCAAGTAGTGCTTTCGCAAGAGCGTTTCTTCTGTTCAGCCGCATGAAGCAAAGTTTGGCAAGCATAATTGTGAAGCAAATTGATATCAATCATCATATGAACTTTCTCCTTTTTGTAAAGCTTGATATGGATCTATAGAGCCTAATGAACGAAGGCAAATCTCATAGAGTGACATATTTTCCTCTCTGGGAATTTCAATAGTGGCCTTCTTAAACTTCGGAGCTGGTGCCAAAGCATATTCATCAGCATTGACTGGAGTTTTGCCTTTGCCGATGTCTTTGATAGCCATAAGAGTGTCGTTGACAGGTGGAGTGAAAACTTTCGAAACATTTGGGTAGAAGTACTTCTTGCATGTGATCTGTTCGATAGCATGCATGATCCATGGAGCATACGGCTTCAGTACTTATAAACAGCATATGCCATATTCCGAATAAAAAGATCACGCAAATCGAATTGATGTCGAGTGAAATGGCGTGAAGAGTGTTTGCCACAATGCCATGAATAGTTTCTGCTCTGTTTGTTGGGGTGACAGAATTGCGCAGGATATATAATAGCACTTTGTTCTCATAGGTCAAATTCTTCGAATTTGACTCGGTGCATGCATCTCCAACAAGCTCTGGGTCCATCAACATATGAATTTGAGCTTTTGTGACCTCCCCGATGTGCTCTAGTTTCATCAAACTCAAAACAAGGAAAATTCAGTAAGGCAGAGAACTGATCGGCAGAGCAAGTAATCTTCTGTTTCTCGGTCACCCATTCGAAGACCCAAGTGTTGCAATCTGCCAGATCTCTTGATATGTATAATGCGGCATAGAACTGAAGGATAACTTCACTGTTACATCCATGATTAAAGCACAGGAATCCTTTCAGGAATACATGCTTGAGTTGTTCAATGGTTCGGTGAAAGCATGACAAACTTTCTAGCTCATCAAAGTAGAGAGTTTTGTTCTTGAAGATGCGATTCCTGTAGTACAGAATGTGAGCATAATACACTGCATGTTCCTAGGTCCAAAAGCTTTAAGACAAAGATGTTTCTTCCCCTTCATATGATTTGTTCCTGAAGAAAGGAAGCTTTGAATGATGACGTTGTTCATTGAAAGCTGGTCCGTTAGGGCCGGTCTCGACAGGAAACAGAGGAATGTTTCCAATGGGTTCAGTAGTGATTCTCCTTCAGCCATGCGTCGAGAGCAAACATCACCAGGCACAGGAATATCTTCATCAATGGGCTTGAGTGGAGAACGCGACTTTATTTACTTTTATTTCGCTGATGTCTTCAAGGGACTTGAGGGGCCATCATTCTTGCTCGTTGAAACTCCTTTAGCAGCTTTCTTGCTTTCAGGCACTGGGGCCTTTCCTTGGGCTTCTTTCTTAACAAACTGAGGTACAACTACCTCTTTCTTTGATTGAAGAGTAACCGTGGGCGGTGCAACATCGTGAGCCATTGGTTCATCAAGTTTCTTCTCTTCCTCTTTCGACTGGAATGCACTGGAATGAGGAGCAGGATCAACATCCATCTGAGTAGGAACATCAGATGATGCGACCGAGGGTGTTTTCTCTTAGGAAGCATTCAGACCCCCCTCAATCTGATCTTTCTCCTCCCTTGATTCGGAGGGTATGACTGGCAACGACTTCGGAGGCGATGGATTTTCTTTCTCAACCTCAATCTCTTCATCAGTTTCCTCAACTGGGGCTTGCTTCTTTGGGGAAGCATTTCCATCACCATACTTTTCTAGGAAGACTTGAAATACTTCAATTTTTTGTTCGTGGGGCTCTGGTACTGGGATGATTACTTCATCGGTACCTACTTGAGGCAAGACTTCTTCTTCATGAGTAGGAGATGGAGGAGTTTGCTGCTGAGGAGCACATGATTTCAGAGGGACAACATCAACAACAACCATTGAAAGGACGTGGATGTCGCCTAGAGGGGGGTGAATAGGCGCTTTAAAATAATTACGGTTTAGGCTTGAACAAATGCAGAATAAAACTAGCGTTTAATTTATCAGGCACAAAACCTAAAACAACTAGGCTCACCTATGTGAACCAACAACTTATGCTAAGCAAGATAAACAACTAAGTGATAGCAAGAAATATAACATGAAACAATATGGCTATCACAAAGTAAGGTGGATAATTAAAGGGCTCGGGTAAGAGATAACGGAGCCATGCGGAGATGACGATGTATCCCGAAGTTCACACCCTTGCGGATGCTAATATCCGTTTGGAGCGGCGTGGAGGCATAATGCTCCCCAAGAAGCCACTAGGGCCACCGTAATCTCCTCACGCCCTCGCACAATGCAAGATACCGTGATTTCACTAAGTGACCCTTGAGGGCGGTCACCGAACCGGTACAAATGACAACCCTTGGGGGCGGTCACGGAACCCGTACACTTTGGCTACCCTTGGGGGCGGTCACCGGAACCCGTACAAATTGCTCGGGGCAATCTCCACAACCTAATTGAAGACCCCGATGCTTGCCCGGAGTTTTGCACCACAATGATTGAGCTCCGAGGCACCACCAACCGTCTAGGGCGCCAAAGCACCCAAGAGGCACAAGCTCTAGGGTGCACAAACACCCAAGAGTAATAAGCTTCTCAAACTGCACTTCCAGGTATCACCGTGGAGAACTCAAATCGATGCAACTAATACAATGGCAAGAAACACACGAAGTGGTCAAGTCCCTCACTCCCAAATCCCACCACAACAACAAAAGCTATGGAGGAATATGAGAGGAAGAACGAGGAGCTCACAAAGAACTCCAAGATCTAGATCCAAGGGGTTCCCCTCACATAGAGGAGATAGTGATTGGTGGAAATGTAGATTTAGATCTCCTCTCTCTTTTCCCTGAAAAAGGGGCAAGAATAAATGGAGGGATTGAGAGTTAGCAAGCTTGAAGAAGGTCAACAATGGTAGAAGAACACGAGCTCAAAGGATAGGGACCATTGGGGAAGAAGGCCCCTTATATAGGCCTCCCCAAATCCAACCGTTATGTGCATTGATTGTGCACAAGCGGTGCTACCGCTTAGTGCGGTAGTTCCATGAAAAGCGTGAAGGTGGCAGAAACCTTGAGGCGGTAGTGCCGTCGGAGCGGTAGTACCTGCCGATCCAACGGTACTACCGCTGGGGATGCGGTACCAAGGTAAAAACGGTAGTATAGTGAGAGAAGGGTGGTAGTATCGTGCCCCACTGTCGCCCTACTACAACTGAAACAAATAAGAGTCTAGTACCACAAAATAAGCGGTAGTAGCAACGGTACTAGAGAGCGGTAGTACCGTGCGGGTGGTACTACCACCCTACTATCGTGCTACTGCCGTGAGTGAAAAGCAAACCAACAGAACATTCAAATAAGTGGTAGTAGCAGCGGTAGTACATAGCGGGAGTATCGCCTAAGCGGTACTACCGTGGTACCGAGCGGTACTACCGCCTGAGCACTAAAAACTGTCCTCAGAATGAAACTACCATAACTTTTGCATAGGAGCTCCGAATTGAGAAAACTCAAGCTTGTTGGATAGAGGATTGATGTCTACTATGCAACTTTATTCTTGTAGACGTTGTTGGGCCTCCAAGTGCAGAGTTTCGTAGGACAACATCAAATTTCCGTCAAGTGGATGACTGATGTCTACTACACAACCTTCTTCTTGTAGACTCGTGTTGGGCCTCCAAGCGCAGAGTTTTGTAGGACAGTAGCAAATTTCCCTCAAGTTAATGACCTAAGGTTTATCAATCCGTGGGAGGCGTAGGATGAAGATGGTCTCTCTCGAACAACCCTGCAACCAAATAACAAAGAGTCTCTTGTGTCCCCAACACACCCAATACAATGGGAAATTGTATAGGTGCACTAGTTCGGCGAAGAGATGGTGATACAAGTGCAATATGGATGGTAGATAAAGGTTTTTGTAATCTGAAAATATAAAAACAGCAAGGTAGCAAGTAACAAAAGTGAGCACAAACGGTATTGCAATGCTTGAAAACAAGGCCTAGGGTTCATACTTTCACTAGTGCAATCTCTCAACAATACTAACATAGTTGAGTCATATGTAAATCCCTCACGCGCGACAAAGAGTTCACTCCAAAGTCACAAATAGCGGAGAACAAACGAAGAAATTATTGTAGGGTACGAAACCACCTCAAAGTTATCTTTTCCGATCAATCTTATGAGCTATCCCTATAAGTGTCACGAACAGCCCTAGAGTTCGTACTAAAATAACACCTTAAGATACACATCAACCAAAACCCTAATGTCACCTAGATACTCCAATGTCACCACAAGTACCCATGGGCTTGATTATACGATATGCATCACACAATTTCAGATTCATCATATTCAATCCAACACAAAGAACTTCAAAGAGTGCCCCAAAGTTTCTACCGGAGAGTCAAGACGAAAACGTGTGCCAACCCCTATGCATAGATTCCCATGGTCACGGAACCCGCAAGTTGATCACCAAAACATACATCAAGTGGATCAATAGAACATCCCATTGTCACCACAGATATCCCATCGCAAGACATACATCAAGTGTTCTCAAATCCTTAAAGACTCAATCCGATAAGTAAACTTCAAAGGGAAAACTCAATTCATCACAACTAGATAGAGAGGGGAAACACTCCATATGATTCATCTATATTAATAAAGCTCCCGGTACATCAAGATCGTGCCATCTCAAGAACACGAGAGAGAGATCAAACACATAGCTACTAGTACACACCCTAGGCCCCGAGGGTGAACTACTCCCTCCTCGTCATGGAGAGCGTCGGGATGATGAAGATGACCTCCGGTGATGGTTTCCCCCTCCGGCAGGGTGCCGGAACGGGCTCCCGATTGGTTTTTCGTGGCTCTGGAGGCTTGCGGCGGCGGAACTCCCGATCTAGGTTTATTTTCGGAGGTTTCTCTATTTATAGGAATTTATGGCGGCGGAAACAAGTCAGGATGGGCCACGAGGTGACGACAAGCCAGGGGGGCGTGCCCTAGGGGGGGGGGCGCGCCCCCCGGGCTTGTGGTGGCCTCGTGGCTCCCCTGGCCCAACTCCAACTCTCCCTGGGCTTCTTCTGGTCCATAAAAATTCACCGTAGATTTTTATTCCATTTGGGCTCCGTTTGATATTCCTTTTCTGTAAAACCCAAAAACACGGAAAAAACAGGAACTGGCGCTGGGCTCTAGGTTAATAGGTTAGTCCCAAAAATAATATAAAGTTGTAGTAAAATGATTGTAAAACATCCAAGAATGATAATATAACAGCATGGAACAAGCAAAAATTATAGATACGTTGGAGACGTATCAGCATCCCCAAGCTTAATTCCTGCTCGTCCTCGAGTAGGTAAATGATAAAAACAGAATTTTTGATGTGGAATGCTGCCTAACATGTTCATCATATTCTTTTCTTCTTTGTATAGCATGGACATTTGGACTTGTAAAAGGTTCAAAGCAATAGTCTAGTTTTAACATAATGACTTAAATACTCAAGCATGTCAACAAGCAACCATGTCTTTCAAAATATCAACACTAAAGAAAGTTATCCCTAGCCCATCATGCTCAATCATTGATCCATTCATGAAACACACTCAAATATTAGCTACGCCCAATGCTCAAGTACGATCATAGTGCCCCCTGGTTGGTGCTTATAAGAGAAGATGGAGACTCAAAGCAAAAATAAAAATTGCATAAAGTAAGTAGATAGGCCCTTCGCGGAGGGAAGTAGGGATTTGTAGAGGTGCCAGGGCTCAAGGTTTAAATTGAGAGAGAAAAATATATTGAGTGGCATGCTTTTCCTGTCAACGAAAACGACGAAGTAGCTCACAATACCACTACTAGAAAAACGGCTATAGATAATATGGACACTAATGGCGCACTGTACACGTGGTGCGCCATTACAAAATAGTAATGGCGCACCATGTGTGGGTGCGCCATTAGTAACCTAAACAGTAATGGCGCACCAGGAGAAAAGTGCGCCATTACTATGTTTGACCAAGGTTTGACCCAATCCTGGACATAGTAATGGCGCGCTTTGTATAGGTGCGCCATTAGTAAGTTGACATAGTAATGGCGCACCTGGTGAAAAGTGCGCCATTACTATGTTTGACCAAGGTTTGACCTAGGGTTGACCCAGTCATAGACATAGTAATGGCGCACTTTGTAAAGGTGCGCCATTACTAACTTTCTGAGGTGGCCAAAAAATTCACCAAATGCATCCCCCCTGGACCGCCTTTTCAGTTTCAAAAAAAATAAAAGAAAATGATAGAAATGTCAAAAAAATAAAAGAAAATAAGATTCCCATGTGATATGTGGTCTAGTTGTTAGCAAAATTTACAAACATGAATTTTCGACTTTTTTGCAAAATCTCTCGAGAATTTGTAAAATGGGCATAACTTTTGCATACGAACTCTGATGAAAAAGTTTTTTATATGAAAAATCATCTACTCGAAAAGTTATATCCGAATTCAACGGGGGGGGCCCGTTGAAGATTTTTAGAATCCTCAAAAACCTAACAGAAAAAAAGTTACGGGGCTTTCAAGATCTGGAGAGGCAAAAAAATTCAAAAAAATCAAACTCAGTAATGGCGCACCTGCCCATGGTGCGCCATTACTATCTTCCCGCCTTCAAAATTCAAACTATATCAAAAAAATAAAAAAAAGTTAGTAATGGCGCACCTGCCCAAGGTGCGCCATTACTATCTTCCCACCTTAAAAATTAAAAATAAATAAAAAAAATAAAAAAAAGTTAGTAATGGCGCACCTGCCCACGGTGCGCCATTACTATGCCGTATATATGGCTAGGCGGGGTCCTCTCCTCCTTACCTCTTCATTTTTCTCCTCCACTCCACCTCTCCTCCACTCCACCTCTCCTCCACTCCACCTCTCCTCCACTCCATCTCCCCTCCTCTCCTCCACCATACTCCCCTCCTCCTCTCCGGCGACCTCCTCCTCCTCCTCTCCGGTGACCTCCTCCCACTCCTCTCCGGCGACCTCCTCCTCCTCTCCGGCGACCTCCTCCTCCCTCCTCTCCTCCCCTCCCCTCACGGTTTCTCCTCCCTCCTCTCCGGTGAGCTCCTCCTCCCTCCTCTCCGGTGATCTCCTCCTCCCTCCTCTCCGGTGAGCTCCTCCTCCCTCCTCTCCTCCCCTCCCCTCACGGTTTCTCCTCCCTCCTCTACGGTGAACTCCTCTCCGGCGACCTCCTCCTCCTCTCCGGCGATGTAGGCGAGCTCCTCTCCGGTGACCTCCTCCTCCTCCTCTCCGACGATGTAGGCGAGCTCCTCTCCGGTGACCTCCTCCTCCTCCCTCCTCTCCTCCTCACGGTCTCTTCTCGGCCCTCCTCTCCGGCGAACTCCTCTCCGGCAAAAGAACGTACAAGATCCAAAAACGAGAACAAAATTTGAAAAAATATCGTGCAAAAAAACGAGCAAAAAAAGGGCAAAAAAATCGCGATCCAGATCCAGATTCAAAATTCAAAATAGTAATGGCGCACCGTGGGGGTTAGAATGTGCGCCATTACTATTTTCCCGCTTCCAAATTCAAAAAAAAATCGACAAAAAATAATAATAAAAGTTACCAGTGGCTCACCTGAAAAGGTAGTAATGGCGCACATGTGGTGCGCCATTACTACCTGAGATAGTAATGGCGCACTATGTGGTGCGCCACTATTATCTGGGATACTAATGGCGCACCAGAGGTGCGCCATTACTATTTGTTACTAGTGGCGTGTTAATAGTGGCGCACCTATAGTGCGCCATTAATAGCAAAAACTGGTGCGCCACTAACAGCCTTTTTTCTAGTAGTGTACTTTCCATGCTAGATACATTATAGGCGGTTCCCAAACAGAATAGTAAAGTTTTTTTTACTCCCCCTCCACCAATCAATCACACTCCACGGCGAGCCGAATCCACGGGTACCGTCCATACAAACAACAATCCTGGGGGAGTTTTGTTTCATTATTTTTTTGATTTGAATTTTGAGCATGGGACTGGGCATCCCGAATACCAGCCACTATCTCGTGAATGATAGTGAATCAACACATATCGTGAGAATAACACACCTAGCATGGAAAAATATTGGATACTCCCCACCGTTTCATGAGCGGTACGGGCACACAAAAGAGAAAATTTATTTTGAAGATTTAGAGATGGCACATACAAATTTGCTTGGAACGGCATGGAAATACCGCATATAGGTAGGTATGGTGGACTCATAAGGCAAAACTTGGTTTAAGGATTTTGGATGCACAAGTAGTATTTCTACTTAGTACAAATGAAGGCTAGCAAATAGATTGGGAAGCAACCAAACCGAGGAACGAAAAATCTCATAAGTGAGCATTGAGTCATAACTAACACCAAATAATGCACCACAAGTAGGATATAACTTCATTGCATAACTATTAACTTTCGTGCATGCATAGGGAATCACAAACCTTAACACCAATATTCCTATTAAGCATAATTACTCACTAACATGACTCACATATTACTATCATCATGTTTCAAAACTATTACAAAGAATCAAGTTTAATTTGTCCAATGATCTTCATGAAAGTTTTTATTATATCCTCCTTGGTTATCTATCACTTTGGGACTAGTTTCATATATTGCCATTGCTTTTTGGCAAGCTCAAACAAATTTAAGTGAAGCACATGAGCATAAAGATTTCATCCCTCAAAAAGGTATAAGTGAAGCATGAGAGGAAATGACAAGCTACTCTCAAAAGATATAAGTGAAGATCAATGAGTAGTCAAACAATTAAGTAGCTATGTGAGGACTCTCTCTCTCTCAATAAATATTTTCAGATCTGAGTATTTTATTTTAACAGCAAGCAAAAGAAAAATAGCACTCCAAGAATAGCACGCATCATGTGAACGAATAAAAATTTAGGCTTAACATAGGCTGACCGATAATTGTTGGTGAAGAGAGGTGGGATGCGTAGCATCCCCAAGCTTAGATGCCTGAGACTTCTTGAAATATTTACTTGGGGTGACTTGGGCATCCCCAAGCTTGAGCTTTTGTATCTCATTCAATCCTCTCATATCATGGTTTCACCTATTCTCAAAAACATCATCCACACAAAACTCAAAAAGAACTCGTGAGATAGGTTAGTACACATAATAATAAATCAACTCTTTATGTACTGCCAAGACATGTTGCATAATAATTTCCAAACATTAGGTACTGTATACTATCATCTCCACAATTTATATCTACCAATACAGGGTATGGAAACTATAGGATAAGTAGATAACGAAACTATGACAGCAATCTGTCCAAACAGAACAGTCTGTAGCAATTTATGAAAACAGTGTACTTCACTCAAAAAATTATGAAAATTTAGGACAAGATAAATAATTTATATGACATCACTGTGTAAAAATTTCAGAAACTTTCCACGTTCCAGTAAAATATGAAAATTCATACACTACAGCATAAGTTTCTGTTTTTACACAGCACATATCAAAACATGTAATGCAAGCATCCTAATGCAATTCTTGGAACTTTTTATTGAAAAAAAAACAAGATTATAAATAACACTTAACAGAAAACAACAAAATAAAATGACGCTCCAAGCAAAACTCATATTATGTGACGAATAAAAATATAGCTCCAAGTAAGATATACCGATAATGTTGAAGATGAAAGAGGGGATGCCTTCCGGGGCATCCCCAAGCTTAGGCGCTTGAGTATTCCTTGGATATTACCTTGGGGGTGCCTTGGGCATCCCCAAGCTTAGGTTCTTTTCACTCCTTATTCTCCTCATATCGGTGTCTCACCCAAAACTTAACGGAACTTCGTGAGATGGGTTAGTATATTAAACAAAGATCATTCACTTAGGTACTGTCAAGACAAGATTCATAATTTTTCTCACATAATACCTACTGTATTCTATCATTCCCATAATTTATATCACTGAATATAAGCTATGGGAATACTAAAACAAGCAAACTATGCATGCAAAACAGAATCTGCAAAAACAGAACAGTCTGTGAAGAACTGTAGTATCGCCATACTTCCCTGTCTCTAAAAATTCTGAAACATTAGGACAGTCTAGGCAATTTGTATATCAAGACTGTGTAAAAATTTCAGATCAAAAGCACGTTCCAGTGAATTTACAAAATTCCTAGACTGAGAGCAAAAGTTTCTGTTTTTGCACAGAATCAAGTCAACTATCATCCACACTATCCCAAAGGCTTTACTTGGCACTTTATTGAAACAAAAGCTATAAAACATGATTAATACAGTAGCTTAATCATGTGAACACACTAAAACAGAAAGTAAAAGTGTTGGTTTGCCTCCCAACAAGCGCTTTTCTTTAATGCCCTTTTAGCTAAGCATGATGATTTCAATGATGCTCACATAGGAATAATAATTTGAAACATGCAAAAGAGCATCATGAATCTCATGACAAGCACATTTAAGTCTAACCCACTTCCTATGCATAGGGATTTTGTGAGCAAACAATTTATGGGAGCAAGAATCAACTAGCATAGGAAGGCAAAACAGGCATAACTTCAAAACTTTCAACACATAGAGAGGAAACTTGATATTATTGAAATATGTAGGAGCATAAGATCCTCTCTCATAATAATTTTCAGTAGCATCATTAATGAATTTCACAATATAACCAGCACATAAAGCATTCTTTTCATTATCTACAAGCATAGAAATTTCACTACTCTCCACACAAGAAAATTTCTTCTCATGACTAATAGTGGGAGTATCATATGAAGCTCGAATACTAAAAATTGTTTCCACATTAAAAGAGTAATGTTCAGTAAAAGGATATTCAAAATTATGACAATAATTATCACTACTCTTTATAACATAAGTATCATCACAATAATCATCATAAGCAGCAACTTTGTTCTCATCATAGTCAATTGAAACCTCTTTCGAAATAGTGGAATCATTAATAAATAAATTCGTGACCTCTCCAAATCCAGTTTTATCATTATAATGAGATTCAACACCCTCCAAGATAGTGGGATAATTATTATCTAAAGTTGACACTCTTCCAAACCCACTTTCATAAATATTGCAATCATCATAAATAGGGGGTATGCTATCATCATAATAAATTTGCACATCAAAACTTGGGGGACTAAAAACATCATCTTCATTAAACATAGCATCCCCAAGCTTGGGACAAACGTTAATTGCAGCAAATAAATTCTCAAACATGTCATTCTCATCAAACATAGCATACCCAAGCTTGTGACTTTGCAAAACATAGGCATAATCACTCTCATCATTAATAGTATGAATAGCACCAATCGTATAACAATTGTTATCATCACCATTTTCTAAGTTGGTGCCAAAAAGATTTTCAAGATTATAAGGGGTGTCATTATTTGGGAGAGATACCTCTTTACCTTTACTTTTCTTTCTTTTCTTCTTCTTCACCACATTATGTGTGGGTTTATTTAATTCCTCCAAGCTTCTTTGTGAAGAGATTGGTTGAATATGAAGCTCCTCCTCGTTACCTGATTCATCATAAGAAAGAATAGGAGGATATTGGGAAACCTCTTCCCCTTCATTAGTATTCTCTTCATCTTCTATTAGTTTCCTTGTCTTTAAGTAATTGGCAATATAAGGATTCTCAATACAATTTACCACGCAATACATATAGATTTCATTTAGATCAAAATCAATCATTTTCATGAGAACCCAAGCTGGAACATCCTTAGTTTTATGTTTCATTTCTTCATACCCCAAAAATAGACTAAGTTCATTATGATGCTCAAGGGTAATGAGGTTGTCACAATTTTTGGACACAATTCGATCATGAAATAATTCACATTGGAAATTAAAATGACCACTTTCATTGCAAAGTTCACAAGGACGGCGAGAAATATTAAGTCTTTCAGCACAAACATATAGCCTCTCTTGCAACCATTTAGTTTCTAAATACTTATGCCTCTTACAAAATCTATCTTCCCTTCTAGGCATGTCTTCACAAACTCTATGCACTCCACAAAAATTGACATGCTTATAAGAAATCTTTTTATCATGACTAGTGCAATCATCATTAGTACTATGGATATTCAAAGAATTCATACTAACAACATTGCAATCATGCTCATCACTCAAAGATTTAGTGCCAAACATTTTAATAACTTCTTCTTCTAATATTTGAGCACAATTTTCCTTTCCATCATTTTCACGAAAGACATTAAAAAGATGAAGCATATGAGGCAACCTCAATTCCATTTTTTTTAAATTTTCTTTTACAGACTAAACTAGTGATAAAACAAGAAACTAAAAGATTCAATTGCAAGATCTAAAGATATACCTTCAAGCACTCACCTCCCCGGCAACGGCGCCAGAAAAGAGCTTCGTTGACGGGATGTGAGTGCCGCTTAACTAGCATCCCCGGCAACGGCGCCAGAAAAGAGCTTGATGTCTACTACACAACCTTCTTCTTGTAGACTCGTGTTGGGCCTCCAAGCGCAGAGTTTTGTAGGACAGTAGCAAATTTCCCTCAAGTTGATGACCTAAGGTTTATCCATCTGTGGGAGGCGTAGGATGAATATGGTCTCTCTCGAACAACCCTGCAACCAAATAACAAAGAGTCTCTTGTGTCCCCAACACACCCAATACAATGGTAAATTGTATAGGTGCACTAGTTCGGCGAAGAGATGGTGATACAAGTGCAATATGGATGGTAGATAAAGGTTTTTGTAATCTGAAAATATAAAAACAGCAAGGTAGCAAGTAACAAAAGTGAGCACAAACGGTATTGCAATGCTTGAAAACAAGGCCTAGGGTTCATACTTTCACTAGTGCAATCTCTCAACAATACTAACATAGTTGAATCATATGTAAATCCCTCACGCGCGACAAAGAGTTCACTCCAAAGTCACAAATAGCAGAGAACAAACGAAGAAATTATTGTAGGGTACGAAACCACCTCAAAGTTATCTTTTCCGATCAATCTTATGAGCTATCCCTATAAGTGTCACGAACAGCCCTAGAGTTCGTACTAAAATAACACCTTAAGATACACATCAACCAAAACCCTAATGTCACCTAGATACTCCAATGTGACCACAAGTACCCATGGGCTTGATTATACGATATGCATCACACAATTTCAGATTCATCATATTCAATCCAACACAAAGAACTTCAAAGAGTGCCCCAAAGTTTCTACCGGAGAGTCAAGACGAAAACGTGTGCCAACCCCTATGCATAGATTCCCATGGTCACGGAACCCGCAAGTTGATCACCAAAACATACATCAAGTGGCTCAATAGAACATCCCATTGTCACCACAGATATCCCATCGCAAGACATACATCAAGTGTTCTCAAATCCTTAAAGACTCAATCCGATAAGTAAACTTCAAAGGGAAAACTCAATTCATCACAACTAGATAGAGAGGGGAAACACTCCATATGATTCATCTATATTAATAAAGCTCGCGGTACATCAAGATCGTGCCATCTCAAAAACACGAGAGAGAGATCAAACACATAGCTACTGGTACATACCCTCAGCCCCGAGGGTGAACTACTCCCTCCTCATCATGGAGAGCGTCGGGATGATGAAGATGACCTCCGGTGATGGTTTCCCCCTCCGGCAGGGTGCCGGAATGGGCTCCCGATTGGTTTTTCGTGGCTCTGGAGGCTTGCGGCGGCAGAACTCCCGATCTAGGTTTATTTTCGGAGGTTTCTCTATTTATAGGAATTTATGGCGGTTGAAACAAGTCAAGATGGGCCACGAGGTGACGACAAGCCAGGGGGGCGTGCCCTAGGGGGGGCGTGCCCCCAGGCTTGTGGTGGCCTCGTGGCTCCCCTGGCCCAACTCCAACTCTCCCTGGGCTTCTTCTGGTCCATAAAAATTCACCGTAGATTTTTATTCCATTTGGGCTCCGTTTGATATTCCTTTTCTGTAAAACTCAAAAACACGGAAAAAAAACAGGAACTGGCGCTGGGCTCTAGGTTAATAGGTTAGTCCCAAAAATAATATAAAGTTGTAGTAAAATGATTGTAAAACATCCAAGAATGATAATATAACAGCATGGAACAAGCAAAAATTATAGATACGTTGGAGACGTATCAATGACCTAAGGTTTATCAATCTGTGGGAGGTGTAGGATGAAGATGGTCTCTCTCAAACAACCCTGCAATCAAATACAAGAAATCTCTTGTGTCCCCAACACACCCAATACAATGGCAAATTGTGTAGGTGCACTAGTTCGGCGAAGAGATGGTGATACGAGTGCAATATGGATGGTAGATATAGGTTTTTGTAATCTGAAAATATAAAAACAACAAGGTAGCTAGTGACAAACAGCGAGCAAAATGTTATATAAATGCTTGGAAATAAGGCCTAGGGTTCATACTATCACTAGTGCAATCTCTCAACAATGCTAACATAATAGAATCATATGATCATCCCTCAACGTGCGACAAAGAATTACTCCAAAGTTCATATCTAGCGGAGAACATAAGATGAAATTGTTGTAGGTAGTAGAACCACCTCAAAGTTATTCTTTCCGATCAATCTTTTGAGCTATTCCTATAAGTGTCACAAACAACCTTAGAGTTCGTACTAGAATAACACCATATGATACGCATCAATCAACTCTAATGTCACCTAGACACTCCAATGTCACCACAAGTATCCGTGAGTCAATTATACGATATGCATCAAACAATTTCGGATTCATCATATTCAATCCACACAAAAGAACTTCAAAGAGTACCCCAAGATTTCTATCGGAGAAAGTAGGACAAGACCATGTATCAACCCATATGCATTGATTACCCCATTGTCATCACTGGAATCCGCAAGTTGAGTACCAAAATATATCTCAAGTGAATCAATAGATCACCCCACAGCTACCACGGGTATCCACATGCAAGACATACATTAAGTGATCTCAAATTCAATATGCAATCCGACATAACAAAATCTCAAAGGGAAAGATTCAATTCATCACATCAAGATAGAAAAGGACAAACACCATATGATCCAACTATATTAACAAAGACCGTGATACATCAAGATCGATCTCAAGAACACGAAAGAGAGAGAGAGAGAGAGTTCACATACCTACTAGTACATACCCTCAACCCTGAGGGTGAATTATTCCCTCCTCATCATGGACACCACCGGGATGATGAAGATGGCCTCCAGTGATGATTTCCCCCTCCGGATGGGTGCCGAAACAGGGCTCCTGATGAGTTTTTTTGGTACAGAGGCTTTCGGCGGCGGAACGGAAGTTCTAGGTTTATTTCTGAGGGTTTATGTATATGTAGGATTTTTCAGCGTTGGAATCACGCTAACCGGAGCCATGAGGGGCCCACAAGCTATCAGGGCGCGCCCTGTTGGCTTGTGGCCAGCAGCTGCCCCCCCCCCCCTCCGGTGGTTCTTCACTCCGGTATTTCTCATATTGTCCAGAAAAAATCGTCAAAAAGTTTCGGGCGATTCCGAGAACTTTTATTTTCTACATAAAAACAACACCATAGTAATTCTGCTGAAAACAACGTCAGTCTGGGTTAGTTAGTTCTAATTAAATCATATAAAATGCTTCAAAACCATATAAAAATATTGTAAACATAGGTAAATATGGCATGAATACTTCATAAATTATCGATACGTTGGAGACATATCAGCATCCCCAAGCTTAATTCCTACTCGTCCTCGAGTAGGTAAATGATAAAAGAAATAATTTATGAAGTGTGAATGCTAGCATAGTGTATAAAATTGACCATGGAATTTCAGTCACTTTTCTATCATCATAACCAGCAACTTTTTCTCATGAAACTCATTATGATAGAGTAGCAATCAATTCACATGTCATGGTTCAAACAATGCATTCTCTTGAAACTTAACAACATATGTTCTTAGTCATCAAACAATTTCAATGCATCATCTAGTCTAAGTAAGAGCTCCACATACTCAATTATCATATAGTCTTCTATGATTGCTAATACTCAAAGCATATTTTTTAGAACAAACCGCATCCATCGAACACAGAGAAAGATAGGGGCTTAATGTTTTGCATCCCAACGTACTTATCATGAAGATAATTGTCAACAATAATGAATCATGATCAAATACATTTTATTGGGTATATGTGTTTGGATCTTTCCCAACCACATGGTGCTTGCCAACTAATAGATTAAGGTTGGAATAAGACGTTGACTCATCTTGAAAAGTAGATAACATAAAAGTAAATAGATGAATATATTTTTGGTGGTTTGCCTTTCCTGTCAATGTTACGACAAGAGATTTCAATATCTTCCATGCTAATCACATTATTGACGATTCCCAAACAGAATTGAAATCCCCCCTCAACCATTCAAACACATTTCATGGCTAGCCGTATCCACGAGTACCTTCCAAACAATCAACTTTCTAGGGGGGGTTCTTGTTTATTTATTTTTGTATTATGTAGGACTGGGAATCCTTTTTACCATCCTCTCTCGTGCAATGACAAGTGAACAAACACTCATCATGACAATAACCCGCTTAGTATGGAAGATATTGACCGCCCCGATAGCTCCACGAGCTGTACGGGCACACAAAATAGATGTTTATTTCAAGGTTTTAAAGGTGGCACATGCAAATTTACTTGGAATGGCAGTGAAATACCATATATAGGTGGGTATGGTGGACTCTCATGGAAGAAACTTGGCTCAAGGATTTGAATGTACAAGTAGTATCTCTCCTTAGTACGAAGTTTTGGATGGCAAAAGGTTCTAAACAAGCACCACATGTTGGAGGATCCATAACAATATAACTTCTATGCAAATATACCCAAACATAACCATTATGTTGTCTTCCTTGTCCAACTTCAAAAATTTGATCAAGGTTGAAAATAATTAATGGGTATTCGCAATCATAAAAGATGTCCAAGATAATATATTTGTATGTGAAAGTTCTCTTTCTTATACTAATCATTCATGAATTTCTTGTATGACTAATATTGTGACTGTCAAACTTCAATAGATTTCACTTTCTAAACCAAATGTGAACCTGCTACTAAGAATATAGCACATTGATAAATTCAGATTTATGATAGGATATAAGTGAAGCACAAGAGTAAACATCAAACTACTCTCAAAAGATACAAGTGAAAATCAATGAGTACTCAAACAATTAAGTAGCTATGTGAGGACTCACTCTCAATAAAGACTTTAAGATCTGAGAATTTTATTCAAACAGCAAAAAAAAGACACTCCAAGAACATCACATATCATGTGAACGAATAAAAACTCAGGATCAACATAGGCTAACGGATAATTGTTGATGAAGAGAGGTGGGATGCGTAGCATCCCCAAGCTTAGATCCTTGAGACTTCTTGTAGTATGGAATTGGGGATCCTTGGGCATCCCCAAGCTTGAGCTCTTATGTCTCGTAAATTCCTCTCATATCACGGTATCACCTAGGTCTCAAAAACTTCATCCACACAAAACTTGGAAAGAACTCATGAGATAGGTTAGTGCACATAAGAATAAATCAACTCTTTATGTACAGCAAAGACAAGTTGCATAATAATTTTCAAACATTATATACTGTATACTATCATTTCCACAATTTATATATACCAATATAAGTCATGAAAACTATAGAAGAAGTAGATAAAAAAAACTAGGACAGCAATCTGTCTAAACAAGACAGTCTGTAGCAATTAATTTACAAAGTGCACTTATGTAACTACAAAAATTCTGAAAATGTAGTACATGATAAAAACATTATATGAAAATACTGTGTAATAATTTCAGAAACTTCCCATGTTCCAGTAAAATACAAAAATTCAAACACTACAACAAAAGTTTCTGTTTTTACACAGCACACATCAAACATGTAATTCAAGCATCCTAAAAGGCAAACTTTGGAAATTTTTATTGAAGAACAAGATTGTAAATGACAGCAAGCAAAGTTAAAAAAAATAAAATGATGCTTCAAGCAAAACTCATATTATGTGACGAATAAAAATATAGCTCTAAGTAAGATATACCGATAGTGTTGAAGACAAAAAGAGGGGATGCCTTCCGGGGCATCCCCAAGCTTAGACACTTGAGTATTCCTTGAATATCACCTTGGGGGTGCCTTGGGCATCCCCAAGCTTAGGGTCTTACCACTCCTTATTCTCATCATATCGGTGTCTTACCCAAACCTTGAAAACTTTAATCAGACAAAACTCAACGGAACTTCGTGAGATGGGTTAGTATAATAAACATAGATCATTCACTTAGGTACTATCAAGACAAGATTCATAAGTGTTATCACATAATACCTACTGTATTATATCATTACCATAATTTATATCACTCAATATAAGCTATGGAAACACTAAAACCAGCAAACTACGCATGCAAAACAGAATCTGTCAAAAAAACAAAACAGTTTGTGAAGATCTAAATGAACACCATACTTCCGTGACTCTAAAAATTCTCAAAAATTAGTAAAACACAGAGAATTTGCATAAAAACTGTGTAAGAATTTCAGAATTTTTTGACTTCCCAGTAAAATCATAGAAATTTTGTACCGGACGTAAAAGTTTCTGTTTTTGCATAGAATCAAACTAACAAGCATCCACACTACCCCAAAGGCTTTACTTGGCACTTTATTAAAACAAAAGGCTCCAAACATTATTACTACAGTAGCTTAATCATGTTAACACACAAAAACAGAAAGTATAAATATAGGGTTGTCTCCCAACAAGTGCTTTTCTTTAAAGCCTTTTTAGCTAGGCATGATGATTTCTATCATGCTCATATGAAAGTAAAGAATTTAAACACAATGGGAGCATCACGAAGCATATGACAAGCACATTTAAGTCTAACCCTCTTCCTATGCATATGATTTTGTGAGAAAACAATTTATGGGAGCAAGAATCAACTAGCATAGGAAGGCAAAACAAGCATATCTTCAAGATTTTCAACACATAGGGAGGAAACATGATATTATTGCAATTCCTACAAGCATATGTTCCTCCATCGTAATAATTTTTAGTAGCATAATGAAGGAATTCAACAATATAACTATCACATAAAGCATTATTTTCATGATCCTCAAGCATAGAAAATTTAGTACTCTCCCCACAAGCAAACTTCTCATACATAATAGTGGGAGTATCATAGGAGACTCGAATGCTATAAATTGTTTCCACTTTAAAAGAATAATGTTCAGAAAAAGGGTATTCATAATTGTGACAAGGTTTACAATAATAATCATCACTACTTTTTATAACATAAGTATCATCACAATAATCATCATAAGTAGTAACTTGGTTCTCATCATAATCAATTGAAACCTCTTCCAAGATAGTGGAATCATTACTAAATAAAGTCATGACCTCTCCAAATCCACTTTTATCATTATAATAAGATTCAACACCCTCCGAAATAGTGGGATAATAATCATCTAAAGTTGACACTCTTCCAAATCCACCTTCATAAAAATTGCAATCATCATAAATAGGAGGCATGCAATCATCATAACAAATTTGATCATTGAAAGTAGGGGTACTAAAAAGATCATCTTCATACAACATTGCATCCCCAAGCTTGGGATAAACATTATTTTCAGCAAATAAATTCTCAAACATGTCATTTTCATCAAACATAGCATCCCCAAGCTTGTGGGTTTGCATATCATTAGCATAATCAACAATAGCATGAATGGCACCAATAGTATAACAATTATATCATCATAATTTTCCAAGTTAGTGCCAAAAAGATTTTCAAGATTATAAGGAGTATCATTATCTTCCCAATCATCCTCATCACAACAAGTAGTAGGCATAACAAAATAATCATCAAGTGTATCATCGTCCATACTACTTTTGGATTCATTCTCAACAATGATAGGAGAAACATTATTTGAGAGGGATACATTTTTACCTTTACCTTTTCTTCTCTTCTTCTTCTCCTTTACCACATTTTGAGTGGGTTTAAGTAATTTTTTCGAGCTTCTTATTGAAGAGTTTGGTTCGATGGGAAGCTCCTCCTTGCAACACAATTCATTACGAGAAACAATAGGAGGGTATTGGGAGACCTTTACCCTTTCATTAGTATTCCTTTTATATACTATTGGTTTTCCCGACTTTCTATAGTTGGCAATATAAGCATTCTCATTGCAATTTACTACGCAGAACATATGGATTTCATGTAGGTTAGTTTCATTATCATTAGTGACAAGGAATATATCAAACCAATAATTTTTATGTGAAAATTCTTCACACCACAAAAATAAATAAAGTTCATTATAGAGTTCACCGGAGATCAAATTATCACAATATTTGGAAACGATTTGATCATGAAAATGCATGCATTGGAAATTAAGATGACCAACCCTATTGCAAAGTTCACAAGTAATGGGATGAAGAGAGCATAATCTTGTGGCAAATTCATCTATCACTTTAAGCCACCACTTAGTTTTATCATGTTTATGCTTCTTGAAAAATCTATCATCCCTATATGGCATGTCTTCACAATTTTTATTCACTCCACAAAAATTGACATGCTTATAGGAAATATTTTTATCATGACTAGTGCAATCATCAATAGAATCATGGATATTAAGAGAATTCATACTCAAAATATCGCTATCATGCTGATCATTCAAGGATTTCACATTAAACATTTTTATAAATTCTTCCTCTAACAATTGAGCACAATTTTCTGAACCATCATTTTCATGAAAGACATTATAAAGGCAAAGCAATTGAGGGAACCTAAATTCCATTTTTTGTAGTTTTATTTTATAAACCGAACTAGTGATAAACAAGAAACTAAAAGATTTGATTGCAAGATCTAAAGATATACCTTCAAGCACTCACCTCCCCGGCAACGGCACTAGAAAATAGCTTGATGTCTATTACGCAACTTTATTCTTGTAGACGTTGTTGGGACTCCTAGTGCAAAGTTTTGTAGGACAACAACAAATTTCCCTCAAGTGGATGACCTAAGGTTTATCAATCCGTGGGAGGTGTAGGATGAAGATGGTATCTCTCAAACAACCCTGCAATCAAATACAAGAAATATCTTGTGTCCCTAACACACCCAATACAATGGCAAATTGTATAGGTGCACTAGTTCGGGAAAGAGATGGTGATACAAGTGCAATATGGAAGGGTGGATATAGGTTTCTGTAATCTTAAAATATAAAAATAGCAAGGTAGCAAGTGACAAACAACAAGCAAAATGTTATATAAATGCTTGGAAATAAGGCCTAGGGTTCATACTTTCACTAGTGCAATCTCTCAACAATGCTAACATAATAGAATCATATGATCATCCCTCAACATGCGACAAAGAATCACTCCAAAGTTCATATCTAGCGGAGAACATAAGATGGAATTGTTGTAGGTAGTAGAACCACCTCAAAGTTATTCTTTCTGATCAATCTTTTGAGCTATTCCTATAAGTGTCACAAACAGCCTTAGAGTTCGTACTAGAATAACACCATATGATACGCATCAATCAACTCTAATGTCACCTAGATACTCCAATGTCACCACAAGTATCCGTGAGTCAATTATACGATATGCATCAAACAATTTTAGATTCATCATATTCAATCCACACAAAAGAACTTCAAAGAGTACCCCAAGATTTCTATCGGAGAATAGGACAAGAACGTTTATCAACCCATATGCATAGATTACCCCATTGTCACCACGGGAATCCACAAGTTGAGTACCAAAACATATATCAAGGTGAATCAATAGAACACCCCATTGTCACCACGGGTATCCACATGCAAGACATACATCAAGTGATCTCAAATCCAATATCCAATATCCAATCAGACATAACAAAATCTCAAAGGAAAAGATTCAATTCATCACATCAAGATAGGAAAGGACAAACACCATATGATCCAACTATATTAACCAAGCCCATGATACATCAAGATCGTGACATCTCAAGAACACGAGAGAGAGAGAGAGAGGGAGAGAGAGAGAGAGAGAGAGATCACATAGCTACTGGTACATACCCTCATCCCCGAAGGGGAATTACTCCCTCCTTGTCATGGACACCGCCGGGATGATGAAGATGGCCTCTGGTGATGATTGCCCCCTCCAGCAGGGTGCCAGAACAGGGCTCTGGATGAGTTTTCTTTGGTACAGAGGCTTGCGGCGGTGGAGTGGAAGTTCTAGGTTTATTTCTGAGGGTTTCTGTATATATAGGATTTTTGACGTTGGAATCACGCTAACCGGAGCCACGAGGGGCCCACAAGCTATCAGGGCACGCCCTGTTGGCTTGTGGCCAGCAGCCAGCAGGTGGCCCCCCTTCGGTGGTTCTTAGCTCTGGTATTTCTCATATTGTCCAGAAAAAATCATCAAAAATTTGGGCGATTCCGATAACTTTTATTTTCTACATAAAAAAACACCACGGTAATTCTGCTGAAAACAGTGTCAGTCCGGGTTAATTCTAATTAAATCATACAAAATGCATCAAAACCATATAAAATTATTGTAAACATAGGTAAATATGGCATGAATACTTCATAAATTATCGATACGTTGGAGACGTATCAAGGACGACGAGAGCTATCCAACAGCGATTGGTTATATTAAGGACAATCAATTTAGAATAAATGTTAATAGGATAAGGAAGATGACCTTCCCAAATATGATTTGACAAAATCTCCAACACCAAAAACGCAAAGATGATGCATACCAAATCCGTTTTTGATGAACTTGATCTTATCATGATGAAGACCATAAGCTCCAAAACTCACATAGCGAAAATCCAAACAAGAACTAAGAAAGATGATGATGCCAAGAATGCAATGGTTTGAGCTCTCAACGAACGATACGATCAAGCTACTCACTTGAGAGCCCCCCTTGATAGTACGGCTATCGATCCTATAACCCCATCTCCCAACTACCACCATGAGACCGGTAAAATAGAAAAACCTATCAAGGACAAACCTTTGCCTTGCGCATAGTCCACTTGAGCTAGATGATGACGATGTTGTCCTCCTCAAGATGGACCACTTTTCTTGATTGTGTCAGCTCAATGAAGACTAGTAGATTGCTCCCCCATACTCCACTATGGGTGAGCCTCTTTTCAGCACACCTTCACATCTTCAAGCATAATCTCTTCGTGATGCTCCACTTGAACTTGCACACCGCAATCTTGATGACGATCACCACTTGATGTCATCCTCCATGGGTTGTATGAGATCTTCGTCTTGGCGCAAGCCCATGGAAACATACATAACCCCATATTGAACTCTCACGTAAACCATGGGTTAGTACACACAGGGTAATGGACAGTGCTTACCATACCATGGGATCACTTGATCCCTCTCGGTACATCTTGTACGCTTTGGGTGTTGATCAAATTGATTCACTTTGCCTTAGTCTTGATCAACCTTCTATATTATCTTCTGCCATCATAAAGATGATGTCTTGAAGGTAAACATGAATGTTCACACAATATTCTTCTTCAAGACATGCTTGCAATAACCTCAACTCTCACATGACCAATCTTTGGATAAATCCTTGAATACCACCTTGGTTATCACATAAATTCCTTGAAACCAACAAATGGACTACAAGAAATGCCTATGGACAAATCCTTGAAGTAAAACTCAAAGCAACAATTAGTCCATAGGGATTGTCATCAATTACCAAAACCACACATGGAGAAATATGCTCTAACAACCGTCACGAGGCGGCAATCTATGTTTTCGGCTGCCAGCTCTTGCCATAGCCTTCTAATGTTTCCCTTCCTTTATCATTCAACGAGTAAGATCAGTCTGACACTCTATCTACTCATTCCTTCTATCACACAGCTGAGAAAGATCCATTTGCATGCGGGAGTGCCACTCAACTTTGTTATTGAGAATGAAACTCAACGCTTTCATGAAATTCACAAGTTCTTTGTTCAGATCCTTCAGCTCATACTCAATCTAGGATTCTCTTCTCATTCTCTCCAGCTCTTCTTTGTCTTTGACAACTTTCTTGAGCTCCTTGGAGATTTTCTTCAGTTCAACAAGATGCTTGCTGCCATTTCAGTAACATCCTCGGGCAAGCCCGAACTATTTATATCAGCTAGCATCATATGTTACGCTTTCAATGATGTCGCTGATATACCTGAAGTCCACTTCTTCAGTTCCTCTGTGGAAGCAGGAACATTCGACTTGGCCTTCTTGGCAACAACAACATCTTTTTCAGCAGCACGCAACTTTCTCTTTGCTGCAATTTTTTTCAAACTCTTCTGTGGAGCAGAGCCTAAAGGTTTATGTGAGGCTTTTTTGGAGACCTTCTAGGAGACATCAACACCTTTGCCGGGGAAGGACTTTGAGACGGCTTGTCAAGAATTGCCAACCTATCATACTGCAGTTTTTAATTGGCAGCATCTTCTTTGCTGTATGAGTCATCAGAAGAGTTTGATGCAACCTTCTTTGTTCTCTTGGAGATTGTTTTCTTTCAGGTTGCAGCAACACTAGCAGGTGCAGATCTCTTTGACTGGCTTGTTTTGGAGGCAAAGGCCGTCTTCTTCTTCTTCTTCTGCATGTCCTTTGGTAAAGGCAATGTTCTCAGCCTCAACCTGTTTGGATTTGGCATCTTCAGCTTCGTGCTTGGCTTTAGCCTTCACCCTCTAGGATACTTCCTGCGAGAAATAACCAATTGTCTTCAGAGAGTCTGGGTGAGCATTTGGAAGTTGTGGTGGCTTAGCTCTCTCATCACCTTCATTAATGCAGCCTTGAGCTATGCAGTCCTTCCATGGAGGAGTGAATGCGAACAAGATTTAATACTTTTCTCAAACATTTTCATATCTCTACAACTTGCCTACGCAGTGCCTTCGAATCTTTTGCAGTCAAGAATTTTGATCAGTTGTAAATTCAAGACCTGGTGGAGTTCTGTAAGGCTCAAGGTCGAACATCTCGGCCGTAGTATTTTGCTCGCGGCCACGACCACCTCTCCTAGGATTTTCATCTGAGAATACAGCTTGAGCTTCGGAGTCAATAGGTTCTTCCTTAGGATGGCTGACTGCTGCAGGAATATCTTCTTCAATCTCTTCAGGCTCAGGTGCATTTTTCTACTTCGGAGCCTTGGGAGGCTTCGAAGGGTTTGCTGCACCTCTCAGTTTCATCTAATTCATATCTGGTAAAATCTGAAGCAATTCTTCCTCGGATTCTGAATGATCTTTTGATCTTGATGCCATGAGCCACCTATGAATGAGAGTAGATGCGAGGGAATAAAGATAGGGTCACAAGCATGCACGGAGATTTTGATGAAAAAAAAGTTTTCTTAGAGAGAAGGAATCCTTTCTAGCCGATGATGATATTCTCAATAGATTTGAATCTAGCAGACACATAATTCACCGATTCCAAATCTATGTAATCTTTCGATGAACTATGAAGAAACCCTAGATCAGATGAAATTTGAACGAGGAAAATCTACAAACCGTTCAAGGCATTTCTTGTAGGATCCTAAAGATCTACCGCAGCATGAAAATAGTCAATAAAGGCACCGGTAAGAAAAACCCTAAGCTCATGGAGGAAAGAGGGTTTGTTCAGATCGCTATGCCCTAAACTGGCGATGCAGGGAGAGAGATTACCGCACCGGCGTGGACCAAATGCGACGAGTTCTTGCCGGAGTTGCACAGCCAAGCTCCTCACTGTAGATGTTTCAAGCGCGGGCTTGGACTGTTGGGTGGAGGGCGGAGTCAAAGAAAACAAGTAACTAAGGAAGGTGACAGAGGGGTATCTATAGTGGAAGGGTTGAACCACCTCTCCGAGATCGATGGTTCTCTGGAAATGGACGTTCCAAATTCAACGGGCACGATCTCGATCATGGAGATTGTGGGGCACGTGGCAACCGTTTCCTACGAAAAACTCGGGAAGAGAGCGGGAGACCAAAAGTTTTGAAAGGGCATGCGCCAAAATTAGATAAAGATTCGAAGTGCATTTCATTCGCAACCAAGGATGTCGGAAAGAAAAGAACTTCAGTTCAACTTGCATGCTTGTGACAGACATCATAGATTTGGACAAGACAAAATAGAGAGGAAACATGGTCCAAAACAAAACACTCAGCCAAATGAAGAAAACGAGTCAAATAGCTTTGTGTGAGTTGTTCATCGGACAAAACACAAGCATCTCGACCAACACAAAGGAAATAACTAAGGTAAAAGAACACACATGCAATATAAAAGCATGGAAGGACGAGTAACACCAACAATAGTACATCTTGGGGTCAAAGATAGATGCGAGGAGGCCCTGGGAACGTTCCTGCGGAAAGAATTAGTTGGATTTCACCACCCCATATTTGAGTGGGGGAGTGAAGATCATATTTGCCTCGATCGAGCAGAAAGTATTTTGCTTTGTTGTCCATTGGAACCAACCTTCTCGTTACGAGTGTAATCATATGAGTATGCATTGAAGTTGTTTCGAGGTATATGAACATAATGGTTCGAGGAAGTATGCATGTACTCCTTTTGTATGGTTCTGTGAGTGATATTCACCATTTTGAGGTAAATTACCCTGCATAGTTAGGTTAGCAGAGACAAATAGATTTTGAAGGTTGCATTTCTTCACCAAAATCTGCTTCTTGGGTGGACCTGTCCTGTAGTTAGTCCCTACATATTGATCAAATACCTTACCATTCTGTCGTTTGAAGAAATTGTAGTTTGAGTCATCAGACTCATCAACATCAACTGGAATGAGGCATTCATATCCAGGCAGTAGTGCAGGTTTGAGAGTTTTGTTCTTAGCAAGGACACAACTCGTTCGAGGATATTGTTCGGGGGTCCATTATGTTCCGTCTTCATTTAGTTTCCTTTCAAAACCCAAACCTTCCTTCCTGGGATTTTTGTGCAGCATAGACTTCTTGAGGACATCACATAGTGTTTGATGTCCTTTTAGATTTTTTAGCATGCGTGTCTCAAGAAAGTTTTTTGGCCTACAGTTTTCATCCGAGATAGCAACAAATTACTCGGAGGAGGGATTAGCGTTATCATTCAGAATAATTTTATAGATCTCGGTATTAGCATTAGAGGTTTCAGCAGTGGAATCAACATTGCTACACTCCAAGCATTTTAAGCAAGGAGGATCAAAGTACTCTGGAAATTTTTCAGTTTGTTCGGCGAAGAGAGAAGTATTTTCATTCGAGAGATCCCTATAAGATGCTTTTAGAGACTCAAATTCTTCTTCTCTATTAATACGGTCAACGGAGAGTTTTTTGAAGCATTTTGAAAGAGAACTATAGCGATTTGATAGATCATCGAATGTTGATGAGATTGCTTCAAACTCTTCCGTCAACACTAGATTTTTCTGCATCTCTTCTACCAAAAAACCTTCGGATTTCCTTAGGGTTCTTTCAATACTTTCAAGGGCATCTTCTTGAGTTTTGTCCATTTTAATAAGTTTAATATAGAATGTGTTCATGGGAGGGAAAGCATCTGTATTAACCTCGCCTTGACGTTTTGGTGATATCTGATGCCTTGAAGGTTTTGCCATGAAGCAGAATCCTTCAGAATACTTTGTCAAATATATTTTGAATGCTAATAATATATGGAACCCTATAAATCACAGTTGGGAAGAAAGCATACACGTATTAGGTACAGCTACTTCCCCCCCAAGAAAAAAAAGTACACCAACTTGTTTTTTTTAAGGAAACACTAGCACAACCATTTGTTTTTTTAGAGAAGAAAGCCGCTAGGTTCTTATACCGGACCAGTTTTTGTATGTACAGGCTGTCTTATAGCGTTGTAAGTTAGTCCGGTTGCTGACACGTAAACATATACGAAACCGGATAAATATGTTGTATCATGATGATTAATGGATTTCTTTTAGCCCTTTTAGATTTCAGTTAGTTCTTATAAAGCATCTTCTATTTCTGCACATATAGAAGACGTTGTAGTCATATATCATCTTCTATTTCGTATTATCCATAATCGATAGCTATATAATTTTGGCAGTACACATAACCAAAATGTATATATAGTTTAGATCTGAATTAGGACTAATATATATTTTGCTATGCAGATGTCGAATTGGCTTTTCTAGGATAAATAAGATTCGAGAGGTAAGCATCTTGAACAAAGTAATTGCACTGTAAGGCAGTTTATAATTTTCCTGGCTACACTCGAAGAGAAGACTACACTACATACCGATATTACTGCATTATTAAATAATTGCTGGTTCTATTTAAATGAGTATTTTTCCTGCTATTACTCTATGCAGCAACATAACCACAGTGGTGTCTCCCTTTTGCAAATACAATTTGAGTGCCATCAAACATTGAGTATCCATTTGAATTTTTTGCAATATTTATTTTTATTTTATACTATGTGAATCTCACCTGGTGGTTTACATTTGAGACGTGTGTTGCACGTGCATGCTTACTAGTTTTTTTAGAGAACAAAACCACTTGGTTGTTATACCAGACCATTCACGTCGCGTGCGTTGTATTGACGGGTTGTGGAAGGCAACGCTAGTGACCGACTCCTACGTCTCGCGACAAGCGATGTTTATATGCCCCCCGAAAAGCTGTAGTTAGGACCTCTCTCGTGCAGTTTTTTAAGGCATTACCTATTTGGCGTCTTAAACGTTCGTTATTGTGGAGAGCAACTAATTGACGAGCGCTTCTTCGCGAGCCTCTCAATGATCACTTGGGGTGGGCTCAACCCGTCACGTGTCGCGCTCTGGGCGCTTCTTTCTGGCATTAGGCGGGTTTTTTTCCGGGTTTTTGGTTTTTAACCCGTCTATCATAACTTTTGGACTAAGAAAATTAAAACAAAAATACGCGAAAAACACATTTTTTTCTTCTTCCGCGAGAGGCACGGTTTGACTATTGCCAGAGGCACGGCCGTGCCTCTCGAAAACGGAAAAAATATTGTGTTTTCTTTTTTCTCCTTCCGCGAGAGGTACGGTTCTGCTTTCGCGAGAGGCACGGTTGTGCCTCTCGGAAACGGAAAAAATGCGTTCTCTTTTTTCTGCCCCACCAGAGGCACAATTTTGCTTCCACGAGATGCCCGGATTTGCTTTCGTGAGAGGCACGAAAAAAAGCGCGTTGTTTTCTTTCACGAGAGGCACGAGTTTACTTCTCGTGTAGGCACGGATTTACTTCCATGAGAGGCACAGTCGTGCCTCATTCGGAAATGAAAATGAAATGTCTGGTTTTTTTCTTGGAATTTTTTTCGTCAAAACCTATCAACATGGGATCTAGTTTTAAAGATCTTGACTTGAAAAATTCAATGATGAAAACGGTTTGACATTTGGATGCACGGTTTAAGAGATAAAAACGTTTTGAACAAATTAATCTATATAAAAAAAAATCCTAGGTTGCGACAAGCAGTGGGCCACTTGTCGCAACCTGAGAAGGTTGAAGTGATCTTTGAAAGGAATACTTTTTAATTATTAATTTTGGTTATTGTGTGTTTTCCAAACCGGGCGCTCACCAACATTAGCTCTTGAGCCAGCCCATTTTGTTTTCTGTTAAAACTCCAAAAAGGGTGCGCGAGACGCCGGATTCAAACTCGGGACCTCACCCTTCACAGAGCAAGGCACCAACCTCTAACAGCAAACCACTTGTGTGCATCCTAATGTCGTTTGTTCTACTTTATTCTTTCTCCATCTCGCAAAGCCCCTAGTTTTGGGAAGCTTTCCAAACCATTTTGTTTCTTCGTTCTCTTATTTTCAACTGTTTTTTTTTTGCTTTTTTTATTTTACTTCTTATTTTTATTTTCTTTTTTTCTTTTGCTAAATGCGTGAACTTCTTTATTTCCGTGGGCTTTTTAGAAAAGATCAATGAAACTTATTTTCAGAATGGATGAAAATTTGAAACTCAATGAACTTCTTTATAAAATCAATGATTTTTTAAAATTAGATGAACATTTATTAAAATTGATAAAAAAATTTAAAATTTGTTGATCTTTTTCAAATTCGTTGAATTTTTTTCAAATCGATGAACCTTTTCAAACTGAATGAACTTTTTCTCAATACAATGAACTTCTTTCAAATTTGATGATCTTTTTTAGAATTCGTTGATTTTTTCTAAAAAAATATGAACTTTTTTCAATTAGATGGATTTTTTTAAAATCAATTATTCTTTTTTGAAATCCGTAAACTTTTTTGAATTTATGTACCTTTTGTGAACTATTTTTCAAATTTACTGTTTTTCTAATATTCCTGCTTTTTTTAAAAGACAGTGGTCAACGGTCGTTCGGTCAATGGTAAAGCCTGGCCACTGGTCAACAACGTGATCCATCTGTTTTTCTTTTCTGAGAATCAAGGACGCGATAAATCAACGTTGAAAACAGAGCGAGCGACTATCCTTGTTGTTGGCCTGGCCCATGTGGACAGACGTTGATCGCAGCTTTGCTTAGTTGTCACGGAACACTGTTTTCTCACTCAAGCCCCTCGTGTGGGAAGAACATGAGGGGGTTGGACAGAGGAGCAACGCTCAGATACAGGCATTCCGGGATGCGGTGGATACTTGCATGTTGCTAGACATGGGCTACTCGGGCCAATTCTGGACCTTTGAAAAGAAAGTCACCGGAGGCAGCTATACAAGGGTCCGGCTGGATCGAGCACTAGTCTCATCCGAATGGAAGGCTCGTTTTCCTCTAGCAAATCTTACACATGTCACTGCAGCCACCTCGGACCATAGCGCGATCCTTGTGAATCTTAATAGGGAGCAGAGGGGGGCCCATAAAGCAAGGACTTTCAGGTATGAGATCATGTGGGAAGGTCATAATTCATGGCAGGAAACATTATCAACGGCTTGGGCGAGTAAGGGATCATGACTAAGACAGATGAACTCCGAGCCAAGCTGTCTTTACTATCACAAGACCATGGCAGATGGAATAGTGATACTTTTGGGAGTGTCCGCAAGGAGATAAAGCATATGAAAGCTGAATTAGAGAAGCTGCGCTCGGACCCACTGCGCACGGCTCCTTCCCACGCTGAGCTTAAGATAAATGAAAATCTTGTGGAGCTATACCACCGGGAGGAGATAATGTAGCGAAAAAGGTCTAGGGTTACCTGGCTCACGGAGGGGGACAGAAACACTAAGTTTTTTCACCTACGAGCTAGCATACGCAGAAAGAAGAACATGATCAAAGCCTTGCAAAACTCACTGGGCATCTCAACGGAGGACCCAACAGAATTGAAAGCCTTGGTCCATGAGTTTTACAAATCTTTGTACACCACGAAGGGGTGAGTAATATGGATGCGGTGCTCAACTATGTCCCGGGAAAGGTGACAGCCGAGATGAACGACATTTTATGTGCACCTTACACTGGCAAGGAAGTTAAAACCGCCCTCTTTCAGATGTTCCCTTCCAAATCTCCCGGCCCGGACGGCTTCCCGACCCACTTCTATCAGCGGCATTGGGATCTTTGTGGTGATGAGGTAACAGAGGTTGTACTACAGATTTTACGAGGGGAGGATAGCCCGGAATCCATCAATGATACAGTACTAGTCTTGATCCCCAAGGTACAAAACCCTTCGTTACTAACTCAGTTCAGGCCAATCAGCTTATGTAACGTGTTGTACAAGATTGCATCAAAGGTCATTGCAAATAGGCTCAAGCAAGTTCTGCCGGATATCATATCGGAGGAGCAATCTGCCTTTGTTCCCGGCAAACTCATATCGGATAATATTATAAGTGCATATGAATGCCTTCATTTTATGAAATGGAGTAAGTCAAAGGTGAACAGTTTTTGTGCTTTAAAACTCGACATGATGAAGGCATATGATAGGCTTGAGTGGGATTATCTACAAGCAATAATGATTAAGCTTGGTTTCGCCCCAAGTTGGGTACATACGGTAATGAGTATGGTAAGGTCAGTCTCTTTTTCGGTCGTGTTTAATGGTGAGAGACTTGACCAGTTTATGCCAAGCAGAGGTATTCGACAGGGAGATCCGATATCCCCATACCTTTTCTTAATAGTAGCAGAGGGCCTTTCGTGCCTCCTGAGATCCAGTTCTTCCTCATCGCAACTTGAAGGAATTAAGGTGGCTCTGACGGCTCCGCCCATGAACCATATCCTTTTCGCCGATGATTGCATGTTGCTCTTTAAGTCTTGCAGTGATGGGGCTGTCGCGGTATCAAACCTTTTGAATGATTATTGTTTGGCATTGGGTCAGCGGATCAACCATGATAAATCATCTATCTTTTTCAGTAGGCGGTGCCCAACTGTGGTGAGGGACAACATCAAGAGCATTCTGAACGTCCACAAAGAATCTCTCAGTGATAGGTACTTGGGATTGCCCTCTGATGTCGGCCACTCCAAGAATGGGACCTTTAGATATCTGCGTGATCGTGTTTGGGAGAAGGTGCAAGGATGGATGGAGAAACTCTTGTCTACGGCGGGGAAGGAGATTCTGATAAAGTCATTGGCACAAGCTATTCCAGTTTATTCGATGGCGTGCTTTCGTCTTCCAAGAGGGATCTGTGAGAGTGTTACTTCGCTGATCGGGCAATTCTGGTGGGGCAGTAAACACGGCCGGCGAAAACCGTGCTGGGTGGACTGGGATGTCATGACAAAACCCAAGCATTTGGGGGGTCTTGGATTCCGTGATCTTGAGATTTTTAACTTAGCTTTGCTATCAAGGCAAGCGTGGCGAGTGCTACAGAACCCGGACTGTCTCAGCTCACAAATACTCAAAGCAGTTTATTTCCCCACAAGCAATATCCTCCAAGCTGTTTTGGGTTCTCATCCGTCTCAGATTTGGCGAGCAATTCTTGATGGGACGGGATGTTATGCTTCAGGTCCTGATAAGGAGGGTCTCAGAACTGATAAATCAGTCGTCATCAACATGGAATGAACCTCTGATAAGGACTGTTTTCATTCCCCTGGACGCGGAAGCGATACTCAAAATCCCTCTGTGTACTATGAGTACGGAGGACTTCTGGGCAAGGAATGAGGACCGAAGGGGACATTTTACGGTGCGTTTCGCCTATAAGATGATCTTGCACACAAAACTATCGAGGGAAGCTTGGTTTGATGAGCAGGAAGGTGTCTCCCACACAGACGCAGACAGCAAGGGGTGGACTGAGCTATGGAGAATCAAGGTCCCATCGAAGCTAAAGAACTTTCTGTGGAGATTGGCACAACACTCAATACCTACAAAGTCTCTCCTGAACCATCGCGATATGTCAACGTCGAGTGCATGTATACTTTGTGGGGCGGAGGACACATAGAGACATGCTCTCCTGGACTGTGCAGTCTCAAGGAGCACATGGGTACTTTCTTCATAACTTGTCGTGGAACAGCTCAGCTCTCATCAACAAACTGATGCAAAGAAGTGGCTCTTTGCTATGCATGAATCATTACCTCATGACCAGTTCACAATCTTTGTGGTCACCCTTTGGGCGCTATGGGGAGCAAGGCGGAAGGCAATGCATGAGGACATTTTCCAAAGCCCTTTCTCCATCAATGGTTTCGTGCAATCTTACCTTGGTGAGCTTGCAGCTTTGCAACATATCACATGTGCCGCTCCTACCAGACACCATGATCGTCCCACAAGCTGGATAGCTCCCCCTGAGGGGCTTGTAAAACTGAATGCGGATGCTGCGGTTGGACGTGGAGGAAAGTACGGAATAGTTGGTGTCGTATGCAGGGACCGAGCCGGCAAGTTCCTGGGAGCGTTGGCTCTCGTCTTTCCTAATATCTCGGACCCAGCAACGCTTGAGTGCATGGCAATCAGGGAAGCTTTGGCTTTGTCAGATGACCTATACGAGAGGAGTATTTTTGTTGCATCTAGCAGCAAGGTGGTGGTGACAGACATCCAAGACAAGAATCCAACAGCTTAGGGTTCTATCATACATGAAATCATACACCGAAAGTCTACTTTTGTTTTCTGTAACATTAGTCATGAATTTAGGAGCTCGAATTTCGAGGATCACAAACTTGCGAAGCATGCTTTATCCCTTGGAGTTGGCCGCCATGTTTGGTTAGGTCAGCCCAATAGCATTTTGTTCATCCCTGTAAACATTGTGATGATCTAATAAAAGCTTCCGAGTTTGTCTCAAAAAAAAAAAAGACGGTTTTCTCTGTTTTTTTCTCGCTTTTCTTTTTGTTTGGTTTTCTTATTTGTTCTCCAGTTTTTTTGGTTGTTTCTTTTGCTTTCCCTTTGTTTCTTTCATGGTTTTTATCCCTTTTTCTTTTATTTTCTATTTCTTCATTTTTTGTTTTCTTTCTTGGTTTTCAATGTTTCTTGTTTTATTTGTTTCTTTATTGGTTTTCATAGTTTTTCAATTCTTTTTGCTTTTTTCTCTTCAGTTTTATTTTTCGTATTTTTTCTTCGGTTACTTGTTTATTTTCATTTATTTCGGTTTTGTTTCTTTCTTTTGGTTTTTTATTCTATATTTTTCGTATACGGCAAGAACATTTAACATTTTTAAGGGCTTGTTGCTTCTTAAAATTTAGCTCCGCTCTAGAAAATACAAGCCAGACGAGGTAGCTCCATGATATGTCGTTCCGTAAAAAAACTAGAATATGGGGTTCAACTTCCAGTTTTTTATGAAGATCTTCACGGGGTGCTCGAAAAAACTCTATAAGCTAGAGTTGTGGAGAAATTACCCACCACTGCCATCAGTAAGTGGATATCCCTATGTTTCTCCCCCCTCATCCAATAAAATAGATCATTTTCATCAAATTTCTTATTCTTGAAGTTGGAGCAAGATGAAAGCCAAACATTCTCTTTGGTAGTGCTACAACTTCTATAAGAAACTGCTCCAAAGTGAATTTGGTGGAGTGAAACATGCCCTAAATATAAGATTAAGATTTCTTTAATACATTGTGAACATTTTTTCTATACACATTTAACATTTTCTTAATTCTTGATTAACATTTTTTAAATATAAGTTTAATATATTTTTAGTACATGGTCAACACTTTTTCTATATATACATTTAACATTTTTCAAATGTTTAATCAACATTTTTTAAATACTTGTTCAAAATGTATTTAAATGCTTGATTAACATTTTCATATACATGATACAAAATCATCATTTTCTTAAATTACGGTCATCGTTTTTCTATACACATATAACATTTTTCAAATGCTTGATTGACATTTTTAAAATACTTTTTCAATATTTTTTTTGAAATATTTGATTAACATTTTTATATACCTAAACAAATTTCATAATTTTCTTAATACAAGTCAACATTTTTTCTATACATATTTAACATTTTAAATATGCTTGATTAATATTTTTCAATACCTGTTCAGTTTTTTTTAAAATTCGTTATTAACATTTTCTATTTACATGATCAAAATAATTTATCATTTTTGTAATACTTGGTTAACATTTTTTCTATACATATTTAACATTTTTCAAATACTTAATTAACATTTTTCAAATACTTTTTCATTTTTTAAATACTTGATTATTATTTTTGAAATACATGATTAATTGTTTATGCATTTTGCGTATAGGTGATAAACATTTTCTCATTACACATTTAAAAAATCAAATGCTTTGTCAACATTTTTCAAATGTTTTTTTATAGTTTTTTATAATATATATTTAGAATATTTTAAAGTAAAAAAATAAAAAAATAAAGCAAACAAATAAATAAAAGAAGTAAAAGAGAAAAATAAGGAGGTTATAGCCTCCCGCGCAGCAGGGCCAGCCCATCTGGAGCTTCCCCGACGTGAGGATGCACCAAATGTTGGCCATAAAGCTGTAGTTACGAGCCCACAACACACCTTTGGATTAGGCCATAGTAGAGTATTTTCTATCTTTTTAAATGGATACTACCTTCGCTCCACTGGTGCTCAAGATTTGGGGATGTGATTGTCAGAGCAACTCCAACGTGCCAACGCAAACGGACACGCGATTTGTCTATTTTTTTGTCCGTTTTGGCCGGCTGAAAGCACAATATCCGTCTGCGTTTGGCCAGTACCCCAATGGGTTGATGCATTTTTCGCACGCGTTTGATTTTGTGGCGAGCAAATGTAATATGGAAAAGGCCAGCGGCCACAATTGATGTGAGCGGCCAACATGCTACAAAAGAACCATAATTCTTGCCGGCACACTTGCCACCGCCCCACAGAGTTGCCAAAAAATAAAAGACAGACCCGATCTTGGGATCTTGTCCAATATCCTTCCAATATTCATAAATGAGCTTGTCCTCATCCTTGTGTATGCCCCGACGCGAATGTTTTTCGTCTCTTCTTTTGCGCATTGGTTTGTTAAGTGAGCTCTTCAGGAAACAAAGGCTCCTCCTTGATGTCTACATCTTCTTCTTCCTCTTGGCCATAGTCGTCCAACAATTCTTGGCCTTGCGTGGGGTCGGGCATGCCCTCTTGGCCTTGCGTTAAGCAATCGGGCATGCCCTCTTGCCCTTGCGTGAGGTTTCCGCGACCATCTCTGCTTTGGGTCTCGTCCGGATCGAAGGCATCGGTACTCTAAAAAATGATGTTCCTCATAATGAATTTATTGTCCGGATCATCTTGCATCGAGGCCAGCATTTCGACCAACAGTTGGCGGCCATCGGGACGGTTGCTAGCGGGGAACTCATGCGACCGCTTCCTTTGCCCCTCGGTGGATGACCCGCCGTCCACGAGTGTGGAGTTGAGGTCGATTGTGACCGCGGGCATGGGGGTGGCTGGCGCAATGACACTGCTTCTGGCGAGGTGGAGAACCAGTTGGCTTGCGGGTCATGTTGGGCATGGAAGCCGGGCGTCTGCGGCGTGGTGGAGGTGCATGGCGACTCCACCCGTGCCGTATGGGCAGCCGATGAGCCCGTACTCGTCGTGGCCATGGCTGCAGCGGTTAGAATGGCCGACTGCCTGTGGCTGCACCTGAGAATCATCAGGGCTTGTTGCGTGGCCTTGGCAACAAGGACCTCCTTCTCACAATGGTGACCTCCTCTTGAGCGGCGACAACGGCTTCTTGTTTGTCGGCCTGAACCTTGTGCAGGACAGCCCACTTCGCCGACTGTATTGCCTGCTCCTCTGGCGTCTGCTCCTTTTTGGGCCGCTTCTTGCTGCGGGCACGGGGCTTGCCGGTCGTGGTGGCAGCCTGGCTACGGGAATGGCGGCAGTGGTGGGGTCTTGCACGGCGGCCATGGCAGGAGGGCGGGCGTCGTGCGCGCCCGTGCCTTGTCCATGTTGATACAAACCTGACCTAAATTTAAGTTAGGAATGGGTCGCGAGTGGGAAAAAACACAGACATTCATTCATTTTGCGTGGACGTCGTCGCGTTGGAGTTGCTGTGAGCCCTGATTGATCTCCTTGCACCTAGGTATGATCTCTCAACTATCGTGCGGGCATCCGGTTTCTCGATTTATTTTGATTTGCGGAACTAAGGACCGAGTTGCTAAAGATTGTCATAATTCTGGAATTGCTTGTTGTCGGTGTCAAATCCAGCATATCTCGCAGTAGGGGTCCTAAGCTAGGCGTCTTGGAGCGATGGTAACATGGACACAGGATTTTACCCAGGTTCGGGCTCTCTCAAGGAGATAATACCCTACGTCCTGCTTTTGATTGTATTCATATGGGGGATAGTACAGAGTACAGATATCTACCACGATATTGTTGTAATGAATATGAGATTGAGATTGTCTATTTTCTAGCCTGGCCTCGGTTTATATAATGCACTGTAGGCCTAGGGTTTAGAGGAGTCCTTTTCTTGTGCGCCAAGTCTTGTGGAATCTCCCTTGTATGCATCATGGGCTGCCCGAAGTGGCCCATTAGTGAATTACCATGTGGGTCCTCGGGCCGACCCACTGGTCGGGAGACGACGTGGTGAGTACCCCCTAGTCCAGGACACTGTCAGTAGCCCCCTGAACCGGTCTTCAAGTTGGGGACGCTCCTCGGTTCTTCAAAACAGTTCTTTGTCTTCGGTCATCGGTCTTGAAAACTGGTTCAACAAATCTTTCCATGTCCGATCTTGAGGATCGCCGAGCTAAATACGAAGAGTTCACACGTCGGGCATCCGAGGAGCCCTTTAAGTTTTTGGCCTTTATCGATGCCTTGTTATTTTTTATACCACACTTCGGGTCTGAAGTGTCTCCCGTGCGGCGGTGTCCTCTTGTGTCCAAGCTCCAACGCCGGACTGCATCCGAGGTGTCTTTTTTGCATCCGAGCTCCAACGTCGGACTGTGTCCGAGCTCCAACGCCGGATTGTATCCGAGGTATCTTTTTGCAGCCGGGCTCCAATGCCTGTATGCATCCGAGGTGTTATAGATTACCTCGGTCTTGAAAAGGTTGAAGGAGTTCAACTGAGCTTAATGCCGAAAATGCCCTTTATGGAGCCAGCCACTTGCATCCAAGCTTTATGCCAGACTGCTTCCAAGGTAGTGCACCACCTTGGTCTCGGGCTGTTTTTTAGGGGATTTATTTACGATCGGCGCAATTTATTTACTACCGAGATGTATAGCCAGTAGCCCTCAAGGTGTGTATCGGTCTAAAACCCGAGATGCACCTGAAGGAAATCAGATCCCAGTAGCCCCTGAGACTTAGGTCGATTTGTGAAATCGGCCTGAGGATCAAGTCCTCGCTTGGCAGCATACTTAGGAACAGAAACGCGGTGCGCCATAGTTTCCGAGACTCGGGTTGGGTGCGGCCGACCAACCTGAGGATCGAATCTCCTTGGAAACCGTATTGCACTTTGAATTTGTTGCATTGAATAGGTAATGCAGTAGCCCCCGAGCCTTAATTTGGGCACGGGTGGTCGAATTAAGGATCGACATTTGTTTAACACAAATGTTGTTACGTTTGACACAATTTATGTATAATGATTCTATGTATCCAAGTACTTTAAATCATTAATGCTCGGATCCGCATTGTACAAGACTTTGTTGACCGACCATCGGCTTCAACCTCCTCGGCCAGTAGCCGATGAGTGTTTGTCCTACTTTATAAAGCTTTATAAGGGAAAAGATTTACGACAAACAAGGCAATCCGGCCATACGGTTTTATAAACAAAGGTACGCAGAGAGATATGTTATATTACTATTTAACGTAAGAAACATCTTCTGGGGAAAATAGTTCCTTTATAAGTTCCTTTTCCCAGGCTATCATGTTGACCATGATCGTGAAACCTCACCTCCGATCAATGTGGGAGGAAAATAGCGAGGATTTAGTTTGGGAAATGTTTCCGAAATCAGTGGTCTTTAATGAACCGAAATTTTCACTTCCGTCGTTGCCGACCAGTTATATTCTTAAGATGACTAGCTTTCGGCTTCACCCAGTCTGAGGTATTAACCCAGATGACCCGGAAGTAACAATCACAGAGGTGCTCCCTTTACCTCCTAGCCAAACAATCGGGAACGTAGGGGGTAAGCACAGGAGCCAGGCAACCCAGCTTGGTCAAAATCTTAAGACAAATTGATGCATATTTATGGCTTTATAACGATGACTACGGAAGGCAGCACTCGCATATTGAATACAAATGCTTGTTATGTTATATGCTATTTTGACTCCTTTGTGACCGTTTATCATTTGAGAGTGGCCCATCGTCGGCTTCTACCCCTTTGTAGATGCTACGCAGGGTGTTTCCGTAGTAACAAGACAACCCTTAGCTGACGTCTCGGTGCCCGGAGGCAGTTGTGTTAGCGGAAACGAGGCAACCAGATATCTAGGCTTTATAACTTTCACTTAGTCATAGGAGCTTAGAGTTTGGGAGGCCAGTTACTAGCCCCCGGTTAGTGTTCGACGTCAGCCGAGGTCAAGCCATTAACACTTCGGCCAATTTTATGGAAGGCCCATGGGGTAACCTCTATCGGTCTATAGTTTGACAGAGTCATCGGATCGCTGACCAGTTTGCGCTCATTGTGACAGTCAGTTTTTGGCTTTCTCCACTGAGGTACTTGACCAGTTAAATCGGAAGTACAATCGCAGTGGTTCTCCCTTTGCACACCTAGCCGAACAAAGTGGAATGCAGGGCACAATCATAGGAGCAAGGCAACCCAACTATTGACCAAAGACACAATTCAAAATTGATGCATATAAAGCAATATCCGAGAACGTTTTGCCGAGGACTGCTCGGAGTACCCTGGCTTTTGGTGGGCTCGGCTCTAGTCGTAGTCCCGTTGATATTGTTGATACTTTAAAGGAATTTGGCGTGGTACTACGAGAGTTATGCTCGGAAAAACCGAAAAAAGTATGCAAAAAACTTTACGTTTAAATAGAAAATAAATTGTGCCAATCTGAAATTGGTCTAAAAGTTAATTTGTGCTTCGGTCGTGTCTTAACATGATACATCCGATCTCCGGACTCCAAGCGGGTCAGCCTTTGGCTTCAACCTCCATATCCCGAAGGCGGAGTGTTTCTCCGAGGCCTGTTTAGCGAACTAAACTCGAGCGGCTTTAGAAAGAAACCAGGCTATCGGGCTATTGACCACACACTAGTGTTAGAAAAAGGAGTAGTTGAAAAAGACTTTGCAACGACCAAGAAGAAAACACATTTATTATAAAACGACTCATACAAATTTAAGAGCCCCCGATTAAATCGGGTAAATACTTTTTTAACAAATAAAGTTTTTAACAAACAATTTTTTTTGTTTAACAAAAAATATAATGTTTGGTTAAACCGAACAAAGAGTAAAATTGCAAAGAGAGCTCAGCACGAAAATGACTTAGCTGGTTAATATGCTCGGTGTGGTCCGGGGTTGTGGCGGGACGTAGACGTAGTCCTCGTCCTGGCCGAGGTCCCAGTCCCCGAGCTCGAGGTAATCGAGCGAAGAGCTCGGGTCGAGAAGTGGCGACGCAACACAGTTGCTGTGGCGAGGCGAAGCCCCTGGTTCAGCCGCGGTGACGAAGTTGGTCGGTGGTTAATGTGCTCGGTGTTGATGATGCGGTCCGAGCTTGCGGCGGGCCGGGGTCCCAGCCCCTAAGCCAGTCCCGGGGTGCCCGAGCAAAGAGCTCGGCTTGACGAAGTGGCGACACAACACAATTTTTGTGGCGAGGCGAAGCCCCCAGTCCAGCCAAGGTGACGTCGGAGCCCCCACGCCAGCTGACGTGTCGAAATGTGTCGGCAAGGCGGACATCGGCTTGAAGAAGCGACGACGCTGCGATGCCAATGCAGGGCAGAGCGCCAAGGTAATGACACAATTCGGTCGACGAAGGCAAGATGACGAAGTCGAGGTGACCGCGTGACGCAGCCAAAGTTGATCACCTGCACACATAAAATGATGCAAGCCCAGAGTAATAACAAATAAAGGTAATAATATGTATATTAAAGGAATTCTTCTACTTAATTAATTTAAGTAAAGCAAATAATTAAAGGAATATGGCCTGGGCGCTAAGGTTGTCTCAGCGGATTGGCGGTGCCGAGATGCCAGCACAGGGACGGACGTCGAGGCGATGCCACAACTTCGTCGACGCACGCAGGACGACGACATCGGCTTGCCGAGGTGGTGACGTGGCGTAGTCGAGGTCGATTATATTGGTCGGCTGGCCGAGGTGACGGTGACCGGCTGACCCGAACGACATCACACACGAGTGTTGGTGGAATATTTCTGCAAAAATAATGCAGTACAAACGAACAGAAAATATTCTGTGTGCAATAATTTTACATGCTAAATGCAGTTAAGGAAAAATAAAATCTGTTGGACGATGATGTCCATAGAAGGCCGAAGCAAATAAAAACTCTCCACACAAATCCACGGTGCAGTGTGGTGCGTGCTCGAAGATCCTTGCCTCCACGTGATCGCAGTAGCAATTCGAAGAACAAACATGTGTTATTTCTATTACGTGGACAGATGCAGCCCTGGTGTACTAGCACTTGCACATGGAAAAAGCATAGAAGCTAGTTTGATTAACGAAAAGCAAAGGCTGCCCAAAATTAAACAGTAAAGAAAAGGTAAAAAGGATCGGAGCTCCCTGTGTGATGCTAGAGATCTGAATTCTCTTTGGTCTTTGTGCACGGTTTCGCCTGGGCAATACTGCTATGCGTTGTATCCTTGACTGGGCAGTACTGCGCGGCGCTGTCTCCTCGGCTTGGCCCTGATCGACCGCCAGGTTACCTGTCGCCACTGCTTCATATGCGCGTCGTCATCCGATGCCATTGTACCTTGCACGTCTCCCGTTTTTATAGCCGGTACAGATCGGAGCTGAATCCGATCTACGGACAAAATACCACAGAACGACACAAATACTTTTCCAAAGAGAATTGATCTACGTAAAACGAAATAAATAGAAACTTTGATACCTGATTTGGCATCTGTTGAAGATCCATTGCACCGCGGCGATCGCCCAGCAGGCTCTCAATGAAAGCACCAATGTCGGTGTCAAATCCGGCATATCTCGCAGTAGGGGTCCTAAGCTAGGCGTCTTGGAGCGATGGTAACATGGACACAGGATTTTACCCAGGTTCGGGCTTTCTCAAGGAGATAATACCCTACGTCCTGCTTTTGATTGTATTCATATGGGGGATAGTACAGAGTACAGATATCTACCATAAGATTGTTGTAATGAATATGAGATTGAGGTTGTCTATTTTCTAGCCTGACCTCGGTTTATATAATGCACCGTAGGTCTAGGGTTTAGAGGAGTCATTGTCTTGTGCGCCAAGTCTTGTGCAATCTCCCTTGTATGCATCATGGGCTGCCCGAAGTGGCCCATTAGTGAATTACCCTGGGGGTCCTCGGCCCGACCCACTGGTCGGGAGACGACGTGGTGAGTACTCCCTAGTCCAGGACACTGTCACTTGTAGCTACCGAGATTTCTGTCACCTTTATCATGTGAACGGTGTAACTTTGTTTTGCAATCGACAGAGCATGCCATGAAGACTTTCGCTAAAGAAAAAGAAAAACAGCACATCCGAATAACGGTAGTGAGCACATCCGATCAACACAACAGCAGCCGCAATATAGGCTACAGCAGCCAGCCAAGCAACGTCTCGCATTCACATTCTCACGGAAATAGTCGAGTAGCAGATAACCAATCCAGTCCAATCACAATTGTCACGACTGACCACAGCGGGACTACCCACAGTGAGGAGTAACTTCGACCAGTAACATGCATATGTTACTACTTTATGTTACTATCTTTATAGTAAGGAGTAACATAAATGTGATGTCATGCAACATTTTATTTATTATGTTGTAGACTTTTTTTTTTGGTTTGTGCGATGTTACTTATAGACTGAGTAACTAGCTATGTTTCTCAATTCATCTTTTTCTTCATTAAATCATTGCCACATAAGCAAATTTGTTGAGTTGGATTCTATGTTACAACTGAAGTTATTCCCACTATGGGTAGTCTGGGAGTAACTTCAAAAGTAACATCGGGTCCAACTCAATAAATTTGTCTATGTGCCCATGAGTTAATGGGAAAAAAGATAAATTGAGTAATTTAGCTAGTTACTCATTTATGAATAACATCACACATATCAACACAAAATGAGTCTATAATCTAATAAATGAACCTTTGCATGACATTACACATAGATTACTACCTATTATGAAGATAATAACATACTCTATCCGTCCCAAAATAAGTGACTCAAAAGTGACTCAACTTTGTACTAAAGTTAGTGTAAAATTGAGTCACTTTTGAGTTATTTATTTTGGGACGGAAGGAGTATATGTTACTAGTGTAACCTACTTTTCACTGTGACTAGTCTAACCTTTAGTTTGAATGACCGAACGGCGATATCTTGGAAGATACTTCTTTCCACAGATGATGCTTATCCCAACAGGGATTGTTCAAAGATTTAAGTGTCCGAAGAAAACTCGCAATAGTCTTCTAAAACTCTGGAGAGAGAAAAGGAGACTTCGGTTCTTCTCCCGTCCTGCTGCATCACCCAATTCGCAGCCGCAGTCTGTTCTACTCTCCGAGGTTAGATTTTTACCAGGCATGTGCCGACCTGAGAGGCTGCGAGCGGCGTCTAAATTTGTTTCTCGTTCCCGGCCGTTCCCTGGCCCCGAATATTTGCTTGTCAAAGCATCCAGCTCCTTGAGACATTTCAAAGAAAGAGACACATACACTTGGGGAGTGGCGACAGTGGGTTGTAGAGATCAAACTTATCTTCGTGTCCAGGTCAAAGAAAGCAAAAATAAAACTTATCTTGGTGTCCTGGTCAAACAAAGCAAAGAACTTATCTTCGTGTCCAGGTCAAACAAAGCACAGAACCGTTTTGACAAAAAAAAAAGAAGCAAAGAACTTATCTTCCAGTCATCGTTCAATCACTTGTCGCCATCACAATTCACAAATCCTTGGATTCGAGTCAGCTGCAATAAGATAACAACGAGTCATTTGTGACCCGTTCCCGCGTGATCAGTGTACTGAAATCCCGTGCTGTATCTCTGTAATTCAGTGACAGCACTCCCTTTAGTCCATCGGAAATGTTAACAATTCAGTACCTACAGATTATTTTTTTGAACGTGCGTGAATTAAACTTTAGTGCCAAACGCACGGCTGTACGCAGCATCATCTCTTTCGCCGCCCCGTCCATCGTTTGCTTGCAGGAGACCAAGCTCGCACTGACTCTATTGTGCTCGACACCCTCGACCCCCAATATGAGGATTTCTATTTCTTTCCAGCCATCAGTTCACGGGGTGGTGTGCTGCTCGCGTGGCGTAGATCGGACGTCTCTCTCCAACCCTTACGTGGGTGAGCACCACGTTACTGTGCTCGTCACTCCCTCCGCCGGAGGCGGTCACTGGTGGATCACCGGCGTGTACAGACCGTAGGAAGATGTGGCTAAGTTGGAATTCCTCGCCGACCTCCACAATGTGTGTGACTCCTGTACGGGCCCGTGGCTCCTCGGTGGCGACTTCCACATGATCACCTCTGCGGCCGACAAGAATAACTCGAACCTCAACCGCCGCATCATGAGCAGGTTCCGACACTTCATCGCTGATGAGGAGCTCCGCGATATGTACCTTCATGGTCGCCGTTACACTTGGTCGAGTGAGCGCGACACGCTGACCCTCGTGCGTAACGACCGTGTCCTTTGCACCTCCGGCTGGGAGACGACGCACCCTCACTGCCTTCTGCACTGCCTCTCCTCCGCCGCATCCGACCACTGCCCGCTGATTGTTGACTGTGTTGCACGCCCGCCTGGTGCGCGGAGATTCCACTTCGAGCGATTCTGGCCGAAGCTAGCCGGATTCCACAGTGTGGTCTCCGAGGCTTGGAACTCGGTCCACCCCGACCCTGACCCCTTCAGGCGCATCGTCGCCCGCATGAAGGCCACTACAAGGAAGTTGCAGAGTTGGAGCTCGCGCACCGTTGGTAACGTGTCTTGGAACTGAAAGTTGCGCAGGAGCTCATCGCCCGTCTCGACACCGCACAGGACATGCGCCCCCTCTCCCCCTCCGAGACGTGGTTGCGTCGCAAACTCGAGGCTTCCTATCTCGGACTTGCCACGCTCGAGCGATCCATTGCATGCCGGAGAGCTCGTCTATCCTGGCTTCGCAACGATGACGCTGTCGTCTCCTCCTTCAAGGTTCATGCCTCGCACCGAAAGCAACATAACTTCATGGCCTCCATCTGTGTGGGCGATCAGACCATCCATGAGCATGATGCCATGGCCGAGGCGGCCTACCTACACTTCTCTGAGGTCCTTGGCAGCGCCAACGCTCGTGACATATCCCTCGACCTCACTCAGCTACATATTGCGCCTCTCGACCTCGCCGACCTCGAGGCCCCCTTCTCCGAGGACGAGATCTGGAACGCCGTCAAGATCTTGCCGGCTGGTAAGGCTCCTGGTCCCGATGGATTCACGGCGGAATTCCTTCGGGCATGCTGGGACATCATCAAGCACGACATCTATGAGGCCTTCGACAAATTCTTCACCTTGAATGGGCGAGGCTTTTAGAAACTTAACAAAGCATTCATCACCTTGCTTCCCAAGCGTGCGGACGCCCAAGCACTTTCTGACTACCGCCCTATCAGCCTTATCCACCTCATCGCGAAGCTATTCGCTAAGGTGTTGTCTCTCAGGCTCGCGCCTCGGCTCGGCGCCATGGTGTCCACCAACCAGAGCGCGTTCATTGCTAGGCGGTGCATCCACAACAACTTCCTCCTTGTGCAACAGACGGCCCGCTTACTGCACAACCTCAAGGTCCCCCGTATGCTCCTCAAGCTCGACATCACTCGGGCCTTCGACAATGTATCCTGGCCGTTCCTCCTGGAGACTCTACAACACCTTGGCTTTGGCGGTCGGTGGCGCGACTGGATCTCGATCCTCCTATCCACTTCATCCACTAGGGTCAGGATCAACGGGCACCCGTGCCCTCCCATCAGCCATGCGTGTGGCCTACGTCAAGGCGACCCAGTCTCTCCGATGCTTTTCACCATTGTCATCGACGTCCTCAACTCCATGCTGCTACGTGGGGTTGAGCTTGGCCTTCTCCAGCGCCTCATGGCGAGTGATACGTCTCCAACGTATCTACTTTTTCTCACTCTTTTGCCCTTGTTTTGGACTCCAATTTGCATGATTTGAATGGAACTAACCCGGACTAACGCTGTTTTCAGCAGAACTACCATGGTGTTGTTTTTGTGCAGAAATAAAAGTTCTCGGAATGGAACGAAACTTTTTGGAGAATTATTTCAGAATATATGAGAATTATTGGAGTCAAAATCCACCGGAAAGGGGGGCCAGGGTGAGCAGCACCCACCAGGGCGCGCCAGACCCCCTGGGCGCGCCCTGGTGGGTTGTGCCCACCTCGTGGCCCCATTGACCCTAATTCCGCCACTATAAATTCCTATTTTCGGAGAAAAAATTCAGAGAAAAAGTTTCATCGCGTTTTACGGTACGAAGCCGCCGCCACCTCCTGTTCTTCATCGGGAGGCCAGATCTGGAGCCCGTTTGGGGCTCCCGAGAGGGGAATCTTCTTCGTCATCACCAACCTTTCTCCATCGCCAACTCCATGATGCTCCCCACCGGGAGTGAGTAATTCCTTCGTAGGCTTGCTGGTCGGTGAGGAGTTGGATGAGATTCATCATGTAATCGAGTTAGTTTTGTTAGGGCTTGATGCCTAGTATCCATTATGTTCTGAGATTGATGTTCCTATGACTTTGCTATGCCTAATGCTTGTCACTAGGGCCCGAGTGCCATGATTTCAGATCTGAACCGTTTAGGTTATCATCTCTATATCCATGTTCTTGATCCGATCTTGCCTAGTCATATGCACCTATTACGTGTTATGATCCGTCAACCCCATAGTGACAATATTTGGGATACTTCGCGGTGATGACCGTAGTTTGAGGAGTTCATGTATTCACCATGTATTAATGCTTTGTTCCTGTTCTCTATTAAAAGGAGGCCTTAATATCCCTTAGTTTCCTTATGGACCCCGCTGCCACGGGAGGGTAGGACAAAAGATGTCATGCAAGTTCTTTTCCATAAGCACGTATGACTATTTACGGAATACATGCCTACATTATATTGACGAACTGGAGCTAGTTCTGTATCGCCCTAGGTTATGACTGTTACATGACGAATATCATCCAACGAGTTCACCGATCCAGTGCCTACGAGCTTTCCACTTATTGTTCTTGCTAAGTTACTATTGTTGCTGCTACTGTTCCAACTGCTACAAAGCTATTGCTACTACTGTTACTGCTACTGTTACTGTCACTACTGCTATCAAACTATCATATTACTGTGCTACTGATCACTCTGCTGCGGATATTTAATCTCCAGGTGTGGTTGAATTGACAACTCAACTGCTAATACTCTCAAGTATTATTTGGCTCCCCTTGTGTCGAATCTATAAATTTGGATTGAATACTCTACCCTCGAAAACTGTTGTGATCCCCTATACTTGTGGGTTATCAAGACCTTTTTCTGGCGCCGTTGCCGGGGAGCATAGCTATATTTGTTGAGTCACTTGGGATTTATATCAATTTATCACTGTGAAGAATCTGAAGGATCCAAAGACTAAGATTTTTCCCTCTAAGACGAGGGGAGGTAAGGAACTGCCATCTAGGTCTAACACCACAACATGCTAGTAATCCTGATATGTCGCAAGTTATTGATGATGCTACCTCTACTATGAATTATGCTATTGATGATGCTAGTACCATGCTTGATGATAATGTGCCACTAGGAGAATTTCTTGATGAACAAATTGCTAGAGCTAAAGAGAATGAAACCACTGAAATTGATGAGATTGCTGAAACTGATGATGACTATGAAACACCTACTAGTCCTAGCTCTCCTAAGTTTGAAATGCCTAAGATACCTGAAGGTTATGTTATGGACGAAGAGATAACTAGAGAAATTCTTTCTTGCAAGGATAGAAACGATCTTAATAAATTGCTACGCAAGTATAAGGAAAAGACTTTGAATGCTAGAATGAAATGTGATCCTAAGTTTGCTACTTCACCTATATTTGTTACCGATAAGGATTATGAGTTCTCTGTCGACCCAGAGTTAATCACTTTGGTTGAATCTGATCCTTTCCATGGCTATGAAACTGAAACTGTAGTGGCACACCTTACTAAGCTGAATGATATAGCCACCCTCTTTGCTCATGATGAGAAGATTCGCTATTATTACATCCTTAAGTTATTTCCATTCTCATTAAAGGGTGATGCTAAGACATGGTACAATACTCTTGCTCCTAGTTGTGCGCGTAGTCCCCAGGATATGATTTACTACTTCTCTGAAAAATATTTTCCTGCTCATAAGAAACAAGCTGCCTTACAGGAAATATTTAACTTTGTGCAAATTGAAGAAGAGAGTCTCCCACAAGCTTGGGGGAGGCTTCTCCAGTTGCTTAATGCTTTGCCTGATCATCCTCTCAAGAAAAATGAAATACTTGATATCGTTTACAATGGACTAACCGATGCTTCTAGGGATTTCCTAGATAGTTGTGCTGGTTGTGTTTTCAGGGAATGAACCGTTGAACAAACTGAGGAATTAGTGAATAACATATTGAAGAATTATGATGATTGGACTCTTCCTGAACCACCGCCTAAACCCACTCCGAAGAAGAGGGGTATCTTATTTCTCAGTCCTGACGATATGCAAGAGGCAAAGAAATCTATGAAGGAAAAAGGTATTAAAGCTGAGGATGTTAAGAATTTGTCACCAATTGAAGAAATACATGGCCTTGACACACCACCACCTCCACAGGTGGTAGAGGTAAATTCTTTATTAAAGTTTAATGAAAGTGACATTCCTCACAATAAACATCCTAGTCAATGCTTATATGAGTTTGACAACTATATTATGAAGCAAGATCATTTCAATGCTCATGTTCTGAAACAATTGAAATATAATTCCGATATGATTGCTCGCTTGAGTGACTTGCTATTTAGAATCAGTAATGATATTAGGGGTGTAGGAAAACATGCCTCTATGGTTCAAACTCATTTAGAACAAGTTGCTAAGTCTCAAAAATAATTGCTTGATGAAATGAATAATTATATGAATGATTTTGCTGCTAGAGTAGTAACTAGAGGAGGTAAAATGACCCAAGAACCACTTTATCCTGAGGGTCATCCTAAAAGAATTGAACAAGACTCTCAGAGAATTAATACTGATGCACCTAGTCCTTCTAAGAAGAAAAAAAAGGAAAATGATAGGACTTTGCATACCTCTATTGAGCCCGAGACACAAAAACCTCCTGATAATAATGATGTCTCTATTTCTGATGCTCAAATTCAGTCTGGTAATGAACATTCACCTAGTGATAATGAAAATGGTAATGATGTTGTTCATGAAGATGCTCAACCTAGCAATGATATAGAACCAGGTAATGATGTTGAAATAGAGCCTGCTGATGATCTTGATAACCCACAGCCTAAAAATAAACGTTATGATAAAAGAGACTTTGTGGCTAGGAAACATAGTAAAGAAAGAGAGCCATGGGTTCAGAAACCCATGCCATTTCAACCTAAGCCATCTAAGAAAAAGGATGATGAAGAATTTGAACGCTTTGCTGAAATGATTTGGCCAGTATTTTTGCGTACCCATTTAACCGATATTTTGAAGATGGCCCCTTATGCAAGGTATATGAAAGACATCATCACAAATAAAAGAAAGATACCGGAAGCTGAAATCTGCACCATGCTTGCTAACTATTCTTTTAAGGACGGAGTGCCTAAAAAACTTGGAGATCCTGGAATACCAACTATACCTTGCTCCATCAAAAGAAACTATGTCAAAACTGTTTTGTGTAATTTGGGAGCCGGTGTTAGTGTTATGCCTTTCTCCTTATATAAAAGACTTGATTTGAATAAGCTCACACCTACCGAGATATCATTGCAAATGGCTAACAAATCAAGGGCCATACCTATCGGTATTTGTGAGGATGTGCCCGTTGTTGTTGCAAATGTTACTATCTTAACAGACTTTGTTATTCTTGAGATGCCCGAGGACGACAACATGTCGATTATCCTTGGTAGACCCTTTCTGAATACTGCATGGGCTGTTATTGATTGCAATAAAAGCAAAGTCACTTTTCATATCAATGGTAATGAGCATACGGTGCACTTTCCGAAGAAACAATTCCAAGTGAATGGTATGAATGTTATTGAAGAATCTCCGACCATCACTATTGGAAGTTTTCAATTACCTCTTCCTACTGCCAAAAAGAAATATGATATACTTATTGTTGGGGATATGCACATCCCCATTGAGGTAACTTAGTGTTTTACGAAAGTTCTTCGGTTTCATGCTAATCGGAAGTGGTTGTTAATAAGACTTGATCAACCTTATTAATGAATCATTTTTGAGAGGTATGAAGTCGATGAATCTAGTAAGCACAACTCTCTGCTCCCACCTTTTATTTTCTGTTTTAGTTAGTTAAATAAAATAAAATGCCATGATTATCCTGTTTTCTGTTTTCCCATGCAATAAAAAAATGACCCAAAAATAAAAATTCTCAGAATGCCCTGAAAATTTAACACGATTTTTTTTCCAAATATTTATGAATTTTTGGTGCAAATAATACCAGAGGGGGGTGCACCTGGTGCCCACAAGACACCAGGGCGCGCCAGCACCCCCAGGCGCACCCTGGTGGGTTGTGGCTCCCACGTGGCCCCCCTCACTTATCTCTTTAGCCCACATCATCCCCTACCTCCAGAAAAAAAATCACCCCAGCCACCATTCTCGTGTTCTTGCTCTCAAACCCGCGGATTTCGATCTCTTTACTCGAAGCTCCGTTTCTGAAACTGTTTGGAGGGATTGCTACTTGGTATGTGACTCCTCCATTGCTCCAATTAGTTTTTCTTTTAGTGGGTTATTTTTAGAGTAATTAGCTACTCTTGGTGCTGCTGTAGAAGAGCTTGCATGTTGAATTCTTAGAGTTCTAAGTAGTTTGAATGCTTAATATGGCCTCTATGCATGCTTAGGAGTACTTGCTAACAATCTTACAAATTTTTGTTGACAAAATTTTTATGGACTAATTTTTTTTCAGAATTTTTATAGGAATAAAAATGCAATTCTTTAGGAGTTCTTCAAGGAGGAGATCCTTGCAAGCCTCATCAAGTGGAAGCTCTGTTCGACAGTCTTATGTTGAACCAAGCGAAAGCTCGATGCGAGATGCCGCCACCAAATCATGCTTGTGGTCGTGCGACGAGTTCATGGAAGGTGCAGGTATTAAGGAGGAATTTGACCAATTTATCCACAACACAGAGCTTGCTCCCTTCATCGCTGATAAGTGTCCCCAACACCTCGAACTCACGAAAACCTTCACAAAGAAATTTAAATATTTTTCTCGTGAGTCTAGTGTTTCATTCAACCTGTATGACCGTTCCTTCACCATGCTGTTAGAAATGTTTAGTGAAGCATGCAAACTTCCATATTGGGGTTCCCTCGACGAACCAACAAAATCTGAATACGAGTCATTTTTAGTTAATCTTTGCGTTGGTGAAGATAGTGGGTAACTCAATGGAGAATTAACAGCATCCATTTCCCATCAGTACAATATTTTGCGCTCTTTAACGGTAAATGTATAGTAGGCAAACAAGACTGTAGTACACTGTGTGCTCATGATTTGAGTCTCTTACACACTGCCATAACTGGGAATAAGGATTATAATCTTGGTGCAATTGTTGCACGGAGGTTGCAGCTCAATGCTGCTAATGGTAATTTTTATGGAGGAATCTATGCCTCCCGTGTAGCGGAGAGATTAAATGTCTCACCATGGCCTAATGACCCCATCTTACCTACTCAGTATTTAGACTTTGATGCTATAAAACGTCATAAGTTCCTTATGGGTAAGGCCACCAACTACACCTATAACTTGAGGTTTAATAAAAAACCTGTTGTGCATGTCGCTTTGCCTTCTCCCGCTCTCTTTGATTTTCTCTACAGGGGAAGATATTATGTCCTTGAGAGTGAAGCCCATGCATACAATGCGGAGGTTGAAGCTGCCGGGAGGGCCGCAGAGTCTGCTCCGAGGGCCTCGATGAGCCATCGCCCAGATTATTATTCATACGGATGGTGATTACCAAGCTAGGCCAAAAGCCTAAGCTTGGGGGAGTACGTATTTCCACCGACATTACATTCATGTTCACACATTTCATTCCAGTTGTCAGTGTTCACACTTTTTCATTGTAATATTCATGCTAGATTTGTTTTATCGCTTTCTTCTTGTGTGTTTGAAAAACTTTGAGAAAATCCAAAAATATTTCCTACTTCTTTTTAGTTTTTCTTTCTAGCTTAGTTTAATTGTAGCATCAAAATAAAACCTAAAAAGATTTCTCGCTTCTTCTTTTATTTGTTGGTAGCTTTCCCGTATAAATAGTTCTTCTCGTTTTTGTTTTTCCTCTTTAATTTGCTTTCTTCAAGAAAAACCAAAAACTCCAAAAATATTTCAGTGTGTTTCTCTGAAATTATTTTCTTTTTACTTGAGTCGTACCTAGGAGAAGACCACAATGAAATTGTTGAGTGGCTCTCATCTGCATTATTGTTTATCTAACAAAGAGCCCATATTACTTTGTCTTCTCCTCTTGAATAAAATGTTTGCAGATTCCAGCTTAGTCCACGGCACTCTTGCACTATTATTATTTTCTTATCATTCGGTCGTGCAAGTGAAAGGCAATAATGACGACATTTGATGAATTGACTGTGGCAGAGAAAAGCGGGTATGAACTCAACTTGTTTTTGTTTTTGTAAATATGTTTAACCTAGTATCCTTGATTCAGCTCATTATGATCAAACATGTTTGCAATGACCATTAGAGATTATAGTTGTTCATGACATGCTTAAGTAGCTAGGAGTGGATAATGATTTATCTTGGGTGTCAACATGCATTAAAATGGTTGTGATGCGGTATGATGATATGGTATCCTCCTCCGAATGTTTCAAGTGGCTTGACTTGGCACATGCTCACGCATGTAGTTGAATCAAAACGAACATAGCCTTCATGATATTTATGTTCATGGTGTCCATATCCTACTCATGCTAGTATTCAATGTTGATTATATGTAATGCATGTTCATGACCGTTTTCGCTCTCTAGCTGGCCGCTTCTCAATCTATTTGCTAGCCTTCACCTGTACTAAGCAGGAATACTGCTTGTGAATCAAAACCCTGAAACCAAGTTATGCCAGATAAGTCCACTATATCTACCTATATGCGGTATTACCCTGCCGTTCCAAATGAAATTTGCATGTGCCATCTCTAAAAATTCAAATGAACATCTGTTTTGTGTGCCTGGACCGCTCATGGACCGACAGGGGGCGATCAGTATCTTCCATGCTAAGCGGGTTATTCTCATGATGAGTGTTTATTCACCTGTCCTTACACGAGAGGGGCGGTAATAGGGATTCCCAGTCCCGAAATCAAAAATTACAAATAATTAAACAAAACTCCCCCAGGAATGTTGTTGGTTTGGACGGTACCCGTGGATACGGCTAGCCGTGGAGTGTGATTGTTGGTGGAGGGGGAGTAAACCTTTACTTTTACCGCTTGGGAACCGCCGCTAATTTGTTTAGCATGGAATATATTGATAACTCTTGGTCGTGACGTTGACAGGAAGGGTGTACCTCCCAAAATTATATCTATCACTGTTTTTAAAGCTTGAGCTCTGGCACCGCTGCAAATCCATGCTTCCCTCTGCGAAGGGACTATCTATTTACTTTTATGTTGAGTCATCGCCTTCTCAAATAAGCGCCAGACCTGAGAGCACTATTGTCATCCTCATGCATTGTGTATAGTTGATGTTGGGTGCAGCATGACTGGATCTTTTCTACCATGAATTACAATGTTTAGTCGCTGCTTGAACTTTGGAGGTGCTCTGCATTTATGTTTTGCGGTCTCAGAAAGGGCTAGCGAGATACCACTATTGTCATATTGTATCATGATTGTTTTGACAAAGTGTTGGCGCTTGAGATATCTTATTATTGCTCGCTAGTTGCTTATGTTATTGTTATGAGTTAATATAATTTCTAAGAGTTATTGCTGGTATGGTTAGTCATAATCTTTGCTGAAAACCTGGGTGCTACTCAAGCATATATATGTAAACAAGAACAAAAGAGTTCATAAAAGTTTATCTTTATCACTTTCAGTTTGCCAACTGAATTGCTTGAGGACAAGCAAAGGTTTAAGCTTGGGGGAGTTGATACATATCCAACGTATCTACTTTTCCTCACTCTTTTGCCCTTGTTTTGGACTCTAATTTGCATGATTTGAATGGAACTAACTCGGACTAACGCTGTTTTCAGCAGAACTACCATGGTGTTGTTTTTGTGCAGAAATAAAAGTTCTCGGAATGGAACGAAACTTTTTGGAGAATTATTTCAGAATATATGAGAATTATTGGAGCCAAAATCCACCCGAAAGGAGGGCCAAGGTGAGCAGCACCCACCAGGGCACGCCAGACCCCCTTGGCGCGCCCTGGTGGGTTGTGCCCACCTCGTGGCCCCACTGACCCTAATTCTGCCACTATAAATTCCTATTTTCGAAGAAAAAATCAGAGAGAAAGTTTCATCGCGTTTTACGATACGGAGCCGCCGCCACCTCCTGTTCTTCATCGGGAGGCCAGATTTGGAGCCCGTTTGGGGCTCCGGAGAGGGGAATCTTTGGTCTTCGTCATCACCAACCTTTCTCCATCGCCAATTCCATGATGCTCCCCATCAGGAGTGAGTAATTCCTTCGTAGGCCATTATGAAGATTCATCATGTAATCGATTTAGTTTTGTTAGGGCTTGATCCCTAGTATCCATTATGTTCTGAGATTGATGTTGCTATGACTTTGCTATGCCTAATGCTTGTCACTAGGGCCCGAGTGCCATGATTTCAGATCTGAACCGTTTATGTTATCATCTCTATATCCATGTTCTTGATCCGATCTTGCCTAGTCATATGCACCTATTACGTGTTATGATCCGTCAACCCCATAGTGACAATATTTGGGATACTTCGCGGTGATGACCGTAGTTTGAGGAGTTCATGTATTCACCATGTGTTAATGCTTTGTTCCGGTTCTCTATTAAAAGGAGGCCTTAATATCCCTTAGTTTCCTTATGGACCCCGCTGCCATGGGAGGGTAGGACAAAAGATGGCATGCAAGTTCTTTTCCATAAGCACGTATGACTATTTACAGAATACATGCCTACATTATATTGACGAACTGGAGCTAGTTCTGTATCGCCCTAGGTTATGACTGTTACATGACGAATATCATCCAACGAGTTCACCGATCCAGTGCCTACGAGATTTCCACTTATTGTTCTCGCTAAGTTACTATTGCTGCTGCTACTGTTCCAACTGCTACAAAGCTATTGCTACTACTGTTACTGCTACTGTTACTGTCACTACTGCTATCAAACTATCATATTATTATGCTACCGATCACTCTGCTGTAGATATTTAATCTCCAGGTGTGGTTGAATTGACAACTCAACTTCTAATACTCTCAAGTATTCTTTGGCTCCCCTTGTGTCAAATCTATAAATTTGGGTTGAATACTCTACCCTCGAAAACTGTTGCGATCCCGTATACTTGTGGGTTATCAGCGAGGCACACAGCATCGAGCATATCCCTTTACGTGGATGACGTCGTCATCTTCTTTCACCCCGACTGTCATGACATTTCGACCGTTTGCGAGCTTCTTCGTGACTTCGGGGATTCTTCAGGCCTCCGCACCAACTTCAACAAATGCTCGGCCACGGACATCCATTGCACTGACGACCACATTATGTCCATCTCATCCTAGATGCAATGCCCGGTGAACCAATTCCCTATCCAATACCTCGGACTGCCACTATCCATCCGCAATCCATCCACCGCGAGCTTCTTGTCAGTCATCCTCAAGCTCGAGCAGAAGCTTCCTACGTGGCGCACCTCTTTGCTCTCCAAGGGAGATCGCCTTGCCCTGGTGAGGCATGTTCTTTGTGCCACCCCGACACACTTCCTCATCGCCATTGCCTTCAACAATTGAACCCTAGAGCAAGTCAACAGGATCATTCGTGGATTCCTTTGGGCCGTGAGCAAATATGCCAATGGAGGCCAGTGCTGTGTCAACTGGCAAAGAGTTTGTAGGCCCCTTTCCCTTGCGGGCACGGCGTCAGAGACCTCCAGCACTCGGGCATCGCCCTGCGTTCGTGGTGGCTATGGCTCCAGCGCACGGACCCCTCACGACCATGGATCCACTTACACATTCCCCACGACCCGGACATCAGCGCCATCTTCCGTGCGTCCACCGAGTGGATCCTTGGCAACGACCACGATTGCATGTTCTGGATGGACCACTGGATCGGTGGACATTATGTGGCCGAGATCGCGCCCCAAGTGCTGGCGCTAATCCCCCGTCGCCATCGCAAATTTAGCATTGTTCAAAAGGGTCTGCATCTTCGATCTTGAGTGCGTGACATCCAGGGTGTGCTTGGTCCGGATGCCATGCTTCAATACCTCGACCTATGGAGACGTGTCCACCACACTCAGCTCTCGGACACTGCGGATGTCCTACGTTGGCGCTGGAATCCCTCAAGAGACTACTTCGCTAGCTCATGTTATCAGGCCCCTTCCTTGGTTCTGAGGAGGACCCGAACTGGAAGCTAACGTGGAAGGCATGGGCACCGCTCCGGATCAAGTTCTTCATTTGGTTGGCGATCCAGGACCGATGCTGGACGGCTGACCGCCTAGCCCGACATGGCCTACCCCATGAGCCTATGTGCGCCTTCTGCGACCAGGAAGGTGAAATGATGCAACACCTAGTGGTCGGCTGCTCCTTTTCGTGGCAAGTATGGCACGAGATCCTAGGATGGGTTCGCTCCACGGCCGACCTTCCATTCGGCGACGTGAATTTCCAATCCTGGAGGGCTAGTCATCGACCGCGCTTCCACGCCAGCTCGCAAAGGACTGGCCTCCCTCATTACCCTCACGGCTTGATGGCTTTGGAAGCATCGCAACGACTACATCTTCAACGGCGACCAACCTTCGGTCACCTGCCAATCCTCCATCATCAAAGACAAGGCGCGCCTCTGGGCGCTCTATCAATCTAGGGGACGAGCAACACCATCTGTTTGCTCTACACTCGCTACCATGCCCTCGTGCGTACATGGCTTAGCGAGTGCATGTAATCTCATGTTGTAAACACTCCTCTTTCTGTCAATGAAAAGATACGAACCTTTGCATATTCGCGAAAAAGAAGAAATGTTAAAATCTGATGTCACTTTTTTTAACTTTTTTGAAATATAGTGCCCGATAATGCGAGTTGATGGGTCACCCTCTATAGCTCTCCTCTCCAGATCCAGGTTGATGGGTCACCGTCGTTAGATAGAACTATGTGATTTCTATGTAAAATTTGTGCATACGAGGTGTCCTCCAAATTGAACAATACCATGGAGACACACCTTTCTACAACGGGTTATTTAGTCCACGACAACGCGTGCGGGCTACATATAATGTGTAGACCAACATTGAGTGAATGAATCAATCGACAAGTTGAGCAAGAGGAAGTAAAACTTACGATCTCGTCCTCTGTCGCGTGCAATGGACACCATGCCTCCAGCTGACGAACCACATTACAAAACTATGTGACTCTGATTTAGATAGCATGCCAGCGATACGACAACGACTTCACGTTGTGTGGTTGAATGATGTACATATCGTAGGGCGCAATGTGTGTTTGTGCATGAAACGTTGCATGCAGTAGTTCCCAAAAGGGGCCCCTCTGGTCCTGCCTACGAAATCTGCAGATACGGCCAGCCACGCATCACATAACAACTCATCCTCCATGGCCGAGTAGCTCACCATCCTTCGAACTCGTAAAAATGACACAACATTTGAAAATAAGCTTAATGGCATTTGGCCGAACACATGTCGGGCGTGGTTACCGCCATGGAGGTCGTCGACACGGGGTGGAGTGTACCTAGGTACAAACGGCTTCAGGGTGGAAAGCTCAGTTGTAATGGCGAGCGGGTGTGTTGTGTTGGTTGCGGACGTCCGACAATACCTCTGTGGTGGCCGGAGACGTACAAGGAGCGGCGACGAAGGTGGAGGGTGCGGATGCAAAGCAAGGGTGAGAAGGGCGGAGTGCAAGGAAATGGGACCGGGAGGGGCGATTGGGTGGACCAGGGGTAGATAACGACATTTCATGTGTCCGGACTCCCGCAAAGCTCCTCACGTTTTTCTCCAATTTACGGGAGAAATCATGTACAGACCGGGGCGTGGACTGATACATCTCCAATGTATCTATAATTTTTGCTTGTTCCATGCTGTTATATTATCATTCTTGGATGTTTTACAATTATTTTATAACAACTTTCTATCATTTTTTGGGACTAACCTATTGACATAGTGCCAAAGTGCCAGTTGCTGTTTTTGCTTGTTTTTTACTTCGCGGAAAATCAATACCAAATGGAGTCCAATCGCGACGAAACGTTTTGGAGATTTTTTCTGGACCAGAAGACACCCAGTGGGCCAAAGAACTACCGGAGAGATGGGCCGTGGAGACCACAACCCACCAGGGCGCGCCAAGGGGGCCCCGGCGTGCCCTGATGGGTTGTGCCCTCCTCGGCCCCCTTCCGCACTGCCTCTGATGCCTATAAATTCCTAAATATTCCAAAAACCCTAGGGGAGTCGACGAAACACAATTCCAGCTGCCGCAAGTTCTAGAACCGCGAGATCCAATCTAAACACCATCATGGAGGGGTTCATCTTCCTCATAGGTGCCTCTCCGATGATGCGTGAGTAGTCCACCATAGACCTACGGGTCCGTAGGCAGTAGCTAGATGGATTCTTCTCTCTCTCTCTTATGATTCTCAATACAATGGTCTCTTGGAGATCTATTTGATGTAAACTTTGCGGTGTGTTTGTTGGGATCCGATGAATTTTGAGTTCATGATCAGTTTCTATCCATGAATATTATTTGAGTCTTCTTTGATCTCTTATATGCATGATTACTTATAGCCTCGTATTTCTTCTCCGATTTTTTGGTTTAGTTAGGCCGACTAGATCGATTTTTCTTTCCATGGGAAGAGGTGCTTTGTGATGGGTTCGATCTTGCGGTGTTCTTTCGCAGTGACAGAAGGGGCAGCAAGACACGCATGTATCGTTGCTATTAAGGATAACAAGATGGGGTCTATTCCTACATGAATAGATCTTGTCTACATCATGTCATCATTCTTATTGCATTACTCCGTTTTTCCATGAACTTAATACACTAGATGCATGCTGGATAGCGGTCGATGTGTGGACTAATAGAGGTAGATGCAGGCAGGAGTCGGTCTATCTATCTTGGACGTGATGCCTATATAATTATCATCGCCTTGGATATCGTCATGACTATTCGATTTTCTATCAATTGCCCAACAGTAATTTGTTCACCCACCGTGCGCTTTACTCATGAGATAAGCCACTAGTGAACCCTACGGCCCCCGGGTCTACTTTTCCATCATATTGCTTTCCGATCTACATTTTTGCACTCTTTGTTTTCAGATCTACAAAACCAAAAACCCAAAAATATATTTTTGCATATTTACTCTTTTTATTTGTGTTCTTGAGAGATCTATCTTTCCTATCTATCACTACCTAATCTATCTTATTACCGTAGAGTGATTGACAACCTCTCTTTCGCGTCGGGTTGCAAGTATTTGTTGTTTGTGTGCAGGTGCTGCTTATTGGGTGGCGGTGATCCTCCTACTGGTTCCATAACCTTGGTTTCATAACTGAGGGAAATACTTACCGTCGCTGTGCTGCATCATCCCTTCCTCTTTGGGGAAATACCGACGCAGTCTCAAGCCACGTCAAAGGAATTTCTGGTGCCGTTGCCGGGGAGGAAGCGATCTCTTATACGTGCCTATCGTAGGCGCCGAGGGGACTCCACCATCATCTACCAGGTTCCTAATCACAAATCTCATCTCCTTGCAATTACATTATTTGCCATTTGCATCTCGTTTTCTCTCCCCCACTTCACAAATTTGCCGTTGTATCCGCCCTCTTTTTCGTTCGCCCTTTTTCTTGCCGGATCTCTTCCTTGTTTGCAATCTTGTTTGCGTAGTCACGATGACTCAAGAGAACACCAAGTTGTGTGATTTTTCCAATACTAATAACAATGATTTTATTAGTACGCCTATTGCTCCTCCCGCCACTAGTGCGGAGTCTTGTGATATTAATGTCGCTTTGTTGAATCTTGTCATGAAAGATCAATTTGCCGGTACTCCTAATGAGGATGCCGCGTCCCATCTAAACACGTTCGTAGAATTGTGTGATATGCAAAAGAAAAAAGATGTGGACAATGATATTGTTAAGTTGAAACTATTTCCTTTCTCCTTGCGGGATCATGCAAAAATTTGGTTTTCCTCTTTGCCTCGCAATAGTATCGATTTTTGGAATAAGTGCAAGGATGCTTTTATCACTAAGTATTTTCCGCCCGCGAAAATTATTTCCCTTAGGACGCAATTCATGAATTTTAAGCAACTTCAGCATGAACATGTTGCACAATCTTGGGAAAGAATGAAGTTGATGCTAAGAAATTGTCCTACTCAAGGTTTAAATCTTTGGATGATCATACAAATTTTTTATGCGGGATTGAATTTTGTCTCTAGAAATCTTTTAGATTCCGCCGCGGGTGGTACTTTTATGGAGATTACTTTGGGTGAAGCTACTAAATTTCTAGATAATATCGTGGCTAATTATTCTCAATGGCATACCGAAAGAGCACCTACTAGTAAAAAAGTTAATTTGGTAGAGGAAATTAGTACTTTGAGTGATAAAGTTGATGCTTTGATGAAATTGGTTGCTAGTAAAAATGCTCCTATTGATCTTAATGATGTGCCTTTATCTACTTTGATTGAGCAAAATAGTGATTCCGTAGATGTGAATTTTGTCTCTCGAAACAATTTCAATAACAATGCTTATAGAGGTAATTTTAATCCTAGGCCTTTTTCTGAAAATTCCTCTAATAATTATGGTAATTCCTATGGCAATTCTTCCTACAATAATAATAGGAACACCTCTGATCTTGAGAGTAATATTAAAGAATTTATCAATGCGCAAAAGGCTTTCAATACTACGATAGAGGAAAACTTAAATAAAATTGATGATATGTCTAGAAGCATTGATAGAATTTCTCATGATGTTGAAAATCTCAAGTTGAAAGCTTTTGTGCCTAAGATTGATGAATCTATTAAAGCTTTATATGTCTCTATGGATGAAAGTAAGAAAAGAACCGCTATGCTTAGAGCTAAAAGAGAAATATTAGAAAAATCGTTTTCTAGTGATTGCCTTCGCAAAAAGATGAAGATCTTAAAGTGATTGGTGTTTCTTCTATTGATTCCTTGTTTAGTAATGTTAAAATTGATAATGAAGGGACTGAAGTAGAGTCAAGTTTAGCTAGAAGGCGTCCCAATAATTTGGAGGGTGAAAATCTTGATGAAATTTTTGATAAAAGTGGGTTTGAAGAGGTCAAAACTTTAACTAGTGATGTACCCACTATCTTGGATTGCAAAGACTTTAATTATGATAGTTGCTCTTTGATTGAATGTATTTCTTTGTTGCAATCCATGTTGAATTCACCGCATGCTTATGAGCAAAATAAAGCTTTTACTAAACATATCGTTGATGCCATGATGAAATCTTTTGAAGAAAAGTTGGAGTTGGAGATTTCTATTCCCAGAAAATTACATGATGAGTTGGAACCTACCATTAAGGTCAAGATTAAAAATTATGAATGCTTTGCTTTGTGTGATTTGGGTGCTAGTGTTTCCACGATTCCGAAATCTCTATGTCATGTGCTTGGTCTTACCAATATTGAAGAATGTTCTCTTAATTTGCACTTGGCGGATTCTACTATTAAAAAGCCTTTGGGAAGAATTAATGATGTTATTATTCTTGCAAATAGGAACTATGTGCCTATTTATTTTATTGTTCTTGATATTGATTGCTATCTGTCTTGTCCCATTATACTTGGTAGACCGTTTTTACGCACTATAGGTGACGTGATTGATATGAAAGAAGGCAATATTCGTTTTCAATTTCCCTTAAGAAAGGGTATGGAACACTTCCCTAGAACAATAATTAAGCCACCATATGAATCAATCATGAGGGCATCCTATGGATCCAAAACCAAAGATGACAATACTTGAACCTATCCATTATGCCTAGCTAGGGGCGTGAAACGATAGCGCTTGTTGGGAGGCAACCCAATGAACAAATATTTTTTTGCTTTTTCCTTTATGTTTTTGAGTGTTTAAACAATTATGCCTCTGTTATGATTGTGTTTTTATGGTTTATTTAGTGTTTGTGCCAAGTAAAGCCTTTAGGATGATTCATAGGATGAGTAGAAGTGATGCTGAATCTGAAACTGAAACTTTGCATCCAGTATATGAATTTTCATGTTTTTCTGGAACGTGATATTGAGCTGAAATTTTAACACAGTGTTGCTATACAAATTCCTTACGTTTTCCTATTTTTTCCGAATTTTTAGAGTTACATAAGTATGGTTAGAGTACAGATTACTACAGACTGTTCTGTTTAAGACAGATTCTATTTTCGTTGCATTGTGTGCTTGTTTTGATGAATCTATGGGTTATATTGAAGGGTATGAGCCATGGTAAAGTTAAAATACAGTAGGTATAATGCAATAATAAAATATGAATAGGTTTGCAACAGTACCTAAAGTAGTGATTTGCTTTATTATACTAACGGATCTCATGAAGATTTTGTTGAGTTTTGTGTGATTGAAGTTTTCAAGTTTTGGGTGAGATCACGATGGATGAAGGAATAAGGAGTGATAAAAGCCTAAGCTTGGGGATGCTACCGCACCTCCAAGATATATCCAAAGAGAAACAAGCAACTAAGCTTGGGGATGCCCCCGAGTGGCATCCCCTCTTTCTTCTAACGACCATCGGTATTTTACTTGGAGCTATATTTTTATTCGTCACATATCATGAGTTTTGCTTGGAGAGTCTTGTATCTTTGCTTGCTTTGTTTGTTAGTTTTTCCTTTGTATCCTTGCTGGACACACCTATTTGAGAAAGCCAAAATCATGCTATGATTTGTTAGAATTGCTCTATATGCTTCACTTAAACTTTTTGAGCTATAGAATTGCTCTAGTGCTTCACTTATATCTTTTTGAGCACGGTGTGCTTGGAATTTTTTTGTAGAAATACTCTCATGCTTCACTTAGATTAATTTGAGAGTTAGTAAATTTTGAAGAAATCCTCTCATGCTTCACTTATACCTTTTTGAGAGATGAAATTTTTATGCTCATGTGCTTCACTTAAATTTGTTTGAGCTTGCCAAAAAGCAACGACAATATATGAAACTAGTCCCAAAGTGGTAGATATTTAAGGAGGATATAATAAAAACTTTCATGAAGATCATTGGACAAATTAAACTTCATTCCTTTTAATAGTTTTGAAAAAAGATGATAGTAATATGTGAGTCATGTTAGTAAGTGAAGCATCAACTAGGGGGCACTATGATCGTACTTGAGCATTGGGCATAGCTAATATTTTAGTGTGTTTCATGAATGGATCAATGATTGAGCATGATGGGCTAGGGATAACTTTCTTTAGTGTTGATATTTTGAAGGACATGGTTGCTTGTTGACATGCTTGAGTATTGAAGTCATTATGTTAAAACTATACTATTGCTTTGAATCATTATAAGTCCAAATGTCCATGCTATAGAAAAGAAAAGAATGTGATGAACATGTTAGGCAGCATTCCACATCAAAAATTCTGTTTTTATCATTTACCTACTCGAGGACGAGTAGGAATTAAGCTTGGGGATGCTGATACGTCTCCAACGTATCTATAATTTTTGCTTGTTCCATGCTGTTATATTATCATTCTTGGATGTTTTACAATCATTTTATAACAACTTTATATCATTTTTTGGGACTAACCTATTGACATAGTGCCAGTTGCTATTTTTGCTCGTTTTTTACTTCGCAGAAAATAAATACCAAACGGAGTCCAATAGCGACGAAACTTTTTGGAGATTTTTTCTGAACCAGAAGACACCCAGTGGGCCAAAGAACTGCCGAAGAGGTGGGCCGTGGAGACCACAACCCACCAGGGCGCGCCAGGGGGGCCCCGGCGCGCCGTGATGGGTTGTGCCCTCCTCGGCCACCTTCCGCACCGCCTCTGATGCCTATAAATTCCCAAATATTCCAAAAACCCTAGGGGAGTCGATGAAACACAATTCCAGCCGCCGCAAGTTCCAGACCGCGAGATCCAATCTATACACCATCACGGAGGGGTTCATCTTCCTCATAGGTGCCTCTCCGATGATGCGTGAGTAGTCCACCATAGACCTATGGGTCCGTAGGCAGTAGCTAGATGGCTTCTTCTCTCTCTCTTATGATTCTCAATACAATGGTCTCTTGGAGATCTATTTGATGTAAACTTTTGCGGTGTGTTTGTTGGGATCCGATGAATTTTGAGTTCATGATCAGTTTCTATCCATGAATATTATTTGAGTCTTCTTTGATCTCTTATATGCATGATTACTTATAGCCTCGTATTTATTCCCCGAATTTTTGGTTTAGTTAGGCCGACTAGATCGATTTTTCTTGCCATGGGAAGAGGTGCTTTGTGATGGGTTCGATCTTGCGGTGTTCTTTCCCAGTGACAGAAGGGGCAGCAAGACACGCATGTATCGTTGCTATTAAGGATAACAAGATGGGGTCTATTCCTACATGAATAGATCTTGTCTACATCATGTCATCGTTCTTATTGCATTACTCCGTTTTTCCATGAACTTAATACACTAGATGCATGCTGGATAGCGGTCGATGTGTGGAGTAATAGAGGTAGATGCAGGCAAGAGTCGATCTATCTATCTTGGACGTGATGCCTATATAATGATCATCGCCTTGGATATCCTCATGACTATTCGATTTTCTATCAATTGCCCAACAGTAATTTGTTCACCCACCGTGCGCTATACTCATGAGAGAAGCCACTAGTGAACCCTACGGCCCCCGGGTCTACTTTTCCATCATATTGCTTTCCGATCTACGTTTTTGCACTCTTTATTTTCAGATCTACAAAACCAAAAACCCAAAAATATATTGCTGCATATTTACTCTTTTTATTTGTGGTCTTGAGAGATCTATCTCTCCTATCTATCACTACCTAATCTATCTTATTACTGTAGAGAGATTGACAACCTCTCTTTCGCGTCGGGTTGCAAGTATTTGTTGTTTGTGTGCAGGTGCTGCTTATTGGGTGACGGTAATCCTCCTACTGGTTCCATAACCTTGGTTTCATAACTGAGGGAAATACTTACCGTCGTTGTGCTGCATCATCCCTTCCTCTTTGGGGAAATACCGACGCAGTCTCAAGCCACGTCATGGACCGATACACGACCGCATTGGATGGCTTCCGCGGTCCAGACAGCGCGGTCCACACGGTTGCTGTAGGTTTCCAGGTCCACATTGAGATGCCCTTAACCAGACAAAATTATCCCAGGTTAGCTTGACCCCATTCCATGCCTGCTCCCCGATTCATGTATTAGTTTGGTTTGTTGCGGCGGTAGCCGGAGGTTTAATAGTATCAGATTAGCAGCTGACCAGCTGGTTGGAATATCCATCCGGGGTGTCATTTTTGCAAGTGGGGTTGGTTTGTGTCGCGGTCCGGACACTGTAACACCACAAAAAAATTACTTTGGCTAAATCAATTTTTCTTTTTCCTAAAAAGAAATGCTTGGATTTTTAATCATGGCTTTTCTAGTTTTTCCTTTATTTTTGAAATTTATCTTAAAATATCTCATTTAAAACTTTGAAGCTTTCATTTGGTTTCAGGTTTGTGGATCTTATTTCAACAATTATTTAAAAAGATTTTTAAAGAATTAGGAAGGGATCTTCTTTGAAATAAATTGCCTAATTATTTTCTTCTGAAAACTAGAAATATTTGTTAAACTCAAACCATCATTTCAAAATAATCTCACCAGCACTTACCCTGCCCTAGGACAGAACTCAAACTCCATTCTTCTCTCACAAAAATTTCTTTCAGTATTCAAAATTATTTTTAGATCAAAATTTCTATAAATCTTGACCCTCTTAGAATTGCAAAGGAACTTTATTTTCCTTAGCACTTCTGGCCTCACCAAAATTACCAGAGCCAGATCTCAGTACCTATATTCAATTTCTTCAAAAACATTCAAGTCCCAAGTTCAAATAATTCAAATTTCATTCATATTCAAATTTCATTTGAATGAAATTTGGACCAGATTTAGATTTCTTGCTCAAAACCATACCTCTCCTGCTCCAAAAATTCAATTTTTTTACAGTAGCTCACAATTGCATGAGAGAGCCTCCACAACAATTTTAGAATTTATCAAAATTGCCTAAGTACAATTAGCATTCTGTCGAGCACCTTGCATGCAAGAATCTGAGGGAAACCAAAAATTGGGCAAAACCCATAGTGGCTCTGCCCAATTCTCTCCTAGCCATCGATACCTCACCTGAGGACCCCCTCTCGCCAGTCTCTCCACGCCGATAGGCGGGTGGTAGGCCCGTGCAACAGCCGCCGACCACAACAGCAGTGGACTGAGCCGTCACTTTGGCCACCGGCGAAGTAACCTCGCTCCGCAGTGTCCATGGCCTTCTCTGCCTCCACGCGGCACCACCACCCAACACCGGAGCACAGTCTAGCCGCCCAGCCCCCACCTGCCAATAACCGGAGCCAGCGTCGTCCACCATTGCCGTACATGAACCCCCCTGTAGAGAGGGCAGTGGAACTTGGATTCGAGCACGCCGATGATTCCAGGGTGTTCCACCGACCATACCTACGGCCACCAACCACGCCCACCGCCCCTGGCTACCTCCGACGACCGCCATTACTTCGGCATGATTCAAACCTCGTCGGACACCGTCGAGACGCCTATAAAAGGGCACCCTGGGCCTCGTTTTCACTCACTCCACGCTCACTCACTCCACCTCCCAAATTGATCAGTAGGATCCTAGAGCTTCCATTCGTGTGACCCGCACGTCAATTTGACGGTTGCATGTCCCTCTATTGAGATCCGTCATCACCCGAAGATGCCGTCCACCGGAGTTGACGTTGTTGTCGTAGTAGTGCTCGCCGGCGACCAACTCCACCACCCACCGATGTCGAAGGATCCGCCGAGCATGCCTGCACCCTTGCCACCACCCAGTCCGCCGTCGATTGCCGCCGGTGACCCACCCCCCTCTTTGTTCATTGCCAAAAAATTCAAACCTAATGGGTGGGACCCATCCGTGAGGGACTTATTCTTTTCCGCCTAAAATCACTGGCGTATTTGCCAGAGTACGTCCCTAATGGAAGGCGTATTTTATTCCGAAATGTTTTCTGTTATAACTAAAAGGACCATGTAGTAGTTATTTTAATTATAGAGAGGTCCCTGGTTTTAGAACTATCACAACTTTTTAACCACAAATCATTTTCAATTAATTATTTTTCTGAAAATTTTATTTTTTTATTCTAGTTTTTTTATAGGATTTATTTGAAAATATTTTGGGAATTGTTTTTGTACTGCAATAAAATTTATGTGGGATCTCTAAATTCTTGTTTTATAGGAAACGAAGGGGAACCATTGTTGAAGATATTGCGGGATCGTCTTACGACTACGTTGAATGAGGCAAGCATGTTTGAACCTTGGATATGGTGTTTGCATACATGTTTGGTTACATAAATCCCTATGGCGTGTAGTACATAGTAATAATAATATGGTCATATATATTACATGCATAAATACTATGATAAATGATGAAAACCCGTGGAGTTTATATGATACACTTTGACAACCGGATCACGTTGTGACATGAGAAGTCTTGGTCTAGACATGTTGGAGCATGCCAGTTTGTTGGTAATATAGTAACCTCCAGTGTCGGCATAGATCGAGTCTTGTACCGGTAATACCAAAATATTTCAGTGCTGCCACATGTCTCCCGCAAGGGGGTATGATTTGGTAAGTCGCTACCCCCTTCCCATATACACACCACATAGTGCGGCCGCAACGAGGGTTCCATGGCCCTGGAATAATGCCATTTATCGGGTCAGGGGGCATGGGTGTGTCCGGCAGAGGCCGAGAGGGGGGTACCCCTTGTTATTGCGCGCATTATAATTTTTTTATCCCATGCTATTCGAGGCGTTGTCCTCCCCATCTTAGGGTTTTTCTTGAATGATTCCTTGGGTGATTCCGGGTATTGGGAAGGTTAAACGGGTGTGTACTGGTTAGGTGTGTTTAATTCCCATAGACCGTAATTGGAATTAGTCAACATCTCGGTGTTGGCTAAAGAAATCCTTTACTTGTGGGCAAAGAGTATGACCACTGCAGAGTCTAACCTATTCGAATAGATGTGTCCACGGTCAAGGACGTTGGGTTGAAAGGGTCAAGTGTCATTCTTTGGAGGATATGCTAATTAAAAGAACAATCAGTGTGATCACCAGAAATAGTAATGATGATGCTATGGACTAACCCTTTCTCTTATATGAAATGTTGAGTATCACCTGGGAAGGTTCTACCTCTTGGATACTCATGTTATTACTTTCTTTATAAACCCTTTATGTGGTGTCGCTTCAGACGCCTGACTGCGGCATGCACTGCAAGACCTTTCGACACGTCGCTTCTGACACCCGACTGGCATTTATTTTCCTTTGGATCCTCGGGAGGTCTACCGCCCGAAGTTCCATTTAATCATTTACTAAGATTATTCTGGGAAGGTTCTACCTCCTAAGAATCGATATTTAAAATCATTTAACTGACCTTATCATACCTTATTATCTATATGGATATTCATTTAATTTAATCTAACATGATCATATGTATTCCGGCTGCATTTGGTATATCTTTTGTCCAAACTGTCTTGCGAGTACATTCAAAGTACTCACCTGGCTTGTTGATTTGGCCAGATTAGAAAGAAGGCGATCTTAGGGATGAAGAGTACGCTAGTGAGTTCGACGTCTAGAGGAGACCCAGACAGTCGTCCCGTGGTCACGGAGTCTACCACATGTACTATACACCGATGCTTCCGCTACAAGAATAAAATAGCCAAACCTCACATTGATGCTTCACTTATCTTATTGTATCGGAGTCATATCACCACCACTCGATTGTGATATAACTGCCACCGTAGTATATTGGCGAATCAATAGTACTAACTCCACACCACTGTCATATATCCGCCACTCTCAAATATTGGCGACTCTAGAATAAGCTGTTGAGCACCTCATCTCAACCATGTAAGATATTATGTACTACTGGTTATCTGTATGAAAGATTGTGTGCCAGTTTTAAATTGATCTTGGGCTAGTTTGACATAAGGGATATTTCTAGAAAATATTTTATTCGTAAACCGGTCCTGACAACTTTGGTATTAGACCACGCTGACTGTAGGAAGCCCCTAGGTGCAATTGCTAGCAGCAGAGTCAGTTCTATCTAATTTTAGCAGCATCACATGCATCGTAGAAAATTTTCCTTAGTCATCATATATTTATGATATGAGTATTTGTATTTTTGTCTACTGTTGTAGATGGCTAGCGGTAACTTCCCATCCCAGGTTTTCGCCAATGGGCCTACATGGTTTTCCTGTCTTCTCGCCATCATCGCCAGGGTCGCGATCGGGTCTCCGAGCCGTCTCGAGTACACCATCTATCCCGACAGGATTACCAACACTCTGACTATGTACCAGGCTTCGGTATAAATTTTCAGGGTGGATGTGGTGAGCCTCGCAACCTTGGATTCGTAGGGAGAGATGCCTATTGAGAGGCATGATTTTTAGATGGCTGCCCGAGAGGCCATTGCCGGCCTCAGGGACATACTTCCAGTGATGCAGACATGTCCTTACCACTATCTTCCATGCCATGTCCCCTACACTAGCCACTATGCATTTTCTTGCATCGTGGGAGAGAAAGAGGAGGCGATAGAGCCCCTCATCTAGTACATCAAGGCTCTAGAGACAGCTTTCGTCTCGTTGGTTGATGACTACATCGCCACACGGATATACTTAGCTCGTGCGAGGGTTCCTCGTAGGAGTGGGTTCCATCCTCCTACACCACCACGCGCTATTCGCGCTCTCGTTCCACTATATGAGTCTCTTATCCTTTCCACGGGTCGACGCACATCCACTAGTGAGGAGTTTAGTCACATGATTGCTCCCACCACTGTCGGAGCTGCATCACCTATCAACACCGTGTTGCCACTGATAGGCATGCTGACACCAGCTCCCTGGATGGAGACCATTTCCGAGGAGATCGAATCTTCAGCACCCCGTCTGGGACTTACTCTCGGCAGGCGACATTCCCGCCAAGCCAAGACAGTAGGCTGGGCAACAATGTAGTAGTTACCTTATAAGAGAGTGTAGCTTTGTATAACATATTTGTTTTATGTTTCTTTTCGTTTAAGCTTGGAGAGCAGTAGATCGTTGATCGCATCATATTAGTGATACGTCTCCAACGTATCTATAATTTTTTATTGTTCCATGCTATAGTATTATCATTCTAGGATGCTTTTTGGGTGATTATTTACCAATCCATATTATTTTTGAGCACTAACCTATTAACCCAGTGCCTAGTGCCAGTTGCTGTTTTCTGCATGTTTTTGAACTTTCATGTTTACAGTACCAAACAAAGTCCAATTGCCCCGAAACTTTTTTATGATTTTTTCTGGACCAAAAGAAGACCTGGAAGCTTCGGGGGAGGCCGGAGGCTCCACGAGGGAGCCAACACACAACAGGGCGCGCCCAGGGGGTGGTCGCGCCCTGTTATGTGGTGGCCCCCTCGGGCGTCTCCCGGCGCGCCTCTCCGGCCTATAAATTCGAATAAATTCCAAAAACCCTAGGGAGCCTCTTGAAACACTTTTCCCGCCGCCGCAAGTCTCTGGTCCGCCGTGTGCCCATCTGGAGCCCTGTTCCTGTGCCCTTCCGGAAGGGGGGATAGATCATGGAGGGCCTCTACATCAACCTTGCTGCTCCCATGGTGATGTGTGAGTAGTTCCCAACCGACCTACGGGTCCGTCGTTAGTACCTAGATGGCTATCTCTCTCTCTTAATCTTCAATACAAAGTTCACCGCATCTTCGCGGTGATCTATTCGATGTAATCACTTTGTGCGGTGCGTTTGTTGGGATCCGATGAATTGTGGGTTTATGTTAAGATTATTCATGAAAAAGATTTGAGTCTTCTCTGATTTCTATTATGATTCTTATTTGCATGATTATTATAGCTTTGAACATCTCTCCGATCTATTGAAATAGTTTGGCCAACTAGATTGATATTTCTTCAGTGAGAGGGGTGCGTTGTAGTGGGTTCAAGCTGACGGGTTTCTATATCCAGTGAAAGATGGGGACAAGAGACGTCTTTGTGTTGATTTAATTCTCTTTGTCTACATCATCTCATTGTTCTCCAAGAATTACTCTGTTTTACTCAATACTCTAGATGCATGCTGGATATCGGTCGACGGGTGGAGTTATAGTAAGAGAAGCCACTAGACAACACTACGACCCCCGGGTCTATTCACTTATAAATTTACAAAAGCTTTCAATACCTTGCTGCCATTTATTTGTTTTTATTTTATTTTGCAATTTATAATATTCAACTATCATCTACATACTTCACTAGCTTGCAAATAACGAGTCCAAGGGGATTGACAACCCTCTTGCCCGCGTTGGGTGCAAGTGTTTGCTTCTTTGTGTGCAGTCGCTGAAGACGGGGGTTGCGTGCTACTCCTATTGGTTCGATAAACCTTGGTTCTCCACTGAGGGAAATACTTATCTATACTGTGTTGCATCACCCATTCCTCTTCACGGAAAACCCAACGCAGATCACAAGTATCAGGAACGATTTCTGGCGTCGTTGCCGGGGAGTATCACCAACCTACTATCAAGTAACTTCAGACGAATTGTCATTCACTTGTTCTACTTTTTATTTTATGATATATTTTATTTGTTTCATAAAAATAAAAAAATACAAAAATATTTATCTTTGCTAGTTGTTAGTTTACTTCTTTGCATGTTACTATGGCTAGTTCCCCTCCGGACATGCCTCACGCTCCTTACTTGGGAGAGGGTTCTCCAATCTTGGATTTTAAGCAATAGGGCGATGAGTCCCTTAAAGAATCTTGGGATAGATTACTAGGGATACAAATGAGAGCTAACCCCAAAATTCATATCAAACTACATCTCAGAAGTTTTTATGTTGGTCTATCTTTATCTCATCGACGTGTCTTGGATTCTATGTTCGAAAAAGATTTCCTTGGGAATAATGCTTTTGACACCTATGAAAAGATGAAAAACATATTTGGACAACCAAAAATAGAAACAATTGAATCAACCATATTGGTGTGCTTCTGTCAAACCGAGTTAATAAAAGAAACTAAAGCCATTATGGAAACCAGATTTAAAGGGTTATTCAACATGTCTACTAAAATCAATGGGAACATAGTAATGCAAAATAGGAGATTTGACACTATGGACCAAAAGATTGATGCTCTCAGTATTTTGAAAGATGAAATGAGAATTCTCAATAACAAGTTTGAACAAGTTGTTCTTAGTGTCAAAGATGACAACACTTGAAACTATGCATTATGCCTAGCTAGGGGCGTAAAACAATAGCGCTAGTAGGGAGGCAACCCAATAGTTATCTTTAATTTTGCTTTTTTACTTTATGTTTGTTTTTGATAACATGATTATTTCCTATGTAATTATTGTGTTTTTATGTTTAAATTAGTGTTTGTGCCAAGTAAAGCCTTTGGGATGACTCACAAGATGAGTAGAATTGATATAGTGCAAAAACAGAAACTTTATCATCCACTGCAGTATTTCTCTGATTTTACTGGAACATCTTTTTGATCTGAATTTTTTACACAGTATGTATACACAAATTCTTCAGGTTTTAATAATTTTTCAGAATTTTTGGAGTTACATAAGTATAGATTCTCTACAGATCTTTACAGACTGTTCTGTTTTAGACATATTCTGTTTTTGCTTGCATAGTCTGCTTGTGTTGATGATGCTATGGATTGTATCGGGGGGTATAAGCCATGGAGAAGTTAGAATACATCACCTTATGCAATAATAAAATAATAATTAATTTACAACAATACTTAAAGTATTTGATATGTTTTCTATACTAACGGATCTCACGAAGGTTTTGTTGAGTTTTGTGTGCTGAAGTTGCAAGTTTTGGGTGCTATCACGATAGATGAAGGAATAAGGAGCGGAAAGAGCCTAAGATTGGGGATTACCAAGGCACACCAAGGTAATATTCAAGGAAGACTCAAGCGTCTAAGATTGGGGATGCCCAGGAAGGCATCCCCTCTTTCGTCTCAATTCATCGGTATGTCATTTGGAGCTATATTTTTATTCATCACATCATATGAGTTTTGCTTGGAGCGTCGTTTGCTTTAGTTTGCTGTTTGTTTTTGCTTTTACACAATCATTGTTTGCTGGAAACACCCACTTGAGAGAGACAAAATATCATCATAATTTGTTAGAATACTCTTTGAGCTTCAGTTATTTCTTTTGAGCTTAGCAGTTGCTCTAGCACTTCACTTATATCTTTTAGAGCACGGTGGCATATAGATTTTATAGAAATAATTGCACTCTCGTTCTTCACTTATATTTGTTTGAGAGTTAATAAATAGTGACGGTAATTTGCATGGGATATAAGACTAGTCCGAAAATAATAGGTATCCAACGAGTGTATAATCAAAACCACATGTAGCACATAAAAGAGAAATTATGGGTTAATGATATTGATGTGATAATATGAAAGGTCATGAGTGCATGATCATTGGTTAGTAAAAGTATCGTGAATTAGAGGGTGTTAACTTGTTGTTCATCTAACTATTTTTTATAGCATGGTGCTAATGTGTGAGCATACTTATTCCTCGTTGAAATCCTAGTGTTGTTTAAGTCAGAGGCGCGCGATGGTTAACTCCTCCCAACCTCCTCCCTAGGGGCATGCGAGTAGTACTTTGCTTCGAGAGAGCTAATAAAATCTTCCAATAAGTATGTGAGTTCTTTAGGACTAATGTGAATCCATGGATGTACGCACTCTCACCACCTCATATTTGCTAGCCTCTTCGGTACCGTGCATTGCTCATTCTCGAGGATCGATGCAACCTTCGCCGGTGCATCCAAACCCCGTGACATGATACGCTCTGTTTCACATAAGCCTTATTATATCTTCCTCAATACAGCCACCATACCTACCTATTATGGCATTTCCATAGCCATTCCGAGATATATTGCCATGCAACTTCCACCGTTACATCATATGACTAGTATAAGATGACATAGTATTTGTGGCAAAGCCACTGTTCATCATTTTTTATACATGTTACGCTAGATCATTGCATATTCTGGTACACTGCTAGAGGCATTCATATAGAGTCATACTACAGTTTTTCATATTGAGCTGTAAGTAAATAAAAGTGTGATGATCATAATTATTAGGACACTGTCTCAGTGAGGAAAGGATGATGGAGACAATGATTCCCCCACAAGTCGGGATGAGATTCCGGACGAAAAATAAAAAGACAAAGAAAGAAAGAAAGAAAAAAGGGAGAGAAAAGAAAGAAAGAAAAAAAAAGAAAATGAAAAAGAAAAAGAAAAAGAAAAGAAAAAAATAAATGAGAGAAAAGAGAGAAGGGACAGTGCTACTACTTCTTTTTCAACACTTGTGGCTCAAAGTGGCACCATGTTCTTCCTATAGAGAGTCTCCTATTTTATCACTTCCATATACTAGTGGGAACTTTCCATTATAGAATTTGGCTTGCACATTCCGATGACGGGCTTCCTCAAATGCCCGGGGTCTTCATGAGCAAGCAAGTTGGATGCACACCCACTTAGCTTCATTTGAGCATTCATACACTTATAGCTCTAGTGCATCCGTAGCATTGCAATCCCTATTCCTCGCACTGATATCTATTGATGGGCATCTGCATAGCCCGTTGATACACCTAGTTGATGCGAGACTTTCTTCCCCACTTTTACCCCTTTGAAACCTACCACCATATTGTATACCACCTTTATGCTATATCCATGGTTCACGCTCATATATTGTGAAGTCATAAAAAGCTAAAGCGCGTTAAGAAGTACGATCCAATTGCCTGACTTGACACCGTGGTCCTTGACATTTGTATTTATGTGGTGAAGACGGAGCCATGCTATTCTAATATGATAAAATGAATAGGGGGTGAACATTCTTTAAGGATCGTATATTTTGAAACTTGATGATTATGTTGCTTATGTTTATAAGTATTACTATGTTGATGTTTGTTAATTCATCATTTCTCAATGATCATACCTGCAATAGATTACATGTTGGGTAGCATGTCACATAAAAAATTCTGTTTTTATCATTTACCTACTCGAGGACGAGCAGGAATTAAGCTTGGGGATGCTTGATACATCTCCAACGTATCTATAATTTTTGATTGTTCCATGCTATAATATTACCATTCTAGGATGCTTTTTGGGTGATTATTTACCAATTCATATTATTTTTTAGCACTAACCTATTAACCCAGTGCCCGGTGCTAGTTGCTGTTTTCTGCATGTTTTTTACTTTTCATGTTTACAGTAGCAAACGAAGTCCAATTGCTTCGAAACTTTTTTATGATTTTTTCTGGACCAAAAGAAGACATGGAAGCTTCAGGAGGAGGCCGGAGGCTCCATGAGGGAGCCACCACACAACAAGGCGCGCCCAGGGGGTGGCCGTGCCCTGTTATGTGGTGGCCCCCTCGGGCGTCTCCCGGCACCCCTCTCTGGCCTATAAATTCCAATAAATCCCCAAAACCCTAGGGAGTCTCCCAAAACAATTTTTCTGCCATCGCAAGTCTCTGTTCCGCCGTGTGCCCATCTGGAGCCCTGTTTCGGTGCCCTGTCGGAGGGGAGATCAATCACGGAGGGCCTCTACATCAACCTTGCTTCTCCCATGGTGATGTGTGAGTAGTTCCCTACAGACGTACGTGTCCGTACTTAGTACCTAGATGGCTCTCTCTCTCTCTCTTGATCTTCAATACAAAGTTCACCGCTTCTTCGCGGTGATCTATTCGATGCAATCACGTTGTGCGGTGCGTTTATTGGGATCCGATGAATTGTGGGTTTATGTTCGGATTATTCATGAAAAAGATTTGATTCTTCTATGGTTTCTATTATGATTCTTATTTGCATGATTATTATAGCTTCTTAAATCTATCCGATCTATTGAAATAGTTTCGCCAACTAGATTGATATTTCTTCAGTGAGAGGGGTGCGTTGTAGTGGGTTCAACCTGACGGGTTTCTATATCTCAGTGACAAAAGGGGGCAAGATACGTCTTTATGTTGTTGCCACTAAGGATAAAACGATGGGGTTAATTCATATTAATTGAATTCTCTTTGTCTACATCATGTCATTGTTCTCCAAGCATTACTCTGTTTTACTCAATACTCTAGATGCATGCTGGATAGCGGTCGATGGGTGGAGTAATAGTAATAAGTGCAGGCAGGAGTCGGCCTATTTGCTTATGGATGTGATGCCTATAAACACATGATCATTGCCGTGAATAAATATTGCATAGCTATGCGCTTTTCTGTCAATTGCCCAACAGTAATTTGTTTACCCACTGTATGCCTACTATATGAGAGAAGCCACTAGAGAACACTACGGCCCCCGGGTCTATTCACTTATAAATTTACAAAAGCTCCCAATACCTTGCTGCCATTTATTTGTTTTTATTTTATTTTGCAATTTATAATATTCAACTATCATCTACATACTTCACTAGCTTGCAAATAACAAGTCCAAGGGGATTGACAACCCTCTTGCCCGCGTTGGGTGCAAGTGTTTGCTTCTTTATGTGCAGTCGCTGAAGACGGGGGTTGCGTGCTAGTCCTATTGATTCGATAAACCTTGGTTCTCTACTGAGGGAAATACTTATCTATGCTATGCTGCATCACCCATTCCTCTTCACGGAAAACCCAAGACAGATCACCAGTATCAGTTAGGAGTATGGAGAAGTGCACTAGCCTAAATAACATGTCATGAAAACGCTCGTGCATAGCAATCATGAGTGGTGTAATGTATAATTATGACCTTCCTATGTGGTATAAACCGCTACTTTCTTTTCCTATATGCGCTTACGATTCTGGGGGAGATCATTTTTCTTCAGTCTTTTAAAAATATTTGTTCAGAGTTTTACTTATTTGTATCATCACCAACACGCCAGAGAGAAAATGCATCGTCCCTGGACCCGCTCCATGCCTAGTCCGCCAGAGGACAACCACTATAACCAGACATGCAACAACTTTTCACAAGGACTGATGATGACCCACAAGTATATGGGATCAATCGTAGTCCTTTCGATAAGTAAGAGTGTCGAACCCAACGAGGAGCAGAAGGAAATGACAAGCGGTTTTCAGCAAGGTATTCTCTGTAAGAGCTATAAGTAACAATGATAGATAGGTTTGTAGCAAGATAATTCATAACAAGTAACAAGTAACAATAGTAAAAAAGGTGCAGCAAGTTGGCTCAATCTTTTTTGTAGCAAAGGATAAGCCTGGAAGTTCTCTTATATAAAGCAAAGCGCTCTCGAGGACACATGGGAAATTCCGTCTAGTCATGTTCATCATGTTTAGTTGATTCGCATTCGCTACTTTGATAATTTGATATGTGGGTGGACCGGTGCTAAGGCGTTGTTCTTACTTGAACAACCATCCTACTTATGATTAGCCCCTATCGCAAGCATCCGCAACTACGAAAGAAGAATTAAGATATATCTGACCATAGCATTGAATGTGTGGATCCAAATCATCCCCTTATGGAACAACTCATAAACCAGGGTTTAAGCTTCTGTCACTCTCGCAACCCATCATCTACTCATCATTCCCCAATGCTTCCCTTTAGGACCAAGTATGGTGAAGTGTCATGTGGTCGACGTTCACATGACACCACTAAAGGAAGAGCAACATACATATCATCAAAATATCGAACGAATACTAACATCACATGATTACTTATAAAAATACTTCTCCCATGTCCTCGAGAACAAAAGTAACTACTCACAAATCATGTTCATGTTCAAGATCACATGTGTATTGAATATCATTAAGGATCTGAACATATAATGTTCCACCAAATAAACCAACTAGCATCAACTACGAGATGTAATCAATGCTACTAGTAACCCACAGGTACCAAACTAAGGTTTTGGGACAAAGATTGAATACAAGAGATGAAATAGGGTTTGTTATGAGACGGTGATGGTGAAGATGTTGATGAAGATTGGTCCTCTCACGATGGAGGAAGTGTTGGTGATGACGATGACTTTGATTTCCCCCTCCGAGAGGGAAGTTTCCCCGGCAGAATCACTCCGCCGGAGAGCAAAAGTGCTCCTGTCCAGGTTCCACCTCAAGACGGCGGTGCTTCATACCAAAAGTATCATCTTGATTTTTTCTAGGTCAAAATCCATCATATAGCGGAAGAGGTGGACCGGAGACCGTCTGTGGGACCCACAAGGCATCGGGCGGTGGGCACGCCATGTTGCCTTGTGGGCGACAGGTGTCCCCCCGCTAGTATTTCTTGGCTCCAATATTTTTTATATATTCCAAAAATATTCTGCATATTTTTTTAGGTCATTCGGAGTCCAGCAGAATAGGTATCTCTGATGTAGCTTTTCAGGTCCAGAATTCTAGCTGCCGGCAATGTTCCTCTCCATGTAATCCTTGTAAATTCAGAGGGAAAAGGCATTAAAATTGTATTATAAAGTAGAATAATGACCCAAAACAATATAAATAACAGTAGGAAATAATGATGCAAAATAGACGTATCAACTCCCCGAAGCTTAGATCTCGCTTGTCCTCAAGCGAGAGCCGAACTCGATAATCATGACCACATGCTTAGAGAGAGAGAGAGAGAGAGAGGTGTCGATATGGATATGAAAGCATCATGAACATTATAATAACAACAACATAATGTCATAAAACTTCTCATGAATAAGTAACAATCTATCCACATGCTCAAGTACGATTCATAAACTTTATTGAAAACTAGCAAACTATGTTCTTAGTCATTGAAACAATTACAATCCATCATATTTTCAGAAAGAGTCTATTTAAGAACTTTGTTTAGCAAGTTGAAATACTCAGCTATCATTTAGTCTTCTATGATTGCTGACACTCACGGGATATTTATGAAGTAAAAATTTTTAATCAGACACATAGGAAGATAGGGATTTATAATTCATCACCAACCAACATCTTATCTCAGGGATAACGTCAACAATAATAACTCATGATCACCTATATCCAACTGGATATATGTGCCTGGATCTTTACGCACCACATGATTCTTGCAAAGTAGAGACCAATAAGAATGGAATAGGAATTAACATTATTGACTCTTGCATAAAAGTAAATACGGAAAAGTAAAAGATAGGCCCTTCGCAGAGGGAAGTAGATGTTGTCATGTGCTTATTATTTGGATGTGCAAGCTCTTAATGGAAAGGAACATCACCTTATATTGCCCCTTATGATAGCAACCTTTATTATGTAGTCTGTCGCTTTTATTTCTTTGCCATCACAAGATCGTACAAAGCTTAGTTTTCCTTCCAATAAAAGATCATACATATTTAGGAGCAGATTTTATTGCTTTTGCACCGATGACAACTTACTTGAAGGATCTTATTAAATCCATAGGTAGATATAGTGTACTCTTATGACAAGAAACTGAGTTTAAGGGTTTATGGATGCACAAGTAATATCTCTACGTGGTGCGAAATTTTGGCTAGCAAAGTATAGGAGCAAAGCACCACATGTTAGAGGATCCATGACAATATAACTTTTAGGTGAATATAAGCAAACATAACTCATTACGTTTTCTTCCTTGTCCAACATCAACTAATTGATCATGCATAGAATATTTAATGGGGGCTCACAATCGTAAAAGATGTCCAAGATAGTATATTTATATGTGAGACCTCTCTTTCATTATTACTTTTGCATGAATTGCATCAATGACTAATGCTATGTTTGCTAACCTCCAACAAATTTTACCAATTACACTCTTTTTATGTGAAGTCATTACTCCCCATGGGATTAGCATATGATCTTTTCATTCTTTTCATTGCTATGATCGATGCAAGAAAGCAAAGCAAACAAACTCAGACTAATCTTTATTATATAACTCAAGCACACGATTACATAGATAGATAGATCACAAAGCAAAAAGTCGAAACAAAATCACACTAAAACTTTATTCTTCTAAATCATGAAATAGCTAAGGATCGAACTAATACAAATGATGATAATAAAAGTGATGGTGATACGACACCGGGGCACCTCCCCCAAGCTTGGAACAAGCTAAGGGTGGTGCCCATACCGATGTGCTCAAGTTTCGTTCTTAGGTGATGGTGGTGACGAAGTGGTAGGCTTGTCCTCCGTATTCCAAGGCATGGGCTCCCCATCATAGAAAAAAGTGCGTGTCTTCGAAATCCTGAAATTGGCAGCGATGCTCATCCTTTTAAACATGGATTCATACACACAGTTTTGGTTTTACAGGTCATAGATTTGAGCTTGGAGATGCTTGATCCGCTCTTGAAGCTTGAAGAGAGCCTCCCCCACGTTCCCAGTGTCCAGCTTGTTCTCCCGAATGAATTACGTGATCTTAGAGTGATTTGCACTCAAACCACGCTCCACCATCCCTTGGCACTTGAAGATTTCCTGCTCCACCGCTTGAAGCCTGGCCTTCTCGCTTCCCTCCTTCTTTGGGCCTTGGACATCCCGGATGTCGAGCACCCCTTCTCGCATCTCATTGGCCCGAGGTTGCTTCATCACCTCCGTCAAGTAGGGGTTGATGACCTTCTCGAAGAACTTGTCCTTGGTCGAACTTGACTAAGACATCGCGATCTAGATCTGCCATAAAAATAGCCCAAAACAAGAACAGGGGAAAACTTGTGATACGGTGGTCAAAACATCGAGGATTATATACAGTGAAATTTTCTACGTGCAGGACAAGCAAACGGAAAGAAAACAAAGTCACGAAGGCACACGAGGGGTTCACAAGGCAACCCGGCGTGCCCAGGGGGTGGGCGCGCCCTGTTGCCTTATGACCTCCTCGTGGGTCCTCTCGGCTGGTTCTTATTTTTGAAAATTTTCTAATATTCCAAAACGAATAGAAATAATTTTTATGGAATTTTTGGAGTCATTTTTCTTACCATATCACATACCTACCCTTTTTCAGGGTTCGAGAGTGTTCTGGAAGGTCTCTTTTATGTGCTCTTCCAATGTCATTGTTTGAATGACATTGGTCTCCTTGTTAATGGGTGTACCTGAAATATAATGTTTAATTCTTTGCCCATTAATCTCCTTAGGATTTGTTCCTTCCGCGTTATTTATCTTGATGGCTCCGGATCATAAACCTCCTCGATAATATAGGTTCCTTCCCATTTGGAGAGGAGTTTTCCTGCAAAAAATCTGAAATGACAATTGTATAATAGTACATGATCACCAACATTAAATTCTTGTTTTTGTATTCTCTTGTCATGCCATATTTTAAAATTTTCTTTAAACAACTTGGCATTTTCATAATCTTGTGTCCTCCATTCATCTAAGGAGCTAACATCAAATGACCTCTTTTCACCCGCAAGTTTGAAATTATAGTTAAGTTCTTTAATTACCCAATATGCCTTATGTTCTAACTCAAGAGGCAAATGACAAGCCTTTCCATAGACCATTTATATGGATACATACCCATGGGATTCTTATAAGTAGTCCTATATGCCCACAATGCATCATCAAGTTTCTTAGACAAATTCTTTCTAAATCTATTAACGGTCTTTTGTAAGATTAATTTTAGTTCTCTATTACTCAATTCAACTTGACCACTAGATTGAGGGTTATATGGGGAAGAAATTCTATGATTAACATCACATTTAGCTTAGAGTTTATGGAATGCACCATGAATAAAATGTGAACCACCGTCAGTCATTAAATATCTAGGGACTCCAAACCTCGGAAAGATAACTTCCTGTAGGATCCAAAGTATGTCTAGAGGGGGGTTGATTAGACTACTTGACCAAATTAAAAATCTAGCCTTTTCCCAATTTTAGATGTTGGCAAGTTTTACCAATTGTATAAAGTCAAGTACACCCTACACATGCAAGTCTAAGAGTATAGCAGCGGAAAGTAAAGACATGCACATGAAAGTAAAGGTAGGGATAGGAAGATCAAACGCAAGTGATGACACGAAGATTTTTACCATGGTTCCGATAGGTGGTGCTATCGTACGTCCATGTTGATGGAGACTTCAACCCATCGAGGGTAGTGGTCGCGAGACTCCACGGAGGGCTCCACCCGTAAGGGTCCACAAAGTAGCAACCTCGTCTATTCCATCATGGCTACTGTCTACGAAGGACTAGCCTCACTATGGGTAGATCTTCAAGAAGTAGGCAATCTCCTTTCCCGTACAAACTTCTTGGTTCAACTCCACAACACGAAGAAGGAGGCTCCCAAGCGACACCTAACCAATCTAGGAGACACCACTCTCCAAAAGGTAATAGATGTGGTAACAATGATGAACTCCTTGCTCTTGTGCTTCAAAAGATAGTCTCCTCAACACACAATCACTCTCTCACAGATTTGGCTTGGTAGAAGAGGTTGATTGGGTGGAAAGAAACTTGGGAGGCTAGAAATCAAGATTCATATGGTTGGAGTGGAAGGTTTTGATCTCAACACATGAGTAGGTGGATCTCTGTCAGAAAAATGGATGGGGCAAGTGTAGGTATGTTCTGAGTGCTTCCTCTGCGAGTGATAGGAGGGGGAGGGGTATATATATGCATCTCCAAAAATCCAACCATTACAACATTATTGCCCCACTCGGTGAAACCGGAGTAAAAACTCGGTTGCACCGATTAGTGCCAAATGTGGCAACTTTCGGCTTCTCGGTGAGACCGATATATAAATCTCGGTGGTACCAATATGGGTGACCTAGGCAGTTTACAAATCTCGGTGAGACCGATTTCCAAAACTGGGAAATTATGATTCTTGAAAATGGCTAACCAGAAAGTTGGTCACTGGTTTTGGTTGCACCAAAGTGGAATGTTGGTGGCACCGAAATCTTAGGGTTTGGCACGGGATCTGTCTAGTGTTAAAACTCGGTAGGCCGAATATGAAAGTTGGTGGCACCGATTTTAGTGGTAGGGTTTAGACAAAGATTTTATGGGAGAATTTCATGTGTATTTTTGGTGGCTAATCTCTAAGCACTTGAGCAACCAGATCATCATAGAAACGTCATCCCCTTTTAATAGTATTGGCTTTCCTATGGACTCAAAAGTGATTTCTCACAAAATGTAAAATGTAGAGTCTTCAAGCTTGTTGCCAATAGATGTTCCTTGCAACTAGGGGATCTCCTCACAATCATTTTGCCAATCCATTCATTGAACTTTCTTGAAATATACTTGGTGGAAACATTAGTCCAATGAAATATATGTTGTTATTAATTACCAAAACCACCTAGGGATAAGTTGTGCTTTCAGTCTCCCCCTTTTTGGTAATTGATGACAACATATAGATCAAAGCTTCAATAGGGATAAAACAATGAATAGCATCATAGCTTTGAGAAGTATGTGATAAGGAAGAGCTCCCCCCCTAAATTTGTTCATTATTTTAAAATTTGTGTTTGAATGCAAATGCACAATTGATTAGGAGCATGGGTAACTCTTCCATGTCACATACAACTTGGTGGTGCGCATAAATGATATGAATGGATTACAATGCTCATAACACCAATCATGAGTGAATGATCATAATATTAACATCACATGGATAGGAAATAGTAGCATCAACAACTAAAGCGTATGATCAAACACGATGGAGTTTAAGAACAACCAAGCAATAAAACAAATGTTTTAAAATAGAGAGGGCAACCAAAAGACAAAACACTCTCTCTCTCTCGAAGCCCTATGATCTATACACTTCTCCCCCTTTGGCAACAAGTTACCAAAAAATTCAAAGGTATAGAGCTAAGCGTCGCTCTGGGCTCTATCTCCTCCGGTACCCATTGAAGGAGTCAAAAGAAGGGCATCAGCGAATACTTTAGGTGAAGTCCTCTAATAATACCATCTACTCTTTCTTTATATAAATGTGGGTCATCCCAAAAGTAATGTCTTAAATCAAAGAAGAACTTTTTCTTTTGTTGGTATGTGAAATTAGGTGGTATATATTTGACAACAATGTACTTAGCATAGTTTGCATACCAAGGAGTATTACGGGAAGCATTTATAACAACTAATTGCTCATTAGGAACACTATCATCAATAGGCAGTGGGTCATCAAGAACATTTTCCATTCTAGACAAGTTATTTGCTACGAGATTTTCGGCTCCTTTTCTATCAATAATATGCAAATTAAATTCTTGAAGTAAAAGAACCCACCTAATCAATGTAGGTTTAGCATCTTTCTTTTCCATAAGATATTTAATAGCAGCATGATCGGTGTGAATAGTAACTTTTGAATCAATAATGTAAGGTCTAAAGTTCTCACATGCAAACACAACTGCTAAAAATTCTTTCTTAGTAGTAGCATAATTTCTTTGAGCACTGTCTTGGGTCTTACTAGCATAATGGATAACATGTAATTTCTTATCAAATCTTCGTCCTAGAACAGCTCCAACAACATAGTCACTAGCATCACACATTATTTCAAAAGGCAAGTTCCAATCAGGTGGTTGAATAATAGGTGCAAAAATTAAAGCTTGCTTAAGTATTTCAAAGGCTTCTACACAATCATCATCAAAAAAAATGGAACATCTTTTTTCAAAAGATTGGTAAGAGGCCTAGAAATCTTAGAGAAATCCTTAATAAACCGTCTATAGAAACCAACATGACCAAGGAAACTTCTTATACCTTTAATATCTTTAGAGAATGACATTTTCTCAATTGCATCAACTTTAGCTTTATCCACCTCAATACCTCGTTCGGAGATTTTTATGCCCAAGTACTATACTACCTCCTTTCCGGTTTATAAGGCTTGCGCGTATCCTTAGATTTATAATTTGACCAACATAAGATAGGTTGTATTGTCTAAAAATTATACCATTACAAAGTAAACGATGTGAAGTTTCTAATGATATAGTTTTTGTGATATATAACTTGTATTACGTTCGTCTATTTGTTAACCTAGAAATACACGCAAACCTTATAAACCGAAAAGGAGGTAGTACCTTCATTCACCATAAAGTGGCACTTCTCCCAATTCAAGACAAGATTAGTCTCTTCACATCTCTGCAAAACTCGATCAAGGTTTCTTAAGCAATCATCAAAAGAAGTACCATAAACGGAAAAAATCATCCATGAATACCTCAACAATATTTTCACAAAATTCAGAGAATATAGCCATCATACATCTTTGACAGGTAGCAGATGCATTGCATAAACCAAATGGTATGCATCTATAAGCATAAGTTCCAAAAGGACAAGTAAAAATGGTTTTCTCTTGATCTTCTTTTGACATTGGTATTTGAGAAAAATAAGAATATCCATCAAGGAAACAAAAGTGTGCGTGCTTAGATAATCTTTCTAACAATTGATCAATAAAAGGCACGGGGTAATGATCTCTACTCCTAAAGGGGGAGTTGGTATCCGGCGTTCACCGGGTTTTTTTTGTCTCTCCTCCCACCATCAACTGTTTTTTTTCGTCTCACCTCTCACCACTCCGTCCCACTGGTTTATTTTCGTCTCACCTCCCACCCCCACCCCACTCGATTTTTTCCTCCCACTAAAAACCGAATCAATTCGTATGATCCTCATTCCATTTTTGTGTGTTTGCTATGGCAGGTGCCCATTCAATTAAATCATGTAAGGTAATTGAAAATTTAAAAACCTCCCATATATGTGAGATCACCTTCCTAAAACATAGACAAAAGATTTTTCTTAATAACCTTCCACAATAAATCAAATAGTCAACAATAAAAAATATTTAATCCCACGCATTACGACATTTGTGTTGTATCATTATCCATACTATGAAATCACAATCACAATCTAATAGTCAACAATTTTTTTCCTAATCTCTACTCCTAAGATAGGAGTTCGTACCTCATTCGTTTCGTTCGCTCGTTCTCCCCTTCCCCACCGATTCTTTTCATCGATCCCACCTCCCACACGTATGATCTCTTCCCACCGATTTTTTGTTTGGAATGAACCCCACCTCCCGTGTTTCATTCACCGTTTTTTTCACTCAGCACTCTGATCGAAGAAAACCAGTGCCCTTGCCTCTCTCGGGACCCCTCACGCTATCTCTCAGCTCGCTGGGGTTTTCTAGCACCCCGACTTCTCCTCGTCGCCGCCGATTTCCCCTGCCCATGTTGCCAAGATCCGCCAACTAACCTCCTCGGCAAGCTTGATGACGTCCCACTCCTTCGCTTTCTTCCTCCCCTCCTGGCTGCCCCCACCGGCTCCGCGTAAGTCTACATGATCGTCGTCCTCAACCACCGCCTGACCCTAAGGTCGATGAGGAGGATATCCTTGTCGCCGTCCCATTCCTCGATGCCCAGTATGACCGTGTTTTCGAGTGCGGCCGCCTGTGGCATTCGAAAGACAGGGAGGCCTCTGGACGATTACATCGACGAGCATCTGTCCTAATCCACTCTGTCACCACCCTATGTAAGACCATCATTGTTGGACACATGCCCACGTCAAACGTCTGCTCGAACGTGTGTATCTTTCCGTCAGAGCATGTACGCTGGAGTCGCTAGCCGTGCTAGCCGGCCGATCAGTTTCTGCTGAGATGATGCACGCGTACAAGGAGCAAGCTAGCAGGCAGGTGAATGCTTCTGCGGAAGCTAGCTAGCCAAGACTTGATTGATTCATCTTAGCGGAACAGCACACACGAACACAGGCGATTTTGATGTCTAATAGATGCACTGAACGTGGATTCTGAGGCCTATGGTTGATACGACGTGCTTCTCCCCGTGCTCCACGTGCTTCTCCCTGTGCTCCGGCATAAGGTATTAATTTACTACTTCATGTTCTTAGTATTGTTTACTTGATGGTTTGATCTGACAAGATATGACTTGTGTTGGATGGGCAGCGAGAGCAAGCTTGTGCACATGGTGAAAATATGGTACTATGTACTGAGGGCAGCTCGGGAAGGAAGAAGCTGGATTCTTGTCATTGGCCTATAAGGATTGTCAAATTGGTGATATTTGTCCTTGTCACTGTGATCTTGCTGGCTGCCACACATTTGATGAACACATGTGACTGTGTGAGCTGAGGGGAAAGGAATCATATTTTCTCCCGTTGTCATGTTCTCATACACATTTTCCTTTAGGTATGTGCCTCCTTTGCTGCGATCTGTTTTATTAGAAGTACTTCTTGCTACAGAAGCGGCTCGTACACAAGGAGTGTGTATCTTTCTATAGAGGCAGGTCTGCACGGGGATTTAGTCTGTTTGTGAAACACGGTCTGAAACACCATCTGCATATTGGATTTTTAAAGCAGGTGAAAGCTGCTATTGTTTTACTGTGGTTTTTTAGATCATTATGCTCTGTGCCACGTTATATGCACATATGAACAAAAGTAACTCTAAGAAACCCTAATTCTTATTATATCCTATATTCTTCAGTCTGTTTAATTAGTGACGTTTAATTAGTGATTTACTACTGATTAGGTGATCTATGGTTCATTGCTTAGCGATTTTTGCAAATGTTACTTTATTTAGAACTGCTTATTATATCCTATATTCTTCAGTCTGTTTAATTAGTGACGTTTCTCGATGTTTCCAAGAGATGTAATTGGCAGTATTTCTCGTCTTTTCTAGTAGCTTTGTTTAATTTTCTGAAATCAATTACCATCCTATAACCAGTTACGACTCTCTATGGAATGAGTTCATATCATTAGGAACAATGGTTATACCTCCATTCCACACAATGAACATGATTTACCCATCTGCTATCAGCTATGGGGTAAATAATACATGCCTCCAGAAGCTCTAATATTTCAGTTCTTACCACCTCTTTCATTTTAGGATTGAGGCGAAGTTGATGATCAACGACGGGTTTAGCATACGGCTCCATATTAATTTTCTGCGGGCATAACGTAGGGCTAATGCCCTTAAGATCATCAAGAGTATATCGAATAGCAGCTCAGTGCTTCTTCAGTGTTTTAAGTAATCTCTTTTGTTCATGCTCTGAAAGTTTAGCACTACTAATAACAAGATATATGTTCTTTTCATCAAGATAAGCATACTTTAGTGTATCAGGTAGTGTCTTTAATTCAAACACGGGATCACCCTTAGGTGGAAGAGGATCCCCTAAGGCGTCAACAGTCAGATCATGTTACAGAATAGGTGTTTGTTTGAAGAATATGTCATCTATTTCATTTATTTTATCTATGTGCATATCATTTTCATGGTCTACCAAATATTTCTCTAACGGATCAGTAGGAGGCACAACAATAGAAGCAAGACCAATTATTTCATCTTTACTAGATAATTCTTTTTCACGTGGTTGTTTACTAAAATTAGAGAAATTAAAATCATGGGACACATCACCAAAGTTGACTTTAACCTTTTATTTAGCACAATCAATTTTAACATTAACAATATTCAAGAAAGGTCTACAAAATATAATGGGACAAAAATTATCTTGTAATGAACAAAGTACTAAGAAATCAATGGGGTACTTGACTTTTCTACACAAGACTTCAACATCTCGAACAATCCCAAGTGGTGAAATAGTGTCTCTATTTGCAAGTTTAATAGTAACGTCTATGTCCTCTAACTCAACAGGTGATATATCATGCATAATTTCTTGGTATAAAGTAAATGGAATGGCACTCACACTAGCACCTATATCACATAAACCATGATAGCAATGATCTCCAATCTTAACAGAAATAACTACTGGTTTATTCTTATCTAACACATCGTTTCCATTTCTGACAGGTTTTGCGATTCTAGAAGCCTCACCACAGAAGTAAATAACCTGCCCATCAATATTATCAACCAAGAGATCCTTAACCATAGCAATATTAGGTTCTACATTTATTTTTTCAGAATTTTTTGGTGTTCTAGCATTACTTTTATTAACCACAGTTGTAGCTTTAGCATGTTCCTTAATCCTAATAGGAAAAGGTGGTTTATCAATGTAAGCAGTAGGCACAACTAGATCAACATTATAAAGAATTGTTTCTTCTTTAGCTATGCTAGGTTCCTTACAAGTTTCTACAATAGGGGGATGAATTTTAAACCACTTCTCCTTAGGGAGATCAACATGAGTAGCAAATGATTCACAAAAAGTAGCTACTATCTCAGAGTCAATGCCATATTTTGCACTAAACTTATGAAAAGCTTCAGTTTCCATAAAATATTTAACACAAGCAAACTCAAGATTTATACTTGACGCATTACCTGTGTTGAACTCCCAATCTTTAGAGTTCCGTTTAATTCTTTCAATAAGATCCCATTTGAATTCCATAGTTCTCGTCATAAAGGAGCCAACAGAAGAAGTATCAAGCATCAATTGATTATCATGAGAAAGATGAGCATAAATGTTTTGTAAGATTATTTCCCTTGAGAGCTCATGATTGGGGCATGTGTGCATCATAGATTTAAGCCTCCCCCAAGCTTGAGCAATACTTTCTCCTTCACAAGGTGTGGGATCACTAGAAGAGGCGTCTAGAGGGGGGGGGGGTGAATAAACTACTTGACAAAATTAAAACATAACCTTTTCCCAAGTTAATTGGTTGGTAGATTTTAGCAATTCTAACAAGTCTAATGCACCCTACACATGCTAGTCAACAAGGATGGCAGCGGAAAGTAAAGACAAGCATATGTAAGAGAGTAGAGATAGGGAGATCAAACACAATAGATGACACGAAGATTTTTCCCGTGGTTCCGATAGGTGGTGCTATCATACGTCCACGCTGATGGAGACTTCAACCCATGGAGCCTAGAGGTCGCGAGAGTCCATGGAGGGCTCCACCCATTAGGGTCCACAAAGTAGCAACCTCGTCTATTCCATCACGGCTTCCGTCCACGAATGATTAGCCTCACTATGGGTAGATCTTCACGAAGTAGGCAATCTCCTTGCCCTTACAAACATCTTGGTTCAACTCCACAACACGAAGAAGGAGGCTCCCAAGCGACACCTAACCAATCTAGGAGGCACCACCCTCCAAAAGGTAATAGATGTGGTAGTATGATGAACTCCTTGCTCTTGTGCTTCAAAAGATAGTCTCCTCGACACTCAATTACTCTCTCACAGGTTTGGCATGGGTAGAAGATATTGATTGGATGGAAAACAACTTGGAGAGGCTAGAAATCAAGATCCATCTGGTTGTAGTGGAATGTCTTGATCTCAACACACGAGTAGGTGGCTCTCTCTCAGAAAAATGAATGGGGCAAGTGTAGATCTGTTCTGAGTGCTTCCTCTTCGAGTGAGAGGTGGTGGAGGGGTATATATAGGCATCTCCAAAAATCCAACCGTTACAACATTATTGCCCAACTCGGTGAAACCAAAGTGAAAACTCGGTTGTACCGACTAGTGCAAAATGTGGCAACTTTGGCCTTTTCGGTGAAACCGATATATGAATCTCGTTGGTACCAATTCTTGAAATCAGCTAACTAGAGAGTTGGTACAAAAACTCGGTTGGTCCGATTCTCAAAACTAGGTGGTACTGATTCCTAAAAATGGATAACTAGAGAGTTGGTCCAAAACTCGGTTGGTCCGATTCTCAAAACTTGGTGGTACCCAGATGCCAGGGTTTGGCATGTGAATCTGTCTAAGTTAAACTCGGTAGGGCCGAATGGAAATTGTTGGTGGCACCGAATTTGAACTTTAGGTTTCACACAGAGTATTTTGTGGGAGAATGGATGCGTATTTTTAGTGGCTAATCTCTAAGCACTTGAGCAACCAGATCATCATAATTCCTCATCCCCTTTTATTAGTATTGGCTTTCCTATGGACTCAAAAGTGATTTCTCACAAAATATGAAATGTAGAGTCTTCAAGCTTGAATCATGGCCAATCCTATTCCTTCCCTTCTTCTTCTTGGGAATTCTCCTCACAATCCTTATCCAATCTTCTCTGTGGACTTCATTTGAAATACGCTAGGTAAAACTATTAGTCCAAGAGACAATGTATATTTTCATGAATTATCAAAACCACCAAGGGAGCATTTGTGCTTTCAATCTCCCCCTTTTTGGTAATTGATGACAACATACAATCAAAGCATAAAATTAAGATATGCAAGGATATAATGAACACTTTGAGAGACACATGACTAAGATAAGCTCCCCCTAAATGTGTGCCATCCTTTTAAGGGATAGTTGCTTTGGAATGCATGGACACACACATAGTAGAGGGGATATGAAGAGTCATGTGTATCTTGGCTATATGCATCAAATATATGTGATTGAGGTGTCTCCATGTGCAAGACTTCACTCTTGCAAACAATATGTGCAAGAAGCAAGAGATCATCTTGACCAAGGATATGATGCATATACTTACCTTGAAGTTCTTGAGCATTCTAGTAGTAGAAACACACTTGAGAAAACAATGCTAGGAAACACAAGAGTATTCTACAAATCCAAATGCAATAGAACTCAACATACCAAGATGTAGAAGACATATGAAAAGTAGCATTTGATGATTGATATGTCTGCCCCAATAGAATATAGATACGTCTCCAATGTATCTATAATATTTGATTGTTCCATGCTGTTATATTATCATTTTTGGATGTTTTACAATCATTTTATAGCAACTTTATACCATTTTTTGGGACTAACCTATTGACATAGTGCCAAGTGCCAGTTGTTGTTTTTGCTTTTTTTTACTTCGCAGAATATCAGTACCAAACGCAGTCCAATCGCGACGAAACTTTTTGAAGATTTTTTTGGACCAGAAGGAAGCCAGTGGGCCAAAGAAGTAACCAGGAGGGAGCCCAGGGGGGCCACAAGACACCAGGGCACGCCAGAGGCCCCGGGCGCGCCCTGGTGGGTTGTGGCCGCCTCGGGAACCTTCTCCCCCACAGCTCTATAAATACCCAAATATTCCAGAAACCCTAGAGGAGTCGACGAAAAATACTTCCAGCCGCCGCAAGTTCCAGAACCGCGAGATCCAATCTAACACCATCACGGAGGGGTTCATCATCCTCATAGGTGCCTCTCCGATGACGCGTGAGTAGTCCACCATAGACCTATGGGTCCGTAGGCAGTAGCTAGATAGCTTTCTATCTCTCTCTTTTGATTCTCAATACAATGGTCTCTTGGAGATCTATTTGATGTAATGACCTTTTGCGGTGTGTTTGTTGGGATCCGATGAATTTTTTGTTCATGATCAGTTTCTATCCATGAATATTATTTGACTCTTCTTTGATATCTTATATGCATGATTACTTATAGCCTCGTATTTATTCTTCAAATCTTCGGTTTAGTTAGGCTAACTAGATCGATTTTTCTTGCCATGGGAAGAGGTGCTTTGTGATGGGTTTGATCTTGCGGTGTCCTCTCCCAGTTACAGAAGGGGCATCGAGGCATGCATGTATCGTTGCTATTAAGGACAACAAGATGGGGTCTATTCCTACATGAATAGATCTTGTCTACATCATGTCACTGTTCTTATTGCATTACTCCATTTTTCAATGAACTTAATACACTAGATGCATGCTGGATAGCGGTCGATGTGTGGAGTAATAGTGGTAGATGCAGGCAGGAGTAATAGTGGTATATTGATCATTGCCTTGGATATCGTCATGATTATTTGATCTTCTATCAATTGCCCAACAGTAATTTGTTCACCCACCGTGTGCTATACTCATGAGAGAAGCCACTAGTGAAACCTACGGCCCCCGGGTCTACTTTTCCAACATATTGCTTTCCGATCTATCTTTTTGCCGCTTTTGTTCTCAGATCTATTATTCCAAAAACCCAAAAATACTTTGCTGCACTTTTTATTTGACTCTTTTATCTTGTGTTCTTGTGAGATCTATTTATCCAATGTACAATCTAATCTATCTTTTTACCATTGAGAGATTGACAACCTCTCTTACATGTCGGGTTGCGATTATTTGTTCTTTGTGTGCAGGTACCTTTTACATTGTGTTGTGTGGTCCTCTTACTAGTTCGATACCTCGGTTTCATAACTGAGGGAAATACTTACCATAGCTGTGTTGCATCATCCCTTCCTCTTTGGGGAAATACCGACGCAGTCTCAAGCCACGTCAAAGGAATTTCTGGTGCCGTTGCCCGGGAGGAAGCAGTGTCTTCACGTGCCAATCTCTGGCGCCGAGGAGACATCATCAACATCTATCAGGTTCCTAATCACAAATCTCATCTCCTTGCAATTACATTATTTGCCATTTGCCTCTCATTTTCCTGTCCCTCACTTTACCAAATTTGCTGTTTTAATCGCCCTCTTTTCCTTTGCCTTTTTCTCGTCATATCTCTTGTTTGTGTAGTCACGATGACTCAAGAAAATACCAAATTGTGTGATTTTTCCAATACCAATAACAATGATTTTATTAGCACTCTGATTGCTCCTCCCGCCACTAGTGTGGAGTCTTGTGATATTAACGCCGCTTTGTTGAATCTTGTCATGAAAGATCAATTTTCTGGTACTCCTATTGAGGATGCCGCGTCCCATCTAAACACATTCATAGAATTGTGTGATATGAAAAATATAAAAGATGTGGACAATGATATAGTGAAGTTGAAATTATTTCCTTTCTCCTTGGAGGATCATGCAAAAATTTGGTTTTCTTCTTTGCCTCGCAATAGTATCGATTCTTGGAATAAGTGCAAGGATGCTTTTATTACTAAGTATTTTCCGCCCGTGGAAACTGTTTCCCTTCAAAAACAAATCATGAATTTTAAGAAACTTGAGCATGAACATGTTGCACAATCTTGGGAAAGAATGAAATTGATGCTAAGAAATTGTCCTACTCATGGTTTAAATCTTTGGATGATCATACAAAATTTTTATGGGGGATTGAATTTTGTCTCCAAAAATCTTTTAGATTTCGCCGTGGGTGGTACTTTTATGGAAATTACTTTGGGACAAGCTACTAAATTTCTAGATAATATTATGGCAAATTATTCACAATGGCATACTGAAAGAGCACCTACTAGTAAAATGGTCAATTCGGTTGAAGAAATTAGTACTTTGAGTGAAAAAGTTGATGCTCTTATGAAGTTGGTTGCTAGTAAAAATGCTCCTGTTGATCTTAATGATGTGCCTTTGTCTACTTTGATTGAGCAAAATAGTGATTCTGTAGATGTGAACTTCGTCTCGCTAAACAATTTTAACAACAATGCTTATAGAGGGAATTTTAATCCTAGGCCTTTTCCTGTAAATTCCTCTAATTATTATGGCAATTACTATGGTAATTATTCTTACAATAATAATAGGAACCCCTCTGATCTTTAAAGTAATATTAAATAAGTTATCAATGCTCAAAAGGTTTTCAATACTACGATAGAAGAAAAGTTGAATAGGATTGATGATATGTCTAGAAGCATTGATAGGATTTCCCATGATGTAGAAAATCTCAAGTTGAAAGCTTTTGCACCTAAGATTGATGAATCAATTAAAGCTTTATATGTCTCTATGGATGAAAGTAAGAAAAGAACTGCTATGCTTAGAGCTAAAAGAGAATTCTTAGGAAAAGCGTTTTCTAGTGATTGCCTTCATAAAAATGATGAAGATCTTAAAGTGATTGGTGTTTCTTCTATTGATTCCTTGTTTAGTAATATTAAAATTGATGATAAAGTGACTGAAGTAGAGCCAACTTTATCTAGAAGGCGTCCCAATAATTTGGAGGGTGAAAATCTTGATGAAAAAATTGATGAAAATGGGTTTGAAGAGGTCAAAACGTTAACTAGTGATGTGCCCACTATTTTGGATTGCAAATATTTTAATTATGATAGTTGCTCTTTGATTGAATGTATTTCTTTGCTGAAATCCATGTTAAATTCACCCCATGCTTATGAACAAAATAAAGCTTTTACTAAATATATCATTGATGCCATGATGAAATCTTTTGAAGAAAAGTTGGAGTTAGAGATTTCAATTCCTAGAAAATTACATGATGAGTGGGAACCTACCATTAAAGTCAAGATTAAAAATTATGAGTGCTTTGATTTATGTGATTTGGGTGCTAGTGTCTCCACAATTCCGAAATCTCTATGTGATGTGCTTGGTCTTACCAATATTGAAGAATGTTCTCTTAATTTGCACTTGGCAGATTCTACTATTAAAAAGCCTTTGGGAAGAATTAATGATGTACTTATTCTTGCAAATGGGAACTATGTGCCCATATATTTTATTATTCTTGATATTGATTGCAATCCGTCTTGTCCCATTATACTTGGTAGACCGTTTTTACGCACCATAGGTGCCGTGATTGATATGAAAGAAGGCAATATTAAATTTCAGTTTCCACTAAGAAAGGGGATGTAACACTTCCCTAGAACAAGAATGAAGCCACCATATGAATCAATCATGAGAGCATCCTATGGAACAAAAACCAAAGATGACAACACTTGAATCCATGCTTTATGCCTAGCTAGGGGCGTAAAACGATAGCGCTTGTTGGGAGGCAACCCAATGAATAAATTTATTTTCATATTTTTGTTTTTGTTTTTGAGTGTTGACAAAATTATGCCTCTGTTATGATTTTGTTTTTTAATGTTTTATTTAGTGTTTGTGCCAAGTAAAGCCTTTAGTATGATTCACAAGATGAGTAGAAACAATACTGAATCTGAAACAGAAACTTTTACTCCAGTGCATGAATTTTCATTTTTTACTGGAGCGTGATAATGAGCTGAAATTTTAAAACAGTGTTGATATACAAATTATTTACGTTTTCCTAATTTTTCAGAATTTGTAGAGTTACAGAAGTATGGTTAGAGTACATATTACTACAGACTTTTCTATTTTAGACAGATTCTGTTTTCGTTGCATTGTGTGCTTGTTTTGATAAATCTATGGTTTGTATTGAAGGGTATAAGCCATGGTAAAGTTAGAATACAGTATATATAATGCAATAATAAAATTTTAATGAGTTTGCAACAGTACTTACAGTGGTGATTTGCTTTATTATACTAACGGATCTCACGAAGGTTTTGTTGAGTTTTGTGTGATTGAAGTTTTCAAATTTTGGGTGAGATCACGATGGATGAAGGAATAAGGAGTGAAAAGAGCCTAAGCCTGAGGATGCTACAGAACCCCCAAGATATTATCCAAAGAGAAACAAACAACTAAGCTTGGGGATGCCCCGAGTGGCATCCCCTCTTTCTTCTAACAACGATCGGTATTTTACTTGGAGCTATATTTTTATTCGTCACATATCATGAGTTTTGCTTGGAGAGTCTTGTATTATTTTAGTCTTTGATTGCTTTGCTTTTTAGTTTGTCACAAGTGTCCTTGCTGGACACACCTATTTGAGAGAGCCAAAAGTATGCTATGATTTGTTAGAATTGCTCTATATGCTTCACTTAAATTTTTTGAGCTATGGAATTGCTCTAGTGCTTCACTTATATCTTTTTGAGCACGGTGTGCTTTAAATTTTTGTATAAATACTCTCATGCTTCACTTAGATTAATTTGAGAGTGAGTAAATTTTGAAGAAATTCTCTCATGCTTCACTTATATTATTTTGAGAGATGAAACTTTTATGCTCATGTTCTTCACTTAAATTTATTTGAGCTTGTCAAAAGCAATGGCAATATATGAAACTAGTCCCAAAGTGATAGATATTCAAGAGGGATATAATAAAAACTTTCATGAAGATCATTGGACAAATTAAACTTGATTCCTTGTAATAGTTTTGAGACATGATGATAGTGATATGTGAGTCATGTTGGTGAGTAATTGTGCTTTAGTAAGAATATTGGTGTTAAGGTTTTGATTCCCTATGCAAGCACGAAAGTCAATAGTTATGCAATGAAATTACATCCTACTTATTGTAGCGTCCCGACTCAAAACGAGTCAAGCCTTTGTGTGTCAGTGCCATCCCTGGATCAGTATGCTGGCACACACAGTACATCAATGTATATATCAAAGTGCAATCACATGTAAATAACGTAAAATTGATATATACCTCTTAAATCTCAGCGGAAACAGTCAACGGGAGTGGAGTCCCAATAAACACCAACGGCAGGTTGAGTGTAGACCGTAACCCTGAATCGTACTCTTACTCGTCGTAGAAAAGTATCTGCAACATAAGACGTTGCAACCGTGTAGGTCAGTACATTGAATGTACCGGCAAGATCACCATAGAATGAAATGATAAAAACTATTCTATATGCAAAAGGCTTTATGGCTCTGTGTCTGAGTTTTTGCAGAAAAGCTGGTTTTATTTTCCCTACAACAAAGGAGTCAAGCGGAAAACACTACAAAAGTTGGTTGTTAATGAGATGGTTCCACCAACCAATTCTCATGTCCCAAAATTATTAATAGACCCACTCATCATAAAATTTTATTAATTGTGTTGAGACTGGCTGATAGTATCATCTCCGGTGCTCATGTTGTCCATAACCGGGGACACGGCTAATCGATTAGTTTAACACTCTGCAGAGGTTTGTACACTTTACCTGCAAGATTCGATCCCTCTCGTTGTGTCCTCGCACTGCATGATGTTTGAGAACGAGACGATCGAAACATGGTCTTCCAAAGTGATCCTCTGATAGAAAGTCAGTGCCCATCCAATCCTACCGTTCTTCTACGTCTCGTAGCAATCTGACCTACCAGAGTCACCACTAAGGTCAACCAAGCCAGAGCCCATATTGACTTGCGGTTGCACACGTAAGCTTTCCGGCCTTGAAGTATCCATCCATCTCTTTGAGCCTGGGTGGCATTCCGTTGGGATGATCACAGGTAGATACCAGGATTCCCGGCATAACCATGATAAATATCAGGCTGCCAAAATGCATGTCCAATCCACCTAGAGGTATATTGAGTCCTTGAAGTCTTGAAGTCTTGATCATCATGCAGGTCTTGAAATAATTAATTAACCTCACAACACTCCTGAATCTCACAACCAAACCCCGTCTACTAAAAGCATAGCAATTTGTGAAGTAACGTCCCTTCCCGGGCAATGGTAACAGGGTGTTGGGTTTCTCCTACCTCATGATACTACCACAAGTTCAAGCTCAATATCCTACTGGATGTATGATGCGAAGATTGATTCTAATGCAAGTAAAACATAGGTAATGTAAGATGATCAAAGTGAACTTGCCTGTACAGTTGATGAAGATAAATATCGCTCTCAGAAATAACTTGATAGAACTATTCGTCACTCTCCGATGAAAATCTATATAATCAAACATTGCACTCATATAAGCAATCATACTAGCAAACAATACTAACAATCAAAAGGCAACACAAAAACCAAACACAAAAGTGTTGTGATGAAGGAAAATACTTAAGACAAAAGTTAAAACAACAAAACTTCATCACAACAACCTAATGTAGTTTTCCCTACAAATAAACTATTTTGAATAGCAACAAAACAAAAGCAAGGTAAAATATAACAAAGGTATTTTAGTAAATATTTTACTAGCAAAAAGAATTACTTTTGGAGAACAACTAAGAACTAAGAAAACAACACCCTAAACAATGTAAGTTTTCTAGCTAATAGAACAAAACAGCAAGGAAAACACTAAGATAATAAAATAACAGAAAAAAAAAATATAAAACACTAAATTAACAGAAAATATTTTCTCATAAAACTTTATTACAAAAAAAAAGAACTAATAGAAAAGCTTTTAGTAAACTCTTCCTATAACCTAAACAAAGTTAACCTTGAATTGACCACAAACAATTTCAACTATAATACAAATTGTTTTCTGGTCTAAACTAAAGTTAACAGAAAATAAAATTTATAAAACAATATATGGAAATAATTTTCAAATAGGAAATCAAACTAGCAATGAAATCAATTTGCAAGTTATTACTGAACTAGAATTGATTTCATGCAAACAAAAAGAATAAACAACATAGAAATAAACTTGGTTGAAATACTACTGCTAACTAACAGAAAACAAGGTAAAACTTGTCAACTAATATAAAAGGAAATAAATTTAAAACTATAAAAACAAAAGAAATAGAAATAAACCTAAAAAGAATTAAAACAGAATCTGTTTTGCTTGAAACCCTAATTTAAATTATTATAAAAATTCTCAAATTGTTCCTACTGATGAACAAAATCACTAGTGACCAGTAGCAAAAAGAATCAACTCAAAACTTATTTTTAAACTCAAGTTATTCACAAAACAAGGTTTAAATCAAATCTGTTTGAATTCAAATTTTAAATAGTCAAACATGGTCAAACTTTATATCTACAGAAACTAGAATAAATTTTTGGCCTAATGCAAAAAGAATCACTCAAAAATATTAAAAACTCTAAAAGATATAGCAAAACTAAAAGAAGAACTATTTTCTGGAATTGAAATTAAAACAGAAGAAGAAAATTCTTTTCTAACGGATAGGGGTACACGTGGCAAGCTGTGAGTGGCCGAGTGGTGCGCGTGAGCGAGTGCTTCGGGCGGACGGCTGTTTTCTAGAGCGTACCGGTTCGTTTATTAAAACGGATCTAATCGCATACGTTGAAAATAGATTGGACGGTGGGGGTCAAATCTGAGGCTTACAGAGAGGAGATGAACTCCGGCGATGTCCGACGGCGGCGGCTGCTCGGGGTTGATGCTGGTGAGCTCCCCGGCGGGTCTCTGATGACGGCAAGAGCTCCATTAGATGCGGCGGTGAACGGCGCATCCAGAGGTGGTCGAAGGCGAGCTCGGGGACGACGGGGTGACGATGGCGAGCTTCGGGGTGGCAAGGTGTTCGGGTGGTCGACGGGGAGGTCGATCCGGTGGCTCTGGAGCTCGGGCGGGTGCACGGGGAGGTGCACGAGAGCGGGGTGGAGCTGTTGGTGGCGGTGGGAGGGCTCGGGGTGGTCGGAGGTGAGCGCTACGAGCTCGGGGTCGACCGGTTGGTGGTGGAACTCCGGCGAGCAATGGCGGCAAAGGCAGGGCACGGGCGAGGGGACTTTGGGGTGGAACGAGGTGTGGGAGGTCTCCGCTATTTATAGATGCGGTCAGGTGCTCCAGAACGGCAGGGAATCGGGAGATCCGGTCGGATTCCGGTCGGCTCCGGCGATGGAAAGAGGAGGAAGAAGAAAGGAAGGAGGTGACCGCGACGGTGGCTCGGTCGGGCGGTGGGACCGGGTGTCAGAGAGAGAGAGGGAGATCGCACGGGATCGGGCGGCCGATCTGGAGAGATTCGGATCTGGTCCGGATTGGATCGGGCTGGATCCTTTCCAAATGGGCCGGATCCTTACCTAACGCATGCGCGCAGCTTTCCTATTTAAAGCATTTTTCCAAATAAAAAATAACAGGAAAGTAAAAGTAGAAAAGGAAACTAAATACTAAACCAAAAATAGAAGTATTATATACTAAAATGATCAGAAAAATAAAATAAATAAGATGAACATTTTTCCACGGCCAAAATAAATGATTTAAAAAAAATATTGTTCAGAAAAAGCCTAAATTGATTTTATTTTCTTTTGCAAATAATTTTCAAATAACCCCCTGGGTTTTATGATTCAAAATCTCACAAAAATGCCCCTGGTTTGGAGGGTCATGTTCCACCTCTCAAGAAAATTTGAATTTGGGCATGTGGGTTTGAATTCATTCAAGAACAGAATCAAATGAAGTAATTACCAAAATAGAAATTTTTCAGTAGTTTCCAGAATCCAAAATTTCAATTCCTTCACTTGAAGAAGTCATGTCATCTTCTCTCCTTGTTTTGCATTGGATGAAATTGAATTCAAAAAAAAAAGGGAAGTCATTTTATTCCCTCTCATTCAAAAGTTTCAAAAAGTTTCAAATTTCACTCAAATTCAATCACTCAATCAAACAAACAATCATTCTAGTAATTAATATAACATTCCAAAATTTGGGATGTTACAAACCTACCACACTTAAAATGAATCTCGTCCTCGAGATTCGAAAGGGCTAGAAAGAAAAGGTTAGGGTTTGGGGGTCTTCTAGCAATTCCACTGGTGTGATAAGTGTGGGTGCTACCACACTTAAAATAAGTTACTGGTCTCTCAAAATATTGACAGTCCTCTGGGGTCTTGACATCTGTCTCTTCACATTCTCCACAGAAAACTCTTTTGGTGATGCTCTTCCTTTATATTCACAACGTTTCCAGCAAAATCCAGTGTTTCCTTGGTCAATACAAACTTCTTCCGTTACTGGGTCTTCTTAACTGACAAGTCTCGTGATCATTTCTAATTAACTTATCGATGATCTCATGGTGGTCTACCATTTGTGGTTATCTTGCAGTGAAATGGGTCTTGGCTTCATCCTCACCGTAAAATTCCTACATGTGACAACAACTGCCATGTACAAGGGGTCTTCATCATACCATTCTAAGGCTTAAAACAAAAGCTTCAAAGAACGTCGTCTCTTTACTATGGGTAAGTCACTCAGATTTACCATTCCAAATAGCAAGAGAAATGATAAGAGTAAGTCGTCATGGTGATCAATCCATTCCGCACCCAAATCATTACCTTGTATAAGGTTTAGTGAATCTCGTATTCTAACACTTGGGCTTCCTCACAATCGTTGCAGAATTGCTCTTGTCCACGAACGAAGTTTGGATAAATCCATTGATTCTGCAAGCTGAACAAACATCTATCGTTTCTTCACAACTCTCAGGTTTACGTATTCTCCTAAGAAAACGTTTGCTGATCATGCATAGCTTTTTCCAAGTACCTGCCTTCATAAAGGTAGGGCTTGATCCTTATCAATCCCGCGGTTGTGGCTCACTTCAATACTTGAACATCTTTAACTCACCCTTGGGGTTACTAGCGTGTCATATTCCAACATTGCCGTCAATTCATTCCATCATTCCCTTGGGTAAAATAAATCACAGGCTTATTCTTGTTCAGGATCCATTCTGTGAAATTCATTTTTTTTTTCTTTCCATTGGTCTGTTTACCAACAAGGTATTGGCTCATCATAATCATTCCTTCATTTCATCCTTATTTTATTCTCAAGATTCACACCTCAATAGTACTTTATTACAAATGTTGTCATCCACATAGGTTGATATGGTCCAACATTACCTTCAACTGTATTCATTGTGTCCAGACTTATTGGCATGAATAGTACATTATTTTTCCTTGGGTCCTGTGGTTTTACCGGTTACTACCACACTTAAAAATGAAATGTACCTATGCATGCACAGACCATATTTTTTTTTCTCATATCCTCGAAATTGGTCGGAGATCTTTGTTTACAGAGTAACAACTCCTACAATTCATCATAGGAAATCATGACACTATAAATTCTATTGATTCATGAAGTTATTACAATCTCTGAGACTTTCGTTACATAATTTATCTTCATAACCTCAATAAGAGTTGTTTCCTATTACATTTATTACTTCCAAAATCCAAAACTCCAACTACTCATGTTTAGCCTTCTTCTCCGGGCAGGTATAGGAGTAGTCTCCTGTCTTGTTGCACCGATGACAAGTGATATGGCTTAGGTCCTTCCGTGTAGAAAACCACGGAGTCTTTTTTTCTTCTTCTTGGGTTGGGCTCCTTTCCTGATGCTTGGTTCATACTTCTTGCAAAAACAGTGGGGCCTCTCCAAGCTACAATGCAAACATCTGATGCCTCCACTTACTTGGCCTTTCTTCTTGTCCAGGTTGATCATCACTTCTATCTCCTAAGGATCATATTGCACTTCTACTGTCGGGAAATCTCCCAGATACTCGTTCGGACAATTCAGGGAAATATGTCCTTCTTCTCCACATGAATAACATGACTTGGTATCTACGATTGGGTCTGGTGTATCTCCCATCGTCATGGGTTCTTCTAACTTTTTCCTGAGGACTTCTTTCATTGCTTCCTTCTGCTGCTTCATCACTTCTTGTACCTTGGGGTATATTTGACATTGTGCCGGAAAATGAGTGGTTCCTTCACACAAGAAACATGTCACCTGCCCAGTTGGGCATTCCTCGGCTGGGTGATTTTCTTCACAATGAGGGCATCCATCCTTGTGTTCTTCCTGGGTGTGTCCTATTTCTCCACAGATCTTGCATGCACAAGGCTTCTTTATCGGGTTATCACAGTGCTTCTGAATGAGATGGGATCTTAACAGAGTCTTCTTCAATTCCTCCCAGGTTTTTGCTCCATTACATCCTTGTATGGCTTGATGCATATTCCACCAAGTTGCAGCACTTTGGGTAAAGTACTGAAGAGCGTATTGAACCTCATACTTCTTTGCAATCAAGTTGCTCCCGAAGCTATTCTCCATGTTTTGAATCCATACTTCTGCCTCCAGCTGGGTCATTGGTCCAGAGAATACAAATCCAGCTTCATTCACCATCTATTGGGTCCAAGGTTTTGGGGATGAGATACGAGAGAGAGAAAGGAGGGGATACACACAATACAAACAATAGTTTTGAAAATAGGTTTTATTTGCGGCTGTCGGAAAAACATCACACAATGACAGCTCACAAATCATCGCATCTAACGTGAGTATACAACAGGGGTTTGGTCTTCTAAAGGTCATAATAATTCTGGGATTCTTCAGGGTCTTCAATCTCTTCGATTTTTCGGAGTCTTCAACCGTTGTAGCTTCAATTATTCTAATGCATGGTGAAATCTTCATTACTTCGAAGTGGCCATCAATTGTCCGATATCTGGTCCTTCTTGGAGTGGCTTTGGTTGATCCTCCGTGTTGTCAAAAGGGAAGGGATATATTCTAACTAATCGAGGTAAGAGGGACCATTTGATAAAATCAGAAAAGATGAGAAGTAAGCATCTTTGTGAAAATAAAGTTTTAGAGATATCCTGTCCTAGCTCTTTCCAGTTTCTAGGGTCACGTCCTACAGTCAACATGTGCTCTGATACCATCTCTGTAGCGTCCCGACTCAAAACGAGTCAAGCCTCTGTGTGTCAGTGCCATCCCTGGATCAGTATGCTGGCACACACAGTACATCAATGTATATATCAAAGTGCAATCACATGTAAATAACGTAAAATTGATATATACCTCTTAAATCTCAGCGGAAACAGTCAACGGGAGTGGAGTCCCAATAAACACCAACGGCAGGTTGAGTGTAGACCGTAACCCTGAATCGTACTCTTACTCGTCGTAGAAAAGTATCTGCAACATAAGACGTTGCAACCGTGTAGGTCAGTACATTGAATGTATCGGCAAGATCACCATAGAATGAAATGATAAAAACTATTCTATATGCAAAAGGCTTTATGGCTCTGTGTGTGAGTTTTTGCAGAAAAGCTGGTTTTATTTTCCCTACAACAAAGGAGTCAAGCGGAAAACACTACAAAAGTTGGTTGTTAATGAGATGGTTCCACCAACCAATTCTCATGTCCCAAAATTATTAATAGACCCACTCATCATAAAATTTTATTAATTGTGTTGAGACTGGCTGATAGTATCATCTCCGGTGCTCATGTTGTCCATAACCGGGGACACGGCTAATCGATTAGTTTAACACTCTGCAGAGGTTTGTACACTTTACCCGCAAGATTCGATCCCTCTCGTTGTGTCCTCGCACTGCATGATGTTTGAGAACGAGACGATCGAAACATGGTCTTCCAAAGTGATCCTCTGATAGAAAGTCAGTGCCCATCCAATCCTACCGTTCTTCTACGTCTCATAGCAATCTGACCTACCAGAGTCACCACTAAGGTCAACCAAGCCAGAGCCCATATTGACTTGCGGTTGCACACGTAAGCTTTCCGGCCTTGAAGTATCCATCCATCTCTTTGAGCCTGGGTGGCATTCCGTTGGGATGATCACAGGTAGATACCAGGATTCCCGGCATAACCATGATAGATATCAGGCTGCCAAAATGCATGTCCAATCCACCTAGAGGTATATTGAGTCCTTGAAGTCTTGAAGTCTTGATCATCATGCAGGTCTTGAAATAATTAATTAACCTCACAACACTCCTGAATCTCACAACCAAACCCCGTCTACTGAAAGCATAGCAATTTGTGAAGTAACGTCCCTTCCCGGGCAATGGTAATAGGGTGTTGGGTTTCTCCTACCTCATGATACTACCACAAGTTCAAGCTCAATATCCTACTGGATGTATGATGCGAAGATTGATTCTAATGCAAGTAAAACATAGGTAATGTAAGATGATCAAAGTGAACTTGCATGTACAGTTGATGAAGATAAATATCGCTCTCAGAAATAACTTGATAGAACTATTCGTCACTCTCCGATGAAAATCTATATAATCAAACATTGCACTCATATAAGCAATCATACTAGCAAACAATACTAACAATCAAAAGGCAACACAAAAACCAAACACAAAAGTGTTGTGATGAAGGAAAATACTTAAGACAAAAGTTAAAACAACAAAACTTCATCACAACAACCTAATGTAGTTTTCCCTACAAATAAACTATTTTGAATAGCAACAAAACAAAAGCAAGGTAAAATATAACAAAGGTATTTTAGTAAATATTTTACTAGCAAAAAGAATTACTTTTGAAGAACAACTAAGAACTAAGAAAACAACACCCTAAACAATGTAAGTTTTCTAGCTAATAGAACATAACAGCAAGGAAAACACTAAGATAATAAAATAACAGAAAAACAAAATATAAAACACTAAATTAACAGAAAATATTTTCTCATAAAACTTTATTACAAAAAAAAAAGAACTAATAGAAAAGATTTTAGTAAACTCTTCCTATAACCTAAACAAAGTTAACCTTGAATTGACCACAAACAATTTCAACTATAATACAAATTGTTTTCTGGTCTAAACTAAAGTTAACAGAAAATAAAATTTATAAAACAATATATGGAAATAATTTTCAAATAGGAAATCAAACTAGCAATGAAATCAATTTGCAAGTTATTACTGAACTAGAATTGATTTCATGCAAACAAAAAGAATAAACAACATAGAAATAAACTTGGTTGAAATACTACTGCTAACTAACAGAAAACAAGGTAAAACTTGTCAACTAATATAAAAGGAAATAAATTTAAAACTATAAAAACAAAAGAAATAGAAATAAACCTAAAAAGAATTAAAACAGAATCTGTTTTGCTTGAAACCCTAATTTAAAATATTATAAAAATTCTCAAATTGTTCCTACTGATGAACAAAATCACTAGTGACCAGTAGCAAAAAGAATCAACTCAAAACTTATTTTTAAACTCAAGTTATTCACAAAACAAGGTTTAAATCAAATCTGTTTGAATTCAAATTTTAAATAGTCAAACATGGTCAAACTTTATATCTACAGAAACTAGAATAAATTTTTGGCCTAATGCAAAAAGAATCACTCAAAAATATTAAAAACTCTAAAAGATATAGCAAAACTAAAAGAAGAACTATTTTCTGGAATTGAAATTAAAACAGAAAAAGAAAAATCTTTTCTAACGGACAGGGGTACACGTGGCAAGCTGTGAGTGGCCGAGTGGTGCGCGTGAGCGAGTGATTCAGGCGGACGGCCGTTTTCTAGAGCGTACCGGTTCGTTTATTAAAACGGATCTAATCGCATACGTTGAAAATAGATCGGACGGTGGGGGTCAAATGTGAGGCTTACAGAGAGGAGATGAACTCCGGCGATGTCCGACGGCGGCGGCTGCTCGGGGTTGATGCTGGTGAGCTCCCCGGCGGGTCTCCGATGATGGCAAGAGCTCCAGTAGATGCGGCGGTGAACGGCGCATCCAGAGGTGGTCGAAGGCGAGCTCGGGGACGACGGGGTGACGATGGCGAGCTTCGGGACGGCAAGGTGTTCGGGTGGTCGACGGGGAGGTCGATCCAGTGGCTCTGGAGCTCGGGCGGGTGCACGTGGAGGTGCAGGAGAGCGCGGTGGAGCTGTTGGTGGCGGTGGGAGGGCTCGGGGTGGTCGGAGGTGAGCGCTACGAGCTCGGGGTCGACCGGTTGGTGGTGGAACTCCGGCGAGCAATGGCGGCAAAGGCAGGGCACGGGCGAGGGGACTTTGGGGTGGAATGAGGTGCGGGAGGTCTCCGCTATTTATAGATGCGGTCAGGTGCTCCAGAACGGCAGGGAATCGGGAGATCCGGTCGGATTCCGGTCGGCTCCGGCGATGGAAAGAGGAGGAAGAAGAAAGGAAGGAGGTGACCGCGACGGTGGCTCGGTCGGGCGGTGGGACCGGGTGTCAGAGAGAGAGAGGGAGATCGCACGGGATCGGGCGGCCGATCCGGAGAGATTCGGATCTGGTCCGGATTGGATCGGGCCGGATCCTTTCCAAATGGGCCGGATCCTTACCTAACGCACGCGCGCAGCTTTCCTATTTAAAGCATTTTTCCAAATAAAAAATAACAGGAAAGTAAAAGTAGAAAAGGAATCTAAATACTAAACCAAAAATAGAAGTATTATATACTAAAATGATCAGAAAAATAAAATAAATAAGATGAACATTTTTCCACGGCCAAAATAAATGATTTAAAAAAATTTATTTTTCAGAAAAAGCATAAATTGATTTTATTTTCTTTTGCAAATAATTTTCAAATAACCCCCTGGGTTTTATGGTTCAAAATCTCACAAAAATGCCCCTGGTTTGGAGGGTCATGTTCCACCTCTCAAGAAAATTTGAATTTGGGCATGTGGGTTTGAATTCATTCAAGAACAGAATCAAATGAAGTAATTACCAAAATAGAAATTTTTCAGTAGTTTTCAGAATCCAAAATTTCAATTCCTTCACTTGAAGAAGTCATGTCATCTTCTCTCCTTGTTTTGCATTGGATGAAATTGAATTCAAAAAAAAAAGGGAAAGTCATTTTATTCCCTCTCATTCAAAAGTTTCAAAAAGTTTCAAATTTCACTCAAATTCAATCACTCAATCAAACAAACAATCATTATAGTAATTAATATAACATTCCAAAATTTGGGATGTTACAAACCTACCACACTTAAAATGAATCTCGTCCTCGAGATTCGAAAGGGCTAGAAAGAAAAGGTTAGGGTTTGGGGGTCTTCTAGCAATTCCACTGGTGTGATAAGTGTGGGTGCTACCACACTTAAAATAAGTTACTGGTCTCTCAAAATATTGACAGTCCTCTGGGGTCTTGACATCTGTCTCTTCACATTCTCCACAGAAAACTCTTTTGGTGATAACATTCCAAAATTTGGGATGTTACACTTATGGTGCATTATTCGGTGTTAGTTATGCTCAATGCCCGTTTATGTGAATTTTCGTTTCTTGGTTGGTTGCTTCTCAATCTATTTTCTAGCCTCCACTTGTACTAAGTAGAAATACTACGTGTGCATCCAAAATCCTTAAACCCAGTTTTGACTTATGAGTCAACCATACCTACCTATATGCAGTATTATCATGCCGTTCTAAGCAAATTTGTATGTGCCATCTCTAATTTTGAAAATGAATTTCCTTTTTGTGTGCTTGTACCGCTCATGAAACGGTAGGGGGTATTCAATATTTTTCCATGCTAGATGTGTTATTCTCAAGATGAGTGTTTATTCACTTGTCATTGCATGAGAATACGGCGGTAATAGGGATGCCCAGTCCCGAAATGAAAAAGAAATTTACTTTATGTTGTCAAATAATAAATTCCTTGGAAAGTGTTGGTATGGAAGGCAACCGTGGATACGGCTAGCCATGGATTGTGCAAGAAAGGTGGAAAAGGGAATAAACTTTATTTTATGTTTGGGAACCGCCTATGATGTATCTAGCATGGAAAGTATTGAGAACTACTTTGTCGTTTTCATTGACAGGAAAGGCATGCCACCCAAAATATTTCTCTCTCTTAGTTTAAGCTTTAAGCTTTGGCACCTCTACAAATCCCTACTTTCCTCTGCGAAGGGCCTATCTATTTAATTTATGCAATTTTAACTTTTATTTTAGTCTCCATCTTCTCTTATAAAGCACCAACTAGGGGGCACTATGATCATACTTGTGCATTGGGTGTAGTTAATATTTGAGTGTGTTTAATGAATGGATCAATGATTGAGCATGATGGGCTAGGGATAACTTTCTTTAGTGTTGATATTTTGAAAGACATGGTTGCTTGTTGGCATGCTTGAGTATTAAAGTCTTCATGACAAAACTAGACTATTACTTTGAACCATTTAAAAGTCCAAATGTCCATGCTACAAAAGAAAAGAATATGTGATGAACATGTTAGGCAGCATTCCTCATCAAAAGTTCTATTTTTATCGTTTACCTACTCGAGGACGAGTAGGAATTAAGCTTGGGGATGCTGATACGTCTCCAACGTATCTATAATTTTTGATTGTTCCATGTTGTTATATTATCATTCTTGGGACTAACCTATCATTCTTGGGACTAACCTATTTTTACTTCACGGAATATCAGTACCAAACGGAGTTCAATCGCGACGTAACTTTTTGGAGAATTTTTTTGGACCAGAAGGAAGCCAGTTGGCGAAAGAAGTAACCAGGAGGGAGCCCAGGCGGGCCACAAGACACCAGGGCGCGCCAGAGGCCCCGGGCGCGCACTGGTGGGTTGTGGCCACCTCGGGAACCTTCTCCACCGCCTCTGAGCTCTATAAATACCCAAATATTCCAGAAACCCTAGAGGAGTCGATGAAAAATACTTCCAGCCGCCACAAGTTCCAGAATCTCGAGATCCAATCTAACACCATTATGGAGGGGTTCATCATCCTCATTAGTGCCTCTCCGATGATACGTGAGTAGTCCACCATAGACCTATGGGTCCGTAGGCGGTAGCTAGATGGCTTTCTCTCTCTCTTTTGATTCTCAATGCAATGGTCTCTGGGAGATATATTTGATATAATGACTTTTTGTGGTGTGTTTGTTGGGATCCGATGAATTTTGAGTTCATGATCAGTTTCTATCCATGAATATTATTTGAGTCTTCTTTGGTCTCTTATATGCATGATTACTTATAGCCTCGTATTTCTTCTTCGAATCTTTGGTTTAGTCAGGCCAACTAGATCGATTTTTCTTGCCATTGGAAGAGGTGCTTTGTGATGGGTTCGATCTTGCGGTGTCCTCTCCCAGTGATAGAAGGGGCAACGAGGCATGCATGTATCATTGCTATTAAGGATAACAAGAAGGGGTCTATTCCTACATGAATATATCTTGTTTACATCATGTCACTGTTCTTATTGCATTACTCCGTTTTTCCATGAACTTAATACACTAGATGCATGCTGGATAGCGGTCGATGTGTGGAGTAATAGTGGTAGATGCAGGCAGGAGTCGGTCTACTTATCTTGGACGTGATGCCTATATAATGATCATCACCTTGGATATCATTATGATTATTTGATCTTCTATCAATTCCCCAAAAGTAATTTGTTCACCCACCGTGTGCTATACTCATGAGAGAAGCCACACTAGTGAAACCTACGCCCCCCGGGTCTACTTTTCCAACATATTGCTTTCCGATCTATCTTTTTGCCACTTTTGTTCTCAGATCTATTATTCCAAAAACCCCAAAATACTTTGCTGCACTTTTTATTTGCCTCTTTTATCTAGTGTTCTTGTGAGATCATTGTATCCAATCTACAATCTAATCTATCTTTTTACCGTTGAGAGATTGACATCCTCTCTTACGCTTCGGGTTGCAAGTATTTGTTCTTTGTGTGCAGGTACCATTTACATAGTCTTGCGTGGTCCTCCTACTGGTTCGATACCTTGGTTTCATAACTGAGGGAAATACTTACCGTAGTTGTGCTGCATCATCCCTTCCTCTTTGGGGAAATACCGCCGCAGTCTCAAGCCACGTCAAATATGTAGAACTTTCTCCCCTAAGTATGGATTTGTGGTACTTCCTCTCCCCCTGAATCTTAGCATGTAGATATTGGGAGTAGGTAGGGTGAGACAAGTCTAACATAAATTTGGTATGTTCTCTCCCCCTTTGGATAAGCATAAGCTTCTATATTCTCGCCTTTTATATATTCTCCCCTATTTATATTCTCCCCCTTGATATTCTCGCCCTATACACAAGCATAATCTTTGATATTCTCCCCCTTTGGCATTAATTTCCAAAAAGGGTTAGAGGGTAAGGGATCCTTGAGAGTAAGGGTCATAGAAACTAGGGATCCTTGAGAGTAGGGGTCATTGAGAGCAATTTGAGACTAAGGGATCCTTGAGTACTTTTTCTCCCCCTTTTATTATCTGAAAAGCTTTTTAAGATTTCTCCCCCTTTGACATAGGGATCCTTGAAGAAATTGAGATTTTGCGAATTTTGACAAAGAAGACAGAAGATAGCGAAATCGGTGGCTCCGAGGCAAAATTAGTCGGTGGAACCGATATGTGGTTGTGCAGCCTATCTGCATGATCGGTGACACCGAGTTATCTGGATTGGAGGGTCCGAAATGCAAAACAGAAACTTGGCAAAGTTTATCAAAAGCAATTTTTCAGAAAGCCTCAATAGAATAAAATGATTTGTAGTGAATTTTCAAAGTGATCTGCAAGGAATTTTCAGAAAGTTTTACAAGGAATTTTCAAAAAGTTTTGGAAGGAATTTTCAACTAGATGGAAATTGAGTGATTCCAATAAAGCATGCAACTATAAGATGAACCAAACAAGATACTTCATCTAGATGATGGTCGGTGACTAGGTCACCTATATTAGAGTATACTGACTTAAGGAGCCAAGCAAGAATACTTGATCATAGGTCATACTCTACGTTAAGCTCAAAATGGGGTTACCATTTTTGGATTAAGCATTTTAATGTTTTCATATCACTTGAGTTGCTTTATATCATGACTTGGAGTAAAGATTCTTCAAGGATATGATTACATACCTTTGAGTGATGTTGATGACGTAGCATGTAGGAGAACTTGTTGTGGACTCATTGTTGATGAAGATCATCTTGAGTTGAGAGCTATCCTTGATCGATTTGGTTCTCTTTTCACCTACATGGGTTAGTTATTCAAGGAAGAACAAGATATATCCAAATGACAAGAATGAAATTTGTTTATCAAGCGGTTGTCAAGGATATGGTTTGGATTGTCTTCTTCCTTCCATCATCAAAGAAGAGTTGTGGATACTTGTCCATGACAAGATGGCTTGTGATGTGAGTTGATGGCAATCTTGTGGAGTGTAATTCTTCCAAGTACCTACAACAGGGTTACACTACTGTAGGAAGGTACAAAGACGACACAACAATCAGAGACCCTTCGAAAAAACTATGTGCGATGCATGAATCGCAAACGGTATAGTTCAAGCTCCATCGCCAATGACACGAACTGTGTCCGATGGGGGATCCATCAAATATGATTCAGAAAATAGTTACGTGTGCGATCTACGGCAGACAGTTGACTTTTACGAACTGCTTGTGATGAGGCGAAACGGCACAAACGGTTAATCAAACAGAGATGTGTGTGATGTACGGCATACAGTTCAAAGTGTAGAACTGTTTGCGAAGACATAATATAACACAAACGGTTACGCAGATCCAGATCTGTGCATTGTATGACATACAGGTCCCTCAGATGAACTATTTGCGATGGTATGGAAGAACACAAATGGTTTGGTGTAACAAGGTGTGTGTGATACGTTGCAAACAATTCGATAATCAGAATTGTGTGCTATAATTCTGGACAGCACATACGATTTGTTGTTCTGAATTATGTGCTCGACGGGTCACACAATTCAAGAAACCAACTGTGTGCGATTTTGGGAATGATCACTATCGAATTTGTATTCTTAACTGTTTGCGAGGATATCGACAGTGTAGACAGAGTTAAGGAATAAATATGAGCAAACGACAACAGAGTTAAGGAGTACGATGTGTTTTACTTCTTGTTGTTGTTGTTGGATGGCCCCACGCCATCGTCTTGGTGTGGACGCTTCTTGCCGCTGACCACTAGCTTTTCATTGCCATCGTCGTCACCATAGTCGTTGATGTCCTCGTCGGCATTCTCATCGGCGTCTTCCTTGTTCGACCATTCCTCCTCCTTCTCATCGTCGTTGTCTTCTTCGTCCTTCGGCGGCTCCTCGTCGTTGTCGTCCTTGTTCGACCATTCCTCCTCCTCCTTGTCATTGTCATCTTCTTCGTCCTTCGGCAGCTCCTCGTCGTCGTCCTCCTTGTTCGACCATTCCTCCTCCTCCTTATCATTGTCATCTTCTTCGTCCTTTGGGGGCTCCTCGTCCGTCTAGTCATCGTCCGATGACTCCGGCGGCGGCGTCCCTTCCATGAGCCAGATAAAATGGTGGTCAGGGCTCGACACCGGACTCATGCTGGAAGACGAGCGTGATGATTCTGAGGTTGACCCCAGACCGGGGGCCAGACTGGCGGAATTGTCGTTCTTGCTTTTGCTCGACATTGCTGCGCTACCTAAACAACCGGCGAGAAAGCGAGATTGGAGAGTGTGTGGAAGTGTAGCGTGGCCGGCCGGGACGATGAATATGGTGGCAACTGATGCGTGGTGTGAAGAAAAGAGGAATGGCAATTGAAGCGGGGATTGACGGATTCTATTGGCGCCATGGCAGGCGGTTAGAATTCCGATATAATCAACCGCAATTGTGTGGACCCGGCCCGTCGCTCTAAATTCTTGCTATTGTGCAGTTCTCAATGTGATAATTACGCGCACGGATTGGAGCATCTAAATGTGTGCAATATGCCAAATGTTTCACATGTGTACATTTTAGAAGTTCACACGGTTCACTAGATGCATTGTTTAACTACACACACGCTTGTATGAAACACAACGGGTGTGAAACAAGCATTTAACATAGGACAGTTGGTAAGCAATAGATGAGTTCTGTTTATTGATGTAGCCATTAATAATCAAAAGGACCCCCTAATGATCATTGCAAACAGCGCATAGAAGATGGCTAATGTGGCAACTACAACTATACATGCTAGTTCCTTCTTGTCTCTTGCTTTCATCTGTTGCCTGTGGTTGATTCTTTCTTGCTTCATCGTCGTGATTGTACACTCAAGATTAGTCAGTTTCTTCTTTAGCTTTACGTTATCTTCTGCAAGATTGGAGATGACACTCCGAGCCCTGCCATGCCATTTATCATCCAACCAGTTAACAAAGGCACAAGCCTCACATCCTTGCGAATGTTAAATAATCAGGATGACTGGGGGCATTAACTAAACTTAAGGGATGAACTTATCACTAACCTCTAAGGGGCAACCGAGAAACCGTCTGCCAATGTCGAATCCCTCCATGCATACACGTCGAGCGGGAGTGTGTCCGTGCACATAACTCAGCTTTTGCTACTTCTAGGTGGCGCAAAACTCGGAATCGCACTAATGTTGCGGGAGTCTGATACGTCTCCAACGTATCTATAATTTTTGCTTGTTCCATGTTGTTATATTATCATTCTTGGATATTTTACAATCATTTCATAACAACTTTATATCATTTTTTGGGACTAACCTATTGACATAGTGCCAAAGTGTCAGTTGCTGTTTTTGCTTGTTTTTTTTACTTCGATAAATACCAAACGGAGTCCAATCACGATGAATCTTTTTTGAGATTTTTTCTGGACCAGAAGACACCCAGTGGGCCAAAGAACTGCAGGAGAGGTGTGTCGTGGAGACCACAACCCACCAGGGCATGCCAGGGGGGCCCCGACGTGCCCTGATGGGTTGTGCCCTCCTCGGCCCCCCTCCGCACCGCCTCTGAAACACAATTCCAGCCGCCGCAAGTTCCAGAACCACGAGATCCAATCTAAACACCATCACGAAGGGGTTCATCTTGCTCATAGGTGCCTCTCTGATGATGCGTGAGTAGTCCACCATAGACCTACGGGTCCGTAGGCTGTAGCTAGATGGCTTCTTCTCTCTCTCTCTTATGATTCTCAATACAATGGTCTCTTGGAGATCTATTTGATGTAAACTATTGCGGTGTGTTTGTTGGGATCCGATGAATTTTGAGTTAATGATCAGTTTCTATCCATGAATATTATTTGAGTCTTCTTTGATCTCTTATATGCATGATTACTTATAGCCTCGTATTTCTTCTCCGAATATTTGGTTTAGTTAGGCCGACTAGATCGATTTTTCTTGCCATGGGAAGAGGTGCTTTGTGATGGGTTCGATCTTGCGGTATTCTTTCCCAGTGACAGAAGGGGCAGCAAGACACGCATGTATCGTTGCTATTAAGGATAACAAGATGGGGTATATTCCCACATGGATAGATCTTGTCTACATCATGTCATCGTTCTTATTGCATTACTCCATTTTTCCATGAACTTAATACACTAGATGCATGCTGGATAGCGGTCGATGTGTGGAGTAATAGAGGTGGATGCAGGCAAGAGTCGGTCTATCTATCTTGGACGTGATGCCTATATAATGATCATCGCCTTGGATATCATCATGACTATTCGATTTTCTATCAATTGCCCAACAGTAATTTGTTCACCCACCGTGCGCTATACTAATGAGAGAAGCCACTAGGGAATCCTACGGCCCCCGGGTCTACTTTTCCATCATATTGCTTTCCGATCTACGTTTTTGCACTCTTTGTTTTCAGATCTACAAAACCAAAAACCCAAAAATATATTGCTGCATATTTACTCTTTTTTATTTTGTGTTCTTGAGAGATCTACCTCTCCTATCTATCACTACCTAATATATCTTATTACCATAGAGAGATTGACAACCTCTCTTTCGCGTCGGGTTGCAAGTATTTGTTGTTTGTGTGCAGGTGCTGCTTATTGGGTGGTGGTGATCCTCCTACTGGTTCGATAACCTTGGTTTTATAACTGAGGGAAATACTTACCATCGCTGTGCTGCATCATCCCTTCCTCTTTGGGGAAATACCAATGCAGTCTCAAGCCACGTCAAAGGAATTTCTAGCGCCGTTGCCGGGGAGGAAGAGGTCTCTTCTACGTGCCTATCGTAGGCGCCGAGGGGATTCCATCGTCATCTACCAGGTTCCTAATCACAAATCTCATCTCCTTGCAATTACTTTATTTGCCATTTGCCTCTCGTTTTCCTCTCCCCCACTTCACCAATTTTCCGTTTTATTCGCCCTCTTTCTCGTTCGCCTTTTTCTCGCCGGATCTCTGTTTGTTTGCTTGTTTGCTACCTTTGCTTGTGCTGCCATGTGCCTTCTATTTGCTTGCATCTTCGCTTGCTAAAAATCTATTGATATGGATCCTCATCCACTTGCTAATCTTTTCAAAAGACCAAATTATGATGAACCAATTGCTAGTGAGTTGAGTGCACTTGATTATCTCTATGAAGTTTTGCTTGAAAATCATGAATCTGAAAATTTTGATGAAGTGTTGAAAGAAGAAATTTATAATGTGACTCATGATAGTTCCTTGAATGATGAGCATGATTGCAATGTTGCTAGTATGAATTATCTAAATATCCATGATGCTAATGATATGCAAAGCCAAAAGCTTGGGGATGCTATGTTTGATGAAGATGATATTTCTAGTCCCCCAAGTTTTGATGAGCAAATTTATTATGATGATTGCATGCCTCCTATTTATGATGATGCTGATGACATGTATGCTATAATGAGTAATGATAACCATGAAACTTATCATCATGGTTTTAATTTGCAATGTGGTTATGTCAATCAAGTGTCTCATGATAGTTATTTTGTTGAGTTTGCTCCCACTACCATGGATGATGAGGAATTTGCCTATGTGGAGAGTAATGAAAATTATATGCGTGTGCATCATGAAAAGAATGATTTATGTGATAGGTATATTGTTGAATTCCTTCATTATGCTACTGAAATTTATTATGAGGGAGCAAGAATTTCAATAATATCGAGTTTCCTCTCTATGTGTTCAAAGTTTTGAAGTTATGCTTGTTTCGCCTTCCTATGCTAGTTGATTCTTGTTCCCATAGATTGTTTGCTCACAAAATCCCTATGTGTAGGAAGTGGGTTAGACTTAAATGTGCTTGTCATGAGATTCATGATGCTCTCTTGCATATTTCAATTACTACTTTTTATGTGAGCATCATTAAAATCATCATGCCTAGCTAGGGGCGTAAACGACAGCGCTTGTTGGGAGGCAACACAATGAATAAATAATTTTTTTCTTTTTCCTTTCTCTTTTTGAGTGTTGACACAATTAAGCCTATGTTATGATTGTGTTTTTATGGTTTATTTAGTGTTTGTACCAAGTAAAGCCTTTAGGATGATTCATAGGATGAGTAGAAGTGATGCTGAATCTGAAACACAAAATTTGCGTCCAGTATATGAATTTTCAATTTTTACTGGAACGTCAAATTGAGCTGAAATTTTAACACCGTGTTTCTATACAAATTCCTTACGTTATCCTAATTTTTCATAATTTTTAGAGTTACAGAAGTATGGTAGAGTACAGATTACTACTGACTGTTCTGTTTAAGACAGATTCTGTTTTCGTTGCATTGTGTGCTTGTTTTGATGAATCTATGGGTTATATTGAAGGGTATGAGCCATGGTAAAGTTAAAATACAGTAGGTATAATGCAATAATAAAATATGAATGGGTTTTCAACAGTACCTAAAGTAGTGATTTGCTTTATTATACTAACGGATCTCACGAAGATTTTGTTGAGTTTTGTGTGATTGAAGTTTTCAAGTTTTTGCTGAGATCACGATGGATGAAGGAATAAGGAGTGATAAAAGCCTAATCTTGGGGATGATACCGCACCCCCAAGATATATCCAAAGAGAAACAAGCAACTAAGCTTGGGGATGCCCCCGAGTGGCATCCCCTCTTTCTTCTAACGACCATCGGTATTTTACTTGGAGCTATATTTTTATTCGTCACATATCATGAGTTTTGCTTGGAGCGTCTTGTATGTTTGCTTGCTTTGTTTGTTAGTTTTTCCTTTGTATCCTTGCTGGACACACCTATTTGAGAAATCCAAAACCATGCTATGATTTGTTAGAATTGCTCTATGTGCTTCACTTAAACCTTTTGAGCTATAGAATTGCTCTAGTGCTTCACTTCAAAACTTTAGGAATTCCTTGATAGTTGGTATAAATTCGTAAGCCGGGTCGGCTGATACGCTTTATTTTTTAGCATGGTGTGCTTGGAAATTTTTGTAGAAATACTCTCATGCTTCACTTAGATTAATTTTAGAGTTAGTAAATTTTGAAGAAATCCTCTCATGCTTCACTTATACCTTTTGAGAGATGAAATCTTTATGCTCATGTGCTTCACTTAAATTTGTTTGAGCTTGCCAAAAAGCAATGGCAATATATGAAACTAGTCCCAAAGTGATATATATCCAAGGAGGATATAATAAAAACTTTCATGAAGATCATTAGACAAACTAAACTTGATTCCTTGGAATAGTTTTGAAACATGATGATAGTAATATGTGAGTCATGTTAGTGGGTAATTATGCTTAGTAGGAATATTGGTGTTAAGGTTTGTGCTTCCCTATGCATGCACGAAAGTCAATAGTTATGCAATGAAGTTACATCCTACTTGTGGTGCATTATTCGGTGTTAGTTATGTTCAATGCTCGCTTATGTGAATTTTCGTTTCTTGGTTTGGTTGCTTCCCAATCTATTTGCTAGCCTCCATTTGTACTAAGTAGAAATATTACTTGTGCATCCAAAATCCTTAAACCAAGTTTTCCCTTATGAGTCCACCATACCTACCTATATGCGGTATTTCCATGCCGTTCCAAGCAAATTTGTATGTGCCATCTCTAAATTTTCAAAATAAATTTTCTCTTTTGTGTGCCCGTACCGCTCATGAAACGGTGGGGAGTGTCCAATATTTTTCCATGCTAGATGTGTTATTCTCAAGATGAGTGTTTATTCACTAGTCATTGCACGAGAGTGCGGCGGTAATAGGGATGCCCATTCTCGAAATGAAAAAGAAAAAATATTTACTTTATGTTGTCAAATAATAAATTCCTTGGAAAGTGTTGGTAAGGAAGGCAACCGTGGATACGGCCCGCCGTGGAAAGTGAAAGTTTGGTGGAAAAAGGAATAAACTTTATTTTCTGTTTGGGAACCGCCTATGATATATCTAGCATGGAAAGTATTGTGAGCTACTTTGTCATTTTCGTTGACAGGAAAAGCATGCCACCCAAAATATTTTCTCTCTCTCAATTTAAACCTTGAGCTCTGGCACCTCTACAAATCCCTACTTCCCTCTGCGAAGGGCCTATCTATTTACTTTATGCAATTTTTATTTTTTGCTTTGAGTCTCCATCTTCTCTTATAAGCACCAACTAGGGGGCACTATGATCGTACTTGAGTTTTGGGCATAGTTAATATTTGAGTGTGTTTCACAAATGGATCAATGATTGAGCATGATGGGCTAGGGATAACTTTCTTTAGTGTTGATATTTTGAAAGACATGGCTGCTTGTTGACATGCTTGAGTATTGAAGTCATTATGTTAAAACTAGACTATTGCTTTGAATCATTTACAAGTCCAAATGTCCATATTATACAAAAGAAAAGAATATAATGAACATTTTAGGCAGCATTCCACATAAAAAATTCTGTTTTTATCATTTACCTACTCGACGACGAGTAGGAATTAAGCTTGGGGATGCTGATATGTCTCCAACGTATCTATAATTTTTGCTTGTTCCATGCTGTTATATTATCATTCTTGGATGTTTTACAATCATTTTATAACAACTTTATATCATTTTTTGGGACTAACCTATTGACATAGTGCCAAAGTGCCAGTTGCTATTTTTGCTTGTTTTTTACTTCGCAAAAAATCAATACCAAACGGAGTCCAATCGCGACGAAACCTTTTGGAGATTTTTTCTGGACCAGAAGACACCCAGTGGGCCAAAGAACTGCCGGAGAGATGGGCCGTGGAGACCACAACCCACCAGGGCGTGCCAGGGGGGCCCGGCGCGCCCTGATGGGTTGTGCCCTCGTCGGCCCACCTCCACACCACCTCTGATGCCTATAAATTCCCAAATATTCCAAAAACCCTAGGGGACTCGACAAAACACAATTCCAGCCACCGCAAGTTCCAGAACCGCGAGATCAAATCTAAACACCATCACGGAGGGGTTCATCTTCCTCATAGGTGCCTCTCCGATGATGCATGAGTAGTCCACCATAGACCTACGGGTCCGTAGGCAGTAGCTAGATGGCTTCTTCTCTCTTTCTTATGATTCTCAATACAATGGTCTCTTGGAGATCTATTTGATGTAAACTTTTGCGGTGTGTTTGTTGGGATCCGATGAATTTTGAGTTCATGATTAGTTTCTATCCATGAATATTATTTGAGTCTTCTTTGATCTCTTATATGCATGATTACTTATATCCTCGTATTTCTTCTTCGAATCTTTGGTTTAGTTAGGCCGACTAGATTGATTTTTCTTGCCATGGGAAGATGTGCTTTGTGATGGGTTCGATCTTGCGGTGTTCTTTCCCAGTGACAGAAGGGGCAGCAAGACACGCATGTATCGTTGCTATTAAGGATAACAAGACAGGGTCTATTCCTACATGAATAGATCTTGTCTACATCATGTCATCATTCTTATTGCATTACTCCATTTTCCCATGAACTTATTACACTAGATGCATGCTGGATAGTGGTCAATGTGTGGAGTAATAGAGGTAGATGCAGGCGGGAGTCGGTCTATCTATCTTGGACGTGATGCCTATATAATGATCATCGCCTTGGATATCGTCATGACTATTCGATTTTCTATCAATTGCCCAACAGTAATTTGTTCACCCACCGTGCGCTATACTGATGAGAGAAGCCACTAGTGAACCCTACGGCCCCCGTGTCTACTTTTCCATCATATTGCTTTCCGATCTACGTTTTTGCACTCTTTGTTTTCGGATCTACAAAACCAAAAACCCAAAAATATATTGCTGCATATATACTCTTTTTAATTTGTGTTCTTGAGAGATCTACCTCTCCTATCTATCACTACCTAATATATCTTATTACCATAGAGAGATTGACAACCTCTCTTTCGCGTCGGGTTGCAAGTATTTGTTGTTTGTGTGCAGGTGCTGCTTATTGGGTGCTGGTGATCCTACTACTGGTTCGATAACCTTGGTTTCATAACTGAGGGAAATACTTACCGTCGCTGTGCTGCATCATCCCTTCCTCTTTGGGGAAATACCGACGCAGTCTAAAGCCACGTCAGAGTCTGCTGGAGTCATACTCTGGATCCAGCATTTCATCGCTTTCCTGTGTGTGTGTGGGGGGGGGGTTCCAATTCAGGACGGGCTGAGTGAGCGGCTTGCTTCGGACATTCTAAAAAGATGAGGAATGATTGTGACCTGACAAGACGACTCGGACCCGTAGTACACCGGCCTCCTGGTGACTTAGGCAAGTGCTCGGCGGTGACCGCCGTCATGGCGGCGGCGCCAATGGCGCTGCCAAGAGCGACTGTACGAACCGTTGCAGCCGCACTGAAACCATCAGCACCACTCGTACGCATTCCCCCAATTTTAGCGCCACGCTAGGGAATTTGGGCGCTAGGGATTTGGAAGCTATTTAGGGATTTGGGGAAGACGGGGAAACTATGGGGATCTGATGATAACGGGCGGGGAACTATTTATCGCAATCTGTTGTATACGACACACGGTTTTCCTAATCAAATCATGTGAGATGGTGCATGATACATGGTTTCCGTAACATGACCCTTTGTGATGTACTTCTCGGTACATATGGGTGCGGTAAACAGCCGATCTTCGGAATCCAAAAAAATGTTATGTTGATAGAGATGTCGGCAGCGACCGAGGCAGCGGCTGCTGGATAGGAGGTCAATCCCCGGTCGGTCGGCGGTGTCGGCGTTATAGGAAGTCCATCCTCGGTCGGTCGGCGGTAGCAGCGTGATAGGAGATCAATCGTTGGTTGGCGGCGGGAGATATAGGAGGAGCTCAATCCTCGTGGTCGGCGCCGGCGTGGCTGGAGCACGTCCCTCGCGGTCATAGGCGGGATAGTGGAGCCCGGACTTCAGGCAGGTGCCCCGCTAAGCTCTGCTCCTCGACCCTGTTGTCTTGCCGTGACGCTGCTAATTAATTAAGGTATTATTTTACTTGAGTGGCCTAATTAAGGTATTAAATTCATATAAGGGCACTACTGATGATGCGTGTAAATTGACTGGTTGATTAGCGTCATTGCACAGCTGGATAACATTATGCAGCGCCCTCCATAAATTTTGAAAATAAAATCTTGTGATTTATTCACCCATCTTTGTGCATCCATTAAGGATGCAACGTGTGCAGATGGAGCGATCTGAATGGATGGGGGATCGGACAAGCTCAAGGTATAGGGATGGTGTGAAGGAGTTCATGGCTTTGGCTGAATGGACAAAGAAGAGAATTTGCAAACAATATTACGTCCTCTGTCCATGCAAGGATTGTACCAATATGGTGTCATTTCCAATTGATGAGGTCGATTTACACTTATACAAAAGGGGATTCATGGGTGGATACACGAGATGGACCAAACACGGTGAAGAGATGGTTATGGATGAAGGTAATAACCTGCATGTCGGCGAGGTGCCAAACCCCGATCAGAGTCACATGGGTGTTGAATTTAACCTCGGGGCTCATACGTCAAGCTACAGAAAGAAGACTGGGATGCCAAAAAAACCAAAGAAAAACCAAGAGTGTGAAGCAGACAACACTGACCTTGATGATATGCCAGTGCTGCTATGATTGCAGATGTCCAAGGCCCAGATAAAGTTCTAGCCGGGTACATGGAGCTGCCAAGCATTGATGCGGCCTCCAAGGAAGTTTTGTATGCAGGTTGCAAAAAGAAATATTCAAAGTTGACTGTCACACCGGCGCTTCTCAGATTTAAAGCAGAAAGCGGTCTATCAAACAAGGCCTTCTCAGAGTTGTTGAGTATTTTCAAAAACATTCTTCCAGAAGATAATATGCTCCCCAAAAGCACGAACGCAGCAGAGAAAGTTGTTTGTCCATTGGAACTTGAAGTCCAGAAGATACACGCTTGTGTGAATGATTGTATGTTGTACCACGGTGCCTACAAAGATCTGTGTTCATGTCGCATATGCAAGCACGCACGATACAAGTGCAGGAGAGCAAAGGACAAGTACAAAATGGACAAAGAGATCGAGTCAGGAATCCCGTTCAAGGTTGTTTGGTACTTTCCTATAATTTCAAGGTTGAGGCATTTGTTTGCAAACCCTAGAGAGGCAAAGAGGTTGCGATGGCATCATGATGAGCGAACTACAGATAAATATATGAGGCACCCGAAAGATGGGGCTCAGTGGGAACAAATCGCAGACATGTTTAAAGATTTTGCAAAGGATCCTAGAAATATATGGCTAGGGGAGTGTACTTATGGATTTAATCCATTTGGCGATATGAACACCAAACACAACACTTGGCCGGTGCTTTTATGCATATATAACCTTGCTCCTTGGTTGTGTATGAAGAAAAAATACATCATGATGTCCATGATTATCCAAGGCCCGAAGCAACCTAGAAATGATATCGACATTTACTTTCAGCTACTGGTACAAGAACAACAAACATTGTGGGAGCCTGGTGTGAGCTGTTATGATGCCTGCGCAAAGGAGTTTTTCCGCCTACATGCATTGATGCTGCACACCATTCAAGATATGCCTGCATTAGGCAATAGTTCGAGGCACAAAATAAAGGGACCAGTAGGATGTGTCACATGCATGGATGGGACATCGAGTAGATTTATTTCCAACTCACGCAAAACCGTGTATTTGCGTCATCGTAGGTTCTTAAGGAAAAGTCACCCTTACCGAAAAATGACAGGTGAATTTGATGGTACGGTAGAGAAAGGAATGGGCCCAAGACCCTATGATGGGAATATAGTACGCAGCATGGTTAAAAAAATTGAAGTTGTGCTTGGCAAGGGATCCGGTTCGACATCAAAATAACACCCAAGGACCAAGTGTTTAAGAAGAAATCAGTGTTCTGGGAATTACCTTACTGGGAGTTCCTAAGTGTATGTCACTGCATTGATGTCATGCATGTAGAGAAGAATGTGTGTGAAATCATCCTTGGTACTCTCCTCAAGATTAAATGCAAAAGAAAGGATGGTGACAGTGCACAACTTGATATGCTTGGTGATCAATCAGAACGCATGAATGAAGAATAAGATGATGACAAATTGCTCCACCAACACCAGTGTCACAATTTCACTGCAGCAGAAGTAAAGGAGTTCTTCGAATTTTTGTTGTCAACTAAGACACCCTCTTCCTACTCCGCAAACATCAGAAGTCTCGTGGATGACAGCTTGGCTAAAAAGAAGTTGTCTCACATGAAGTCACATGATTGCCACGTAATGTTGACACAAATCCTCCCGGTGTCCATAAGGAATATGATGGACACAGACATAAGAAACACATTGATTGATCTTTGTGATTTCTTCAACAAACTATGGTAGAAGGTGGTAGATATTGAAGAGCTGGATAATATGTATTCTGATATTGCAAGAATATTGTCAAACTTAGAGATGTTCTTCCCACCGTCATTCTTTGATGTCATGGTCCATCTCACCGTGCACCTTGTGGATGAGATAAAGTACTGTGGTCCTGTGTTTCTTTGCAACATGTATCCTTTCGAGCGGTACATGGGAATATTGAAGCGCTATTGTCGGAACCGATGCCATCCAGAGGCAAGCATCCTACAAGGTTATACCGTGGAGGAGGTGGTTGATTTTTGCACCGAATACATGAAACTTGGACCTATAGGTGTGCCCCTCTCTCACCATGAGGGAAGGCGGGCTGGTAAGCCGGTCCTTGCTGGCACGCAGTTTTGTGCACCTAGAGAAATGGCCAATCAAGCCCATTTGATGGTACTGCTTAACATCCCGATACTCGACGCTTATGCTGCAGAACACATGGAGGAGATACGACGAAGCAACTTACCCAATGTGCTGTCACTAGCTGCCGAGATAAAGGCACACAATAAGGACTATGTAAGATGGCTGAAGGATCGTTTGGCAAGCGGATCCGATCAAGACCTTGCAATGTGGTTGGCACAAAAGGCATCAACGACGATTATGAAGTACCAAGCGTACGACATAAATGGCAACATGTTCTACACTGAGGAACGTGATGCTAAGACCTCATATCAGAACAACTCTGTTTGAATAGAATGCCTAACTGTAGAGGAAGATGATAAACAGGTGTACTATGGAACCATCGAAGAGATTTGGGAGCTTAACTATGTGCCAATGAAGGTGGCATTATTCAAGTGCAGATGGGTCCCTCTTAGTAGCGTAAAGGTTGATGCTTACAGCAGGAAGACATATGTTGACCGCAGAGATATGGCATATCACAAGGACTCGTTTATTCTTGCCAGCGATGCTACCCAGATTTTCTTTGTGCCAGACCTCTTGCATACGCACTACCATGCAGTGATGTATGGGAAGAGGAGGGTACTAGGCGTCGAGAATGTTGGTGATGAGGAGGAGAGTTGCCACCTGAGGGGCCACGCAACATAAAAGAGGAGAAGCGTAAAATCATCAGAAATCCTAAGTTCATTAGGGGTCAACCTAATGATCGCGATCACCCCATGTACATGGGAATTGATGCAAAAAAAACTATTCATTATGTCTACTGTACTGAATTGTTGCATGTACTGAATCGTGAGCGATGTGTACTGAGTTCGTTCTGTTAGAAGTTTCGCATGTACTGTATTGCGAGGTATGCCCGGCCTTATGGTGATCTAGATTAATATGTTGTCAACCGTAGCAATGAATTTTAAATATTTATGATAATTTACCCTATATCTAGAATGCTCAGTTGATCTCACTCCGGTATGTATGAACTGAACATGTGCAGTTTGGTTTACCAATCGCACACGGTTCATTCACTAAAGTCGTTTGCTTCATAAACCATGGCCGATGACACCTAATGCGCACAACATGAGTCGTGCGTTTTGATTTGCCAAAACCCAAACCACAGTGATCGTACGTCTGCACCGTAGGATGCACCCAGATTGAACGGCGGTCCTTATCCCTCTCGCCAACACACGTTGTTGAAGTTGGGATTCGATTTATATGCACTAAATGACCAGTAAATGCAAAAAATGGCTTAAATATAGCAAGCGAGCCCATAAATGCGCCAGAAAATCAAACCTGGCATATAATGATTATTGACTACCGTGGGAAAAATTTCGATGAGAGGCGATGAAAACACCGTCGATTGGAGTTCGGTTTGCCACTTCTCCCTTTGGAACTATTATCCTTCTACTGAGATGCTATGGTTTCCAATTAGCAATCATCGTAGCTTGTGCCAAATTTTACCAAAAAAATTCCACGGTGTCTGGAGATCACACCACGATGACACACCGATTTTTGTGATTTTCTGAGTCCATCTGCATATCCTGTAATTAAATTACTGACATTTGTTTAGGTGGACACATCTCCCATCCAAAATGCTTGACAATTCTTCTCATTCCTTGCACAATGAAGAAAATCACGCAAAAGTGACACACAAATGATTTGTAAGAGATTTTTTGCTAGCATCCACATGTAATTCATGTTGGGATTTTATTTATGCACTAATGCATGGTAAATGCAAAAAATGCCTTAGATATAGCGAACGAGCCATGTAATCCACCAGAAGATCAATAATAGGAGTACAATGATGTTTGCGTACCATGGGAAAAAGTGAGGCGAAAGCATGAGATTGACACCAATTGGAGAGTCCGAAATGCCAACTCCACATTTGGAAACTATGATACCTTCGTGTGAGATGCATTGGTTTTCAAAGGGCCGTACATCACAACTTCCGCCAGACATTACCAATTTTTTCCACGGGGTATTCACATCATGCCACGGTGACACACCCATTTTTGTGATTTTCAGAATACATCTGCATTTCCTCCAATTCAATTACTAACAAGCCCAATGTTGGTGGAAAAAATGTCTTAAAATTAGCAAACAAGTCATGAAATGCGGACGAAAATCAATACACGGGTTAATAGGTGATTGTCTGGCGATGAAAATAATTCGAGGCGAAATGATGAAGTCACAAATTCATTTGAAATAAAAATATGATTGTTGTGCATAAACAAATAGCACATGGTTCATTCACTAAAACCGTGTGCTTTCTAAACCGTGGCCGGTGACTCCTAATGCACCCAAAGTGAGTTGTGCGTTCTAATTGGCTAAAACCCAAACCACACAGATCGTACGTCCGCACCGTAGGATTCACCCAGATCAAACGGCAGTCCTTATACCTCTCGTCAACACACAATGTTGAAGTTGGGCTTTGATTTATATGCACTAAATGCCCCGTAAATGATAAAAATGCTAAAAAATATCAAACGAGCCCATAAATGAGCTAAAAAATCAATACTAGGGTACAACGATAGCTACATACCTTGGGAAAAATTTCAAGACAAAACGATGAGGTCACATCTACATTTCAAAGTTGTCAGGTTTCATTTCGAACAAATTTATGCTGCTTGTGCACACGGGTTAATATATGAAAACGTTTGCATAGGCCTTTCCGCGGGGCTCACGTCGATCTTTTTTCACCCTTTTCACCGAAGCCACCAACATGCCCCCCTCCCCTCCCCCAAACCCGCACCCTCCCCCGTTTCGCTCAACTGTCCGCGTATTCTACCCAAACTCCATCGACAGCTAGCTCCCTCCCCCTCCCGTCCCCCAGATCCACACTAGAACCCTTTCCGACGCTGTCGTGCTCAACCCGGCCATGTACCCCCTTCCCGGCATCAACCCTACCCTTCACTGCCGGTCCGAACATGCGGCTGCCCACACCTCGCCGTCTTCATTTTCTCGCCAGCCGCCCTCGAGCATATCGATCCTGTACCCTCGCCTCTCCTGCCGGATTTGCACAAAAAAATCGGTCACTTGATGCCCTCCATCGCGGTGAGGTCTATTATCTCGCGACCCCTTTTCCTATTTGGTTCGGTTTGTCCCCAAAATGATTATAAAATAATGGAGAGCGTATTTATGTTCATCATCTACCTTCTAACATATAAGCTGTATTTGTTTCAATTAGTTATTGTCGAGTTACATATCATGTGCGCACGAGTCACACAAAATGAACTGATTAGCCGTACATTTCCAAATGATCACATGCCATGTTTACACAGCTAGCTGCCAAGCTGTTACATTTTATTTATGATTATCCCCCTTTCTGAATTTCACATGTGTCCTCTGTAGATGTCTATTAGCAGCAATGACAGTCATACTTCTGCCGATGTATCTTCATCTGAGTCCGAAGCCAACATGTCTGCAACAAATGATCGTGTATCAAGAAATTATGAACGGGATAGAGCTGCCATAATCACCCTTCCGGTCAAGAGCCGGAAGAGCGCTCCAAGAAAGCCCACACACCATCCTAAAGGTGTATATGAAGTAACTGACATCGATTTGAAGTCTTGGGCTCCAACTAAACCAGATAAAGCACGCACAAGGTTCAGGAGTGTGTGAGGATTTGTTGGCAGGGCAAGGCTCAACATTAATCTGCTGGGGTTTCGGAAGGCTAGTACAGAAACACGGCAGAGGATAGTCCGGGAGATCATGGCGCACTTCAACGTTCCTAAGGAGTGGAGAGAGCAGGTGCAACATGCTGCACTGAAGAAGGCCAGGGATGCTTGGAGAAATTGGAAGCATGTGTTGTACAAGAAGTTCTTCAGTCAAGGCAAGGACCCAATCCCCTCATACCCCCAAATTACAAAGGAAGACTGGACAGAATTCAAAAGGGTCAGGGCCAGTGAAGAGTTTATTAAGAAGAGTGCCATGCAATCGGAACTTCAGAAGAAGAACACACATCCCCACCGTATGGGTGTGGCAGGATACTATGGCATGAAACCGATATGGGAGCAGGAGGACAAAGAAGCAGTAGCTGCGGGTGGCAACCCGGTCTTTAGTGAAATTAGGGGCACTCGCGCTAGGGACTACTTGCGGGCACGTGCAAAGAGGAATGGAGACGGTTCGTATTACTTTAAAAACTGAGCAGACCAAGAACTGTATAATGTGATGGCAAAGGCTTCCAAAAACACTGGAAGGTTCTACAAGAACTCAGGGCCATGTGACATTCTGTCCGAGGCTCTGACTACCAAAGAGCCCCTGACCATGCAAGTGGTATTAGGGTCAATGTCCCACACAAGGGGGCTTTCTCACTAAGCAAAGAAGAGAGGCTCAGCATGAAAAAAAGCTAGGAGTGATGGTAAGCGGAGAGCAACGTACGGAACGATTAAGAGGGACATGTATCCTGGAGTTCGAAAGGAAGTTGAGGAGTCATATATGCAGGAGAAGACACTAATGCTGAGAGAGATAGCTAGGAGAAGCAAGGGGATGTCAGCATGGATGATGCCACTTATTGTATGGCAACACCGCACAAGAGTAGTTGTGCATCAGCTGACCCCAGTGACAATGATGTTGCAGCTGGACATGATGGTGCTATATCAGATCTATATGGAGAGGGGGGAGAGTGAAGGCCGTGCTTACACATTATGAAGGTACTTTAAAATGTGCAACAGCGTGGGTTTACAACCCTAACTTTGACGGGGGACTCTTGTTGGACAATGTGCCATTGAAGCCGGGTTGTGTGAAGTGCTACGTGACTGAAATAAAGCCTGGATTCATTAATTTTGCCCTGAAGAATGTCCTTGAGGACCCTGATGAGCAGAGGACCTTGGAAGAAACACGATTAAATCATATCCAGTGGCCACGGAAAGAAATAGACTTCCTGGATGAGATCCCTCCAGCCCCCCCTCCCAAAAAACAACCAATGTCGCCCTCAAACTGGTGACTCTCTTCTCGCCACAGCAGATCTTGTGTGACTCGCCCTATGAACATACTCTTGGGAATCCGTGTTGGGGAAAGTTGCATGGGAAACAAAAAATTTCCTACGCACTCACAAGATCTATCCATGGTGATGAGCATCTACGAGAGGGAGAGTGGATCTACATACCCTTGTAGATCGCTAAGCGGGAAGCGTTAAGAAACGTGGTTGATGTAGTCAAACGTCTTCGCGATCCAAATCGCAAGCCGTCCCGCGATCCAATCACGATCCGTCCCGATCTAGCGCCGAACGGATGGCACCTCCGCGTTCAGCACACGTACAACTCGATGACGGTCTCCGCCTTCTTGATCCAACAAGAGGGGGTGGAGAGGTAGATGAGATCTCCAGTAGCACGACGGCGTGGTGGTGGTGATGATGGAGTTATCCCGGCAGGGCTTCGCCTAAGCACTACCGGAATCTATTTGTTGGAGGAACTAGAGAATAGAGAACTAGCACGTGGCCGTGTGTCTTTGGGGGCTCTATTCCTCTAGTATATATAGGAGGGAGGGGGGAGGAGGCATCCTCCCTAGGGTTTCCCTTAGGGGTCGGCCGAACCAGGGCAAGGAGGAGTCCAATCCACTTCCTACTAGGAAGTGGATTCATATTAGGAAGGAATCCTATTCCTTCCTATCTCCACCTTTTTTCCTCTTGGGCATATGGGCCCTTATGGGGTCGGTTCCCCAGCCCATTAGGGGCTGGTGCGCCACCTCTTGGGCCCATGTGCCCCCCGGGGTGGGTGGGCCCCACCCGGTGGACCCCGGAACCCATTCGTCACTCCCGGTACACTACCGGAAATACCCGAAACTTTTCCGGAACCCAAATACCACTTTCCTATATATAAATCTTTACCTCCGGACCATTCCGGAGCTCCTCGTGACGTCCGGGATCTCATCCGGGAGTCCGAACAACCTTCGGTCACCAAAACATATATCTCAATACTACCGAAACGTCATCGAACGTTATGTGTGCAGACCCTGTGGGTTCGAGAACTATGTAGACATGACCGAGACACCTCTACGGTCAATAACCAATAGCGGGACCTGGATGCCCATATTGGTTCCTACATATTCTATGAAGATCTTTATCGGTTGAACCTCTATGTCAAGGATTCAGTTAATCCCGTATGATGTTCCCTTTGTTCTTCGGTATGTTACTTGCCCGAGATTCGATCGTCGGTATCTCTATACCTAGTTCAATCTCGTTACCGGCAAGTCTCTTTACTTGTTCCATAATACAAGATACCATGGCTAACTCTTTAGTCACTTTGCTTGCAAGGCTTATTGTGATGATGTATTACCGAGTGGGCCCCGAGATACCTCTCCATCACACGGAGTAACAAATCCCAGTCTTGATCCATGCCAACTCAATAGACACCCTCGGAGATACCTGTAGAGCATATTTATAGTCACCCAGTTACGTTGCGACGTTTGATACACACAAGGTACTCCTCCGGTGTCAGTGAGTTGCATGATCTCATGGTCATAGGAACAGATACTTTGACATGCAGAAACAATAGCAATAAACTGACACGATCATATTCTACGTTCATAGTTTGGGTCTTGTCCATCACATCATTCTCCTAATGATGTGATCCCATTATCAAATGACATCTCATGTCTATGGCTAGGATACCTTGACCATCTTTGATCAACGAGCTAGTCTATTAGAGGCATACTAGGGACACAGTGTTGTCTATGTACCGACACATGTATTTGAGTTTCTAATCAATACAATTATAGCATGGATAATAAACGATTATCATGAACAAGGAAATATAATAATAACCTTTTTATTATTGCCTCTAGGGCATATTTCCAATAGTCTCCCACTTGCACTAGAGTCAATAATCTAGCTCACATCGCTATGTGATTTACATTTGTTATGAATCTAACACCCAATGAGTTCTTGGGTTCGATCATGTTTTGCATGTGAAAGAGGTTTTAGTCAACGGTCTGCAACATTCAGATCCGTGTGTTTTTTGCAAATCTATATGTCATACTGCAGTTGCTACCACACTCCACTTGGGGCTACTCCAAATGGCTGCTCCACTATACGTATCCGGATTGCTACTCAGAGTCATCCGGATTATTGTCAAAGCTTGCATCGACGTAACCCTTTACGACGAACTCTTTATCACCTCCATAATCGAGAAACATTTCCTTAGTCCTCTAGTTACTAAGGATAATTTTGACCGCTGTCCAGCGATCCACTCCTGGACCACTCTTGTACCCCTTGACAGACTCATGGCAAGGCACACACCAGGTGCGGTACACAACATGGTATAGTATACAGAGCCTATGGATAAGGCATAGGGGACGTCCTTCGTCCTTTCTCTTTCTTCTGCCGTGGTTGAGCTATGAGTCTCACTCAACTCCACACCTTACAAATCAGGCAAGAACTCTTTCTTTGACTGATCCATTTTGAACTCTTTCAAAATCTTTTTCAAGGTATGTACTCATTGAAAGTCTTATCAGACGTCTAGATCTATTTCTATAGATCCTGATGCCCAATATTTAAGTAGCTTCATTCCAGGTCTTCCTTTGAAAAACTCCTTTCAAACAACCCTTTATGCTTTCCAGAAATTCTACATCATTTCCGATCAACAATATGTCATTCACATATACTTATCAGAAATTCTATAGTGCTCCCACTCACTTTATTGTAAATACAAGTTTCTCACAAACTTTGTATAGACCAAAATTCTTGATCATATCATCAAAGCATATATTCCAACTCCGAGATGCTTGCTCCAGTCCATAGAAGGATCGCTGGAGCTTGCATACATTTTAGCATCCTTAGGACTGACAAAACCTTCCGGTTGTATCACATACAACTTTTCCTCAAGGAAACCGTTAAGGAAACGATGTTTTGACATCCATCTGCCAGATTTCATCAAAAAATGCAGCAACTGCTAATATAATTCCAATAGACTTTTAGCATCGCTACGGGTGAGAAAGTCTCATCATAGTCAACCCCTTGAACTTGTCGGAAACTTCTTTGCGACAAGTCGAGCTTTATAAATGGTGACATTAACCATCAGCGTCTGTCTTCTTCTTAAAGGTCCATTTGTACTCAACGGCCTGCCGTTCAATGGGCAAGTCTACCAAAGTCCATACTTGGTTATCATACATGGATCCTTTCTCGGATTTCATGACTCCTAGCCATTTGTTGGAATCCGGGCCCACCATCCCTTCTTCATCGCTCGTAGGTTCTCTGTTGTCTAACAACATGACCTCCAAGACAGGATTGCCGTACCACTCAAGAGCGGTACGATTCCTTGTCGTCCTACGAGGCTCAGTAGTAACTTGATCTAAAGTTTCATGATCATCATCATTAGCTTCCTCTTCATTTGGTGTAGGCGCCACAGAAACATCTTTCTGCGTCGTGCTACCATCCAACTGAAGTGACGGTTCAATAACATCATCAAGTTCTACCTTCCTCCCACTCAATTCTTTCGAGAGAAACTCTTTCTCGAGAAAAGACCCGTTTTAAGCAACAAACACTTTGCCCTTGGATCTGAGATAAAAGGTATACCCAACTTTTTTCCTTAGGGTATCTTATGAAGACGCACTTTTCGGCTTTGGGTTCGAGCTTATCAGACATAAGCATCGCAATCCCAAACTCTGAGAAACGACAGCTTAGGTTTCTGCCAAACCAAAATTCATATGGTGTCATCTCAACGGATTTAGATGGTGCCCTATTTTAAAGTGAATGTAGATGTCTCTAATGCATAACCCCAAAACGATAGTGGCAAAACGATAAGAGACATCATAGTACGCACCATATCCAATAGAGCACGACTACGACGTTCGGACACACCATCACACTATGGTGTTCCAGGTGGCGTGAGTTGTGAAACAACTTCCACATTGTCTTGAGTTGTATACCAAACGCGTAACTCAGATATTTACCTCCACGATCATATCGTAGACATTTTATCTTCTTGTCACAATGATCTCAAACTTCACTCTGAATTTGTTTGAACTTTTCAAACATTTCAGACTTGTGTTTCATTAAGTAAATATCCCCATATCTACTCAAATCACCAGTGAAGGTAAGAAAATAGCGATATCCATCGCACGCTTCAACACTCATTGGATCGCTACATCAACATGTATCATTTCCAATAAGTCACTTGCCCGCTCCATCATATCGAAAAACGAGGTCTTAGTCATCTTACCCAAGAGGCATGGTCCGCATGTCTCAACCGATTCGAAACCGAGTGAGTCAAAAGATCCATCAGCATGGAGTTTCTTCGTGCGCTTTACACCAATATGACCTTGGCGGCAGTGCCACAAGTATGTGGTACTATCATTATTAACTTTGCATCTTTTGGCATCAATAGACATGTGTATTACTACGATCGAGATTCAATGAACCATTCACATTGGGTGCATGACCATTGAAGGTATTATTCATGTAAACAGAATAACCATTATTCTCTAACTTAAATGAATAACCGTATTGCAATAAACACGATCTAATCACGTTTATGCTCAATGCAAACACCAAATTTGTTTAGGTTCATCACTAATCCCGAAGGTAGAGAGAGCGTGCGATGGTGATCACATCAACCTTGGAAACACTTAAAACGCGCATCGTCACCTAGCCCTTAGCTAGTCTCCGTTTATTCCGTAGCTTTTATTTCGAGTTACCAACATTTAGAAACTGAACCGGTATCTAATACTCAGGTGCTACTAGGAGTACTAGCAAGGTACACATGAATAAAACGTATATCAAATATACTTCTGTTGACGTTGCCAGCCTTCTTATCTACCAAGTATCTAGGGCAGTTCCGCTTCAGTGACCGTTCTCCTCATAATAGAAGCACTCAGTCTCGGGTTTGGGTTCAACCTTGGGTTTCTTTACTGGAGCAGCAACTGGCTTGAGATCCATGAAGTTTCCCTCCTTGCCCTTACCCTTCTCAAAACTAGTGGTTTTACTAACCATCAACACTTGATGCTCCTTCTTGATTTCTACCTTCGCGGTGTCAAACATCGCGAATAGATCGGGGATCATTATTTCCATCCCTGACATTTCATAGTTCATCACGAAGCTCTAGTAGCTTTGTGGCAGTGACTTGGAGAACTATATCAACCACTATCTTATCTGGAAGATCAACTCCCACTCGATTCAAGTGATTGTAGCACCCAGACAATCTGAGCACATGCTCACCGATTGAGCTATTCTCCTTGATCTTGCAGGCAAAGAATCTTGTTGGAGGTCTCATACCTCTCAACACGGGCACGAGCCTGAGATCCCAATTTCAGCTCTTAGAACATCTCATATGTTCCGTGACGTTCAAAACGTTTTGGAGCCTCAATTCTAAGCCGTAATGCATGACGCACTGAACTATCAAGTAGTCATCAGAACGTGCCTGTCATATGTTCACAACATCTACAGACGACGCTTGATGGGGTGGCGCACCGAGCGGTGCATTAAGGACATAAGCCTTCTGTGCAGCAATGAGGACAATCCTCAGATCACGGACCCAGTCCGCATTATTGCTACCATCATATTTCAATTCTATTTTCTCTAGGAACGTATAAAAACAGGGGAGCTACAACGCGAGCTATTGATCTACAACATAATTTGCAAAGTCACTTTAACTATGTTCATGATAATGAGTTCAATTAATCATATTACTTAAGAACTCCCACTCAAATCAACATCCCTCATGTTGTCTAAGTGTGACATGATCCAAATCCACCAACCCAAGTCCAATCATCACGTGAGATGAGGTGGTTTCAATGGTGAACATCTCCATGTTGATCATATCTACTATATGACTCATGTTCGACCTTTCGGTCTCTTGTGTTCCGAGGCCATGTCTGTACATGCTAGGCTCGTCAAGTTTAACTCGAGTGGTCTGCATGTGCAACACTGGCTTGCACCCGTTGTATGCGAACGTAGAGTCTATCACACCCGATCATCACGTGGTGTCTCGAAACGACGAACTTTCGCAACGGTGCACAATCGGGGAGAACACAATTTTATCTTGAAATTTTAGTGAGAGATCACCTTATAATGCTACCGTCGTCCTAAGAAAAATAAGATGCATAAAAGGATTAACATCACATGCAAATCATAAGTGACATGATATGGCCATGAACTTGTGCTTTTGATCTCCATCTCCAAAGCACCGGCATGATCTCCATCGTCACCGGCATGACACCATGATCTCCATCATCTTGATCTTCATCAACGTGTCGCCATGAGGTTGTCGCGCCAACTATTGCTTCTACAACTATTGCTAACTTATAGCGATAAAGTAAAGCAAAACGGCGAAAATAAATTAAAGACAACCCTATGGCTCCTGCCGGTTGCCATACTCATCGACATGCGAGTCGTGATAATCTATACAAAACATGATCATCTCATATATCACATATATCTCATCATGTTTCTGGCCATATCATATCACATCATACCCTGCAAAAACAAGTTAGACGTCCTCTAATTGTTGTTGCATGTTTTACGTGGCTGCTATGGGTATCTAGCAAGAACGATTCTTACCTACGCAAAACCACAACGGTGATACACAAATTTCTATTCAACCTTCTCAAGGACCGCCTTTGTCGAATCCGATCCAACTAAAGTCGGAGAGACAGACACCCGCCAGCCATCTTTATTCAACAAAGTCACATGTCAATTGATGGAACCGGTCTCTCGTAAGCGTACGAGTAAGGTTGGTCCGGGCCGCTTCATCCCACAATACTGCAGAATCAAGAAAAGACCAAGGGAGGAAGCAATCTAAGCATCAACGCCCACAAACTCCTTTGTGTTCTACTCGTGATCTCATCTACGCATAGACCTAGCTCATGATGCCACTGTTGGGGAACGTTGCATGGGAAACAAAAAATTTCCTACGCACACGCAAGATCTATCCATGCTGATGAGCATCTACGAGAGGAAGAGTGGATCTACATACCCTTGTAGATCGCTAAGCAGGAAGCGTTAAGAAACGCGGTTAATGTAGTCGAACGCCTTCGCGATCCAAATCGCAAGCCGTCCCGCGATCCAATCACGATCCGTCCCGATCTAGCGCCGAACGGACGGCACCTCCGCGTACATCACACGTACAACTCGATGACGATCTCCGCCTTCTTGATCCAGCAAGAGGGGGCGGAGAGGTAGATGAGATCTCTAGCAGCACGACGGCGTGGTGGTGGTGATGGTGGAGTTATCCCGGCAGTGCTTCGCCTAAGCACTACCGGAATCTATTTGTTGGAGGAACTATAGAATAGAGACTAGCACGTGCCCGTGTGTCTTTGGGGGCTCTATTCCTCTAGTATATATAGGAGGGAGTGGGGAGGAGGCAGCCTCCCTAGGGTTTCCCTTAGGGGTCGGCCGAACCAGGGCAAGGAGGAGTCCAATCCACTTCCTACTAGGAAGTGGATTCATATTAGGAAGGAGTCCAATTCCTTCCTATCTCCACCTTTTTTCCTCTTGGGCATATGGGCCCTTATGGGGTCGGTTCCCCAGCCCATTAGGGGCTGGTGCTCCACCTCTTGGGCCCATGTGCCCCCCCGGGGTGGGTGGGCCCCACCCGGTGGACCCCGGTACCCATTCGTCACTCCCGGTACACTACCGGAAATACCCGAAACTTTTCCGGCACCCAAATACCACTTTCCTATATATAAATCTTTACCTCCGGACCATTCCGGAGCTCCTCATGACGTCCGGGATCTCATCGGGACTCCGAACAACCTTCGGTCACCAACACATATATCTCAATACTACCGAAATGTCATCGAACGTTAAGTGTGCAGACCCTACGGGTTCGAGAACTATGTAGACATGACCGAGACACCTCAACGGTGAATAACCAATAGCGGGACCTAGATGCCCATATTATTTCCTACATATTCTATGAATATCTTTATCGGTTGAACCTCCATGTCAAGGATTCAGTTAATCCCGTATGTTGTTCCCTTTGTTCTTCGGTATGTTACTTGCCCGATATTCGATCGTCGGTATCTCTATACCTAGTTCAATCTCGTTACCGGCAAGTCTCTTTACTCGTTCCGTAATACAAGATCCCGTGGCTAACTCTTTAGTCACTTTGCTTGCAAGGCTTATTGTGATGTTGTATTACCGAGTGGGCCCCGAGATACCTCTCCGTCACACGGAGTAACAAATCCCAGTCTTGATCCATGCCAACTCAACAGACATCCTCGGAGATACCTGTAGAGCATCTTTATAGTCACCCAGTTATGTTGCGACGTTTGATACACACAAGGTACTCCTCCGGGGTCAGTGAGTTGCATGATCTCATGGTCATAGGAACAGATACTTTGACATGCAGAAACAATAGCAATAAACTGACACGATCATACGCTACGTTCATAGTTTGGGTCTTGTCCATCATATCATTCTCCTAATGATGTAATCCCGTTATCAAATGACATCTCATGTCTATTGCTAGGAAACCTTGACCATCTTTGATCAATGAGCTAGTCTATTAGGGGCATACTAGGGACACAGTGTTGTCAATGTACCCACACATGTATTTGAGTTTCCAATCATTACAATTATAGCTTGGATAATAAATGATTATCATGAACAAGGAAATATAATAATAACCATTTTAGTATTGCCTCTAGGGCATATTTCCAACAATCCGATGCCCGAGGCATCAACCTGTGATCAGCCCACCTGACTTCCTGCCGTACAGGCCAGGTCATCATCCGCTCTTGAGCAGCATGTGGCAAGTCCTACAACTGCTGAAGACCTATCATCGGTTCAGATGCCAGCCACTGAAGCAGATAGTGCACACACATAGGCACTGCATGCTCAGCAGACAAACCCGGTCGAACCACCTGCTAAGCAGTCTGAAAGTCCGAAACCGCCTACTAAACAGTCCGAAAGGCCGGAACCGCCTGCTAAGCAGTCCGAAAGTCAGGAACCACCTGCTCAACAGTCCAGCAGTTCACAGATGCCAGATAAGCTTAACGATGTGTCGGCACTGCCTGCTCAGCAAACCAATGCGTTGTCACAGCCGCCTCAACACACTGACACGTTGGCACTAGATGCTCAGAACCCTGGCATAGCTTCAACGGCTGGTCAGCTGTCCGTCGCCTCTTGTACTATAGCTCAGCAGTCTGTCATAGCGGCATCATCTGTTCAGCAGTCCATTGCACCTTCAAAGGCTTCTCAGCAGCACGTCGTTCATGAAACCAGATGTCAAACAAGAAGTTCTTCAGCTAACAAGAGGAAAGCGGGCATGATTGCACAAAGGAAGATGGGGCCCCCAAAACCGAGGAGGGACGGGACCAAGAGCCTCCTACTAGAAAGAGTCATCGCCCATAACCAAATTAACAACAAGTTTTTCTAAGGGATGGGTAATCCTGGTTCTGACAAAATGTCGGAAGCAGAAGGTGAAAAGCTACTTTCTAGTCAGAAAGTAGACCCATTTGAAGCACGCAAGTATAAGCATGGCCAGCCATTTCTTGTTGGCAAATACTTTGAGTAGTGCAGTTCCAGTTGTCGCAAGTTACATAAATATTGCATGGACATAATGTCAAAAGGAGAAGATCATAACATTGTGGAATTGCACTACGACCGTCATCATTTCTCTCATGATGCAAGTACCTTTAGTGTGGAATTGGAGGACTTTCATCTCTTCTTCAACTTCGATAAGGTTGCTGTCACTCTTGTCAAATCCTTGATGTTCTAAGTACTTCACAAACTCTGCTCAACTTCTCAATACAAGGCTGTACATAAAAAAAAGCTAACTGTATTGTATTCCTCTCAGGGGATTGACGGCGCAGAGATCAATAAGGGTGCATGCGCATTTCATAGATCCCGATTTAGCAAACGACATTTTGTTAAGTAAAATGATACACGCGAGGCTTCCATCGGGCATGTCGCCACGATATTGTGGGAGTTACTGTTGGGTTCTACCGTAGGTGCATCGCATGCGAATTAAAATTTTCCTACGCGCAGAACATCCAAGAACATGCTACGGAGATGGATCACAGCTCGTTACCACTAGACACGCAGTACCATGCAGCGGAAGTAGAGTTGGGGCAGCGCGTCCGCGAGGTCCGTCTCGTCCTCGTCCGATCCCCCACGAACAGCCGATCCGATCTCCCTCGCATAGCCGGTCGCCGGATCCCACGTACAGGTTCGCCGGAGCGGCGCAAGTGCACCACCTCTAACGGTATCCGCACGTGCAGGAGGAACACCGTGCGGCGGACTGCTAGGTACGATCACACAGTCGGCGGCGGCAAGTGAAGGTGGCTAGTTGCAACACATGCAAAGCCCTAATGACGGCGCCGAAGCGATCCTCCAGATGGATGTGCCGCACCTCCACTATATATAGGCATCCGGCACGGGCTCAACTCTTGGGCCTCGCTCGGATCCTAAAGCCCACGTGTTCCTTCCCTTAAGTGCGCGACCCCTTAGGTTCTTGTTCACTTGGTCGCGAGTCAGATCACATCCGACTCGACTAGTCAGTAGCGACCTCTAGAAAAGCGTGCCGACTCCAAGTGTCCGATGAAGCTGGTTAGGCGAACCTGTACATCACACTTCTGTTCCCTTTGCCACACGATATATGTTGTCACGCTCAAGGCGACATGGTCATCCTTGTGCAGCACGACCTCTTTTTCGTTCCGGTGAATCCAACCAACACTTCGGATTATCTCATAATCCTCATCGCATGTCCAACTTAGACCTTATCTCGACTCGGATCCGACTACGTCGAATCCGATCAGGTCTTTCCGAGTCCATATTATCTGGCTAGCATCCAATGCTACATGGTTAGTGAGACCGGACCATCCACCGTGTCATATGCTAGTCTAACTGGCTGCGCGTCCACACAGCCCTTTCGACTAGGGACAATTTAGGACAGTCATCATACAATGCATAGCCTCACAAACAAGTCACGTACTTGTTAATACGCATCATTGATAATGTCCAAGGACTATCTTTATTCATAAACACATAGGAAATATCATCATACATGATTGCCTCTAGGGCATATCTCCAACAGTCTCCCACTTGCACTAGAGTCAATCAAATAGACATCGAATGCCCATAGCTCTAACGTGCCCCTCATGCTTGGGTTGTGGAAGCGGCTTAGTCAACGGATCTGCAACATTTTCATCCGTATGAATCTTGCATAAATTAGTTTCACCATTCTTTACGAGCTTTCGTATCAGATGATACTTTCGGTCTATGTGCCTGGTCTTGTGGTGTTGTCTCGGCTCCTTGGCCTGTGCGATGGCACCTAAATTGTCGCAATACAGGTACAACGGTTTTGCCTAGCCCGGGAACACACCAAGATCCTCCAGAAACTTCCGAATCCAAACACCTTCCTTTGTGGCTTCACAAGCCGCAATGTATTCGGCCTCTGTTGTGGAGTCGGCCACCGTATCTTGCTTGGAACTCGTCCAGCTCACTGCTCCTCCATTCATGACATACACGAATCCAGTTTGCGATCGACAATTATCCCTGTCAGTTTGGAAACTAGCATCTGCGTAACCCTTTACGCAGAGCTCCTCCTCACCTTCATAAACTAGGAACATCTCGTTAGTCCTTTTCAGGTACTTCAGGATAGTTTTCACCGCTGCCCAGTGACTCTCACCTGGGTCGGCCTGGTATCTGCTTGTTAAGCTTATTGCATAGGTAACATCAGGCCGAGTACATAGCATGGCATACATGATGGATCCTATTGCCGAAGCATACGGAATCCTACTCATCCGGTTTCGCTCATCAGAAGTCGTAGGACTCTGAGTCTTGCTTAGCCTTATACCATGTGAGATGGGCAAGAACCCTTTCTTCGCCTCACTCATGTTGAACTGCTTCAACCCTTTGTCTATGTACGTGCTCGGGATTAAGCCGAGCAGCCTTCTCGATCTATCTCTATTGATCTTGATGCCTAAAATGTACACTGCTTCTCCAAGGTCTTTCATCGAAAACTTGCCATTCAATGATTCCTTGACTGAGTTCATCATCGAAACATCATTTTCGATCAGCAGTATGTCATCCACATATAGGATAAAAAATACTACCGAGCTCCCACTAGACTTCCTGTATAAACAATAGTCCTCTTCATTCTTGATGAAACCAAGGTCAACGATGACTTCATTAAAACGAATGTTCCAACTCCGAGCTGCTTGCTTCAATCCATAAATGGATCTCTTGAGCTTGCATATTTTACTAGCATTATTTGGATCGACAAAACCTTCAGGCTGTATCATGTATACATCCTCCTTTAAATTTCCATGAAGGAAAGCCGTTTTGACATCCATCTGCCATACCTCATAATCGAAATATGCTGTTATAGCTAGTATGATCCTCACCAACTTTAGCATCGCTACCGGCGAGTAAGTCTCGTCGTAGTCAATTCCTTGAACTTTTCCATATCGTTTAGCAACAAGCCGAGCTTTGTGGATCTGAACATTTCCATCCACATCAGTTTTCTTCTTAAAGACCCATTTGCAACCAATGGCAATTACGCCAGGTGGCGGATCAACCAAGTCCCAGACTTGATTATCATCCATGGACTTTAACTCGGATCTCATGGCCTCCAGCCATGCCTCGGAATCTGGGCTCACCATCGCTTCCGCATACGTGGCCGGCTCGTCGCTTTCTAGCAACAACACATCGCGCACTCTGTGCAATATTTCCGACCTCCGTGGCTCCGGTGCCAATTCCACTACGGGTTCCTTGACCAACTCCGGTATGATCTCATCACCAGCCGAGTCGTCCTCGAGTGGCTCTTGAATTTCTTCGAGTCGCACCGTTCTCCCACTGGCTTCCCGACTGAGAAACTCTTTCTCTAGGAAAACCTCGTTCCGAGAAACAAACACTTTGTTCTCTTCTCGGTTGTAGAAGCTGTATCCCAAGGTTTCCCTCGGATATCCCACGAATATGCATTTATCCGACTTGGGAGTAAGCTTGTCCGACATGAGTCGTTTGACAAATGCTTCACACTCCCAAATCTTTAGAAGAGACAAACTAGGAGTCTTCCTAGTCCACATCTCATGTGGTGTCTTATCTACGGATTTTGATGGTACCCTGTTTAGTGTGAAAGCTGCAGTTTCTAGAGCGGATCCCCAGAATGACAAGGGTAAATCCGACTTGCTCATCATCGATCGGACCATGTTCAACAAGGTTTGATTTCTCCATTCTGACACACCGTTTCTTTGCGGCGTACCCAGAGGTGTGAGCTGAGGTACTATACCTCGGCTTTTCAGATGATCATCAAACTCCTGGCTCATGTACTCACCTCCACGATCTGATCGCAAAAGCTTTATCGTCTTGCCAAGCTGATTTTCAACCTCGTTATGAAACTCTTTGAACTTTTCAAAAGTTTCCGACTTGTGCCTCATCAAATAGATATATCCATATCTACTCAAGTCGTCGGTATAAGTCACGAAGTACTGATAGCCACCTCTGGCCGTTGTGCTCATTGGACCACACACATCACTGTGTATAAGCTCCAATAGCTCAGACGCCCTTTCGCAACTCTTTGCAAAAGGAGACTTAGTCATCTTGCCTAGCAAGCATGATTTGCATGTCTTGAACGACCCAAAGTCGGACGAAGTTAGGAGTCCATCATCATGGAGATTCTTCATGCGTTTCAGACTAATGTGTCCAAGCCGGCAGTGCCAGAAGTATGTCGGATTTATCTCATTAGGCTTATGCCTTTGGACATTCATGTTATAGACGGGTTCCGTTTCCAGATTCAAAATAAATAGCCCATCTACAATGGGTGCATAGCCGTGGAACATTCCATTCAAATAAAGCGAACAACCATTGTCCTTTAAACTGAATTCATAACCCTGACTCATCAAGCATGAGGCAGAAATAATGTTCCGACTAAGTGTGGGAATGTAATAACAATTATTCAATTCCAAAATAAATCCAGAAGGAAGCTTGAGCTGCATCGTGCTGACCTCCAATGCAGCAACTCTTGTTTTGTTGCCGACCCTGATGTCAACCTCCCCTTGTGCCACACGCCTAGTTCTTATCAGCCCCTGCATCGAGTTGCAAATGTGAACAACCGATCCGGTATCAAATACCCAAGAGCTACTAGGTATGTCAGCAAGGTAAATGTCTATAACATATGTAACAAGTGTACCTTTGCCTGAAGAAGCATTTCCGGCCTTCTTGCCATGCTCAGCAAGCCACTTGCTACAGTTCCTCTTCCAGTGACCAGTTTCCTTGCAATGAAAGCAAACGGTCTTTGAGTCCGGTCCCGGCTTTGGCGCAGCGGCAGAGACAACCTTCCCCGTGCCCTTTGCCTTACCCTTTTTCTTGGACCAACTCTTCTTGAACTTAGCCGAGTTCTGCACCATCAACACTTGATGTGTGCCTTTCTTAATATCTTGCTCTGCCACCTTAAGTATCCCATGCAATTCAGTGAGCTTCTTATCCATACCATGCATATGATAGTTCGAGACGAACGTCCCATAGCTAGGTGGAAGAGAACCCAGAATTGCATCTGTGGACAGCTCGTCCCCAAGTGGGAAGCCTAACCGATCCAAAGCTTGCACGTACCCGATCATCTTGATCACATGCGGGCTTAGTGGATCACCCTCTTTCAGCTTACAATCCGTCAAGGATTGCCAGACGTTGAACCTTTCGGTCCTAGCCTGCACCTGAAACATGCTCTTGAGACTCTCGATCATATCGATAGCGTCAACGTTTTCGAAATGCTATTGCAAATCGGGCTCCATACAAGCCAGCATGAGGCAGCTGATCTCGTTTGATTCATCAACGAGTTTCTGATGGGCATTCTTGGTTGTGGCACTAGCATTCTCGGCAGGTTCCTCTGGAAGTGGATCCTATAGAGCATGTTCCTTTTTATCGTGCTTGAGAACAATTCTCAAATTTCTATACCAGGTGGTAAAGTTTGTTCCATTCAGTTTATCCTTTTCCAGAATTGATTTCAATGCAAAGTTGGGTTGAGCAGGTGGTGCCATTGATCTACAACAGAAAATATGCAATCACTAAGAAATGTGTTTATGTAGAGTAATTCAAGCCTTAAACAGAACTACTCCCACTGAAGTCGGCATCCCTCCGCAAACTCCCAGTGATTCAGGACCCGTCTAGCGCGAGCGACTAGTGAGCTTTAGCATCACTGCTAGCCAACTTGCCTATTTGGTAAGCAACTCCTTGCTAATCGTATCTCTATACGACTCCTGTCGGTCGGGTAGGTATCTCATACCCCGGCTCCCGACGTTCTTTGCCACAAGGCCCAAAACCATTTTGATAGCCTTGTCAAGTTAACCTGATGCAGTGCATGTCCGTGTTCGACACGAACCCTCCAGTTCACCTCAATTTTATGAGCCCACCACTAGACGTACTTGACGTGCGAAGGTGCAACATCCGGAATGGCAATGTGCTTGATATTTTTTAGGGATATTTCTACCATTTTAACATGCATAGAAACAAGAAGCAATATCAATCACATATAAACATAAATATGTGAAATAGTATGGCTCCTTCATGGACATCCTTCCAGGCCGGCTCCAACTCTGATGACCAGGGCGGAACTCCATATTGTTCGTCACACCGGGACGCCAAAGCCTCGAACTTGATCTCTGTTCTCCAACTACTACAACTAGTAATGAATTTACAGAGAATCACAAGTCGACATGCAGGTCATTATACAATATAATGACAGCAATTTGGCTCCTGCCGGCTGACAATCATGACACGCAGGTCATGTTAAATTACACACATGCATCACATACATATGAGCCATACTATTCACATCAAACCTGCAAAACAAAGTTATGCATAGAATCACATTCTACCGGTTTGTGTATTGTGTACGAAATACAAGACCCTACGCACACGGCGGTCCCGCTAACCGGGGTTCGAAGGGGCAGCGCCCGACGTTTTCGGAAATCAAAGATCGAATCTGTATTCCGATCACGCCGGATTTTCTGATCTGACCTTTCTCATCGATCATCGTGAACCCGATTCGGATTTATGTTTCACTGTTAACCCCGATGGCGGATACCGACCGGTAGGGGTAGGTTGTGTCACGACCTCCTCGATTCCGATGGATAGAAATTATAGCCTCAACGACCCCGATGTACAGTTGATCTCATCAACCGTGCACACAGCCGATCTCATGAACGACGACAGATCTCATCCGCCGCCTCCACATATCAAATATGCATCCGATCTGAATCCAAATCCTATAGCAGAGGCTCTGATACCACTGTTGGGTTCTACCGTAGGTGCATTGCTTGCGAATTAAAAATTTCCTACGCGCAGAACATCCAAGAACATGCTACGGAGATGCATCACAGCTCGTTACCACTAGACGCGCAGTGCCATGCAGCGGAAGTAGAGTTGGGGCAGCGCGTCCGCGAGGTTCGTCTCCTCCTCGTCCGATCCCCCACGAACAGTCGGTCCGATCTCCCTCGCGCAGCCGGTCGCCGGATCCCGTGTACAGGTTCACTGGAGCGGCGCAAGTGCACCGCCTCTAATGGTATCCGCGCGTGCCGGAGGAACACCGTGCGGCGGACTTCTAGGTCCGATCACGCAGTCGGTGGCGGCAAGTGAAGGTGGCTAGTTGCAACACATGCAAAGCCCTAATGATGGTGCCAAAGCGATCCTCCAGATGGATGTGCCGCACCTCCACTATATATAGGCATCTGGCACGGGCTCAACTCTTGGGCCTCGCTCGGATCCTAAAGCCCACGTGTTCCTTCCCTTAAGCGCGCGGCCCCTTAGGTTCTCGTTCACTTGGTCGCGAGTCAGATCACATCCGACTCGACTAGTCGGTAGCGGCCTCTAGCAAAGCGTGCCGACTCCAAGTGTCCGATGAAGCTGGTTAGGCGAACCTGTACATCACACTTCTGTTCCCTTTGCCACACGATATATGTTGTCACGCTCAAGGCGACATGGTCATCCTTGTGCAGCACGACCTCTTTCTCGTTCCGGTGAATCCGACCAACACTTCGGATTATCTCATAATCCTCATCGCATGGCCATGCTTATCCAGGTCGGATCACCCGAGGGGCCCAGAGTATATCTCTCCTTGTCGGAGGGGCAAATCCCATCTTGCTCGACCATGTCTCGCAGCATGGGTCTGGACAAGCCTGAAACCTACCTTTATAACAACCCTGTCACAGAGTAGCGTTTGGTCGGCCCAAAGCAAGTCTGTCACCATCCCGAGTACATGCGCGAGCTCAGGTCTTAGGACACAGAACGTATGTTGTACTAGAGACTCACAGATGACCTATCGTTGCGTCTCATAGTTGGGTCTGTCCAACTCAGACCTTATCTCGACTCGGATCCGACTACGTCAAATCCGATCAGATCTTGCCGAGTCCATATTATCCAGCTAGCATCCAATGCTACATGGTCAGTGAAACCGGACCATCCACCGTGTCATATGCTAGTCTAACTGGCTGCGCGTCCACACAGCCCTTTCGACTAGGGACAATTTAGGACAGTCATCATACAATGCATAGCCTCACAAACAAGTCACGTACTTGTTAATACGCATCATTGATAATGTCCAAGGACTATCTTTATTCATAAACACATAGGAAATATCATCATACATGATTGCCTCCAGGGCATATCTCTAACAGTTACAGATAGGAGAATTCTTCATGTGGCCATATCATGAAGGGTAAGTTAAATATACAACCACGCATATGTTGATCGTCTTTCAATTTTCGACATAGTTCGTAAGTTCAAGGTTTTCTTAACTGTAGAGATCACTGGATCTTGGTGGTCATTGTTCCAAAACGCAACACAGTTTACTACCTGGATTCTCTCAGAGAGTCAAATACGCCTCAGGATCTGAGTCATCTTCAGGATTTCATGGATAGGTATTGAATTCTTTGATGTTAATATGTTGTGTTCATATCTGGTTCAAGAATTGAGTATGTGAAAATTCATCTTCATTCGCAGTGTATTGTGTAAGACCATAACTTTAGGAGGGAGACGGTTCGACGCCCAACTACCTCTGCAGCACGTGATCGTTTCTCCGGTAATACAACGAAATCCGTTATTTTCAGAAAATGCTAGTCATAGTTCAAGTTTCTAAGTAAACCTCTTTCTATTTATCTCCAAAGAAAAAAAGAAACAACTTACACCGGTTAGGTTGTTCCTAATAGGGCTAATACATGACTAATACTGTACAAAAAATTGTAGTGTCGTCAGCAACAACAAGGGACCAGCCTATGTGGATACTATCTTTGCAAACACATGATTAGCCTATGCAGACATGTTGAATGTGGTGCCGATGCTGACAAAATAGAACTAGTAAGTCTGCTTCTTAATTACTATCTTCTACTCCACACGTAAGTCACATTCTGATCTAAAAGTCCTACAGTTGATCTTCGGACCGATGACTTCTAAACCGCTCACCGCAGATGAATTGTTGTTTGTTAGGAAATTTATCAGCATCTTCTTTGTGAAACACTATATCAAGCCCTCTAAAGACGTCGAAGATTTCAGGATTCGTATCCCCCAATAATAAGTACGCATTCATATACTGTTATCAGCTAAACATATACGTATGGATGCATTGTTTTCCATGTGATCATGTCTTCGGTCTTACATATGTGGAATTTAGCTAGCATTTTCTCAATTGCATATTGTCACAAATTATGATGAATATTCTTCCTATGGACACTATTCGTTCAATTGCATATTCTGCCGAATTATGATGAATGTTCTTCATGTGGACACTATTTGTCGATTGCATATTGTGGCGAATTTGCTATTTGCAGGGTGATTCAAATGTGATATTTTACAATAAGCTGGCTTTTTCAGCGCACACGGTTCAAGAAACTAAGTGTATGCGATACAAAACGGAAAGCACATGCAACTCATAGCGCAACCGCCCGTGATCTACATGAAAAGCACACGTAACTCATAGCGGAACTGCATGCGATCAACAGTAAAAGCACACGCAACTCATAGCGCAACCGCCTGTGATCTACAGGAAAAGCACACGAGATATAAACTGAAATGTTGGTGATACATAAGAAATCGCAACGATTTGCAGCACTTGTATGCATGCTTAGGAGCTCCGCAATCGTTTGCGATAGCACCTTATCTCATAGGTGAGCCAACAGAAAACCGTGCCCGATGCAAGGATGATCCCACGCATAATTTTTTTGGGAAACGTGTGCGATGATATCATGCATGGCAGACGGTTGACAGGGAAATTTCGTGTGCGATGATGAAGATATCACACATAGTTTATACCATGTCCCTTGTGGATTGGGTAATGTTTCACAAACGGTAAAAGGTCAAACACCGTTTGTTTTCCTTGAGCAATTAGACACGTTTAACTCATGATAGACGTGTGTGATTGATCCCAAATCCCACACGTACGCCCAAAATATAGTGTGTGCGATATATTCCAACACCGCACACAATTATGTTGGGTAGATCATTTGCGCTCGTTGGTCACCATCGCCGATGGGTTTTTCGTGTCGTGTGGGATGGACCCCCCCTATCGCCCACACATGCAAGGTGATGGTTTACAACTACGTCACAGAAAGGGGTTAGAAACCATTTGTATAGCACGTCACTGCACCAGTGTTAGATGCAATACAAGGGAGCATATATTTCCAAGGTATAAGACAGTGTCATATCAAGTGTAACATGGAATAGTCATGTAAGCTCATGCCCTTGCATGCATCCGAGTGAGTCTACCTCAAGTTAGAAGCATCAATGATGTTCAACTCACTCCTCAAGTTACAAAACACTTTCTCATCAAGTGGCTTAGTAAAGATATTGGCCAATTGCTTGTTGGTGCGAACATGTTTGAGATTAATGTGCCCTTTGGCAACATGATCACGAATGAAATGATGACGAACTTGAATATGTTTAGTTTGACAATGTTGCACGGGATTATGAGCAATCTTAATAGCACTCTCATTGTCACACAACAATGGAACATGTCTCACATGGATTCCATAATCCTTAAGAGTTTGAGTCATCCATAGCAATTGCGCACAACATGATCCGACGGCAATGTATTCCTCTTCGGCGGTGGATAGAGATACCGAGTTTTGTTTCTTGGATGACCAAGACACAAGAGATCTACCAAGAAATTGACATGTACCCGAGGTGGATTTTCTATCAACCTTATCTCCGGCATAGTCCGAGTCGGAATAGACAACAAGGTTCAAGGAAGATCCCTTGGGATACCAAATGCCATAGTTTGGTGTATGTATCAAGTATCTCACAATTCTTTTCATGGCCTTGAGATGACACTCTTTAGGAGCGGCTTGATATCTAGCACACATGCACACACTAAGCATAATATTGAGACGGGAGGCACATAGATATAGCAATAAACCGATCATAGATCGATAAACCTTTTGGTCAACCGGTTTGTCCTCCTTGGTGAGGTCAACATGTCCACTAGTACAAATAGGAGTTTTCATACCTTTACACTCTTGAATGTTGAAATTCTTAATCAAGTCCTTGGTATACTTGGTTTTAGAGATGAAAGCTCCTTCTCTCATTTGCTTGATTTGCAAACCAAGGAAAAATTAACTCACAGATCATGGACATCTCATACTTCTCGGACATCAACCTTCCAAATTTCTCACTAAATTGTGGATTAGTAGATCCAAAGATAATATCATCCACATAAATTTGGCACACAAATAATTCACCATTAACTCTCTTAGTGAATAAGGTTGCGTCAATTTTACCAATTTCAAAACCTTTTTCGATAAGAAACTTTGTTAAGCATTTGTACCAAGCTCGTGGAGCTTGCTTAAGACCATAGAGAGCTTTACGAAGCTTGTAAACATGGTTAGGTTTCTTAGGGTTCACAAAACTAGGGGGTTGTTTAACATAGACCTCTTCCTCAATCTCACCATTTAAAGAAACACTTTTAATATCCATTTGATAAAGAGTGATATCATGGTGATTAGCATAAGCAAGAAGTATACGTATAGCTTCAAGTCTAGCAATGGGGGCATAGGTCTCACCGTAGTCCATACCTTCGACTTGGGTGTATCCTTGAGCCACGAGACGTGCCTTGTTGCGTACGACTTGACCGTCTTCGTCTTGTTTGTTCTGAACCACCGACTTGGTTCCGATGATGTTTTGCTCATCCTTGGGCTTCTCCACTAGTGTCCACACTTTATTCCTCTCGAAGTTGTGTAGCTCCTCATGCATAGCATTCACCCAATACGGGTCCTGAAGAGCTTCTTCCACCTTCAAGGGCTCAATACTAGAGATAAATGAGTAGTGCTCACAAAAATTAGCCAATCGAGTTATAGAGCGAGTTATTCGCCTGGTTTGTATGTCACCGAAGATTTGCTCTGAGGGATGATTTTTGTTTGTTGGACGGTGGAGCTTCCTCATCACCATCTTCTTCTTCATTGTTGTTGAAGGTGTCATTTCCTTGAGGTGGTGGTGAAGGTGGTTGTGGTGGATCATCATGGTGTACTTCTTCCTCCTCTTCATCTTCTCATGTACCGCTTGTGGATGCCTCCATGTCGTGTTGAGGTTCGCCTTGACGCGAATTCGGGGCTTCCACTTGGGTCGATGAAGTGCTTTCCTTCACCTCCATGGGACGAATCTTGTCGATAGACAAGTCTTGGATGGCTTCTAAAGGTTCCTTATCTCCTACATCATTTGGCAATTGTTCGACTTGCGAACCATTAGATTCATCAAACTTCACATCTACCATCTCTTTAACTTTTCGAGTGAAGTTGTTGTAGACACGGTAAGTGTGAGAGTTTGATCCGTAACCGAGTAGGAAACCTTCATGAGATTTAGGAGAAAATTTCGAACGACGATGCTTATAAAGAATGTAACACTTGGAGCCGAATACTCGAAAGTATCCAACTTGGGGCTTGTTACCGGTGAGTAGCTCGTATGGCACTTTACCGAGAATCTTGTGAAGGTAGAGTCGGTTCGTAGCTTGACAAGCCGTTTCCATGGCTTCCGCCCAAAAGTGTCTTGGCGTCTTGTATTCGTCGAGCATCGTTCTAGCCATCTCTATAAGAGTCCGGTTCTTCCTCTCAACAATTCCATTTTGTTGAGGCATGTACGTAGCCGAGAACTCAAGTGAAATCCCTTCTTCCTCAAGAAAGGAATTCACATTCGTGTTCTTGAACTCTGATCCATTGTCGCTTCAAACTTTCTTGATCTTCACTTCAAACTGATTTTGCGCTTTGCGAGCGAAGTTCTTGAAGATCTTTTGCACCTGCAACTTATCATCAAGAAAGAATACCCACGTAAATCTGGAAAAATCATCAACTATATCTACACCAAAGGAATTTCCACCGAGGCTCTTGTAAGCATTGGGACCAAAGAGATCCATATGAAGCAACTTGAGTGGTCTCCTAGTTGTCATAACATTCTTTACGGGATGACTTCCACCTACTTGCTTTCCAGCTTGACAAGCACTACAAAGTCTATCTTTGTCATAGATAACATCTTTAACACCAAGTATATGATCACCTTTGATGAGCTTGTCTAGATTACGCATACCAACATGTCCTAGTCTTCTATGCCAAAGCCAACCTTTAGAAGATTTTGCAATAAGACAAGTGCGAGGTTTGGATCTCTTAGTGAAATTAACAATGTATAGATTACCTCTACGAAAACCGGTAAAGACCATGCTATGATTGTCTTTGCTAAACACTTGGCAATCTACTTTGGTAAATAGCACATTAAAACCGAAATCGGCAAGTCTAGATACGGAAAGAAGATTGTAGCCAAGGGATTCAACAAGCATGACATTTTGAATGGAACTATCATGAGATATGGCCACCTTACCAAGACCGAGTACCTTACCCTTGGATTTGTTTCCAAAAGTCACATACCTTCGCGGTCCATGGTTTGGTGTTATCTCTTGAAACATGTCTCTATCTCCGGTCATGTGATCGGTGCATCCACTGTCGAGAATCCACTCTTTTCCTCCGGACATGTAATCCTTGAAGTTTGCCATGAGACTTAGATTCTTCATAGTATTCTCATACTCGATGTCGAACAACTCATCTTCATCATAGTAGCCATGTTCCACATTGTCATCATCAAGTGGGAAATCCTCGTCATAAGAAACAAGAGATTTGTTAGAGTTGTGATCATGACAATGTTCAAGATTATGAATGCGAATGGCTTCAAAAATGATGTTGTTGATAGTTACGACATTTCCTTTAGCATCCATGAGGTCTCTAAGCTCAAATAGGTAATCATCAAACTTAGGATAACTAGGCATCATTTTGTGAAAAGCAATAGATTTATGAAGAATTTCATCAAGATTACTCAATGAATAATTTGGATATCATTTCTCCAAATCATTCCACAAAGTATAAGCACATTCAAAATTCTTCATTTGATCAAACACAATTCTTGGCAATCCTCTAATGATAAGATTAATAGTTCTAAGATTACAAAGCATATCAATTTCCTCTTCGTGTGTGGGATGTTAATGATCAATGGGAGGTACATAGGGGTTCTTAACATACTTGCTCAAATTGAATTCTTTGAATAACTCAAGCATCTCAAATTTCCATTGACTATAGTACTCCCCATCGAGAACGGGCACTCTACAACTAAGACTCCCCAAACTAGACACATCCATCTTCCTCCAACGGTGATGAAACCGAAGCTATGGAGACCAAAGCTCTGATACCAATTGTGGGATCACTAGAAGAGGCGTCTAGAGGTGGGGGTGAATAGACTACTTGTCAAAATTAAAATCTAACCTTTTCCCAAGTTAATTGGTTGGCAGATTTTAGCAATTCTAACAAGTCTAATGCAGCCTACACATGCTAGTAAACAAGTATGGTAGCGGAAAGTAAAGACAAGCATATGTAAGATAGTAGAGATAGGAAGAACAAACGCAATAGATGACACGAAGATTTTTTCCCGTGGTTCCGATAGGTGGTGCTATCATACGTCCACGCTGATGGAGACTTCAACCTACGGAGGCTAGCGGTCGCGAGAGTCCACGAAGGGCTCCACCCGTTAGGTTCCACAAAGTAGCAACCTCGTCTATTCCATCACGGCTTACGTCCACGAAGGACTAGCCTCACTATGGGTAGATCTTCACGAAGTAGGCAATCTCCTTGCGCTTACAAATATCTTGGTTCAACTCCCCAACATGAAGAAGGAGGCTCCCAAGCGTCCCCTAACCAATCTAGGAGGCACCACCCTCCAAAAGGTAATAGATGTGGTAGTATGATGAACTCCTTGCTCTTGTGCATCCAAAGATAGTCTCCTCAACACACAATCACTCTCTCACTGGTTTTGCATGGGTAGAAGAAATCGATTGGATGGAAAGCAACTTGGGGAGGCTAGAAATCAAGATCCATATGGTTGGAGTGGAATGTCTTGATCTCAACACATGAGTAGGTGGCTCTCTCTCAGAAAAATGAATGGGGCAAGTGTAGATCTGTTCTGAGTGCTTCCTCTTCGAGTGAGAGGTGGTGGAGGGGTAGATATAGGCATCTCCAAAAATCCAACTGTTACAACATTATTGCCCAACTCGGTGAAACCGAAGTGAAAACTCAGTTGTATCGACTAGTGCAAAATGTGGCAACTTTGGCCTTTTCGGTGAGACCGATATATGAATCTCGGTGGTGTCGATTCTTGAAATCAGATAACCAGAGAGTTGGTCCAAAAACTTGGTTGGTCCGATTCTCAAAACTCGGTGGTACCGATTCCTGAAAATGGCTAACCAGAGAGTTGGTCCAATACTTGGTTGGTCCGATTCTCAAAACTTGGTGGTACCGAGATGTTAGGGTTTGGCATGTGAATCTGTCTAAGTGAAACTCGGTAGGGCCGAATGGAAATTGTTGGTGGCACCGAATTTGAACTTTAGGTTTTGGACAGAGTATTTTGTGGGAGAATGAATGAGTATTTTTGGTGCCTAATCTCTTAGCACTTGAGCAACCAGATCATCATAATTCCTCATCCCCTTTTAATAGTATTGGCTTTCCTATGGACTCAAAAGTGATTTCTCAGAAAATATGAAATGTAGAGTCTTCAAGCTTGAATCATGGCCAATCCTATTCCTTCCCTTCTTCTGCATGGGAATTCTCCTCACAATCCTTAGCCAATCCTCTTTGTGGACTTCATCTGAAATAAGCTAGGTAAAACTATTAGTCCAAGAGACAATGTATGTTATCATGAATTATCAAAACCACCAAGGGAGCATTTGTGCTTTCACGAGGCCAAAAATTATATATATAATTACGATCACGATAAACCAAATGCATAGGATAAAATTTCTGATGGAATTCCAGCTTCAATCGATTCCAGTCCCATGTACCGGTATCATCCAATAGCCTATACCAAATCAATGCCTTTCCCTCCAAAGATAAAGGGGAAACCTTCTTCTTAACACCATCTTCGGACAAACCTGCAAGCTTAAATAATCCACAAATTTCATCTATATATATCAAGTGCATATCAGGGTGTTTTTTCCATCTCCTGCATAAGGATTAGCAAGCAGTTTCTCTAACATACCCGAAGGAATTTATAGTAAATATTTTCAGTAGGTTCAGTAGGTTGAGGAGCGGCTTTCGCCACTTCCGGGCGAGGTGAAGATACCCCGAACAAGCCCCTCAAAGGATTATCCTCCATAGTCACAAGCAACAGTAAATTTCACCATGTAAGGAAAATGTTTCCATACCAATTTCCACTTACCAAAGTCGCTTCACTCCCCGGCAACGGCGTCATAAAAGAGTCATGATGACCCACAAGTATAGGGCATCATTCATAGTCGTTTCGATAAGTAGGAGTGTCGAACCCAACGAGGAGCAGAAGGAATGACAAGCAGTTTTCAGCAAGGTATTCTCTGCAAGTGCTATAAGTAACAGTTTTAGATAGTTTTGTAGCAAGATAATTCGTAACAAGTAACAAGTAACAATAGTAACAAAGGTGCAGCAAGGTGTTCCAATCCTTTTGGTAGCAAAGGATATGCCTAAAAGCTCTCTTATATAAAACAAAGCGCTCTCGAGGACACGTGGGAATTTTCGTCTAGTCACGTTCATCATGTTTAGTTGATTCGCGTTCGCTACTTTGATAATTTGATATGTGGGTGGACCGGTGCCAAGGTGCAGCTCTTACTTGCACAAACATCCCACTTATGATTACCCCCTCTCGCAAGCATCCGCAACTACGAAATAAGAATTAAGATAAATCTAACGATAGCATTAAACGTGTGGATCCAAATCAGCCCCTTACGGAACAACTCATAAACTACCTTTAGGCCCATGTATGTTGACGTCTCATGTAGTCGACGTTCACATGACACCACTAAAGGAAGAACAACATACATATCATCAAAATATCGAACGAACATCAACATCACATGATTACTTATAACAAGACTTCTCCCATGTCCTTGAGAACAAAAGTAACTACTCACAAGTCATGTTCATGTTCAAGATCAGAGGTGTATTGAATACCATTAAGGATCTGAATATATAATCTTCCACCAAATAAACCAACTAGCATCAACTATGAGATGTAATCAATGCTAATAGTAACCGAGAGGTACCAATCTGAGGTTTTGGGACAAAGATTGAATACAAGAGATGAACTACGGTTTGAGATGAGATGGTGCTGGTGAACATGTTGATGAAGATTGGTCCTCCCACGATGGAGGAAGTGTTGATGATGATGTTGGCTTCGATTTCCCCCTCCAGGAGGGAAGTTTCCCCGGCAGAATCGCTCCACCGGAGAGCAAAAGTGCTCCTCTCCAGGTTCCGCCTCGAGACGACGGTGCTTCATCATGAAAGTATCCTACTTATTTTTTCTAGGTCAAAACCCATCATATAGTAGAAGAGGGGGACCAGAGACTGCCCTGTTGCCTTTTGGGTGACAGGTGGCCCCCCTCTAGTATTTGTTGGCTCCATTTCTTTATATATTCCAAAAATATTCTCCGTAAAGATTCAGGTCATTTGGAGTCCAGCAGAATAGGTATCTCTGATGTAACCTTTTCAGGTCCAAAATTCTAGGTGCCCGCAATGTTCCTCTCAATGTAATCCTTGTAAATTCAAAGAGAAAAGGCATTAAAATTGTATTATAAAGTGGAATAATGACCAAAAACAATAGGAAATCATGATGCAAAATAGACGTATCAACTCACAAGTCAGCAGGACAAAGATTCAACATTTTCACAAGTATGCCGCCTCCATGAGCAAAGTCAGCAACAACACTAGGAAATGATGTAACACCTGATCAACATGGGAAATCAACATGAACCGCATCGAACCAGATCCAAACTATCTGAACTACAGAAGACCAATCCTACTATCTTTTCTCGCACAGATAAACCACTTGAGGCAGATGATTGGCTTCGAGACATTGAGAGGAAATTAATCACCGCTCGATGCACCGATCAGGAGAAGGTGCTCTATGCACCACACTACTTATCTGGAGCAGCAACATCCTGGTGGGAAAACTTTCACCACATTCATCCAAATGAGAATGAGATCACTTGGGAAGATTTTAAGGAAAGTTTTCATGGGGACCATATTCCTAACAGCCTCATGAAGATAAAAAAAGAGATAATTCAAAGATCTCAAGAAGCGAGGCATGATGATGAAAGAGTTCCTCAGTCAATTCAATCTGTTATGCCAATGACGAGTATATGACTGAAAACAAAAGGATGGAGAAGTTCTGGACGAACTAGCCCCAACATTAAAATGTCAGTTGATTGTCCATACTTTTCCAGATTTCAAGACACTTTTGGGAAAGGCTATTGCGTTGGATAACAAGCACCGTAACTTGGATGATATTCGCAAATGCCGCATGACTCAGCCAGTCCAAGTTCGCAACAACAATCCCAGGAACGAATTTCAGAAGCAGATGGCACCTTGACCAACACCACGACAACATCATAGTCACAACAAGTTCAACAACATGACCAAGGAGTTCATCTTCCTCCCCTGTGTTACCTATTTCACATGTGGAGGAGAAGGACATTATGTAAGACAATGCCCAAAACAGGGTAATACTGCCCCAAAGCCAAACAACAATGGCAACAATTTAGCTCCACGGTGCAACAACTTCAATCCCAACAACAACCACAAGAAGGGGCATGTAAACCATGTGGCCATGGAAGAGGCCCAGAGTGCCCCACACATCGTACTTGGTACGTTTCCTGTCAACACCATTCCTGCCATAGTTTTGTTTGATTCTGGAGCTTCTCACTCAGGCATTTCCAAAAGGTTCGCCTTGAAAAATCAATTTCCTATTTTTTCTTTGGAAAATTCGATGGTCATTCAGTCCTCGGGAGCAAAGCAAACCACTCAATGGTACTTTCAGGATGTGAACATCGAGATAGAAGGGATGAAATTTTGGGCAAACCTCGTTGTGCTAGAAAATGTCGGATTGGATGTTATTCTTGGAATGGACTGGTTAAGAACAAACAAGGGCTTTATTGAGTGTTTCAATCGAACAGTGACTCTCACCCATCACCATGAGAAGACAGTAAGGGTTGCAACCAAAGGAAGACCATCACCACAAGGAAGGCTAAACCAAGTCGATACTACAAAATTGAGTAAAGTTTCAGTGGTTTGTGAGTTTGCAGATGTATTTCCTGAAGAACTACTAGGCATTCCACCTGATTGGGACGTAGAATTCATTATTGAACTAGCACCTAGAACGACTCCTATTTACAAGAAATCATACCGGATGGCTCCAACTGAATTGGTTGAGTTGAAGAAATAAATAAAGGAATTATAGGAAAAGGGTTATGCCCGACCTATATCGTTACCATGGGGATCACCAGTGTTGTTCGCCAAAGAAAGACGGAAGTCTACGGCCATGTGTTGATTATCGAGCACTCAACATGGCTACCATCAAGAATAAATACCCGCTACCAAGGATAAATGATTTGTTCGGCCAACTCGCACAAGCCAAGGTTTTCTCCAAAATAGACTTGAGGTCGGGCAATCATCAGTTAAAGATTCGGCCATCAGATATACCCAAAACAATTTTTACCACCATGTATGGACTTTATGAGTTCACAGTGATGCCCTTTGGATTGACCAACGCCCCCGCATATTTTGTACACCTCATGAACAAAGTTTTTATGAAATATCTAGACAAGTTCATGGTGGTGTTCATCGATGACATACTAGTCTATTCCAAGACACCAGAATAGCATGAGGAACATCTTCGGATAGACTTCGGAGAATTGCAAAAACATCAATTATATGCGAAATTCAGCAAATGTGAATTTTGGCTACTAGAAGTTGGCTTTCTGGGGCATGTGTTAACACAGATAGAACTGTCGTGGATCCCAATAAGTGAAGGATGTTCTTGAATGGAAACATCCCACCAACATAACAGACGTCAGAATTTTTCTGGGTTTGGCAGGCTATTATCGAAGGTTCATTCAAGGCTTCTCCACTATAGCCAAACATATGACTCGGTTACTCAAGATAAGAAGTTTGAATGGACTGAAGCCTGCGAAAAGAGTTTTCAAGAGCTAAAGAAGAGGTTGACAACAGCACCAGTACTGATCATGCCAGATGTGCACAAAAGCTTTGAAGTATACTACGATGCATCTAGGAAGGGCCTGGATGTGTGATAATGCAAGAAGGAAGAGTGGTAGCCTATGCATCAAGGAAACTCCGACGGGACGAAAAAATTACCCTACTCATGATTAGGATCTAGCAGCATTAGTGCACGTACTCAAGGAATGGTGTCACTTCCTTTTGTTGGGAAACGTAGTAGAAAACAAAAATTTGCACCCTACGACCAACCAGGAACACTATGAAGATACAATAACGGTTGAGATTACGATAGTTACCGTCATCGAGTTGCAGCGGAAGAAGAGTGTGACGATGTAGATCGTACTTGGAGTCCCTTGAACCGTAGATGAACGATCCCTCAAACTGAAGACCAAAATCACTGCCATTCTAGTTGGTTGCAAGCGTATGGTCTTCACGATCCGGTAGCGCTTCACCGTCTAAAGTTAATCGTTGCCGGAGAATTAGAGGGAGGATATTTGAACCACACTGGGCTTCTAATTATGAGGATTATAGGAACTAGATCTAGCTCTAATTAGTCAACTAGGACCAACTAGAACTAGAACTAGAAGAACTAGAGGAGGCTCCAAAAACTTGTATGTCTCAATAGGATCAATACCTCAAATATATAGGTTGCGGGAAGGGAGGGGAAGCCATCCAATGAGTGAAAGACTCCTTGTGGGCGCTGGCTAAGAGGGGAGGAGTCCAACTCCTACCCTAGTAGGATCCCCCCCTATAAGGAAAGGGGGCGCCTTCTCTACTTGGGCCTTTGTGGCCCAAGTTGCCTTCAGCCTCATGGACTTTTTAGGCCCGTTGATATTTTATTCATTATAGAATTTTTATAAATACTTTCAGACCATTTTATATATAATTTAACATCTCTGAAAACATTTTCCTCCTATATATTTATTGGTAATACCTGATACTTCTCTGAAACCCTTCCAGTGACACCTGAACGCTTTCGGAACCTCTTGAAACTATACGTATATTAATGAAGTAATTCCACAAATAAATCCTTGATACTCTCATCCTACTAGCACTCAGCAGATCGTGATTACTTTAAGCTTGTGACCCCGTAGGTTTGGTAACTCGTAGACATGAGCGAAACTCCTTCATTGAATGACCGATAGAGGAACCGTGGGCGTCCATATCATTCCCTATGAGTACACAAATGATATTCGAGTGAACCATTGGTTACCATGTGACATTCCCTTTGCTTCACTATACTTTACAACACCTGAGAATCATCGGAATCCTCTTGAGTCATTCACATGCTCGTTATATTGTTATTCTCGTTACCAGTTTTGTTCTTCTTTCTCGTTGATGTGTTCCGGCATCCCCGTGACATAGTCACATGTAAAAAGGACCACGATGTCGCCTAGAGGAGGGGTGTGAATAGGTGTTTTAAAATCTTTTATAGATTTGGCTAAATCCTAATGCGGAAATAAACTAAGCGGATACTTGCAAGCACAAATGCTAAATATCTTAGGCTCAACTAAGTGCACCAACAACTTATTCTAAATAAGATGAGCACAACAAGGATACTAACAAGAACAAGTAAGTTACATAAACTTACTTGAGCAATATCAAAGATATGGAAGGGTATGGTAGAAGTTAGCAATTCACACTAATGACAAGATATATCAATAGTAACAAGTATGAATTGTGGGATATAAAGTGTAGGCCTAAATAATCTCTAAAAGGACATGGCCAACACAATATAATGAGGACAATAATATATACTGAATGAAAAGTCAAGAGACTAAAGTAAACCACAAGTAGTGGCTAGGATTAGAGATAACCGAAGACACGGAGACGAGGATGTATCCCGATGTTCACTTCCTTGGAGGGAAGCTAGTCACCGCGAGAGGTGGATGCTACCATGAAGGAACACCAACGCCACAAAGGCTCACCCTATTCTCCTTGAGATATAACCACGAAGGCGATTCCCAACCACTAGTGGTAGACCTTGAGGCGGCCTCGAAACCTTCACAAACTTTCCGGGGGAAAATCACAAGTTGATTCCTCACCGGAGCACTCCTACCACCTAGGAGTCTCCAACCACCAAGAGTAACAAGATCAAGGGGGAATTGCTCAGGACTTGCTCAAATCGCGAATTCCCTTGGTCACAAGAGGGAGAGGGAGTGGATATATCTTTTGATTGGAAAATCTCTCAAGAACTCTCACTAATCTCTCCGGGATCTAAGATTTGGTGTAGGATAAGTGAGAGGGAGCCACTTGGGTGTTCAAGAATTCTTTTGGATTGAGTGGTCAACCCATCCACGAAGTGGTGAGGAGGTATATATAGTGTGCCAAGAAAACTAGCCATTTTAGTGTAAGTGACAGCGTCGGGCCGGACATCCGGGCAAGGGCCGAACATCCCATGGCTGTGAAGTGAGCACACGAACACAGAAAACCGGGGCAAATGTACAGGGCCCTGACATCTGGCCAATCTTGGGCCCCCGGACATCCGGCAAAGTGCCGGACATCCGACGGGCACAACTAGCATTTCAACATAAGTTCTTGACATCGACAGTTGGTTCCGGGAGGATCCCGGACATCCGGAAGCCCGAAAATCCGGCCAATTCCCGGACATCTGGCCATCACAAAAACTGCACGCGCCTCGATAGTAGAACATGCATAACTTTCTCGTACAGGATCCGATTTTTATGAACTTGGGCTCATTTTGAAGCTATAGAAAATCTCCAGGTCCTCACATAGAGAACCCCCCAAGATAAGCCAAAATGAAGGGTGAAAAGTATGCAAAGGATAGATCATATACTTTGGGGACCTAGTTGGCTATGGTTTTTTTGGTATATAGGATAGGAGTGGAATTGTGTATAGAAGATGTTGACTTGAGAAAATCCATCACGAACCCCTTTGATCCCCTCTTAATAGTGCGAGATCCCTATAACACAAGAATAATAAAAGACCTACACTACATAGCTATAGAGAATCCATTCTTAAGTGTATATGTTTCTTTGATGGTCATCGCTCCACAACACTATCGACAAAGGAACTAATACCTTTGACACGAACCTTTCACTTGAGATTGATGTTGATGTTTCTTCTTGGCTCAAGTTGAAGGCAAGACATTGGTGGAGTCTTCAAGTAGCTCTCCCATACACAATGTGGGAAGCTTTACTTTGTATCCATATTAACTTGTCCATCATGTGAACACACTGTTCAAGATATCCCCCGATATGACGATAAATCGACCGATTTATCGCTTACCGACGTCCGGCTAAGTCAGCCTGTAAATTGACCGATATGCCGATAAATTAGCCGGTACGCTGATAAACCGGGCGATTCACCCCTTATCCTGGGTCGACCGATAAGTTTCCAATAAGCGATATCCCCAAACATGATCATGGAAACTTGATGTCATCCTCTCATGGACATTTGGAATCTCTATCTTGATGCGAGCCCATGAGAATAACCTAACCCTTATAAACATAGACATCACATAGTATGGTTTAGTACACAAAGTGCAACTGAAAATTTCTTATCATACCACAAGATCCTATGTGATGCATCGTTTGCGCTTGTGTATTGACCATTTAGAGCTCAATTCTTTGATCTTTATCTTGGGCAAACTTTATCTTTACTCCATGCTTAATCTTGATGTCTTGAAGGCCATGTTGAATTCTTCACTATGCTTCATTTCTTTAAAACATGATTATCAATATCTTAATTATCATATGACCATATAGAGTTTATCCATGAATACCATATTGGTCATCATTTGTTCTTCTTGATGCTCCATCACAATCTCTTGAGAGGCACAACGAATTCTTCACATGAATTACTTGCTTCAAGACATAAGCATCCATAACTCAACATATGAGATCATCATGATCCTATCTTCAAGCCATATGTAGAATTCTTTTCTTTAACCATTCTCTCAAGATCATGATCTATGATGGTTCAATCCATAAGCCTAAGTACACAACCTTTAAGATCCTCCAATGAACTCCATGTAGATCACATCTTGTTCGTCACATGGACTTCATCTTGATCATATTTGATTCAATCATTGAGCTCAATCTTGATGCACAACTATATGTTTATGGCATTCATTTTGAATCCATTCAATCACCTTCTTGCATCACCCATGGAACAAGCCTTCATATATAACTTGATGTCGTTGTTTCTCCATAGGAATGTTCATTCATTATGAAGTCTCAATGCATATATTTGTGTTCATGGGTTTCATCCTTCAATTCACCCAGTATTTATCATGCATTGCAATTGAAACTTTCCTTCAAATGTATATATCAATGCAACCATTAGTCCATTAGGATTGTCATTAATTACCAAAACCACACATGGGGACTACATGCACTTTCACCTGTGTTTGTCCAGACGATGACAGATGTCGTCACACCGAGAGGGCCCTAAGAATATCTTTCCATCATCGTTATGAACACCTAGTTACAGATGACGTTTGAGCAATCCCAAAGTTCATCGTATGGTAAGAAGTGACTACGATACTCTCATGGTCTAAGGAACATAAAACACACGTTAACACTCCGTGTTATAACAATTGATTTCAGACAATATTTTCTCAAAATATAACAAACAAGTTTGGGTCGATTCAATATGATCATTCTTCTAACATCATACTCTCGATGTTTCTAGGACTATCGTTACACTTAACGATATCCTAAGATCCGGAAAACATGATCACTAACAACACTTGAGCCATTCTCAGAGGCAAGATTGGGAACCTTTGTTTTACTGTTTATCATTCCACACGTGCATATGAGTTTTCCACTGAATCCCATATTCCAGAATCATAGTTGTTATAGCATAGAATATAAACTCTTAACTATGAATATGGAAATATAATAATACAATATTATTGCCTCTAGGGAATTTTTCCAACACCATCTTGGCAGCCGTTGTGAAATATATATACGGATCATAAAACCCTTGAGTATATTTTCACCCAACCAGAACTGAACCTACGACAACGTCGTTGGTTGGAACTAATCAAGGATTATGATGTGGGAATTCATTAACACCCCGACAAGGCAAATGTTGTGGCAGATGCTCACAACCAAAATATGTGCCCGGACAACGACAACTTAAAATTTACACAACCTGAGTTCAATCAGGAGTTTGCCAAGCTCAACATGGTTTTGGTTGCAGAGGAACCACTGACTGCCTGGAAGTAAAACCAACCTTGGAAGAGCCGATCAAGGAAGCTCGGAAGGGACACCTCAGCATCAAGGGAATAAAATGAAAAGTAAGCATGGGTAAAGCCTCAGAATTTAGCATTGACGACCAGGGAATCCTATGGTACGGAGAAAGGTCATGCGTCCCTAATAAGGAAGAGCTAAAGCAACAGATTATGGCAGAAGCTCATACAACCCCGTACTCAATCTACCCAGGGGAACCAAGATGTATAAGGACCTGCAGGACAAGTTTTGGTGGCATGGAATGAAAAGAGATATGGCCCTATTCATTGCACGCTACGATTCATGCCAACATATTAAGGCATAACATCAGATGCCAGCAGGGCTACTACAACCACTCTGGGTACCTGAATGGAAGTGGGATGAGACCGGAATCGATTTTATTGTCAGACTACCAAGGTCACGACATGGAAATGATGCTAACTGGGTTATCACTGACTTGTTAACCAAAGTGGCACCTTTCATTCTAGTGAAGAAAACGTATTCCACACAAAAGCTTGCCAAGATTTATCTTTCTTGTATTGTGTGTCTGCATGGAGTTCCAAAGACCATAGTTTCTGACAGAGGCATCCAGTTTGTCTCTAAATTTTGGGACCACTTACAACAAGCTTTGGGAACTCAGCTGGTATTCAGTACAGCGTACCATCCGCAAACTGGAGGGCAGACTGAACGCGTCAATCAGATATTGGAAGACATGCTTAGGGTTTGCGTTCTTACTTATGGAGCCAGCTGGGAAGACTGTGTGCCATACACTGAATTTTCATATAATGACAGCTATCATACCAGCCTAAAGATGTCACTTTTCGAAGCTTTATATGGGCAAAGATGTCGCACACCACTTAACTAGTCCGAGACTGGATTTAGCCGTATCTTCGGCCCAGAAATCCTCCAAGAAGCCGAGACGAAAGTTAAACTCATCAGGGACAGACTCAAAGCAGCTCAGAGCCATCAAAAGAGTTGTTATGATCAGAAGCATCATGATATCAGCTTCGAGCCCGATGAATATGTATACCTCAGGGTATCCCCAATGAGGGGACTACATAGATTCAAGGTCAAAGGGAAATTGACACCATGAGTTATTGGACCCTTTAGAGTGATTGCAAGGAGAGGCAAGGTCTCTTATTAGCTGAAGTTACCTGCAGAATTGTCGGACGTTCATGATATATTACATGTGTCACAACTGAGGAGGTGTGTCAGTAACCCAAAAAAGCAAGTCCAACATCGGGATCTGGACATTCAACCAGACCTTACATATAGGGAACATCCTATAAAGATTTTGGATGAGTCACAAAGAAGAACCCGTCGGAATGTGATCAAGTTTTACAAGGTTTAGTGGAGTAACCACACCGAGGAAGTGGCAACATGGGAAAGAGGATTATTTAAGGACTGAGTACGTGTACCTCTTTTAGGGATAGCTGAAATCTTCGGGACAAGATTTTTCTTAAGGGTTAAATCAAATTTCCTTTTTCATAAAAAAATGCTGGGATTTTTAATCATGGCATTTATAGATTTTCCTTTATTTTTGAGATCTATATTAAAATATCTCATTTAAAACTTTGTGGGTTTCTTCTTTCAACACTTATTTGAAAATATTTTTAAAGAATTAGGAAGGGATCTTCTTTGAAATAAATTGCGTAAATTATTTTCTTTTGAAAACTAGAAATATTTGTCAAACTCAAACCATCATTTCAAAATACTCTCCAGCATTTACCCTGCCCTAGGATAGAACCCAAACACCATTCTAGTCATTCTTCTCACACAAAAATATCTTTCAGTATTCAAAAGTATTATTAGATAAAAATTTCCAATAATCTTGACCCTCTTAGAATTGCAGAGGAACTTTATTTTCCTTACCTCACCAAAATTACCACAAATAGACCTCGGTACCTATATTCAATTTCTTAAAAAACATTCACGTCCCAAGTTCAAATAATTCAAATTTCATTTGAATGAAATTTGGACCAGATTTGGATTTCTTGCTCAATATCATATCTCTTCTGCTCCAAAAATTCTGAAAAATTTACAGTAGCTCAGAATTGCATCAGAGAGCCTCCACAACAATTTTAGAATTTTTCAAAATTGCCTAAGTACAATTAGCATTCTGTCGAATACCTTGTATGCAAGAATCTGGGAAAAACAAAAAATTGGGTAAAACCCATAGTGGCTCTGCCCGATTCTCTCCTGGCCATCAATACCTCACCTGAGGACCCCCTCGCCAGTCTCTCCACGCCGACAAGCCGGTGGCAAGCCGGTGCAACAGCCACCGACCACAACAGCTAGCGATAGACTGAGCCGTCATTTCGGGCACTGGTGAAGTAACCTAGTCCCACACCGTCGAAGGCCTCCTCTGCGTCCACGTGGCACCACCACCCGATACCGGAGCACCGTCCAGCCGCCCAGCCCCCATGTGATAGTCGCAGGAGCCAGCGTCGTTCGCCATTGCAGTACGGGAACCCTCCTGTGGAGAGGGCAGTGGAACTTGGATTCGAGCGCACTGACGATTCTAGGGTGTTCCACCGGCCATAACTATGCCCACCAACCACGCCCACCACCCTAGCTACCTCCGCTGACCGCCATTACTCTAGCGTGATCCAAACCCTGTCGCACACCGTCGAGCCGCCTATAAAGGGCACCCTAGGCCCTGTTTTTCACTCACTCCACCCCACTCACCTCCAATTGCCACTAAGAGAGATCAGAGGGCGTCAAGGAGGTGTTCTTCACTAAGTCCGGCCGCCCGATCCTCTTCGGACTTCGGGAAGAATCCGACGTCTGTAGCACACCTCCACCTCCAAATTCCATCAGTAGGATCCTAGAGCTTCCACTTGCCTGACCCACACATCAATCTGATGGTTCAGGTCCCTCCGGTGAGATCCATCATCACCCGAAGCCGCCTTTCATCGGAGTTGAAGCTGTCGTCGCTACGGTGCTCGTCGGCGACCAACTCCACCACCCACCGACGCGGAAGGATCCCCTGAGCATGCATGCACCCTCGCCACAACCCAGTTCGCCGTCGCTCGCTACCGGTGACCCTCTCTCCCTCTCTTTCATCGTCGCGAAATTCAAACCTGACTGGTGGGACTCATCCGTCAACGTTTTATTCTTTTCCGCCTACCATTGGCGCCTTATTTGCCAGAGTAAGCTTTCCCTACTAGAAGGCGTATTTCCTTCTGAAACGTTTTCTGTTATAACTAAAAGGACCCGGTAGTAGTTATTTTAATTACAGAGAGGTCCCTAGTTTCAAAACTATCATAACTTTTCAACCACAAATCCTTTTCAATTAATTATTTATGTGAAAATTTTGTTTTTCGGTCTTGTTTTATAATATTTATTTAAAAATATTTTTGGGACAACTTTTTGCACTGCAATAAATTTTATGTGGGATCTTTAAATTCTTGTTTTATATAATACGAAGGGGGAAACGTTGCTGAATATATTGCGGGATCGTCTTCTGACTACGTTGATCTAGTCAGGCATGCTTCAACCTTGGATATGGTGTTTGCATACATGTTTGCTTAAATAAAACCCTATGGCATGTAATACATAGTAATAATAATATGGTCATATATATTGCATGCATAAAAATTGTGATAAATGATGAAACCCCGTGGATATATGACACACTTTGACAACCGTATCACGTTGTGACATGAGAAGTATTGGTCTGGACATGTTGGAGCATGCCAGTGTGTTGGCAATATAAAAACCTCCACTGTCGGCATAGATCGAGTCCTGTTCTGGTAATTCCTAACCATTTCGGTGCTTCCACATGACTCCCGTAAGGGGGTACGGTTTAGTAAGTTGCTAACCCCTTCCCATGTACACACTACATAGAGGGGCCATGATGAGGGTTCCATGGCCCTGGAATAATGCCAATCATTAGGTCAGGGGGCATGGGTATGTTCGGCTGAGGCCCAGAGGGGGCACCCCGTGTTATTGCGTGCGTTATAAATTTTTGATCCCATGCTATTCAAGTCGTTGGCCTCCCCATCTTAGGGTTTTTCTTGATCGATGCCTTGGGTTATTCTGGGTATCGGGAAGGTTAAACAGGTGTGTACTGGTTAGGTGCATTTAATTCCCAAAGACCATAGTCGAAATTAGTCAACGTCTTGGTGTTGGCTAAAGAAATGCTTTACTTGTGGGTAAAGAGTACAACCTCCGCGGAGTCTAACCTATCGAATAGACGTTCCCACGGTCAAGGGCATTGGGTTGAAAGGGTCAAGTGTCGGTCATAGGGTCAGTCTTTGGAGGATATGTTAATTAAAAGGACACCGGAAATATTAATGATGATGTTATGGACTAACCCTTTCTCTTATATGAAATGTTGAGTATCACATGGGAAGGTTCTACCTCCTGGATACTCATGTTATTACTTTCATTATAAGCCCTTTATACGGTGTCACTTCAGATGCCCGACTGTGGCATGCACTTCAAGACCTTTCGAGGCGTTGCTTCAGACACCCGGCTGGCATTTATTTTTATTTGGACCCTCGGGAAGTCTACCGCCCGAAGTTCCATTTAATCATTTACTAAGATTCTTCTGGGAAGGTTGTACCTCCTAAGAATCGATATTTAAAAATTATTCACCTAACCTTATCATACCTTGTTATCTAACCGAATATTCATTTTAATTTAATCTAACATGATCATATGCATTCTCTCTGCATTCGGTATATCTTTTGTCCAAACTGTCTTGCGAGTACATTCAAAGTACTCGCCTCGCTTTGTTGATTTGGCCAGATTAGGACGAAGGCGATCTTATGGATAAAGAGTACGCTAGCGAGTTCGACAACTAGAGGATTGCCAGTCAGTCGTCCTGTGGTCACGGAGTCTACAACATCTACTATACACTAATGCTTCCGCTACACGAATAAAATAGCCAAGCCTCACATCGATGATTGACTTATCTTATTGTATCAGAGTCATATCACCACCACTCCATTGTGATATAACCACCACCGTAGCATATTGGCGAATCAATAGTACTACCACCACACCACTGTCATATAGTTGCCACTATCATATATTGGCAAGTCTGTAATAAACTGTTGAGCAACTCGTCTCAACCATGTAAAATAGTATTTACTACTAGTTATCTGTATCAAGGATTGTCTACCAGTTTTAAATTGACCTTGGGCTAGTATGACATAAGGGCTATTTCCGGACAATCTTTTATTCGAAAACCGGTCCTGACAAACGTCTTGAAATGCCATTTATAGATCGTTTTCCAGGACCAGTTAGGGCGCGTTTGGTTACCTGTATTAGGCCTAGTCAAACCCGCGTGGGCAGTTTTTGGTCTGTTTGGTTGCTTGGGTCACATTTAATAGTTGGTCCGCTCGGAACTTAAAACACCTCTAGACCTGCATCGAGAGGAACGCTCAAATGGGTCGTTTTTTCACGCCAGGCCTGAGCGGTGCTACCCTATGCACGTGGGCGTGGGCGGTTGCATGCGTGGATGTGTTCTCAATAAGTTGCATTGTTTTCCAAAGCCATGTCATAAATTACACTCAACCCTTCCCTCACCTCTCTTCCCCACTCACACCGGCGGCAACGACCATCGGAGCTTCTGCAAGATGTAAGTGTATCTAGTGCCCCTTAGTGATTTTGGTGTATTGAAGACTTACAGGTTAAGGGACTAATGTGTTTGGGAGTATACACAGGTTCTATAAGTCGCTGAGGAGTTTGATATATCCGACGAATGTCTACCCCTAAAAATTAATGTCTTCAACCGAAGACTTTGATGCTTTCTTGAAGAATTTGAAAATGAAGAATTTGGTGTGACCTTGAAGATATTGATAGGATGACTATGAAGCGTGAAGACTTTTGTTTTAATTTCCCTTCTTTGAGTCATAAGAAACATCGTACTGTTAAAGGGGGTTGAGGTAATACTAAGGAAAATTTCCCAAGTGGTGCTCATCTCAAAGCCTACACAAACCCAAAACCTTCGAGTGAAGCCTTTGGAAACCTCTTGCAGTTCAGTCAATTTCTTCAGTGTTAGAGACGAAGTTCTTCTGGTCTTTGAGGAATTTGTTCTAACTGGGGAGTTAGGATTTCGCCAGTGTGAATTGCATACCACGAGGAATATAATAGCCCTGAGGAATTTGATAGTTCAAATATCTGACCGTTGTTGTGCCTTGCGCCAGCTGTCCAGATATCTTATCCACATAATGGTCAAATCATTAGGGGCTTTTATGTCATATCATGCCGGGTTGCACCCTGGCTATAAATACCCCCCCCCCACACACACACAACCACTAGCTGGTTGGCTGCTCCGAGAGAGATTGAAAAGTGTCATTTAGAGCAACCCGCCCTCTGAGGACTTTGAGAGAAAATCATCAGTGAGGAAAAACCCAAAACCCAAACACCCAAAAACCCAAAGTGGTTGAGCATTACTAAAGAGATTGTTCATGTGTGGAACCGACGCTTGTTACCTTTGAATACCATGCATCTTCCATATGGTTAGGCGTCATGGTCTAGAGCATCCAAGAGGAAATTGTGGATCGACAGGTGACCGAGTTTGTGAGGGTTTGGAAGTCTACCCTGAAGACTTACCACGAGTGTTGGGCGAGCTCTGTGTGACCTTAGCTCAAGGAGAATATGTTAAGTACTGTGTGTCCTGGGATTGTGTGTCCTTTGGTTTAAATACCAAGCCGCTCCAGACCAGACGTACGACTGTCACAGCAGTTGGAACTGGGTCATCAAATCATTGTCTTCATCGAGCTCCTGGTTCTATCTCCTCAACCCTTTCATTTCCTCGTTAACTTGTTGATGAAATTGATCGTTACTGTTTGAAGACTTTGACTGAAGACTTTCTCAGTTTCCTCATCTCAAATTCTTCAATCACTTTGTCTATCGCCTGCTTATCCTGTGTTCACGCTACTTATGCTCTGTGTATGTTTCATTTCATCATGATGACTATCCTACTACTATGTTTCTCATGCACTTGAGTACTTATTTCGCTGCTAGTATTTCGTCACTTAGCAAATTCCTCAACTAGTAATTCCTTAGTGACGAATTTCTAAAAAATCGCCTATTCACCCCCCCCCCCTCTAGTCGATATAACTCACTTTCAATTGGTATCAGAGCAATGTACTCCCTTGTTCTGTGTGATTTTGGTTTAACCACCTGTTTTAGTTATGTCGACTGCAGGCATGATCAAGGTCTCAGCTGGGTGTCCTACCTTCGATGGGAGGGACTACCCCTACTGGAAGAACAAGATGCGCATGCATCTTGAGGCAATTGACAACGATCTCTGGAATGTTGTGGAAAATGGTGTTCCCTTCGTCACTCCCACTGTCTCTGCTGTTGATGTGAAGAGATTCAAGCAACTCGACTCTCAAGCAAAGAATATCATACGTGGCCATGTGAGCAAAGGACAGTATGGCAGAGTGAGTGCTTTGGAAATTGCTAAGCTTATCTGGGAAAAGCTGTCCAAGGTTAACGAAGGTGTTTTAACTCAACGTGACTCCCGAGTTGACGTTCTTCGCAATCTCTTCAACCGCTTCAAAAGACTTGACAACGAAAATGTTCAGCAAACTTTCGATCATCTCACAGATATCTCCAATGAGCTTCAGGCTCATGGTGCCACTGACATCACCGACCATGAGGTGGTGAAGAAACTGTTGAGATCTCTTGACTCCTCATTCGATACACTTCCTTTGATGATTCAAGAATGTGGAGACTACAAGTCACTAGATCCCGTTGATATTCTTAAGACACTCAATACTCATGAATTCCAACAAGCTGAAAAGAGAGACTGCTACTTCTTGAGCTTGCGTTGGTTTTCACTTGAAGAGGAAAGGGTGATGCAGCAAAGTAGATAAGTATTTCCCTCAGTTGTTGAGAACCAAGGTATCAATCCAGTAAGAGGTACAAGCAAGGCCCCAATCTATGCACCTGCACAAACAATCAAACACTTGCACCCAACGCTATAAAGGGGTTGTCAATCCCTTCACGGTTACTTGCAAGGATGAGATCTGATAGAGATAGATATAAAAGATTACTAAAACAAAAACTAAAATAAAAGTAAATAAATTGCAGCAAAGCATTTTTGGTATTTTTGGTTTATAGATCTGAAAATATAATATGGAAAATAGACCCGGGGGCCATAGGTTTCACTAGAGGCTTCTCTCTTGAAGGAAAATAATACGGTGGGTGAACAAATTACTGTCGAGCAATTGATAGAAAAGCGCATAGTTATGACGATATCCAAGGCAATGATTATGCATATAGGCATCACATCTGTATCAAGTAGACCGAAACGATTCTGCATCTACTACTATTACTCCACACATCGACCGACTCCTGTCTGCATCTAGAGTATTAAGTTCATGAAGAACAGAGTAACGCATTAAGTAAGATGACATGATGTAGAGGGATAAACTCAAGCAATATGATGAAAACCCCATCTTTTTATCCTTGATGGCAAAAATACAAATACGTGCCTCGCTACCCCTACTTTGTCACTGGGTGAGGACACCGCAAGATTGAACCCAAAACTAAGCACTTCTCCCACTGCAAGAATTACCAATCTAGTTGGCCAAACCAAACCAATAACTCGAAGAGACTTGCAAAGATATGAAATCATGCATATAAGAATTCAGAGATGATTCAAATAATATTCATAGATAATCTGATCATAAATCCACAATTCATCGGATCTCGACAAACACACCGCAAAAGAGTATTACATCGGATATATCTCCATGAAGATCATGGAGAACATGGTATTGAAGATCATAGAGAGAGAAGAAGCCATCTAGCTACGAGCTATGGACCCGAAGGTCTGAGGTGAACTACTCACGCATCATCGGAAGGGCAATGGTGTTGATGTAGATGCCCTCCGTGATCGAATCCCCCTCCGGCAGATTACCGGAAAAGGCCCCAAGATGGGATCTCATGGGAACAGAGGCTTGCGGCGGTGGAAAAGTATTTTTTGGCTCTCTTTGGTATTGGGGGAATATTCCTGAATTTATAGGCGAAGAATTAGGGTTGGAGGAGCTACGGGGGGCCCACAAGCCAGGGGGGCGCCCCCCCCCCAGGGGCGCGCCCTGGTGGCTTGTGGCCTACCCGTAGGTCTTCTGGCCTCTTCTCGAAGCCTCCTGGGTTCCTTCTGGTCCAAGAAAAATTAGCATAGAATTTTATTCCGTTTGGACTCCGTTGGATATTCCTTTTCTGCAATACTCAAAAACAAGGAAAAAAACAGAAACTGGCACTGGGCACTAGGTTAATAGGTTAGTCCCAAAAATAATATAAAATAGCATATTAATGCATATAAAACATCCAAAATAGATAATATAATAGCATGGAACAATCAAAAATTATAGATACGTTGGAGACGTATCAGCATCCCCAAGCTTAGTTCCTGCTCGTCCTCGAGTAGGTAAATGATAAAAACAGAATTTTTGATGTGGAATGCTACCTAACATATTTATCCATGTAATATTCTTTATTGTGGCATGAATGTTCAGATCCATAAGATTCAAAACAAAAGTTTAATGTTGACATAAAAACAATAATACTTCAAGCATACTAACAAAGCAATCGTGTATTTTCAAAATAACATGGCCAAAGAAAGTTATCCCTACAAAATCATATGGTCTGGCTATGCTCCATCTTCCCCACACAAAGTATTTAAATCATGCACAACCCCGATGACAAGTCAAGCAATTGTTTCACACTTTTTATGTTCTCAAACCTTTTCAACTTTCACGCAATACATGAGCGTGAGCCATGGATATAGCACTATAGGTGGAATAGAATATGGTGGATGTTGTGAGGAAAAGGAGAAGATAGTCTCACATCAACTAGGCGTATCAACGGGCTATGGAGATGCCCATCAATAGATATCAATGTGAATGAGTAGGGATTGCCATGCAACGGATGCACTAGAGCTATAAGTGTATGAAAGCTCAAAAAGAAACTAAGTGGGTGTGCATCCAACTCGCTTGCTCACGAAGACCTAGGGCAATTTGAGGAAGTCCATCATTGGAATATACAAGCCAAGTTATATAATGAAAAATTCCCACTAGTATATGAAAGTGACAAAATAGGAGACTCTCTATCATGAAGATCATGGTGCTACTTTGAAGCACAAGTGTGGAAAAAAGATAGTAGCATTGTCCCTTCTCTCTTTTCTCTCATATTTTTTTTGGTGGGTATCTTTGGCCTCTTTTTTTTATTTGGGCTTCATTGGCCTCTTTTATTATTTTTAAAGTCTGGAGACTCATCCCAACTTGTGAGGGAATCATAGCTTCCATCATCCTTTCCTCTCATGGGACAATGCTCTAATAATGATGATCATCACACTTTTATTTACTTGCAACTCAAGAATTACAACTCGATACTTAGAAAAAAATATTACTTTATATGAATGCCTCCGGCGGTGTACCGGGATGTGCAACAATCTAGCATAGCAAATGACATCAAAAAAACGGACAAGCCAAGAAAACATCATGCTAGCTATCTTACGATCATGCAAAGCAATATGAAAATGATGGTGCGTGTCATGATAAACGGAACGGTGGAAGTTGCATGGCAATATATCTCGGAATGGCTATGGAAATGCCATAATAGGTAGGTATGGTGGCTGTTTTGAGGAAGGGAATATGGTGGGTTTAATGCACCGGCGAAAGTTGCACGGTACTAGAGAGGCCAGCAATGGTGGAAGGGTGAGAGTGCGTATAATCCATGGACTCACATTAGTCATAAAGAACTCACATACTTATTGCAAAAGTTTATTAGTTATCAAAGCAAAGTATTAGACGCATGCTCCTAGGGGAGAGGTTGGTAGGAGTTAACCATCGCGCGCTCCCGACCCTCACACAAGGGATGACAATCAATAAACAAATCATGCTCCGACTTCGTTACATAACGGTTCACCATACGTGCATGCTACGGGAATCACAAACTTTTAACACAAGTATTTCTACCAATCCACAATTACTCACTAGCATGACTCTAATATCACCATCTTTATATCTCAAAACTATATGCGAGGAATCAAACTTCTCATAGTATTCAATGCACTTTATATGAAAGTTTTTATTATATCCCTCTTGGATGCCCATTATATTAGGACTAAATTCATAACCTAAACCAATTACCATGATGTTTAAAGACTCTCAAAATAATATAAGTGAGGTACGAGAGTTCAATTATTTCTATAAAATAAAACACCACCGTGCTCTAAAAAGATATAAGTGAAGCACTAGAGCAAAATTGCCTAGCTCAAAAGATATAAGTGAAGCACATAGAGTATTCTAATAAATTCATGATTTATGCATGTCCCTCTCAAAAGATGTGTGCAGAAAGGATGATTGTGGAAAACTAAAAAGCAAATACTCATATCATACAAGACGCTCTAAGCAAAACACATATCATGTGGTGAATAAAAATATAGCCTCAAGTAAATTTACCGATGGATTGAAGACGAAAGAGGGGATGCCTTCCGGGGCATCCCCAAGCTTAGGCTCTTTGGTATCCTTGAATATTCCTTGGGGTGCCTTGGGCATCCCCAAGCTTAGATTCTTTACACTCCTTATTCCATAGTCCATCAAATCTTTACCCAAAACTTGAAAACTTCACAACACAAAACTCAACAGAAAACTCGTGAGATCCGTTAGTATAAGAAAAATAAATCACCACTTTAGGTACTGTTGTGAACTCATTCTTTATTTATATAGGTGTAATATCTACTGTATTCCAACTTCTTCATGGTTCATACCACCCGATACAACCCATAGATACATCAAAATAAGCAAACAACACAAAGAAAACAGAATCTGTCAAAAACAGAACAGTCTGTAGCAATCTGTAAACTTAGAATACTTCTATAACTCAAAAAATTCTAAACAATTAAGAAAATCTGGGAATTTTGTATATCAATATTGTGTAAAAATTTCAGACTCATTCAACTCTCTGGTGAATTTATAAAATTCCTGGACTGAGCGCAAAAGTTTCTGTTTTTCAGCAAGATCAAATCAACAATCACCGTAGACCATCCCAAAGGTCTTACTTGGCTCAAACACTAATTAAAACACTAAAACACAATTAATACAGAGGTAATAATGTGTAAATCACTCAATAACAGAAACGAAACAAAAAACAGAAAATAAAATTGGGTTGCCTCCCAACAAGCGCTATTGTTTAACACCCCTAGCTAGGCATAACGCAATAGATCTAGATATTGTCATCTTTGGTATGCAACTCCTCAATTGCACACTTATAAACCCTAGGAGGTTCTTTGCTCTTATCAATTATAATGCTCCTAGGCAAGAAGTCAAGAGATTCACTTGTGGCAATAGGTTCCCTAATATTGATAAAGCTGGGGTGAACACTTATCATCTTAAGATCTTCATTCCCTTTACTAGAGGATTCACCCTTATTTTTAGGAACATAAACAAACTTGGCAGTCTTAGAAGGAGGAAAATTTGGAGTGGTTTGAATAGAGGCAAAAGCAGAACCCAAGTTAGTAATAATGTCCTCTAGCTTTCCAATTCTAGAGGAATCTTGATCCAATTTTTCATTAACTATGGGTTCTTTTTCCCTTAGGTTTTTTAAAGTAACTCCTACCTTACATCCATATTGAGTAGTATGATTATGAATCTTTTTATCCAAGTTTTCAATGAGCTCTACAGTAGCAACTTTATTTTCAATAATATCAAGCCTTCGCATCACATGTTCCAAAGTTAAGATTGTTTCATTAACCATGAGTGGGGGTGAACCTACCAAATTTATCATAGCACTATAAGAATCAACGGTATGGCTTCCCAAGAAATTTACTCCCGTAATGGTATCCAGAACATATCTATTCCAAGGAGAAACACACACATAAAAATTGCGAAGGAGAACGGTAGTAGATTGCTTACGAGTAGATCTATTTTGAGCATTGCAAATTCTATACCAAGCATCTTTTAAGTTTTCTCCCTCCCTTTGCTTAAAATTAAGAACTTCACTCTCGGGAGTACTAGCGATAGTAGTAAGGCTAGCCAAGAGATTAAGCATTCTAACACACAAGCAAACAAAGAGCAAACGAAAAGACGAATGGAAGAAGGGCGAATAAAAAGGCAAATCTTTTTGGTTTTTTCTGAAAATCGTTTTAGAAGTGAGGGAGAAGAAAACGAGAGGCAAATGGCAAATAATGTAAATGCAAGAGATGAGTTTGTGATGGGTACTTGGTAGGCTTGATGTAGATCTCTCCGACAACCACGCCAAAAATTGGCAAGTTGACGGGAGAGTTCTTGTCTTGACTTGCTATGTATCCTCCCCGGCAACGGCGCCAGAAATCCTTCTTGCTACTTCTTGAGCTTGCGTTGGTTTTCACTTGAGGAGGAAAGGGTGATGCAGCAAAGTAGATAAGTATTTCCCTCAGTTGTTGAGAACCAAGGTATCAATCCAGTAGGAGGTACAAGCAAGGCCCCAATCTATGCACCTGTACAAACAATCAAACACTTGCACCCAACGCTATAAAGGGGTTGTCAATCCCTTCACGGTTACCTGCAAGGATGAGATCTGATAGAGATAGATATAAAAGATTACTAAAACGAAAACTAAAATAAAAGTAAATAAATTGCAACAAAGTATTTTTGGTATTTTTGGTTTATAGATCTGAAAATATAATATGGAAAATAGACCCGGGGGCCATAGGTTTCACTAGAGGCTTCTCTCTTGAAGGAAAATAATACGGTGGGTGAACAAATTACTGTCGAGCAATTGATAGAAAAGCGCATAGTTATGACGATATCCAAGGCAATGATTATGCATATAGGCATCACGGCCGTATCAAGTAGACCGAAACGATTCTGCTTCTACTACTATTACTGGGTGAGGACACCACAAGATTGAACCCAAAACTAAGCACTTCTCCCATTGCAAGAATTACCAATCTAGTTGGCCAAACCAAACCAATAACTCGAAGAGATTTGCAAAGATATGAAATCATGCATATAAGAATTCAGAGAAGATTCAAATAATATTCATAGATAATCTGATCATAAATCCACAATTCATCGGATCTCGACAAACACACCGCAAAAGAGTATTACATCGGATAGATCTCCATGAAGATCATGGAGAACATGGTATTGAAGATCATACAGAGAGAAGAAGCCATCTAGCTACTAGCTATGGACCCAAAGGTCTGAGGTGAACTACTCACGCATCATCGGAAGGGCAATGGTGTTGATGTAGATTCCCTCCGTGATTGAATCCCCCTCGGGCAGATTACCGGAAAGGCCCCAAGATGGGATCTCACGGGAACAGAGGCTTGCGGCGGCCGAAAAGTATTTTTTTGGCTCTCTTTGGTATTGGGGGAATATTCCTGAATTTATAGGCGAAGAATTAGAGTTGGAGGAGCTACGGGGGGCCCACAAGCCAGGGGGCGCCCCCCCCCAGGGGCGCGCCCTGGTGGCTTGTGGCCTACCCGTAGGTCTTCTGGCCTCTTCTCGAAGCCTCCTGGGTTCCTTCTGGTCCAAGAAAAATCAGCATAAAATTTTATTCCGTTTGGACTCCGTTGGATATTCCTTTTCTGCAATACGCAAAAACAAGGAAAAAACAAAAACTGGCACTGGGCACTAGGTTAATAGGTTAGTCCCAAAAATAATATAAAATAGCATATTAATGCATATAAAACATCCAAAATAGATAATATAATAGCATGGAACAATCAAAAATTATTGATATGTTGGAGACGTATCAGAGACCTCTATGGACCAAGCTATGGGAGAACTTGTGCACTGAAGGCAAAAGCAATTTCCTCATCTGAAGGTGAAGAATCTGATAGTAGCCTTGGTGATCCTGAAGAACTGAGTCAGGAGCTAGCAATGCTCGTAAGGAAATTCCAGAAGTTCTCAAGAAGAGGCCGATTTGGAAAATCTTCAAGAAGTGGCATGAAGAAGTCAGAATCTTCATCATGCGACTACAAGAAGAGAACTTGCACAAATGCAAGAAGTCTGGCCACTACATCGTTGACTGTCCTTTGTGGGGAAAAGAATTAAAGAAGAAGAAATAAAAATATGATAGTTCTGATGACTCAAAGAAAAAGAAGAAATCTTCAAAGTCCTCATCGCACAAGAAGAACAGTTCCAGAAAGGCTATGGCACTTATTGGCAAGGAAATAGATTCTGAAGAAGAATATGAAGAATATGAGGAAGAGGAGCAATCTAAGGAGGAGTCAGACTCTGGTGTGGCGAGCCTAGCACTCGCTACTGCTTTCGTCGGCAAGTCCATCTTCAACACTAAGGAAAGTGTTGACGACTCCGACGTTGGCAACGACGACCATGCTCCCACCTATTGCTTCATGGAAAAAGGTGCCAAGGTACTCAAACATCGTTCCCCCTCTAAATCTAGTGAAGGCGAATCTGATGAAAACATGAAGCCTAGCTATTCTAAACTTGCTAATATTGCCACTAAACAACAAACTGCTTTGGAAAAGATTCAGAATCTGCTAAACAAAAGCAATGACCAGTTGAATGAGGAAATGGATCGAACTCAAACTCTGACTGGTGATCTTCAAAGTCTTCAGTCTAAGTATAATGACCTTAAAAGTCATCATGAAACTCTCTTAGTCGGTCATGAGAAGCTTTCTTATGAATTTCTTCAAAGAAAGCAAGATGTTGAGAAACTAAGGGTGTCTCATGAAGATCTTCAAAGGGATAACGATTCTTTGCTTGCTCAACAGATCAGTTTCGCTCAGGAAGATTTCGTTCCACCTTGTTTGAAATGCATCGAACGTGAAACTGCAAATTTGTTCACCTGAAAGTTCAAATGCTTCTATTGCTGCAACTTCTTACACTATTTCTATGGTCACAAATTCCTCATCTTAGGATACCACAAGTGTCACTGATGAAAATGCAGGGTTGAAGGAATTGTATGTGATAGGCATATGCAAAAGCCTAGAAGGGCATAAAACCCTTTGCAATGTGCTTAAAAAGCATATTCTGAAAAGGAACCCCAGGAAAGAGGGTATTGCATTTGAAAGGAAACTCAATGTTGATGGATCCTACTGGAAACCTGAGCAGTACCCCAAGACCTCATGGGTTGCTACAAAAGGACCTCATGTGGATCCATCCACCTTATCTGGCTTTACTTGTGAATCTTCATATTCCTCTGATGAGTCATTTGACTCCAACTATAAACTGTTCAATAATCAGAATGGTGAAGTATTTGCCAGATATGTTGGAACTAACTGTAGGAACGGTCCTCCGATGAAGAAAATCCGGGTTCCCAAAAGGTACATTGAAAACCTTCAGATGAATGTCATCATGACTCCACCCGTGAAGAACAGGAACCCCAGATCAAATTCTTCATTTGGACCAAAGTCTTCACATGGACCAAAGTCCTCACATGGACCAAATTCCTCATATGGTCAAAAGTCATATCATTCTCGTGCTAATGCTTATGTTTCGCAGGGAAAATTTAAGGGTCATGAATATGTGCTTTATTCTTCAAATCATTATGTTCATAAGTCCTCGAAGAATTTCTCTGCTTATTCATATGAGTACTCTAACCCCCCTCTTGTGAAACGAAGTGCACTTGCTTCATTGCCACCTTTCTCATCTGGAGCTCGCAGAATGATGAACTCTTTACCACCCCTCCAGATGCGGGTGATGAAGAAAATGAACTAATCTCTTATGCAGGGTCAGGTCTCTAGACGAACTTGAGCGTCAGATGAATTTGCTGGAGACCTGAAGAAATGCTTGAAAGGATGCAAGCTAATCATGAAGAAATGAATCATTCATTTCTCACGTCCTCATATTACTTTTCTTACTATAATGTGTGATGAAATTCTGTCTGTCAAAATTGATGTCATATTCTTCACTCTAAAGTATATGAGTTCATAAGTTGTACTAATTCATCTGTAGGATAAGTCACCTAAAGCAACTGAGTGGGTCCTCGACAGTGGATGCACCAACCACATGACTGGTGACAAGAATCTATTGATGGACAGTCCACTTGCTCCATCTCACTTGAAGCATATCACCTATGCTGACAAAGGAAAAAGCAAGGTATTGGGTCTAGGTAAGGTTGCAATCACAAAGGATCGACACATGGATAAGGTGATGCTTGTCGAATCCTTCAGATTCAACCTCATGTCTGTCTCAATGCTTTGTGATCTTGATATGGTTGTCATATTTGGCAAATATCGTTGTGTTGTAATCATGGAATCTGACATCCAAAGTCTTCGAAGGCTTTAGGAGAGGAGACTTGTATATTGTTGATTTCTCTACAGGTCCACAAACGGCCACATGTCTACTTGCAAAAGCTTCAAAAGGCTGGCTATGGCATCGACGACTTGGACATGCTGGCATGAGGAACTTGCACATGCTCGCGAAGAAGAATCATGTCATTGGCATTGAGGGTGTCAAATTCCTCAAGTATCACTTGTGTGGGGCTTGTGAGTCTGGAAAGATGACCAGATCCAAGCATCCCTCTAAGACTATCATGACTACCACTTGTCCTTTTGAATTGCTTCATATGGATCTCTTTGGTCCCACTCATTAGCCACTCTAACCAATGTTGCATCACTATATGGCTTTGCTATTGTTGATAAATTCTCTCGTTATACTTGGGTGCATATTATCTGGTACAAAACTGAAGTGCAGGAAGTCTTCAGACGATTTTCTCAAGGGCCTTGATACTTGTGATCTGCGTTGGGTTTTCCGTGAAGAGGAATGGGTAATTGTAGCAAAAAGCGGATAATTATTTCCCTCAGTTAAGAAACCAAGGTTTATCGAACCAATAGGAATATCAATCCTCAACTGTCTTCATCGGCTGCACACAAATGAACAAACAACTTGCACCCAACGCGGCCAAGAGGGTTGTCAATCCCCTTGATCTCGTTATTTGCAAGCAAATGAGTTGTGCAGATAATTGTTGATAAATATAAATTACAAAAAATATAAAAAGTAAATACAGTCAGCGAGGTAAATATAGTGTTTGCGAATATATAAGTGAATAGACCCGGGGGCTATAGTGTTCCCTAGCGACATCTCTCATGTAGGCAGCATACGGTGGGTAAACAAATTACTGTTGGACAATTGATAGAAAAGCAGATAGTTATGCGATTTTCACGGCAATGATCATGTAGATATAGGCATCACGTCCATAAGCAAATAGGTCGACTCCTGCCTGCACCTATTACTATTACTCCATTCATCGACCGCTATCCAGCATGCATCTAGAGTATTAAGTAAAACAGAGTAATGCTGGGAGAACGATGACATGATGTAGACAAACTAAACTCAAACAATATGAATGAACCCCATTGTTTTATCCTTAGTAGCAACAACACAAAGATGCATCTTGTCCCCTACTTTGTCACTGGGATATAGAAACTCGCCAGGTTGAACCTACCACAACGCACCACTCCTACCGATGAAATATCAATCTACTAGGCCAAAGCATATCAATAGATTGGAGAGCATTACGAAGCTATAATGATCATGCACATAAGAGATAATATAATTCAGAGGCATCTCAAATACTTTTCATGAATAATCTGAACATAAACCCACAATTCATCGGATCCCAACAAACACACCGCACAATAGGATTACATCGGATAGATCAAAGCGAAGATGCGATGACCATTGTATTGAAGATCATAAGAGAGAGAGAGATTGCTATCTAGGTACTAGCTATGGACCCGTAGGTCTGTGGTGAACTACTCACACATCATCATGAGGGCAGCAAGGTTGATGAACAGGCCCTCCGTGAACGATCCCCCCTCCGGCAGGGTGCCGGAACGGAGCTCCATATGGCCTCGCGACGGAACAGAGACTTGCGGCGGCGGAAAAAGGGTTTCGGGACTGCCTCTAGGGTTTTCAGAATATTATAGAATTTATAGGCCGAAGAGGGACGTCGGGAGGTGCCCGAGGGGGCCACCACATATCAGGGCGCCCCCAGGGCACACCCTGATGTGTGGTGGGCCCCTCGTGTGTCTCCCGGCTTCCTTCCGAAGCTTATAGGTCTTCATATAGTCTGGAAAAAATCATCAAAAAGTTCCGTGGCAATGGGACTTCGTTTGGTACAGTAAATCTGCAAAGGCAAAAACACGCAGAAACACCAACTGGCACTAGGCACTGGGTCAATAGGTTATTGCTCAAAAATATTATAAATTGGTAAATAATGATCCAAAAAGTATCCTAGCATGATAATATATCATCATGGAACAATAAAAAATTATAGATACGTTGGAGACGTATCAAGCATCCCCAAGCTTAATTCATGCCCGTCCTCGAGTAGGTAAATGATAAAAACAGAATTTTTGATGTGACATGATATCCACTATGTAATCTTATTCAGGTCTGCTCATTGAGAAAAGATGAATCAACAAATATTAACATAGCAATATTCAAAGTGTAAGAAACAGAATTGTTAATTCCTAAAAGTATACGATTCTTAAGAAATGTTTACCCCCCCATTCATCGTATTGTATTAGCAAGGCATGGCTCCATCTTCACCACATTAATACAAATGTTAAGCACCACGATGTCCAAGTCAGGCAATTGGTTCGTACTTTTTCAATATGCATCAACTTTTTATTCTTCACGCAATACATGAGCGTGAGCCATTGGACATAGCATTTAGGTGGAATAGAGTATGGTGGTAGATATCAAAGGGTAGGAAGTGGAGAAGATAGTCTCACATCAACTAGGCGTACCAACGGGCTATGGAGATGCCCATCGATAGATGTCAATGCAAGGAGTAGGTATTGCCATGCAATTGATGCACTAGAGCTATAAGTGTATGAAAGCTCAAATGAAGCTAAGTGGGGGTGTGCATCCAACTTTCTTGCTCATGAAGACCTCGGGCATTTGAGGAAGCCCGTCGTAGGAATATACAAGCCAAGTTTGAAATAATGAATAGGTAATTCCCACTAGCATATGAAAGTGATAAAGTATGAGACTCTCTACATGAGGAACATGGTGCCACTTTGAGGCACAAGTGTGGTAAAGGATTGTAGCAAAGTCCCTTCTCTCATTTTCTCTCATTTTTTTGAATGGATGGTGGGCTCATTTGGCCTCCCACATCTTTATTTTTGTCCGGAGTCTCATCTCGACTTATGAGAGAATCATCGTCTCCATCATTCTTTCCTCACTGGGACAATGCTCTAACAATGATGATCATCACACTTTCATTTACTTACAACTCAACATGGAGAACTGATATGAAGATATGACTCTGTATGAATGCCTCTGGCAGTGTACCAGGATGTGCAATGATCTAGCGTGACATGTATCAAAAACATTATGAAGGTGGCTTTGCCACAAATACTATGTCAGCTCTATATGATCATGCAAAGCAATATGATGATGAACGAACTAGTCATGTGAAGTGACGATGGAATTTGCATGGCAATATATCTCGGAATGGCTATGAAAATGCCATGATAGGTAGGTATGGTGTCTATTTTGAGGAAGATATAATAAGGCTTATGTGCGACAGAGCGTATCATGTCACGGGGTTTGGATGCACCGACGAAAGTTGCACCGATCCTCGAGGTGAGAACGGGCTATTCACGGTACCGAAGAGGCTAGCAAATTATGAAAAGGTGAGATTGCGTATGTCCATGGTTTCACATTAGTCATAAAGAACTCATACACTTATTGCAAAGTTTTATTAGTTTATCATAAATCAAAGTACTAATCGCATGCCCCGAGGGAAGAGGTTGGTAGGAGTTAACCATCACGCGCTTCCGACCCAAAACAACACTAGGATTTCAACGAGGAATAGAAATGCTCACACATCATCACCATGCCTCTTTAATTTTTAGATGAACAAAAAGGTCAACCCCTCTTAATATCAACACTTCTACGGTTTAACAATTATGAACTCACACCTATTTCACATTACTACATCAATATCATTAACCCACGTTTTCTTTATATGTGCTACATGATGGTTTTGATTATCACTCTTTGAATACCTATTATTTTTGGACTAGTCAGTATGACCCATGCAAATTACCGTCACTATTTATTAACTCTCAAACAAATATAAGTGAAGAATGAGAGTGAAATCATTTCTATAAAATCTACATGCCACCGTGCTCAAAAAGATATAAGTGAAGTACTAGAGCAACTGCTAAGCTGTAAAGATATAAATGAAGCACATAGAGTATTCTAACAAATTATAATGAAGGCGTGTCTCTCTTAAATAAGTGTGTCCAGCAAACAATGATTGTGGCAAACTGAAAGTAAAATAAATCAAAAGCAAACGACGCTCCAAGCAAAACTCATATCAGGTGACGAATAAAAATATAGCTTCAAGTGACATACCGATGGATTTGAGACGAAAGAGGGGATGCCTACCGGGGCATCCCCAAGCTTACATGCTTGAGTATCCTTTAAAATATTACCTTGGGGTGCCTTGGGAATCCCCAAGCTTAGGCTCTTGCCACACCTTATTCCGTTGTCCATCAAGATAACACCCAAAACTTGAAAACTTCAATCACACAAAACTCAACAAAACCTCGTGAGATCCGTTAGTATAAGAAACATATTGCATACTTTAAGTACTGTTGTAAATTGATTAAAATTTCATAAATTCATAATAGCTACTGTATTCTAACTTCTCCATAGCTTATACCCCCCGATACAATCCATAGTCTAATCAAAATAAATCAACTATGCAAGCAAAAACAGAATCTGTCTAAAACAGAAGAGTCTGTAGCAATCTGTAGAGACCCTATACTTATGTAACCCTAAAAATTCTGAAAAATTAGGACAGCCTCGAAAATTTGTATAGCAACACTGTGTAGAAATTTCAGATCATCATCACGCTCCAGCAAAAAAAAATCCTGTACTGGAGTCAAAAGTTTATGTTTTGTTTCAGCATCGATTCTACTCATCTTGTGAGTCATCCCAAAGGCTTTACTTGTCACAAACACTAATTTAAACACAAAAACATAATCATTATAGAGGCAATAGTCATGTTATTAAAAATAAACAGAAATAAATGATAACTATTGGGTTGTCTCCCAACAAGCTCTTTCTTTATAGCCATCAAGATAGGCTTAGGATAATAATGATGCTCGCATAAAAGACAAGAGTTAAAGCACAAAGAGAGCATCATAAAGAATGTGACAAACACATTTAAGTCTAACATACTTCCTATGCATATGCATTTTAAAAGCAAACAAATTATCAAGACAAGAAGTGTCTAACTTATGCAAGTAGGAAGCGTGAAGCATTAACAATTTCAACACAAAGAGAGGTAATTGAGTAACATGCAAATTCTTATAACCATGTTTGCCTCTCTCATTATATGTAGGATCATAATCAAACTCAACAATATAACTATCATAATATTGATCATTCTCCAAAGTAGCGGGATCATTATTACCTAAAGTTGACACTCTTCCAACCCCACTTTTAGTAGTGTTGCGAATATCATACTCAATAATATATTCATAATAAACGCTAGAATTATTAAGATCACAAGGAACATCATGATCATCACCCCAATCATGATCATTATCACAAATTATATTCATATAATTTATACTAGCAACATGGCAATCATGCTTTTCATTCAAGGAACTATCATGAATCACTTTATAAATTTCACAATTTTAAGATTCATGATTTTCAAGCAAGACATCATAAAGATAATCTAGTGAATTATCACTAGCAATTGTTTCAACATAATTGGGTCTTTTGAAAAGATTAGCAAGTTGATGAGGATCCATTTATCTTAAATTTTTCCTTTAAACTTTCTGTTTGTTTTTGATAAAGATAAAGATAACATAGCTAGGCAAGCGAGCAAGGTAACAAGCAAAGATAAATATTTTTGTATTTTTGTATTTTATGAGACAAGCTAAATATAACAGCAAATAAAAAGAAGAACAAGTGAATGAAAATTTGTGTGAAGTTACTTGGTAGTTGATGATGATATTCCCCGGCAACGGCGCCTGAAATCCTTCCTGATACTTGTGATCTGCGTTGGGTTTTCCGTGAAGAGGAACGGGTAATTGCAGCACAAAACGGATAAGTAGTTCCCTCAGTTATGAAACCAAGGTTTATCGTACCAATAGGAATAGCAATCATCAACCGTCTTCAGCGGCTGCACACAAATGAACAAACAACTTGCACCCAACGCGGGCAAGAGGGTTGTCAATCCCATTGATCTCGTTATTTGCAAGCAAATGAGTTGTGTAGATAATTGTTGATAAATATAAATTGCAAAATAAATAAAAAAAGTAAATAAAGGTAGCAAGGTAAATATAGCATTTGTGAATATATAAGTTAATAGACCCGTGGTGCCATAGTGTTCCCTAGCGACATCTCTCATGTAGGCAGCATACGGTGGGTAAACAAATTACTGTTGGGCAATTGATAGAAAAGCGGATCGTTATGCAATTTTCACGGCAATGATCATGTATATATAGGCATCACGTCCATAAGCAAATAGGTGGACTCCTGCCTGCACCTATTACTATTACTCCACTCATCGACCGTCATCCAGCATGCATCTAGAGTATTAAGTAAAACAGAGTAATGCTTGGAGAACGATGACATGATGTAGACAAATTAAACTCAAACAATATGAATGAACCCCATCGTTTTATTCTTAGTAGCAACAACACAAAGACGCATCTTGTCCCCTACTTTGTCACTGGGATATAGAAACTCTCCAGGTTGAACCTACCACAACGCACCACTCTCACCGATGAAATATCAATCTACTTGGCCAAAGCATATCAATAGATCGGAGAGCATTACGAAGCTATAATGATCATGCACATAATATATAATATAATTTAGAGGCATCTCAAATACTCTTCATGAATAATCTGAACATAAACCCACAATTCATCGGATCCCAACAAACACACCGCACAATAGGATTACATCGGATAGATCAAAGCGAAGATGTGATGACCATTGTATTGAAGATCATAAGAGAGATAGATTTCCATCTAGGTACTAGCTATGGACCCATAGGTCTGTGGTGAACTACTCACACATCATCATGAGGGCAGCAAGGTTGATGAAGAGGCCCTCAGTGATCGATCCCCCCTCTGACAGGGTGCCGGAACGGAGCTCCAGATGGCCTCGCGGCGGAACAGAGACTTGCGGCGGCGGAAATAGGGTTTCGGGACTACCTCTAGAGTTTTCAGAATATTAGACAATTATAGGCCGAAGAGGGACATCGGGAGGTGCTCGAGGGGGCCACCACATATCAGCGCCCCCCCCCAGGGCGCGCCCTGATGTGTGGTGGGGCCCTCGTGCGTCTCCCAGCTTCCTTTCGAAGCTTCTAGGTCTTCATATAGTCCAGAAAAAATCATCAAAAAGTTTCGTGGCAATTGGACTTCGTTGGTACAGTAAACTTGCAAAGGCAAAAAGACGCAGAAAACAGCAACTGGCACTGGGCACCGGGTCAATAGGTTAGTGCTCAAAAATATTATAAATTGGTAAATAATGACCCAAAAAGTATCCTAGAATGATAATATATCAGCATGGAATAATCAAAAATTATGGATACGTTGGAGACGTATCAGGCCTCGATGAATTTCGGCATCAAGATCAAGCATATCAGGAGTGATAATGGGGCCGAGTTCAAGAACAATGGTCTTGATGACTATCTTGATGAACTTGATATTACTCATGAGTTATCTGCCCATATACTCCTCAACAAAATGGCGTCGTGGAGCGTAAGAATAGGACTCTTGTTGAGATGGCTCGTACCATGCTTGAAGAGTACAAGACCCCTCGTCGTTTCTGGCCTGAGGCAATCAATACTACCTGCCACATCGTCAATAGGGTATATCTTCACAAATTCCTCAAGAAGACTTCATATGAACTCCTCACTGACAAGAAACCCAATGTGAGTTATTTCAAAGTCTTCGGTGCTAAATGCTGGATTAGAGATCCTCATCACAGTTCTAAATTTGCACCAAAAGCACATGAAGGTTTTATGCTTGGTTACGAAAAGGACTCGCACACCTACATAGTCTTCAACACCTATCACAACAAGGTTACTGAAACTGTTGATGTGTGGTTCGATGAAACTAACAGCTCACAAAGAGAGCACCTGCCTCCTGTGCTAGATGAAATGCCTCCTGAGGAATCCATTAGGTTCAAGGCCACTGAAGATGTGATACCCACTGAAGAACCTATACCTACTGAAGAAGTTGTCCCGAACAATGAAGACATTCATGCTGGTGCACCTGAGGAAAATGGCACTGAAGAAAATGATCTGCCCCAACGAAGTCATCAACCCGCTAATCCAAGACTAACGAATGAAGTGCAGATTGACAAAATCCTCGACGACATTAATGCACCAGGTCCCCTCACTCGCTCAAGAGCTTCACATTTGTCTAACTTTTGTGGGCACTTTGCTTTTGTCTCTATCACAGAGCCCACCAAAGTTGATGAAGCATTTTTGGAGCCTGAGTGGATTCAAGCTATGCAAGAGGAATTGCATCAATTCAAGCTCAACAATGTGTGGAACTTTTCAAGCGACCATATCCTTGCAAGCACAACATCATAGGTACCAAGTGGATCTACCGCAACAAACAAGACGAACTTGGCCAAGTGGTGAGGAATAAGGCCCATCTTGTAGCACAGGGCTACACATAGGTTGAGGGAATTGACTTTGATGGAACTTTTGCACGTGTTGCTAGACTTGAAGCTATTCGCATATTGCTTGCTTATGCTAACCATCACAATATCATCTTGTATCAAATGGATGTGAAAAGTGCATTCCTCAATGGTAAGCTTGAGGAAGAAGTATAGGTTGCTCAACCCCCAGGTTTTGAAGATCCTAAGCATCCTGACAAAGTCTTCAGACTCAACAAGGCCCTCTATGGCATCAAGCAAGCCCCTCGGGCATGGTATGACACTCTGAAGGAATTCCTCATGAAGAAAGGCTTCAAACCCGATTCACTTGACCCAACTCTTTTCACTAAATCTTATGATGATAAATTATTTGTGTGCCAAATATATGTGGATGATATTATCTTTGGTTGTACTGACAAACGTTACAATGACGAATTTGCTTATATGATGAGTGAAGAATATCAAATGTCTATGATGGGAGAGCTGAAATTCTTCTTAGGCCTTCAAATTCGTCAACAACGCAATGTCATCTTCATCTCTCAAGAGAAATACCTCAATGATGTCGTGAAGAAATTCGGCATGTAGGATTGCAAAGGCGTCAAGATTCCTACGGCCACAAATGGTCAACTATGCACTGACGAAAATGGTAAAGATTTCGATTAGAAGGTATATCGCTCCACGGTTGGTTCTTTATTGTACCTATGTGCATCTAGGCCAGATATTATGCTTGTTTGCATGTGTTCCTGTTTCCAAGCTACACCAAAGGAATCACACCATAAGGCTGTGAAGCATATTCTTCTATATCTAGCTCACACACCTACACTTGGATTGTGGTATCCCAAGGGCTCGGATCTTGATCTCATTAGATATTCTGACTCTGACTGTGTTGGTGATCGGGTGGATCGCAAGTCAACATCAGGCACATGCCATTTCCTCGGACGATCCTTAGTCTGTTGGTCCTCGAAGAAGCAGAACTGTGTGTCACTATCTACTGCTGAAGCTGAGTATATTGCTGCTGGTTCCTATTGTGCTCAATTGTTGTGGATGAAGCAAACCCTCAAGGACTATGGCATCAACGTGAAGAATGTCCCTCTCTACTACGACAACGAGAGTGCCATCAAGATTGCTCACAACCTAGTTCAACACTCGAAGACTAAGCACATTCAGATTCGTCATCATTTTCCTCGTGACCATGTGTTAAAGGGCGACATCTGTTGGAACACGCGGTAAGCTACGCTAGCGCCAAATAAAAATTTTCTACCTCTCACCCAAGAACATGCTGCTGGAAATAGATCACGTGATCGGGTTTACCACTAGACGTGCAATCACCACAGCGGAAGTAGAGTTGGTGATGCGTGTAGTCGATCAGCCGATTCGTCTCCTCCTCCTGTAGCCGATCTCCCACGAGAAGTGATCTCCCACGAACAGCTCCTCGCGGATCCCTTGAACGGTTCGTCACGGATCCCTCGAACGTTTCATCCAAGCACCGTAGATGCGATGCCTCCAAGGTATCCACACGTATGGGGGCAGCATCAGGAGGCAGACTGCTAGGTCCGATCGCATGGCATGGTGGCATGGGGAGTGGCGGTGGCTGTCGACGGGAGGAAAAAGGTCAACCCTGAAAGGTGCTCCCACTCCCCTTTATATAGACCTCCGAGGCTAGCTCAACACTTGAGGCCCACGACGAGTCTAGTCCCATTTTCCATTCGGATCCAATCTGAATGGGCTGCAATCCCTTAAGTGTGCGACCCTATAGGTTCACATACACATCGACACGACCCCCGTCGATAGTCGGTAGCGGCTCCTAGCAGAACGTGCCAACTCCCATGTGTGCGCAAAGTCGTTAGAGAAACCTCGACAATGTGTCATATACAACATTCCTTTACCCTCATGATATAGGTTGTAGAGCTCAAGGCGAGTACTTGTCACCCTTGTGGTCGCTCGACATCTCTTCTCGAAACCGTGATGCAGATTCCTGAACTGGGTTAACACTTAACCCATGTCGCATGGCCATGCTTTCTGAATCTGATCACACGAGAGGGCCCGGAGAATATCTCTCCTCACGGAGGGGCAAATCCCATCTTGGTTAACCATGTCTCGCGGCATGTCTCACGACTCACCCGAAGGCTACCTTTATAACTACCCAGTTACGGAGTAGCGTTTGATAGACCCTAATTAAGTCGATCCTCATCTCGAGAACATGCGATGACCTCAGGTCTAGGACATGGCATATACATTGTACTTGAGACTAACAGATGACATTATCTCGCTATGTCTCAAAGTGGGTCTGTCCGACTTGGTGATCTCAATCCCCGAGTCCATACTATCAGTTTAGCATCTCTATGCACATGACTTGTGAAACATAGTCATCAACTGAATCGTATACTAGTAAACGATATGTGTCTGCATAACCTTAACAACTAGGGACTATTAGAACAATCATCATACTATATATAGTATCACAAATAAGTCACATACTTATTGATACATATCACTGATGATGTCCAAGGACAATACAAAATACTCATGAATACATAGGAAACAAAATCATCACATGATTGCCTCTAGGGCATATCTCCAACAGTCTCCCACTTGCACTAGGGTCAGTCATCTAGGCATCGTATGCCCATGGACCTCATGTGCATCTCATGCTTTGACTACGAGAGAGGCTTCGTTAATGGATTAGCAACATTTGCATCCGTGTGTATCTTGCATATGTTTACATCGCCTCTCTCGACAATGTCGCGAATGAGGTTAAAACGCCTGAGTATGTGTTGGGTTTTATGATGGTTCCTTGGTTCCTTGACTTGTGCAATAGCACCACTCTCATCACAATAGAGATCCAATGGATTGGATGAGTCCTGAACCACTCCAAGATCAGAAATAAAATTCTTCACCCAAACACCTTCTTTTGCAGCTTCAGAAGCCGCAATGTACTCAGCCTCCGTTGTAGAATTAGCTAATACTCCTCCAGCTCACTGCTCCTCCGTTCAGAATGAACACAAACCTAGATTGTGATCGACTATCATCCCTGTTGGTTTGGAAACTAGCATCGGTGTAACTCTTTACAATGAGCTCATCCTCACCTCCATAAACCAGGAATATATCCTTTGTCCTTCTCAAGTATTTAAGGATATTCTTTACCGCTATCCAGTGACTCTCACCTGGATCAGCCTGGTATCTGCCTACTACGCTTAGAGAAAAGCTAACATCGGGACGAGTACATACCATAGCATACATGATGGACCTGACAGCCGAAGCATACAGAATCCCATCCATGCGTCTTCGCTCATCAGGAGTCGAAGGACTCTGATTCTTGCTAAGACTAATGCCATGTGACATGGGCAAGAACCCTTTCTTGGCATCTTGCATGTTGAACCACTTCAACACCTTGTCAATATACCTACTTTGGCTTAATCCAATAAACCTTCTCGATCTATCTCTATAGATCTTGATTCCCAGAATATAAGCTGCTTCTCCCAAGTCTTTTATCGAAAAACTATTTTTCAATGAGTCCTTGACAGATTCAAGCATTTGAACATCATTTCCAATCAACAATATGTCATCCACATACAGGATCAGAAATGCAACTGAGCTCCCACTGACCTTCTTGAATACACAATGATCATAGTCGTTCTTGATGAAGCCAAACTCTTTGACCGCTTGCCTCAATCCATAAATGGATCTCTGAAGCTTGCATACCATGCCAGCATTCTTTGGATAGAAAAAACCCTCGGGTTGTATCATATAAACGTCCTCAGTTAAATTTCCATTAAGGAAAGCCGTTTTGACATCCATCTTCCATATCTCATAGTCGAAATATGCAGCTACAGCAAGAATGACCCGAATTGATTTAGGCATCGCTACCGGTGAATAAGTCTCACCGTAGTCAACTCCTTGAACTTGTCAATAACCTTTAGCGACAAGTCGAGCCTTATGGACTGCAACATTTCCATCCATATCAGTTTTCTCCTTAAAGATCCATTTGCACTCAATGGCTCGAACGCCATCTGGCGGATCAACCAAGTTCCAAACCTGATTGTCATCCATGGACTTTAATTCGAATCTCATGGCGTCAAGCCATAACTCGGAATCAGGGCTCACCATCGCTTTCGCAACGTGGTCGGTTCGTTGTTCTCCAAGAACAACACATTGCAGTCGTGCATATTGTGCAACCTTTCCGACCTACGTGGAACCGGCGCCGATTCCACTACGGGTTCCCTGACTAACTCCGGCGTGATTGAATCACCTATCGGAACGTCCCCGTGTGGCTCTCGAATTTCTTCGAGTCGTACCGGCCTCCCACTAGCCTTCCGATTGAGAAACTCTTTCTCAAGGAAAACTCCATGTCGAGCGACAAACACTTTGCCCTCTTCACGGTTGTAGAAGTAATATCCCAAGGTTTCCCTAGGATATCCCACGAATATGCACTTGTCCGACTTGGGTGTGAGCTTGTCCGACTGGAGTCGCTTGACATATGCTTCACAACCCCAAATCTTTAGAAAATACAAGCTATGACTCTTTGCAGTCCATATCTCATATGGTGTCTTATCTACGGACTTTGATGGTACCCTGTTTAGTGTGAAAGCTGCGGTTTCTAGAGCATATCCCCAAAATGACAAGGGTAAATCCGACTGACTCATCATCGATCAGACCATGTCTAACAGAGTTTGATTCCTCCATTCCGTCACACCATTTTTCTGTGGCGTACCTAGAGGAGTAAGTTGTGGAACTATTCCACGGTTCTTCAGATGATCATCAAACTCCTGGTTCATATACTCACCGCCACGATCAGATCGTAGAAGCTTGATTGTCTTGCCGAGTTGATTTTCCACTTCGTTCTGAAACTCCTTGAACTTTTCAAAAGTTTCTAACCTGTGCCTCATCAAGTAGACATATCCATATCTACTAAAATCATCGGTAAAAGTCACGAAGTATTGGAAACTACCTCTAGCTGTCATGCTCATTGGTCCAGATACATCACTATGTATACATCACTATGTATAAGTTCCAATAGCTCACACACCCTCTCACAACTCTTTGCAAAAGGAGTCTTAGTCATCTTGCCGAGTAGGCAGGACTCATATGTCTCAAATGATTCAAAATCAAATGAAGTCAGAATTCCATCATCATGGAGCTTCTTCATGCGCTTTTGACTAATGTGTCCTAGTCGACAATGCCAGATGTGAGTCGAATTTATCTCGTTAGGCTTATGCCTCTTGACATTTATGTTATAGACCGATTCACCTGCAAGATCTAATATAAATAACCCATTCACAACAGGCGCAAAGCCATAAAACATTTTACTCAAGTAAATAGAACTATCATTGTCCTTAATACTGAATTCATAACCTTGCCTCATCAAACATGAGGACGAAATAATGTTTCGACTTAATGCAGGAACATAATAATAATTATCAAGTTCCATTACAAATCCTAAAGGTAAATTAAGTTGCATGGTGGCGACGGCTAATGCAGCAATTCTTGCTTTATTCCCAACGCGTATGTCAACTTATCCTCTTGCAACATTCCTAGTCCTTCTTAGCCCCTGCATCGAGTTGCATATGTGAACAACCGATCCGGTATCATACACCCAAGAGCTACTAGAAATATCAGCAAGAAAAATGTCTATAATATATACAACAAGTGTACCTGAAGAATAAGTCACACTTCTAGTCTTCTTGCCTATCTGAGCAAGCCACTTGCTGCAGTTCCTCTTCCAGTGACTGGTTTCCTTGCAATGAAAGCAAACGGTCCCCGTGTTTGGTCTGTACTTGGGCGCGGCAGCGACAGTCGGATTTGCCTCCTTGCCCTTTGCCTTAGTCTTTTTCTTGGACCAGCTCTTCTTGAACTTTGCCGTGTTCTGCACCATCAACACTTGATGCGTGCCTTTCTTGATATCCTGCTCTGCCACTTTTAGCATCCCATGCAATTCAATAAGCTTCTTTTCCATGCCGTGCATATGGAAGTTCAAGATGAACGCCCCATAGCTAGTCGGAAGAGAAGCCAGGATTGTATCCGTGGACAATTCGTCCCCAAGTGGGAAGCCTAACTGATTCAAAGATTGCATGTCTCCGATCATCTTGATCACATGCGGGCTCAGTGGATCACCCTCTTTCAGCTTACAATCCATCAAGGATCGCCAAACGTTGAACCTTTCGGTCCTTCCCTGCATCTGAAACATGCTCTTGAGGTTCTCGGTCATATCGAAAGCCTCAATGTTTTTGAAATGCTGCATCAGATCAGGCTCCATAGAAGCCAGCATGAGACAGCTGATCTCGTTTGACTCATCAACGAGTTTCTGGTGGGCATTCCTGGCCGTGGCATTAGCATTCTCAGCAGGTTCCTATGGAAGGGGTTCCTCTAGAACATGTTCCTTTTTATCATGCCTGAGAACAATTCTCAGATTTCTATACCAGGTGGTAAAGTTTGTTCCATTCAGTTTATCCTTTTCTAGGATTGATTTCAACGAAAAACTGGGTTGAGCAGGTGGTGCCATTGATCTACAACAGAAATATGCAAAACACTAAGACATGTATTCATAAAGAGTAATTCAAATTAAACATTTTAATAAGAACATTACTCCCACTAAAAATCAACATCCCTCCGTTGATTCTCAGTGATTCAAGATCCAAGATCCACATGTCAACTAGTGAGCTTTTGCATCACCGCTAGAAGACTAGATCACTCGGTAAGCAACACTTGCTAATCGTATCTCTATACGACTCTTGTTTGTTGGGGACATCTCATGCCACGCCAACTCTTATGCCTCGAGGCCCAAAACTGTTTCGACAGCCATGACAAGTTAACCAATGCTTCGCTCGTAAGTGTCCGACACAAACACACCACGTTAAGGAGAATTAGCAGCACCCTAATTTTATAGGCCCACCACTAAAAATACTTAACATGTGATGGTGCAGCAATTGGGGAGGAAATTTTACTTGACATTCTTTGAGGGATCACCCTACTTAAAACATCTATCATGCAAAAGAAGGGCGCATAAAAGGGATAAACTTTAACATGCAGTATATATATGTGTGATATGGTATAGCCACTTTCATCAACGCATGGTGATCTCCATCTCCACGTGCGCTGCATGCCCATGGCGATCTCCATCTCGATGTATGGTTGCCCTTGTGGTGATCTCCATCTCCACACATGGTGTCAACCGACAAGTGTTACATAAGATACTACGCTATTGCAAACTAATAGCTATGAGAGTAAATTACATTACAAGGCATCTCATGTTGACACGCGGGTCATTAATACAATAATGGGACAACCATATGGCTCCAGCCAGTTGCCGCACTCATGACACGCAGGTCATGATTTAATAATTTACAAGCAAAATTCATGGGCTATACCAAATCACAAGCATTCCCTGCAAAAACAAGTCACACGTTCTACCGCCGAAAATAAAACTGTCCAAAACTCTATTTTCCAAGAGGATTTTGACCTTGAAAATATCACCAAAAATGACAAAGTGGTTGAAGGTCAAATGCATCTTTCCGTGTTGTTCAGTTTGACAGGTCGTGGAGCGAAAACAGAGTTCGTATGCAAAAGTTATGCCTGTTTTATTGTGACTCCTCCAACAGATTTCAGCACTGCGGAAATCACATTTCCACGGTGTCGATCTTTGCTCCGGTTCGATCAATCTCATTGATCTTCGCATCCTGCATCTGGATTTACGTTCCACTGTCTACCCCGATGGCGGAAACCGACCGGTAGGGGTAATTCGTGTCACGACCTCTGCATCACGATCACGAAACCAACCGTCAACTCTGACGTGCACGGCCGATCTCATCGACCCGCACCTGAACCGATCAACATATCTCATATGCAAATCACCGAATCTATCACTACACAACGGAGGCTCTGATACCACTGTTGGAACATGCGGTACACTACGCTAGCACCAAATAAAAATTTTCTACCGTGCACCCAAGAACATGTTGCTGGAAATAGATCACGGGATCTGGTTTACCACTAGACGCGCAGTCCCCGCAACGGAAGTAAAGTTGGTGATGCGTGTAGTTGATCAGCCGATTCGTCTCCTCTTCCTGTAGCCGATCTCCCATGAACAGCTCCTCGCGGATCCCTCGAACGGTTCGTCACGGATCCCTCGAACAGTTCGTCCAAGCACCGCAGATGTGATGCCTCCAAGGTATCCACATGTACGGGGGCAGCGTCGGGCGGCGGACTGCTAGGTCCGATCGCACGGCATGGTGGCGTGGGGAGTGGAGGTGGCTGTCGACGGGAGGAAAAAGATCAACCCTGAAAGGTGCGCCCACTCCCCTTTATATAGACCTCCGAGGTGGGCTCAACACTTGAGGCCCACGACGAGTCTAGTCCCATTTTCCATTCGGATCCAATCCGAATGGGATGCAATCCGTTAAGTGTGCGACCCTATAGGTTCACGTACACATGGACACGACCCGCGTCGATAGTCGGTAGCGGCTCCTAGCAGAACGTGCCAACTCCCATGTGTGCGCAAAATCGTTAGACGAACCTCGACAATGTATCATATACAACATTCCTTTTGCCTCATGATATAGGTTGTAGAGCTCAAGGCGAGTACTTGTCACCCTTGTGGTAGCTCGACATCTCTTCTCGAAACCGTGATGCAGATTCCCAAACTGGGTTAACACTTAACCCATGTCGCATGGCCATGCTTTCTGAATCTGATCACACGAGAGGGCCCAGAGAATATCTCTCCTCATGGAGGGGCAAATCCCATCTTGGTTAACCATGTCTCGCGGCATGTCTCACGACTCACCCGAAAGCTACCTTTATAACTACCTAGTTACGGAGTAGTGTTTGACAGACCCTAATTAAATCGATCCTCATCCCGAGAACATGCGATGACCTTAGGTCTAGGACATGGCATATACATTGTACTTGAGACTAACAGATGACATTATCTTGCTGTGTCTCAAAGTGGGTCTGTCCGACTCGGTGATCTCAATCCCCGAGTCCATACTATCAGTTTAGCATCTCTATGCACATGACTTGTGAAACGTAGTCATCAACTGAATCGTATACTAGTAAACGATATGTGTCCGCATAACCTTAACAACTAGGGACTATTAGAACAATCATCATACTATATATAGTCTCACAAATAAGTCACATACTTATTTATATATATCACTGATGATGTTCAAGGACAATACAAAATACTCATGAATACATAGGAAACGAAATCATCACATGATTGCCTCTAGGGCATATCTCCAACAACATCTTCATCAACCACGTGAAGACTGAAGAACAACTGGCTGATATCTTCACAAAGCCCTTGGATGAAAAGAGATTTTGCAAGTTGCGGTGTGAGCTAAATATCTTAGAATCTTCGAATGTTCTTTCAAAGGACACACATCCTAACACTTATGCAAAATTGACGACTTAGATGTGCAACACACGAAGTAAGATTTTTCTTCAATCAATGAAGACTAACTCTCTAAGTGTGAAGAAATTAATGAAGAATTTGATTCTCAAAACCCTACGACAATTGTACGCGGTGTCTGAAATCATCATAATTCTTATACGGTGGGTCACGCCAACAACCATAGTTGAAATTCTTTGAAATTGAGTTTTTCATCATTTTGCAAATTCTTCAAATTTTCAAATTCCTCAAGTTTGCAAATTCCTCAAAACTACAAATTGTTCAAACCTTTCAACTAGTGTTCTTCATTTGAGTTTCACTTCATTGACTATATATATATTTGAGTTTTTAATGTCCTCAACAGCATTCACTTATTGCTAATTCTTCAAGTTGATTTTCTTCTAAGTGAATGTGATCGGACCCGTTCCCCCTCTATGCTAAACTCAACCCAGTCTGTTCACAAATTCTTCATATGCGTTCTATTTGAAACCCGTTCAAAGTCTTCACTGTGTCCTTGTCAGCTGAAGAATTTGCGAAAGAAACATTAAAATTTTCAATTTCAATTTTGGCGGTTGCCGCTCTAACCTATCCCGCTTCCCATGACTGAATAACCCACGATCCCCCACTATCTCCACTTCTCAGTACGTGGGTGACACATGTCGATAGGATAGCAAGGGTCAGGGGTATACATGAACAAAATCTTTGGACTGTTCAGTTTTTCACCTCCCTATATATACCCCCTCCCTTTCACTTGCTCGAGTTACTCGTCACTTCGCTCCCGAGCTCAACCTTAGCGTCGCCGCTAAGCTTCATCGCCGCCGGAGAGGAAGAGCTTCACTGCATCGACCTCCTCGCCGTCGTACTTGCACCGGCCGCGGAAATCTTCACTCTGCCGCCGTTGTAGCTGTCTTTCCACCGCCAAGTTAGGGCGTGGGAGATCTGGACTGACGAACTTCTCCGTTCTAACTCCTAGTTCGTCGTGCTCTTCATAAAGGGTAATTAAAATCTGATTTTACTGCCCTATTTTGATCCTTATGACTTTCACAAAATCATCAAAAGGTGTTTATTCTTCAATAATACACTTCTTAAACACCACAAAAGCTTCTTTCCCTTGATTTGTTTATCTAAGTTATGATTTTCTTCAAGATTCCTCAATTGTGTGGATCCTCAAATCTGCACAAATCTGGAACCTATGTCAAGAACACTTAGTGAAACTTCACAAGACATCTATGGTCAAATTCCTCAACTTGATATATTTTGAAAATTTCTGAGAACGCATATGGCCTCTTCAAATTATTCACACCTATACTCTGTTCACAGGTACAAAATGTCTGTTGATGAATCTCTAGGTTCTCATCAACTTAACTCATTTGCAGCGTTCCTCGAAGAAAAATTGCATACATCTTCAGAATCTTCAAAATTTCAAAATCCTCAAGTGAAGAGAATGGCACATGGGAAAAGACCTCAGAAAGGAGGGAAGAAGGCTGAAACAAATACTGCAATTGAAATCCCTGAGGATATCTATCTTGAGTACTGCACTCCTGATGAGGAAATCTATGGGAAGGAAACAAAAGAGAAGCGCAAAATGCGCATCTAGAAAATTGAGAGGAGATGGGCAAAAGAATGGAGGGAATACAGATATGTTACTCCAAAGTACATGAAGAAATTCGCTGTTAATCCTCCCAGCCCAAGACCTCCGCTGGCTGAAGGCCAACATGCTGATCCCACTAGAATCAAAAGCGGTGAGGAATTTCCCAAGTTATGGGCTAAGCGCCAAGCTAAACTGCAGAAAATCGCTGCAGATGTCTACGCTAATTGGCGCGTGACACCTACTTTGTTTGAAGATTTCCATACTCGGGGGCTTAGTTGCGACCTCGCTGTCTTATAAGCTATAACGTTTCGAGTGAGGAGGATTTCTTCACTCGGAGGCTCCGCTGCGAACCTGATTTCGCCTGAGCTTTGAACGTTTCGAGTGTAAGAAGATTTCTTTGCTCGAGAACCTTAGCTGTGAACCTTACTTCGTCTAAGTTAAAAAATGCTCCTAGTGAGGACATCTTCTGCACTCGGGGACTTAGCTGTGACCCCATAATCGCCTAAGTTAAAAGATGCTCCAAGTGAGGACACCATTCGCACTCAGGGGCTTAGCTGCGGTCCAACAAACGCCTAAGTTAGAAATACACTGAGCACGTACGTCGTCTACACTCGGGTACTCGCCCTCGTCCATTCAAGGCATGGGTGAAAAACACTCAAGAAGCTGAATGAAGATGAAGCAAATAGATAGCATGTTGTCCAAGAGCAAACGACGGGATCCCCAGGCTCACTTAAAGTTCAAGGTTACATAAACCACTCGACATCCCGAGGCGAATCAAATTTAAAGTTTTTCCGAGGATCACTCGGTTGGCAAAGGAGCCGTGGCGTCAACGAAGGTGTCGAGATCAATGTCGTTGGCAATCCGAATGGCAGCCTCCAGAAACGTCTCCATGAAGTCTTCAAACTTGGCATGCTTCTTGTTGACGACCTTGAGCGACTTCAGCCTGTCTTCATCCACGCCCTTGCAATGGACAAAGACAAGCGAGAGAGCTATGTCAGCTCCACACCGAGCCGATGACTTTTTCCATGACTGCACTCGGGCCGGGACATCCCTCACTCGGTCCATGATAGATTCTAGGTCATTTGAGAACTTCTCACCAGGGGCGACCTCTTGGTCAATCTTCAGGACGGCCGAGCGAAGCCGGTTGAGGTAGCCAATCACCTTCTCGATGCATTCCTCCAGTAGGAGAACATCCAAGGCCGAGTTGTCCCTAAGGATTTGCCGAGATGGATCCAGCTCCTTCTTAATCTTCTCCGTCTCGAACTCGACGTCGACGCAGAATTCTAGGCATGAAAGAATGGAGAAAATCAACAACTAGCAAAGCGTCAAAAGCAATGCAAGAATCACTCGGTTTGATAGCTTACCTTTAAGCTTCTCGCTCATCTCATTGCCGAACTCCTCGACATATTGCTCCATTTCGAGTTTCTTGGAAGAGAGGTGCTTGAATTTTGATTCCCACTTAGCATAATGCTGCTTGAGCTCGGCAAGCTCCTCCGCGGACTTCTTTGCCACGACCTTCAGGTCCTGTTCTCCTCTTCGAGTTCCCCGACTGATTTCAGCTTGTCCTCAGCCGCCTTGGTCTTGGCGTTGGCTTCCTTCCACGCAAACGCCAGCTACGTATCCTTCTTCTCGAGGGCCTCTTTCATGGTGTCTAAAGAAATAGAAGTCCTGAGACTCTGAGCAAGTTAAAAAATTTGCTACGAACATCTGGTGGGACAAGCTTAGTCAGATTGGCAGAAGAAACAAATTTTGAAAGACAGTCGGACAAGATAAGCTTAACTCCATTCCTGCTCCAGACGCATGCTCTTGACCTTCTCGGCCTCCAAGCTGATCCTGAGGTCCTGTACCTCCTTCTCCATGGTGTTGTAGCGGGCTCCGAGCTCACAAACACTCTGCCAATGAGAAGCAAGGAGACGCAAATGATATCAGTCGGATATGAAAACCACTCGATTATTTAAGTGAAACAAAAACAAATAGCTCTAAGACTCCCGCCAATTGCCACTGTCAACGGCAATCTCGAGGACTACACCCAGTGGGTGCGCTCAGCGCGCCCCCATTGGAAGAGTAATTGGCATGTATACAAGTACCACTCTGGCTACTTCCGCAAGGTTGGCATGAGGTACTTCCACAAGCTAAGCAACAGATTCTACACCCCTACGGACAACGTCGAGAAACTCTGGTCCATGGACCATCACCGCATCCTCTTCGACAAGTACCACTCCGGCTACTGCGACAAGCTCAACAACAGGTTCTACACCACGACGGTCCTCGTCAAGCTTATAAAGACTCTAAGACTCCCGCCGACTACCACAATCGACGGTGGTCTCAGGGACTACACCTAGTGTGTGCGCTCAGCATGCCCCCCACTGGAACTGGAGAACACCCAATGGGTGTGCCCCGTGCAAACCCACTCGGGACCCAAAATGAAAACAAAACTGCATGCGGATTGAAACTCCCGACTGAAGTTGGTACTTACGATAGGACTTACTTGGACATTCTTCTTCAGGGCTTCGCTGACGTCGTACGCCTCCTTCAACCGGTTGTTCATCAGCTCCACCTGGATCAAGGCCTCCTTGCCCGTGCCCACCTGATCCTCCGGGACATGTTGCAGTGTGAAGATGTTGGCCGCTGGTGAAGCCAACGATGGGGCCGATATGCTCCGAGTGCGGCTCCGGCCCTCGGAGTAGCACCCTGAACTGGAGCCGGGGCCTTGGCTGGAGAAGCCCTGGTCACTCGAGGCGGGGAGGCATCCTGCATCACGACATCCGCATCGATTGAAGGGTTCGGTGGGTCGACCTTGTCGTCCCCGTCAAGCTCAATCACCTCATGCGGACCTACAAGTCATCAAGAACACTTGGGCGTTGGAAACATAGAAAAACACGACAAACGAATGAGCTCCAAGCAAGTTCAGAAACTACCTTTCGAAGACGCCGCATATGTCTATGTCTGGCCCTTCTCCGGAGCCTTAGGGTCGAGCAAAGCGGTCGAAGTATCAGCACTGCAACAAGCAAGTCACTCGGTCAACAACCACTCGCAAGGAACAAGTTCAAGATATTAAATAAAACGAACATTCTTGGTACTTACTTCGAAGCCACATGCACCTCCACCTTCATTCGTGGCAGGGCGGCCTTCTAGGGCTTGACTGCCGTCACCTTGGGCTGCTTGGTTGCCCTCTCGGGCGATTCGGCAGCTTCGCCTCGTGTGCGTTTGGAGGTGCACATGGGAGGAGCAGCAACAGTTGGCTTGGAGACGCCCAATCCCCCGACGCGTGCACTCGGGTCCTGTCGCGTCTTCGAGCGACACTCGGTCGGGACGTTCTCTGATGGGGACGACTCGGTTTCGTCCCCTTCCTCAGAGTCATACTCCTCGCCCGTCTCTTCCTCCCCATCGTCGTCCTCGTCGTCCGAGGCCTCCTGGCGCTCGGTGTCGCTGGCCAAGTCCTTGGGTGCGCGGTTCACGACCGGCACCGGGCTGACCAACGTTTGGAAAACCTGTCGAGTGGAAGAAGAAGTTGCATTAACCTCAGTCAACATCAACACTATACACACCCTTATTGAGAAGGCTCAAACTCACATCGATCGATGGATGCTCTATGTCGAAGGGGGGGAACCAGCTGACTGCCCCTCGGGTTGTCACACACGGAAGTGATGGATTTGATCTTTGCCTCCACCGTCTTCGTGCCGAGCTCCTCCGGGGGAACGCGCGTGGAGTCACTCGGCCCCTCGTACGTCCACATGGGGCGGACCCTGGCTTGTAGGGGCTGAATCCTTCGCTGAAGAAAAACCTCCAGGAGGTCCAACCAATTAAATCCTTTCCTGTAGATGGTCACCACCACCGTCACCAGGATGTCCACATCCGTCTTCTCCTCCTTGACCACGACCAAGGGCGGACGGGGCCACACTCGCTTCGCTGAGTACAGCGGCGGGCCCGACTGATCGCCGGTGACAGGGATGTCCTTGCAATAAAACCACGAATCCTGCCACCCCTTCACCGAATCGGGGAACGACATGGTGGGGAAGCTAACCTTACCCCTGAGCTGCACGCCTAAACCTCCGCACAGCTGATTGACATTAGTCTTCTCCCCACTCGGAGAAGACTGCTTCATGGTCATGGCGCGACAAGTGAAAAGATGCTTAAAAAGTCCCCAGTGCGGGTGACATCCTATGAAATTCTCGCAAAGGGAGATGAAGGCAGCCAGATAGGAGACAACATTGGGGGGAAGGTGGTGAAGTTGCGCTCTGAAAAAAGCAAGAAAAGCATGGAAAGATGGATGCAGCGGCAGGGAGAAACCTCGCTCGACGTGGGTGCTCGTCGCCTCGCGGCGACGGCTCGATCTTCCCCGCTTCCGGCAGCCGCCAGCTCCCGGCGGCCAAGATCCCCTGGCTCTCCAGCTCCTGCAGGCGGCGCTCGGTGACCCGTGGAGCCATCCAATCGCCCTGGATCCACCCAGCCTGCACGCCTGCACTCGAGGTCGACCCACGCTACCCCTTCTTCACCCGCTCGGCCTTCGCAGTCGAGCTTCGCGTCATCTCCTTCGGGCGGGTTGGCGTTGTGGACGATTCGAAGATGAGGAGCGGGAGGAGGAGTTTGGTGGAGTGTCGGAGGAATCGAGGGGGGGGGAAGTGAAATCTGATCCTCTCTCTCCCCCCCCCCGCTCGCCTCTTTTTATACGCCGGTCCGGCGTATCTCTAGCCGTCAATCCGCAGGCAGCGCAAGATCTACGAGATCCCGCGGACAACGCTTTGGGGACACGTGTCGACATTCCTGGCGTGGGAATCGAGGCGCCTCGCCCACTTGCCCCACTTTCGCGGCGCAACCACTTCCATGCTCGTGCGCACGTCGCCCACGATTTCAAACCCGTGAAAATTTCGCAGTGAATTGGCCCGAGTGGTCTCCGCTCCCACCTGTCCAAATCATTGCATATCGGTCCGCCGAATACCTGTCGAAGGTCCCCGTTCACTCGGATGCTCACAGAAATGATCATAGGAGTTCCCCAGGGACGCTTGGAAGGTGGAACTTCCCTCCTTCGCAGTCATTCGGATTTCCCGATGGACTTGTGCACGGATAGTTGGATTGTTTCTCCCGAGAGATAATCTGATGCCATCCGACTGCGCCTAGAAGTGTTCCGATCAGTCGGAATCCTTCAATCCTGAATCCATTGTGGTTTCATCTTGGACCAAGTGGAAATCGCTCTTAACTGCTTTCCAGGCACCCCCGAGGCGCCAACGACGCTCCGGAGTGTCGTTCTCTCGCCCTATCAAACCTCAGCCGATTCGGGGGCTAATGACGAGGTCACCTACTAGAGGTAGGGTCACGGACAGGACATCCGGGGCCCACCTAGGGTCCCGCACGATCATTAAAGTCTCTGGACTCTGAATGCATTCATATTCATACTCAGGATCCACTCGGATCTACCAAGTCACTCGGACGTCACCATGCCAGTCGGCCAAGCACCAGCACTCGGACAGAGAGGACGTATGGACAATGTGGGAGCTACAACGTTCGAGGGACTTAAAACCACACATGAAGTGCCATCAAGACGAGCGTTACCTGTAACGCCCTTAGTTAAGACGACAGTTTCCAGTAACGCCTGTAGTTACTCTCATTTAACGCCCTTGTAATGGTGCTCGGCAGGTCCTGGCGCACTCTATATAAGCCAACCCCAAGCTCCTGGACAAGGGTTCAACAATCTGTTGTAATCATACCCCCTGAGAAAACACAAGCCTCCGGGCACGAGACGTACGGTCTTTACCTCCTCCGAGAGGGGCCCGAACTCGTAAAATCCGAGTGTTACATCTGCGTCGTAGCTAGGCTCCACCCCTCATCCATACCCCTAGTACTATTGTCAGGATCACTCTCACGGCACCAGTCGCTCGCCTCGTACGTGCTATGCATCCTCGCACGCAATGTGCTCGACAAAATGAATGAATCTAAAAAAGGAGAATTTAGGAGACGTGGTTATTTGGTAGCAAATATGAGGAGTCAAAATGGACATGCTCGGTCACTGTTCGGGCGCGTCCGCGGGCGATTGAGGTATCAAATTAGTAAGGTCTGGTCGTACATGCTCTTAGGGCATCTCCAAGGCGGACCCGTAAACCTCCCACGACCGTCCTGACCGCATTGTACGGACAGCGGAAGGCATCCAACGCGGTCCTATATCGGTCCGCGGAGACAAACGTGGGGGAGGTTTACAGGAGTCCGGACCACTACTTCGTACTATTCTGACTGCTCTCACCCACCAAAACCTCTCCTCCCGCCCGGGCTTCCCACCCGGCACCAGCTGCCCGCATTCATGCCGCTGTAGAGCACGCCGCTCCACATTGAAGGCGGCTCAAGGCGGACGCGACCTCTCACTGCCTTTGCCATTGAAGTGGCCCGCCGGCCGAGGGCGCCGCCCGATGCACGCCCGGCTGAACATGCCTCCTTGCCGCATTGAGCCACCTAGATGAGGAGTGGCGAGTTGCTCCACGCCGGCACGACGGGGAGCATGGCGGCAACCGCGCGTGTCATGCCTGCGACCGCGCCATCCGCCGTCGACGCGCGTGTAGCCGCACCATGCAAGCAGAGAAAGAAGTCGGCTGCACGGAAGCGACGAGTCGGTGGCCAGCGTGTACGCGCCAGCCACCATCATCGAGGAGAAATAGAATACAAGAGGCCACCGCCGCTTGGGTCCCATGAAGGCCACCACCGGGGCGACACCGGCATACACAGCCGGTGTATTGCCATGTTCTTCTCTTGCAAGGACCTTCGTCGACCCCGCACGGGCTGCACGGAAGCGGAGGTGCCCGCTTCCCCTCCCGCTGAAGCATCAGTCAGGAGTTCCGCCCTGAGGAGCGGTGGGGAAGCGAGACGTCCTTTACGCTGAAGCATGTGCCTCCAGGGCTCCCGACAGTTTGGTGAACGAGCTGCCGGACATGGGGAAGACAAAGGAATCCGTCGCGGCCGTCCGTAGACTACTGTAGTGTATCCGTGTCGTAGTAGTGGAGCTCCACGCGACCATACGTGCACATAGTCTTATCTTTTTAAATAAAATATGTTTGAAATGTAATGAAATCCGTTGTGTTTGTATGAAATCCGTCATGTTTGCATCAAATACGGTTGTGTTTACACGGATTTTATTCGGTTAGTTTAAGTTATTAGACGGATGTATGCGGCTACGGTTGGACGACGTCCTTCCGCATCCGTATCCGCGGACTGGTCCTCTCTATCCACAGACGGATGTGGGAGGAAATTTAAGGGCCTCCGTTAGAGATGCCCTTAGCTTCATGCCATGCTAGGTTGCTCTCCCAATGTTTGGGCTGTTGGCTCGGCCCCCGATGTTCAGTAGCAGCCGACCAGCTGGTTGGAATATCCATCCGGGGTGTCATTTTTGCAAGTGGGGTTGGTTTGTGTCGCTATCCGCACATCTTGTGCCGCCTACTCGTACTAGTTACTAGCACTATAAATTCGAAGAGGCTTGACTGCACGAGGACATTCTGCCCTCCGTAGACTCCCCGGAAAAACGAACTGACACAAACGAACTGAGACACGTTTAAATTGGGGAAGTTTACAATCTGCATAGGCCTCGAGGGTCTGAAGCCACGATGTACCCGCTTATACAAGTGCCAAACTATTCTCAAGAAAAGAGGCAGTGATGATGTAGATCCCACCATATCTTTGGTAAAAAAAAGAAAAAAGAAAAAAGCCCACCATAATGCTGTTCGAGCAATTGCAGTTAGTCCAGAGCGGTTGCAACCGACGGGGGCACGCCGCACGGTCCTCTCGCTTGCTTCCGCACGCGACGGACCAATCCTCGCCGACAAACGTTGCGTGCAGAAGCCGGTGATCTCGTTCTGTTCCGCAAAGAGGCACATCATTGCAGTTCGCCGAACGCCGATCGATGGCTTCTTCGCGCCAACTTGCTCTCGTCGATGGGTTGGTTCTACTTTACTTTTGCCTTGCATTTCCGCTCGACAGCTACAGTATTTCGACGAAAACACGTAGTACTGTAGTAGTGCTCCCGTGGAGGTAGAGGGGGCTGGCCGATTTACTCCCTGGCCCGTGACGCGTCTGCCCAACAATCAATTCCCTCCCCAAGCAGCACGCTAAACTCGATCGAAAAAGAAAAGCAGATTTTTCACCAACCGCCAGCCAGGAGGTGATCACCGAGCTGACAGCCAAACCGCGGTGGGGCGGCATGGGGTGTGGTTGGGGGGTGGGGTGGGTGGAAAACACGAAAGCATGATTAGGGACTGAAGCTTCGTGCTCAGTCGTTGATCGGCGCTCCGCCGAATTTCCTAATCGAAATTAAATCCACGATCGATAAACAGCGGAGCAGGTAGGTGGCGGTAGGAATCTGATCGTGATCGATCGTCGCTATAGAGTCAATTGCATGCCGCATGGGCTAGCACGATTGGAGTTGGAGGGGCCGACACGCCAGACAAAGAATAATTAAAGCAGGAGAAAAAACTGTGCTAAAGCTAGTAGTGGTCGATGGTTTCCTCTTTTACAAGGCGAGTGGGCGTACCCTGGTTGGTGGATCCATCGACACCAACCCCGCCAGCGGCCAGGGGATAAATACAGGCACGTCGAGGCTGTGGGTGGACAGACACTCGATCGAGCTCATTCGCTCCTACTACCCAGGCACCACCAACCCAGGCAGAGCTAGCGAGCAGAGCCATGGCGCCCAGCGGAGACAACACCGTGGCCAACGTCCACAGCGGCATCGACAGCACCAACAAGACGCTGCTCAAGAGCGACGCCCTCTACACCTACATCCTCGACACCACCGTCTTCCCCCGCGAGCACGAGTGCATGTGCGACCTGCGCCTCATCACCGACAAGCACCCATGGTACGTACAGCATCATCTTCTTCCTCTGCATGCACGCCCGCACGTCGATCTCGACCGATCTGGCTCTGATCGGGCTGGTTCTTTGGATTCAGGGGTTACATGCAGTCGTCCTCGGACGAGGCGCAGCTGCTGGGGATGCTGATCAAGATGGCGGGGGCCAAGAAGACGATCGAGATGGGCGTGTTCACGGGCTACTCGCTGCTGGCCACGGCGCTTTCGCTTCCGGAGGACGGCAAGGTCGTGGCCATCGACACCGACCGGGAGTGCTACGAGGTGGGCCGCCCCTTCATCGAGAAGGCCGGCGTGGCGCACAAGGTGGACTTCCGCGAGGGCACCGGCCTGGAGCGCCTGGACGAGCTCCTCGTCGAGGACGACGGCGCGGCGAGCTACGACTTCGCGTTCGTGGACGCGGACAAGCCCAACTACGTGCGCTACCACGAGCAGCTGCTGCGGCTGGTGCGCGTCGGCGGCACCATCATCTACGACAACACGCTCTGGGGCGGCACGGTGGCCCTGCCGGCGGGCACGCCCATGTCCGACCTCGACACCCGCTTCTCCGCCGCCCTCAGGGACCTCAACGCCAAGCTCGCCGCCGACCCGCGCATCGAGGTCTGCCAGCTCGCCATCGCCGACGGCGTCACCATCTGCCGCCGCCTCGTCTAGACGGGCGTCCGGTCCCGGTCCGGCGTGATCGCGATCCGCCGTGCGCCTGCCGGCCTGCGTGCGTGGAGTCGATTTCCTTACCAGCCGCTTCCCTTAATCAATTGTATTATTTTTCCCTGCCAGCGCTGGCTAGCACTCTGAAGCATCTAACGCTTTCGAATTTTCAATAATATTTTTGTTTTGAACTTTGATGAGAGGAGAGGGAGTGGTTGTACTTATGGATACTGTACTATATATGGTGTTCCAATGACGAGGTCGTGCACGTGGATGTCGTTGTCACCCGCCTCATTGTTAAGTTTATCTCATTTGGATTGTTAAATGTGAGAAGGTGAGACACGCCAGATGTGCTGTAACGTACAGCGACATGGAGTGTTGGTTTTGTTGTAGAGTAAGAGCGCACCCTCGTACCCTCCTCAAACGTTTGGAAAGGTCGTCCGGTCATTGATCGGTCCTTCTCAAACGTTTGGAACGGTCGTCCGGTCACTGATCGGTCACAAAAGATCGATTTAGACGGGCCTCTCAAAACGGCCTCAAACGCTGGACTGACCGGCACCCTTTATTTCCAGCCTAAATATGGGGCGAGTATAGGGGAGCGCGGGCGCACCCGGGCTGGCCCGCACTGGCCCGCATCGACCCCACATATAATCGTCCCCATCCGGTCGTCGGACCAAACCCTAGCCACTTCACTCCACTCCCCTCCACTCCCATCCGCCATCCAAGCTCACCTCCGGCAATCTCCGGCCTTCTCCGGCATGGCGGGCAGCGGATCCAAGTCCTTCACCTCCAGATCCGTCGACCACAAGCTCATCCCATGCGGCCCCGAGGAGGAGATGGCCGTCCGCCTTGCGCTCCGCCACTCCCGGGAGGCGGCCGCATGACGGCACCGCTCGGACTCGCAACGCCGGCAATCCATTGCGTCCGCACAACCGGTGCTTGGATCCGGTGTCGCTGCCTCACCGGAGGCGGTGCGGTCCGTCTGGCGTCTGAACGCCGTGGCGGAAGCGCAACCCCTCCGTTGGCGCGGCGAGCTCGAAGCATGGCCGTCCACGGACGATGCCATGGCGCAGCGTGCCCGCCGGGCGAGACAGCGGCAAGGGAGGCGGCGAAGGCCCTCGCGGCGGTGGACGTTGGAGAGGCGGAGTCAGCTTCTCCGGTGCCCCGTAGGGTGCACCAGTGCGGGCGCCGCAACCGCATCATGGTGGACGTCGTCTCGGACGGATCCGTCATCGACCTCATGTCCACCGGCACCATCCGGGTTACTGGCTCCGACGAGGAAGAGTAGGGCATGGGAGACGTCGGTGGATCGACTCCCATGAGCCGGCTAGTGTCCCATGTCCTACTCTACCTCGCCGGCGGCTAGACCGACACCACGAGGGGCGCAGCCAGCCGCCGAACATGGGCACGGTGGAGCCGTACGACCTCCGCTTAGTATTAGGTTTACGTTGCATGTAATAATATGGATTTGAGGTTTCTAATTTGAGGTATCCGGATATAAAATCCATTTTTTGAGGCGTGACCGGTCAGTGTCCGCGGACGCGCCCGGGCGCGTCCGCGGGTGTTTGAGGGGCCGGATTTGCAAGGTCCGGGCGCGTCCGCGGGTGTTTGAGGGGCCGGATTTGCAAGGTCCGGCTGTAGATACTCTAAAAGCAAAGGAGACAAATGAAGAGTTCAAATAATTCACTTAGTTTCATTGCAATGTGATAGACCCACTTATATGCATGATGAAGTGGTGTGTTGAGGAGACATCTCTTCCCCAACAGACACCTCCTGAAAGGCATCCCTTCCATACAATTGATCACATGTGCTATTTCTTAACGGGTTAAAATAACATGCAGCGACGAGGACATCGAGTTTTAATTTTTTTTTCGGGGCAAAGGAGTTTTATTTCTGGTAGGGCTCCAATCACGAGATTGCTGCTTCTTAGAGCATGTACAGCCGGACTTGGCAAATCTGGTCTCTTGTACGCTCACGGGCGGGTCCGGCAGTTCCGCGGATAGCGTTCGCTGGCCCCTAATATGTTTTGTCGCACATTCACGTACCTCAAATGTCAATTTTCAAATTCATGCACGTCGATCATTCGATACAAATTTTCTGAATTCAATAGTTCGAAACAAAGCAAATCAAATCATAGTTCAATTAACCGGACATGTCAAAATAAAATCAATGTCCGAGCGAGAAGGGGTGCTTGTCGGATCACTGGCCGGACGCGGCCATCCAAGCCGCCTGCTCGTCCTGCTCCGTCTGGGCAGCCAGCTCCACCTGCATCCGGGTTGTTTGCTCCGCCTGCATTTGGGCTGTCTGCTCTGCGTGCATCCTGGCCGCATGATACGCAGCCGCCCTCGCCGCCTCATGTGCCCTATGGTTGTTGATCTCCTTCTTCTTCTCCGCAAGCCACTTCTTGGCATGCTCATCCATATAGGTGTCGTCCGCCAACATGATCTTGGCATCCTCCGCGTCTCGTGCGAGTTGCAACCTCTCCTTTTTGAGTTCAATCTCTCCACATGTCTTGGCCTTCTCGAGTTCCCATTTGATCGCCATCTCTTGCTTCTCCAACTCGATCTTCTCTCTCTCAATTTCCAGCTTCTTCTCCGCCCCCGACTGGTCCCAATCCATGCTCTCCTTTTGCACATCCAACATGAGCTTATACCTCTCCTCCTTCTTGTTCTCTCTCACCAAAAAATGCCCGTCCATGTGGACGACATTTTTGTAGCCGCGGCGTCATGGGCAATCCGTGCCTTCTCCCACTTGTTTCCCATGATTTGTCGGTTATCCTTTGGCATGGTGGCTCTTCCATTCGTGATGACAACATCATCCTCTTCATCGTCCAACCCAATGGATTGGTGGGAGCTTGAGCCATCGTTCCTCTTCTTGACGACCTTGATATCGGCCACAACTTGTGTCCAGTTTGGCTTGCCATTCTTCTCCACCTCATGATACAAAGTTTCCGCCACCGTCATCTAGCAAATAACATATGTATGAGCACAAGAATGCAAACACAAGAAATATATTCAAATGACAACAAGATGAGGCAATTGAGCTTACGTGAGTTGCCACTCCCATCCCACTTTGTGGGTGTTTGGTCATTTGTGCTTAGTAGCCGACGTACTTGTTCACTTCCCCGGGAATGATCCTCCATCGATGTTGGAGAGATGCCATATTGCGGGTGGTCACGATAAGATGCGGCTCCGCATACTCCTTTTGTTCGTGATACTCCTTCCAAATCTTCTCCCAATACGTGTTCCCCTTTTGCTCGATGCTGCATATTGGAACCATTGTTGTGTCCAACCAAGCTTTGGCCAACAATATGTCATCAAATCTTCAGAAATTCGGATCTCTTGCCGTCGTCGTCTTGCCCTTCTTCTTCTTCTTACTTGGATTGGGATCGGCTGTTGTCCCAACTTCAAATGTGGTGGTAGCCTCCAATTCGTACTCCATTTAGGTCGGATCTTCATTGTCATTGGTCATGCTTGACATGTACGCCTCCTAGATGATCATGGTTTGCAAGCATTCATCATGTGCGAACTAGTGGTTTACGCAAAACATTGAACATCTGATTGGACAGGAGCAAACAAAATGTACCCGCTCTTGTTCAGTTATTCCGTCGAACATGTCGAGTGCAGCCCGGGCGCCGCCGGTGCCCGTGCTCATCCGCTCCCGAACGAGCTGCGGGGGTCACATTCGTTGACCGCCGACATCTATGTGGGCGAAAAGCTGTCTGGAATGGCCCAGCTAGCCGTTGAATCCTCCTTTATCCCAAGGGTGCTGGACAGCGTAAACCGCGTCGGCGTCGGTGCTCGGATGAACGGAGTGCGGGGCACCGGGCGTGGCGGGGGAGACAGCTCCTCGAGCATGTCCGCACCTCTCCGCGACAATGCCGCCTCCCTCTCTCGCTGTCGGTGACGCCGCAACTTCCGGGAGACGTTCTCTTCTTTGCAAGGCGGAGCGGAGGAAGGGACGCCGACGGATGAGGCGGACCGCGTCTCCGTCACGGCGGTTGGGGACAGGCTGGAAGACATCTACGGCGGTGGATCGGGACCGGTGGTGAGGATAGGGAGCAAGGGTGGTGGACGGCGAGGGCTCGGGCGCGGGAAAGGTTGGAGGGTGGCGGGAGGACGAGGAACAGTTTGGAGGATTCGGCGCAATTTTGCAGTGCGGTCGGGTTGTCGGGTCCGATGTGGCGGGCGTGCCCGGCGTCCTGCCCGGGCGTTTGAGACGGGTATGAGGGGTACAGTTGTAGATGCTCTTACAACACCAAGGACACGAGTTCAGCCATACCGCACAACAAGCTGCGGTACGACTATACTTTGTCAATTGATGTGCTACCCTAATACGTCTCCAACGTATCTATAATTTTTGATTGTTCCATGCTTTTATATTATTATTCTTGGATGTTTTATAATCATTTTATAGCAACTTTGTATCATTTTTTGGGACTAACCTATTGACATAGTGCCCAGTGCCAGTTGCTGTTTTTGTTTGTTTTTTACTTCGCAGAATATCAGTACCAAACGGAGTCCAATCGCCACGAAAATTTTTGGAGATTTTTTTTGGACCAGGAGACAACTTGTGAGCCAAGGAAGCACCTGGGAGGAGGCCCGTGGGGCCCATGATACACCAAGGCGCGCAGAGGCCCCTGGCGCCCTGATGTATTGTGGGGCCCACGGAGGTCTTTTCCACCACCTCTCAGCTCTATAAATCCTAAGAAATTCCATAAACCCTAGAGGAGTCGACGAAACACAATTCCATCCGCCGCAAGTTCCAGAACCGCGAGATCCAATCTAACACCATCACGGAGGGGTTCATCATCCTCATTGGTGCCTCTCCGATGATGCGTGAGTAGTCCACCATAGACCTACGGGTCCATAGACAGTAGCTAGATGGCTTTCTCTCTCTCTTTTGATTCTCAATACAATGGTCTCTTGGAGATCTATTTGATGTAATGACTTTTTGCGGTGTGTTTGTTGGGATCCGATGAATTTTGAGTTCATGATCAGTTTCTATCCATGCATATTATTTGAGTCTTCTTTGATCTCTTATATGCATGATTATTTATAGCCTCGTATTTCTTCTTCGAATCTTTGGTTTAGTTAGGTCAACTAGATCGATTTTTCTTGCCATGGGAAGAGGTGCTTTGTGATGGGTTCGATCTTGCGGTGTCCTCTCCCAGTGATAGAAGGGGCAGTGAGGCATGCATGTATCGTTGCTATTAAGGATAACAAGATGGGGTCTATTCCTACATGAATAGATCTTGTCTACATCATGTCATCGTTCTTATTGCATTACTCCGTTTCTCCATGAACTTAATACACTAGATGCATGCTGGATAGCGGTCGATTGTGGAGTAATAGACGCAGAATCATTTCGGTCTACTAATCTTGGACGTGATGCCTATATATTGATCATTGCCTTGGATATCGTCATGATTCTTTGATCTTCTATCAATTGCCCAACAGTAATTTGTTTACCCACCGTGTGCTATACTCTTGGGAGAAGCCACTAATGAAACCTACGGGCCCCGGGTCTATTCTTTTAACATATTGCTTTCCGATCTATCTTTTTCCGCATTTGCTTTCAGATCTATTATTCCAAAAACCCAAAAATACCTTGTTGCACCTTTTATTTGCATCTTTTATTTTGTGTTCTTGTGCGATCTATTTATCAAATCTCATACAAACTAATCTATCTTTTTACCGTGGAGAGATTGACAACCTCTCTTACGCGTTGGGTTGCAAGTATTTGTTCTTTGTGTGCAGGTACCGTTTACATAGTGTTGCTTGGTTTGATAACCTTGGTTTCATAACTGAGGGAAATACTTACCGTAGTTGTGCTGCATCATCCCTTCCTCTTTGGGTAAATACCGACGCAGTCTCAAGCCATGCCAAAGGAATTTCTGGCGCAATTGCTGGGGAGACATCATCAACATCTATCAGGTTCCTAATCACAAATCTCATCTCCTTGCAATTTACATTATTTGCCATTTGCCTCTCATTTTCATCTCCCCCACTTCACAAAAATTTGTCGTTTTATTCGCCCTTTTTTCCGCTTGCCTTTTTCTCGTCAGATCTCTTGTTTGCTTGCAATCTTGTTTGCGTAGTCACGATGACTCAAGAAAATACCAAATTGTTTGATTTTTCCAATACCAATAATAATGATTTTATTAGTACTCCGATTGCTCCTCTCGCCACTAGTGCAGAGTCTTGTGATATTAATGCCGCTTTGTTGAATCTTGTCATGAAAGATCAATTTTTCCGTACTTCTAATGAGGATGTCGCGTCCCATCTAAACAAATTCATAGAATTGTGTGGTATGCAAAATAAAAAAGATGTGGGCAATGATATAGTGAATTTGAAATTATTTCCTTTCTCCTTGCAGGATCGTGCAAAAATTTGCTTTTCTTTTTTGCCTCGCAATAGTATCGATTCTTGAGATAAGTGCAAGGATGCTTTTATTACTAAGTATTTTCCGCCCGCGAAAATTATTTTCCTTAGAACTCAAATCATGAATTTGAAGCAACTTGAGCATGAACATGTTGCACAATCTTGGGAAGGAATGAAATTGATGCTAAGAAATTGTCCTACTCATGGTTTAATTTTTTGGATGATCATACAAATATTTTATGCGGGATTGAATTTTGTCTCTAGAAATCTTTTAGATTCCGCCGCGGGTGGTACTTTTATGGTAATTAATTTGGGTGAAGCTATTAAATTGCTATATAATATTATGGCAAATTATTCACAATGGCATACTGAAAGATTACCTACTAGTAAAAAAGTTAATTCGGTTGAAGAAATTAGTACTTTGAGTGAAAAAGTTGATTCTCTTATGAAGTTGGTTGCTAGTAAAAATGATCCTATTGATCTTAATGATGTGCCTTTGTCTACTTTGATTGAGCAAAATAGTGATTCCGTAGATGTGAACTTCATCTCGCGAAACAATTTTAATAAAAATGCTTATAGAGGTAATTTTAATCCTAGGCCTTTTCCTAGAAATTCCTCTAATAATTATGGTAATTACTATGGTAATTCTTCTTAGAATAATAATAGGAACCCCTCTGATCTTGAGAGTAATATTAAAGAATTTGTCAATGCTTAAAAAGTTTTCAATACTACGATAGAAGAAAAGTTGAATAAGATTGATGATATGTCTAGAAGCATTGATAGAATTTCCCATGATGTAGAAAATCTAAAGTTGAAAGCTTTTTCACCTAAGATTGATGAATCAATTAAAGCTTTATATGTTTCTATGGATGAAAGTAAGAAAAGAACCGCTATGCTTAGAGCTAAAAGAGAATTTTTAGAAAAAACGTTTTCTAGTGATTGCTTTCATAAAAATGATGAAGATCTTAAAGTGATTGGTGTTTATTCTATTGATTCCTTGTTTAGTAATATTAAAATTGATGATAAAGGGACTGAATAAGAGTCAACTTTAGTTAGAAGGCGTCCCAATGATTTGGAGGGTGAAAATCTTGATGAAAAATTTGAGGAAAGTGGGTTTGGAGAGGTCAAAATTTTAACTAGTGATGTGCCCACTATTTTGGATTGCAAAGACTTTAATTATGATAGTTCCTATTTTATTGAATGTATTTCTTTGTTATAATCCATGATAAATTCACCCCATGCTTATGAACAAAATAAAGCTTTTACTAAACATATTGTTGATGCCATGATTAAATCTTTTGAAGAAAAGTTGGAGTTAGAGATTTCAATTCCTAGAAAATTACATGATGAGTGGGAACCTACCATTAAAGTCAAGATTAAAAATTATGATTGCTTTGCTATGTGATTTGGGTGCTAGTGTTTCCACAATTCCGAAATCTCTATGTGATGTGCTTGGTCTCACCTATATTGAAGAATGTTCTCTTAATTTGCACTTGGAGGATTCTACTATTAAAAAGCCTTTGGGAAGAATTAATGATGTTCTTATTCTTGCAAATAGGAACTATGTGCCCATAGATTTTATTGTTCTTGATATTTATTGCAATCCGTCTTGTCCCATTATACTTGGTAGACCGTTTTTACGCACTATAGGTGCCGTGATTGATATGAACGAAGGCAATATTAAATTTCAATTTCCACTAAGAAAGGGGATGGAACACTTACCTAGAACAATAATTAAGCCACCATATGAATCAATCATGAGAGCATCCTATGGAGCAAAAACTAAAGATAATAACACTTGAATCTATGCATTATGCCTAGCTAGGGGCATAAAACGATAGCGCTTGTTGGGAGGCAACCCAATGAATAAAATTTGTTTTTACCTATTTTCTTTCTGTTTTTGAGTGTTTAAACAATTATGATACTGTTATGATTGTGTTTTTATGTTTTAATTAGTGTTTGTGCTAAGTAAAGCCTTTGGGATGACTCACAAGATGAGTAGAAACGATGCTGAATCTGAAACAGAAACTTTGACTCCAGTGCAAGAATTTTCATTTTTTACTGGAGCATGATAATGAGATGAAATTTTAAAAAAGTATTTATATACAAATTATTTACATTGTCCTAATGTTTCAGAATTTGTAGAGTTACAGAAGTATGGTTAGAGTACAGATTACTATAGACTGTTCTGTTTTTGACAGATTCTTTTTTCGTTGCATTGTGTGCTTATTTTGATGAATCTATGGGTTGTATTGGAGGGTATAAGCCATGGTAAAGTTAGAATACAGTAGATATAATGCAATAAAAAATATGAATGGGTTTGCAACAGTACTTAGAGTGGTGATTTGCTTTATTATACTGATGGATCTCATGAAGGTTTTGTTGTGTTTTGTGTGATTGAAGTTTTCAAGTTTTGGGTGAGATCACGATGGATGAAGGAGTAAGGAGTGAAAAGATCCTAAGCTTGGGGAAGATATGGAACCCCAAGATAATATCCAAGGACAAACAAGCAACTAAGCTTGGGGATGCCCCGAGTGGCATCCCCTCTTTCTTTTAAAGACCATCGGTATTTTACTTGGAGCTATATTTTTATTCGTCACATATCATGAGTTTTGCTTGGAGAGTCTTGTATTATATGAGTCTTTTCTTAATTTGCTTTTTATTTTGTCACAAGTATTCTTGCTGTACATACCTATTTGAGAGAGCCAAAATTATGCTATGATTTGTTAGAATTGCAATATATGCTTCACTTAAATTTTTTGAGCTATGGAATTGCTCTAGTGCTTCACTTATATCTTTTGAGCACGGTGTGCTTTAATTTTTTTGAAGAAATACTCTCATGCTTCACTTAGATTAATTTGAGAGTTAGTAAATTTTGAAGAAATTCTCTCATGCTCCACTTATATTATTTTGAGAGATGAAATTTTTATGCTCATGTTTTTCACGTAAATTTATTTGAGCTTGTCAAAAACAGTGGCAATATATGAAACTAGTCCCAAAGTGATAGATATTCAAGAGGGATATAATAAAAACTTTCATGAAGATCATTGGACAAATTAAACTTGATTCCTTGTAATAGTTTTGAGACATGATGATAGTAATATGTGAGTCATGTTGGTGAGTAATTATGCTTTAGTAGGAATATTGGTGTTAAGGTTTTTGATTCCCTATGCAAGCACGAAAGTCAATAGTTATGCAATGAAATTACATCCTAATTGTGGTGCATTATTCGGTGTTAGTTATACTTAATGCCCGTTTATGTGAATTTTCGTTTCTTGGTTGGTTGCTTCTCAATCTATTTGCTAGCCTCCACTTGTACTAAGTAGAAATACTACTTGTGCATCCAAAATCCTTAAACCCAGTTTTGCCATATGAGTCCATCATACCTACCTATAGGCGGTATTTCCTTGCCGGTCCAAGAAAATTTGTATGTGCCATCTCTAATTTTCAAAATGAATTTCCTTTTTGTGTGCTCGTACCGCTCATGAAGCGGCAGGGGGTGGCCAATATTTTCCATGCTAGATGTGTTATTCTCAAGATGAGTGTTTATTCACTTGTCATTGCATGAGAGTACAGCAGTAATAGGGATGTCCAGTCCCAAAATGAAAAAGAAATTTACTTTATGTTGCCAAATAATAAATTCCTTGGAAAGTGTTGGTATGGAAGGCAACCGTGGATACGGCTAGCCATGGATTGTGAAAGAATTGTGGAAAAAGGAATAAACTTTATTTTATGTTTGGGAACCATCTATGATGTATCTAGCATGGAAAGTATTGAGAACTACTCTGTCGTTTTCGTTGACACGAAAGGCATGCCACCCAAAATAGTTTTCTCTCTCAATTTAAGCTTTGAGCTCTGACACCTCTACAAATCCTTACTTCCCTCTGCGAAGGCCCTATCTATTTACTTTATGCAATTTTTATTTTTAATTTGAGTCTCCATCTTCTCTTATAAAGCACCAACTAGGGGGTACTATGATCATACTTGTGCATTGGGTGTAGCTAATATTCGAGTGTGTTTCATGAATGGATCAATGATTGAGCATGATGGGCTAGGGATAACTTTCTTTAGTGTTGATATTTTGAAAGACATGGTTGCTTGTTGGTATGCTTGAGTATTAAAGTGTTCATGTCAAAACTAGACTATTTCTTTGAACCATCTAAAAGTCCAAATGTCCATGCTACAAAAGAAAAGAATATGTGATAACATGTTAGGCAGCATTCCACATCAAAAATTCTGTTTTTATCATTTACCTACTCGAGGATGAGCAGGAATTAAGCTTGGGGATGCTGATACGTCTCCACCATATCTATAATTTTTTATTGTTCCATGCTGTTATATTATCATTCTTAGATGTTTTATAATCATTTTACAACAACTTTATATCATTTTTTGGGACTAACCTATTGATATAGTGCCCAGTGCCAGTTGCTGTTTTTTGCTTGTTTTTTACTTCGCAGAATATCAGTACCAAACGGAGTCCAATCGCCACGAAACTTTTTGGAGCTTTTTTTGGACCAAAAGACAACTTGTGAGCCAAGGAAGCACCTGGGAGGAGGCCCGTGGGGCCCACGATACACCAGGGAGCGCTAGAGGCCCCCGACACAGCCTGATGTATCGTGGAGCCCACAGAGGTCTTTTCCACCGCCTCTCAGCTCTATAAATCCTCCAAAATTCCAGAAACCCTAGAGGAGTCGACGAAACACAATTCTAGCCGCCGCAAGTTCCAGAACCGCGAGATCCAATCTAACACCATCACGGAGGGGTTCATCATCCTCTATGGTGCCTCTCCGATGATGCGTGAGTAGTCCACCATAGACCTACGGGTCCGTAGGCAGTAGCTAGATGGCTTTCTCTCTCTCTTTTGATTCTCAATACAATGGTCTCTTGGAGATCTATTTGATGTAATGACTTTTTGTGGTGTGTTTGTTGGGATCCGATGAATTTTGAGTTCATGATCAGTTTCTATCCATGAATATTATTTGAGTCTTCTTTGATCTCTTATATGCATGATTATTTATAGCCTCGTATTTCTTGTTCGAATCTTTGGTTTAGTTAGGCCAACTAGATCGATTTTTCTTGCCATGGGAAGAGGTCCTTTGTGATGGGTTTGATCTTGCGGTGTCCTCTCCTAGTGATAGAAGGGGTAGCGAGGCACACATGTATCGTTGCTATTAAGGATAACAAGATGGGGTCTATTCCTACATGAATAGATGTTGTCTACATCATGTCATCGTTCTTATTGCATTACTCCGTTTCTCCATGAACTTAATACACTAGATGCATGCTGGATAGCGGTCGATGTGTGGAGTAATAGTAGTAGATGCAGAATCATTTCGGTCTACTAATCTTGGACATGATGCCTATATATTGATCATTGCCTTGGATATCGTCATGATTATTTGATCTATCTTTTTCCGCATTTGCTTTCAGATCTATTATTCCAAAAACCCAAAAATACCTTGCTGCACCTTTTATTTGCATCTTTTATTTTGTGTTCCTGTGCGATCTATTTATCCAATCTCATACAAACTAATCTATCCTTCTACCGTGGAGAGATTGACAACCTCTCTTACGCGTCGGGTTGCAAGTATTTGTTCTTTGTGTGCAGGTACCGTTTACATAGTGTTGCTTGGTTCTCCTACTGGTTCGATAACCTTGGTTTCATAACTGAGGGAAATACTTACCGTAGCTGTGCTACATCATCCCTTCCTCTTTGGGGAAATACCGACGCAGTCTCAAGCCACGTCATACCCTATTCCGATCTCTGCTAATTTTTAGAGGAACAAACTCCCAAACTACCATATGATCCTTAATCTCATAAGATAGATGACCATAGGCCGACCTAGAATGTGTATCACCCGAGAGGATAGCCAAAGCGTTATGATCTGTAATCTCATAAGCTAAATAACAACAAGACGACCTAGAAAGGGTATCGTCCAAGAGGATGGCCAAAACATTTGAAGAATTTGATTGTACAATCACAGGCCTATTGAGTATTCAATGGTCAGTGTCATACCTTGCATAAGAGCATGAATTTTTGCATCCAGGGCATTAATACAGTTGAAGATATATCTGTGCCGCAAATATATCTGTTAGGCTCTTCTTGAGTCAAAGGATTTCTAAAGGAATTTTGAAGAATTCGAATCCTTAGGATCTTCTTCTCCATGGGTTATTTGATTCATAGGATTACAATCCATGGGAATTTTTTCATAGGATTGAATTTTACTAGTTTTTATATGAAAATTTTCATCTACTCCAACCTCATGTGAAGAATTCTATGTTTTTTCTATGCACAATCAAACACTTATACTAATCCTGTAGGATTGAGGATGACATGCCACTCTAGGCCTCTGCCTTTTCTATTCCTACGTTTTACAAATCCTGCAAATCAAAGAGGCCCTTAAACTTAACAATTCACCATAGAGATGACATGTCTTGAATTTTGATCATAAAAAAGTAATACAATCTGCACCATAGGATCAAGATTGTGTTGCAGTTTAGGCGTTCGTTACTGGTTGCTCCTCGACAAACGTTCGCAGGTTACTATTTCCATAGTGGTATTATCATACCGTTAGCAGTTGTCACTATATACAATCGTATTACATAAAGTATGGTCCGTTGATAGTATTTTATAAGCACAAAATGTAAAACAATTGTTCTATGGTAACTTTCTCATTCATATGAACAAAAATTACAAAACAGAAATAAAAGTATAGATAAAACACTGGGTTTTTCTATTTCTCAGACACCCGATTTTTTTTCATGCCCGGTCATTTTTATTGGGCACGCCAGACCTCCCCTGAGAAGAAGCAGCCCCACTATTTATCTTAGGGGGAAGTAGCAACCCCATTATCTATCTTATGAGGAAGCAACAACCTCATTATCTATCTTAGGGGGAAGTACCAGGCCCATTATCTATCTTAGGGGTGGGGTGCGGGGGGATGTCGGAGTTGTTCACCGGTGGGGAGGGGCTTACAGGGATGGTCGGGATGGCATGCAACACATCGGTGTGGGAAGGCCGATGGGAGGGCGGGGCGATTATCGCCATCGACCGTGGGGGCGGAGGCAGCCGTTTGGGCATGGGTAGGTCAACGGCTACGTGAGGAAGAAGGATAGGAGGTTGAGGATGAACAGTGATTGATATGTTTGGGTTCGTTGGATGAAGATCGGGTGGTCCATAACAGAAGTGACTGATGCAACTTTTTTCCACCTACTTCATGCATAGGCGGTCCCCTAAAACAGAGTCCATCCAATTCCCACTCTAGGAATCACGAGTCAAACAAAATATAACCTCTCTATGCCTACATCATAGATGTGCACCGATCTAAGCTTGTAATGTATTTCAATGCTTTACCCTGATTTTGTATTTCAACAAGACAATATCTTCTTTAACTCTGAAATTCCAGCAACTGACACTTAGGACCTCATTTCTGGAAAAAAATCCACTTCTTAGCATCCTTATGTGCCAGCATCCCAAGATAACGATGTTCATTGCATTGGACTTGGGTAGCTGATCAGTGGACAAAAGTATATCATCAAAAATTGAGATGCCCCTCCTATTACCTGGAACTATACTAAACCAATAGTCATGAGTAAAACAACAATCCCCAAAAAGATGTATTGAGGTTTCTTTAGTCTTTTCATTGTGGAAGGCACATTCATAACAATGAAGATGCATGGATTTCCTCTTCAAAAGATTTCTGGTGTTGACTCTATCATGCAGTAAAAGCGAGAAGAAGATTTTATGCCTTAGTCTATCTGCACTTTTCCAAATCCACTAGAAAAATGAAATGTGCCTCTTCACCCAAAGAAATGAGTCTAGACATATTGATAGATGAGAAGAAATTATTTTGACCATGGCCTTTCCAAGTGTCATCCACCTAAGGGTCACTTTGTCATGCAAGAATAGTTTGAAGTTCTGTGAACCGCTGAAGAACCTAAGCGGAAAAAGGAGTGTGGAATAACACAAAGAGGTGACATGTATCCAACGTATCTACAATTTATGAAGTATTCACTACTAGAAAAATGCCTATTAGTGGCGCACCTGTTTTCCCTATTAGTGGCGCACTATAGGTGCGCCACTATTATCACGCCACTACTAATAAATAGTAATGGCGCACCCCTGGTGCGCCACTGTTAATCTACATAACAGTGGCGCACCACTTGGTGTGCCATTACTACCCCCCCAGTGCGCCACTAATATACAGTTTGGGTGCGCCACTAATATACAGTTTGGGTGCGTCACTAATATACAGTTTGGGGGGGGGGGCTACTGGTGCGCCACTACTAACTCTAAAGGTGCGCCACTGGTATAAAATATGGGTGCGCCACTAATATATATATATGGTGCGCCACTACTATTAATTCCAGTATTTTTTTTTTGCTTTTCTCTTATTTGCACGGGTTACAGAATACAATAAAGCACATAATATACAGTTTGCATTACAGTATAAATTACCATCAGTCAAATATAAACAGCACATAATACAATTCATCACATTAGTCTCCGAATTCGAAATAGCGAACAAAGTTCAAATATTAGACAAGTTTAGGTCTAGAGACCGAGTAGCGAGTTTGTCGTCACATTACAAAGTTGATATCATCTAAACTACCATCACATAGAAGAGAGCTGCGGTCACGATGAGCATCATCACGATGAAACTGGTCTTCATCCGGTTCCTCCTCCGCTCCCTCCTCTCTCCCGCTAGATAGCGCGCGTATCTAGCTTCCGCCTCCGCCCTAGTGGTGTACCCTTTGTAACAAATTAACAAACGTTAACATCTATACAAAAGACCACTTATGCCAACAGTAAACAGGAAAAACTGGTGCTTCTGGAACGGTATGTAAAGCCTACTGTATACGATTTACATCTAACACTATCAGTACTGGATGTCCTGACCAAGTTCAAGTTTTCACAGTCGAATTTGTACTATCAGTACTATCCAAACAATATTGCCGCTAAGAAAGCACGAAAAACTGGTGTGTCTCGAACGGTTCATAAATCCTACTGCATACAATTTAGATCCATCAGTACTGGATGCCTTGACTAAACTCAAGTGTTCACGGTTAAATTTTTTATATGGGTGAGCCTAGGTAACTACTTGATGCTTTGACCATATCACATCAAACTATTAGTGTTCCAATAGAGTGATCTTGCCTAGGTAACTACTTGCGGTCCAATAATCTGAACTTAGTTGAATATCTTTCAGTTTGGTTTTATATAGTTTCAGGAACCTGAAAACTTATCTCAAATTCAGTTCTGAACTTATCAGAAACCGAACTGTTTTTGCAGGGTTACCCTATAGAGTGTCTGCGTGTATAATTCATCAGTTACTTTTCACCTAGAAAGTCTCTACCAATGCAGAAGTGTCAAACAGGTGCAGCTTACCCTATCACACCCAACTTAATTACATACAGTAAAGAACTAGCTTAGTTTTATCTAACTCAAATTTGGTTTCTAACTTAACACATGCAAAACTGTCTGAAAACTTAACACATCAAAACACCTACAGCCAGACTCTCGTCATCATCCATGGAATCCAAGTTATAATCAGCTCTACTTTCTGGTTCAGGGTCTATTCTTGCAGAGTGATGCCCGTGGTGTATCACAACCATTTTAGTCATTTCTGGTTTTAACACCTATTCTCTTCTCTGTTTATTCTATGCATGCCATGTTCTGTTTTATTTCTCATGTTGGCAGTAGAGCAGCAGCAGCAACAAAAACAGAGCAGCAGCAGTACCTGTGTTGATGATGAAGAGGATGAGGTCTTTAACACTCTGGATACTGTCTGTCTAGATGCTCAGAGAGGGAAGTGGGGCCCTGTCCAAGCACAGAGGAAGAGCTCTAGAATTAACATACAGTTGGAAACAGCGCAATTAATTAAAAAGGGTGGGTGATCGAAGGACAGGTCGGGAACAAACATTTTGGGTGAGGGGTGCAAATACTTTAGAAGAAATTAATAATTGCAGGTATTTTTGAGTTTTCTTTTCTGGTGTATGTGTGTGTGTGTGTGTGTGTGTGTGTGGCCACTGGACACTGGCTAGGGACAAATGCATCTGCAGCTGCACCACCACTACCTCACTACCTCCTAATTGTAGTTGCCAACATAATGCAGTGATGGTAATATTTCCTTTTCAATGAAGGATCCATAAAAGGTCTCATGAAGATCAGCAATAAACAGCAAATGCTAAAACACTACTAATTAGAAGAAAATTTAAATCTCTACATGATCCAATGTCCCACAAGTTCTATTTAATTTTGGAGTGGTGTCTGAAGCTCTACATATATTTGGTCAAACTTACAAATAGTAGACCTTTTACTGAGTGTATAAGCTATCTATTAAGGGACGTAGGGAGTAGATTTTAGATTGATCTTGCTGATATGCTCCAGCACATACAAACTGATGCATGAACATACTACATGAACATGGTTTAGACGGTTGCATCATCTTTAAATAGTTTCAGTAAATATGCCTAACACTGCTAGTGCCAAGGCACGTTCCCTACCTAGTTAGAGTAAGAGCAGAAGGCGAGAGACCAAAAATTGTGCAGAGTTCCCTTCCAATAAATAGATAATTAAGCAATTACTGTATTAAACACAGCCACTAAACTAAGGAGATCAATCTCTGCACCATAGTTGTGTCACAAGCGCAGGAGCACCGGCACCGAAATCTATACTACCCAGGAGAAGAATCGCACATGATTAGTTTATAAGCAGGACCGGGAGAATAAACGAATCGGATACCAAAATCTTCTAGAGAGCGTCCCTCCTGGAGTACTAGCAGATTGGGGAACTCGATGGGCGGCGGACGAACGTACCAGATCTCTCCGTCGTGCGTGGCGGCACGGAGGGAGTCTGACTTGGCGCGGAGCTCGGCGGCGGAGGGGCGGGAGGAGAGTTCCTTCTTGGCGCGGAGGGAGTCGGAGATGTCGCAGAGGCCTCGAACGAAGGCGCTGTGCTCCGGCGCGACGGGGGAGGACGGGGACGGCGAGCCTCCTCCTCCTCCTGGTGGTCGAGGACGGGGACGGGGACGGGGACGTCGTGGTGCTCCTGGGGACGAGCTCCTATGGACGAGGACGGGGACGGGGACGGGGACGTCGTGGTGCTCCTGGGGACGGGGACGGGGATGGGGACGGCGACAGGCGATGGCGCGGCGCGGGGGAGAGGGGGGATCTGGGTGTGAGTGCGGGGGAGTGAGGAGAGGGAGGCGCGGGGAGGAGAAGCAGGGGAGGGCCGGTAACAATGGCGCACCAGGGATACATGCGCCATAACAGATCGATAGCAATGGCGCACCAGCGATACATGCGCCATAAACAGCTCGATATCGAAGTCATAAGAATTGCGGCGGTGGTTATGGACAGAACCACACACATGGCCTAGTGGTTGGTCCCTTGATACATTACGCAAGCCAGCCAGGGTTCGAATCCTGGCGGCCCCATTTTTTGCACCTTTTTTTTTAAAAAATTTAACCTTATGATAAACATCCAAACACTTTAAAATAAACACATGGCAATTTTAATACTCCCTCCATTCCTAAATATAGGGCGTATAATTTTTTACACTCTGACTTAGTAATAAGGTTTCCAAATTTGCGAGTACCTCACACATGTGAGCAGAGGATATATCCTCTACGAGTCCACATTATAGTTATGCAAAATTTGAAATGAATTCAAAAAGGGGACAGTAAAACTTAAAAAGAAAAGTGGGCTTTAATGAACAGTGGGCTTTAATTTTCTCCCTTTCTTTTTTGGTTTTCTATTTTCGTTTCCTGGTTTTAATTCCTGTTTTCAGTGTTTTCTTTCTTTTTCAGTTACTTTTTCCCTTGTATCCTTTTGCACACTTCTGCATGTAAATATTGTTAAACAACATACATTTTAATGTATTTGAATATTTCCTATTAAATATATGGACATCTTTTAGGACAATATACGTGGGCTTATGTGTTTTGCTGTGTTAAAAAAAAGGACAATAATTTTTATATGTATGTGAGCACTTCTTTTTAAGATACATGAGCATTACTTCTAAGCGTCTTTATTATTTTACAAACTAAACAGTCTCCATGTACTGTTTTTTCTTACACTCTTAATTTTGCTTCACAACTTTTAACAATGCATCTCCTTTACTCAATCACAATATAGCCCCGGAACCCCTTGAATTGATCTTCTCTTGAACGGACGTCCTTTAGGTAGGGTGATCCTGCTTCTTCTTGTGGTGTATGGTACTTCATCGTCGTCGTCATCTTCCATCTTTGGGTCGCCGTACTTGTCGAAGTCTTGCTCATTGACGATTTTCTTCGCCTCCTCGAAACTGGTCGGGCACTTGTTCCCCTTGGGAAGACGTTCGTGCCAGAATGACATGTTCTCGTCGAAGCATGCGTCGGTCATTTTGTGTTTTACCTTCATCTCCAGAGCCATGAGCGTTACTTTCAGGCGGGTATCCTCGGGCCTGCATCCTTCATACAATGGAGTAACCGCGTCTGTCTCCAGTTGATCCAGCTTGGCTTTCTCTCAGGCGGCAGCTCTTGCGTTACCCGCCTGCTTGCGAAGCAGCTCTAGAATATGAGGGTCCTGCACCCAGCCCATCGATGGTCCATCGTCGTCTGCTCCGGCATCTTCATCTTCATGATCATGCCCTTCGTCTTGATCTTCCTCATCATCATGTCCGGCATCTTCTACATGATGACTGTGTCCTGCATCTACTTCGTGATCATGTCCTGGAGATTCTTCGTCTTCTCGCCCGCCCTCGCCTATCATAATGAAAAAAGTAGATCTACAACATAAAGAAAGCTTTCCCCTTACTTACCTATCAAAAAAAGGAAATTTAACCACTTAATTTGGGTGAATCTATGGTACAAATGAGGTAAGGAGGAGGAGGCAGCCGAGACCAAGCTTGGTAGAGGTGGAGAGAATGAAGTGGGGAAAGTAAGAGTGTGGTAGGTGGCTGTCAAAAATATCTAGATGATCTCAGGCTAGTAATGGCGCACCTCCTAAGAATGCGCCATTAGTAACCAGGGTTACTAATGGCGCACCTGGTGTGGGTGCGCCATTAGTAGTTTTGAAAAAAAAATTGAATTTTTTTTTAGTAGTGGCGCACCATGGAGTGGTGCGCCATTACTAGTTAGAACTAGTAATGGCGCACCACACCCAGGTGCGCCATTACTAGTTTTGGAAAAAAAAATTGAAAAAAAAAATTTAGTAGTGGCGCACCGTTGTGTGGTGCGCCATTACTAGTTTTTAACTAGTAATGGCGCACCACACAACGGTGCGCCACTGATAAGTCTGGGGACAGGGGTGTGCACAGGACAAACTTAGCAGTGGCGCACCAGACAACAGGTGCGCCATTAGTAATATGGACATTAATGGCGCACCTGATTCTGGTGCGCCACTGCTATATAGCAGTGGCGCACCACATACATGGTGCGCCATTAATGTCCATATTAGCTATAGCCGTTTTCCTAGTAGTGATTCATGCTATATTTATATTAATTATTTATGCTTTTGGTGCACTTTTATATTATTTTTATGGACTAACATATTAATCTAGTACCCCATGTCAGTTCATATTAGTCCATATCTAGGAAGGTCCAAACACAATGAAAATGTACTTTTTTATGGAATATATGTGATTTTTGGGAAAATGAATCAAGGCAAGACGATGTCCGAGGGCCCCACAAGCCAGGCCGGCGCGCCCACCCCCCAGGGCACGCCCCCTGACTTCTGGGCAGCCCTTAGGTCGATTGGATCCCTTCATTCTCGGCAAGAAAGCTAATTTCCGGAGGAAAATCCCGTGAAAATGTCAGCTCAAGTAGAGTTACTAGATATAAAAGAAACGGTGAAAGGCCAGAAAACAGACGCGAAACAGAGAAGAAAAGGAGAGAGATCCAATCTAGGGGAGAGATCCCTCTCTCCCCTTAGGGCCAAGGAAGAATAATAAGGAGGGGGGCTCTTCCCCTCTGTTTCGGCAGCGTCGGGACGCCGCCGGGGACATCTCTGTCATCGCCATCACCACCAACTTCTCTTTTGTTCCCATGGTGATGTGTGAGTAGTTCATCCTTGGGACTGAGTGTTTGTACCAGTACCTATGTGTTTGATCTCTCTCTCTCTCTCTCTCTCTCTCTCTCTCTCCCGTTTTCTTGATTTAACATGATCTTGATGTATCATGGGCATTATCTATATAATTGGATCACATGATGTTCACCTCCCTCTCTTATTTTCATGGTGAATTGAGTCTTGCTCTTTGAGGTTTCTTTTTGTTGGATTGAATATTTTGGATTTGAGATCACTTGATGCATGTTTTAACTTGTGGATACCCGTGGTGACATTGGGGTGTTCTAGGTGACATAAAGGTTTATTGATGCATATCATATGGTGGTGTCGTAGTACGACATCTAGAGCTATTCGTGACACTTTGGGGTGGTTTGTAAGATTGACTAGAAACACAAATTTGAGGTGATTTACTACCTACGCGGTGTCGTTTTACTTTCTTCGATAGGAATACAAACTTTGGAGTGATTCTTTGCCGCACTTTGAGGGATTTTCATGTGATTAAATTATGTTAATGATGTTGAAAGATTGCACTAGCAAAAGTATGAACACTAGTCCTTTTTTCTAAGCATTGAGATATCGTTTTGCTCCCTTTTTTTTACTTGCTACCTTGTTGTTTTTAATTGTTCAGATTATAAAAATCTATTTCTACCATCCATATTACATCATCTATCATCACCTATTTCTTGAACTAGTGCACGTATACAACTGATAGTTGTATTGGGTGTGTTGGGACACAAGAGATTACTTATATTTGATTTACAGGGTTGTTTGAGAGAGAACCGTCTTCATCCCACACCTTCCACGGATTGCTAAATCTTAGGCCATCCACTTGAGGGAAATTTGTTGTTGTCCCACAAAATTTTGCGCTTGAAGGCCCAACAAAGTCTATAAGATAAAGTTGCGTAGTATACATCAAGGAATCCTCGGCATTCATCCAGCATGCAATAGACATAGTGTCGTTGATGGGAAAAGAATGTAGTTCATGGAATTTTTGAGTCAAAGGTTGCTCAAACCAACTGTCATACCAGAGGAGAATAGTCCGACGATATCCAATCTTGCAGTCAAAGTGTTTTTTAAAAGAGGGTAAAAGCTTTTGTTGTTTCCACTAGCTAGAGACTTCAGATCTAGCTCCAGGCAAATGATTTGATTAGTAGTTGTCCCATATTAAGTTGACCTAGGGAAGATTTTGCTTGTTGAAGAACTTATGGAGGTTTTTCATCATGAGGGATTTATTATGAAGAGAAATATCTGTTGGAGATATGCCCTAGAGGCAATCATGTATGATGATATTTCCTATGTGTTTATGAATAAAGATAGTCCTTGGACATTATCAATGATGTGTATTAACAAGTATGTGACTTGTTTGTGAGACTATGCATTGCATGATGACTGTCCTAAATGGTCCCTAGTCAAAAGGGCTGTGTGGACACACAGCTAGTTAGACTAGCATATGACACGGTGGATGGTCTGGTCTCACTGACCATGTAGCATTGGATGCTAGCCGAATAATATGGACTCAGAAAGATCTGGTCGGATTCGACGTAGTCGGATCCAAGTTGAGATAAGGTCTGAGTTGGACAGACCCTACTATGAGACACAACGATAGGTCATCTGAGAGTCTCTAGTACAACATACGTTCTATGTCCTAAGACCTGAGCTGACGCATGTACTCAGGATGGTGATAGACCTGCTTTGGGCCGACCAAACACTACTCCGTAACTGGGTAGTTATAAAGGTAGGTTTCGGGCTTGTCCTGACCCATGCTGCGAGACATGGTTGAGCAAGATGGGATTTGCCCCTCCGATCAGGAGAGATATACTCTAGGCCCCTCGGGTGATCCGACCTGGATAAGCATGGCCATGCGATGAGGATTATGAGATAATCCGAAGTGTTGGTCGGATTCACCGGAACGAGAAAGAGGTCGTGCTGCAACAAGGATGACCATGTCGCCTTGAGCATGACAACATATATCGTGCGACAAAGGGAACGGAAGTGTGAAGTACAGGTTCGCCTAACCAGCTTCATCGGACACTTGGAGTCGACACGCTTTGCTAGAGGCCGCTACTGACTAGTCGAGTCGGATGTGATCTGACTCGCGACCAAGTGAACGAGAACCTAAGGGGTCGCGCGCTTAAGGGAAGGAACACGTGGGCTTTAGGATCCGTGCGAGGCCCAAGAGTTGAGCCCGCGCCGGATGCCTATATATAGTGGAGGTGCGGCACACCCATCCGGTTGATCTCTTCGGCGCCGTCATTAGGGCTTTGCATGTGTTGCAACTAGCCACCTCCACTTGCCGCCGCCGACTGTGTGATCGGACCTAGCAGTCCGCCGCACGGTGTTCCTCCTGCACGCATGGGTACCGTTAGAGGCGGTGCACTTGCGCCGCTCTGGTGAACCTATACGTGGGAGATCGGATCGGCTGTTCGAGGGAGATCGGACGAGGAGGAGACGGACCACGCGAACGCGCTGCCCCAACTCTACTTCCGCTGCACGGCACTGCGCGTCTAGTGGTAACGATCTGTGATCGATCTCCGTAGCATGTTCTTGGATGTTCTGCGCGTAGGAAATTTTTAATTGGCATGCGATGCACCTACGGTAGAAACCAACAATATCTAGAATAGCCAGCCCCCTTTGGGATTCTGGCTTATACACCTTGTCCCAGACAATAAGAACATGCTCGGCTTCTTCCTGACCAAATCTTCTCCAAAAGAAATTCATGAGATACTTGTTGATTTGATCAATGATGTCTATTGGAAGAGCTAAAGTACTTATGTAGAATATAGGCAGAACAGAGAAAACTAATTTGTTTACAAGCAATCTTCCATCAAATGACAACATGGTACATTACCCATAAAGTCTTCATTCGATTTTCTGGAAAATGAGAGTGAAATACCAAATAAGTAAAAGGGGAGTGCTAAACTTGCAACCTAGCGCTGAGAGAAGATGAGTTGTTGTTTCCTATGGAAAAATTAATTGGAACCAGAACTGATTTATCAAAATTGATCTTTAGTCTAGTATGAACAGCAAAGTGTCCCAATAGATTGCTCACTTGCATAAATTGGTTGTGGATTGCAGGCATAATGAGAATGGTGCCATCAGCATGCTGGATAACAGTGAGTCGGTGTTTGAGTGTAGGGGAAGAGGGGATTGAATTATATTTGCATGTTCGCCTCATTAAGAACAAACCGCAAAAAGTTAGCAACTAGCACAAATATGAGTGGAGAGAGTGGCTCTTGTGACCCAAAAGTATAGGGGATCAATCGTAGTCCTTTCGATAAGTAAGAGTGTTAAACCCAATGCGGAGCACAAGGAATTTATAAGCAGATTCAGCATGGTATTGTGTGCAAGTGCGGTAAAAGTGTGCTAATAGATAGTTTGATAGCAAGATAATCTGTAACAAGTTACTAGTAACCAAAGTGAAAAGGTTCAGCAAGGTATCCTGATACTTGTGATCTGCGTTGGGTTTTCCGTGAAGAGGAACGAGTAATTGCAGCACAAAGTGGATAAGTATTTCCCTCAGTTATGAAACCAAGGTTTATCGAACCAATAGGAATATCAATCCTCAACCGTCTTTAGCGGCTGCACACAAATGGACAAACGACTTGCACCCAACGCAGGAGAGAGGGTTGTCAATCCCCTCGATCTCGTTATTTGCAAGCAAATGAGTTGTGTAGATAATTGTTGATAAATATAAATTGCAAAATAAATAAAAAGTAAATAAAGGCAGCAAGGTAAATATAGCATTTGCAAATATATAAGTGAATAGACCCGGGGGCCATAGTGTTCCCTAGCGACATCTCTCATGTAGGCAACATATGGTGGGTAAACAAATTACTGTTGAGCAATTGATAGAAAATCGGATAGTTATGCGATGTTCACGACAATGATCATGTATATATAGTCATCACGTCCATAAGAAAATAGGCCGACTCCTGCCTGCACCTATTACTATTACTCCACTCATCGACCGCTATCCAGCATGCATCTAGAGTATTAAGTAAAACAGAGTAATGCTTGGAGAACGATGACATGATGACGACAAAGTAAACTCAAACAATATGAATGAACCCCATCGTTTTATCCTTAGTAGCAACAACACAAAGACGCATCTTGTCCCCTACTTTGTCACTGGGATATAGAAATTCGCCAGGTTGAACCTACCACAACGCACCACTCCCACCGATGAAATATCAATCTACTTGGCCAAAGCATATCAATAGATCGGAGAGCATTACGAAGCTATAATGATCATGCACATAAGAGATAATATATTTCAGAGGCATCTCAAATACTTTTCATGAATATATGAATATAAACCCACAATTCATCGGATCCCAACAAACACACGGCACAATAGGATTACATTGGATAGATCAAAGCGAAGATGCGATGACCATTGTATTGAAGATCATAAGAGAGAGAGATTGCCATCTAGGTACTAGCTATGGACCTGTAGGTATGTGGTGAACTATTCACACATCATCATGAGGGCAGCAAGGTTGATGAAGAGGCCCTCCGTGATCGACCCCCCCTCCAGCAGGGTGCCGGAACGGAGCTCCAGCTGGCCTCGCGATGGAACAAAGCTTTGCGGCGGTGGAAAAAGGGTTCGGGACTGCCTCCAGGGTTTTCAAAATATTAGAGAATTTATAGGCCGAAGAGGGACGTCGGGAGGTGCCCGAGGGGGCCACCACATATCAGAGCGTGCCCCCCAGGGCGCGCCCTGATGTGTGGTGGGGCCCTCGTGCGCCTCCCGGCTTCCTTCTAAAGCTTCTAGGTTTTCATATAGTCCAGAAAAAATCATCAAAAAGTTTCGTGGCAATTGGACTTTGTTTGGTACAGTAAACCTACAAAGGCAAAAACATACAGAAAACTGCAACTGGCACTGGGCACTGGGTCAATAGGTTAGTGCTCAAAAATATTATAAATTGGTAAATAATGACCCAAAAAGTATCCTAGAATGATAATATATCAACATGGAACAATCAAAAATTATAGACACGTTGGAGACGTATCATATCCCAATCCTTATATTGCTAAGGACAGACCAGGAGTAATTCTTATAATGAGCAAAGCATTCTCAGGGACACATGGGATTTTTTTTCTAGTCATGATCATCATGTTTTAGTTGATTCGTGTTCACTACTTTGATCAATTGTAATGTGGGTGGACCGGTGCTAAGGTGTTGTTCTTACTTGCACAAACAACCTACTTATGATTCCCCCCTCTCGCAAGCATATGCAACTATGAAAGAAGAATTAAGATAAATCCAACCATAACATGAAACATATGGATCCAAATCTGCCCCTTACGGAATAGTGCATAAACTACAGTTTAAGCTTCAGTCACTCTCGCAACCCATCATCTACTTACTAGTCCACAATGCCTTCCCCGAGGCCCAAATATGTCGAAGTGTCATCTAGTCGACGTTCACATGACACCATTAGAGGAAAAGCAACATACATGTCATCAATATATTGAACGAATACCAACTTTACATGATAATTTATAACAAGATTTCTCTTATGTCGTCAAGAACAAACAAAATTACCCACAAATCATATTCATGTTCATGATCAGACGGGATAAATATGTGATTAACAATCTAAACATACAATATTCCACCAAGTAAACCAACCAGCATCAACTACAAGATGTAATCAACACCACTAGCAATCCACAGGTAGCAATCTGAGGTTTTGGAACAAAGATTGAATACAAGAGATGAACTAGGGATCGAGATAAGATGGTGCTAGTGAATATGTTGATGGAGATGAGTCCTCCCACAATGAAAGAGGTGTTGGTGATGACGAAGGCTTTGATTTCCCCCTCCCGGAGGGAAGTATCCCCGACAGAATCGCTCCACCGGAGAGCAAAAATGCTCCTGCCCAGGTTCCGCCTACAGATGGCGGCGCTTGATACATCTCCATCGTATCTACTTTTCCTCACACTTTTGCCCTTGTTTTGGACTCTAATTTGCATGATTTAAATGAAACTAACCCGGACCGACGCTGTTTTCAGTAGAACTACCATGGTGTTGTTTTTTGTGCAGAAATAAAAGTTCTCGGAATTAGACGAAACTTTTTGGAGATTTATTTTAGAATAAATAAAAAATACTGGAGCCAAGAACCACCAGAGGTGGGCCCCTGGCTGGGCAAGATACACCAGGGCGCGCCCTGGTGGGTTGTGCCCACCTTGGGGCCCCACTGACCCTAATTCCGGTACTATAAATTCCTATTTACGGAGAAAAAAATCAGGGAGAAAGTTTCATCGCGTTTTACGATACGGAGCCGCCGCCACCTCCTGTTCTTCATCGGGAGGCCAGATCTGGAGCCCGTTTGGGGCTCCGGAGAGGGGAATCTTCGGTCTTCGTCATCATCAACCCTTCTCCATCGCCAATTCCATGATGCTCCCCACCGGGAGTGAGTAATTCCTTCGTAGGCTTTTTGGTCGGTGAGGATTTGGATGAGATTCATCATGTAATCGAGTTGGTTTTGTTAGGGCTTGATCCCTAGTATCCATTATGTTCTGAGATTAATGTTGCTATGACTTTGCTATGCCTAATGCTTGTCACTAGGGCCCGAGTGCCATGATTTCAGATCTGAACCGTTTAGGTTATCACCATTATATCTATGTTCTTGATCCGATCTTGCTAGTCATATGCACGTATTACGTGTTCTGATCCGCAAACCCCGGAGTGACAATAGTCGGGATACTTTCCGGTGATGACCGTAGTTTGAGGAGTTCAAGTATTCACCGTGTTTTAATGCTTTGTTCCGGTTCTCTATTAAAAGGAGGCCTTAATATCCCTTAGTTTCCTTATGGACCCCGCTGCCACGAGTGGGTAGGACAAAAGATGTCATGCAAGTTCTTTTCCATAAGCATACATATGACTATTTATGGAATACATGCCTACATTACATTTATGAACTGGAGCTAGTTCTGTGTCGCCCTAGGTTATGACTGTTATATGATGAATATCATCCAACGAGTTCACCGATCCAGTGCCTATGATTTTTCCACATATTGTTCTTGCTAAGTTACTACTGCTGTTACTACTGTTCCAACTGCTACTACTGCTATCATACTACTATGCTACTGATCACTTTGCTGCAGATATTTAATCTCCAGGTGTGGTTGAATTGACAACTCAACTGCTAATACTCTCAAATATTCTTTGGATCCCCTTGTGTCGAATCTATAAATTTGGGTTGAATACTCTACCCTCGAAAACTGTTGCGATCCACTATAGTTGTGGGTTATCAAGACCTTTTTCTGGCGCCGCTGCCGGGGAGCATAGCTATATTTGTTGAGTCACTTGGGATTTATATCAATTGATCACTATGAAGAATCTGACGGATCCAAAGACTATGATTTTTCCCTCAAAGACGAGGGGAGGTAAGGAAGTGCCATCTAGCTCCGCACTTGATTCACCTTCTGTTATGAGTAAGCTTGCAACACCACCACATACTAGTAATCTTGATAATTCGCAAGTTATTGATGATGCTACCTCTGCTATGAATGATGCTTATGATGATGCTAGTACCATGCTTGATGATAATGTGCCACTAGGAGAATTTCTTGATGACCAAATTGCTAGAGCTAAAGAGAATGAAACTACTGAAACTGATGAGATTGCTGAAACTGATGAAGCCTATGAAACTGATGATGACTATGAAACACCTATTAGTCCTAGCTCTCCTAGGTTTGAAATGCCTAAGGTACCTGAAGGTTATGTTATGGACGAGGAGGTAACTAGAGAAATTCTTTCTTGCAAGGATAGAAACGATCTTAAGAAATTGCTACGCAAGTATAAGGAAAAGACTTTGAATGCTAGAATGAAATGTGATCCTAAGTTTGCTACTTCACCTATCTTTGTTACCGATAAGGATTATGAATTCTCTATCGACCCAGAGTTAATTACGTTGGTTGAATCTGATCCTTTCCATGGCTATGAAACTGAAACTGTAGTGGCACACCTTACTAAGCTGAATGATATAGCCACCCTCTTTGCTCATGGTGAGAAGATTCGCTACTATTATATCCTTAAGTTATTTCCGTTCTCATTAAAGGGTGATGCTAAGACATGGTACAATACTCTTACTCCTGGTTGTGTGCGTAGTCCCCAGGATATGATTTACTATTTCTCTGAAAAATATTTTCCTGCTCATAAGAATGCCTTACAAGAGATATTTAACTATGTGCAAATTGAAGAAGAGAGTCTCGCACAAGCTTGGGGGAGGCTTCTCCAGTTGCTTAATGCTTTGCCTGATCACCCTCTCAAGAAAAATGAAATACTTGATATCTTCTATAATGGACTAACCTATGCTTCTAGGGACTTCCTAGATAGTTGTGCTGGTTGTGTTTTCAGGGAACAAACTGTTGAACAAGCTGAGGAATTATTGAATAACATACTGAAGAATTATGATGATGGGACTCTTCCTGAACCACTGCCTAAACCCACTCCGAAGAAGAGGGGTATCTTATTTCTTAGTCCTGAAGATATGCAAGAGGCAAATAAAGCTATGAAGGAAAAGGTATTAAAGATGAGGATGTTAAGAATTTGCCACCTATTGAAGAAATACATGGCCTTGACACACCACCACCTCCACAAGTGGTAAAGGTAAATTCTTTATTAAAGTTTGATGAAGGTGATATCCCTTTCAATAAACATCCTAGTCAATGCTTATATGAGTTTGACAACTATATTATGAAGCAAGATCATTTCAATGCACATGTTCTGAAACAATTGAAATATAATTCTGATATGATTGCTCCCTGAGTGACTTGCTATTTAGAATCAGTAATGATGTTAGAGGTGTAGGAAAGCATGCCTCTATGGTTCTTACTCAGTTAGAACAAGTTGCTAAATCTCAAAAGGAATTGCTTGATGAAATGAATAATAATATGAATGATTTTGCTGCTAGAGTAGTAACTAGAGGAGGTAGAATGACCCAAGAACCACTTTATCCTGAGGGTCATCCTAAAAGAATTGAACAAGACTCTCAGAGAATTGACGTTGATGCACCTAGTCCTTCTAAGAAGAAAAAGAAAAAAGAAAAATGATAGGACTCTGCATACCTCTAGTGAACCTGAGATACAAAAACCTCCTGATAATAATGATGTCTCTATTTCCGATGCTGAAACTCAGTCTGGTAATGAACATTCACCTAGTGATAATGAAAATGATGATGATGATGTTCATGAAGATGCTCAACCTAGCCATGATAAAGAACCAGACAATGATGCTGAAATAGAGCCTGCTCCTGATCTTGATAACCCACAACCTAAAAATAAACGTTATGATAAAAGAGACTTTGTGGCTAGGAAACATGGTAAAGAAAGAGAGCCATGGGTTCAGAAACCCATGCCATTTCCACCTAAGCCATCTAAGAAAAAGGATGATGAAGAATTTGAGCGCTTTGCTGAAATGATTAGGCCAGTCTTTTTGCGTACCCGCTTAACTGATATTTTAAAGATGGCCCCTTATGCAAAGTATATGAAAGACATCATCCCTAATAAAAGAAAGATACCTGATGCTGAAATCTCCACCATGCTCACTAATTACTCTTTTAAGGACGGAGTACCTAAAAAACTTGGAGATCCTGGAATACCAACTATACCTTGCTCCTCTAAAAGAAACGATGTCAAAACTGCTTTGTGTGATTTGGGAGCCGGTGTTAGTATCATGCCTTTCTCCTTATATAAAAGACTTGATTTGAATAAACTCACACCTACCGAGATATCATTGCAAATGGCTGACAAATCAACTGCCATACCTATCGGTATTTGTGAGGATGTGCCCGTTGTTGTTGCAAATGTTACTATCTTAACGGACTTTGTCATTCTTGAGATGCCCGAGGATGACAACATGTCGATTATCCTTGGTAGACCCTAGTTGAATACTGGAGGGGCTGTTATTGATTGCAATAAAAGCAAAGTCACTTTTCATATCAATGTTAATGAGACACGGTGCACTTTCCGAATAAACAATTCCAAGTGAATGGTATAAATGTTATTGAAGAATCTCCGACCATCACTATTGGAAGCTTTCAATTACCCCTACCTACTGCCAAAAAGAAATATGACATACTTATTGTTGGGGATATGCACATCCCCATTGAGGTAACTTAGTGTTTTATGAAAGTTCTTCGGTTTCATGCTAGTCGGAAGTGGTTGTTAATAAGACTTGATCAACCTTATTAATGGATCATTTTTGAAAGGTATGAAGTCGATGAATCTAGTAAGCACAACTCTCTTCTCCCACCTTTTATTTTCTATTTTAGTTAGTGAAATAAAATAAAATGCCATGATTATCCTGTTTTCTGTTTTCTCCGTGCAATAAAAAAATGACCCAAAAATAAAAGTTCTCATAATGTTCTGAAAATTTGATACGATTTTTTCTGAATATTTCTGAATTTCTGGTGCAAATAATACCAGAGGGGGGGTGCACCTGGTGCCCACAAGACACCAGGGCGCGCCAGCACCCCCAGGCGCGCCATGGTGGGTTGTGGCCCCCACGTGGGCCCCCTCACTTATCTATTTAGCCCACATCATCCCCTACCTCCAGAAAAAAATCACCACAACCACCATTCTCGTGTTCTTGCTCTCAAACCCGCAGATTTCGATCTCTTTGCTCGAAGCTCCGTTTCTGAAACTGTTTGGAGGGATTGCTACTTGGTATGCGACTCCTCCATTGCTCCAATTAGTTTTTGATTTAGTGGGTTATTTTTAGAGTAATTATCTACTCTTGGTGCTGCTGTAGATGAGCTTGCATGTTGAATTCTTAGAGCTCTAAGTAGTTTGAATGCTTAATATGGCCTCTATGCATGCTTAGGAGTAGTTGCTATCAATTTCACGAAGTTTTGTTGACAAAAATTTTATAGGCTAAAAATTTCAGAATTTTTATTATAGGAATAAGATGGATTTCTTTAGGAAGTTTTCCTCCAAGAAAAGTGCCAAAGAACTCATTGGGGAATCATCGGATAATGACATTCACACTCCACGAAGGGTGGAGGTGCGACCGTGCGAATGGCCGCATGATGCCTTCATGGAGGAGGCCGGGTTCCATCAAGAGTTCGCTCAATTTGTTGCAAACGCTAGGCTGACCGAGTTCCTCATAGCTAAGTGTGACAAATATCACATCCTTACAAATTCCTTTGTGCAAAGTTTTCATTTCCTGAGAAAGAATAATCCCCCTGAGGTGCAGTTTAACCTTTGGGTTTTTTACATCTGTGCCCCTCGTTCCTTAGCAGTACTCATCCATCCTCATGCTCTTAGAATTTGCTCAATTTTCCCCACTCTCTTGTCCAAAAACCTCACGAAAGGTCACAACGGAGGAAGCCGTCGGGTCAATGCTTTGACCGTTAACTCTGACTAGTGGGGCCGCGTCGTAAGGGCAACCCCAAATCGTACGCCCACGTCCGCTTGGGGCAAAACGGATAGATGGGCCGTCACTCGTGGTGGCGTCCAACCTACCCCCACCGCCCAAAGTAAATGCGCACGCGTGGCGGGGCCCAGTCGTCAGCCACCCACCTTCGTGTCGCCGTCCTTCTTTAAGTGGAAACCCGTGGACCGGCCAGTCACACTCCACACAGTAGCTTCCGCTTCCAAAGCCAATCCTGCCCCCTCCACCCCCGGCAGTTTCTAGAAACCCTAGCCCGCCGCCGTCGCCATGACCTGGCCGTGGTCTGGGAAGGGGAAGCACGGCCATGAGGCCGGCTCATCCTCTGGTAGGCGCCGCTCCGGTCGCTCTAGGAGCCCACCACCGCCGCCGCCGCCGCCGCCGCCTGCTCTGTCCGCTCCGCCCGCATTTGCAATCGGTCCGCCGGCCGCCCCGCAGTGCACGCGCCCGTGCATCGTCATAGAAATATGCCGAAGGTACTGGGAGACGGCCACGCCATTGCCGTGGGGAGATGCCCACTTCCCGAACAAATGGCATCTGTCCGCGGATCGGGTTCCAATCCCCCGGTGCCGATGAGCGGCCGCGCTCGCCGTGAGGAGACTGACCGACGTCGCGCGCGCCTGCCTCCCGATCTCCTCCACAACCCAAGGTACGGTGTCAACTCGCCGCTGTGGGATACGTGGCTCCACGACCTGCGGCGGCAGTCTTTTTTTGCCGGTCGTCCACCTAGCCCACGGCGATGACGTGTTGCTAGCCCGCCCCAAGTGCGTGGTCGTAGGCGTGTCCGCGGCCTCACCCTGACACCATCTCCATCCCCGTCACCACCACCTCCGATGACCGAGGAGGAGGAGGCCGAGCTCATTAGGCGTGTCATGGAGGAATCCACGTGCATGCACGACGAGCGTCAATGGACGAACATGGAGAGGGCGTTGGCCCTCTCCGCGGCCGGCGACGTGGCCATCCTTGAGCTGGAGATGTCTGCCATCGTCAAGGAGGAGGTGAAGGAGGAGGTGGCGGAGGAGCCGGCCCTTGCGGCGTGGAACCCCCGGCTGGTGGGCCAGTCGTGAGGATGGTCGGCCACTGCGTCGGAGATGGCCGACGCGCTGGTTGTCCAGCCGTGGGCACCCACGCCGCCATGGTCACCCGAACCGGAGCAGGAGCCACGGGAGGAGGTGTTGCAGGCACCGCAAGCACCTCCGGCCTGGCAGGGGCCGCCAGCCCACCTTGGCAGCCGCCTCCCTACGTCGACCTCACCAGCGATGACGACGAGTAGGACGGTGCTCCTAAAGACGGCGGCGGCTTCACCGGCGGGCGGAATTGTCTATATTGAACATGTGTTATATTTTTATTTATGTTTTTATATTAGTTGCTACTAGCATTGTGTATAATGCACTAGAACTATCGCCGGCCTCTATGGTCGGCATTGATGTTTAATTAAAGCTAATGCATGGTGATGTGATGTGATGTGATGTGATGTGACCGGTATCACACCCGCGCCAGACTGAACAACAGAGTTAGAACCCAACCAAATACGATTCTTGCATTATCTTACCGAAAGGTTTGATAGGGTTAGGCAGATGCCCCATTATTCGTAAACAAGAAGAAACCAGTGAATAAATACCTGCATCTGCAATAAGATAGATGGCCATCATCTAACCACTTATATGCCGCCAATCCTATGTGATGTTTGAATATGATGTGATTTGATGATTAATTAAGGTAAAAACTTGAATTTGAACTAACATTTGAATTATAAGCGACATGTTGAAAGAGGCCTAAGTTGTAATGATCATGTTACCCTATGTTGAAATGATCTAACAGCAAACAAAACAAAAATAGACTCCTAAACCCTAACCCTAACCCTTTATTACAAAACCCATTATTATGAAGACAGTTTAAAATTTCAAAAATGAAAAATACGTTCGGATCCTTCTTACTCATAGTGAAATGGAGCTCTGGTGATTTTTTTTCGTAAACATGAACCCACTGTCGCTCTCTTCTCGAACTCTATACAACCCCGTACGTGATAGCTCATATGTGTGAAGGAGTTTTCATGGAAATGTCCATAAACCAAGATTTTTATTTTTTGCCATAACCATGTCACATACAAAGGCATTGTGAGTAGGTTTTACATTTTTTTAATTTTTTTTTGAATTTAGTTCTGCTCCTTTGAACTTGGAAACGGTAGCTCATCCCAAAAGAAGTTTTTTCTTAAAAAAGTCCCTAAACCGAGGTTTATATTTTTTAGGGTAACTATTTCTTATAAAATGACGAACAGGGAAGGTTTCATATTTTTTTGATTTTTTTTGAATTAGTTAAGGTCATTTGAAAGTTGGTCGAACTTAAGATAACCCCGCTGACCGGCTCAAAACCCCGCAGCATCTCTACAAACCCTAACGTCGAACTGCAGCCGTCCGATCATACCCTAGCACCAAGCGAAAACCGTCGGATATGGTCTTCTAGAAGGATACGGGCAGGCTGCGTGCAGGCTCCGCGCCATTGGATCACATGCTCTGCATCGTTGGATCATTGGGCGATCCGCGAGACATTGGTTCTGCTCACCCACTCGCCCGCGGGAAAAAAAAGTCCTAGTTGGTCCTTCGCTACGCGTTGACTGTCGAGGGAGGAGGCACCAATCCGGCTCCCCGTCATTATCCATAGACGGCTATTTAAGCCGGACGGCGTCCCCCAGCCCTAGCTCATCCGCCTGCTCCCTCTCCTCGCCGGCACCTGAGCACTCCCCTCTCCGAGCCCATCAGCCATGCCACCACGCTACCAGTACTACACAATCGAACACCGTCTGTTCCTCCTTCGGCAGGCCCAAATCCGAAGGCAAGTGAGGCTACCTCTGGAACCGGAGGAGGATTTCGAGGAGGGGTCAGAGATGGGGGAGGAGGAACCAGAGGAGGCGCCGCCGCAGCCGGAGGAGGAGGCGCTGCCGCAGGAGTCGGAGGAGGAAGCGCCGCCGCAGGAGCCGGAGGAGGAGGCGCCGCCAGAGGAGCCAGAAGTGGAGGCACTGCCGGTCTGCTATCTGTGGTCCAACCAGGTGGCGATCCTCAACTCCATCCGCTCGGAGCAGGCCCGGCGTCTTCGTCAGCAGCAGATGGAGGCTGCGCGGGCGGTGCAGGAGGAGGCGCAGGCGGACCAGGCTCCCGCGCAGGCGGATCAGATTCCGGCGCAGGCGGATCAGGCCATCTCCGACGACGAAGACGCGTAGTGCACTAGGTAGTACGTAGGATATATATTGTATGCTTTCGCTATTATGCTCTCTGAGCTATGTTTAGTTGACTCTGGTTGCTGGTTCTATTCTATGCTTCAAAAAATATATTGCATGCTTTTGTACATGGAGGGAGTGACATATGGGTGGGTAAAAAAGGTGACCGAAGCCCGCACGTAGTACTGCACCCTGGCCTCGGTCTGTGGCACCTGGAAGGTGGAGACGCGTGCGAGAAGAGAGGAACCAGCGGCAGCGACCGTCGCTGCGTCCGTGGCGGCACGCATCGGCACATGCAGGCAGGCTAGCTGGATCACGTGGCATGCATAGCAGGCTTCTGTATCGTGCCGGCGCACGTCGATCGGTATGCCCTAGAATTTAATTGCCACGCTGAATTGATGCTGCGGAGGTCAAAGGCTGAGACGGTGTGAATTGTGAATCGATCGAGGAGGCGCGTGCAAGAAGAGACGAACCGGCAGCAGCGACAGTCGCTGCGTCCGTGGCGGCTCACAGGAAGGCTGCGTCCGTGGCGGCTCGCATCGACGCATGCAGGCAGGCTAGCTGGATCATGTCGCGCATGCATAGTAGGCTTATCATGGCGGCATGCCTCAGCGCATAGACGCGGGCGTTTAATTCAATGGCCCAAACGAAATCACGGCCCAACGGTCCAACCAGCGCCACCGTCCAACGGGCGACACAGTCCAGCGCGGCCCCACACGTCAGAATGGTCAAAGGAGGGCAACACAGTCCAACGTGGCCCCACTTGGCAGGTCCAACGGGGGACACAGTCTAGCGCGGCCCCACACGTCAAAGTTAACGGTCAAACCATTGACCCAACGACATCCTCCGTTGTGACCATTTCTGAGGGTTTTGGACAAGGGAGTGGGGAAAAGTGAGCAAAACTTAAGGGCATGGGGATGAATGAGTACAACTAAGGAACCAGGGGCAAAAGAATAGAAATCCCTTAACCTTTATGCTGAAACTCACAAAATGCCGCTAACTGACTCTTGCGACATATGCTTGATTCCCTCTGATGGGGAATTGAGAGAACCTAGACCAGCGAAGTTTGAGGACTTTCTCCTCACTTTAACAGTGGGTGAGGATAGAGGCGTGTCAAACGCTACTGCTACCAGTTTGCAGTTTCCCTCGGTGCATTACTTTGCTTTGTTCATCACGAAGTGTTTAACCGCTAGGGAGAAGGTTGGCGCACTTAGTGCCCCCGACTTTGCTATTTTACGCCGTGCACTGTACGATGACCACACCTTTAGTATGGGGGCTATTGTTGCATGTCGTTTACACCTTAACAGGACTAAGGGGAAGATACATGGTGGTATTTATGCTACTCGCTTAGCGAGACACTTTAATGTTCAGATTCGCCCACACGATTATCTCTTGTCCCAAGTTTATCATGATCACAGGTCGTTGTAGGACCACCAATTTATTGAGGCAACTGATTCTTTCCGTGACATTCGTTACAACCTAGTATTCAGCGTAGAAATCCATGATGTTATTCCATTGCCTGCAAATGCTCTGTTTGATTCTATTGCCAGGAACGAATACAGGATCATGCCAGATGACATTACAGCCTACCGAAACAACGTAGCAGCTGCTGAGGAGGATCCCCAGGGGTGGGACGCTCAGGTGCCGCCTCCACCTCACTTTGACTTGGGACCTGATGGTTTCTATGGATGGTGATTACCAAGCTAGGCCAAAAGCCTAAGCTTGGGGGAGTACGTATTCCCACCGACATTACATTCATGTTCACACATTTCATTTCAGTTGTCGGTGTTCACACTTTTTCATTGTAATAACCATGCTAGATTTATCTTCTCGCTTTCTTCTTGTGTGTTTGAATTTTTTTGAGAAAACCAAAAAATATTTCCTACTTCTTTTCAGTTTTTCTTTCTAGCTTAGTTTAATTGTAGTATGGAAAGAAAACCCAAAAAGATTTCTCGCTTCTTCTTTTACTTGTTGGGAACTTTCCCGTGTAAATATTTTTTCTTGTTTTTGTTTTTTCCTCTTTAATTTGCTTTCTTCAAGAAAAAAAAACTCCAAAAATATTTCAGTGTGTTTCTCTGAATTTCTTTTCTTTTTGTTTGAGTCGTACCAAGGAGAGGACCATGATGAAAATGTTGAGTGGCTCTCATATGCATCATTGTTGATCTAACAAAGAGCCCATGTTACCTTGTCTTCTCCTCTTGAATAAAATGTTGCAGATTCCAGCTTAGTCCACGGCACTCTTGCACTATTATTATCTTCTTATAATTTGGTCATGCAAGTGAAAGGCAATAATGACGATATTTGATGAAGTGACTATGGCAGAGAAAAGCAGGTATGAACTCAACTTGTTTTTGTTTTTGTAAATATGTTTAACCTAGTATCCTTGATTCAACATATTATGATCAAACATGTTTGCAATGACCATTACAGGTTATAGTTGTTCATGCCATGCTTAAGTAGCTAGGAGTGGATAATGATTTATCTTGAATGTCAACATGCATTAAAATGGTTGTGATGCGGTATGATGATATGGTATCCTCCTCTGAATGTTTCAAGTGACTTGACTTGGCACATGTTCATGCATGTAGCTGAATCGTAACCAACATAGCCTTCATGATATTTATGTTCATGGTGTCCATATCCTACTCATGCTAGTAGTCAATGTTTATTATATGTAATGCGTGTTCATGACCATTTTCGCTCTCTAGCTGGCCGCTTCTCGATCTATTTGCTAGTCTTCGCCTGTACTAAGTAGGAATACTGCTTGTGCATCAAAACCCTTAACCCAAAGTTATTCCAAATGAGTCCACTATATCTACCTATATGCGGTATTACCCTGCTGTTCCTAAGTAAATTTGCATGTGCCATCTCTAAAAATTCAAATGAACATCTGTTTTGTATGCCTGGACCGCTCATGGAGCGACAGGGAGCGGTCAATATCTTCCATGTTAAGCGGGTTATTCTCATGATGAGTATTCACTCGTCCTTACACGAGAGGGAGGTAATAGGGATTCCCAGTCCCGAATTCAAAAATCAAAAATAATTAAACAAAACTACCCCAGGAATGTTGTTGGTTTGGACGGTACCCGTGGATGCGGCTTGCCGTGGAGTGTGATTGGTTGTGGAGGGGGAGTAAACCTTTACTTTTACCGCCTAGGAACCGCCGCTAATTTGTTTAGCATGGAAGATATTGATAACTCTTGGTCGTAACATTGACAGGAAGGGTGTACCTCCCAAAATTATATCTATCTCTGTTTTAAACCTTGAGCTCTGGCACATCTGCAAATCCACGCTTCCCTCTGCGAAGGCACTATCTATTTACTTTTATGTTGAGTCATCACCTTCTCAAATAAGCGCCAGACCTGAGAGCACTATTGTCATCCTCATGCATTATTGTGTATAGTTGATGTTGGGTGCAGCATAACTGGATCTTTTCTACCATGAATTACAATGTTTAGTCGCTGCTTGAACTTTGGAGGTGCTCTGCATTTATGTTTTGCGGTCTCAGAAAGGGCTAGCGAGATACCACATTTGTCATATTGTATCATGATTGTTTTGACAAAGTGTTGGAATTTGAGATATCTTATTATTGCTTGCTAGTTGCTTTTGTTATTGCTATGAGTTAATATAATTTCTAAGAGTTATTGTTGGCATGGTTAGTCATAATCTTTGCTGAAAACCTGGGTGCTACTTGAGCATATATATGTAAACATGAAAAAAAGAATTCATAAAAGTTTTTCTTTCTCACTTTCAGTTTGTCAACTGAATTGCTTGAGGACAAGCAATGGGTTAAGCTTGGGGGGGTTGATACGTCTCCGTCGTATCTACTTTTCCTCACACTTTTGCCCTTGTTTTGGACTCTAATTTGCATGATTTAAATGAAACTAACCCGGACTGACGTTGTTTTCAGCAGAACTACCATGGTGTTGTTTTTTGTGCAGAAATAAAAGTTCTCGGAATTGGATTAAACTTTTTGGAGATTTATTTTAGAATAAATAAAAAATACTAGAGCCAAGAACCAGCAGAGGGGGCCCCTGGCTGGGCAAGATACACCAGGGCGCGCCAGCCCCCCCCCCCCCAGGCGTGCCCTGGTTGGTTATGCCCACCTCGGGGCCCCACTGACCCTAATTCCGGCATATAAATTCCTATTTACGGAGAAAAAAATCAGGGAGAAAGTTTCATCGCGTTTTACGATACGGAGCCGCCGCCACCTCCTATTCTTCATCGGGAGGCCAGATCTGGAGCCCGTTTGGGGCTCCGGAGAGGGGAATCTTCGGTCTTCGTCATCATCAACCCTTCTCCATCGCCAATTCCATGATGCTCCCCACCGAGAGTGAGTAATTCCTTCGTAGGCTTGCTGGTCGGTGAGGAGTTGGATGAGATTCATCACGTAATCGAGTTAGTTTTGTTAGGGCTTGATCCCTAGTATCCATTATGTTCTGAGATTGATGTTGCTATGACTTTGCTATGCCTAATGCTTGTAACTAGGGCCCGAGTGCCATGATTTCAGATCTGAACCATTTATGTTATCACCATTATATCTATGTTCTTGATCCGATCTTGCTAGTCATATGCACCTATTACGTGTTCTGATCCGCAAACCCGGGAGTGACAATAGTAGGGATACTTTCCGGTGATGACCGTAGTTTGAGGAGTTCATGTATTCACCGTGTGTTAATGTAGGATCACTAGAAGGGTGTCTAGAGGGGGGGGTGAATAGACTACTAGCAGGAATTTAAAACCAAACCTTTTCCCAAGTTAATTGGTTGGTAGATTTTAACAATTATAGCAAGTCTAGCACACCCTACACATGCATGTCAACAAGTATGGCAGCGGAAAGTAAAGACATTGCACATGAAGTAAAGAGTTGAGATAGGAAGATCAAACGCATGAGGGACACAAAATTTTTCCCGTGGTTCCGATAGGTGGTGCTATCGTACGTCCACGTTTATGGAGTCTTCAACCCGAGGAGGGTAATGGTCACGAGAGTCCACGGAGGGCTCCACCCATAAAGGTCCACGAAGTAGCAACCTTGACTATTCCATAACGGCTTCCGTCCACGAAGGACTAGACTCACTATGGGTAGATCTTCACGAAGTAGGCGATCTCCTTGCCCGTACAAACTTCTTGGTTCAACTCCACAACACGAAGTAGGAGGCTCCCAAGTGACACCTAACCAATCTAGGAGGCACCACCCTCCAAAAGGTAATAGGCTCGGCAATGTCGATGAACTCCTTGCTCTTGTGCTTCAAGATGATAGACTCCTCAACACACAATCACTCTTTCACAGATTTGGCTATGGTGGAAGAGATTGATTTGGTGGAAAGCAACTTGGGGAGGCTAGAGATCAAGATTCATATGGATGGAGTGGAATAGCTTGATCTCAACACATGAGTAGGTGGCTCTCTCTCAGAAAATTGGATGGGGCAAGTATGGAATAGTTCTGAGTGCTTCGCTTTCGAGTGGGTGGTGGTGAAGGGGTATATATAGGCATCTCCAAAAATCCAAACGTTACACCTAAAGTGACCAACTTGGTGACACCGATGTGTGAATCTCGGTGGTACCGAGTTGCTCCAAAGGTAGCAACTTTTGAATCTTGGTGAGACCGATATATAAATCTCGGTGGTACCGATCAGGTGACCAACGGTCAGATTGCGCAATCTCGGTGACGCCGATTCTCACATCTCGGTGGTACCAATTCTCGACCATGGCTTACCAGAGAGTTGGTCCAGAAACTCGGTGGCGCCGATCCACAATTCTCGGTGGTACCGATTCCTGTGAATGGCTATCCAGAGAGTTGGTCCAGAAACTCGGTGTGAACGACTGGCAAATCTCGGTGGTACTGAAGAGTGAAAATAGCTAAACAGAGAGTTGGCAACTGAACTCGGTGGCACCGAATCAGAATCGGCTGCACCGATGTGCTAGGGTTTGGCTTAGGATCAGTCTAGGGTTTGAATCTCGGTGAGACCGAATAGGAATTGTTGGTCTTACCGATTTGAGTGGTAGGGTTCTAGACAGAGTATATGTGGAAGAGCTTGTGGGTGTTTTTGGTGACTATCACTTGTGCACGTGGAGCATCTTGTTCACCAACAGTACCTTACCCCCCTTTTAATAGTATTGGCTTTCCTATGGACTCAAAGTGATTTCTCACAAAGTAAAATGTAGAGTCCTCTTGCTTGAAGCTTTGCCAATCCATTTCCTTGCTTCTAGGGGTATCTCCTCACAATCCTTTTTGCCAACCCATCTCTCTCTATGGACTTTCACCTGAAATACACTAGGTAGAAATATTAGTCCAAGAGACAATGTATGTTGTCATGAATTATCAAAACCACCAAGGGAGCATGTTGTGCTTTCAATCTCCCCCTTTTTGGTAATTGATGACAACATACAATCAAAGCTTCAAATAAAGATATGCATGGATATAATGAAGACTTTGAAAGACACATGACTTAGATTTGCTCCCCCTAAATGTGTGCAATCCCTTTAAAGGACAGTTGCTTTGGAATGCATGGACACACATATAGTAGAAGGGATATAAGGAGTCATGTGTATCTTGGCTATATGCATCAAGTATATGTGAATGAGATGTATCCTTGTTCAAGACTTCACTCTTGCAAACAATATGTGCAAGAAGCAAGAGATCATCTTGATCAAAGATATGATGCATATACTGACCTTGAGTTCTTGAGCATTCTAGTAGTAGAGATACACTTGAGAAAACAATGTTAGGAAACACAAGAGTATTCTACCAATCAAAAGCAATAGAGCTCAATGGTACCAAGATATGGAGAACATATAGAAGATAGTAATCCTTAAGATTGATATGTCTCCAAGATCATTTAGAGCTTTCTCCCCTTAGATATGAAAGAAGTAGATCATCCTCTCCCCCTGAATCTTAGCATGTAGATATTGGGATTGGATAGGGCGAGAAAATTCTAAGATGAGTAGTCAAATGAAATAAACACAGTTTTTTCCCAAACTTATTTTTCTCCCCCTGCTTTGGTATTCTCACCTTGTCTATATAAGTATATGCTTTGCATATTCTCCCCCTTGATTATATCTAGCCCTTTGCATAAGCATGTATCTCCCCTTTAGCTTGAAGCTTTGGTATTTCTCCCCCTTTGGCATGAACTTCCAAAAAGGTCATACACTGTGTCAGATACAGGGATCAGTGATTAAGAAGGGATCCTTGAAAACAAGGGTCATTGAATGTAGGGTTCATAGAAATGAAAATTGAGGGAATTGTTGAGAATAATTTCTCTCCATTTGGCTGATCTGAGAACTTGTAAAACTTCTCCTCCTTTGAGTTAGGGATCCTTGAATAAAGAATATCTCCCCCTATTTTTTTTAAATGAAGGGATCATCGAAGAATTGAAAATATCACCATAGAATCTCTAAGGAACAAGGATTTGCAATTATGTACAAAATTAAGAGAAGAAATCAATCGATGACTCCGAGACAAACAAGTCGGTGGTACCGAGAAGATGTTTTGCAGCTGATCTGCTAATTCGGTAGAACCGAGTTATTTGTATCGGCGGCTCCGAGGCTAAAACAGAAACTTGGCAAGGTTGAGAAATTCGCAAATAAGTTTAGAAAGCTTGTAACAAAGTGTCAAAAATAGATTTTCAAGAAAATGCAAAAGACTTTATATACAGATATCAACTAGAGAAGGTTTGAGTGGTTCCAAGAAATCTTGCAAAATAGAGAATGAACCAAACACGACTCTTAACTAGATGATGGGCGGTGACTAGGTCACCTATATTAGAGTATATTGACTTAGGAGCCAAGCAAGAATACTTGATCATAGGTCATACTCATCGTTAAGCTCAAAATGGGGTTACCATTTTTCGATTAAGCATTTTAATGTCTTCATATCACTTGAGTTGCTTTACTTCATGACTTGAAGTAAATCCTTTTCAAGGATATGAGTACATACCTTTGAGTGATGTTGATGATGTGGCTTGTAGGTGAACTTTTTGAGGATGCTTGAGGTTGATGAAGATCATCTTGAGTTGGGAGCAATCCTTCTCGTTTTAGTACACTTGTCACCTACATAGGTTAGTCAAGCAAGGAAGAACATGATATGACACGATTCCAGATGTGAAATGCAAATATGTGTCAAGGTTATAGTTTGTTGTCTTCTTCCTTCCATCATCAAGAGAGCTTGTGGATACTTGGTCATGACAAGATTGCTTATAATTGGAGTTGATGGCAATCTTGTGGAATGAAGTTCTTCCAAGTACCTACAAAGGGTTAGATGCAATACAAGGGAGCATAGAATTCCATGGTATAAGATAGCATTTTAAAAGTATCATGGAAATATCAAGAAAGCTCATGCCCTTGCAAGCAATCGAGTGAGTCTAGCTCAAGTTTGAAGCATCAATGATGTTCAACTCACTCCTCAAGTGACAAAATGTTTTCTCATCAAGTGGCTTAGTAAAGATATCGGCCAATTGCTTGTTAGTGCGAACATGCTTAAGATTAATATCTCCTTTGGCAACATGATCACGAATGAAATGATGTCTAACTTGAATGTGTTTAGTTCGAGAATGTTGCACAGGATTATGACCAATTTTAATAGCACTTTCATTGTCACAAAGTAATGGAACATTTTTAACATGAATTCCATAATCCTTAAGTGTTTGTGTCATCCATAGTAATTGTGCACAACACGATCTGGCAGCAATATACTCAGCTTCGGCAGTAGATAGAGATACCGAGTTTTGTTTCTTGGAAGACCAAGACACAAGAGATCTACCAAGAAATTGACAAGTACCCGAGGTGGATTTTCTATCAACCTTGTCACCGGCATAGTCCGAATCGGAATAGCCAACAAGGTTAAAAGAAGATCCCTTGGGATACCAAATGCCAAAGTTTGGTGTTTGTATCAAATATCTCACAATACGTTTCACGGCCAAAAGATGACACTCTTTAGGTGCAGCTTGATATCTAGCACACATGCAAACACTAAGCATAATATCGGGACGGGAGGCACATAGATATAGCAATGAACCAATCATAGATCGATAAACTTTTTGATCAACCGGTTCGTCCTCCTTGGTAAGATCAACATGTCCACTAGTAGGCATAGGAGTTTTCATACCTTTACACTCTTGCATGTTGAACTTCTTGATCAAGTCCTTAGTGTACTTGGTTTGAGATATGAAGGTTCCTTCTCTCGTTTGCTTGATTTGCAAATCAAGAAAGAATTTCAGCTCACACATCATGGACATCTCATACTTCTCGGACATCAACCTTCCAAATCTTTCACTAAATTGTGGGTTAGTAGATCCAAAGATAATATCATCCACATAGATTTGGCACACAAATAATTCACCATTAACTCTCTTAGTGAATAAAGTTGCGTCAATTTTACCAATTTCAAAACCCTTTTCAATGAGAAACTCCGTTAAGCATTTGTACTAAGTACGTGGGGCTTGCTTAAGACCATATAGAGCTTTACGAAGCTTGTAAACATGATTAGGTTTCTTAGGATTCACAAAACCAGGTGGTTGCTTAACATAGACTTCTTCTTCAATCTCACCATTTAAAAAGGCACTTTTAATGTCCATTTGATAAAGCGTGATATCATGGTGATTATCATAAGCAAGAAGAATGCGAATAGCTTCAAGTCTAGCGACGGGGGCATAGGTCTCACCGTAGTCCATACCTTCGACTTGCGTATATCCTTGGGCTATGAGACGTGCCTTGTTGCGTACGACTTGACCGTCTTCATCTTGCTTGTTCCGAAACACCCATTTGGTTCCGATGATGTTGTGCTCGTCCTCGGGCTTCTCCACGAGTGTCCACACTTTGTTCCTCTCGAAGTTGTGAAGCTCTTCATGCATTGCGTTCACCCAATCCGGGTCTTCAAGAGCTTGTTCTAGCTTCAAGGGTTCAATGCTAGAGATGAAAGAATAATGCTCATAAAAGTTAGCCAAGCGAGTTTTAGATCGAGTGATTCTCCCGGTTTGTATGTCACCAAAGATTTGGTTTAGAGGATGGTTCTTGGTCACTCTTGCTCGAACTCGGGGTAGCTTAGGCTTGTTGGATGGTGGAGCTTCTTCTTCATCATCATCTACTTCATCTTCATTGTTTTTGAAGGTGTCGTTTCCTTGAGGTGGTGGTGAAAGAGGTTGTGGTGGATCTTCATGATGTAGTTCCTCCTCTTCATCATCTTGTCGTGTACCACTTGTGGGTTCCTCCATGTCGTGTTGAGGTTCACCTTGACGCGAAGTTGGGGCTTCCACTTGAGTTGATGAAGTACTTTCCTTCACCTCCATGGGACGAATCTTGCCAATGGTCAAGTCTTGGATGGCTTCCGATGGATCCTTATCTCCTACATCATTTGGCAATTGTTCGACTTGCGAACCATTAGATTCATCAAACTTCACATCTACCGTCTCTTCAACTTTTCGAGTGAAGTTGTTGTAGACACGGTAAGTGTGAGAGTTCGATCCGTAACCAAGTAGGAATCCTTCATGAGATTTAGGAGCAAATTTAGTACGACGATGCTTATCGAGAATGTAGCACTTTGAGCCGAATACTCAAAAGTATCCAACTTGGGATTTGTTACCGGTGAGTAGCTCGTATGCCGTTTTACCGAGAAGCTTGTGCAAGTAGAGTCGGTTCGTGGCATGACATGCTGTTTCCACGGCTTCTGCCCAAAAGTGTCTTGGCGTCTTGTATTCGTCAAGCATCGTTCTTGCCATCTCAATGAGTGTCCAGTTCTTCCTCTCAACAACTCCATTTTGTTGAGGCATGTACGTAGCCGAGAACTCATGTGAAACACCTTCTTCGTCAAGTCTAGATACGGAAAGAAGATTGTAGCCAAGGGATTCAACAAGCATAACATTTTGAATAGAGCTATCATGGGATATGGCCACCTTACCAAGACCAAGTACCTTACCCTTGGAGTTGTGTCCAAACGTTACGTACCTTCGCGGTCCATGGTTTGGTGTGATCTCTTCAAACATTTCTCTATCTCCGGTCATATGATCGGTGCATCCGCTGTCGAGAATCCACTCTTTTCCTTCGGACATGTAATCCTTGAAGTTTGCCATGAGACTTAGATTCTTCATGATCTTCTCATACTCGATGTCGAACAGCTCATCTTCCTCATAGTAGCCATGTTCCTCATTGTCATCATCAAGTGGGAAATCCTCGTCACAAGGAACAAGAGATTCTTTAGTGTTGTGATCATGACAATGTTCAAGTTTATGAATGTGAAGAGCCTCTATAATGATGTTGTTGATAGTTATGACATCTCCTTTAGCACGCATGAGGTCTCTAAGCTCAAATAGATAGTCATCAAACTTGGGATCACTAGGCGTCATTTTGTGAAAGGCAATAGTTTTATGAAGAATTTCATCAAGATTTTTCAATGAATAACTTGGATTTCGTTTCTCCAAGTCATTCCACAAAGTATAAGCACATTCAAAATTCTTCATTTGATTAAGCAGATTTCTAGGCAATCCTCTAACGATGAGATTAACAGTTCTAAGATTGCATAACATGTCAATTTACTCTTCGTGTGTGGGATGTAAAGGATCAATGGGAGGTACATAGGGGTTCTTAACATACTTGCTCAATTGAAATTCATTAAATAGCTCAAGCATCAAAGTTTTCCATTGACTATAGTACTCTCCATCAAGAATAGACACTCTACAACTCAAACTCCCTATACTAGACACATCCATCTTCCTCCCCGGTGATTAAACTGAAGCAATGGAGACCAAAGCTCTGATACCACTTGCAGGATCACTAGAAGGGTGTCTAGAGGGGGGGTGAATAGACTACTAGCAGGAATTTAAAACCTAACCTTTTCCCAAGTTAATTGGTTGGCAGATTTTAACAATTATAGCAAGTCTAGCACACCCTACACATGCATGTCAACAAGTATGGCAGCGGAAAGTAAAGACATTTCACATGAAGTAAAGAGTTGAGATAGGAAGATCAAACGCATGAGGGACACGAAGATTTTTCCCGTGGTTCCGATAGGTGGTGCTATCGTACGTCCATGTTTATGGAGTCTTCAACCCACGGAGGGTAACGGTCGCGAGAGTCCACGGAGGGCTCCACCCATAAGGGTCCACGAAGTAGAAACCTTGACTATTCCATAACGGCTTCCGTCCACGAAGGACTAGCCTCACTATGGGTAGATCTTCACGAAGTAGGCGATCTCCTTGCCCGTACAAACTTCTTGGTTCAACTCCACAACACGAAGTAGGAGGCTCCCAAGCGACACCTAACCAATCTAGGAGGCACCACCCTCCAAAAGGTAATAGGCTCGGCAATGTCGATGAACTCCTTGCTCTTGTGCTTCAAGATGATAGACTCCTCAACACACAATCACTCTCTCACAGATTTGGCTATGGTGGAAGAGATTGATTTGGTGGAAAGCAACTTGGGGAGGCTAGAGATCAAGATTCATATGGATGGAGTGGAATAGCTTGATCTCAACACATGAGTAGGTGGCTCTCTCTCAGAAAATTGGATGGGGCAAGTATGGAATAGTTCTGAGTGCTTCTCTTTTGAGTGGGTGGTGGTGAAGGGGTATATATAGGCATCTCCAAAAATCCAAACGTTACACCTAAAGTGACCAACTTGGTGACACCGATGTGTGAATCTCGGTGGTACCGAGTTGCTCCAAAGGTAGCAACTTTTGAATCTTGGTGAGACCGATATATAAATCTCGGTGGTACCGATCAGGTGACCAACGGTCAGATTGCGCAATCTCGGTGACGCCGATTCTCACATCTCGGTGGTACCAATTCTTGACCATGGCTTACCAGAGAGTTGGTCCAGAAACTCGGTGGCGCCGATCCACAATTCTCGGTGGTACCGATTCCTGTGAATGGCTATCCAGAGAGTTGGTCCAGAAACTCGGTGAGAACGACTGGCAAATCTCGGTGGTACTGAAGAGTGAAAATAGCTAAACAGAGAGTTGGCAACTGAACTCGGTGGCACCGAATCAGAATCGGCTGCACCGATGTGCTAGGGTTTGGCTTAGGATCAGTCTAGGGTTTGAATCTCGGTGAGACCGAATAGGAATTGTTGGTCTTACCGATTTGAGTGGTAGGGTTCTAGACAGAGTATATGTGGAAGAGCTTGTGGGTGTTTTTGGTGACTATCACTTGTGCACGTGGAGCATCTTGTTCACCAACAGTACCTTACCCCCTTTTAATAGTATTGGCTTTCCTATGGACTCAAAGTGATTTCTCACAAAGTAAAATGTAGAGTCCTCTTGCTTGAAGCTTTGCCAATCCATTTCCTTGCTTCTAGGGGTATCTCCTCACAATCCTTTTTGCCAACCCATCTCTCTCTATGGACTTTCACCTGAAATACACTAGGTAGAAATATTAGTCCAAGAGACAATGTATGTTGTCATGAATTATCAAAACCACCAAGGGAGCATGTTGTGCTTTCAGTTAATGCTTTGTTCTGGTTCTCTATTACAAGGAGGCCTTAATATTCCTTAGTTTCGTTATGGACCCCGCTGCCACGGGAGGGTAGGACAAAAGATGTCATGCAAGTTCTTTTCCATAAGCACGCATGACTATTTACGGAATACATGCCTACATTACATTTATGAACTAGAGCTAGTTCTATGTCGCCCTAGGTTATTACTGTTATATGATGAATATCATCCAACGAGTTCACCGATCCAGTGCCTACGAGTTTTCCATATATTGTTCTTGCTAAGTTACTATTGCTGTTACTACTGTTCCAACTGCTACTACTGCTATGATACTACTGTGCTACTGATCAGTTTGCTGCAGATATTTAATCTCCAGGTGTGGTTGAATTGACAACTCAACTGCTAATACTCTCAAATATTCTTTGGCTCCCCTTGTGTCGAATCTATAAATTTGGGTTGAATACTCTACCCTCGAAAACTGTTGCGATCCCCTATACTTGTGGGTTATCAGCGCTTCATCCCGAAAGTCTTCTCTAATTTTTTTCTAGGGAAAATGGCCTAATATAACATAATACGGGCACCAGAGGGCCCCCGTGGGCTCCACAAGGGTGGATGGTGCGCCTAGGTGGGTAGGGTGCGCCGTGATACGTCTCCGACGTATCTATATCTTTTGATTGCTTCATGCTATTATATTATCAATCTAGGATAATTTATATGCAATTATATGCTATTTTATATCATTTTGGGGACTAATCTATTAACTCAGTGCTGAGTGCGAGTTTCTGTTTTTTTGCCTGTTTTTGGACTTTTTCGAAAATCAATATCAAACGGAGTACAAATTGGATAAAAATTTACAGGATTTATGTTTGGACCATTAGAGACCCACGAAGCTTCGGGAGGAGGCCAGAAGACGCACAAGGTGGCCACAAGCTACTAGGGCGCGCCCCCATGGCTTGTGGGCCCCTCGTGGCACCTCCTTACCTAATTCCACTTCTATATATTCCCAATTACCCCAAAACCAATAGAGAGGCACTCGAAACAATTTTTCCGCCACTGCAAGTCGCTGTTATTCTGCGATCCCATCTGGAGGCCTTTTCCTGTACTCTGCCGGAGGGGGGGTCGATCACGGAGGCCATCTTCATCAACCTTGTTGCCTCCATGACGATGTGTGAGTAGTTCACCATAGACCTACGGGTCCATAGCTAGTAGCTAGATGGCTTCTTCTCTCTCTTTGATCTTCAATACAAAGTTCTTCATGATTCTTGCATTGATCTATTTGATGTAATCTTCTTTTGCGGTGTGTTTGTTGGGATCCTATGAATTGCGGGTTTATAATCAGATTATTCATGAAAAGTAACCGAGTCTTCTCTGAATTCTATTATGTATGATTGTTATAGCTTTGTAAGTCTCTCTGATCTATCGCTTTGGTTTGGCCAACTAGATTGATTTATCTTCAGTGGGAGGTGTGCATTGTAGTGGGTTCAATCTTGCGATGCTCTATATCCCAGTGATAGAAGGGGACAAGACACGTATTGTATTGTTGCTACTAAGGGTAAAACGACGGGGTTTGAACATATCACTTGTGCTTAATTTGTATACATCACGTCCTCTTGCTTAAAGCATTACTATGTTTGTCGTGGACTTAATACCATACATGCATGCTGGATAGCGATCGATTGTTGGAGTAATAGTAGTGGATGCAGAATTGTTTTGGTCTACTTGTCACGGACGTGATGCCTATATACATGATCATTGCCATGAATACATAATCATAACTATGCGCTTTTCTATCAATTGCCCAACAGTAATTTGTCTACCCGCCGTATGCTACTTTCGAGAGAGAAGCCTTTATTGAACACTATGCCCCCCGGTCTACTTAATCATATTTGCTAAAAACATAAAAATATATTGCTGCAATTTATTAACTTTTATTTTATTTTGCTTTTATCTTTATCTATCTACTACAATGAGAAGTAATCCTTGCAAATAACGAGTTCAATGGGCTTGACAACACTCTTGCCCGCGTTGGGTGCAAGTGTTTGGTTTTGTGTGTGCACGTACCGCGGTTCTCACTGAGGGAAATACTTATCGCTACTATGTTGCTTCACCCTTCCTCTTCGGGGAAAAACCCAACGCAACTCACAAGTAGCAGAAAAGAATTTCTGGCGCCGTTGTTGGGGAGACGTCACCAACTTTGCTTGAAGGTCCCTTCACACAAACTATCAATCACTTTTTCTACTTTTTACTTGCCTAGTTATGTTACCTTTATCTTTGTCATATAAAAACAGGAAGGAAAAGCGATGATTTAAGATAAATGGATCCTCATCCGCTTGCTAATCTTATCAAACTTGTTGCATTGTAAACCAATAGCTAATAATGAAGAAGATATAAAAGTAAATGCTATTGGGATACACTTATTAAATGAAAAGCATGATTGCAATGATGTTAGTATGAATTCCATGAAAGTCAGTTGTGCTAAGGATCATGATTGGGGTGATGACATTTCTTTTGATCTTGAAAATTTATTAAAGCCACATAATGAATCTATTATTGATAATGAAATTTGCAATAGTATTGAAAGTGGTTTTGGAAGGGTGTCAACTTTAGGTAAAAATAATCCCACATATTCGGAGAGTGTTCAAACTTATGATTGTATTGATAAAAGTGGGTTTGGAGAGGTCACGACTTTAGTTGATGATAATCCCACTATCTTGGAAGATTGTAAGACTTTTGTGCACAAGGATCATGGAGAGAAAATTTTATATGATAGCTATATTGTTGAATTTGAAAATGATCCTACATGTAACTATTATGAGAGAGGCAAATATTATTATAGAAATTTTCATGTTACTCACTTACCTTTCTTGATGTTCAAATTGTTAATTCTTCATTCTTCCTATTTGCATATGCTAGATACTTCTTGTATTGGTAATTTGTTTGCTTATAAAATGCCTATGCATACAGAGTATGTTATACTTAAATGTGTTAATTACATGCTACATGATGCTCTCTTTGTGTTTTCATTATTATCTTTTATGTGAGCATCATTATTATCCTAAGCCTATCTTAATGGCTATAAAGAAAGAGCTTGTTGGGAGACAACCCAATACTTTCTGTTATTTTGAGTTTACACTTTTTTTCTACTGTTATGGTAGTGTTTTTGTGTTTAAATTAGTGGTTGTGCCAAGTAAAGCATTTGGGATGATTTTGAAGATAGTAGAATTAATGTTGTGCAAAAACAAAAACTTTTACGCCCAGTGCAAAATTTCTTTGATTTTACTGGAGCGTAGTTTTGATCTGAATTTTTTACATATAGTATTTCTATACAAATTGCCCATGGTGTACTAATGTTTCAAAAATTTCTGAGTTACAGAAGTATGGTTTTACTACAGATCACTACAGACTGTTTTGTTTTAGACATATTATGTTTTTGCTTGCGTAGTTTGCTTGTTTTGATGATGCTATGGATTGCATCGGGGGGTATAAGCCATGGAGAAGTTGGAATACAATACCTATTATGCAATAATAAAATATGAATCAATTCACAACAGTACCTAGAGTATTTTATATGTGTATTACACTAACGGATCTCATGAGGTTTTGTTGAGTTTTGTGTGCTGAAGTTTTCAAGTTTTGGGTGAGACAACGATGGAGGAAGGAATAAGGATCGGCAAGACCCTAAGCTTGGAGATGACCAAGGCACCCCAAGGTAATATTCAAGGAATACCCAAGCGTCTTACTTGGGATGCCCCGGAAGGCATCGCCTCTTTCGTCTCCAATCTATCGGTATGTCACTTGGAGCTATATTTTTATTCATCACATGATATGAGTTTTGCTTGGAGCGTCGTGTATTATAGTTTATTTCTCTTTTTAGTTTGCCACAACCATCATTTGCGGGAAACACTTTTAGAGAGATACACACTTTCATCATAATTTGTTAGAATGTTCTATGTGCTTCACTTATATCTTTTGAGCTAGGCAATTGCTCTAGTGCTTCACTTATATCTTGTTAGAGCATGGCGACGGTCGCATTTTATAGAAATAGTTGAACTATCAAGCTTCACTTAAATCTGTTTGATAGTATAAGGCAATAGGAATGGTAATTTGCACGTGTTATAAGACTAGTCCAAAAAGGATAGGTATTCAATGGGGGTGTAATAAAAACTTTCATGTAGCTCACTAAAGATGGAACTTGTGTTGATTATATAGATGTAGTAATATGAAAGGGAATAGTTTAATGATCATTGGTTAGTAGAAATATCGGTACTAAAATTTGTTATTCAATTCTCATCTAACTATTGTCCATGGCATGGTGATGAGGTGTGAACATTTTTATGTCTAAAGTGAAATCCTATTGCGTTGTTTGAATCGTGGACGCGTGATGGTTAACTCCTCCCAACCACCTCCCTAGGGGCACGCAATAGTGCTTTGCTTAGAGAGAGCTAATAAGTCTTCACTATAAGTATATGAGTTCTTTACGACTAATGTGAGTCCATGGATATACGCAGTCTCACCTTTCCGTAGCTAGCCTCTTCGGTACCGTGCATTGCCCTTTCTCACCTCGAGCTCTAGTGCAAATTTTGCCAGTGCATCCAAACGCCATGATATGATTCACTCTATCGCACATAAGCCACCTTATATCTTCCTCAAAACAGATGCCATACCTACCTATCATGGCATTTCCATAGTTATTCCGAGATATATTGCCATGCAACTTCCACCTTTCCGTCACATGACATGTGTGTTCATCATCATACTGCTTTGCATGATCATATAGAGCTGACAAAGTATTTGTGGCAAAGCCACCGTTCATCATTTATTACACGTTATGCTAGATCATTGCACATCCTGGTACATTGCTAGAGGCATTCATATAGAGTCATATTATTCTTCATTGCGTTGTAATTTTGATTTGTAAGTAAATAAAAGTGTGATGATAATCATTATTAGAGCATTGTCCCAGTGAGGAAAGGATGAGACTCCGGACAAAAAATAAAATGGGGGACACCAAATGAGTCCACCACAAAAAAAGAGAAAAAAGAAAGAAAATAAAAAGAGAAATAGAAAAAATGAGAGAAAAAGAGCGAAGGGACTTTGCTACTATCCTTTACCACACTTGTGCCTCAATGTGGCACCATGTTCTTTATATAGAGAGACTCCAGTTTTGTCACTTTCATATATTAGTGGAATTTTTCGTTATAGAACTTGGCTTGCATATTACAATGACGGGCTTCCTCAAATGCACGAGCTCTTCATGAGCAAGCAAGTTGGATGCACACCCACTTAGTTTCATTTGAGCTTTCGTACACTTATAGCTCTAGTGCATCCATTGCATGACAATCCCTACTCCTGGAATCGATATCGATCGATGGGCATATCCATAGCCCGTTGATTTGCCTAGTTGATGTGAGACTTTCCCACCTTTTGACTTCTTTGATATCTACCACCATACTCTATTCCACCCATATGCTATATCCATGGCTCACACTTTTGTATTGCATGCTGTTGAAAATGTTGAGGCGCATTAGAAGTACGATCCAATTGCCTGGTTTGATACCGGGGTGCTCATGATTTATACTTATGTGGGGAAGAAGGAGGCATGCCATGCTTAATATGATAAAATGAGTAGGGGATAACACTCTTTAATGATCATATATTTTGAAGCAGTAATGATTATGCTTCTTATCTTCATGGATATTATTATGTTAGTGTCAACTGATTCATCATTTCTCAATATTTATACCTAAAAGAGATTACATGTTGGGTAGCATGCCACATCTAAAAATTCTGTTTTTATCATTTACCTACTCGAGGACGAGCATGAATTAAGCTTGGGGATGCTGATATGTCTCCAACGTATCTATAATTTTTGATTATTTCATGCTATTATATTGTCAATCTAGGATACTTTATATGATCTTATATGTTATTTTATATCATTTTGGGGACTAACCTATTAACTTAGTGCCTAGTGCCACTTTCTGTTTTTTTGCCTGTTTTTGGACTTTTCAGAAAATCAATATCAAACGGAGTCCAAATTGGATAAAATTTACGGGAGTTATTTTTGGACCAGAAGAGTCCCAGGAAGCTTCGGGAGGAGGCCAGAAGACCCACGAGGTGGCCACAAGCTACGGGGGCGCGCCCCCATGGCTTGTGGGCCCCTCGTGGCACCTCCTAACCTAATTCCACTTCTATATATTCCCAATTACCCAAAAACCAATAGAGAAGCACTCGAAACAATTTTTCCGCCACCGCAAGTGTCTGTTATTTCGCGATCTCATCTAGAGGCCTTTTCCTGTACTCTGCCGGAGGGAGTTCGATCACGGAGGCCATCTTCATCAACCTTGTTGCCTCCATGACAATGTGTGAGTAGTTCACCATAGACCTACGAGTCCATAGATAGTAGCTAGATGGCTTCTTCTCTCTCTTTGATCTTCTATACAATGTTCTTCGCGATTCTCGCGTTGGTCTATCCGATGTAATCTTCTTTTGCGGTGTGTTTGTTGGGATCCGATGAATTGTGGGTTTATGATCAGATTATTCATAAAAATAATCGAGTCTTCTCTGAATTCTATTATGTATGATTGTTATAGCTTTGTAAGTCTCTCCGATCTAACGGTTTGGTTTGGCCAACTAGATTGATTTGTATTTAGTGGGAGGTGTGCATTGTAGTGGGTTCAATCTTGCAGTGCTCTATATCCCAGTGACAGAAGGGGACAAGACACGTATTGTATTGTTGCTACTAAGGGTAAAACAACGGGTTTTGAACATATTGCTTGTGCTTATACGTCACGTCAACTTGCTTAAAGCATTACTATGTTTGTCATGGACTTAATACCATAGATGCATGTTGGATAGTGGTTGATTGTTGGAGTAATAGTAGTAGATGAAGAATCGTTTCGGTCTACTTGTCACGGACGTGATGCCTATGTACATGATCATTGCCATGAATACATAATCGTAACTATGCGCTTTTCTATCAATTTTCCAACAGTAACTTGTCTACCCATCATATGCTACTTTCGAGAGAGAAGCCTCTCGTGAACACTATGGCCCCCGGGTCTACTTAATTATATTTGCTAAAAACATAAAAATACCTTGCTGCAATTTATTTACTTTTAATTTATTTTTTATCTTATCTTTATCTATCTACCACTATCAGAACTAATCCTTGCAAGTAACGAGTTCAAGGGGATTGACAATCCTCTTGCCCGCGTTGGGTGCAAGTGTTTGGTTTTGTCTGTGTAGGTACCGCTTGAAAGACGAGTTGTCGTGATTCTACTACATGTTCAATAACCATGGTTCTCACTGAGAGAACTACTTATCGTTACTATATTGCTTCACCCTTCCTCTTCGGGAAAAACCCAACACATCTCACAAGTAGCACGCCCCTGCCCTTGTGGGCCCACGATTGATCTTCCGCGGAGTTTCTTTCTTCCAGTATTTTTTATATATTCAAAAATAAATCTCCAGAAAATTTCAGGTCATTTTGAGATCCGGAGAATAGATATCTCTGTTGTAGCTTTTATGTCTAGAATTCCAGCTCCCGGGAATTTCCCTCTTGAAATAAATCTTGCAAAGTAAGAGAGCAAAGACATAAGAATTCATAGTGATAGAAAACATTGTAAATAACAGTAGGAAATCATGTTGGAAAATAGACGTATCAGGCTCCCCCTGCCCGACCCTCCTCTTGCAACGAAACTGCTTTCCAGGCATTCCATTAACCTGAGCTGCAAATCATATTTATCCACATGATTCACCTTTTCCGAAATACATTGACTTTAAGAATCTTGTGAATTGTCTTAATAATTTGTTTTAATATGTTATCGAAGAGTTTCATGATGATCTTGATTGTGCAATTGAGCCAGGAGATGGGCCTGAAGTCATTAGGGTTTTGAGAATCATTCATCTTGGGAATAAGAGTAATGTATGAACCATTGATGAACTGTAAGTCTAGATTTTCATGATAAAAATCCTGAATGAGCTCATAGAAATCTTTTGCAATGATACTCTAGCAAGCTTGCTAAAATCCCCATCAAAACCATCTGGCCCAGGAGCCTTGTCTGTGGGTAGATTCTTGATGACCTCATCAATTTCCTCCTTGGTGAAAGGAACAAATGTTGCAGAGGTATATCATTGTGCAATATACCATCGAGATGGAAAAAGCATGAAGTTTGACATATTGTGCCTAGTCTATCCTTATATGCTCTGCAAAGGATAGCTACATTGGCGTGATGATCCTGATGCTCATTCATTTTCTCATCTCTTAACACAGGGATTTAATTTTTTCTATACTTCATAGTAGCCTTGGCTTGGAAACATTTCAAGCTCCCATCTCCCATATTAACCCATCTTATAGTGCCTCTTTGTTTCCAATAGGTGTTTTTGATATGATAGCAAGTTACATGGTTCTTAAGAATAACCCATCCATTCCACACTTCAATACTAAGGGCTCTGTAGTCCCCCAAAGTATCATACAGCAGTAGAAGCTCATTAGAATTATGGATGTTTTGAGTCAAATTGGAAATCTTTTTAGACCAAAACTTCAGCCCCTTTATCAATCTTTTAAACATAGTAGTTATTATCTTGTATATGTTATCCTCTGGAACCTCTAGTTCCCAAATACTTTGGACTGTTTCTTTGAAATCCTTAGTTGATATAGTCTAATGTATAGTTTGGCCATCGACCTGCAAACTCAAATGTTTTTCACTATAATCCTTGGTAGGCTTGATGATGAACGATGGGCGATTGTCCATCGATGCTTGGATGGAGAGCCGAGCAGCGAGCATAGGTGGCACGCGGAGGGTGGGTAGAAACTACTGTAGCGAGTATGGCAATGACATAGGGGTGTTGAGCATCGTGTCTGCCTGACTCCCATAGCCATGGGCCCATGGAAAATTAGCAAATGTGTCATCCAAACCAACACATGACGCACGATCACGAGAGAGCCCCTAGTCCGCGCTCATGGATCCTATTCCCCGTGTCGCGTACGTCAAGGAATACCGATCATATGTGGGCACAACTATATATCTCTTATAGTGAGACGTAGCGCAACTTCGCTTCAAGCAGCCGCCGAAATGGCCGCTCAGCGGGGACCACTGACCTTAGCGTTTTTTCTCTTTCGTTTTATTTTTTCACATTTTTGTTTTTTACTTTTGCTATTTATAAATATTGTAAATATATCTATTATAAAAATCACTTCACATACAAAACTGAAAATTGTTAATCGCGCATTTTAAAATGTTGAACGTGTATAGAAAAATGTTTCAAATGTATACGAAAATTGTACATATGTGTATGAAACAAAATTAAACATCAAAACATATATACGAAATTTTTAGTAACATATTTATAAAATGTAAGATATATATATAAAATGTTCCTGGTGTATAAATAAAATGTACAATATGTATGAAAAAATAGTAGACATTAAATGATATGTATGAAATGTTAGTAATGTATTTAGAAAATGGTAAAAGTGTACAACAAAATGTTCTTGATGTATACAATAAATGTACAATGTGTATGTAAAAAACGTATAGATCAAAACATATATATGAAAAATGCTAATTATGTATTTTAAAAATATTAAACGTGTATTAGGAAATGTTCCCCATGTATACAAAAATGTATAATGTGTATGCAAACAAGTAGACATCAAAACATATAGAGTAAAATACACCACAAGTCCTACAACTATTCGAGGGGTGTCAAATTAGTCCTAAAACTATGAAAGTGCACATCTAGGTCCTAAAAGTTTGCTAAGTGTCACCCGTAGTTCTGTTCGCGTTTCATCATCTCTGACTTGCGCGGGTGACAGGTTGACCACTGCCATGTGGAAAAATTTTACACAAACACTCCAAGGTCTTGTCTTCTAATTTCACGACCATCCTCTTTGCACAAAACCTACACGAATCCTGTCGATCCATCAATCTGACTAGACGATTCATACCACTCCTTCGATTCCCTCGCATGATCCAGTTGCTGTCATCCCACATCTGTGTTGCTGCCGGCCTCATCACGTGGTTCCAGCGCATGGTGTAAGAGCTCATCACGTTCACGAAGTTCGAGCGCCAAGGTGGGATGTGGTCGTCAGGGTGGAGAGGAAGGCAAGTGAGATGATGTGTGGAAGGAGGAGGGCCACTAAATTAGGAAAGATCACCTTTTTTGTTTTTTTGCAAAATAGTTGCCACATAGAGTAGTCAAGCTACCAAATGTGCAAGTCAAAGCTGATGCAGCATGGATAGGATTGTGGGTGACACACTTGACAAAATTTTAGGACTCATAAATGCATTTTTCATAGAATTATGACTAATTTGTTACCCGTCGAATAGTTTGAGGACTTGTGGTGTATTTTACTCAAACATAGATATGCGAAAGTCTTAATCATGTATATAAAAATGTTAAATGTGCACGAACAAAATTCCTGATGTATAAAAAAATGTAAAATTGTTTATGCCAAAAGTCGACACAAAAATATATGCTTAAAAACATATTAATCATGCATTTAAAAATGGTAACATTTACATAATAATTTCTGATGTATACAAACAGTGTACACGTGTATGCAAAAATAGCAGACATACAAAAAAATATTTTTTCAATGTAATTATTTATTTGATATATATTAAATACATGTATAAGAAATGGTCCTGGTGTGTATAAAACTTGTAGATCTTGCATGAAAAAAAGATAACTTAAAAAGTATACGTTAAAAAAATGTTAATCATGTAATTGTAAAAATGTTCAACATTTATGCCAAAAATGTTCCATGCAACCAAATAAATGTTAAACGTGTATAAAAAAGGTGCATGTTCTATACAGAAAGAAAAAGGAGAATTTGGATGAAAACGAAAATATAATCAAAGAAAAATGAAGAATCAGATGAAAACCGAAAAGGAAACAATGAAAGCGAAAGAAGAAACAAAACCAGTGGAAAATGAAAACAATGTTGTGAGAACCATGAAAGAAACAAAGAAAAACAGTGAAAACAAAGAAACAATGAAAATTGTAGAAAATATAAGAAAATAAGAAAGGGAAAAACAAAGAAAGAACCAAAGCAAAGAAAAAAACAAAGACAGATAAAAAACAGCAAAAATCAAACGAAGAAAGATTATGAAAAAACAAAGAAAACCGAAGAAGAAACAAAGAAAGCAGAGGAAAAACTGTTTAAAAAAAACAAAGAAAAACACATCAAACACACAACCAACGCGCGAACGACCTCTGAAAATGGGCTAGCCAAGTACTGTACTAGCATACAAAAACCTTCAGGCGAGACGGTAGGTACTCTCACTATAAATGAGATATGGTTTTCACGATGAAACGCACACCTATAGTGCCCCGCTACTTACTATTGAGCCGGCCCTGAAAATATATATATATTTGTAAACTAGTTTTTTGGCGTTTTTATTTGTTTTTTCTTATTTTTTTGTGTTTTTCTTTTGTTTTCCTATTTTCTAGTTTAGTTTATTTTCCTTTTTAGTTTCACGACCATTTTTCAAACCGCGAACATTTTTCAATTCACACTTTTTTAAAATCATGGAACATTTTAAATTCATTAGCATTTTTCGAAATTCAGGATCAATATGAAAATTCTTGAATATTTTTTGAAATTACGAACATTTTTAAAATACGGAATGAATTTTCAATTTTTTTGTGTTTTTTGAATCAAGCAACTTTTTTGAAATACACGAACATTTATTTCTAATTTGTAAACATTTTCCACATTTTTGAATAATTTTCGAAATCCTATAACACTTTTTTAAAATTCCAGAACATGCTGTTGTACGAGCTTGTATACAATATTTTTGTAAATTGTGACTGCTTGTTGTCTATATTCTTTTATTACTGGCCTCTCACTTTTTAAACATGTGGATATGTATCAAGTTCAAGTTTTGTTTTAGGGCATTCAATGTCTAGGATTGTGGAGCTGATACGTGCATTTTGCATTACAATTTTAGAGGATATATATTCTACCTTTATACCATTCTAATCATCTTTGCATAAATTTAATTGTGGTTTATCTTAAGATGTGGAGAATTGACCTTCATGAAAAAAGTGTGATACAAGAGCTCCAATAAATAAAACAAAAATGGTTCACGAAGTTTGGGACCAAAAGAGGTTAGGTGGGAGAGGGAGACTGCTAGGTGGGCCCTCGGGTGCCTACGCCTACCATGTCAGGGCCCGTACAGGGGGTGCCTAGAGCCCACGTGTTTCCCTGGTGACCCCCAAGCCATTTAGGGTCCTGCCGGAGGTGATTTGTCCATATTCATTTTTCGTTGATTTTTACGATGTGTCTATGAGGCGGAAACGAAGTTCTTCCTCCGGAGGGCTATTTTTGGTCTGATATGCTCCTTCGATGGGGGAAGTTCGAAGCAACTGCCATCACCAACTCCGGTGCATCAATGGGGACTTCTTCATCCAAGTCATCTTCGCCCTGTCCATCATCATCATCGTTACCCTCATTCGCATTTCATCAAATTTTGTACAATCGATTGTGGTTTAATTACCATTACCAATTGTCGGTGTTAATTGTTGTATTGATAGGTGATGCTTAGTTTTTTATTGGTGAAATGTCATTACTTTTATATTAATACAAATATCACCATATTATGGATTGTGAGTAGTTCCCTTGTATTCTTGAGGATATGGGAGAAGGCTAGTTGTCAAGTGTCATATATATTTGCAGTAAAGATTGTTGATTAATCATGTTGTACTGTAACTCTCTAGGTTGTTATGTGAATGTCGATTGCATGTCACTTCATCTTTAAAGGCCTAAAGGGGAGCATTATGTCATAATAAGTTTATAATGGGAGGTACAAGTAACACATATCACCGTCCCTTGAGTTTATGAGTTGTGATATGAGGGGTAAATAGGGACGAGAGAAAGTTTTGGCATGGCTGGGTATTTACCTTAAGAAATCTTAGTACTTGTGTTACTTACCAAGAGAATAGTCACAAGTATTTGTTAGTTAATGGTTTTGCAACACATTATATTCGGCTCTATCCCTACAACAATAATTATGCAAAAATAATCAATTCAACTTATATATGAAATTGACAACTAAGTCGTTATCAGGCCGGCGTCAACAATCACTACTGCAGGAAGGTCCTAAGAGAACACATGTATCAGAGACCCTTCAACGAAACTGTTTGCGATGTATATCAAAGCATGTGCGATGTAACATAAAAAAAGCGTATGTAATGTCGTAATATCACACACATTTCAAAAACATAATTGTGTTTGCAAATGTGTGATGTTGTCTATTATTGCACACTGTTTTAAAAAAATTAAGTGTGTGTGATGCTTTGCACACGGTTTTTACAAATGATGTGTGTGTGATGTAGTCTATCATTGCACATACTTATTACAATGCAACCGTGTGAGATGCCATGCACACATTTTTTGCAAATAGTGTGTGTGTGATGTAGCATATCATTGCATACGGTGTTAAAAATACAACTGTGTGTGGTGTCTTGCACACGTTTTTTACATATATTATGTGTGCGATGTAGTTTGTCATTTCGCACACTTTCATAAAAGGAACCATGTGTGATGCATGGAATTATTATTTCCCACAAGAATAACGGTTTTCGAGATATGTTTGAAGGCGAACTGACATTTTCCTTCGTTGTTTGTATTTGATTTTTTTTCTACACTTAACATGCACCATAGAATCCTCCATGTTAAAATTTGATGTTTTTCAGAGCTCATTTGCTATATTTAAGTAATTAACTGCATTTCTAGTCATTTAATGGATATAATTCAGATTTGAAATATGAGTGAATGAAATAGTACACAAAAATGATTTGAAAAATCTTATTTTGGGTATTGAGTATATTTGTATGCCTCATACCAGAAATGAATATAAATTTATAAGATATATGTGGCAAGAATCAACAACAAAATGATTTAATGGATATAGTTCAAATTTGAAATATGAGTGAATGAAATAGTACAGAAAAATGATTTGGAAAATCATATTTTGGGTATTGAGTATATTTGTATGCCTCATACCAGAAATGAATATAAATTTATAAGATATATGTGGCAAGAATCAACAACGAGCATGGAGTTTATTGGTATTTAAATCATACAAATTGTAAATGAAGTCTGAAAAATATGCAACTTGGCATAGTGTCACGATATGACCTTAGTATGATGTGGCAACGTCCAAGGAGCGATCATGATTTCGAGTGAATGCACCAAGTTGGTGGGGAATTATTGTTTTCCTTCGTCATTTGACCTTGATTTTTTTTCTACAATTAAGATACACCATAGAATCCTCATATTAAAATTTGGCACTTTTCAGATCTCGTTTGCTTTATTTGAGTCATTAAGTACATTTCTAGTCATTTAACAAATACATTCAAATTGGAACTACAAGTACAAAAACAATATACAAAAATGATTTGAAAAATCATATTTTGGGCATTGAATATATGTGTATGCACTACTACAGGAAGGTCCAAAGACGACACATCAATCTGAGACCCTTCGACCAAACTGTGTGCGATGCATGAATCGCAAACGATATAGTTCTATCTCCTTCACCAATAACGCGAACCGTGTGCGATGGCGGGTCTATCAAGTACGGTTCAGAAAAAGGTGCATGTGCGATACGTGGCAAACAGTTGATCCAAACGAATTGTTTGCGATGAGCCAACGTAAAGCAAACGGTTAACAAAATGCAGATGTGTGCGATGTACGGCATACAGGTCACTCGGATGAACTGCTTGCGATCAGCTAAAACAACAGAAACGATTCCGCAGATAAAGGTGTGTGCGATAGACGGCGCACAAGTCACTCGGATGAACCGTTTCTGATCAGCCCAAACAACAGAAACGGTTATCCGGATCAAGGTGTGTGCGATAGACGACATACATGTCACTCAGATGAACTGTTTGTGATCATCCCTCAAAACAGAAACGTTTAGCTCGGATGAACTGTCTGCGATGAACGAAAAAGAACACAAACGATTCATATCAACAAGATGTGTGTGATACCCGGTAAACATGTGAGTAATAAGAATAGTGGTGTAACCGATAATAACATAGACGGTTCCTTCTATTAGGGTGTGTGTGTTGTGGGCAAACGATTCCTGGTAAAGAATTGTCAGCAATTGATGAAATCATCACCGACGGGTTTGGTAGTTTAATCCGTATGCGATGTGATTTTCTCAGTCTGCACACACATCTATGCTCTTTGTATAGAACAACATGCTTGCATAACCAAATTAAAGATCCAAGTACATAAGTGACTACACACATAACATTGACACACCTCAATAAACTATTAAACACATAACATCATGATTTCATAACCTAATTAAGCATCCAAATACACAAGTGACTACACACATAACATTGGCACACCTCAATAAACTATTACATGCATAATAAACTATGAGCAACGATCATCAACTCATCTACTTCTTGTGACACTTGTTGCTACCGCTCTGCTTGTGGCTCAAGCCCACATCGTCTTTAGGTAGGAGACACTTCTTTATGTCAACTATCCGCCTGAATATCTCGTAGCATGTGTATGCGTCCTTGGCCGCGGACTGGAGGTGATCTTCATCCAGTCTGCTCACCCAGGCCCTGTGCCATTGGAGCTTGTTCTTCTTTGACTTAGCCCTCATGTTTTTGTAGTAGGATTCGATGATTGCCACGACGAGGTCAACCAGGGAGTCCTTGTCCTTCGTGCTGCCCCAGACCCTATAGTGGCCATGGATGTCGACAAGCTTCCGGCAGGCCAAGCCCGAAGTCTCGAGCACCTTTAGATCGTTGATGGTGTCCACCGTAGCAAACCTGTAGTCGAAGTTGTTGACGAACCTGGCGAAACGATTGCAAGACCTTGTAGCCAGGTAGTAGTGGTAGACGAGGACGTGATGGCCCACACAGAACTGGGCGACGACAACCTTCTGATCATGCCCGACACGACCACCGGTGTACGCAAGGGCGAATCCGACCACTTTGTACTTGCCATCCTGAGCAAGCAAATCCTCCATAGTGTTGATGGAGTCCTCCACCACGACCGGGTCGTTCGTGTACACCATCATGAGGTCCGTGTTCTTGATGCGGGTGTCCACATGATACACGCCGAACTCCATTGGAGCGCCGCTGGACATCCTCTCTATATGTATCGTCGTGGGTGTGCTTATTGGGTTGTGGGGCGATATCGAAAGGTTGAAGAGACTATGGTTAATGGCCACAGGTATAAATGGGGGACAGAGGTCCTGGAAAACAGTCACATCTGGATGGCAGTTTTTGCAGCACATGATTCCATCGTGGCACACATAATTGCATTGTGGTGACGCGCGCGGCGCAACCGCATGCATATGGTGCCCCGAACGTGCTCGTGGGTCGGCCCCAACCGCTGGCAGAGCATCTACGGAGGGGCGCGAGAGCAGAGCACAAGGAGGGGCGCGATAGCAGAGCACATAGAGGGGCGCAAGGGTAGAGCGAACGGAGGGACGCGAGACTAGAGCGCCCGGAGGAACTCAAGGTCGAACCCGACCACTTTGTACTTGTCCGTGTCAAGCAACAGCTCCATAACGTGGATGGAGTTCTCCACCCAGATCGGATGGTTGGTGTACACCATCGAGAGCTCCGTGAACCTTCTGTGTGTGTCCACTACGGCATGCATGGTGAACTGGCGCTCGTCGTCGGCATGCCGCTGGGAGCGCCATTGGAGCCTTGCAGGATACCCTCTCTATATTTTTGGTCAAGGTTGTGCTTCTTAACGTCCAGATATTAATCGTCCATTGCATATTAAGGAAGAAATAGTACTACCAATATATGATTCTCATACTATTACATTTGAATGATTGTATCACAAATGACAGAAATACTACAAAGGTTCAAATTCCAGCATTGCAAGTCTAAAATTCAAAGCTTACAAGGTTCAAACTGATATTAGAAATGAAATTCAGCTTATGTAGAAACTTTGTCATGCAACTCTAGACGACCCGCGCTGATTAGCGGAACATGAACATGTGAGAGGCTCAAGTTGATATTACAACTAGTTTCGCAACTTCAATATTTCTGCAAAGGGATCCACCACTGACATATTGTTGGGGAATGTTGCATGGGAAACAAAAAATCTCCTATGATCACCCAAGATCTATCTATGGAGATGCATAGCTACGAGAGGGAGAGTATGTTTGCATACCCTTGTAGACCGTTAAGTGGAAGCATTTACAACGCGGTTGATGTAGTCGTACTTGTTCACGATCCCATCGCGATCCGTCCCGATTTAGCACCGAACGGACGACACCTTCTCGTTCAGCACACTTGCAACTCGATGACGTCTATGACTCCTTGATCCACAGAGGGAGGGTGGAGTAGTAGATGGGATCTTCGACAGCATGACGGCGTGGTGGAGGTGGTGGTGGAGCTATCTCAGCAGGGCTTTGCCAAGCACTACTAAAACGTGGACGAAGGAAGAAACATGAGAGAGAGAGGGCTTCCGTCGGGGCGTGGGAAGAGGTGCGTGGCAGCCCTCCCACCCCTCCTCTATTTATAGGGGAAAGGGGGACGCCGGCCCTCAACCCCTCCTCCAAGGAGGGGCAGCAGCCTAGTGGTGGTTTGTCACCCAAGGCAAGGGTTGCGCCCCCCTCTAGGGTTTCCCCAACCCTAGGCGCCTTGGACCTTGGGAGGAGGGGGCGCCCAGCCCAACAGGGGCTGGTACACCTCCCCTCTCAGCCCATGAGACCTCCGGGGCTGGTGGGACTCTCCCGATGGACCCCCGGTGACCCCTCGGCACTCCCGGTACCCTACCGGTAAAACCCGGAACCTTTACGGAACCTGAATATCACCCATATATAATTCTTTACCATCGGACCATTCCGGAGCTCCTCGTCATGTCCGGGATCTCATCCGGGACTCCGAACAACATTTGGTCACCAACGTATATATCGCGATACTACTCTATCGTAACCGAACGTTAAGCGTGCGGATCCTATGGGTTCGAGAATCATGCAGATATGACTGAGACACCTCTCCGGTCAATAACCAATAGAGGGACCTGGATGCCCATATTGGTTCCCACATATTCCGTGAAGATCATTATCGGTCGAACCAAGATGTCAAGGATTCAGTCAATCCCGTTTGCAGTTCCCTTTATCTATCGGTATTTTACTTGCCCGTGATTCGATTGTTGGTATCTCATACCTAGTTCAATCTCATTACTGGCATGTCTCTTTACTCGTTCCATAATACAACATCCTGTGACTAACTCCTTAGTCACATTTCTTGCAAGCTTCTTGTGATTTTGTATTACGGAGAGGGCCCAGAGACTCCTCTCCGTCATACAGAGTGACAAATCCCTATCTCGATTCACGCCAACCCAACAGAAACCGTCGGAGATACCTGCAGAGCACCTTTACAATCACTTAGTTACGAACTGACGTTTGGTAAACACAAGGAATTCCTCCGATGTCAGGGAGTTGCATGATCTCATGGTCTTAGGAATAGATACTTGACATAAAGAAAGTAGTAGCAATAAACTAAGTGATACGATCAAATGTTATGCTTACGGTTGGGTCTTGTCCATCACATCATTCTCCTAATGATGTGACGTCGTTATCAAATGACAACTCATGTCTATGGTTAGGAAACCTTAACCATCTTTGATCAACGAGCTAGTCTAGTAGAGGCTCACTAGGGACATGGTGTTGTTTATGTATCCACACATGTATCTGAGTTTCCGGTCAATACAATTCTAGCATGGATAATAAAATATTACCATAAACAAGGAAATATGATAATAACCACGGTATTATTGCCTCTAGGGCATATGTCCAATAGTCTCCCACTTGCACTAGAGCCAATGATCTAGTTTACATTTTAATGATTCTAACACTCGTAGAGTTCTAGTGCTGATCATGTTTTGACCGTGAGAGAGGTTTAGTCAACGGGTCTACAACATTCAAATCTGTATGTACTTTGCAAATGTCTATGTCCTCCTCCTTGATGTAATCGCGAATGGAATTGAAACGACGCTTTATATGCTTGGCCTTCTTGTGAAACCTAGGCTCCTTGGCAATGGCAATGGCACCATTGTTGTCACAAAAGAGAGTCATCGGATCCAGTGTGCTAGGCATAACTCCTAGATCCGTCATGAACTTCTTCATCCAGACTCCTTCCTGCGCTGCTTCCGAAGCAGCTATATATTACGCCTCACACGTAGATGCTACTACCACGCTTTGCTTGGAACTACACAAGCTGATTGCTCCACCATTGAGAATAAATACGTATCCGGTTTGAGACTTAGAGTCATCCGGATCGGTGTCAAAGGTAGCATTGACGTAACCCTTTCCGACGAGCTCTTGATCACCTCCATAAATGAGAAACATCTCCTTAGTCATCTTCAGGTACTTAAGGATATTTTTTACCGCTGTTCAGTGTACCACTCCTGGATCACTTTGAAACCTTCCAGCCTTACTTATGGCAAGGCTCACATCCGGTTTTGTGCACAACATTGCATACATGATAGAGCCTATGGTCGAGGCATAGGGGACAACTCTCATCTTTTCTCTATCTTCTGCAGTTGTTGTGCATTGAGTCTTACTCAACTTCACATCTTATAAGATAGGCAAGAACGATTTCTTAGACTGATCCATTTTGAACTTCTTCAAAACCTTATCAAGGTATGTACTCTGTGAAAGTCCTATTAAGAGTCTAGATCTATCTCTATAGATTTTGATGCCTAATATGTAAGCAGCTTCTCAGAGGTCTTTCATTGAAAAACTCTTTTTCAAATATATATTCACACTTTCCAAAAGTTCTATATTGTTTCCAATCAATAATATGTCATCCACATATAATATTAGAAATGCTATAGAGCTCCCACTCACTTTCTTGTAAATACAAGCTTCTCCATAAACTTGTATGAACCCAAACACTTTGATCACCTCATCAAAGCGAAGATTCCAACTCCGAGATGCTTGCACCAGTCCATAAATGGATCCCTAGAGCTTGCATACTTTGTCAGCATTTTTAGGATCGACAAAACCTTTCGGTTGCATCATATACAACTCTTCCTTAAGGAAACCATTAAGGAAAACTGTTTTGACATCCATCTGCTAGATTTCATAATAAAAAATGCAGCTATTGCTAACATAATCCTGACGGACTTAAGCATTGATACGGGTGAATAAGTCTCATTGTAGTCAACTCCTTGAACTTGCAAAAACCCTTTTGCGACAAGTCATGCATTATAGACAGTGACATTACCATCGGTGTCCGTCTTTTTCTTAAAGATCCATTTGTTCTGAATGGCCTTACGATCATCAGGTAAGTCCTCCAAAGTCCATACTTGGTTTTCATACATGGATCCTATCTCGGATTTCATGGCCTCCAGCCATTTGTCAGAATCCGGGTCCACCATCGCCTCTTCATAGCTCGTAGGTTCATCGTTGTCTAAAAACATGACCTCCAAGACAAGATTACCATACCACTCAGGGGCAGTACGTGTCCTTGTCGACCTACGAGGTTCGATAGTGACTTGATCTGAAGCTTCATGATCATCATCATTAGCTTCCTCTTAAATTAGTGTAGGTGTCTGATACGTCTCCAACGTATCTATAATTTTTGCTTGTTCCATGCTCTTATATTATCATTCTTGGATGTTTTACAATCATTTTATAGCAACTTTCTATCATTTTTTGGGACTAACCTATTGACATAGTGCCAAGTGCCAGTTGCTGTTTTTTGCTTGTTCTTTACTTCGCAGAATATCAGTACCAAACGGAGTCCAATCGCGACGAAACATTTTGGAGATTTTTGTGGACCAGAAGAAGGCGAGTGGGCCAAAGAAGTAACCAGGAGGGAGCCCAAGCTGCCCACAAGACACCAGGGCGCGCCAGGAGCCCCGGGCGCGCCCTGGTGGGTTGTGGCTGCCTCGGGAACCTTCTCCACCGCCTCTGAGCTCTATAAATACCAAAATATTCTAGAAACCCTTGAGGATTCGATGAAAAATACATCCAGCCGCCGCAAGTTCTAGAACCTCGAGATCTAATCTAACACCATCACGGAGGGGTTCATCATCCTCATTGGTGCCTCTCCGATGATGCGTGAGTAGTCAACCATAGACCTACAGGTCCGTAGGCAGTAGCTAGATGGCTTCCTCTCTCTCTTTTTGATTCTCAATACAATGGTCTCTTGGAGATCTATTTGATGTAATGACTTTTTGCGGTGTGTTTGTTAGGATTCGATGAATTTTGAGTTCATGATCAGTTTCTATCCATGAATATTATTTGAGTCTTCTTTGATCTCTTATACGCATGATTACTTATAGCCTCGTATTTCTTCTTCGAATCTTTGGTTTAGTTAAGCCAACTAGATCGATTTTTATTGCCATGGGAAGAGGTTCTTTGTGATGGGTTCGATCTTGCGGTGTCCTCTCCCAGTGACAGAAGGGGCAGCGAGGCACACATGTATCATTGCTATTAAGGATAACAAGATGGGGTCTATTCCTACATGAATAGATCTTGTCTACATCATGTCACTGTTCTTATTGCATTACTTCGTTTTCCATGAACTTAATACACTAGATGCATGCTGGATAGCGGTCGATGTGTGGAGTAATAGTAGTAGATGCAGAATCGTTTCGGTCTACTAATCTTGGACGTGATGCCTATATAATGATCATCGTCTTGGATATCGTCATGATTATTTGATCTTCTATCAACTGCCCAACCGTAATTTGTTCACCCATCGTGTGCTATACTCATGAGAGAAGCCACTAGTGAAACCTATGACCCCCGGGTCTACTTTTCCCACATATTGCTTTCCGATCTATCTTTTTGCCGCTTTTGCTTTCAGATCTATTATTCCAAAAACCCAAAAATACCTTGCTGCACTTTTTATTTGCCTCTTTTATTTTGTGTTCTTGCGAGATCTATCTATCCAATCTATCACTACTTAATCTATGTTTTTACCGTGGAGAGATTGACAACCTCTCTTTCGCGTAGATCGGAAAGCAATATGTTGGAAAAGTAGACCCGGGGGCCGTAGGTTTCACTAGTGGCTTCTCTCATGAGTATAGCGCACGGTGGGTGAACAAATTACTGTTGGGCAATTGATAGAAGATCAAACAATCATGACGATATCCAAGGCGATGATCATTATATAGGCATCATGTCCAAGATAAGTAGACCGATTCCTACCTCCATCAACCACTATTACCCCACACATCGACCGCTATCCAGCATGCATCTAGTGTATTAAGTTCATGGAAAAACGGAGTAATGCAATAAGAACGATGACATGATGTAGACAAGATCTATTCATGTAGGAATAAACCCCATCTTGTTATCCTTAATGGCAACGATACATGCGTGCCTTGCTACCCCTTCTGTCACTGGGAAAGGACACCGCACGATCGAACCCATCACAAAGCACCTCTTCCCATGGCAAGAAAAATCGATCTAGTCGGCCTAACTAAACCAAAGATTCAAAGAAGAAATACGAGGCTATAAGTAATCATGCATATAAGAGATCAAAGAAGACTCAAATAATATTCAGGGATAGAAACTGATCATGAACTCAAAATTCATCGGATTCCAACAAACACACCGCAAAAGTTTACATCAAATAGATCTCCAAGAGACCATTGTATTGAGAATCAAAAGAGAGAGAGAGAGGAAGCCATCTAGCTACTGCCTACGGACCCGTAGGTCTATGGTGGACTACTCACACATCATTGGAGAGGCACCTATGAAGAAGATGAACCCCTCCGAGATGGTGTTAGATTGGATCTCGAGGTTTTGGAACTTGCGGCGGCTGGATGTGTTTCTCGTCGACTGCCCTAGGGTCTTCTGAATATTTCGGAATTTATAGGCGTCAGAGGCGGTGGAGGGGGGCCCCGTGGAGGGCACAACCCACCAGGGCGTGCCGGGGGCCCCCTGGCGCGCCCATGTGGGTTGTGGCCTCCACAGCCCACTCTCTGGCACTTCTTTGGCCCACTGGGTGTCTTCTGGTCCAGAAAAAATCTCCAAAAAGTTTCCTCGCGATTGGACTCCGTTTGGTACTGATATTCTGCGAAGTAAAAAACAAGCAAAAATAGCAACTGGCACTTTGGCACGATGTCAATAGGTTAGTCCCAAAAAATGATATAAAGTTGTTATAAAATGATTGTAAAACATCCAAGAATGATAATATAACAGCATGGAACAAGCAAAAATTATAGATACGTTGGAGACGTATCAGCATCCCCAAGCTTAATTCCTACTCGTCCTCGAGTAGGTAAATGATAAAAACAGAATTTTTGATGTGGAATGCTGCCTAACATGTTCATCTCATATTCTTTTCGTTTGTATAGCATTGACATTTGGACTTGTAGATGATTCAAAGCAATAGTCTAGTTTTAACATAATGACTTGAATACTCAAGCATGCCAACAAGCAACCATGTCTTTCAAAATATCAACACTAAAGAAACTTATCCCTAGCCCATCATGCTCAATCATTGATCCATTCATGAAACACACTCAAATATTAGCTACACCCAATGCTCAAGTACGATCATAGTGCCCCCTAGTTGGTGCTTTATAAGAGAAGATGGAGACTCAAAGTAAAAATAAAAATTGCATAAAGTAAGTAGATAGGCCCTTCGCAGAGGGAAGTAGGGATTTGTAGAGGTGCCAGAGCTCAAAGTTTAAATTGAGAGAGAAAAATATTTTGGGTGGCATGCCTTTCCTGTCAACGAAAACGAAAAAGTAGTTCACAATACTTTCCATGCTAGATACATCATAGGCGGTTCCCAAAGAGAAAATAAAGTTTATTCCTTTTTCCACCATTCTTTCACATTCCATGGCGGGCCGTATCCACGGTTGCCTTCCATACCAACACTTTCCAAGGAATTTATTATTTGACAACATAAAGTAAATATTTTTTATTTTTCTTTTTCATTTCGGGAATGGGCATCCCTATTACCGCCGCACTCTCGTGCAATGACAAGTGAATAAACACTCATCTTGAGAATAACACATCTAGCATGGAAAAATATTGGACACTCCCCACCGTTTCATGAGCGGACGAGCACACAAAAGAGAAGTTTATTTTGAAAATTTAGAGATGGCACATACAAATTTGCTTGGAACGGCATGGAAATACCGCATATAGGTAGGTATGGTGGACTCATAAGGCAAAACTTGGTTTAAGGATTTTGTATGCACAAGTAGTATTTCTACTTAGTACAAATGGAGGCTAGCAAATAGATTGAGAAGCAACCAAACCAAGAAACGAAAATTCACATAAGCGAGCATTGAGCATAACTAACACCGAATAATGCACCATAAGTAGGATGTAACTTCATTGCATAACTATTGACTTTCGTTCATGGATAGGGAATCACAAACCTTAACACCAATATTCCTACTAAAGCATAATTACTCACTAACATGACTCACATATTACTATCATCATGTCTCAAAACTATTACAAGGAATCAAGTTTAATTTGTCCAATAATCTTCATGAAAGTTTTTATTATATCCTCCTTGGATATCTATCACTTTGGGACTATTATATCCTCCTTGGATATCTATCTATGGATATCATGTCTCAAAACTATTACAAGGAAACAAATTTAAGTGAAGCACATGAGCATAAAGATTTCATCTCTCAAAATAGTATAAGTGAAGCATGAGAGGATTTCTTCAAAATTTAATAACTCTCAAATTAATCTAAGTAAAGCATGAGAGTATTTATACAAAAATTTATCAAAAAGATATAAGTGAAGCACTAGAAAAATACAGCAGGTATATGCCACTCGGGGGCATCCCCAAGCTTAGTTGCTTGTTTCTATTTGGATATATCTTGGGGGTGCTGTAGCATCCCCAAGCTTAGGCTCTTTTCACTCCTTATTCCTTCATCCATCGTGATATCACCAAAAACTTGAAAACTTCAATCACACAAAACTCAACAAAATCTTCGTGAGATCCGTTAGTATAATAAAGCAAATCACTACTTTAGGTGCTGTTGCAAACCCATTAATATTTTATTATTGCATTATACCTGCTGTATTTTAACTTTACCATGGCTCATACCCTTCAATATAACCCATAGATTCATCAAAACAAGCACACAATGCAACGAAAACAGAATCTGTCTTAAACAGAACAGTCTGTAGTAATCTGTACTCTAACCATACTTATGTAACTCTCAAAATTCTGAAAAATAAGTACAACGTAAATAATGTGTAAAGAAATACTGTGTTAAAATTTCATCTCAAGATCACGTTCCAGTAAAAAATGAAAATTCAAACACTGGACGCAAAGTTTATGTTTCAGATTCAGCATCGCTTCTACTCATCTTATGAATCATCCTAAAGGATTTACTTGGAACAAACACTAAATAAACCATAAAAACACAATCATAACAGAGGCATAATTGTGTCAACACTCAAAAACACAAAGGAAAAATCAAAAAATTATTTATTCATTGGGTTGCCTCCCAACAAGCGCTATCGTTTTACGCCCCTAGCTAGGCATAACGCATAGATTCAAGTATTGTCATCTTTAGTTTTGGATCCATAGGATGCCCTCATGATTGATTCATATGGTGGATTAATTCTTGTTCTAGGGAAGTGTTCCATACCCTTTCTTAGTGGAAACTAGAAACGAATATTGCCTTCTTTCATATCAATCACGGCACCTATAGTACGTAAAAATGGTCTACCAAGTATAATGGGACAAGACGGATTGCAATCAATATCGAGCACAATAAAATCTATGGGCACATAGTTCCTATTTGCAAGAATAATAACATCATTAATTATTCCCAAAGGTTTTTTTATAGTAGAATCCGCCAAGTGCAAGTTAAGGGAACATTCTTCAATATTGGTAAGACCAAGCACATCACATAAAGATTTCAGAATCGTGAAAACACTAGCACCCAAATCACATAAAGCAAAGCACTCATAATTTTTAATCTTGACCTTAATGGTTGGTTCCTGCTCATCATGTAATTTTCTAGGAATAGAAATCTCCAACTCCAACTTTTCTTCAAAAGATTTCATCATGGCATCAACGATATGTTTAGTAAATGCTTTATTTTGCTCATAAGCATGGGGTGAATTCAACATGGATTGCAGCAAACAAATACATTCAATCAAAGAGCAACTATCATAATTAAAGTCTTTGCAATCCAAAATAGTGGGCACATCACTAGTTAAAGTTTTGACCTCTTCAAACCCACTTTTATCAAATTTTTCATCAAGATTTTCACCCTCCAAATTTCTGGGACTCCTTCTAGCTAAAGTTGACTCTACTTCAGTCCCTTTATCATCAATATTAATATTACTAAACAAGGAATCAATAGAAGAAACACCAATCACTTTAAGATCTTCATCATTTTTATAAAGGTAATCACTAGAAAACGATTTTTCTAAGATTTCTCTTTTAGCTCTAAGCATAGCGGTTCTTTTTTTACTTTCATCCATAGATACATATAAAGCTTTAATTGATTCATCAATCTTAGGCACAAAAGCTTTCAACTTGAGATTTTCAACATCATGAGAAATTCTATCAATGCTTCTAGACATATCATCAATCTTATTCAACTTTTCTTCTATCGTAGTATTAAAAGCCTTTTGCGCATTGATAAATTCTTGAATATTACTCTAAAGATCAGAGGTGTTCATTTTATTATTGTAAGAGGAATTACCGTAGGAATTACCATAATTATTAGAGGAATTTCCAGGAAAAGGCCTAGGATTAAAATTACCTCTATAAGCATTGTTATTGAAATTGTTTCGCGAGACAAAGTTCACATCTACGGAATCACTATTTTGCTCAATCAAGGTAGACAAAGGCACATCATTAAGATAAATAGGAGCATTTTTACTAGCAACCAATTTCATCAAAGCATCAACCTTATCACTCAAAGTACTAATTTCTTCAACAGAATTAACTTTTTTACTAGTAGGTGCTCTTTCGGTATGCCATTGTGAGTAATTTTCCATGATATTATCTAGCAATTTAGTAGCTTCACCCAAAGTAATTTCCATAAAAGTACCACCCGCGGCGGAATCTAAAAGATTTCTAGAGACAAAATTCAATCTCGCATAAATTTTTTGTATGATCATCCAAAAATTTAAACCATGAGTAGGACAATTTCTTAACATCAACTTCATTTTTTCCCAAGATTGTGCAACATGTTCATGCTCAAGTTGCTTAAAATTCATGATTTGTGTCCTAGAGAAATAATTTTCGTGGGCGGAAAATACTTAGTAATAAAAGCATCCTTGCACTTATTCAAAGAATCGATACTATTGCGAGGCAAAGAAGAAAACCAAATTTTTGCACGATCCCGCAAGGAAAAAGGAAATAATTTCAACTTCAGTATATCATTGTCCACATCTTTTTTCTTTTGCATATCACACAGTTCTACGAACGTGTTTAGATGGGACGCGACATCCTCATTAGGAGTACCGGCAAATTGATCTTTCATGACAAGATTCAACAAAGCGACATTAATATCATAAGGCTCCGCACTAGTGGCGGGAGGAGCAATTGGAGTACTAATAAAATCATTGTTATTAGTATTGGAAAAATCACACAACTTGGTGTTTTCTTGAGTCATCATGACTACGCAAACAAGATTGCAAGCAAGCAAGAGATCCGGCGAGAAAACGGCAAACGAAAAAGAGGGCGAATGAGGGAGTCCTGGATTAAGAGGTCCTCGGGAGGCCGACCTATTTCTTATGGGCTGGACTGTATGGGCCGTTGGCCGGACATTGAAATGATCGAAGACCCTGTCTCCAGGAAGGAAGCTTCAAGGATCGTGGTGTATTCTCCACGTTTGGAGTAGTGAATATGCATGTTTATCCCTTCGATGTGTAACCGACCATGTGTACACCCTAGGTACCCTCGGCGTCTATATAAGCCGAAGGGTTTTAGGTTGTAGGACAACAGAACTCATCTAGGGTTTTAGTCATATGATCTCGTGGTAGATCAACTCTGTAACACCTATATCATCAATATAATCAAGCAGGACGTAGGGTATTACCTCCATAGGAGGGCCCGAACTTGGGTAAAACACTGTCCCCTTCGTCTCCTGTTACCATCGATTCTAGTCTCACAGCTCGGGACCCCCTACCCGAGATCCGCCGGTTTTGACACCGACATTGGTGCTTTCATTGAGAGTTCCGCTGTGATCGCCAGAAGGAATCGATGGCTCGTCTTGTCATCAACGAAGAGGTCCGCAACACGGGCACTTTCGTCCCCGAGCAGATCTTCGCTTTCGGCAGCATTGTGCTGCACGCCGACCCGATCGGCCATCTAGGCCGTGTCGGAAGTTTCGCCCCTGATCAAGAGGTCAGATTCGGGAACTTAGAGTTCTCCGTAGACTCTTGGGGTGATCTATCACTAACCGGGCTCGCAGTCTCGCCTGTTACGCCCGAAGACTCTGAGGCTTTAACCTCAGATCCATCTTTCGGCCCCTCCCACGGGATCTACCCCAGCGAGGACCCGACTCTCAGTCCGGACCCGGTCATAGTGCCAGACGTCTGGATATCTGTTCTTGCCGAACACTCTCGCCGCGCGGACGCATCGGAGGTTAACTCCGGAAGCTCTGGGCAGGCCGACCCGATCGAGCTCTCGATACTCAACGAAGCTCTAGATCGGATGTCGTCGATGAAAATTGTCGAAGATCCAACCCCGATCTGTGCTCAGATCGGGCTTCAGGCAGGTCAGGACGAATTTTTCGCCCCACCCACCACCCACTTCGTAGCCACTGTCGAGGATTTAACCGACACGCTAGACTATGCTTCTGAGGAAGCAGACTACATGGATGAGGAGAATCGCGCACTCACCCCCGTTAACACCGGACGGTGGACTGCCACCTCCACATACGATGTCTACATGGTGGACACTCCGAAAAACGATGGTGACAAATCGGATGAAGCGCCATCAAGACGCCGAAAGCCGCATAAACGGTCAAAAGGAAAAAGGGAAGAAAAGCTATCGATGGCACCGGGGACGGAGACACCCCGGAAGACCTCGGCGATCCCGAAATCCCCGAACACCCGATAGAGGGTCAGGAGAGGCCGGAAGACCGACGCAACCCCGACGATCTAGATGATCCCGAGGATGAGGATTACCTCCGCTCTGTCGAGGTGGAGGACAATGCGGAAGCCGATGACTTCGCCATCCCCGATAATCCTGCAGATCAGGAACTCTTTAGGCAACAGCTTATAGCCTCGGCCCGCAGCCTGAAAGCAAGAGAACGGCAGCTTAAAGCCAAACAAGACGACCTCAACGATCGATGGACGAGAGTCCTCTCAGCTGAGGAAGGATACGGTACCGGTCTATCGGACCAACCTAAGAGTTATCCGTGCACAAGGCTGCTGCCACAATTCGATGATGAGCACACTAATACGCCGTCTCCCAAACATACCCCATACGACAAGCCAGATCGCCCTCCTCGAGGACGGGACAGAAAGGCTGACGACACCGTCTATAGGCCAACGATACCCCGTAGACGGGGAAAGGAGCCACTAGAGCCCGATGACAGGTTCGACCTGCGACACGACCTGGACGACAGAGCAGGTCGTACACGATCCATATACGGATCCAGAGGATACTCACCCGATAGACGGGAAGGGTACCGGCCTTGGTTCGACCGCAACAATGAAGGTCAGAAACGAAACCGAGCTAGGACAGACGCCGACCACCGGCGCGACATAGCTCGGGTCAGAGGTGCTGCCCACCCACTGTGCTTCACGGACGAGGTGATGCGGCATCAGTTCCCGGAAGGGTTTAAACCGGTAAACATAGAACAATACGGTGGGACAACTGACCCAACCGTATGGATCGAGGATTTCCTCCTCCACATCCACATGGCGCGAGGAGATGACCTCCACGCCATCAAATACCTACCCCTGAAGCTTAAGGGGCCAGCTCGGCATTGGTTGAATAGCCTCCCCGAAAATTCCATTGGGTGCTGGGAGGACCTAGAAGAGGCATTCCGATCTAACTTCCAGGGCACTTATGTTCGGCCGCCGGACTCCTCTGACCTAAGAAACGTCGTCCAGAAGCCGGGAGAGTCCGCGCGGCTATTCTGGAATCGTTTCCTGACCAAGAAAAACCAGATCGTAGACTGCCCGGACGCCGAAGCAATAGCCTCTTTCAGGCATAATATTCGGGATGAATGGCTGGCTCATCAGCTCGGCCAGGACAAACGAAGGACAATGTCCGCCCTCACATCACTCATGACCCGCTTTTGCGCGGGCGAGGATAACTGGCTAGCACGACGTAGCCACAACCCCGAAGACCCCGGAACCTCTGAAGTTCGGGATGGAAATGGGAAACCGAAGCGCAACAAGAACAAGCGCCGGCACAATAATAGTGATGCCGATGACACGACTGTTAACGCCGGCTGTCGCAACTCCCGGCCTGGGCAGCGGAAGAAGCCTCCTAAAGGCAATCGCGACGGACCCACCCCGCTGGACAAGATCGTAGAGAGGCCTTGCCAGATCCACGACACTCAAGAGAAGCCCGCCAACCACACCAACCGTAACTGTAGGGTCTTCAAACAGGCCGGCAAGCTCGCATCCGAGGACCAAGGCAAGAGCCCACGCAGCGAGGACGAGGATGAACCCCGCGGTCCGATCGGTGGCGGACAAAAGAAATTCCCTCCAGAGGTGAAAACAGTAAACATGATATACGCCACCCATATACCCAAAAAGGAGAGGAAGTGCGCCCTTCGAGATGTCTACGCCATAGAGCCTGTAGCCCCGAAGTATAACCCATGGTCGGCATACCCGATCACCTTCGATCGACGCGACCACCCGACCAATATCCATCATGGGGGTTCGACCGCCCTAGTCCTAGATCCGATCATAGACGGGTACCACCTCACTAAAGTCCTAATGGACGGAGGAAGTAGCCTCAATCTGATTTACTCAGATACGGTCAAAAAGATGGGCATAGATCCGTCAAGGATCAAACCCAGCAACACTACCTTTAAAGGAGTGATCCCAGGCGTTGAAGCCCGGTGCACAGGCTCTGTAAGCCTGGAAGTAGTGTTCGGCTCGCCCGATAACTTTCGAAGCGAAGACTTGATCTTCGACATCGTACCTTTCCGCAGCGGCTATCACGCCCTGCTCGGTCGTACAGTGTTCGCTCGCTTTAACACCGTCCCGCACTACGCATACCTCAAGCTCAAGATGCCCGGCCCCAGGGGGGTCATTACTGTCAATGGCAACACAGAGCGTTCCCTCCGAACTGAGGAACATGCGTTGGCCCTGGCGGCCGAATTCCATTACACCGATGATTGGCAAGCGCCGACATCTGCCGTAAAGGCACCCAAGGCTGGGAAGTGAGCTCGGTCTCAACCCGAAGTACCAGAACCTTCTTCTCCCCATAAATAGGGACTCGCCCCCCATCGCACGGCCCTGGAACTGGCAAAGTACATGCCAAGGAGGCACAACTTCATGCTCAAAATTTCATGGGCAACGGTGGGAAAAAAATATCACAGGGTAAGTATTCGGCTAGACCGAACTATCACCATCAAAACGCCTTAGGACAAACTACAGGTACCATAAAGTACCTGCTAAGGCGTAAAGCTCATCCACACTTCGGCGACTTCTCAAGATTTTTATCCAAAGTCCGCTCGCAGAACAGTACACCCATAGCGGTATACAACTCCTCTGGAGAGCCAGGATCGGACAAGCGACAGGGCACATCGAGGACGTCAGGTCACCTATCGAAGACCCTTGGTACAACCCCTCCTGTAAGGCTTATATTTCATTTTTAATACCTGTAAACAGCTGTATCGGCAATTTGAATAATAAGAGTTGTTGAGTACAATACAGATGTATCATGCATGATCACCCCGCTGTTTTTGGTGTACTCTCTATTTCCCCTCTCTTCTTGCGAACCTGTTCAGTATACTTTACGATGCAACCGGCTAATAGACCGGGGGCTCGACCTTAAAATATCGCCCTAAGCACAACTGATTTCGTGTTCGGCGTCTTGGAGTTCTGCTTTATATGCATTGGTTCCGAACTATGTCTTGGGTCAATAGTTGGGTTACCCGGCTCCTGTGCTTGCCCCTTTATGTTCCGCTCGTTCGGCTAAAAGGGCAAAGGGAGAACCGCTGCGATTGTGCTTCTGGCTAGCCTGGTCAAGCACCTCAGCGGAGAAAGCCGATAACTGACTGTCATGGTATGCGAGAACTGGTCCGCGAATCCGAGCTTACCTAAATCTCATCAGAGGTTATTCCGTGTCATACGATGGGTTTGGTATTAGTACAAACCATGTGATATAGGCTTTAGCCACGGTTCATCCGAACATCACAAACCCCTGGGGGCTAGTCATCAGCCCCCCACACTCCTTTCTCACGCCCCTACGGCTAAGTGAAAGCAATAAAGCATTATGGTCCGATTGCCTCGTCCGCCCCACACTACCGCCTTCGGGTACCGATAGCTCGGCTAAGGGTCACAGTGCGTCGGCAGAGACACCCTGCGTAGTATCTACGAGGGGGCTGAAGCCGACGACTCGCCGCTTTCAGGTTTAACGGCCACACAAGAGTTATAAAGGATGCAAAACACGAAAGACATGATAAACCATGCATCTCAAATATAAACGCGTTAAAAGGTCTTCGGACATATTACAACCCTTTACTCATACACGTTTTCTCTCCAACACTGCGCCTCTATTGCCCGAGCACCCTCCATTACTCCGGAGAAGTACAGCTCGGGGCGCCTATGCTCCTTTCTCGGAGGTGGAGGGGCGGTGGCTATCTTCATCGGATCCAGACCCGGCCAGTGCACCTTGGCCTTCGCAAAGGTCATCCGAGCTCCCTCGATACAGGAAGATCGCCTTAGCGCGTCAATCCGGGGCAAGGCGTCGCTCAGCTTCTACACCAGGCCGAAGTAGCTGCCCGGCAGTGGCTCGTTGGGCCATAGCCGGACGCAGAGATCCTTCATGGCCGGCTCCGCCATCCGGTGTAGCTCCATCAGCTGCTTCAGCTGCTCGACAAGGAGAGGAGAGCGCTCGGGGGCTTCAAACTGCGCCCAGAACAGCCGAGCTTCATCTCCTTCTCCCCGCGAACCATAGAACTGGTTCGCGTTCGCTGTGCTCTTCTGGAGGTCCGAGCAGGCTCCTAAGGAACGCCATACTTGGGTAAGCAACTCGAACTTTCTATCCCCGTAGACACACTGCAATAAATACGGCCTACCATCCATTATAGCCTGGGCCTAGCTGACTTGCTCTTCAAAAGACCGCCTATCCACCCGCTCCTTTTGGAGATTGGTTTTCATGGTGGACAGTTCGGCGGCCTGCTCCTTGCCTTTCCGCTCAAGGTCCTCGCACTTCTGGCCGGCGTCCCTGAGCTCCTGTTGGATTTCCTCCACCCGAGCCTCGTGCTTGTCGCTGGTGGCTCTCAGGGCGGAGAGCGCGGTAGCCACTTCTTTGGCCGCCGCCCTCTCAACCGCAGCCTCCTGCTTTGCCTTCTCAAGCTTGGCCTTGAGCTTCTCAATTTCTTTCGCCAAGGCTGCGTAAGCATTAAAATACATCAAAAATACTGCTTCGACAGTACGGTGATGATAAATTTGGATATTCTAGTCCGTCTTACCCTGCGCCTCATCGAATCTCTTATTCAGAGGTTCGAGCTCATCTTCGGAGCTCTTGAGCTTTCGATTCAGCTCGTCCATCTCGGCAGCATTAACGGCCGCTGCTGATGACGAAGCCTGTACAAAACAAAACCATATCAAATTACACAGGTTCACAACTTCCGAAGTGTCATAAATATGATCCTATGTCCGGTCCTCTTAAGGGCTGTTAGCCCGCTCCGACCAAATATTGTCCTACACATAGTTCGGATAATGACCTATGATTGACCCCCAGGTAAGTTTTCTCCAAACTTACCTAGGGCTCGGGGGCTGCCGTGTATATAATCATAACTCAAAGAAATTAATATTTCAAAGAACAGAGCATTACGTGGCTCACCTGAAAGCCCATTAGGAGACCGTTGAAGGCCCCCTTCAGTCCGCTGTCCACGGACTGAATGCTCTGCCACCCATTGGTCGGTGGCGCCTGCGGAGATCGGTTAACCCGATCTCCAACCGGGGATTGAACCGGTGCCTCCGGAGGAATGGTGCGCTCTGGAGAAGACCTTGGAGGTGACTGGACAGCTCCTCGTCCGGTCTCGTCAGTATCCGGGAGGGGCTTCTCCCCCCGGTCTTCGGCGGCCGAGGTGTTAGCCTCGACCATGACGTCGTCGCCCCCACCTCCAGTGTCCGACTCCGGAGGAGCCTGCTGGGATGACACCTCCGCGGCATCCTTCGCGGCGCCCGGAGGAGAAGGGTGCGACGCGGTCCCGCTCTCTGCTAGCTCGGCGGGCGGGGTCTCCCCGTCCGAAACTTGATCGGTGGGGAGAACACGCGGTGGGCTGCAAGTCAGTAGGCGTTCACATGTTAGTAACATTCAAAACTTAGCATTAATAGCTCAGGAAGTCTTCGGATCTTTACCTTCGAGCTGGGGCTTGACCCTGAGATTCCTTCGCGAAACCCTCTCGAACTCCTCGGACTCGGTATCCGAGTCCGAACTGTCGTCGTACAGGACCACCTGTGTCCGGCGCGCTTTCTTCGGGGCGGGAGGAGGTATGTCCTCTGTGGCGTCCGATGACGACGCCCTCTTTGTTGCGAGGGGGGAGTTGCCTCTGCCCTCGCCCTCGCCTTCACCCTTGTGCTCCTCCTCTTGATTCGAGGAGGCGTGGGTTTCTTCGGACACAGCCCCCGGCTGGTCCCTGATGCGCAGGCCTTCTCGGCCTGGTTTCTTCTTCTTCTCTTTCTTCTCTGGCGCCTTGTAAGGCGCCACGACGAGCATCTCCGACAGATGCTGGACCGAGGGTCTTCGGGCTGTGGAGCCGGGCACTTGATGCCCCTGGCCTTGTTCAACCATTCCCGCGGAAGTGATCGGAAGTACTTAGATTCTCTTCAGGAAAACGGAGCCGATCTGATGAAACTATGTCATACCTCGGAAGGGGGATTATCGGCGCGAGATACGTCTCCAACGTATCTATAATTTTTGATTGTTCCATGCTATTATATTATCTATTTTGGATGTTTTATATGCATTAATATGCTATTTTATATTATTTTTGGGACTAACCTATTAATATAGAGCCTAGTGCCAGTTTCTGTTTTTTCCTTGTTTTTGAGTATTGCAGATAAGGAATATTAAACGGAGTCCAAACGGAATAAAATCTTCGGAATAATTTTTCTTGGACCAGAAGACATCTACCAAGCTTGGAGACCAAGGCAGGAGAGCCGCCGTGTGGCCACAAGCCACAGGGGCGCGCCCAGGGGGGTAGGGCGCGCCCCCTAGCTTGTGGGCCCACGGCAGCTCCCCCAACCCTATTTCTCGGCCTATAAATTCACAAATATTCCCTGAATACCGAAGAGAGCCACGAAAACACTTTTCCGCCGCCAGGAGCCTCGGTTCTCGTGAGATCCAATCTTGGAGCCTTTTCCGGTAATCTGCCGGAGGGGGATTCGATCACGGAGGGCATCTACATCAACTCCATTGCCCCTCCGATGATGTGTGAGTAGTTCACCACAGACCTTCGGGTCCATAGCTAGTAGCTAGATGGCTTCTTCTCTCTCTTTGCTCTTCAATACCATGTTCTTCATGATCTTCAGGGAGATCTATCCGATGTAATACTCTTTTGCGGTGTGTTTGTCGAGATCCGATGAATTGTGGGTTTATGTTCAGATTATCTATGAATATTATTTGAGTCTTTTATGAATTCTTATATGCATGATTTCATATCTTTGCAAGTCTCTTCGAGTTATTGGTTTGGTTTGGCCAACTAGATTGGTAATTCTTGCAATGGGAGAAGTGCTTAGTTTTGGGTTCAATCTTGCGGTGTCCTCACCCAGTGACATAGTAGGGGTAGCGAGGCACGTATTGTATTGTTGCCATCGAGGATAAAAAGATGGGGTTTTCATCATATTGCTTGAGTTTATCCCTCTACATCATGTCATCTTACCTAATGCGTTACTCTGTTCTTCATGAACTTAATACTCTAGATGCAGGCAGGAGTCGGTCGATGTGTGGAGTAATAGTAGTAGATGCAGAATCGTTTCGGTCTACTTGACACGGAGTTGATACCTATATGCATAATCATTGCCTTGGATATCTTCATAATTATTCGCTTTTCTATCAATTGCTCGACAGTAATTTGTTCACCCACCGTAATACTTGCCATCATGAGAGAAGCCTCTAGTGAAACCTATGGCCCCCGGGTCTATTTTCCATATTATACTTTCAGATCTAAAACCAAAAATACCAAACATATCTTGCTGCAATCTTTTTACTTTTTTTTACTTTACTTTCAAGCAATCATATCTATCTATCTCTATCAGATCTCATCCTTGCAACTAACCGTGAAGGGATTGACAACCCTTTTATAGCGTTGGGTGCAAGTGTTTGATTCTTTGTGTAGGTACATCTATTGGGGACTTGCTTGTATCTCCTACTGGATTGATACCTTGGTTCTCAACAACTGAGGGAAATACTTATCTACTTTGCTGCATCAACCGTTCCTCTTCACGGAAACCAACGCATGCTCGAGAAGTAGCAAGAAGGATTTCTGGCGCCGTTGCCGGGGAGATCTACATCAAGCCTACCAAGTACCCATCACAAACTCATCTCTTGCATTTACATTATTTGCCATTTGCCTCTCGTTTTCCTCTCCCACTACTGGAATCAGGATCTTTGCCGTCTGCCATGGCTACCGGCAAAGGCATGCATGGCGGACGGCAAAGGTCTTTGCCGTCAGCCAGTAGACGGCAAAGGCATGCATGGCGGATGGCTGAACAAGCTACGGTAAAGGGCACTTTGCCGTCTGCTGGCAGACGACAAAGATGAAAAGGTCTTTGCTGTCTCCCAGCAGACGGCAAAGGGCATGGACGGCACACGTGGCAGCTTAGGTCCGTTAAGGGGTTAACGGCGTGCTTTGCCATCTGCTAGCAGACGACAAAGATGCAAAGTTCTTTGCCGTCTACTAGCAGACGGCAAAGCAACCACATAGGCCAGCCCAGTGCCCCCCAGGTTGCACAGGTAGCTGCCACATGGCAGCTTTGCCGTTTGCCGGCAGATGGCAAAGAACTTTGCCGTCTGCCAGCGGATGGCAAAGTGCCTGTACTGCCCCTGTTTTTTCTGTTTTTCTTAAATTCAATCAATTTCACAGATATATATATATATACATTTTAAAATACTTTCAACAAGCATACATATCCCTGCCATATGGATATGATCATCCAACACATATACATACCAACTCAAAAGTCCATATCCAACATATATATATAGCCAACATATATCCAACAACAAGCATACAATGGTTTCATCCATACATACATATATAGGTAGAAAGTTTCACATTGTTCAACCTACAAAATCAAAACAAAAAGGAAGGACAAGGAGAAGAGTAGACTCCATCAACGCAAGCTTCCATGATCTAAAGCAAATCTGCAAATTGGGAAAGAAGAAAGTTAGAAGAAGAAGAAGAAGAAGAAGAAGAAGAAGAAGAAGTAGAAGTAGAAGAAGAAGAATTTTTCTTCTATTTCTTTTTCTCCTCTTCTTTATCTTCTTATTCTTCTAACGAAGGTAACTTAGGTAATTATGCCATTTTTAGCTAAGCTAGGTAAAAATGCTAAGTGTAGGTCATTATAGAGCTGAGCTAGGTAAATAGGTCATTTTGGAGGTTAGTAAGGTTATTATGTCATTTTCGACGAAAATAAGCTAAGTCAATGTCATTTTGGAGGTAACCAAGATTATTATGCCATTTTTGACCTAAGTATGCTAAGTATGTCATAAATGAACTAAAAAAGCTAAGTATAGGTCATTTTTGAGCTAACCTAGGTAGTTATGCCATTTTTTAGCTAACTAAGCATATTTATTCATTTTGGAGGACAAAATGGTAAGTGTAGGTCATTTTCGAGCTATCCTAGTTAAAATCGATCATTTTGGAGCTAGGTAAGGTTATTTTGTCATTTTGGAGGAAAATAAACTAATGATATGACAGTTTGGAGCTAAACCAAGGTTATTATGCCATTTTTTTACCTAAGTAAGCTAATTATGTCATAAATGAACTAGCTAAGCTAAGTATAGATCATTATTGAGCTATCCTAGGTAGTTATGCCATTTTTTAGCTAACTAAGCATATTAAGTCATTTTGGAGGAAAAAATGCTAAGTATAGGTCATTTTATAGCCATCCTAGGTAAAATATGTCATTTTGGAGCTAAGTAAGGTTATTATGTCATTTTCTAGGAAAATAAGCTAAGTATAGGTCATTTTGGAGCTAAATAGGTCATTTCTTAAGCTAAGTATGCATTTTTTAAGCAAAACACTTGGGAAAACTTACCATCATCACGGAGGTGAAGGACCGGTCGGGTTTGCGCCAGTGTGAGACGAAGAAGGACCGGTCGGGGTTGCAGCAGACGCAGAAGGATCGGTCGATGCTTGTCAGGAGGCATGCTGCACCAAAGATCATTTGCAATGTCTCATTAGCATGATGCAACTCAAATGTGAATACTAGTAACTAATGACCATTCAAATGAAACTCACCGTGGGCGCTATACCAATCTGGGGCATCGGCGGACGGGTCTGACCGTTGTTCTGGCACACGGTCTGCACATTTTGTTTTCACGAGTCAGTCATATTAGTTAGTGATGAAACGAACATTACGTGCATGATTTGGCTAATATGCAGGAGAAACTTACCACGAGGAGCTCGTATAGGGCCCGGTGAGACGCGTCGTTCCGGTTCCTCTCCTCCTCCCACATCCTAGCCGTCCTCTCCTCCATGTCCCTCTCCCTCTCCGCCGCCTGCCTGTTTGCCTCCGCCAGAAGCTCCTGGGCCCTAGCCTCGATGGCGAGCTCCATTGGCCGTGGACGAGGCCTTATCTCAGGATCGAAGCTCGTCTGGCGCTTCTTGATCTCCGGGAGAGTTCTAGGACAACGTATCAGTCCATCCCCAATGGCTATCGAGCCATGGGGCCTCCCGCCACCAGATATCATCACGAGCTCTGGATCAAAAGGACTCTGGCTCGGGTTGAAGTCCTCCCCTTTCCTCGTCTTCCCCTCATCTCTGTACCTCACGAGCTTGTTGTGGGAGGAGATGTTGCTGAAGCTCTCTGGATGATTGAGGTCATCCTCAGAGAATGCCTTGGCCTTCTTGTATGGGGCAGTATTGGCCATGGCATAGAGGTCAAACAGCGGTGGCACCTCCTTCTTGTTGTGTCGCGCCTAAAAGAGAGGAACAAAATATTAGTTAAGGGCTCAAGCTAGCATGAAGAATGAAATTGCATGAATCATGAAGCAAACCACATACCCAGTGATCCCCGAACTCAAACAGGTTGGAGCTTCCTTGATGGTGTGGCACACCTTTCATTTGGGCACGCTTATCCTTGGTCTTGTTGTGGACGGCTAGCCATTGGGGAGAGCACCACTCATCCACCAACGCCTCCCAACAGTCCATCCTATCCGCACACCATCTCAGGGGCACCTAAGTTAGACAAGAGAAATTTCAGCGCTACGCCTACGAATCAAATCAAGGAAACTAAGTACAAGGCCTTAAGAATAGGTAATTACCTTGATGTACTTCTCCTTACTCAGAAACTTGGCGCGGCACTTCTTCTTGGCCCTCTTAATGTTAGTCGAGGCGTAGTAGTCTCGAACAGCCTGCACCCGAGTCTCGTGCCGTAAGTTCTGAAATAGGCGCTTGCACTCGGTTACGAGAACAATAGCCGCGTCCGCCTCGTGTTCCTCAAGACACCTGTAGAAGGTCTGCAATCAAACAAGACAACACTGATTAGTACAATCACTAGGTGCTGTTGATTTTTAATTCTGTAAAGGAGAAATTACCCAAAACCGCCGGATCACAATGTCGTACACCGTCTCGCACAAGACACCGTCGACCCTCTCCTCCAGCGGGGCCGGGGCAGCCATGTACAGCTCGCAGCTCAGTGCTAGCTGTCGAACCTCACCCTCACCGGGCAACGTGACCCACCCCGAGAAATGGTGCCGGCAAAGCACACCAAGGACCTGGTTGGGCCTGCGGACACCAGGGGCGTGTTTCCAACCCCTGCAGTATGACAAGGCTAACACATTAGATATTAATTTGAAGAAACATGAAGGCAAAAGGTTAAAAAAGAGTAAATGCACTTACTTCTCCCCATTAGGCACAATCAACCACCTCTGATCGCGGGTCGCCGACACGGGTGGGAGCTTTGTACCACCACGCTGGTAGACCTTCTTGCCCTCCTCAACCAGCTTGCCCTCGCTATAGCTATCCTCAGAAAAGCTGTCCTCGCCACCATCAGCATGGCCACTAGCCTCCGGAGTCACGTGGGACGAAGACTCTGGGACCGGAATCTCCTGGGATGAAGACTCTGGGACCGGAGTCTCCTGGGACGAAGGCTCGGCGACCCGAGGCTCGTCGGCCCGAGCCTCGTGGACTGGAGTCCGCGACGGGTCCAAGTCAGATGGGTCCACCTGAGATGGAGCACTCCAGTGGTCGGAAGAATCAGCTGGGGGTGGCGGCGAGGAAGGCGCAGCAGCCTTCCTACCTCTGCCGCCGCCACGTCCACCTCTAGCACCCCTCTTCGTCTTCCCGCGACCTCTCCCGGCCGAAGAAGAAGCGCCCGCCGGTGTCTGCATACTGTGTCCCAGCGCTCTCCGGAGGTGCTCGGGTGGAATAATAGCACCCCTCCCAGCACGCGCCGAGGAAGGAGGCTCGGAGCGCTCTCGACCCGCGCCCACCATCTGTCAACACGTGCAATGACAAAGAGTAAACGAAATTAGTACAACATAAAAAAATTGAATACCTAATAACATGAACTAATTAATAATATATATGTACATGTCGGTGGTGTCAGGGGTCGGGGTGTCGGTGGTGCCGTGTCGGGGTCGACCCTCGACTCCTTTTCCCCTCGATCCTCGACCCCTAGACCACTCGGCGACCCTCTTTTCCCTCGGCGACCCTCGACCATTGGCGACCCTCTTTTTCTACTTTTCCTACTTCTTTTTTTCATCTTCTACTTCTACTTCTTTTTTTCATCTTCTTCTTCTTTCTTCTTCTTCTTCTTCTTCTTCTTCTTCTTCTTCTACTTATTGTTCTTTTTTTTTCATCTTCTTCGTTCTTCTTCCTCTTCTTCTTCTTCTTCCTCTTCTTCTTTTACTTCTTTTTTTTCATCTTTCTTGTTTATTCTTAAAAAACAGAAAAAAAAACTAAACTAAACTAAATCTAACCTAAACTTAACTAAACTAAACTAAACTAAACTAAACTAAACTAACCTAAACTAAACTAAACTAAACAAACCTAAACTAAATCTAAAAAAACAGAAAAAAAAACAGAAAAACTCACCACGGGGAGGGGGCGCGGGTTGAGGAGGCAGGCCACCGGGAGGGGGCGCGGGTTGAGGAGGCCAAGGGGAAGGGCGGCCGGCGACGGTGCAGCTCCGGCGGCGGGGCGGGGCGGCGCGGCGCGGCTCCGGCGATGGGGCGGGGCAGGGCGGCCGCCGCGGCCTGCGTCCGCTGGGCGGGGCGGGCGGGCGGGGCGGGCGGGCGGCCGGCGACGGGGCGGGCTCTGGGGGGGGGGGCTGGCCGGCGGCGCCTCGGGCTCCGGGGGGTGGCGCGGGGCGGCGGCGGCTCGGGCACGGGGGCGGCGCGGGTGAGGTGAGGGTAGAGAGAGAGAGAGGGGTGGGGCGCGGGGCGGGCTCCGGGGGGTGGCGCGGGGCGGCGGCGCCTCAGGCACGGGGGCGGTGTGGGTGAGGTGAGTGGAGAGAGAGAGGGGTGGGGCGCGGGGCACTGATTGTTTTAGATAGGTCAAATCTCTTGGCCGTCTGCTAGCAGACGGCAAAGAGCCTAGCTAGTGGGGTGGGGCCGGGGGGGAGGAACGGACGTTAGTTGGCCACTTTCTTTGCCGTCTGCTAGCTGACGGCATAGAAGCTTTGTCGTCAGCTAGCAGACGGCAAAGAAAGTGGCCGTTAGGTGGTTCTCGTTAGTGGGCCACCCTTCCTCTTTGCCGTCTGCTAGCTGACGGCAAAGCTTCTATGCCGTCAGCTAGCAGACGGCAAAGGTCTGGTTGACGGCAAACATGATGTTTGCCGTCAGCTCTTTCTTTGCCGTCAGTTTTCTGTAAGCTGATGGCAAAGACCTTCTTTGCCGTCAGCTAGCTGACGGCAAAGAGCTGGCTGACGGCAAAGATCCCCCACTTCTAAAACGATTTTCCAAAAAGATTTGCCTTTTTATTCGCCCTTCTTCCGTTCGTCTTTTCGTTTGCCTTTTGTTAGCTTGTGTGTTATATCGCTCAAACCCATGGCTAGCCTTGCTACTATCCCTATTACTCCCGAGAATGAAGTTCTTAATTTTAAGCAAAGAGAGGGAGAGAATTTAAAAGATGCTTGGTATAGGATTTGTAATGCTCAAAATAGATCTACTTGTAAGCAATCTACTACCGTTCTCCTTCGCAATTTTTATGTGGGTGTTTTTCCTTGGAATAGATATGTTTTGGATACCATTACGGGGGGGAATTTCTTGGGGAACAATACCTTTGATTCTTATAATGCTATGATAAATTTAGTAGGTTCACCCCCTCTCATGGTTAATGAAACTATCTTAACTTTGGAACATGTTATGCGAAGGCTTGATATCATTGAAAATAAAGTTGCCACTATAGAGCTCATTGAAAACTTGGATAAAAAGATCCATAATCATATCACTCAATATGGATCTAAGGTAGGAGTTACTCTAAAAGACCTAAACGAAAAAGAACCCATAGTTAATGAAAAATTGGATCAAGATTCCTCTAGAATTGGAAAGCTAGAGGACATTATTACCAACTTGGGTTCCGCTTTTGCTTCTGTCCAAACCACCCCAAAATCTCCTCCTCCTAAGACTGCCAAGTTTATTTATGTTCTCAAGAATAATGGTGAATCCTCTAGTAAAGGGGATGAAGATCTTAAGATGATAAGTGTTCACCCTAACTTTATTAATATCGTTCGGGAACCGATTGCTACAAGTGAGTTTCTTGATTTCTTTCCTAGGAGTATGATAATTGATAAAACCAAAGAATCTCCTAGGGTTTATGAGTGTGCAATCGAGGAGTTGCATACCAAAGATGACAATACCTAGATCTATTGCGTTTTGCCTAGCTAGGGGCGTTAAACAATAGCGCTTGTTGGGAGGCAACCCCATTTTATTTTTGCTTTCTGTTTTTTGCTTCTGTTTTGGTGTGTTTTGCACATTATTACTTCTGTAATAATTTTGTTTTCTTGTTTAAATTAGTGTTTGAGCCAAGTAAGACCTTTGGGATGGTCTACGGTGTTTGTTGATTTGATTTTGCTGAAAAACAGAAACTTTTGCTCTCAGTCCAGGAATTTTGTAAATTCACTGGAACGTGCTTTTGATCTGAAATTTTTACACAAGATTGATATAAAAATTTCCCTGATTTTCCTAATTTTTCAGAATTTTTAGAGTTAAATAAATATTCGAAGTCTATAGATTGCTACAGACTGTTCTGTTTTAGACAGATTCTGTTTTCTTTGTGTTGTTTGCTTATTTTGATGAATCTATGGGTTGTATCGGGGGGTATGAACCATGGAGAAGTTAGAATACAGTAGATATTACACCAATATAAATAAAGAATGAGTTCACAACAGTACCTAAAGTGGTGGTTTATTTTTCTTATACTAACGGATCTCATGAGTTTTCTGTTGAGTTTTGTGTTGTGAAGTTTTCAAGTTTTGGGTAAAGATTTGATGGACTATGGAATAAGGAGTGGCAAGAGCCTAAGCTTGGGGATTCCCAAGGCACCCCAAGCCATATTCAAGGATACCAAAAAGCCCAAGCTTGGGGATGCCCCGGAAGGCATCCCCTCTTTCGTCTTCAATCCATCGGTAAATTTACTTGAGGCTATATTTTTATTCACCACATGATATGTGTTTTGCTTGGAGCGTCTTGTATGATATGAGTCTTTGCTTTTTAGTTTGCCACAATCATCCTTGCTGCACACATCTTTTGAGAGAGACACGCTGAATCGTGAATTTATTAGAATACTCTATGTGCTTCACTTATATCTTTTGAGCTAGGTAATGTTGCTCTAGTGCTTCACTTATATCTTTTTAGAGCACGGTGGTGTTATATTTTATAGAAATAATTGAACTCTCGTACCTCACTTATATTATTTTGAGAGTTTCTTAAAACAGCATGGTAAATTGGTTAGGTTATGAATTTAGTCCTAATATAATAGGCATCCAAGAGGGATATAATAAAAACTTTCATATTAAGTGCATTGGTTACTATGAGAAGTTTGATTCCTTGCATATAGTTTTGAGATAATGGAGATGGTAATATGAGAGTCATGCTAGTGAGTAGTTGTGAATTGGAAGAGATACTTGTGTTGAAGTTTGTGATTCCCGTAGCATGCACATATGGTGAACCGTTATGTAACGAAGTCGGAGCATGATTTGTTTAATGATTGTCGACCTTTGTGTGAGGGTCGGGAGCGCGCGATGGTTAACTCCTACCAACCTCTACCCTAGGAGCATGCGTCTAATGCTTTGTTTGATAACTAATATACTTTTGCAATAAGTATGTGAGTTCATTATGACTAATGTTGAGTCCATGGATTATACGCACTCTCACCCTTCCACCATTACTAGCCTCTCTAGTACCGCGCAACTTTCGCCGGTACATCAAACCCACCTTCCTCAAAACAGCCACCATATATTTTCCTCAAAACATCCACCATACCTACCTATTATGGCATTTCCATAGCCATTCCGAGATATATTGCCATGCAACTTCCACCATTCCGCTTTTCATGACATGCACCATCACTTTCATATTGCATATAGAATCATATTTTGTCATATGTATCGAGTTGTAATTTTCCTTTTGAGTTGTAAGTAAATAAAAGTGTTATGATTTTCATTATTAGAGCATTGTCCCGTGTGAGAAAAGGATGATGGAAGCCATGACTGCCTCACAAGTTGGGATGAGTATCCGGACTTTACAAAAAATAAAAGAGGCCAGCGAAGCCCAAATTAAAAAAAAGAGGCCAAAGATGCCCACCAAAATAAAAAAAGAGAAAAAAAATGAGAGAAAGAGAGAAGGGACAATTGCTACTATACTTTTCCACACTTGTGCTTCAAAGTAGCACCATGATCTTCATGATAGAGAGTCTCCTATTTTGTCACTTTCATATAACTAGTGGAGTTTCATCTTGCACGACCACTTAGTTTTCTTTTTGAGCTTTCATACACTTATAGCTCTAGTGCACCCGTTGCATGGCAATCCCTACTCACTCACATTGATATCTATTGATGGGCATCTCCATAGCCCGTTGATACGCCTAGTTGATGTGAGATTATCTTCTTCCTTTCCCTTGCAACCTCCACCATATTCTATTCCACCTATAGTGCTATATCCATGGCTCACGCTCATGTATTGCGTGAGAGTTGAAAAGGTTTGAGAACACCAAAAGTGTGAAACAATTGCTTGGCTTGTTCATCGGGGTTGTGCATGATTTAGATACTTTGTGTGGGGAAGATGGAGCATAGCCAGACCATATGATTTTGTAGGGATAACTTTCTAAGGCCATGTTATTTCGAAAGGACATGATTGCCTTGTTGGTGTGCTTGAAGTATTACTGTTTTTATGTCAATATTAGACTATTGTTTTGAATCTTACGGATCTGAATATTCATGCCACAAAAAAGAATATTACATGGATAAAAATGTTAGGTAGCATTCCACATCAAAAATTATGTTTTTATCATTTACCTACTCGAGGACGAGCAGGAATTAAGCTTGGGGATGCTTGATACGTCTCCAACGTATCTATAATTTTTGATCGTTCCATGCTATTATATTATCTGTTTTGGATGTTTTATATGCATTAATATGCTATTTTATATTATTTTTGGGACTAACCTATTAATCTAGAGCCTAGTGCCAGTTTCTGTTTTTTCCTTGTTTTTGAGTATTGCAGATAAGGAATATTAAACGGAGTCCAAACGGAATAAAATCTTCGGAATAATTTTTCTTGGACCAGAAGACATCTTCCAAGCTTGGAGACCAAGGCAGGAGAGCCGCCGTGTGGCCACAAGCCACAGGGGCGCGCCCAGGGGGGTAGGGCGCGCCCCCCTGGCTTGTGGGCCCACGGCAGCTCCCCCAACCCTATTTCTCGGCCTATAAATTCACAAATATTCCCTGGATACCGAAGAGAGCCACGAAAACACTTTTCCGCCGCCAGGAGCCTTGGTTCCCGTGAGATCCAATCTTGGAGCCTTTTTCGGTAATCTGCCGGAGGGGGATTCGATCACGGAGGGCATCTACATCAACTCCATTGCCCCTCCGATGATGCGTGAGTAGTTCACCACAGACCTTCGGGTCCATAGCTAGTAGCTAGATGGCTTCTTCTCTCTCTTTGCTCTTCAATACCATGTATTTCATGATCTTCATGAGATCTAAACGATGTAATACTCTTTTGCGGTGTGTTTGTCGAGATCCGATGAATTGTGGGTTTATGTTCAGATTATCAATGAATATTATTTGAGTCTTTTCTGAATTCTTATATGCATGATTTCATATCTTTGCAAGTCTCTTCGAGTTATTGGTTTGGTTTGGCCAACTAGATTGGTAATTCTTGCAATGGGAGAAGTGCTTAGTTTTGGGTTCAATCTTGCGGTGTCCTCACCCAGTGACATAGTAGGGGTAGCGAGGCACGTATTGTATTGTTGCCATCGAGGATAAAAAGATGGGGTTTTGATCATATTGCTTGAGTTTATCCCTCTACATCATGTCATCTTACCTAATGCGTTACTCTGTTCTTCATGAACTTAATACTCTAGATGCAGGCAGGAGTCGGTCGATGTGTGGAGTAATAGTAGTAGATGCAGAATCATTTCGGTCTACTTGACATGGACGTGATGCCTATATGCATAATCATTGCCTTGGATATCTTCATAATTATTCGCTTTTCTATCAATTGGTCGACAGTAATTTGTTCACCCACCGTAATACTTGCCATCATGAGAGAAGCCTCTAGCGAAACCTATGGCCCCCGGGTCTATTTTCCATATTATACTTTCAGATCTAAAACCAAAAATACCAAAAATATCTTGCTGCAATCTTTTTACTTTTTTTTACTTTACTTTCAAGCAATCATATCTATCTATCTCTATCAGATCTCATCCTTGCAAGTAACCGTGAAGGGATTGACAACCCCTTTATAGCGTTGGGTGCAAGTGTTTGATTCTTTGTGTAGGTACATCTATTGGGGACTTGCTTGTATCTCCTACTGGATTGATACGTTGGTTCTCAACAACTGAGGGAAATACTTATCTACTTTGCTGCATCACCCGTTCCTCTTCACGGAAACCAACGCATGCTCGAGAAGTAGCAGCGCGCAGACCCTGGTCCTCCTTCTTGGCCAGCCAGTTCTCCTGCGCCTTGAACAGCGCTTTCCATAGCTTCTCCCGTGTGGTGCGGAAGAGTTGACGAATCGTAGGCTCATTGTCAGTCCGATAAGTCCACATAGGAGAGCCCCGGCGCTGGCAGGGGAGGACGCGCCGCCGAAGCATAACCTGGACCACGTTGGTCAGCTCGATTCCGTCCTTGATCATGGATGCGATGCCCCTCTGCAGGTCATCCACCTCTGTATCCGACCCCCAGTCGAGGCCCTTTCGGACCCATGAGGTCAATCTGGTCGGGGGGCCAGATCTGAATTCGGCAGGAACAGTTCCGCCCTCCTCCCTTGGCTCGGTGATATAAAACCACTCTTTTTGCCAAGTCTTGATGGTGTCGATGAAGGTGCCGGATGGCCATACTGTGGGTGGAAGCTTGCTGGTGACCGCCCCGCCACAGTTTGCACATGTGCCTGCGACGCACTTCGGCTTGATGTTGAAAATCTTGAGCCATAGTCCGAAGTGTGGTTCGACCCGCAAGAAGGCCTCGCAGACTATGATGAAGGCCGATATATGCATAAAGGAGTTCGGCGGGAGGTCGTGGAAGTCGAGTCCGTAGAAGAACATGAGGCCCCTCACGAAGGGGTGGAGCGGGAAGCTCAGTCCTCGGATGAAATGAGGAATGAAAACCACCCTCTCGCCTGGTTTGGGGGTGGGGATCATCTGGCCCTCCTCTGCGGCGCGGTGGAAGATGTTGGCGGGGAGGTAGCCAGCCTCCTTGAGGTCCCGGATGTCCTGGTCTGTGACCGTGGAAGCCTCCCACTTGCCGTTGGAGCCGGAGCTGGCCATGGTAGAGCTCGGAGGAGGAAGGGTGGAAAACCTAGATCTGGGCTCTGGAAGCTCAGGAGATTGGGGAAGCAGGGGTGCGAAAGGGAAGTGCGGATAAGCCTTGGGGTTTTCTTCCCCTTTTATTGGGCTTGTCGCCGGTTGGCCTCCCTTCACTGCGCCGTGAATCCCTCCGCTTCCCGAGACGTGCGTGCCGTTGTACGCGCATGATTAAACATATCCCGTGTGAAACGGAGCACGATCTGTGCATTGATGGGTCGTGCTGATGAAAACGGCCTCAAACCGCGAATCGAGCCTTTGTGACTGGTTTAGCGGTCGTGGTGGGCCGTGACCTTTCATCTGAAAGGTCGTCAGGGAGCACTGTTTACTCCTTGACGTTTGGCCTTCGGGGCCAGGTTATACATGGCATTCGGACGATCTATGATCGGGAAAACTACACGTCGTCGGAGGCCGAGCTAAACTCGGCCGATCACTATTCGAAGAAAGGAACTCGCCTCGCAAGCCGAAGACTCTGATCGTTTGAAGCAGCTGGAGCTTGGACCCTTGGCGTTGGAGGCTAGTTCGGGGGCTACTGTGGGAGTCCTGGATTAAGGGGTCCTCGGGAGGCCGACCTATTTCTTATGGGCTGGACTGTATGGGCCGTTGGCCGGACATTGAAATGATCGAAGACCCTATCTCCAGGAAGGAAGCTTCGAGGATCGTGGCGTATTCTCCACGTTTGGAGTAGTGAATATGCATGTTTATCCCTTCGACGTCTAACCGACCATGTGTAAACCCTAGGTACCCTCGGCGTCTATAGAAGCCGAAGGGTTTTAGGTTGTAGGACAACAGAACTCATCTAGGGTTTTAGTCATACAATCTCGTGGTAGATCAACTCTGTAACACCTATATCATCAATATAATCAAGCAGGACGTAGGGTATTACCTCCATAGGAGGGCCCGAACCTGGGTAAAACACTGTCCCCTTCGTCTCCTGTTACCATCGATTCTAGTCTCACAGCTCGGGACCCCCTACCCGAGATCCACCGGTTTTGACACCGACAGCGAATAAAACGGAAAATTGGTGAAGTGGGGGAGAGGAAAACGAGAGGCAAATGGCAAATAATGTAATTGAAAGGAGATGAGATTTGTGATTAGGAACCTGGTAGATGATGATGGAGTCTTCCTCGGTGCCTGATATTGGCACGTAGAAGAGACCTCTTCCTCCCCGACAACGGCGCCAGAAATTCCTTTGACGTGGCTTGAGACTGCATCGGTATTTCCCCAAAGAGGAAGGGATGATCCAGCACAGCAACGGTAAGTATTTCCCTCACTTATGAAACCACGGTTATCGAACCCGTAGGAGGATCACCACCACCCAATAAGCAGCACCTGCACACAAATAACAAATACTTGCAAGAGAGGTTGTCAATCTCTCTACGGTAAAAAGATAGATTAGGTAGTGATAGATAGGAGAGATAGTGTAGCGTCCCGACTCAAAACGAGTCAAGCCTCTGTGTGACCGTGCCATCCCTGGATCAGTATGCTGGCACACACAGTACATCAATGTATATATCAAAGTGCAATCACATGTAAATAACGTAAACTGATATATACCTTAAAATCTCAGCGAAAACAGTCAACGGGAGTGGAGTCCCAATAAACACCAACGGCAGGTTGAGTGTAGACCGTAACCCTGAATCGTACTCTTACTTGTCGTAGAAACTTATCTGCAACATAAGACGTTGCAGCCGTGTAGGTCAGTACATTGAATGTACCGGCAAGATCACCATAGAAGAACAGAAGATAAAGACTATTCTATATGCAATAAGGCTTTGTGGCACTGGGTCTGAATTTTTTTGCATAAAAGCTGATTTTGTTTTATTTTTCCTACAACAAAGGAATATCAGGAGTCTTCACTATGGAGTTATCTACTATGACATGGTTCCGCCAACCGATGTCTCAATGCCCACAAGTATCATAAGTTGCCCACAAATTATTTATCAGTCCAGTGTTGAGAGTTCAGAGATAGATCCAAGTCCAGAGGCTCAAATTGTCCGTAACCGGGGACACGGCTAATCGATTAGGTTTAACTCTGCAGAGTGTTGCGTACTTTACCCACAAGATTCGTTCCCTCCTTGTAAGTCCTCGCACTGCCGGGTGTTTGAGAACAGGACGAACGAAACATGGTCTTTCAGAGTGTTTCCCTGACTACTGTCAGTGCCCATCCAATACTAACGTCGACTACATCTCGTAGCACTGCCCAGCCAGAGTCACAACAAAGATCAACCAAGCCAGAGCCCATAATGACTTGTGGCTACACAGGTAAGCTTCCGGGCATGAAGTATTCATCCGTCTCTTTGAGTCTGGGTGAGGCTTTCCGCAAGATGTCATGGCGCTTCTCCATGCATCCCGGCCATCCACTGGTTACTCCAGGGTGCCCATCAAATCCATCCCTCACCCAGTAGTGTGTATTGAAAACCTGTTTCTCGAGTCTCGAAGTCTTGAGGTCTTGAAGATGCAGGACTTGAAGATGCCTTCATGAAGTTGTCGTCTTTGACGTAGAGTCCTTCACCTCACACCACTCTCGAACACTCATACCAAACCCCGTCTACTTTAGCATAGCATTAAAATAACTAGCGTTCCCGAGGCTTTAGTAACAAGTGGTGGGTTCCTACCTCATGCATTCTACTCAACTACAAGAATTCAATAACACTACTGGAGGGATTTGAATGTTGATGTCACTAAATGCAATAAAACATAGGTATGAAATAAATGGTCAAAGTGAACTTGCCTGGTAGGGTTGATGAAGATAAATATCGCTCTCAAAAAATAACTTGATAGAACTATTCGTCACTCTCCGATGAAAATCTATATATAGTCAAACATTTGCACTCATAAGCAATCATACTAGCAATCAATACTATCAATCAAAAGGCAGCACAAAACTAATCACAAAAGAGTGTGATGAAGGAAATACTTAAGACAAAAGTTAAAATCAACAAATCTTCATCAAACAACTAAGAAAAGGTTTTTCCTACAATTAACCTATTATCAACAGCAACACGACAACAACAAAGTAAAATCTAGCAAAGGCATTTAGCAAATATTTTTACTAGCAAAAAGAATTACTTTTGAAGTACAACTAAGAACTATGAAAACAACACACTAAACAATAGGAGTTTTCTAGCAAATAGAACATAACAGCAAAGAAAACACTAAGATAATAAAAATACAGAAAACAAAATATAAAACAACTAAGCTAACAGAAAGTAAAACCTATAAAACACTTTATAAAAATATTTTCAAATAGGAACTCCAACTAGCAATGGAAATCAATTGCAAGTTATAATTGAACTAGAATTGATTTCATGCAAACAAAAGTAATAAACAACATAGAAATAAACTTGGTTGAAATACTACTGCTAACTAACAGAAAACAAGGTAAAACTTGTCAACTAATATAACAGAAAATAAATTTAAAACTATAAAAACAAAAGAAATAGAAATAAACCTAAAAAGAACTAAAACAGAATCTGTTTTGCTTGAAACCCTAATTTAAAATATGCTAAAAATTCCCAAATTGTTCCTACTGATAAACAAAGTCATTAGTGACCAGTAGCAAAAAGATTCACTCAAAAATATATTTTTAAACTCAAGTTATAAGCAAAACAAGTTTGAATACAAATCTGTTTGAAACTGAATTTAAAATATTCAAATATGGTCAAACTTTATATCTTCAGAAACTAGATAAAAATTTGTGACACGATGCAAAAAGAATCACTCAAAAATATTAAAAACTCTAAAAGTTATAGCTAAAACAAAATCAGAAACTATTCTGTTAACTAAAACAAAAACAGAAAACTAAAACCTAAACTAACGAACAGGTGCGTTACGTGGCTGTTTCTCATTGGTTACGGGGTGTGCACGTTAGAGCTAAACGAACGAATGGCCGCAATGTAAAGAATAACGATTCGGTTAAAATAACTAACAGGAAAAACCGGCCGGTTCTTTTAACTAAACCGAAGGGGTACGCGGGTTCTAATCTACACCGTAGATTACAGATCGGACGGTGGAGGGCGGCGGCGGCTTACAGAGGAGGTGGAGATGAACTCCGGCGAGGCTCCGGCGGGGCAGAGGCAGCGAAGTCGACGGGGAGACGTCTCCGGTGGTCCTCGGGCGTTGGCGTCAGCACCAGACGATGAAGACGAGCGCGGCGACGACGTTGTTGGCCTTGGCGTGGCTCGGGGACGACGGTGGCGAGCAGCACGAGCTCGGGGGCGGCGAGGTGTTCGGGTGGTCGACGGGGAGATCGCTACGGTGGCTCTGGAGCTCAGGCGAGTGCACGGGGAGGTGCGGGCGAGGGTGGCGGAGAGGATGGTGGGCTCATGCGGTCGAGGGGGTGGCTAGGGCGAGCACGGGGTCGGCAATGGCGCGTCGGCCGTGGCGGAGCTCCGATGAGGGATTGCGAGGACGAGAGGGGCTCGGGGTTGGGTTTTAGGGGTGGAACGGGTGCGGGTGTGCACGGGCTTTATAGGCGGCGGCTCGGAGTGGAGCGGGACGAGGCAATGGTGACAGTGGCGGAGCTCTGCTCCGGCGAGCAATTGAGAGCAGAGGAGATGGTCGGGCGAGGGGTATTAGGGCGGAAAGGAGTGCGGAGGGCTGGGGCTTTATATCCAGGGGGTCGGGAGGCTCCAAACGGAAGGGGATCGACGGATCACGGCGCCGCCGGCGTCGGAAAGGAAAGGGGAGGGGCGAGGTGGAAGGTGACCGGCAGGGGCGATCGGATCAGTCGGTGGGCCAGGGGAGTCAGCGGGAGAGGAGGGAAGGAAAGCAATCGGTGGCCGATCCAAAAGTGATTCGGATCCGATCTGGATCCGATCGGGCCAGATTCGGTAAGTGGGCCGCGTCGGCCTTTCCTATTAGAAGGATATTTTCCTTTTTATTAAAAACAGGAAAGAAAAACAAAGAAAGGAAAACAAAGATGCACTCAAATATATAGGTATTATATACCAAAATTCTCAGAAAATTAAATTCAATAAGATGGACATTTTTCCACGGCCAAAATAAATACTTTAAAAAAATATTTTTCAGAAAAATGCCTAAATTGTTTTTATTTCTTTTGCAAATAGTTTTCAAATAACCCCCTGGGTTTTATGGTTCAAAATATTTCTCAAAATGCCCCTGGTTTGGAGGGTCCTGTTCCTCCTCTCATATTTTTAATATTTGACAGGGGAATTTGAATTCATTCAAACTTTTAAAATAGAGCCAAAATGAAATGAATTCCAAAAGAATATTTCAGAAGTTTTCAAATCCACTTTTCAAATCCTTTTATTTGAAGAAGTCATGTCATCTTCTCTCATTGATCTGAATTGGATGAATTTGAAATCAAACACAAAAGGAAAGTCATTTTATTCCCTCTCATTCAAAAGTTTCAAAAAGTTTTAAATTTCACTCAATTTTCAATCACTCAATCAAACAATAAAGCATTCAATTATAATTATAACATTCCAAAATTTGGGATGTTACAAACCTACCACACTTAAAATGAATCTCGTCCTCGAGATTCGAAAGGGCTAGAAAGAAAAGGTTAGGGTTTGGGGGGTCTTCTAGCAAATCCATTGTCCTGCAAAGTGTGGGTGCTACCACACTTAAAATGAGAGTTACTGGTCTCCCAAAATCATGACAATCCTCTGGGGTCCTTGGCTATATTTGTCTCTTCACATTCCTTATAATAGCTCCTTCATTGATGTTGTTCCATTACAGTCTTAACATCTCCTTTAAAAATCCAGTGTCTCCTTGGTCATTACAAAGTTCTTCCGTTACTGGGTCTCCTTAACTGACAAGTCTCGTGATCATTCTAATTAACTTATCGATGATCTCTTGGTGGTCTACCATTTGTGGTTATCTTGCAGTGAAATGGGTCTTGGCTTCATCCTCACCGTAAAATTCCTACGTGTGACAACAGCTGCCATGTACAAGGGTCTTCATCATACCACTCTAAGGCTTAAACCAAAAGCTTCAAAGAACGTCGTCTCTTTACTATGGGTAAGTCACTCAGATTTACCATTCCGAATAGCAAGAGAAATGATAAGAGTAAGTCGTCATGGTGATCAATCCATTCCGCACCCAAATCATTACTCTGTATAAGGTTTAGCGAATCTCGTATTCTAACACTTGGGCTTCCTCACAAGCCTTGCAGAATTTCTCTCGTCCACGAACAAAGTTCGGATAAATCCATTGATTCTGCAAGCTAAACAAAACATCTATCGTTTTTTCACCACTCTCAGGTTTTCGTATCCTCCTAGGAAAACATGAGCTGATCAGTCACAGCTTCTTCCAAGTACCTTCCTTCATAAAGGTAGGGCTTGATCCTTATCAATCCTGAGGGCTGTGGATTATGTGCTTACTTCAATACTTGTACAGCTTTAACTCATCCTTGGGGTTACTAGTATTTCATACCCCAACATTACCGTCAATTCATTCCATCATACCCTTGAGGTAATATATCACAGGTTTATTCTTGTCTAGATTCCACTCTGTGGAATTCATTTTCCTTTCCATTGGTCTGTTTAAACTTAGGTATTGGTTCATCACAATCATTCCTCCTTATTCAAAATTCCAACTTCAAAAGTACTTTGTTGCAAATGCTGTCATCCACATAGTTGATATGGTCCAGTATTACCTTCAGCTGTATCCATTGGATCCAGACTCCTTGGCATGAAGTATACATTCTTTTTCCTTGGATCATGTGGTTTTACCGGTTACTACCACACTTAATATGAAATGTACACATGCTTGCACAGACCATATTTTTCTCATATCCTCGAAAATGGTCGGAGATCTTTGCTTACAGAGTAACAACTCATACAATTCAACATAGGAAATCATGACACAATAAATTCTATTGATTCATGAAGTTATTACAATCTCCGAGACTTCTGTTACATAGTTCAACTCCATAGCCTCAAGTAAAGTGAGAGTGCTTGCTATTACATTTATTACTTCCAAAAATCCACAACTCAACTACTCATATTTAGTCTTCTTCCCCGGACAGGTATAGGAGTAGTGTCCTGTCTTGTTGCACTGGTGACAAGTGATGTGACTCAGATCCTTCCGTGTAGAAAACCACGGAGTCCTCTTCTTCTTCTTGGGTTGGGTTCCTTGCTTGATGCTTGGCTCATACTTCTTGCAATAACAATGAGGTCTCTCCAAGCTGCAATGTAAACATCTGATGCTTCTACTTACTTGGCCTTTCTTCTTGATCATTCCTTCTATTTCCTGAGGATCATATTGCACTTCTGTTGTCGGGAAGTCTCCCAGGTACTCGTTCGGACAATTCTGGGAAATATGTCCTTCTTCTCCACATGAATAACATGACTTGCTATCTACGATTGGGTTTGGTATATCTCCCATCTTCATGGGTTCTTCTAACTTTTTCCCGAGGACTTCTTTCATTGCTTCCTTCTGCTGCTTCATCACTTCTTGTACCTTGGGGTATATTTGACATTGTGCCGGAAAATGACTAGTTCCTTCACACAAGAAACAAGTCACTTGCCCAGTCGGGCATTCCTCAGCTGGGTGATTTTCTTCACAATGAGGGCATCCATCCTTGTGTTCTTCCTGGGTGTGTCCTATTTCTCCACAGATCTTGCATGCACAAGGCTTCTTCATCATGTTATCATGGTGCTTCTGAATGAGACGGGATCTTAACAAAGTCTTCTTGAATTCTTCCCAACTTTCTGCTCTATTAAATCCTTGTATGGCGTGATGCATTTTCCACCAGATAGCAGCACTTTGGGTAAGGTACTGAAGAGCGTGTGGAACCTCAAACTTCTTTGAAATCAAATTACTTCCGAAATGGTTCTCCATGTTCCTTATCCATATTTCAGCCTCCAACTGGGTCATTGGTCCAGAGAGTACAAGTCCAGCTTCATTCATCATCTATTGGGTCCAAGGGTTTTGGGATGAGATACGAGAGAGGGATAGAGGGAGATACACACAATACAAACAATAGTTTTGAAAATAGGTTTTATTTGCGGCTGTCGGAAAAACATCACACAATGACAGCTCACAAATCATCGCATCTAACGTGAGTATACAACCGGGGTTTGGTCTTCTAAAGTTCATAATACACTCTGCAGAGTTAAACCTAATCGATTAGCCGTGTCCCCGGTTACGGACAATTTGAGCCTCTGGACTTGGATCTATCTCTGAACTCTCAACACTGGACTGATAAATAATTTGTGGGCAACTTATGATACTTGTGGGCATTGAGACATCGGTTGGCGGAACCATGTCATAGTAGATAACTCTATAGTGAAGACTCCTGATATTCCTTTGTTGTAGGAAAAATAAAACAAAATCAGCTTTTATGCAAAAAAATTCAGACCCAGTGCCACAAAGCCTTATTGCATATAGAATAGTCTTTATCTTCTGTTCTTCTATGGTGATCTTGCCGGTACATTCAATGTACTGACCTACACGGCTGCAACGTCTTATGTTGCAGATAAGTTTCTACGACAAGTAAGAGTACGATTCAGGGTTACGGTCTACACTCAACCTGCCGTTGGTGTTTATTGGGACTCCACTCCTGTTGACTGTTTCCGCTGAGATTTTAAGGTATATATCAGTTTACGTTATTTACATGTGATTGCACTTTGATATATACATTGATGTACTGTGTGTGCCAGCATACTGATCCAGGGATGGCACGGTCACACAGAGGCTTGACTCGTTTTGAGTCGGGACGCTACAGATAGATCTCTCAAGAACACAAAATAAAAATACCAAATAAAAAGTGCAGCAATATATTTTTGGGTTTTTGGTTTAGTAGATCTGAAAACAAAGAGGCAAAAAGATAGATCGGAAAGCAATATGTTGGAAAAGTAGACCCAGGGGCCGTAGGTTTCACTAGTGGCTTCTCTCATGAGTATAGCACACGGCGGGTGAACAAATTACTGTTGGGCAATTGATAGAAGATCAAATAATGATGACGATATCCAAGGCGATGATCATTATATAGGCATCACGTCCAAGATAAGTAGACCGACTCCTGCCTGCATCTACCACTATTACTCCACACATCGACCGCTATCCACCATGCATCTAGTGTATTAAGTTCATGGAAAAACGGAGTAATGCAATAAGAACGATGACATGATGTAGACAAGATCTATTCATGTAGGAATAGACCCCATCTTGTTATCCTTAATGGCAATGATACATGCATGCCTTGCTGCCCCTTCTGTCACTGGGAAAGGACACCGCAAGATCGAACCCATCACAAAGCACCTCTTCCCATGGCAAGAAAAATTGATCTAGTCGGCCTAACTAAACCAAAGATTTGAAGTAGAAATACGAGGCTATAAGTAATCATGCATATAAGAGATCAAAGAAGACTCAAATAATATTCATGGATAGAAACTGATGATGAACTCAAAATTCATCGGATCCCAACAAACACACCGCAAAAGTTTACATCAAATAGATCTCCAAGAGACCATTGTATTGAGAGTCAAAACAGAGAGAGGAAGCCATCTAGATACTGCCTACGGACCCGTCGGTCTATGGTGGAATACTCACGCATTATCAGAGAGTCACCTATGAAGAAGATGAACCCCTCCGTGATGGTGTTAGATTGGATCTCGAGGTTCTTGAACTTGCAGCGGTTGGATGTGTTTCTCGTCGACTCCCCTAGGGTTTTATTAATATTTGGGAATTTATAGGCGTCAGAGGCGGTGGAGCGGGGCCCCGTGGAGGGCACAACCCACCAAGGCAAGCCGGGGGCCCCCTGGCGCGCCCATGTGGGTTATGGCCTCCACAGCCCACCTCTCTGGCACTTCTTTGGCCCACTGGGTGTCTTCTAGTCCAGAAAAAATCTACAAAAAGTTTCTTCGCGATTGGACTCCGTTTGGTACTGTGGGATCACTAGAAGAGTGTCTAGAGGGGGGGGGGGGGTGAATAGACTACTAGAAGGAATTTAAAACCTAACCTTTTCCCAAGTTAATAGGTTGGCAGATTTTAACAATTATAGCAAGTCTACCACACCCTACACATGCATGTCTACGAGTATAGCAGCGGAAAGTAAAGACATTGCACATGAAGTAAAGAGTTGAGATAGGGAGATCAAACGCATGAGGGACACAAAGATTTTTCCCATGGTTCCGATAGGTGGCGCTATCGTACGTCCACGTTTATGGAGTCTTCAACCCATGGAGGGTAACGGTCGCGAGAGTCCACGGAGGGCTCCACCCACGAAGTAGCAACCTTGACTATTCCATAACGGCTTCCGGCAACGAAGGACTAGCCTCACTATGGGTAGATCTTCACGAAGTACGCGATCTCCTTGCCCGTACAAACTTCTTGGTTCAACTCCACAACACGAAGTACGAGGTTCCCAAGAGACACCTAACCAATCTAGGAGGCACCACCCTCCAAAAGGTAATAGGCTCGGCAATGTCGATGAACTCCTTGCTCTTGTGCTTCAAGATGATAGACTCCTCAACACACAATCACTCTCTCATAGATTTGGCTTGGTGAAGAGATTGGATTGGTGGAAAGCAACTTGGGGAGGCTAGAGATCAAGATTCATATGGATGGAATGGAATGGCATGATCTCAACACATGAGTAGGTGGCTTTCTCTTAGAAAACTGGATGGGGCAAGTATGGAATAGTTCTAAGTGCTTCTCTTTCGAGTGGGTGGTGGTGAAGGGGTATATATAGGCATACCCAAAAATCCAACCGTTACACCTAAAGTGACCAACTCGGTGACACCGAGGTGTGAATCTCGGTGGTACCGAAGTGACCAAAAGGCAGTAACTTTTGAATCTCGGTGAGACCGATATATAAATCTCGGTTGCACCGACTAGGTGACCAACGGTCAGATTGCCCAATCTCGGTGACGCCGATTCAACAAACTCGGTGGTACCGATTTTGTGAATCGAGGTAACAGAAAGTTGGCAACCCAAACTCGGTGGCACCGAAGTGGAATCGGTTGCACCGATGTGCTAGGATTTGGCATGGGTCTGTCTGAGTTTGGGAATCGGTGGCACCGAGTGGAAATTGTTGGTTGCACCGATTTTGGATATTTGGCTTTGGACAGACTTTTGTGGAAGAGCTTGTGGGTGTTTTTGGTGATTATCACTTGTGCACGTATGAGCATTTTGTTCACCAACAGTACCTTACCCCCTTTTAATAGTATTGGCTTTCCTATGGACTCAAAGTGATTTCTCACAAAGTAAAATATAGAGTCCTCTTGCTGGAAGCTTTGCCAATCCATTTCCTTGCATCTTGGGGTATTTCCACAATCCTTTTTGCCAACCCTTCTTCCTCTATGGACTTTTATCTGAAATACACTAGGTAGAAATATTATTCCAAGAGACAATGCATGTTGTCATGAATTATCAAAACCACCAAGGGAGCATGTTGTGCTTTCAATCTCCCCCTTTTTGGTAATTGATGACAACATACAATCAAAGCTTCAAATAGGGATATGCATGGATATAATGAAGACTTTGAGAGACACATGACTTAGACTTGCTCCCCCTAAATGTGTGCAATCCCTTTAAAGGATAGTTGCTTTGGAATGCATGGACACACATATAGTAGAAGGGATTTAATGAGTCATGTGTATCTTGGCTATATGCATCAAATATATATGAATGAGATGTATCCTTGTTCAAGACTTCACCCTTGCAAACAATATGTGCAAGAAGCAAGAGATCATCTTGATCAAAGATATGATGTATATACTTACCTTGAGTTCTTGAGCATTCTTGTAGTAGAAACACACTTGAGAAAACAGTGTTAGGAAACACAAGAGTATTCTACTAGTCAAAAGGCAATAGAGCTCAATAGTACCAAGATATGGAGAACATATAGAAGATAGTATTCAGAACTTTCTCCCCTTAGATATGAAAATAGTAGATCATCCTCTCCCCCTGAATCTCAGCATGTAGACATTGGGATTGGATAGGGTGAGAAAAGTCTAACATGAGTAGTCAAATGAAATAACATCTTTTCTTCCAAACATATTTTTCTCCCCCTACTTTGGTATTCTCACCTTGTCTATATGAGTATAAGCTTTGATATCTCCTCTCCCCCTTGATTATATCTCCCCCTTTGCATAAGCGCGTATCTCCCCCTTTAACATTGAAGCTTTGGTATTTCTCCCCCTTTGGCATTAATTTCCAAAAAGGTCATTCACAGGGTTAGATACAGGGATCATTGATTAAGAAGGGATCCTTGAGAACAAGGGTCATTGAATGTACGGATCATAGAAATTGAAAATTTGAGGGAATCATGGCAAATAATTTCTCTCCCTTAGGCTGATTTGAGAGGTTGTAAGACTTCTCCTCCTTTAAGTTAGGGATCCTTGAAAAAGATTTCCCCCTTTTAAAATAAAATAAAATAAGGGATCATCGAAGAATTGAGAATATCACAATAGGATTTCTAAGAAAACAATGATTTGCGATTCTGAACACAACTGCGAGAAGAAATCAAATCGGTGGCTCCGAGACAAACATGTCGGTGGTACCGAGATACTGTAATGCAGCTCATCTCCTAATTCGGTAGAACCGAGATATTTGTATCGGCGGCTCCGAGGCTAAAACAGAAACTTGGCAATGTTTGAGAAACTTGCAAATCAATTCAGAAAACTTTTTAACAAAGTGTCAAAAGAAATTTTCAAATAAAAAGCAAAAGATTTTACAAAAGGATATCAACTAGAGAAGATTTGAGTGGTTCTAAGAAATCTTGCAAAATAGAGAATGAACCATCCAAAATACTTGACTAGATGATGGGCGGTGACTAGGTCACCTATATTAGAGTATATTGACTTAGGAGCCAAGCAAGAATACTTGATCATAGGTCATACTCAACGTTAAGCTCACAATGGGGTTACCATTTTTCGATTAAGCATTTTAATGTCTTCATATCACTTGAGTTGCTTTATCTCATGTCTTGGAGTAAAGCCTTTTCAAGGATATGAGTACGTACCTTTGAGTGATGTTGATGACGTGGCTTGTAGGTGAACTTGTTGAGGATGCTCGAGGTTGATGAGGTTCATCTTGAGTTGGGAGCAATCCTTCTTGTTTTGGTACACTTGTCACCTACATAGGTTAGTCATGCAAGGAAGAACATGATATGACACAATTCCAAATGTGAAATACAAATATGTGTCAAGGATATGTTTTGTTGTCTTCTTCCTTACATCATCAAGAGGGGTTGTGGATACTTGGTCAAGACAAGATTGCTTAAGATATGAGTTGATGGCAATCTTGTGGAATGAAGTTCTTCCAAGTACCTACAAAATGTTAGATGCAATACAAGGGAGCATAGAATTCTATGATATAAGATAACATGTTAGGAGTGTCATGGAAATATCAAGTAAGCTCATGCCCTTGCATGCAAAAGAGTGAGACTAGCTCAAGTTTGAAGCATCAATGATGTTCAACTCACTCCTCAAGTAGCAAAATGTTTTCTCATCAAGTGGCTTAGTAAAGATATCGGCCAATTTCTTGTTAGTGCGAACATGCTTAAGATCAATATCTCCTTTGGCAACATGATCACGAATAAAATGATGTCTAACTTGAATATGTTTAGTTCAAGAATGTTGCACAGGATTATGACCAATTTTAATAGCACTTTCATTGTCACAAAGTAATGGAACATTTTTAACATGGATTCCATAATTCTTAAGCGTTTGTGTCATCCATAGTAATTGTGCACAACACGATCTGGCAACAATATACTCAGCTTCGGCAGTAGATAGAGATATCGAGTTTTGTTTCTTGGAGGACCAAGACACAAGAGATCTACCCAAAAATTGACAAGTACCCGAGGTGGATTTTCTATCAACCTTGTCACCGGCATAGTCCGAGTCAGAATAGCCAATAAGGTTAAAGGAAGATCCCTTGGGATACCAAATGCCAAAGTTTGGTGTTTGTATCAAATATCTCACAATATGTTTCACGGCCAAAAGATGACACTCTTTAGGTGCAGCTTGATATCTAGCACACATGCAAACACTAAGCATAATATCGGGACGGGAGGCACATAGATATAACAATGAACCAATCATAGATCGATAAACTTTTTGATCAACTGGTTCGTCCTCCTTGGTAAGATCAACATGTCCACTAGTAGGCATAGGAGTTTTCATACCTTTGCACTCTTGCATGTTGAACTTCTTGATCAAGTCCTTGATATACTTAGTTTGAGAGATGAAAGTTCCTTCTCTTGTTTGCTTGATTTGCAAACCAAGAAAGAATTTCAGCTCACACATCATGGACATATCATACTTCTCGGACATCAACCTTCCAAATCTTTCACTAAATTGTGGGTTAGTAGATCCAAAGATAATATCATCCACATACATTTGGCACACAAATAATTCACCATTAACTCTCTTAGTGAATAATGTTGCGTCAATTTTACCAATTTCAAACCCCTTTTCAATAAGAAACTTCGTTAAGCATTTGTACCAAGCACGTGGGGCTTGCTTAAGACCATATAGATCTTTACGAAGCTTGTAAACATGATTAGGTTTCTTAGGATTCACAAAACCAGGTGGTTGCTTAACATAAACCTCTTCTTCAATCTCACCATTGAAAAAGGCACTTTTAATGTCCATTTGATAAAGCGTGATATCATGGTGATTAGCATAAGCAAGAAGAATGCGAATAGCTTCAAGTCTAGCAACGGGGGCATAGGTCTCACCGTAGTCCATACCTTCGACTTGCGTATATCTTTGGGCTACGAGACGTGCCTTGTTGCGTACGACTTGACCGTCTTCGTCTTGCTTGTTCCAAAACACCCATTTGGTTCCGATGATGTTGTGCTCGTCCTCGGGCTTCTCCACGAGTGTCCACACTTCGTTCCTTTCGAAGTTGTGAAGCTCTTCATGCATTGCGTTCACCCAATCCGGGTCTTCAAGAGCTTGTTCTACCTTCAAGGGTTCAATGCTAGAGATGAAAGAATAATGCTCACAAAAGTTAGCTAGGCGAGTTTTAGAGCGAGTGATTCTCCCGGTTTGTATGTCACCAAAGATTTGGTTTAGAGGATGGTTCTTGGTCACTCTTGCTCGAACTCGGGGCAGCTTAGGCTTGTTGGATGGTGGAGCTTCTTCTTCATCATCATCATCTCCTTCATCTTCGTTGTTGTTGAAGGTGTCGTTCCCTTGAGGTGGTGGTGAAGGAGGTTGTGGTGGATCTTCATGATGCACTTCCTCCTCTTCATCATCTTGTCGTGTACCACTTGTGGATGCCTCCATGTCATGTTGAGGTTCACCTTGTCGTGAAGTAGGGGCTTCCACTTGAGTTGACGAAGTACTTTCCTTCACCTCCATGGGACGAATCTTGCCGATGGACAAGTCTTGAATAGCTTCCGAAGGGTCCTTATCACCTACATCATTTGGCAATTGTTGGACTTGCGAACCATTAGATTCATCAAACTTCACATCTACCGTCTCTTCAACTTTTCGAGTGAAGTTGTTGTAGACACGGTAAGTGTGAGAGTTCGATCCATAACCGAGTAGGAAACCTTCATGAGATTTAGGAGCAAATTTAGTACGACAATGCTTATCAAGAATGTAGCACTTTGAGCCGAATACCCGAAAGTATCCAACTTGGGGTTTGTTACCGGTGTTTAGCTCGTATTCCGTTTTACCGAGAAGCTTGTGCAAGTAGAGTCGGTTTGTGGCATGACATGCTGTTTCCACGGCTTCTGCCCAAAAGTGTCTTGGCGTCTTGTATTCGTCAAGCATCGTTCTTGCCATCTCAATAAGAGTTTGGTTCTTCCTCTCAACAACTCCATTTTGTTGAGGCGTGTACGTAGCCGAGAACTCCTGTGAAACACCTTCTTCGTCAAGAAGGGTATCCACATGGGTGTTCTTGAACTCCGATCCGTTATCGCTCCGAACCTTATTGATCTTCACTTCAAACTGATTTTGCGCTTTGCGAACGAAGTTCTTGAAGATCTTTTGTACCTGCGACTTATCATCAAGAAAGAATACCCACGTAAATCTGGAAAAATCATCAACTATAACTAGACCATAGGAATTTCCACCGAGACTCTTGTAAGCATTGGGACCAAAAAGATCCATGTGAAGTAACTCGACTGGTCTCCTAGTAGTCATGATATTTTTAACGGGATGACTTCCACCTACTTGCTTTCTAGCTTGGCAAGCACTACAAAGTCTATCTTTGTCAAAGATAACATCTTTAACACCAAGTACATGATCACCTTTGATAAGCTTGTCTAAGTTACGCATGCCAACATGTCCTAGTCTTCTATGCCAAAGCCAACCTTTAGAAGATTTTGCAATAAGACAAGTACGAGGTTTCGATCTCTTAGTGAAATCGACAATGTATAGATCACCTCTACGGAAACTGGTAAAGACCATTTTGTGATTATCTTGACGAAACACTTGGCAATCTACTTTCGTGAATAGCACATTAAAACCAAAGTCGGCAAGTCTAGATACGGAAAGAAGATTGTAGCCAAGGGATTCAACAAGCATAACATTTTGAATAGAGCTATCATGGGATAAGGCCACCTTACCAAGACCAAGTACCTTACCCTTGGAGTTGTCTCCAAACGTTACGTACCTTCGCGGTCCATGGTTTCGTGTGATCTCTTCAAACATTTCTCTATCTCCGGTCATATGATCGGTGCATCCGCTATCGAGAATCCATTCTTTTCCTCCGGACATGTAATCCTTGAAGTTTGCCATAAGACTTAGATTCTTCATGATCTTCTCATACTCGATGTCGAACAACTCATCTTCATCATAGTAGCCATGTTCCACATTGTCATCATCAAGTGGGAAATCCTCGTCACAAAGAACAAGAGATTCATTAGGGTTGTGATCATGACAATGTTCAAACTTGTGAATTCGAATGGCTTCTACAGTGATGTTGCTAATGGTTATGACATCACCTTTAGCACGCATGAGGTCTCTAAGCTCAAATAGATAGTCATCAAACTTGGGATCACTAGGCGTCATTTTGTGAAAGGCAATAGTTTTATGAAGAATTTCATCAAGATTACTCAATGAATAACTTGGATATCGTTTCTCCAAGTCATTCCACAAAGTATAAGCACATTCAAAATTCTTCATTTGATTAAGCACATTTCTAGTCAAAGCTCTATCGATGAGATTAACAGTTCTAAGATTGCATAGCATATCAATTTCCTCTTCATGTGTGGGATGTAAAGGATCAATGGGAGGTACATAGGGGCTCTTAACATACTTGCTCAATTGAAATTCATTAAATAGCTCAAGCAACAAGGTTTTCCATTGACTATAGTACTCTCCATCAAGAATGGGCACTCTACAACTCAAACTCCCTATACTAGACACATCCATCTTCCTCCACGATGATTAAACCGAAGCAATGGAGACCAAAGCTCTGATACCAATTGTGGGATCACTACAAGAGTGTCTAGAGGGGGGGGGTGAATAGACTACTAGCAGGAATTTAAAGCCTAACCTTTTCCCAAGTTAATAGGTTGGTAGATTTTAACAATTATAGCAAGTCTACCACACCCTACACATGCATGTCTACGAGTATAGCAGCGGAAAGTAAAGACATTGCACATGAAGTAAAGAGTTGAGATAGGGAGATCAAACGCATGAGGGACACAAAGATTTTTCCCGTGGTTCCGATAGGTGGTGCTATCACACGTCCACGTTTATGGAGTCTTCAACCCACGGAGGGTAATGGTCGCAAGAGTCCACGGAGGGCTCCACCCACGAAGGGTCCATGAAGTAGCAACCTTGACTATTCCATAACGGCTTCCGTCCACGAAGGACTAGCCTCACTAGGGGTAGATCTTCGCGAAGTAGGTGATCTCCTTGCCCGTACAAACTTCTTGGTTCAACTCCACAACACGAAGTAGGAGGCTCCCAAGAGACACCTAACCAATCTAGGAGGCACCACCCTCCAAAAGGTAATAGGATCGGCAATGTCGATGAACTCCTTGCTCTTGTGCTTCAAGATGATAGACTCCTCAACACACAATCACTCTCTCACAGATTTGGCTTGGTGGAAGAGATTGGATTGGTGGAAAGCAACTTGGGGAGGCTAGAGATCAAGATTCATATGGATGGAATGGAATGGCATGATCTCAACACATGAGTAGGTGGCTTTCTCTCAGAAAACTGGATGGGGCAAGTATGGAATAGTTCTGAGTGCTTCTCTTTCGAGTGGGTGGTGGTGAAGGGGTATATATAGGCATACCCAAAAATCCAACCGTTACACCTAAAGTGACCAACTCGGTGACACCGAGGTGTGAATCTTGGTTGTACCGAAGTGACCAAAAGGCAGTAACTTTTGAATCTCGGTGAGACCGATATATAAATCTCGGTTGCACCGATTAGGTGACCAACGGTCAGATTGCCCAATCTCGGTGACGCCGATTCAACCAACTCGGTGGTACCGATTTTGTGAATCGAGGTAACAGAAAGTTGGCAACCCAAACTCGGTGGCACCGAAGTGGAATCGGTTGCACCGATGTGCTAGGGTTTGGCATGGGTCTGTCTGAGTTTGGGAATCGGTGGCACCGAGTGGAAATTGTTGGTTGCACCAATTTTGGATATTTGGCTTTGGAGAGACTTTTGTGGAAGAGCTTGTGGGTGTTTTTGGTAACTATCACTTGTGCACGTATGAGCATTTTGTTCACCAACAGTACCTTACCTCCTTTTAATAGTATTGGCTTTCCTATGGACTCAAAGTGATTTCTCACAAAGTAAAATGTAGAGTCCTCTTGCTTGAAGCTTTGCCAATCCATTTCCTTGCATCTTGGGGTATTTCCACAATCCTTTTTGCCAACCCTTCTTCCTCTATGGACTTTTATCTGAAATACACTAGGTAGAAATATTAGTCCAAGAGACAATGCATGTTGTCATGAATTATCAAAACCACCAAGGGAGCATGTTGTGCTTTCAGGTACTGATATTCTGCAAAGTAAAAAACAAGCAAAAATAGGAACTGGCACTTTGGCACTATGTTAACAGGTTAGTCCCAAAAAATGATATAAAGTTGTTATAAAATGATTGTAAAACATTCAAGAATGATAATATAACAGCATGGAACAAGCATAAAATATAGATACGTTGGAGACTTATCACCTATTATCATACAATTCTTGTCGTGGTTTTGTCACGGCAAGATGTCCTCGCGAGAGAACTTAGGTGTGAGGCCATCTCAACTAGGTGGCAGCTTGAAGGGGTTGGTTGGAACCGAGAGACGCAAGTTTTACCCAAGTTCGGCCCCTCCGATGGAGGTAAAAGCCTACGTCCTGCTTGTCTATTATTGATGATGATGATGATCTCGGTTACAAGGGTGCTATTTCGCTACCTCTAGTCTCGATAGTTTCTAATCTGTTTGTCTCTGATGACCTAACTTGTACCTCTTAGGGTGCCTTTCCCCTAATTATATAGGTTGAAGGGGCAAGCTTACATATAGAGTCGTAGTAGGGTTAGGACTAGTCTCTCTCTTATTACAAGATGAATCCTAGTCCGGGTCTTGCTTCCCTTAATTGAAGTCCTACTCTAAGTCTTGTAGGTCCAAGGTTGTTAGAATCATGATTTTGAATCGGATCGGAACTCCGATGGTAGGATCACAAATCGTAGAATCTTCACTATTAGGATCTTAGAAACGTAGATTCTATGAACTAAAATCGTAGAATCAGAGGGGTTAGTTTGGATCGTATAGTCGTAGAATCGTATAACAGAATCGCGATTCTAACAACCTTGTGTAGGTCATCTTTGTCTTCCAAGTTGAGGATCCCTCTTGAGTATTCTCCATGAGACGGCCCTTCGGGGTCCCTCCATGAGCCGGCCTTCGGCAACGTCTCATTCTGGGCCTTTGGGCCTGCCCGTACGAGTCGGCATATTGGGCTCTTTGTCAAGCCGGCCTCCTGCCGGCTCGTGTCACTGAGCCCTGGATTCTTCCTTGTCGTCTTTATGTTAACCTGGAATACGGAGCGACCCATAGAGCTATCAGCTGTAGGCCGGGTCAAACCTTTAGCCGGGTTATAACCATGGGGAATATCCCCGACATTAGCCCCCAGGTTAGCTTGAATATATTCATGGTAAGCTCCTGAAATAAGAATAATAAATATGTTAAGGGACCTGCTTGCTCCACTAGCCGGCTTATTTCAATGAAGTAGCTCCTCGAAAATCCGGGTCTCTCTTTGTCATATCATCGGACTGGCTTCACAATCCACTTGCTGATGTTGTTTCCTTGGAGAAAAAAAATACTTGAAATAACAATGGCTCTATCGTCAGGCCAGCTCCTCGTGCTTTGGTTTTGATGAAGATTTTGGGAATAGAAATTCGTATGTTATTGAGCCGGCTTTCTGAGATGCGGTGTCACTTGCTGGGTCATCGGACGTAGTGGATGCAGATCATGAACATTGATGATGCCGGGTTGTGATCGTTAGTGTTGCCAGGTCAAAACAACTGGACTCTAGTCGACTTGATAAATTTATTGGGAATAAAGAAATTTGTATGATGTTGAGCCGGTCTTTCAATGCTTCAGCTAGATAGTAATATTGGAAATAAAAGATCCGTCTGATGTTGAGCCGGCTTCTGGGCCTTTCTATGAATAACTTGGAGAATATGATCTTTGCAAACCTCCATCTAGAAAATGAGACCAGTTCTCGCTCACAATTGATAGCTCGAAAGTGTTCGTCTATTTTTTTGATATATATATCCATATTACCTATAGCCCCCAAGCTCCGAGTTTTTTTAGTTTATAATGACTTGGTGCTTTGCATAGAACAATATTTTGACTGCGTTGCCCTCAAGTGCCGGGTTGTCTTGCCTGCAGCAGCCTGGGACTTGTAATTGTCTTATACTTTATAAAACTTCAGCTAGTGTAGCCCCCAAGGGCCGGGTTGTTTTTCCTGCAACAACCTGGGACTTTGAACTTGGTTTTAAATGTTGTAGATAGATAACTTTGGAGAAATCCGGGTTGTCCATCTGAGTCGCCAGTTATAAACTGAATGTTTGCATTTCACATGTGTAGGCCCCAAGGGCCGGCTCATCAGTATGTGATGGGCCGGGTCTTCAATTTGGACCTTATAATCTATTTAAATAGCTGAATATTGTAGCCCCCAACTGCCTGGTCGCATGCCTGCAGCGACTTGGGACTTTAGAAAATTTGTAGATCTTGATCTGAGTAATGAAGCCCCCAAGTGTCGGGTCGTTTGCCTACAGCGACTCGGGACTTACATATACTTCTCCTTTTGAAAATAAAAACATCATATGATGTAGCCCCCAAGTGTCGGATCGTATGTCTGCAGCCACTTGGGACTGTGTGGGAGTTATATAGCCCATCATAATGCACTTCAGAAGTTCTCTTGAACTGATATTAATCTGATTTGAATGAATCCTTGACCGTGGTTGTAATGTAACCCGGTATTTTATCGTTTGTACGAATATCCTGGAATAATGCCTTTGTCCTTGAAATGAAATCCCTGCTCATGGCTGCGGTGCAACCCGGCAAATATATGTTTGAGAAATCCATAAGTATTGTAGTTTACTACAGAGCACAAGTTGAAAAAATCCAAGAGCCGGTCAATTAGATGACCCAGCATTATATGTGATAGGCCGGCTCAGCAATATGTAATATCCCAGCTCGACAATATGTGATAGACCGGCTCTTCGATAATAGTCATTTCTTCTGAGCTGGCTTGGAAAAACCCCAATCATTTAATACTGGTTATGATAAACCATGATGAAGATCCGGCCATTTTGGCTATCAAAGATCTATTTGTTCCTGCAGAAGTTATGGTGTAACCCAGTTTGAAGACCGGTTTCCGCAACATAAACAAATATATTTGTATGTATGATGCATTGTGCAATGATGCAATGCAGTATGATGTATGTATATGATAACATAGTATAAAAATGCCCGCTTTCGAGGCTCGAGTCTTACTTCAATGAAACTACCATGATAGCCACTGGTTTATCCTCGCTTTCTGTAAGCCATCTCTCACATGACCCAATCGATGTTTTAACCTGGATAATTTCAGGGTCCATATGGATTGACCTATCGACAGTACACGGGGTCGGAGTAGCATCTTGCAAACAGGCAGGTTTAACCAAGTTTCAATGAAGCTGGCTTAATAGCCCATGGAGTATCCTCACTTTCTGTAAGCCGGCTCTCACATGACACAAGCCGGTGTTTTAACCTGGATATGTTCAGGGTCCATAAGGATTGACTTATCGAGAGTACACGGGGTCACTTTGTTCGGAGAAGCATCATGCAGACATGCAGGTTTAACCATAATTTTTGTTGTGTTTGGCTTTTAGCCGGGTCAAGAGGGAAATTATGACTGGCTAACTCGCTGAGTCGGGAGCCCCCAAGTGACCTATGATCATGGAAAAGATCAGCGTAGGATATACAGGAGACAATGCTACTACTGCAAAACATCTGGGGTCCAGATAAGCCGGCTTTATTCCAGTGATCATAATGTGATGAGCCAATAAGGCGGGATACCTATGTTTGAACAACGCATCATGGCACCTAGTCCTCATTGGCAACCTTTAATTTTTGGCCAATAAGGCAGGACACCCATGTTTGAACTGCGCATCGTGGCAGCTATTCCTCTTTGGTGACCTTTATTTTTTCGCCAATAAGGTAGCAGCCCCCAAGACCGGGTTATCTTCCTTGTAATGACTCGGGGTTCTTGTATTTGTTGACAACGACTAAATCTGTCGAGCCATATATGTGTATCCCCCGAGTCTTAAGTCGACTCGAGGAGGCGGCTTTGAGAGTTTTCATACTTGGCTATTGAATAAGCTGTCGTAGAGTTGACAGCTGAAATTTATTAAAGCCAGAGGTCGGTGAGTTGATGATCTCTTTGGTGCTCATCGTATGTCCTTGGAAAATGTCGTGGCCAAATTGAGTTCATATGCCTCTTGACCCATTCTTTGCTATTCTCACTTGGTTCGACTCTCCTGGCTCCTCCAGGGCCATTTTCTTTTTTCTTTGATGGTGGCTTTTGAATTGCCGACTCAATGGTGGCTGGCTCAAATTATAGCTTCTCCAGGGAATGTTTCCTCCGTGTCTGACTCTCTTATATCTTCGATGTGCTGAAGCAGACCGTACCGGGGGATGGCAAGCCTGTGCTACTATCAATTGGGTAATCCGGTGCGAGTGAGGGCTGGCGCCGGCTTTGGCAACCTGCGTAAGACATGATTCCAACCGTCACTTTTTCCTTTGCTTCAATGTTGTTGGAGGAGACCGGGCCACGGGGGTGGCGGCTTGCGCGCGTCCGTTTGGCGGCTCAAGCGGGCACGCGTGGCACCGGCGTGCTGATGTAGATCGGACCACGGGGGCGGCGGCTCACGCACATCCGTTGTGTGGCTTGAGCGAGTAGGAGCGGCACCAGCGTGTCGATGTAGACTGGACCGCAGGGGCGGCGGCTCACGCGCATCCGTTGGGTGGCTTGAGCGAGTAGGAGAGGCACCGGTGTGTCGATGTAGACTGGACCGCAGGGGTGGCGGCTCACGCGCATCCGTTGGGTGGCTTGAGCGAGCAGGAGCAGCACCGGCGTGTCGATGTAGACTGGACCGCAGGGGCGGCGGCTCACGCGCATCCGTTGGGCGGCTTGAGCGAGCAGGAGCAGCACCGGCGTGTCGATCTAGACTAGACCGCAGGGGCGGCGGCTCATGAGCGTCTGTTGGGCGGCTCATACAAGCGAGCGCGGCCCCGGCGTTGTAAGCTGGTGCGGATGGGCGAGTCGGCCCTAGCGTTGTAAGCGAGTCCGTTGAGCAACGCGACACGGATGAACACCAGTGTAGAATGATGCTAGCGCGCGCTCCATCTCTGCGGTATAATACCATTTTTGTAACGAATAATTGTCCTGCGTAAAAATATTGCAAGCCAAAGTAATTGTTCTCAAAGGAGTTTAATATGTACTAATAAATAGATAGGGCGAATAGCACCTGATTTTGTTTTGTCGGGAGAACGCAAACGCTGCTGCTGGATAATGCTGGGACAACATATTTACGTCTGTCTGTTGTAGCATCAGCCCCCACATGGCCTTCCTTTGTACGTTTATCACCCTTTTTTGTGTGCTGGCTACCCCTTTCTCTCTCTGTCCTTTTTCTTTTCACACTTAGACAGCCGACAGGTGAGCGGGGCGAAATGGAGCCGGAGCGGGGAGCGCAGAGCAGCCCCGGCACGGGCGCGGGACAGCCGGAGTGGCGCGGGTCGAGCGGAGGCGGAGCCGGCGCGCGGATGCGGGCGAGGCCACACGGAGCCGGCCTGGCGCAAGCGAGCAGAGGCGGGGGACGCCCGGCTCAACGCGCGCGGAGCCGGGAGCCGCCGAGAGCAACGGCAAGCGGAAGTGGGAGCGAAGTGAGGCCTGGCGGGAGGTTGCAAAGGGTGGAGGCGGAGCCGGCTCGCCGGGGCACGGACGGAAGCGGGGTGAAGCAGAGCGGTCAGCAGCAGAGGTGAGCGAAGAGGGGAGAAGCGGAGCGGGCCGCGGAGAGGGCCGGCTCGAGGTATGGAGTGGCCTGCGGCACATGGGGGCTGTGCCGGCACGTGTGGAGCGAAAGCGAGGTGGAGGCGGAGCCAGCGCGGGTATGCAGCGGCCTGCAGCGCATGGGGGCTGTGCCGGTGCACGCGGAGCGGAGCAGGCGGCGTGCGGGAGTGGGTGAGCCAGCCGGAGGTGAGGTGGGGCCAGCGCGGATGAGCGGAGGCGAAATGGAGCCGGTGCGGGCGCACGAGCCGGCTCGAAGCAAGGCGGACCACGGCGGCGGCGGAGAGGGCCGGCTTGTGGCGAGGCCGCGAGGCGTGGCCGGCGAGGCGAAGCTAGCTCGACGGGGACGCGGCTGTGGAGCCAGGCCGGCGAGGTAAGCCACCACGGCGGATGCGCGCGCGTGGAGTCTTAATCTGTGTCCACATACGCTTCCGGGTCGGGGCCTTCTTTCTTCTTCTTTTTTTCTTGGCTCCCTGATCCGATTTGGTTTTGCTGCTGACGACGGCTGATCTGAATATCTCTAGCAGCTGGTTTTTTCTGAATATGTTCCGTCCTCCAATTTCAGATGCAGATCGGTTGCGTAGAGTGATATAATGACGGCCGTAGTTCATTTGAGTGTAGCGTATATGGGCTGCAATGGGGGCCGACAGCGGGACATCTGCAAAATAAATTCTCGGGCCCCTAATTTCATCTGCTGGCTTCGACTGCCCGATTGCCCTTTGTCTCTTGCATGAGGACGTACCAGTACAATGCAGAGGAGCATTAGTACTAATTTTTTGAGTCGCTAAATGTGCGTACCGCACATACCACCGCCATGACACGAGCCTGATACGGCTCGTGCCTCGTCGGGTGTGCTTCCAAATCCATTTGGGCACTTAGTACTAATTAATTGATCACTTGTTAGGAAAACGTGCTCAAACTAGCACTTTTTCTTTGGATAGTCTTGAGGCTTCACGTGGCAGCACATCAAATCCGATTAGGCTTCAAATTTAGACTTCGGTACCTGTGCGTGCACTCCTTCAAATGTTGGTAGTACTAATACAGAACGACTTGGTGATTAGCAGATTGCTTCTCCTCGAATTTTCAGCGTGGGCTTGCCTAGGTCTTGATGCGGCGTATGGTGGTTTCTTTGGATCAACTATCCAACGGAAAAAAACACAACACCGGTTGATCTCTGGCTGAACCCACGATTTGACCTGACAGATATAACGGCGGCGTATCTCAATTCACTGTGCGTGGCTTGCTTTTACTGCTGCCATCTAACTTTTTTAGAACTTGTGGCCGGCCAGGTGATGCATGAGCAACTCGCCCATGATCTGATCTAATGTTGTGTGGCCGCGAGCGTATGGATCTTGGGAGCCTTGTTGCCTTGCGTGAGCGCCGCCACCGCTTGTTTTCTAGATCAGATAGATCCAAAATCCACATAGCCACTGCAAAAAATCCCTCTGATTCCGATCCGATTTATGCTGTCGCTAAATTTCTTTCAATCCTCAACTGATGAACTCAGAGTTGATGTATATCCTTGCCAACCGGCTTTTTCATCCGGTCAATCGCGAGTTTCTCAAGATTCCCAGAAGATCTCCCTCCAAAGACACAACACCAGCGTGCGCTGCCCCACGATGGGCGCCAACTATCGTGGTTTTGTCACGGTAAGATGTCCTCACGAGAGAACTTAGGTGTGAGGCCATCGCAACTAGGTGGCGGCTTGAAGAGGTTGGTTGGAACCGAGAGACGCGAGTTTTACCAAGGTTCGGTCCCTCCGATGGAGGTAAAAGCCTACGTCCTGCTTGTCTGTTATTGATGATGATGATGATCTTGATTACGAGGGTGCTATTTCGCTACCTCTAGTCTCGAGAGTTTCTAATCTGTTTGTCTCTCATGACCTAACTTCTCCCTCTTTGGGTGCCTTGCCCCTCCTTATATAGGTTGAAGGGGCAGGCTTACATATAGAGTCCTAGCTAGTAGGATTAGGACTAGTCTCTCTCTTATTACAAGATGAATCCTAGTCCGGGTCTTGCTTCCCTTAATTGAAGTCCTACTCTAAGTCTTGTAGGTCATCTTTGTCTTCCAAGTTGAGGATCCCTCTTGAGTATTCTCCATGAGCCGGGCCTTCGGGGTCCCTGATACATCTCCAACGTATCTATAATTTTTGATTGTTCCATGCTGATATATTATCATTCTAGGATACTTTTTGGGTATTTATTTACCAATTTATAATATTTTTGAGCACTAACCAATTGAAACAGTGCCCAGTGCCAGTTCCTGTTTTCTGCGTGTTTTTGCCTTTTCAGAGTTACAATACCAAACGGAGTCACATTGCCATGAAACTTTTTGGTGATTTGTTATGGACCAATACAAGACCTAGAAGCTTCGGAGGAGGACCATGCGATGCACGAGGGGCCCACCACATATCCAGCAGCGCCCCCTAGGTGGCGTGGCCAGATATGTGGTTGCCCACTGGAGCGTCCCCCGACGTCGTTCTCTGGCCTATAAATTGACATCTACCCTGAAAACATCAAAAGCGCTCCCAAAACACTTTTTTCCGCCGCCGCAAGCCTCTGTTCCGATGGGAGGCCATCTACACCTCCGTTCCGGCACCCTGCCGGAGGGGAGATGGATCACGGATGGCCTCTTCATCAACCTTGCTGCCCTCACCATGATGTGTGAGTAGTTCACCGCAGACCTACGGGTCCATAGGTAGTACCTAGATGACAATCTCTCTCTCGATCTTCAATACAATGTTCATTGCATCTTTGCCTTGATCTATCCGATGTAATCCCTTTGTATAGTGTGTTTGTTGGGATCCGATGAATTGTGAGTTTATGTTCAGATTATTCATGAAAATTATTTGAGTCAAACCTGATAATATTATTCTTATTTGCATGATCATCATAGCTTCATACTTCTCTCCGATCTATTGAGATAGTTTGGCCAACTAGATTGATATTTCTTCCGTGGGAGTGGTGCGTTGTAGTAGGTTCAACCTGACGAGTTTCTATATCCCAGTGACAGAAGGGGATAAGTTGCATCTTTGTGTTGTTGCTACTAAGGATAAAACGATGGGGTTTATTCATATTAGTTGACTTTACTATGTCTACATAATGTCATTGTTCTCCAAGCATTACTCCGTTTGTCATGAACTTAATACGTAGAGAGGCAAGCATAGAAGCGCTCTTGAAGTGGAGTGATAGTAGTAGGTGCAGGCAGGAGTCGGCCTATTTGCTTACGTACGTGATGCCTATATACACATGATCATTGCCGTGAACATCGCATAATTATTCGCTTTTCTATCAATTGACAGTAGTAATTTGTTTACCCAACGTATGCTTTGCTTATGAGAGATGCCACTAGAGAGCTCTACGACCCCCGGGTCTATTCACTTATAAATTCACAAACGCTATCATTACCTTGCTGTTATTTATTACATTTTATTTTATTTTGCACTTTACTATTATCTACACAACTCACTTGCTTGCAAATAACGAGATCAAGGGGATTGACAACCCTCTTGCCGGCGTTGGGTGAAAGTTGTTTGTTCTTTTGTGCGCAGCCGCTGAAGACGGTTGAGGATTGGTATTCCTATTGGTTCGATAAACCTTGGTTTCATAACTGAGGGAAATACTTACCCACTTTGTGTTGCGATTACCCGTTCCTCTTCACGGAAAACCCAACGCAGATCACGAGTACCAGTCCCTCCATGAGCCGGCCTTCGGCAATGTCTCATTCTGGGCCATTGGGCTTGCCCGTACAAGTCGGCATATTGGGATCTTTGTCAAGCCGGCCTCCTGCCCGCTCGTGTCACTGAGCCATGGATTCTTCCTTGTCGTCTTTATATTAACACGGAATACAGAGTGACTCATAGAGCTATCAGCTGTAGGGCGGGTCAAACCTTTAGCCGGGTTATAATTATCAGGAATATCCCCGACAATTCTTATGCTCCTTCTCTCTGAATATGCAAGGTACATCACAAAGAGGGAATTATCCTAAAATTGGAATTCTAGACCGGAAAACCGAGAAGAAGGCAAAAAAATCACTAGACTCCAAATGACCTGAAACTTCACGAAGAATTTTTATTGAATATATAAGAATTTCTGGGCCAAGAATATACCAGAGGGGGGCCACCAGCCAGGCAGAAGCCAATAGGGCGCGCCCCCCAGGCCACGCCCTGATGTCTTGTGGGGCCCTGGCTGGCCTCCCGACGCCCCTCTTCTCCTGTATGGTGTGTTTTACCCTAGAGAAAATCATAAGCAACTTTTCGGGATGAAGCTCCTCCGTCTCGAGGCGGAAACCTGGGCAGAGGCCCTTTTGCACTCCGACTGTCAGATTCTGCCGGGGAAATTCCTCTCCGGGAGGGGGAGATCGAAGCCATCGTCATCACCAGCGCTTCCTCCTTCGTGGGAGGACCAATCCTCATCAACATCTTCACCAGCACCATCTCATCTCCAACCCTAGTTCATCTTTTGTATTCAATCTTTGTCTCAAAACCTCAGATTGATACCTATGGGTTACTAGTTGTGTTGATTACGTCTTGTAGTTGATGCTTGTTGGATTACTTGGTGGAAGACATTATGTTCAGATCCTTAATTATTATTATTGCACCTCTGATCTTGAGCATGTTGATGAGGTGTGAGTAGTTACTATTGTTCCTGAGGACATGGGAGAAGTCTTGTTATAAGTAATCATGTGAAGTTGGTATTCGCTCGATATTTTGATGATGTGTATGTTGTTACTTCTCTTAGTGGTGTCATGTGAACGCCGACTACATGACACTTCACCATGTTATGGGCCTAAGGGAAGTCATTGTGGAGTAACAAGTAGATGATGGGTTGCTAGAGTGACAGAAGCTTAAACCCCAGTTTATGCGTTGCTTCATAAGGGGCTGATTTGGATCCACATGTTTCATGCTATGGTTAGATTTATCTTAATTCTTCTTTCATAGTTGCGGATGCTTGCGAGAGGGGGTAATCATAAGTAGTTTGTTAGTTCAAGTAAGAACAGCACCTTAGCTCCGGTCTACCCACATATCAAATTATCAAAGTAGTGAACGCGAATCAACTCAACATGATGAACATGACTAGACAGAAATTCCCATGTGTCCCCAGGAGTGCTTGCTTAATATAAGAGTACTTCCGGGCCAGTCCTTTGCTACAAAAAGGATTGGGCTACCTTGCTGCACCTTTTCTACTATTGTTACTTGTCACTTGTTACAAATTATCTTGCTACAAAACGATCTATTAGTGTTACTTACAGCACTTGCGGAGAATACCTTGCTGAAAATTGCTTGTCATTTCCTTCTGCTCTTCGTTGGGTTCGACACTCTTACTTATCGAAAGGACTACGATTGATCCCCTATACTTGTGGGTCATCAAGACTCTTTTCTGGCGCTGTTGCCGGGGAGTGAAGCGCCTTTGGTAAGTGGAATTGGTAAGGAAATTTTTTCTATGCGTGCTGAAATTTACTGTTGCTTGTCGCTATGAACGGTCACCCTTTGAGTGGTTTGTTCGGGGCATCTTCAGCTCGAACCGAAGATAAGGAAATTGTTCCTCAACCTACTGAACCTACTTAAAATATTTATTATGATATCCATTCGGGTATGCTTGAAAAACTGTTATCTAATCCATGTGATGGAACAACTCATCTTGATTACCATTCGATATTTGTCGATGAAGTTTGTGGGTTATTTCAGCTTGTAGGGTTGTCTAGAGACAAAGTTACGAAGAAAGTTTTCCCTTTATCTATGGAGGGAAAGGCATTAATGTGGTACAGGCTATTGGGCATTATTGGATCATGGGATTGGAATCGCTTGAAGTTGGAATTTCATCAGAAGTTTTATCCTATGCATCTAGTTCATCGTGATCGGAACTTTATTTATAATTGCTGGCCTCATCAAGGAGAAAGTATCACTCAAGCTTGGGGGAGGCTTAAATCTATGATGCACACCTGCCCCAACCATGAGATTTCAAGAAATACTATTATGGAAAAAAAATATGCTCGTCTTTCTCATGATGATCAAGTACTACTCGATTCTTCTTCTGCTGGTTCCTTCATGAATAGGACTATTGAATTCAAATGGGATCTTCTGGAAAGAATTAAATGCAACTCTAAAGATTGGGAAATCGACAAAGGTAGAGTCAGGTATAAAGCTGAAGTTCGATTGTGTTAAATCTTTTATGGAAACTGATGCTTGCTATAAGTTGAGTAATAATATGGCCTTGACTCTGAGATAGTAGCTTCTTTCTGTGAATCATTTGCTACTCATGTTGATCACCCTAAGGAGAAGTGGTTTAAATACCATCCACCCATTGAAAAGCTACTAGAGAAACCTATTAAAATTGAGAAGGAAGAAATAATTGTTAGCCATGTTGATCCAATTGTTCCTACTGCTTACATTGAGGAGCCACCTTTCCCTGTTAGAATTAAGGAACACGCTAAGGCTACAACTATGGTTAATAAAAGTCATGTTAGGACACCTACCCCTTCTGAACAAATAAATGTTGAGCCTAAAATTATTATGGTTAAAGATCTTCTAGCGGATAATATTGATGGTCAAGTTATTTAGTTCTGTGGTGAAGCGGCTAGAATTGCGAAACCTTCTAGAAATGCTCACGATGAGCTAGATAAAAATAAACCAGTTGTGGGCATGCCTGTGGTTTCAGTTAAAATTGGAGATCATTGCTATCATGGTTTGTGTGACCTTGGTACTAGTGTCAGTTCCATCCCTTTTACTTTATATCAAGAAATTATGAATGACATAGCACCATCTGAGCTTGAAGACATTGATGTTTCTATTAAACTTGCAAACAGAGACACTATTACACCACTTGGGATTGTTAGAGATGTTTAAGTCTTGCGTGGAAAAATTAAGTACCCCACTGATTTCCTAGTACTTGGTTCAAAACAGGATAACTTTTGTCCCATTATATTTGGTAGACCTTTCTTGAATACTGTTAATGCTGAAATTAATTGTGTTACTGAGAAGGTCAAGATAGGCTTTGGTGATGTGTCTCATGAATTTAACTTCTCCAAGTTTTGTAAACAACCACATGAGAAAGAATTACCATGTAAGGATGAAATCATTAGTCTTTCTTCTATTGTCGTACCTCCTACCGATCTGTTAGGACCATGAAAATGACATGCATATGAATGAGAGGAATGAAATAGATGACATATTTCTTAAACAAACACCTATTCTTAAACACAACTTGCCAGTTGATATTTTAGGAGATCCTCCTCCACCCAAGGGAGATCTCGTGTTTGAGTTAAAGACCTTACCCGATACTTTGAAATATGCTTACCTTGATGAAAAGAAGATATATCCTGTTATTATCAGTACTAACCTATCAGAGCAGGAAGAAAAGAGATTACTTAAAACTTTGAAGAAGCACCAGGCTGCTATTGGATATACTCTCGATGATCTCAAGGGCATAGTCCCACTCTATGTCAGCACAAAATTAATATGGAACCCGATGCTAAACCTGTCGTTGATCATCAACGCCGTTTAAATCCTAAGATGGAGGAAGTGGTAAGAACTGAAATACTAAAGCTTCTGGAGGCAGGTATAATTTATCCTATTGCTGATAGTAGATGGGTAAGCCGTGTTCATTGTGTTCCTAAGAAAGGTGGCATAAATGTCGTTCCTAATGATAAAAATGAACTTATCCCACAAAGAATAGTAACTGGTTATAGGATGGTGATTGATTTCAGGAAATTAAACAAAGCTACTAGGAAAGATCACTACCATTTGCCTTTTATTGATGAAATGCTAGAAAGATTATCTAAGCACACACACTTTTGTTTTGTTGATGGATATTGTGATTTTTCTCAAATACCTGTGTCAAAAGAGGATCAAGAGAAAACTACTTTTACTTGCCCTTTTGGAACATATGCTTATAGATGTATGCCTTTTGGTTTATGAAATGCACCTGCTACTTTTCAAAGATGTATGACTGCTATATTCTCTGATTTTTTTGAAAAGATTGTTGAGGTTTTCATGGATGACTTTTTCGTTTACGGGACTTCTTTTGATGATTGCTTGAGCAACCTTGATCGAGTTTTGCAGAGATGTGAAGAAACTAATCTTGTCTTGAATTGGGAGAAGTGCCATTTTATGGTGAATGAAGGCGTAGTGCTTGGGCATAACATTTTTGAACGAGGGATTGAAGTGGACAAAGCTAAAGTTGACGCAATTGAAAAGATGCCATGCCCAAAAGATATCAAAGGTATAAGAAGTTTCCTTGGTCATGCTGGTTTCTATAGGCGTTTCATCTAAGATTTCTCAAAGATTTCTAGGCCGTTAACTAATCTTCTTTGAAAAGATATTCCTTTTGTTTTTTATGATGATTGTGTAGAAGCTTTTGAAATACTTAAGAAAGCTTTGATTTCTGCACCCATTGTTCAACCACCTGATCGGAACCTGCCATTTGAAATTATGTGTGATGCTAGTGATTATGATGTTGGTGTTGTTCTAGGGCAAAGAGTAGACAAGAAATTGAATGTTATCCATTATGCTAGTAAAACTCTAGATGCTGCCCTAAGAAATTATGCCACCACTGAAAAGGAATTTTTAGCAGTTGTCTTTGCATGTGATAAGTTTAGACCTTACATCGTTGATTCTAAAGTAACTATTCACACTGATCATGATGCTATTAAATACCTTATGGAAAAGAAAGATGCTAAGGCTAGACTTATTAGGTGGGTGCTTTTGCTTCCAGAGTTTGATTTGCATATCGTTGATAGAAAGGGAGCTGGAAACCCTGTAGCAGATAACTTGTCTAGAATGGAAAATGTTCTTGATGACCCACTGCCTATTGATGATAATTTTCCTGATGAACAACTTGCTGCTATAAATACTTCACATAGTACTCCTTGGTATGCTGATTATGCTAATTATATTGTTGCCAAATATATTCCACCAAGTTTCACCTATCAACAAAAGAAAAAATTCTTTTATGATTTACGACATTACTTTTGGGATGACCCACATCTTTATAAAGAAGGAGTAGATGGTGCTATTAGACGTTGTATACCTGAGCATGAACAGAAACAGATTTTAAGGAAGTGTCATTCCGAGCCTTACGGAGGACACCATGCTGGTGACAGAACTGCACACAAGGTACTAGAATCTGGTTTTTATTGGCCTACTCTTTTCAAAGATGCTCATAAGTATGTCCGTTCATGTAATGAATGTCAAAGAGTTGGTAACATTAGTAAACGTCAAGAAATGCCTATGAATTATTCACTTGCCATTGAACCATTTGATGTATGGGGTTTTGATTTCATGGGACCTTTTCCTTCCTTGAATGGATATACTCATATTTTAGTTGCTGTTGATTATGTTACTAAGTGGGTAGAGGCCATTCCAACTAGTAGTGATGATCACAACACTTCTGTTAAAATGCTTAAGGAAATTATTTTTCTGAGGTTTGGAGTCCCTAGAAACTTAATGACTGATGCTGGTTCACACTTTATTCATGGTGCTTTCCGTAAACTTCTAGCTAAATATTATGTTAACTATAGAATCGCGTCACCATATCACCCTCAGTCTAGTGGCTAGGTTGAATTGAGCAATCGAGAACTAAAATTAATCTTGCAAAAGACTGTCAATAGATCTAGGAAGTATTGGTCTAAGAAACTAGACGATGCTCTTTGGGCTTATAGAACTACTTATAAGAACCCCATGGGATGTCCCCATATAAAATGGTGTATGGAAAAGCTTGCCATTTACCTCTTGAGCTAGAACCTAAGGCTTATTGGGCAATTAAGGAACTGAATTATGATTTTAAACTTGCCGGTGAAAAGACATTATTTGACATTAGCTCACTAGATGAATGGAGGACACAAGCCTATGAAAATGCTAAGTTGTTTAAAGAAAAAGTTAAAAGATGGCATGACAAAAGGATCCAAAAACAGGAATTCAATGTAGGAGACCTTGTGCTTTTGTACAATTCTCGTTTCAGATTTTTTGCAGGAAAACTCTTATCCAAATGGGAAGGTCCATACGTTGTCGAAGAGGTCTACCGCTCCGGTGCTATAAAAATTAATAACTTCGAAGGAAAAAGCCCGAGAGTGGCGACTGGGCAAAGAATCAAGCATTAAATTTTAGGTACACCCATTATTGAAGAGACTAATGTCATCCAAGTAATAACACCGGAAGAACACATACGGGAAGCCTTCCGAAACACTCCACAAACCTGAAAAGGGGTAGGTATGTGGTACGGTAAGCAAACCGACTCCAAAAATTCCAAAAATAATAATTTCTGTTGGTTTTAGTATTTTAAAAAAATTCCAAAAATAAAACGGAGTCAGGGGGACCCCCGAGGGAGGCACAAGCCAACAGGGCGCGACCCCCCTGGGGCATGCCCTGATGGCTTGTGCGGCCCTCATGTGCCTCCCCGACTCCGATTTCTTCCCGAACATGTATTCTGACCTAGAAAAAATCATTATATATACTCCCGCATGTTTTGACCACCGCATCGAGAGTTTCTCCTCTGTTCTTGTTTCGAGCTATTTTTCTAGCAGATATGAGAATATATCATCTCAAGATTCAGATGGAGAGAGCTATGTCTCCAGCTATGTGGCAGATCCAAAGATCTTTGGGGATATTTACCCCTACCTATGGTCCACTGAAGAGGAGGGAGACACTGATCCGGAGGAGATGGAAGATGCCGGTTCGGATGAAGTTGAAGTTCCTCTACCTCAACCCGGGGATATGAATGTGGAATTCAAGAAATCAAGCCTCCCTAACAGGGCAAACAAATCCAAGGTTCAATTTATCACGTATCCTTTTCTGCAGGAAAGCAAGGCAACTTTATGCAAAAATATCTTGAAGATCGAGCAAGCAAACGATGATTTAAGAGAGGAAAACTTTATCCTCCAGCGTAAGTTGGACAAGAAAGGTGCCACTACTCGCACACCACCACCATCACCGAAGAACACTTGAGCACATGGTATGGGACCACCCCTAGCTTGTTTCAAGCTTGGGGGAGGTGCCCCGGTATCGTATCACCATCACTTTTTACCATCATCTTTTATTTCAGTTTGATCCTTAGTTATTTCGTGGTTTAGAGAAATAAAAGTTTCAGATTTGCTTTGCTTAGGATTTTATTTTGAGATCTACCTACCATTGTAATCGAGTATGAGAGTAATATAATAAAGATTAGTTGAGTATGTGTGCTTTACTCCCTTGCACCAATCATCATAGCATGGCAATAAAAAGAATCGTAATGATCATATGCTTATCCCATGGGAAGTAATGACTTCACATAAAAAGAAAGTACAAGCTATGAAAATTGTTGGGAATAGAACAAACATAGCCTTAGTCATTATTATAATCTATGCAAGATTATGATAGAGAAGAGAAGATCCACATACAAATACACTATCTTGGACATCATCTATGATTGCGAACCCTCACCCAATATTAAATAATGATCGAGTGTTGAAGTTGGACATGGAAGACAACTTAATGGTTATGATTGTTTCCATTTACATAGAAGTTATATAGTCATGGATCCTTTAACATGTGATGTTTCTTTTAGATATTTTGCTAGCCAAAATTTCCGCACCAAGTAGATATACTACTTGTGCATCCATAATCCCTTAAACCCAGTTTCTCTCTGTAAGATTCCACCCTACCTACCTATGGATGGAATAAGATCCTTCAAGTAAGTTGTCATCGGTGCATAAGCAATAAAAATTGCCGTTAATCATGTATGATCTTTTATTGAAAAGGAAAATAAGCTTTGTACGATCTTGTGATGGTGAAGAAATAAAAGCGACAAAGTGCATAATAAATTTCGCTATCACAAGGGGCAATATAAAGTGAAGTTTCTTTGCATTAAGAGATTGCACATTTAATCAAATAAAATCGCATGACAACCTCAGCTTCCCTCTACGAAGGGCATATCTTTTACTTTCATAAAGTTCTTACTTTTACACAAGAGTCATTAATATCTCCCCTTCTTTTAATTTATAAACTCCCTTAGTGGCAAGCATCACATGTTGAGGAAAGATCCAGGTATATCCAGTTGAATGTAAGAAATCATGATTCATTATTGTTGAAATTATCCTTGAGGTAAATGAGTTGGGAGGCAAATGAAGCCCCTGTCTTCCTATGTGTCTGGCAAAAACATTAGCTCCAAAAATATGCAATGAGTGTCAACAATCATAGATGACCAAATGATAGTTGAGTATGCCGTTTGTTGGTTGTCAATAAGGTTTATACATCATACTTCGATAATTGTGAATAGATCTTTACTTGTTTATGAGGAGCTTTATGATGAAATGCTTGCTGCTATAATGATATTCATGATGCTACCATGTCCGTATTCTGTTTTTATCGACACCGCTCTGTCAAATTATGTGGTCATTACTCTCGAGTTCTGCTTTCGCTTGAGGACAAGCAAGGTCTAAACTTGGGGGAGTTGATACGTCCATTTTGCATCATAATTTCTTATTCATATTTATGTTATTCTTATCCATTATTCCCTATTAACATACAATTCTTATGCTCCTTCTCTCTAAATATGCAAGGTACATCACAAAGAGGGAATTATCCTGAAACTAGAATTCTGGACCAGAAAACCGAGAAGAAGGCAGAAAAATCACCAGACTCCAAATGAACTGAAACTTCACGAGGATTTTTTTATTGAATATATAAGAATTTCTTGGCCAAGAATATAGCAGAGGGGGCCACCAGCCAGGCACAAGCCAACATGGCGCCCCCCCCCAGGCCTCGCCCTGATGGCTAGTGGGGCCCTACCTGGCCTCCCGACGCCCCTCTTCTTCTATATGGTGTGATTTACCATAGAAAAAAATGATAAGCAACTTTTTGGGATGAAGCGCCACCGTCTCGAGGCGGAAACCTGGGCAGAGGCCCTTTTGCACTCTGGCAGTCAGATTCTGTCGGGGAAATTCCTCTCTGGGAGGGGGAGATCGAAGCCATCTTCATCACCAACGCTTCCTCCTTCTTGGGAGGACCAATCCTCATCAACATCGGCACTAGCACCATCTCATCTCCAAACCTAGTTCATCTCTTGTATTCAATCTTTGTCTCAAAACCTCAGATTGGTACCTGTGGGTTACTAGTTGTGTTGATTACATCTTGTAGTTGATGCTTGTTGGATTACTTGGTGGAAGACATTATGTTCAGATCCTTAATTATTATTATTTCACCTCTGATCTTGAACATCTTGATGAGTAGTGAGTAGTTACTATTGTTCCTGAGGACATGGGAGAAGTCTTGTTATAAGTAATCATGTGAAGTTGGTATTCGTTCGATATTTTGATGATGTGTATGTTGTTACTTCTCTTAGTGGTGTCATGTGAACGTCAACTACATGATACTTCACCATGTTATGGGCCTAAGGGAAGTCATTGTGGAGTAACAAGTAGATGATGGGTTGCTAGAGTGATAAAAGCTTAAACCCCAGTTTATGCGTTGCTTCATAAGGGGCTGATTTGGGTCCACATGTTTCATGCTATGGTTAGATTTATCTTATTCTTCTTTCGTAGTTGCGGATGCTTGCGAGAGGGGGTAATCATAAGTAGGTTGTTAGTTAAAGTAAGAACAACACCTTAGCACCGGTCCAGCCACATATCAAATTATCAAAGTAGCGAACGCGAATCAACTCAACATGATGAATATGACCAGACAGAAATTCCATGTGTCCTCGGCAGTGCTTGCTTAATATAAGAGTACTTTCAGGCCTATCCTTTGCTACAAAAAGGATTGGGCTACCTTGCTGCACCTTTGCTACTATTGTTACTTGTCACTTGTTGAAACTTGTGATCTGCGTTGGGTTTTCCGTGAAGAGGAACGATTAATTGCATTACAAAGCGAATAAGTATTTCCCTCGGTTATGAAACCAAGGTTTATCGAACCAATAGGAATATTAATCCTCAACCGTCTTCAGCGGCTGCACACAAATGAACAAACAACTTGCACCCAACGCGGGAAAGAGGGTTGTCAATACCCTTGATCTCGTTATTTGCAAGCAAATGAGTTGTGTAGATAATTGTTGATAAATATAAATTACAAAATAAATAAAAAGTAAACAAATGCAGCAATGTAAATATAGCATTTGCGAATATATAAGTGAATAGACCCGGGGGTCATAGTGTTCCCTAGCGACATCTCTCATGTAGGCAGCATACGGTGGGTAAACAAATTACTGTTAGGCAATTGATAGAAAAGTGGATAGTTATGCAATGTTCACGGCAATGATCATGTATATATAGGCATCACGTTCATAAGCAAATAGGCCGACTCCTGCCTGCACCTATTACTATTACTCCACTCATCGACCACTATCCAGGAGGCATCTAGAGTATTTAGTAAAACGGAGTAATGCTTGGAGAACGATGACATGATGTAGACAAAGTAATCTCAAACAATACGAATGAACCCCATCGTTTTATCCTTAGTAGCAACAACACAAAGACACATCATGTCCCCTACTTTGTCACTGGGATATAGAAACTCGCCAGGTTGAACCTACCACAACGCACCTCTCCCACCAATTAAATATCAATCTACTTGGCCAAAGCATATCAATAGATCAGAGAGCATTAAGAAGCTATAATGATCATGCACATAAGAGATAATATAATTTAGAGTCATCTCAAATACTTTTCATGAAGAATCTGAACATAAACCCACAATTCATCGGATCCCAACCAAGACAACGCACAATAGGATTACATCGGATAGATCAAAGCGAAGATGCGATGATCATTGTATTGAAGATCATAAGAGAGAGATTGCCATCTAGGTACTAGCTATGGACCCGTAGGTCTATGGTGAACTACTCACACATCATCATGAGGGCAGCAAGGTTGATGAAGAGGCCCTCCGTGATCGATCTCCCCTCTGGTAGGGTGCCGGAAAGGAGCTCCAGATGGTCTCGCGACAGAACAGAGACTTGCGGCGGAGGAAAAAGGGTTTCGGGACTGCCTCCAGGGTTTTCAGAATATTAGAGAATTTATAGGCCGAAGAGGGATGTCGGGAGGTGCCCGAGGGGCCCTCCACAAATCAGGGCGCGGCCCCCAGGGCGCGCCCTGATGTTTGGTGGGGCCCTCGTGCACCTCCCGGCTTCCTTCCGAAGATTCTAGGTCTTCATATAATCCAGAAAAAATCATCAAAAATTTTTGTGGCAATTGGACTTCGTTTGGTACAGTAAACCTGCAAAGGCAAAAACACGCAGAAAACAGCAAGTGGCACTGGGCACTGGGTCAATAGGTTAGTGCTAAAAAATATTACAAATTGGTAAATAATGACCCAAAAAGTATCCTTGAATGATAATATATCAGCATGGAACTATCAAAAATTATAGATACGTTGGAGACGTATCAAGCATCCCCAAGCTTAATTCTTGCTCGTCCTCGAGTAGGTAAATGATAAAAACAGAATTTTTGATCTGACATGCTATCCACTATGTAATCATATTTAGGTATGCTCATTGTGAAAATATGAATCAACAAATATTAACATAGCAATATTCAAAGTGTAAGAAAGAGAACTGTTAATTCTTAAAAGTATACGATTCTTAAGACGTTTACCCTCCCCATTCATCTTATTGTATTAGCAAGGCATGGCTCCATATTCACCATATTAATACAAATGTTAAGCACCACGGTGTCCAAGTCAGGCAATTGGTTCATACTTTTTCAATATGCATCAACGTTTTATTCTTCATGCAGTACATGAGCGTGAACCATTGTACATAGCATTTAGGTGGAATAGAGTATGGTGGTAGATATCAAAGGGGTAGGAAGTACAGAAGATAGTCTCACATCAACTAGGCGTACCAACGGGCTATGGAGATGCCGATCGATAGACGTCAATGCAAGGAGTAGGGATCGCCATGCAAATGATGCACTAGAGCTATAAGTGTATGAAAGCTCAAATGAAGCTAAGTGGGGTGTGAATCCAACTTGCTTGATCATGAAGACCTCGGGCATTTGAGGAAGCCCGTCATAGGAATATACACTACTGCAGGATGCTGCTAACGCGACACGTCAATCAGAGACCCTTCGACAAAACTGTGTGCGATGACCAAATCTCAAACGGTATAGTTATAGCTCCGTTGCTAATGACGTTAACTGTGTGCGATGGCGTATCCATGAAATACGATCTAAAAAATAGTTGCGTGTGAGATGTTTGGCAAACAGTTGGCCTAGATAAACTGTTTGCGATTGGGTAATATAACACAAATGCTTATAAAAATACAAGTGTGTGCGATGTACGGCATACACTTCACCCCGATAAACTGTTTGCGCTGATCAAGCAGAACACAAACGATTGTCCAGATGATCACATGTGCGATAGACGGCATACAGGTCACACGGATGAACTGTTTGTGATGAGGTAAAATAACATAAATGGTTACATAGATCAAGATGTGTGTGATAGACCGCATACAGGCCACTGGGATGAACTATGTGCGATAAGCAAAAATAACACAAACGGTTTCCCACATCAAGATGTGTGTGATGTACACAGGCCACTCGGATGTGTTGTGGGCAAACGGTTCCGGATAAAGAACTGTCAGGGACTGATGAAATCATCACCGACGGTTGGTTGTTTATTCCGTATGCGATGTGATTTGCTCAATCTGCCCACAAACATCTATGCTCTATTTAGAAGAACATGATTGCATAACAAAATTAAGCATCCAATACTCACATAACATTTGCGCACACCTTAATAAACTATTACATGCATAATAAACTTATCCCTCTAAAACTATGAATATTTCTGCATAGAAAGAGTATGAGAATTGAGAAACGATCATCAAATCATCTACTTCTTGTGACGCTTGCCGCCAACGCTCTGCTTGTAGCTCGATCCCTCATTGTATTCAGGTAGGAGGCACTTCCTCATGTCAACGATTCGCCTGAACATCCCGTAGCATGTGTACGCTTGCTTGGCCGCGGTCTGGAGGTGATATTCATCCAGTTTCTTCACCCAGCCCCTGTGCCAGACAGGTTTGTTCTTTTCGCACTCAGCCTTTATGTCAGCATAGTAGGGGTCAATGATGGCCTCGGCCAGGTCAACATGAGAGTCCATGTGCTTCTTGCTGCCCCAGACCCTGTAGTGTCCGCGGATGTCCACAAGCTTCTGGCAGGCCAAGCCCGAAGTCTTGAGCACCTTTGGATCGTTGGTGGTGCCCACCGTAGCGAACCTGTAGTTGGGACTGTTGACAAACCTGGTGAAACGCTCGCAAGGCATTGTGGCCAGGCAGTAGTGGTAGAGGAGGACGTGATGGCCGACGCACAACTGGGTGACGGCAACCTTCTGATCATGCCCGGCATGACCGCCGGTGTAAGCGAGGTCGAAGCCGACCACTTTGTACTTGTCATCCGCATCAAGCAGCCGCTCCATGGTGTCGATGGAGTCCTCCACCATGCCCGGGTCATTGGTGTACACCACCGTGAGGTCCGTCTTCCTCATGTGGGTCTCCACATGATGCACGCCGAACTCCATTGGAGTGCCATTGGACATCTTCTCTATATGCGTCATCCAGGGTGCGCTTATTGTGTTTTGGGGCGCAATCGAAAGCGTGAAGAGACTCTAGTTAATGGCCGTGGGTATAAATGGGGGCCGGACGTCCTGGAAAACCGGCATGTCCGGATGGTAGTTTTTGCAGCGCGTGATTCAGTCGTGAAGCACGTAACTGCATGGGGCGACGCGCGTGGCGCAACCGCATGCATATGGAGCCCCGAACGTGATCGTGGGCCGGCCCCAACCGTTGGCAGAGTGCGCGCAGAGGGGCGCGAGAGCAGAGGGATACGAGAACAGAGCACGCGGTGGGACGCGAGGTCGAACCAGACCACTCTGTACTTGTCCTCGTCAAGTAACAGGTCCATGACGTTGGAGTTCTCCATCTAGATCGGATGTTTGGTGTACACCATGAACGGATAGGGCGTGTCTATGGCATGCATGGTCCAAACATGGCACATCAATCAGAGACCCTTCGACGAAACTGTGTGCGATGCATGAATCGCAAAAGGTATAGTTCAAGCTCCGTCGCTAATGGCATGAATTGTGTGCGAAGGTGGATCCATCAAATACGATTCAGAAAGTAGTTGCGTGTGTGATCTACGGCAGACAGTTTGTTCTTATGAACCGTTTGTGAATAGAGAAGATAACAGAAACAATTACCAAAACTAAATACGTGTGCGAAGTACGACATATAGTTCACTCGGATAAACTGTGTGCGCTGATACAGCAGAACACAAACGACTCGGCATAACAAGATGTGTGTGATATACAACAAACAGGTGAGTAATGAGAATCATGTGCGAACTCCAGATATAACACAGACGATTGGTGCTAATAACCTGTGTGTGTTGTGGGGAAACGTTTGCTGGTATACAACTATCAGCGATTGATGAAATCATCACCGACGGGTTTCGTAGTTTAGTCCGTGTGTACTGTGATTTGTTCGGTCTGCACAACATCAATGATGCGCCTACAGAACAACAACATATGTACTTATAAGAACATGATTGCATCAACAAAAAAGAACACAATGCAATTTCAAATACTGTATCACAAATACCAGCAATATTACAAGGTTCAAATTCCAGCATAACGAGGTCCAAATTCAAAGATTACAAGGTACAAAATGACATTAGAAATCAAAATCAATCTTCAGGATCCATGGGATGAAATATTTCTGCGAAGGGATCATCCACCGAGAAGTCATATATCGGCTCGATAGAATCGCTTCCGAATAATCTATCATATGAACTTGAAAAGTAAAAATCAGCTTCTGCAGAGCCTTTTCCATTCCGCTGTAGACGCCTCCGCTGGTCAGTAAACCATCCATCATGGCGCACCAAATATAGTGCAAACCTCATTACCTTGAGCACCCTTGCTTTCTGGACAAAGAAATTGGCAAATTGAATCTCTGGATTGGTGCCTCGGTACTCGTTCAAAGTAATTTCCGTGAGATAGAATTCAAGGCACTCGATGGGATTGTTATATTGGGCCACCTTTTCCACTCCAACTCCTGCTTGTATCTGCAAACGAAGACAACATATCAGTGCTTAGATGCAGTATCGAACACTACGGGCCTCTTTGATTTGCATGATTTATAAAATACACTAATAGATTGACATGCCATCTTCTATCGTTCATGATTAACATCTCAAAAAAAATGTATAGTACACATTTCATTGTAATCATGGGTAAAAGTACCAACAAATTGAACTCCGTTGTGGTTAAGAATTAATAGGAAAGGAACATCACCTCAACGTATAGCTTCTCCGTGCATGGAAAGCATATAAGGAACTTAACAACTTCATCCAGATTGGGGCCGATAGATTGTAGTGCCAAGATCTTCACTGTGTGCAGAGACAATGCGAGGTTTGTGGGAATCATTTTCTGGATGACAGACGAACATAGATCAACAAAAACTAGATAAAATGTGATGTACAATAATAAGAATGAGAAGAAGATTGTTGTACCTGAACTGGTATGGATCCAGATATAACAAGTTCAGAGAATTCAGCACACGAATACCCCAACACTATCAATTTCGGTGCGCCAATGACCCTGATTCTTGTTCGACCCTCTTTATCAAGTACAAACAATCTCTCTAGGAAAGGCGCATTCTCAATGACCATATCATGAAACTCCCCAACTAACAGCGTGTTGCGGCACCAGACATGCACATAAATCGTCCGGAGATTCGTCGTAGCGATGTGGAGGCTATTGAACCCAAACATCATCTGAAGACGAAGGTACTCGAGCGTTGTACAGCCGCCGAGCAAGCGCTCCAAATCCGACTTCGAGATGATGACGCCAATGAGCTCGAGGTGCTTCAGTTTAGGGAGATGAAGAGCATGCGCAGCATTAATCTTGGGGAAAAGGCACCGCATGAACGTAGCGCGACGCAGCGTGGGCGCGAGGCGGAGGACGGACGGAGGCAGCGAGCGCCCATGTCCAGCATCAAAGTTGATCTCCTCGAGCTGATCTAGGGCGGGGGATAATAACCCACAAGTGTAGGGGATCATTTGTAGCATTTTTCGATAAGTAAGAGTGTCGAACCCAATGAGGAGCTAAAGGTAGAACAAATATTCCCTCAAGTTCTATCGACCACCGATACAACTCTACGCACGCTAATGCTTGCTTTACCTAGAACAAGTATGAAACTACTTTGTAGGTGATAGGATAGTTTGCACGAATAAAACTAGAAGTACTTAGCGGGAATAAAACTACAAGTAAATTGCAAGGTAATGAAAGTTAGTTGTTTAGTAGAAAGCTTTTGTCAATCAAGAAGGTTATTTGTCCCTAGGCAATTGATAACTAGACCGGTAATCATTCTTGCAATTTTATATGAGAGAGAGGCATGAGCTAACATACTTTCCGTACTTGGATCATATGCACTTATGATTGGAACTCTAGCAAGCATCCGCAACTACCAAAGATCATTAAGGTAAAACCCAACCATAGCATTAATTATCAAGTCCTCTTTACTCCCATATGCAACAACCCACCTACTTGGGTCTGTGTATTCTGTCACTCACGCCACCCACCATAGGCAAATCATGAACACATTGCAACACCCTACAGCGAGGATCCCTCACGTTTGCGCGAGACGGAGGGCACCGTAGGACAGCACCATAATAAAATATACACTCATACCAACCATGATCATCAATTAGCCCATAGGACAAAACGGATCTACTCAAACATCATAGGATAGCCACATATCATTGGGAAATAGTATATGGAGTTGAGAACCATGTTTAAGTAGAGATTACAGTGGAGAAAAGGGGAGTTACACCGCTGCATAGAGAGGGAGAAAGTTGGTGTTGACGGTAGCAAGATTGTTGATGTAGATCGCCGTCACGATTCTTGCCCCGGCGGCGTTCCGGCGCCACCGGGAGAGAGGGGGAGAGAGAGCCCCCCTCCTTCTTCTTCTTCCATGGCCTCCCCCCTAGATGGGAGGAGAGTTCCCCCTCTGGTCCATGGCCGCCATGGCGGCGGAGGGGCAGGAGCCCCTCCTAGATTGGATCTCCCTCTCCGTTTTTGCGTTTTTGTTTTCTGGCCGTAAACCGTTTCTTATATTCCCGGAGATCCGTAACTCCGATCGGGCTGAAATATTGAGGGGGTTTTTATCCAAAAACTAGCTTCCTTGTGCCCGAAGGAGAGCTCCAACTGACTTACGAGCTGGGCACAATCCACCAGGGCGCGCCTGGGCCCTAGGGCGCGCCCTGGTGTCTCGTGGGGGCTGTGGGCCTCCGTTTGCGTTTATTCTACTTCTCAAAATTCACAAATATTCCAAAAAAATCTCCGTAAATTTTTATCGCGTTTGGACTTTGTTTGATATGGATATTCTGCGAAACAAAAAACACGCAACAAACAGGAACTGGAACTGGGCACTGGATCAATAGGTTAGTCCAGTAAATCATATAAAATGTTGCCAAAAATATGTGAAAGATGTATAATAATGGCATGAAACAATCAAAAATTATAGATACGACGGAGACGTATCAGGGGATAAGAACCAGTTGTGAAACTTGGGTTCGGCCATGGAGTTTGAACGGAAAGTGCCGATGGCAAGGCGTCTGACGGGCGCAGTGTGCGTGGCGAGGATGTGGGACAATGCGTCCAAGCGTTTGCGATCCCTGCTGCAGAGCTCGTCATTGTCGAGGAGGTCAATGGAGGTGGAGTGCCATAGGGGGCGCCACCGCCTGGATAGGATGGTGGTGTGCACGGCAGATTTGATGGTGAGGAGGGACATGATGGTTACCAACATCTCATCGGGGATGCTGCTGATGAAGTCCACGCTCGCCGGAGGCTCATGTGGTTCAGCCTCCACCCGCCCCCGCTTGTTGGCCGCCTCGTCGTCCATCGAAAAAGGAGGCGATCCGCGGTGGCGGCCCAAATAGATAAGACCGGAGGAGAAGGTGTAGTACTAATGGAGAACTTGGGAGAGAATAGGGCTGTGGGTGGTAGTCCGAGGTCAAATGGCTTGATTCCTGGTGAGCCCGCTGCGCCTACGCGGCGGACTGCTCGCATGCATCCATATGAGCCTGCGCGGCGGACTCCTCGCACGCGTCCCGTCTAATCAAACCTGCACCCATAGCACAGGCAGGGCCCACCTCTCATAGAGGCAGGGCCACGCGTCTGCTCAATGAGCCTGTTCCCAAACGGTTTATAAAAACCATAAAGCATTCCGTCCTTGGGAACTAAAACCATCAATGAATATTGAGCTTGTTTCCTTTCACATTCCAAATTACCACGCGCTAATTTTTTTTCGCAAATCAGTTCACACCTACCAAACCTAAACATGTTCTCACTTAGCAGTTGTTTACTGTAGTAGGCTATAAAAACACTAACTCGTACTCAAAAATTACTGCACATTCTTCACCCCCGCCACCAAAAAAATAGGCCTTTCTTTGTTAGTCCTTCATTCCGTCTGCCATGGCCGGTAGGGGGGGGGGGTTTCTGGGTCGAGATATAACCAGGGAAGAAAGACCAAAGCCGCGGAAGCAACCGAGAGGTCCCGTCGCCGCGCCGCGGAAGCGCGAGAGAGCTCCAGCCACACCGCTTTGGCCGCATCAGAGATGTCCGGTGGCGCCGTGGACGCCTGGGAGGATCTTTCGCGAAGAGGCGATGGCTCTCACAGTCACAAGCGCATTCGCCTCGGAGGCAAACTGGACGATTTAGCAGTCTTCGATTCCTCAGCCAGCGACGACATGCGCGCTGAGCTCGATAGGAAGGATGCCATGATCGAGGACCTGGTGAAGCTGCTGGAGAAGAGCGATGCCTCGGTTGACAGGGCGACCGGCCTCGTGGAGAAACTTATGGAGGAGAACGACGCCTGGAAGAAACTCCTCGAGAAGAAAAGTGCCTCGGAGGGGAGGCTGAAAGAACTCTCTGAGGCCAGCGACGACATGCGCGCTGAGCTCGATAGGAAGGACGCCGTGATCGATGACCTGTTGAAGCTGCTGCAGAAGAGCGACGCCTCGGTTGACAGGGCGACCGGCCTCGTGGAGAAACTTATGGAGGAGAACGACGCCTGGAACAAACTCCTCGAGAAGAAAAGTGCCTCGGAGGGGAGGCTGAAAGAACTCTCCGAGGAACTTTTGAAAGACTTGGCGAAGCTCTACGTCGAGCGGGAGGGGCTGGTTAAGGAATCCGTGGAGCGTGTGAAGGAACTTCATGCGTACACGACGCAGGCCATCGACGCTTTCGAGCAAAGAGCCCGCGCCATGACCGAATGCGGAAGATGTTGGATGAGAGGCGACAGGAGATGGAGGTCGTGGAGGCGATGAAGAAGGAGATTGAGGAACTCCGCGCCCAGCAATCCATGAAGAATTAGATAGCAGCGGGCCAGATTGTTTTCTTTGTCTTCCTACTTCAACCTCTTCCTTCTTCTATTGCCCCTGTGTCTTTGGGGAGTTGCCACATGCGGCATTTTTTATTATCATGCATATGTAAGAAAATTATTATATTTGCCGGTGCTAATTTGTTGTTATATTATTTAGTTCGTTTGTACATGTATACGAGTCGAAAACAGACGAAACGTCAAAGTTCTCGGCTAGGCACGAACAGAACAGTGATCACGAGCAAACCAGTCCCTCCGTCCAGGCGATTAACCACATGATAAAACAGCGGGTAGGATGCCATTAATTCAGAAGTTGGGAGCGAGGCGAGAGGGGGGGTGGAGGTCAAAGTATCGCTTCCCGATGAGCATGCGCAGTAGACTCTCATGCGGACAGCTCTCACACATCGTGTCAAGCCTGCGCGGCGGACAGCTCGCACGCGTCCCATTGAGCCTGCGTGGCGGAAAGCTCATATGCGTCCTATCATCAACCTGCAGCTACACGCACGGCTCCCCCATATCAAGTACTCCCTCCGTTTCTTTTTTAGTTAGCATATAAAATTTGGTCAAATTCAAAAAGACACGGAGGGAGTAAAAAATTGACGCGTGGCACCAAATGGTTATCATACAAGTTTTGTATGTACAGGAATTCAATAAACCAATATTATCAATGATTGCGGCCGAGCTATCATGCCTAAATGTTTCTAATTCATTCACATTCATATGAAAAGGGCCCTAGAAAACTCAACTGGTGTATAGAAAGGGCCGAATTGGTGCACTAGAGGACACGTTGAATGTAGTTTCATCACAAAAGGTGTCATGTTTCCTATCGAAACCACAAGGTCAGAGCATGTGCATCTAGTTAAAAATTTGAACTACGCATATTAAATCCCTAGAAAACTCAATTAATGTATAAAAGGGGCCGAATCGGTGGACTAACGACTCATTGAATGTAGTTTCACCAACAAAGGTGACATGTTCCCTATCGAAATCACAAGGCTTCTTGAATAAGCTTTGGCTTGTAAGATGCATGTCCCAATATTTGTCCCAAATTTGTCAGAAAACAAAATGCACACCGTAGATGTGCTGTGGCATGACACTGTGTAAGTTTCGTGAATTCATGGCGAGCTTTGGGTTCTCTCGGACTTTGAAACCAAGATTATCAATGTTTGCAGTCTAGTCACGACACCGAGATGTTTGTAATTCAGTGACCATCAGTGCATGGGATCTAAACATGGACCCACTAACACAAAATGGTTTTTAATCCATTTTGGTGCGCTGGAGCCCATGCTTGTAATTCAAACTTAAGTTCTTCACATTAAGTGCATGCCTAGAAAACTCATATGTCGTTTCGACCACAAAGGTGACATGTTCCATATCGAAACCACCATGCTTGTCGTGGGAAGCTCCAATTTGTAAGAGGTTTGTCCCAAAACTTATATACCATGTCCTATAAGTGTCGTGTCGAGACACCAGTTTCAATAATTTCACATTTCACATTGCACTTGTATTAGCCTATGTTGCATGTAGAAAAAATATCAACGCAAGAAGAGACATCGAATGCCGTTCCCTCCACAGAGGTGACATGTTCCGTATCGAAACCACGATGGTTCTTGAGAGAAGTTTTGGTGTGCAAGAGACATGTCCCACATTGGACAAAAAATTATCATGTCGTATAAGTGTCGTGTCATGACACCGGGGTAATTAAGTTTCAAGAATTTTAGACGAGTTGTGGATTTATGATGATTTAATAGCCAAGTTTCTCAATGTTTGTGGCCTCGTCATGACTTCGAGATGCTAGCTCGAGCTTCCTTCTTTCAGAAGTTATCCAATTTGTATTAAAATGATGTTCTATCCAGACACGCTTCTCCCGCCACTCCCCCAATCGGTCTCCCGCCACTCCCCCAATAGGTTTCCCGCCGAAGCGCCGGCCCCGTCATCAACCTACTGGACGAGGAGGACAAGACGGAGCAGGCCGGAGAGCAGGCAAAAGCGGCATCACGCCATCGAGCATTAGCAAGACGTCATCATCAACCCGCATGCCACCATCGCACACGGTTTCTAGTACTACCAGAAACGTCTGCGATGCGTGTCTAGTCCCACCAGGTGCCCATCGGGGCATGCCTTGTATATGATAGGAGGCAACCGTTACCAGCAAGACGCGGCTTTCCAGCCCGTAACCCATTCGAATGGAACTCGGAAGTTAAGCGTGCTTTCGGTGGTGTAGTCAAGGATGGGTGACCAGTTGGGAAGTTGCTAGATTTCAAGGTTCATCTAGGCGGTGTGATATGACCACTATAGGCATAAATAAAAATGCCTATAGTGATATGTCATTGCGGCTAATTAAATCTTGAGATCCTTGTTTTGAAAATATCCATGATTTTTTTTGCTTCTTTTGCTGTTTTGAAAATGTCAAGGATCGAGTGTGTATGTGTGTGTGTGTGTGTGTGTGTGTGTGTGTGATATGTCATTCCCGCTAAATAAATCCGATCCTTGTTTCGAAAATATCCATGATTTTCTTTTGCTTCTTTTGCTGTTTTGAAAATGTCAAGGATCGAGTGTGTGTGTGTGTGTGTGTGTACCAATGCCTGTGTGTGGACCATGTGCGTACATTGTGCGGTTTCTGATGACAAACCTATCGGTGGGCCCTTAGGATCTGCCATGCCATTTACTGACAACGCTGGAAGCCCAACGATGGGTGACGATGTGTGTGGGTGTGTGTGTGTGTGTGTGTGTGTGTAAACCCATATGCTTGTGTGTGGACCATGTGTACATTGTGCGGTTTCCGACGACAAACCTATTAGTGGGCCCTTAGGGTGTGTCATGCCTTTTTATTGACAATGCTGGAAGGCAAAGGATGGGTGACGGTGTGTGCGTGTGTGTGTGGGGGGGGGGGGGTGTGCGCGTGCGCGTGTGTGAACCCATGCATGTGTGTGGACCATGTGCCTACATTGTTCGGTTTCCGACGACAAACCTATCGGCGGGCCCTTAGGGTTTGTCATGCCTTTTACTGACAACGCTGGAAGGCCAAGGATGGGTGACGGTGTGTGTGTGTGCGTGTGTGCGTCTCTCTCTCTCTCTCTCTGTGTGTGTGTGTGTGTGTGTGTGTGTGCGCGCGCGCGCGAGTGTGTGTGCGTGTGTGTGTGTGTGTGGACCATGCATGTGTCCATTGTGTGGTTTTCGACGACACGCTTATATACCGATGGGCCGCTATATATCATCCATTTGAGTGACAACACTGGAACGTCACCCTGCTACGTGTCATGTGTGTGTGGGGGTGGGGGTGGGGGGAGGGGAATGATATATATAACCAATCTTAAGGGGGGTATATATGTATATATATCCAGTTATCTCAGCTAGGTGCATGCCACATCATAGATTGTGTACTATTGTGTATTAATTGTTGAAACACCGGACCACACCATTTTCGCATATACATTTGGCCATATGTGTTGGGGAACGTTGCATGGGAAACAAAAAAATTTCCTACGCACACACAAGATCTATCCATGGTGATGAGCATCTACGAGAGGGAGAGTGAATCTACATACCCTTGTAGATCGCTAAGCGGAAGCGTTTAAGAAACGCGGTTGATGTAGTCGAACGTCTCCGCGATCCAAATCGCAAGTCGTCCCTCGATCCGATCACGAACTAGCGCCGAACGGACGGCACCTCCGCGTTCAACACACGTACGGCTTGATGACGCCTTCACCTCCTCGATCCAGCGAGCGATGGTGAAGTAGTGGTTGAGTTCCAGCAGCACGACGGCGTGGTGATGGTGGTGAGGAACAATCTCTGCAGGGCTTCGCCAAGCGCTACGGAGATTATGACGGAGGAACTAGAGGGTTAGGGTTGCCGCACACGGCTTGGGGAAATCTTGATGTGTCCCGTGTGCTAGCCCTGCCCCTCTATTTATATGTTGAGCCTTGGGGTCTAAACTTGGAGTAAAAGCCTCCTCCGGGTCGGTTTTGCCCGCACAAGGTCGGTTTGGCCCGCAGGGAAAGAGTCCAACTCGGATCCCTGCCGAACCGTGCACAGCCGCACACAAGCGGTAGTACCGCTTCACACAAGCGGTAGTACCGCTTGGGCGGTAGTACCGCTTCACACAAGCGGTAGTACCGCTTGGGCGGTAGTAGCGCTTCACACAAGCGGTAGTACCGCTTACGCGGCAGCAAAACTACTTTTGCACTTTCCAATACCTCGTGGGCTTTACCCCTTTGGCCCATATAAAGTGTTGCTGCACCCGAACACTTCGGTAAACATCCGGAACCCATTCCGGTGAACTCCGGAACTCTTTCGGAGATCAAAACACTATTATCACATATATCAATCTTTACCTCCGGACTATTCCAGAGATCCTCGTCATGTCCGGGATCTTATCCGGGACTCCGAACAACTTTCGGTCACCAACAAAATAACTCAACTATACTTATATCGTCACCAAACGTTAAGTGTGTAGACCCTGCGGGTTCGAGAACTATGTAGACATGACCGAGACACCTCTACGGTCAATAACCAATAGCGGGACCTGGATGCCCATATTGGCTCCTACATATTCTACGAAGATCTTTATCGGTCGAACCTCTATGTCAAGGATTCAGTTAATCCCGTATGCTGTTCCCTTTGTTCTTCGGTATGTTACTTGCCCGAGATTCGATCGTCGGTATCTCTATACCTAGTTCAATCTCGTTACCGGCAAGTCTCTTTACTCGTTCCGTAATACAAGATCCTGTGGCTAACTCTTTAGTCACTTTGCTTGCAAGGCTCAATGTGATGTTGTATTACCGAGTGGGCCCTGAGATACCTCTCCGTCACACGGAGTAACAAATCCCAGTCTTGATCCATGCCAACCCAACAGACACCCTCGGAGATACCTGTAGAGCACCTTTATAGTCACCCAGTTACGTTGCGACGTTTGATACACACAAGGTATTCCTCCGGTGTCAGTGAGTTGCATGATCTCATGGTCAAAGGAACAGATACTTGACATGCAGAAAACAATAGCAATAAACTGACACGATCAAATGCTACGTTTACAGTTTGGGTCTTGTCCATCACATCATTCTCCTAATGATGTGATCCCGTTATCAAATGACATCTCATGTCAATGGCTAGGAAACCTTAACCATCTTTGATCAACGAGCTAGTCAACTAGAGGCTTACTAGGGACACAGTGTTGTCTATGTACCCACACATGTATTTGAGTTTCCAATCAATACAATTATAGCATGGATAATAAACGATTATCATGAACAAGGAAATATAATAATAACCAATTTATTATTGCCTCTAGGGCATATTTCCAACAGTCTCCCACTTGCACTAGAGTCAATAATCTAGTTCACATCACTATGTGATTTACATTGTAATGAATCGAACACCCATGCAGTTCTGGTGTTGTTCATGTTTAGCCCTTGGAAGAGGTTTAGTCATCGGATCTGCAACATTTAGATCCGTGTGTACTTTGCAAATATTTATGTCGTCCTCCTTGATGTAATCGCGGATGGAATTGAAGCGTCGCTTTATGTGTCTGGTCCTCTTGTGAAATCTTGGTTCCTTGGCTAGAGCAATGGCACCAGTATTATCACAAAACAGAGTCATTGGGTTAAGTGCACTAGGCACTACTCCAAGATCTGTCATGAACTCCTTCATCCAGACACCTTCCTTCGCTGCCTCCGAGGCAGCGATGTACTCCGCTTTGCATGTAGAATCTGCTACCACACTTTGCTTGGAACTGCACCAGCTAACCGCACCCCCATTTAGAATAAATACGTATCCGGTTTGCGACTTTGAGTCATCCGGATCAGTGTCAAAGCTTGCATCGATGTAACCCTTTACGACGAGCTCTTGATCACCTCCATAAACGAGAAACATGTCCTCAGTCCTTTTCAGGTACTTCAGGATATTCTTGACCGCCGTCCAGTGTTCCATTCCTAGATCACCTTGAAACCTTCCGACCATACTTATGGCAAGGCTGACATCGGGTCTTGTGCACAGCATTGCATACATGATAGAGCCTATGGCCGAAGCATAGGGGATGACACTCATCTTTTCTCTATCTTCTGCAGTCACTGGGCATTGAGTCTTACTCAACTTCACACCTTGCAAAACAGGCAATAACCCCTTCTTGGACTGATCCATTTTGAACTTCTTCAAAATCTTATCAAGGTATGTGCTTTGTGAAAGTCCTATTAAGCGTCTTGATCTATCTCTATAGATCTTGATGCCTAATATGAAAGCAGCTTCTCCTAGGTCCTTCATTGAAAAACTCTTGTTCAAATATTCCTTTACGCTTTCCAACATTTCTATATTGTTTCCAATCAGCAATATGTCATCCACATATAATATTAGAAACGCTATAGAGTTCCCACTCACTTTCTTGTAAATACAAGCTTCTCCGTAAACTTGTATAAACTCGAACGCTTTGATCACCTCATCAAAACGAAGATTCCAACTCCGAGATGCTTGCACCAGTCCATAAATGGATCGCTGGAGTTTGCAAACTTTGTCAGCATTCTCTGGATCGACAAAACCTTCTGGTTGCATCATATACAACTCTTCCTTAAGGTAACCGTTAAGGAACGCTGTTTTGACATCCATCTGCCAAATTTCATAATCGAAAAAGGCAGCTATTGCTAACATGATTCTGACGGACTTAAGCATCGCTACGGGTGAGAAGGTCTCATCGTAGTCAACTCCTTGAACTTGTGAAAAACCCTTTGCCACAAGTCGAGCTTTATAGACGGTGACCTTACCGTCCGCGTCCGTCTTCCTCTTAAAGATCCATTTGTTCTGAATGGCCTTACGCCCTTCAGGTAATACTTCCAAAGTCCATACTTTGTTTTCATACATGGATCCCATCTCGGATTTCATGGCCTCTAACCACTTCTCGGAATCCGGGCCCATCATCGCTTCTCCATAGCTCGTAGGTTCATCGTTGTCTAACAACATGACCTCTAAGACAGGGTTGCCGTACCACTCGGGAGCAGTACGCGTCCTTGTCGACCTACGAGGTTCGATAGCAACTTGATCCAAAGCTTCACGATCATCATCATTAACTTCCTCTTCAGCTAATGTAGGCTCCACAGAAACAACTTTCTGCGCTGCGCTACTCTCAGGTTGAAGTAAAGGTTCAACAACCTCATCAAGTTCTATCTTCCTCCCACTCAATTCTTTCGAGAGAAACTCTTTCTCAAGAAATGTTCCGTTTTTAGCGACAAACACTTTGCCTTCGGATCTGAGATAGAAGGTATACCCAACTGTCTCTTTTGGGTATCCTATGAAGACGCATTTCTCCGCTTTGGGTTCCAGCTTTTCAGGCTGAAGCTTTTTGACATAAGCATCACATCCCCAAACTTTAAGAAACGACAGCTTTGGTTTCTTGCCAAACCAAAGTTCATATGGCGTCGTCTCAACGGATTTCGATGGTGCCCTATTTAAAGTGAATGCAGCTGTCTCTAATGCATAACCCCAAAACGATAGTGGCAAATCGGCAAGAGACATCATAGATCGCACCATATCCAATAAAGTTCGATTACGACGTTCGGACACACCATTACGCTGTGGTGTTCCAGGCGGTGTCAGTTGTGAAACAATTCCACATTGTCTTAAGTGACTGCCAAACTCATAACTCAGATATTCTCCTCCTCGATCAGATCGTAGGAATTTAATCTTCTTGTTACGATGATTCTCAACTTCACTCTGAAATTGTTTGAACTTTTCAAATGTTTCAGACTTGTGTTTCATTAAGTAAATATACCCATATCTACTTAAGTCATCAGTGAAGGTGAGAAAGTAACGATAACCACCGCGCGCTTCAATACTCATCGGACCGCACACATCAGTATGTATGATTTCCAATAAGTCACTTGCCCGTTCCATTGTTCCAGAGAACGGCGTTTTAGTCATCTTGCCCATGAGGCATGGCTCACATGTGTCAAGTGATTCAAAATCAAGTGACTCCAAAAGTCCATCAGCATGGAGCTTCCTCATGCGTTTTACGCCAATATGACCTAAACGGCAGTGCCACAAGAAAGTGGTATTATCATTATCAATTCTACATCTTTTGGCATCAATGTTATGAACATGTGTATCATTACTATCGAGATTCAATAAGAATAAACCCCTCACATTGGGTGCTTGACCATAAAAGATATTACTCATATAAATAGAACAACCATTATTCTCTGATTTAAATGAGTAACCGTCTCGCAATAAACAAGATCCAGATATAATGTTCATGCTTAACGCAGGCACCAAATAACACTTATTTAGGTTCATCACTAATCCCGACGGTAATCAAAGAGCGAGCGTGCCGACGGCGATCACATCAACCTTGGAACCATTTCCCACGCGCATCGTCACTTCGTCCTTTGCCAGCCTCCGTCTATTCCGCAGTTCCTGTTTTGAGTTGCAAATATGAGCAACCGCACCGGTATCAAATACCCAGGCACTACAACGAGAGTTGGTAAGGTACACATCAATAACATGTATATCATATATACCTTGTTTGTTGTTGGCCGCCTTCTTGTCAGCCAAATACTTGGGGCAATTCCGCTTCCAGTGTCCAGTTCCCTTGCAATGAAAACACACAGTTTCTGGTTTGGGTCCAGCCTTGGGTTTCTTCACGAGAGGAGCAACTGCTTTGCCACTCTTCTTGGAGTCACCCTTCTTACCCTTGCCATTTTTCTTGAAACTAGTGGTTTTATTCACCATCAACACTTGATGCTCCTTCTGAATTTCAGACTCAGCGGCTTTCAGCATCGCAAACAGCTCGGCGACTGACTTGTTCATCCCGTGCATGTTATAGTTCAACACGAAGCTCTTGTAGCTAGGTGGCAATGATTGAAGAACTCTGTCAGTGATAGCCTCTGGCGGAAGGGGCATCCCTAACTCAGCCAGACGGGTGGAGTACCCAGACATTCTGAGCACGTGATCACTGATAGACCCGTTCTTCTCCATCTTGCAAGCATAGAACTTATCGGAGATCTCATATCTCTCGATCCGGGCATTCTTCTGAAAGATAAACTTCAACTCCTGGAACATCTCATATGCTCCATGACGTTCAAAACGTCTTTGAAGTCCCGGTTCTAAGCCATACAACATTGCACATTGAACTATTGAGTAATCATCAGAACGAGCCTGCCAGGCGTTCACAACGTCTAGAGACTCAACTGGAGCGGGTGGATCACCAAGCGGTGCATCAAGGACATAAGCCTTCTGGGAAGCCGTAAGGATAATCCTTAGATTACGGGCCCAGTCCACAAAGTTACTTCCATCATCTTTCAACTTAGCTTTCTCTAGGAACGCATTAAAATTCAGGGGTGCTACTGCGCGAGCCATGATCTACAACATAAATATAGCAAAGACAACTTAGACTATTGTTCTATATAATGAGTTTAGTTAATCATATTACTTAAAAAACTCCCACTCAAATTGACATCGCTCCGATCATTCGAGTGTAACATGATCCAAATCCACCAACTCAAGTCCGATCATCACGTGAGTTGAGGTGGTTTCAATGGTGAACATCTTCATGTTGATCATATCTACTATATGACTCATGTTCGACCTTTCGGTCTCTTGTGTTCCGAGGCCATGTCTGTACATGCTAGGCTCGTCAAGTTTAACCCGAGTGTTCCGCACGTGCAACATGGCTTGCACCCATTGTATGCGAACGTAGAGTCTATCACACCCGATCATCACGGCGTGTCTCGAAACGACGAACTTTCGCAACGGTGCACACTTGGGGAGAACACAATTTATCTTGAAATTTAAGTGAGGGATCACCTTATAATGCTACCGTCGTCCTAAGCAAAATAAGATGCATAAAAGGATTAACATCACATGCAAATCATAAGTGACATGATATGGCCATGAACTTGTGCTTTTGATCTCCATCTCCAAAGCACCGGCATGATCTCCATCGTCACCGGCATGACACCATGATCTCCATCATCTTGATCTCCATCAACGTGTCGCCATAAGGTTGTCGCGCCGACTGTTGCTTCCACGACTATAGCTAACGTTTAGCGATAAAGTAAAGCATTACATAGCGCTTAATGATTGACACGCAGGTCATACAATAATTAAAGACAACTCTATGGCTCCTGCCAGTTGCTGTACTCATCGACATGCAAGTCGTGATATTCTATACATCACATGATCATCTCATACATCACATATATCTCATCATGTAATTGGCCATATCACATCACAACATACCCTGCAAAAACAAGTTAGACGTCCTCTAATTGTTGTTGCAAATTTTACGTGGCTGCTACGGGCTTGCAAGAACCGTTCTTACCTACGCAAAACCACAACGTGGTGTAGTGATTGCTTTTTGATCTTCTAAAAGAACCCTCTTCATTGAAATCGATTCAACTAAAGTGAGAGAGACAGACACCCGCTAGCCATCTTTATGCAACAAAATTACATGTCAGTTGAAGGAACCTGTCTCGCGTAAGTGTACGCGTAATGTCGGTCCGGGCCGCTTCATCTCACAATACCGCCGAATCAAATATCAACTAGTAACGGCAAGCAATATGTATACACCCACGCCCACAACTCGTTTGTGTTCTACTCGAGATCTCATCTACGCATAGACCTGGCTCATGATGCAACTGTTGGGGAACGTTGCATGGGAAACAAAAAATTTTCCTACGCACACACAAGATCTATCCATGGTGATGAGCATCTACGAGAGGGAGAGTGAATCTACATAACCTTGTAGATCGCTAAGCGGAAGCGTTTAAGAAACGCGGTTGATGTAGTCGAACGTCTCCGCGATCCAAATCGCAAGTCGTCCCTCGATCCGATCACGAACTAGCGCCAAACGGACGGCACCTCCGCGTTCAACACACGTACGGCTTGATGACGCCTTCACCTCCTCGATCCAGCGAGCGATGGTGAAGTAGTGGTTGAGTTCCAGCAGCACGACGGCGTGGTGATGGTGGTGAGGAACAATCTCTGCAGGGCTTCGCCAAGCGCTACGGAGATTATGACGGAGGAACTAGAGGGTTAGGGTTGCCGCACACGGCTTGGGGAAATCTTGATGTGTCCCGTGTGCTAGCCCTGCCCCTCTATTTATATGTTGAGCCTTGGGGTCTAAACTTGGAGTAAAAGCCTCCTCCGGGTCGGTTTTGCCCGCACAAGGTCGGTTTGGCCCGCAGGGAAAGAGTCCAACTCGGATCCCTGCCGAACCGTGCACAGCCGCACACAAGCGGTAGTACCGCTTCACACAAGCGGTAGTACCGCTTGGGCGGTAGTACCGCTTCACACAAGCGGTAGTACCGCTTGGGAGGTAGTACCGCTTCACACAAGCGGTAGTACCGCTTACGCGGCAGCAAAACTACTTTTGCACTTTCCAATACCTCGTGGGCTTTACCCCTTTGGCCCATATAAAGTGTTGCTGCACCCGAACACTTCGGTAAACATCCGGAACCCATTCCGGTGAACTCCGGAACTCTTTTGGAGATCAAAACACTATTATCACATATATCAATCTTTACCTCCGGACTATTCCAGAGATCCTCGTCATGTCCGGGATCTTATCCGGGACTCCGAACAACTTTCGGTCACCAACAAAATAACTCAACTATACTTATATCGTCACCAAACGTTAAGTGTGTAGACCCTGCGGGTTCGAGAACTATGTAGACATGACCGAGACACCTCTACGGTCAATAACCAATAGCGGGACCTGGATGCCCATATTGGCTCCTACATATTCTACGAAGATCTTTATCGGTCGAACCTCTATGTCAAGGATTCAGTTAATCCCGTATGTTGTTCCCTTTGTTCTTCGGTATGTTACTTGCCCGAGATTCGATCGTCGGTATCTCTATACCTAGTTCAATCTCGTTACCGGCAAGTCTCTTTACTCGTTCCGTAATACAAGATCCTGTGGCTAACTCTTTAGTCACTTTGCTTGCAAGGCTCAATGTGATGTTGTATTACTGAGTGGGCCCTGAGATACCTCTCCGTCACACGGAGTAACAAATCCCAGTCTTGATCCATGCCAACCCAACAGACACCCTCGGAGATACCTGTAGAGCACCTTTATAGTCACCCAGTTACGTTGCGACGTTTGATACACACAAGGTATTCCTCCGGTGTTAGTGAGTTGCATGATCTCATGGTCAAAGGAACAGATACTTGACATGCAGAAAACAATAGAAATAAACTGACACGATCAAATGCTACGTTTACAGTTTGGGTCTTGTCCATCACATCATTCTCCTAATGATGTGATCCCGTTATCAAATGACATCTCATGTCAATGGCTAGGAAACCTTAACCATCTTTGATCAACGAGCTAGTCAACTAGAGGCTTACTAGGGACACAGTGTTGTCTATGTACCCACACATGTATTTGAGTTTCCAATCAATACAATTATAGCATGGATAATAAACGATTATCATGAACAAGGAAATATAATAATAACCAATTTATTATTGCCTCTAGGGCATATTTCCAACAATATGCAGGGGGATGGTGTTCTTCTATCCCCGCTCAACTGATCTTCGACGACGCACCAAGTCGTGGGACCGCATGATCTATATATCCCTATTGTCCAACAACAATATGTGATGGTTTGGCCATATTAAGGTATAAATTCTCCTGGTTGTCTTACGAAAATTCAGACATGGATAAATGTGTGACAAAGTTTGAACCAGGTCATGTGTTCATAGGACCCCATATATCCTCCAGCACATAGTGTAGGGGGCAACACCCTATATTATGTTTGTCATGAAACCCTTTGGTGTCACATTGGACACTTTTAGGCATGCACATATGCAGCATGTGCCACACATTAAAGTTGCGCATTGCGAATTTAAACATGATAACACCATGTTCGTACATATATATACTTCATCTGAACCTAATTAGAAGTCTTTTTTACAGATTTCACTACGAACTACATATATATTTAGGAACGGAGGGAGTATATATTTGGGTCACTAGCGGGTGTGGTTGTGTTTTGACCCTCTCTTGCGTTTTTTTCTCGTTTATCTCAAAGATGCTAGTATTATGTAAAATAGCAAACGAAACTAATGAAACAACCGTATGCGATTGTACCCCGAGCATACACGAGTGTGCTACCCTAACCGTGTGCGATGCCCGTACACAGCAAAATCGGCCTTGCCTAGTGGTGCCAACCGCAAGCGTCAGCCAGTGCAAAGGGGTAATGTGCACAGTACAAACCCTAACCGACAGCGACCTATAAAAGATCTCGCCGGCGGCGGCTAACAACTAACTTTTCCACCGATAGCTAGCCACCACCACCACACACACCAAATGGAACCGTTGCTCAACCTTGGGGATGTTCATCGCGCCGTCTTGATAGTGTTGGACGACGACGTGATAGAGGATTCCGACGCGTTGGCTGTCATGGCAGGCAACGACAAACAGCCAGCTACTGTGGCCGACGACGACGGGATAGAGGATTTCGACGCGCTATCCTCCATGTCAGTCAACGGTCAACCGTCATCTGCCGCGCCCGACGACGACGACGACCCCGAGTTTCAGCGTCGGATGCAGATGGCCATCGCTCTGCCCATCCAAGAATCGGGCCTCGATGCATTCCTGCACGACGAGGATGAGCGTCGTCTCAGTGTCGGTGTGGAACAATCTATCGCATCTGCGGATGCCATTCATAACGCGGCTAGGGATCTGAAGCGTCCGAAACGGCGGGAGAGTGCGAAGAGGAAGCGGAACTCATATGCAGAGGGAAAAAAGAGGCGGGAGCAGGACCAGAAGGCGGTGGAGCAGGCCGCCGCATGCCTCTCAGCCACGTTGGAGGCCAGTGCAGGCCTTGCAGCTGCGGCGGCAGCCCTGGCAGCAGCGGCCACGACGATCAGGGAAGCAGCTCTAGCGAGATCGGCGCCCGTCTGTATCCCGATGGCCCACCTGGACGCCACGACATCTTCGTCGACAGCGGCAGACCTGGTGAGAGGCGCCGCGGTCACTCCATCCGAGGTAGCCCCGCCGGTCTCCGCCGTGGAACCAGTGGAGCTCATCGACTTGACGAGCTCCTATGAATACTCGTTCTAATGCGAGGAAGGTCATGAACGCGGTGGAGGCACGGCGTTTGTATGCATCCATGGCATAGTGAATATTTTGTGCAGTTCATCTTCATGTAAATTGACGAACTGTTTGTAAATTATTGAGCGTATGAACTAATGTCAACTAATCCGCTGCAAAATAAGGCATTTTGTGTTGAAAATTTGCCAAATGTTTGTGTCATCTGTTTGTGGGCATGTAGAAATTTATGATGAATTTGACGTCTGCGACTGAAATTGGGGATGAACCGTGTGAGATGAACCCGCCTTGAGAAATCTCAGAAAGAGCTACCCGCCTCAAGCAATGGAAAAATTCGTGGTTTCGCGGCACGTCATTTTGTTACAGCATAGAGCGTACACACTTTATTATGTTTGGACCATGTGCGATCTTGGTTGCTCCCGCCCAGTTCGTTTGCCAAAATTTAATTGGAAGCAGTATTTCAACTGCAGGCCGCCTTTCCTCATCCATTGCACCGCCCCTATAGTAAAATTTCAGCTGCCAAGGCATTTGAACAGTCGCCATCCCTCGTCCACCACCATCTTCACCCACACCATTACTACTAAAATTTTCAGCAGCAGCGGCACATCCGCAATCCCCCCCATCCGCACAACACCCCCCTCCCCCTTCCTCCCCCGCTTGAACCCTAGCTCGCCCCCGCCGCCGCCTCCCACCACCAACCTCAGCCGGTCTGCCCATGCCTCATAGCTAAACAAGTTCAGGGTCCCCACCGATCCACATACACCATCGCCGCCCTGAGTTTTTAGATGAGGCCGGCGGTGTCCCTTTCCCCCAGATCCCCATCCTGTACTCTAGAGAGTCGTAGCCTAATCAGCCCGACCACATCTTCCGTGGACCTCGAGGAGTGTACGAGCAAAAAGAGGTCTATCATGGCCTCTCCACTGTACGCTGGCGAGGTGGGCGCCGTTCGCGCCGACCCTTCGATCCCGGACGAACACCTCTCCGTGGGAGCCGGTGAGGACGCTGCCTACGTTACCATGCCGAAGGCTTCAAGTCTGCGGGAACGCGTGTTCCTGTATCTCAGGAGAGCCGGCTACGACATCAAGCTCGTCAACATCACCGGCTTCACCCGGGCCATGTCACAAGTTAAGTGGTCCACCGGCAACGCCTCTGGTTCAACCGTCGTCGATCTATCCAAAGGCCCCGCCGCTGATCTCCTCCGCCTCGCGGTCATGGATTTGCGATCCTTCTACGCCACCGAGCCCCTTTTGTCATTTCTGAAGGAAACGTTCTACGGCGGTGGCTTGGGATCCTTAGTTTCAAAGTCAGATCTCATCCACCAAGATAATGACACACACTACGGCTGTTACAAGGGGAAACGTGCCATCTGTGACATCAGGGAGCGCACCCTGGGCACCTCATATCCCAAGTGGAAGGAGCCCATCCATGACAAGTGAGGCAACATCCTGTGAGCAAATCATACCTTTTGTAGCTAGCCGTCTCATACCCATTGGTGTAGTAGCTTTTGCCATGCGATAATCATGCAGTGTTTAATTGAGCATTTGTCCAGTTGTCAAGCAGATGCCTTGCTTTTCTGTATCTGGTTGTTAGGTTGGTTGCATTGAGTATTTGTCCAGTTTTCAATGGCTATAGTTGGTTGTTATAGTGAGCATGAATGCCTTATTCTTTCAGTTATTCACAATGTGATGTACATTATGTGCAAGTATGAACTGTGCAGTTCAATTTCATAAATACCACCTGTTATGCCTGGTGTTGTTAACATGTGCCCTTAACTCCCGCTTTAAACATTTATGCCTTGTTTCTCTGAATTTGGTTGCCAGGTTGGTTGCAGTGAGCATTTGTCTAGTTTTCAAGCAGATGCCTTGCTGTTCTGTATCTGGTTGTTAGGTTGATTGCAGTGAGCATTTGTCTAGTTTTCAAGCAGACGCCTTGCTTTTCGTTATCTAGTTGTTAAGTTGGTTCCATTGAGAATTTGTCCAGTATCAAATGGCTATATTTGGTTGTTATATTGAGCATATATGCCTTGTTTATTTCAAGCAGATACCTCATATACTTGGTTGATGTTAAGCCTAATGTACTTATCATGACTTTACATGTACTTGCACAGAACAACAATGGGAGTGGCCAACGTTTTCCACCGAGGTTCTTTTCATCCCTCCGCTTATACTCCATCTGTTCCATCATGTAGTGCATATAGATTTTTGTGATGTATCTACATATACCATCTAAAATGTATACAATATAAAATTTTGTGATGAATCTAAAGAAATGGAATTGCAATTCTAGATGTAAATGTTTTTCTCTACAAACTTGGTCAAAGTAAGTAAATGTTGACTTCTCAAAATGTTTATATGCAACACATTGTGGAACTGATGGAGTAATATATTACACCATTCTGCAACTGCATTTTAGCTTCTAATATTGGCTTCTTGCTTGTAGGTACATATGTCTTAGGTAAAGATCCATTCCTGGACCCTTTTTGCATGTGGGGTAACGAAATATTCATGAACCAGCATCAAGTGAGGAAACTGAAAATGATTGTTATGGAAAAGAGACGAACAATGCCAATTAGGCTATTTGTTTACGCTCTATCCAACACAACAGTGAGCTGTAGGATGGTAACTACGAACTCCATAGGCTTCTATTACTACTGCCCATAATGAGTTGTCACACAACAATGTCTGAATCTTTTTCTTTTGTAGTGGTTCCCAAAGCAGTTTTCTCAAGATTACCTCGCAAAGTACATGATTGTTGGACATGCAATGAAGGTCAAAATATATCATCGAGACTACAATGAGCATTGAGAAGTCGTAATGAAGACAGTGAAGGATGGGTGGGCGGCCATCACTAGGGGTTGGCCAAGAGTCGTTCGTGCGTTAGGCATGGAGGAGGGCATAATATGGGCATTCTGCTTCACCTTCTCCAGCATACAAAATGTCTTTCGGCTCTCTCTTTACCGTCTTTAGTACAACCGTGCTTCCATCATTCTTTATTTGTCCCTTCTGTACTAATTTTTTTTTTTGAGAATTGATGCTTGTGTAGTTCTTGAGTATATGTACATGTTAATCGAATTATGCATTCGTTCTTAAACCTAAACATGATTCAATATGAAATATATGAATTCCTACTTTCAAATTTAAATTATGTGAATTATGAACAAAGGTATTTAATTAGGGGCAAATCCTGCTCTGCAGGCCATTACAATGCACACAGTTTGAGAAAGCAAAATGTCTGCGAGCAACTCCAACATCACACACGTTTCTCCATTCGAGGCGTGTGTGACGAATCTCTTCTTCGCACACGGTGAGAAGAGATAGAACGTGTGAGATTAACAACACCAACGTTTGTGCTAGTCTCCTTATCACACACAATTTCATATTTTGAACTGTGTACCATCGTAAACATTGGTCAAAGAAGAACGCGTGCGATAGGCCTTCATCTGGCACATTTATTTTGGATGACATGTTCGGGAAGTATGGATCACATGTTTGGGACGTTTTATAAATCACAAACTTTTATCAGAAACCCCGCGTGTGGGATATATTCAACCTTCGCATACGGTTTTACAATGATAAATGTATGCACTCTTATATCATATCACAGACGGTCAAAGTGTAACTAACTGTGTGTGATTGTCTCCTTATCGTACACGCTTTATAATCGTGAACTGTTAGCGATTCGGTGAACATCGTAAACGGCGCTTCACAGAATAGCGCGTGCGATGTTGTGTGATCTCACACGAGTTGCAAGGGTGAACCGTATGGGAAATACACATATCTCAAATGATTATCCGGTGACCCTCGTTTGTGATAGATGCGGACATCCCATACGCTTAGTTTTGGCAAACATTTGCTTTTGTTGGCCACCATCGCCGACGGGTTTGCCGTGTCGTGTGGGATGGACCCACCTATCGCCCACACATGCAAGGCGACGGTTTCAAAGTACGTCGCGGAAAGGGGTTAAAAACCATTTGTATAGCACGTTCCTGCACCAGTGATACAAGCCAAGTTTGAAATAATGAATAGGTAATTCCCACTAGCATATGAAAGTGATATATCATGAGACTCTCTACATGAGGAACATGGTTCCACTTTGAGGCACAAGTGTGGTAAAGGATAGTAGCAAAGTCCCTTCTCTCATTTTCTCTCATTCTTTTTTTTGAATGGATGGTGGGCTCTTTTGGCCTCCCCCATCTTTATTTTTGTCCGGAGTCACATCTCGACTTATGGGAGAATCATCGTCTCCATCATTCTTTCCTCACTGGGACAATGCTCTAACAATGATGATCGTCACACTTTTATTTACTTACAACTCAACATGGAGAACTGATATGAAGATATGACTCTGTATGAATGGCTCTAGCAGTGTACCAGGATGTGCAATGATCTAGCGTGACATGTATCAAAAACATTATGAAGGTGGCTTTGCCACAAATACTATGTCAGCTCTATATGATCATGCAAAGCAATATGACGATGAACGAACTAGTCATGTGAAGTGACGATGGAATTTGCATGGCGTGATAGGTAGGTATGGTGGCTGTTTTGAGGTAGATATAATAAGGCTTATGTGCAACAGAGCGTAACATAGCGGGGTTGCACCGATCCTCGAGGTGAGAACAGGCTATGCACGGTACCGAAGAGGCTAGCAAATTATGAAAAGGTGAGATTGCGTATGTCCATGGTTTCACATTAGTCATAAAGAACTCGCATACTTATTGCAAAGTTTTATTAGTTTATCATAAATCAAAGTACTAATCGCATGCCCCGAGGGAAGAGGTTGGTAGGAGTTAACCATCGCGCGCTTCCGACCCGAAACAACACTAGGATTTCAACGAGGAATAGAAATGCTCACACATCATCACCATGCCTCTTTAATGTTTAGATGAACAAAAAGGTCAACCCCTCTTAATATCGACACTTCTACAGTTTAACAATTATGAACTCACATGTATTTCACATTACTACGTCAATATCATTAACCCATAATTTCTTTATATGTGCTACATGATGGTTTTGATTATCACTCTTTGAATACCTAATATTTTTGGACTAGTCTGTATGACCCATGCAGATTACCATCACTATTTATTAACTCTCAAACAAAAATAAGTGAAGAACGAGAGTTAAATCATTTCTTTAAAATCTACACACCACCGTGCTCAAAAAGATATAAGTGAAGTACTAGAGCAACTGCTATGCTCAAAAGATATAAGTGAAGCACATAGAGTATTTTAACAAATTATGATGAAGGTGTGTCTCTCTTAAATAGGTGTGTCTAGCAAACAATGATTGTGGCAAACTGAAAGTAAAATAAAACTAAAGCAAACGACGCTCCAAGCAAAACTCATATCATGTGACGAATAAAAATATAGCTTCAAGTGACATACCGATGGATTTGAGACGAAAGAGGGGATGCCTTCCGGGGCATCCCCAAGCTTAGATGCCTGAGTCTCCTTTAAAATATTACCTTGGGGTGCCTTGAGCATCCCCAAGATTAGGCTCTTGCTACTCCTTATTCCTTTGTCCATCAAGATAACACCCAAAACTTGAAAACTTCAATCACACAAAACTCAACAAAACCTTGTGAGATCCATTAGTATAAGAAACATATTGCACACTTTAAGTACTGTTGTAAATTGATTCAAATTTCATAAATGCATAATAGTTACTGTATTCTAACATCTCCATGGCTTATATCCCCCGATACAATCCATAGTTTAATCAAAATAAGCAACTATGCAATCAAAAACAGAATCTGTCTAAAACAGAACAGTCTGTAGAAATCTGTAGATACCCTATAATTATGTAACTGTAAAAATTCTTAAAAATTAGGACAACCTCGAAAATTTGTATATAAACACTGTGTAAAAATGTCAGATCATTATCATGCTCCAGAAAAAAATGAAAATTCCTGTACTGAAGTCAAAAGTTTCTGTTTTGTTTCAGCATCGATTCTACTCATCTTGTGAGTCATCCCAAAGGCTTTACTTGCCACAAACAATAATTTAAACACAAAAACATATTCATTACAGAGGCAATAATCATGCTATTCAAAATAAACAGAAAGTTCTAAGAATTTTTTTAAAGATAACTATTGGGTTGCCTCCCAACAAGCGCTATTGTTTTATGCCCCTAGCTAGGCATAATGCATAGTTTCAAGTACTGTCATATTTGACCTCAAGCTCCTTAATAACACAACCATGGATAGTAGGTGCAATATGGGGCTTAGAAATAGGAGCTTTTAGCAAATTGATAAAGTTGGGATGGACACTAATCGTCTTTAGATCCTCATCCCTTTTTGTAGAAGGCTTGGGAACGTATACGAACTTACAATTTTTGTTGTGAGAGGTACTAGCATTAGCTTTGGAAGCTGTGAAGGCGGAGCATACCTTGTCAATGACATCTTCCATTTTATCAATTCTATTCAAACCTTGTTCTATCCTCTCGTCAATAGTGGTGTCTTTTTCCTTTAAAGTTTTCCTTTAAACATTAGCTTTGGAAGTTTTTTATCCAATTCCTCAATGGGTTTGTTTGTAATCATATTCTTTTCAATAGCATCAAGACTTTGCATAACATGTTCCAAGGTCAAATTTGTTTCATTAACAACAATAGGTGGTGATCCTACAAGATTTTCAATTGCGGTGTAGGCATCCAAGGTGTGACACATTAAGAAATTCCCACCGGTGATGGTGTCAAGCACGAACCTATACCAAGTGGTCACACCAACATAAAAATTGTGAAGCAAAGTAGTGGTGGAGAACTTTTTGGTTGCTTTATTTTGAGCAAAGCAAATCCAATACCATGCATCTTTTAAGCTTTCTCCTCCCCTTTGTTTAAAATTCACTACATCATCATTGGGAGTAAAGCGAGTGGAAGAAGAACTAGCCATGACTTCAAACAAGAAAACTAGTAACAAGCAAAGGTAAATATTTTTGTATTTTTGTTTTTTATGTGACAAGCTAAATATAACAGCAAATAACAATAAGAAGAAGTGAATGAAAATTTGTGTGAAGTTACTTGGTAGTTGATGATGATATTCCCCAGCAACGGCGCCAGAAATCCTTCCTGATACTTGTGATCTGCGTTGGGTTTTCCGTGAAGAGGAACGGGTAATTGCAGCACAAAGCAGATAAGTATTTCCCTCAGTTATGAAACCAAGGTTTACCGAACCAATAGGAATATCAATCCTCAACCGTCTTCAGCGGCTGCGCACAAATGAACAAACGACTTGCACCCAACGCAGGCAAGAGGGTTGTCAATCCCCTTGATCTTGTTATTTGCAAGCAAATGAGTTGTGTAGATAATTGTTGATAAATATAAATTGCAAAATAAATAAAAAGTAAATAAAGGCAGCAAGGTAAATATAGTGTTTGCGAATATATAAGTGAATAGACCCGGGGGCCATAGTGTTCCCTAGCGACATCTCTCATGTAGGTAGTATACGGTGGGTATAAACAAATTACTGTTGGGCAATTGATAGAAAAGCGGATAGTTATGCGATGTTCACGGCAATGATCATGTATATATAGGCATCATGTCCATAAGCAAATAGGCCGACTCCTGCCTGCACCTATTACTATTACTCCACTCATCAACTGCTATCCAGCATGCATCTAGAGTATTAAGTAAAACAGAGTAATGCTTGGAGAACGATGACATGATGTAGACCAAGTAAACTCAAACAATATGAATGAACCCCATCGTTTTATCCTTAGTAGCAATAGACAAAGATGCATCTTCTCCCCTACTTTGTCACTGGGACATAGAAACTCGCCAGGTTGAACCTACCACAACGCACCACTCCCACCGATGAAATATCAATCTAATTGGCCAAAGCATATCAATATATCAGAGAGCGTTACGAAGCTATAATGATCATGCACATAAGAGATAATATAATTTAGAGGCATCTCAAATACTTTTCATGAATAATCTGAACATAAACCCACAATTCATCGGATCCCAACAAACACACCGCACAATAGGATTACATCGGATAGATAAAAGCGAAGATGCGATGATCATTGTATTGAAGATCATAAGAGAGAAAGATTGCCATCTTGGTACTAGCTATGGACCCGTAGGTTTGTGGTGAACTACTCACACATCATCATGATGGCAGCAAGGTTGATGAAGAGGCCCTCCGGGATCGAACCCCCCTCCGACAGGGCGCCGGAATGGAGCTCCAGATGGCCTCGCGACGGAACACAGACTTGTGGCAGCGGAAAAAGGATTTCGGGACTGCCTCCAGGGTTTTCAGAATATTAGAGAATTTATAGGCCGAAGAGGGACGTCGGGAGGTGCCCGAGGGGGCCACCACATATTAGGGCGCATCCAAATATGTGGTCGGGCCCTCGTGCGCCTCCCGGCTTCCTTTCGAAGCTTCTAGGTGTTTATATAGTCCAGAAAAAATCATCAAAAAGTATCGTGGCAATTGGACTTTGTTTGGTATAGTAAACCTGCAAAGGCAAAAACACACAGAAAACAGCAACTGGCACTGGGCACTGGGTCAATATGTTAGTGCTCAAAAATATTATAAATTGGTAAATAATGACCCAAAAAGTATCCTAGAATGATAATATATCAGCATGGAACAATCAAAAATTATAGATACATTGGAGACGTATCACTTGTTACGAATTATCTTGCTACAAAACTATCTATTATTGTTACTTACAGCACTTGTAGAGAATACCTTGCTAAAAACCGCTTGTCCTTTCCTTCTGCTCCTCGTTGGTTTCGATACTCTGACTTATTGAAAGGACTATGATTGATCCCCTATACTTGTGGGTCATTACTTCCTCCTCGATCCAGCGAGCAAGGGAGGAGTAGTAGATGGGATCTCCGGTAACACGACGGCGTGGTGGACGTGGTGGTGGAGATATGTCAATAGGACTTCGCCAAGAACTACAAAAACATGGACAAAGGAAGAAATCGGAGAGAGAGAGAGGGCTACCGTCGGGGCATGGGAAGAGGTGTGTGGCAGCCCTCCCACCCCTCCTCCTATTTATAGGGGCAAGGGGGAGGGGCGCCGGCCCCCAACCCCTCCTCCAAGGAGGGGGGCGGCGCCCTAGGGGGTGGCTTGCCACCCAAGGCAAGGGTGGCGCCCCCCTCTAGGGTTTACTCAACCCTAGGCGCCTTGGGCCTTTGGGGGAGGGGGCTCCCAGCCCACCAGGGGCTAGTGCACCTCCCCTCTCAGCCCATGAGGCCTCCGGGGCTAGTGGGACTCTCCCGGTGGTCCACCGGTGACCCCTCGATGCTCTCGGTACCCTACCGGTAAAACCCAGAACCTTTCCAGAACACGAATATCACTTTCCCATATATAATTCTTTACCTCCAGACCATTCTGGAGCTCGTCGTCATGTCCGACATCTCATCCGGTACTCCGAACAACATTTGGTGACCAACATATATGTCCCGATACTACTCTATCGTCAACGAATGTTAAGCGTGCGGACCCTATGGGTTCGAGAATCATGGAGACATGACCGAGACACCTCTCCGGTCAATAACCAATAGCGGGACCTGGGTGCCCACATTGTTTCCCACATATTCCACGAAGATCATTATCGGTCGAACCACGATGTCAAGGATTCAGTCAATCCCATATGCAGTTCCCTTTGTCTATCGGTATGTTACTTGCCCGAGATTCGAGGGTCGATATCTCATACCTAGTTCAATCTCGTTACCGGAAAGTCTCTTTACTCGTTTAGTAATACAAGATGACGTGACTAACTCCTTAGTCACATTCCTTGCGAGCTTCTTGTGACCTTGTATTATGGAGAGGGCCTAGAGATACCTCTCCGTCATACGGAGTGACAAATCCCAATCTCAGTTCACGCCAAACCAACATACACTATCGAAGATACATGTAAAGCACCTTTATGATCACCCAGTTACAAAGTGGCATTTGGTACACACAAGGCATTCCTCCGGCGCTAGGGAGTTGCATGATCTCATGGTCTTAGGAACAAATACTTGACATAAAGAAAGTAGTAGCAATAAATTAAGTCATATGATCAAATGCTATGCTTACGGTTGGGTCTTATCCGTCACATCATTCTCCTAATGATATGATCACGTTACCAAATGACAACTCATGTCTATGGTTAGGAAACCTTAACCATCTTTGATCAACGAGCTAGTCTAGTAGATGCTCACTAGGGACATGGTGTTGTTTATGTATCCACACATGTATCTGAGTTTCCGGTCAATACAATTCTAGCATGGATAATAAATGATTATCATGAACAAGTAAATATGATAATAACCACTTTATTATTGCCTCTAGGGCATATTTCCAACACATATCATGTATGGGGTTGACATAAGGACTTCCGATTAGTCTGTCAACTAAAGTTCCAATCTGAAGCTGAGCTTCTGCAAAGCCTATTCCACTAACTCCGTAGTCGCCGACGCTGATCAGCAAACCATTATTTTTTGCGCAATACATGTAGGGAAAATCTCATTACGTTTAGCACACTCTTTCTCTCACAACAAAGAACCTGGCGAATATAATCTCTGATAAGGTCCCTCGGTAGCAGCTCAAAGTAATTTCTGAGAGATGGAGATCACTGCATTCGATGGGATTGTCGTATTGCATCACATTATCTAGTACCGGTCCTAATCGTATCTGCAAAAGAAGAGAATGTATTAGTGCTTGAACACACAAGGACATCTTTCATTTGTCGGGTTTCAAAAATACACGAATAGTGTGACATTCCATCTTCGATCCTACTTGATTAACATGGGCATTTGATTACAGTCTAGCAAAACATAGGATTCTTCGCAGGAGGTCGGAGTGGATCGAAATTTTCTTTTGAAAACTACGTAGTACAGATGAATCCAAATGATAAGTACTTATTGATTTTTAACCACATGAATCAAGCAACCACTATAGAAAAAAACATCTATGTATTGAAATCCTGTAAAACTCCTTCAAAAATTCTAGTACATTCGTCCTTGTAAACTTGGGAAAAGGGGCAAAATTGAACTCCTTGGTGGTTAACATTTAACAGGAAAGGAGCATCACCTCGATATATAGCTTCTCCAGACACGGAAAGCATCTCAGGAATCTGGCAACTTGGTCCAAGCCGGGGCCGACAGGTTCTAGTGCCAAGACCTTCACTGTGCGCATATACAGGGTCGAGCTTGTCGGAATCATTTTCTAGATGACAGACGAACATACATCTTAAAAATAGAAAAAATGTTAATTTAAAGAAGGAGAAGAAGGTGACCATTGTACCTGGATGGTTATGGATCCAATAACAACTTCAGAGAATTTGACAGGCGAGTAGCCAAACACTGTCAACTTCGGCGCATAAATGACCCCGATTCTTGTTGGACCTTCTTGATCAACTACAAGTAATCTCTCTAGTAAAGGCACGTCCTCAATGACCATTTGGTGATTCACCTTTTGTGATCTGTTGTAGTACCAGCAATACACACAAATTGTCCGGAGACTCATGGAGGCTATGTTGAGGCTACTCAACCCATTGATCGCCTGAAGATGAAGGGACTCGAGCGCAGTACAGCCATAGAGAAGACGCTCCATGTCATCCTTGGGGATGCAAACAGCGACGAGCTCGAGGTGCTTCAGTCGAGGGAGCAGAAAAGCGGGCTCCACGTCAATCTGGGGGAAATGGCAGTTCATGAACCTGGCAGTGCTCAACATTGGCGTGAGGCGCAACGCAGAGGGTGGGAGCGAGCGCATATCCATCCTTAAAAGTGAGCTCCTCGAGCTGATTTAGGGTGGTCGATAAGAACCACTCGTCAAGCTTGATCGGTCCTTGCCATTGGAACGGATCTTGCCCATGGTAAGGCCTCTGATTGCGCCACAGTGCGTGTCAAGGATCTGGGACAATGCATCCAAGCGTTTGCAATAGCCTTTGCAAAGCATGCGCTCGTCAATGAGGCCGAGAGGGGATTAACGCCATAGGGGGCCACCGCCGGGAGAGGACGGTTGTCCGCACGCCATGTACGAGTGGGAGGAGGGAGATGATGACTGTCAACATATCATCGGGGAGGCTGCTAATGAAGTCTAGTTCAATCGGAGGCGCTTGCGGTCCTGGCTCGACCCGCCTCTGCTTGATGGCAGACTCGTCTGCCACCTTCAGAGTCTCGTCGGTGGCTGCATTTTCTGACATGAGTAGAGCAGTGGGAGGATGGGGATTATGTATTTAGAACAACATAGAAGAATAATGTATTCGTAATTAGGTAGGAACAGACTTAACATATTCAGAAAATGAAACCCCAATTGGTTGCTTAAATACTACACAATTACTTTGATATTGGTACACAAGTCGACATGAAGATACTTGCAAGAATACTTACTTCGAACAAAGTCTGGATGGATGATGTCATCGGGGAAGTTACACTACTGCAGGATGGTCCAAAGACGACACATCAATCAGAGACCCTTCGACGAAATTGTGTGCGATCCATCAATCGCAAATGATATCGTTCAAGCTCCGCCGCCAATGACGAAAACCGTGCGCGATAGAGGATCCATCAAATACGATTCAGAAAATAGTTGCGTGTGCGATCTACAACAGACAGTTTGTTCTTATGAACTGTTTGAGATTATGGAACATAACATAAATAGTTAACAAACTACGTACGTGTGCATAGTGTGGCATACAGTTCACTTGGGCAAACTGTTTGCGCTGATCAAGCAGAACGCAATCGAGTTAGCCTAAGAAGGCGTGTGTGATACCCGGCAAACAGTTCATTCATCAGAATTGTTTGGGAAGACGAATAATAACCCAAACGATTCATCCTGACAACTGTGTGTGTTGTGGGTACCCGGCAAACTGTTCATTCATAAGAATTGTGTGGGAAGACAAAAAATAACCCAAACGATTCATCCTAACAACCTGTGTGTGTTGTGGGCAGACGGTTGCTGCTAATAATTGTATGAGATGTGATTTGCTCTGTTTGCACATCTATATGCTCTGTCTATAGAACACCTACATTAATGTTGCATAACAAACTTGAACATCCAGTTACATAAGTGACTACACAACACATGTACATTCCTCAATATAAAGTTACAAGAAGTAGACGGTCAGCAAATCATACTGTTCTTCTGACGACGGTTGCCGACACTATTCTGCTTGTGGCTATCCCTCGCCGTCTGCAGGAAGGGTGCACTTCCTCATGTCAATGATCCTCCTGTACATCTCGTAGCTTGTGTACGCATCCTTTGCCGCGTACTTGATGTGTTCTTCATCCAGTTCGTTCACCCAGGCCTTGTGCCAGGCAGACTTGTCCTTTTGGCACTCAGCCTTCATGTATTTGTAGTAGGGGTCAATGATGGCCGCGGTGAGGTCAACCAGGGAGTCCTTCTACTTCTTCTTCTCGCGGCCCCAGACCCTGTACTGACCTTGGATGTTGACAAGCTTCTGGCAGGACAAGCCCGTAGTCTTGAGCACCTTTAGATTGTTCGTGGTGTCCACCATTGCGAACCTGTAGTCGGGGATGTTGACAAACCTGGCGAAACACTCGCAAGGACTTGTGGCCAGGCAGTAGTGGTAGACGAGCACGTGATGGCGCACACACAACTGGGCGACGGCAACCTTCTGATCATGCCCGGCACGACAACCGGTGTACTCGAGGTCGAAGCCGACCACTTTGTACTTGTCATCCTCAGCAAGCAGCTGCTCCAACGTGTTGATGGAGTTCACCACCACGACCGGGTCGTTGGTGTACACCACCGAGAGGTCCGTCTTCCTGATGTGGTTGTCCACTTTGACAATTTTGGCGAACTGCCGCTCGGCGCCGGCAGCCGCCATTGGATCCTCACGGGAAGGTTGAAGCGATGAAGAGATCGTGGGTGTGCTTCTTGTGTTGTGTGGCGTGATCGGAAGGTGGAAGAGACAAAGGTAAATGGCCGCGGGAATAAATGGCGCCAGACGGCCTGGAATTTCGGCACGTCCGCATGTTAGTTTTTGCAGCGCTTAACTGCATGGTGGCGCCGGGAGCGGCACAACCGCGCCCGCATGCATATGGCACCTTGAACGTACGTGACCGTTCGCGCGTGGACGCCTGCAGAGCGAGCGCGCACGGACGCGAGCACAACGCGCCACGGCCGCATCAACCGCCTCATGCGTAGATTAATTCGCGACGGTGTGTACAGAACGACCGTTTGCTTTGTAGTAAAACACAAACGTTTTTTTATTAATCATTTGTGTACTTGTCATTTCTCCCACCTCCGTCCCGTCTTGTCACCGCGTTGCCGCCCGAGGATTCCAGTGCACGCTTCGGGAGCGCGTAGGTTCCCGCACAAGCTTCCCGCCCGGCTCGCCGAAATCCCCCAATCACTCAATGCTTCGGGTGCGCGCATCATTTCTTTTGGGCTTCCCGTTCTTGCGCAACTGCGCAGGAACGCGCGCAAGCTTCCCGCCCGGCTCGCCTTGGCCTCCTTCTTTATAAACCCTCACGGCCGGCGCCTCCACATCGCATTCATCCCCTCCCTGCCCGTAGCTTCCCAAGTTTGCTTCTCCCCCAATCGCCAATGGCACCTGTCCGTCGTCGTCACTCCGGCACTCCGCCAGAGGGTAGTTCCAGCTGCGAGGCTACACCACGTCGGCGACGCAGTACCCGGAAGCATGTAGTGCGTGTGGCGTCCTTGTTGGTTGTGCGCACGGCACCTACCACACGCTCCTCCACATTTACCCGAAGGCAGCTACTGCCGGCGACTGCCGTGGCCCCCACCCCATCGCCGGCCGCCGTTTTAGCCACCCCACCAGCTGCCTCCTTGGCCACCACCACACCAGTGTCCGCCTTGGCAGCCACCCCACGGTCAGCCGCCGGGGCCATCACCCGCTCCGCCACCGCGGCCCGAAGGCGAGAGGAGGCCGCCGCCGAAGCACAGCCGTTCGGCTTTTGCATCAATGGCCTAGCGCGCTACATCAACTTCCTACATGAGGAGGAGGAGCGCCAGGTCGAGGACGCAAAGAGGCTCACTGCCGCCGTGGCCGTAGCAGACGCCGCAGCTATGGCGCGGAATGAGGAGATCTACGCCGAGTCCCTCCGCTTCGAGGAGGCGCGTCAGGAGAGGCGGAGGGCAGCAGCGGCAGCCGAAGAATTTGACTCCTCCAGCTAGCTTCTCCTCCTCTGCCTCTTACTGAACGCGCTCGGCAGAGGAGAAGGCTGCTGGCAGTAGCACGAAGCTCCTCCGGAGTAGTATTTAGGGGCTATTTTGTTCAGTTCATCTAACTATAGATATGATTGAACTGTCCCACCTAGTTTAAATTAGCTAGTATATATAGTTGAACTAGCTATTACAGTACGTGGTTGGCAACAAATTGGGAAAAGTTTGTTCGATTCGGCTGTCGAGTTGAACTATTTTGTACAAAGACCAATGCTTTATCTATGAATGAAATCTATGTTTACTGAATTTCAGTTGCAAAATTGCACCGTAATAGTGATTTTATTCCTGCAAAATTGGACAAATCTCATGTGGGACCCCGACCCATAAGTCGTGATCACCGAATGTACGTGCACAGTGATCCCAGAGATCAATGCTCACTGAACACACATAAACTAGATAACAAGAGTCTTACATCCATTACACACCATTTGCACTCAATATGGCCTTTATGGCCAAGTCTTCACAATCTCACAGCGGAAATCTTCAACGGTAGCGTGAACCCATGCCATCTGCCTTAACTCTACAGGCATTTTGACTCGGAAGTGTCCTAGTTCGCATGTTCGTCTCCAACGAACTCTTCACCATAACCTGGCCTTTCATGCCTGGCCAATAAAATAACTAGTGGCAAGCCAATGAGTACTTTGAATGTACTCACAAGCAACCCATGTTTTGGAACAAGGTATAACAATGCATCATATAGCACTAAGTAGGTGAGTTTGCAGAAAGCTAATTTTTGAGTGCAATGACATGATAAAATAACTTGTGTAAGCATGTATCAACAGTTGACAGATATCCATATGAACAAGTTACAAATATCATCATAAGCAAGGGGTGAACATCTCAGGTTCAGTCATTTCATCAAGTCATCTGACTTAGCTCAAGTACCAACTTTGTCACACACACACCAAGTTTTGAGGAAACATCTGGACGTAGTTTAAGAAGGACCTCCAACTGTCCATGACCGTGGACACGGCTATCCGAATAGTTTTACACTCTGCAGAGGTTGCGCGCTTTACCCAGAAGACTCGGGGAACTTCCGTGTCATCCACGACTCGCGGTATATTACATACCCAAGGTAAGCACCCGAACAATGCCTTCCCTTGACGACACTAAACAAAGAGTCCACTCATTGGCCCACGTCTTCATGATGTACAAACACGAGCCTTGCTCAACATAGTACCATCCATGAAGGGACGCAATGGTGTGCCCGGTGTGTGTGAAAACAGCCCATGGTCGCCCTACCCGGCACGACCCCATATCGAGAGTGACCACGTCACTCCCGCCACTAGTAATGCAGGCTCTCTGCTAGCATCGACCAAAGTAATCAACAAGGCCCCTTCATATATAGGGGTAGAGTGGTCGCACATGTAAGGATGGGACGGTCAGCAGACCTTAAATCTAATCCATTTTCGAAAACACACACACAACATCATCTCCCTCGGGCATTAGTGGCACCCGATGGGGTTTTCGAAAGTTATTGAAATCATTTCTTTTCCGACACCATGCATTTTCCCATCCCACTTGCGTAGCAACTACTTAGCATCCTAACTACTTCCCACCCACACAACCCTCATAGGAAGGTAGGGTCATGCTCAGTGCAAGTATCAACGAGAAAAGTAACGGAGGTATCCCACCACGCTCGTCACTGATTCACCATGATCAACATATCAAAATAAAGTGCTATATGCCATGCAATAAAAATGGTTTCTTAGACATGGTCAAAGGGCTGCTTGCCTGGCTCAGCGAAGTATTCGAGGTCTCCTCACACTTCTCTTCCAACTCCGAGGACTTCGTCTATTCCGTCAACTATCGCCGGAAACAACCGCAATAAGCAACACAACAAGCAGAAAATAAAAGTGCTCTATAAATAGGAGTCTTATTTTTCTAGGACATCTCTGGTCATAAGAAGGATATCTAAAATGGCTCTACTGGATTTTGGATCCCCAGAGATTTTTGATCCTATATGAAGTCTAGAGAAATCATTTATATAAAAATGAGTGAATTCACCTACAAAATAGGGCATGATTTTAGAAACATGTAGGAAGTGGTTTCGCTGGATTTGGATTTGAGATGAATTTCCTATGAATTTCCTAAGATGAAACAAAGGGAAATTGGGGCCATTAATTGGATCCAGTAGAATAGATGTATGGTAAAAATGTTAACCATGGCTAGACAAATAGGGCATGATATTTAGAGCCTTTGGGAAATTGAATCACTCCATTTGGAGTTGATATGAGTGCTCTAGGAATTTTGCAATGTGGCATGTTTATAGCTCACATTTGAATTAGCATAAGAACAGTACAGGAAAATGTGATGGAAAAATTCCAAAGCTGCACCACATAATTGGGGAGGTTTTTAGAAGATTATAGGAATTTGAATCATGTTATTTGGACAATTAACCCAGTCTGCGGAATTTTTGGAAGTTCATAGAAAAAGAAAAAGAAAAGGGATTACCTAAATTACTAAAATGCGCATAGAGCGCAATACAGTAACTGGGCTGGCCCAGCAGCCCGACCGTGCCCGCCGAGGAGCCACGCCGAAGGCGTGTTTCAAGAAATATATTTCCCTTTCGGGAAAGCGGTTTCTGGCGGAGGGCGTCTCCACTTAAGGGACCAGGCCCACCAGTCAGCCTCGTTGAATGGCTGACAGGCGGGGCCCGCTGGACATGATCATCCTCCACCTCCCGATCGATCCGGCGAGAGGCAGGGGAGGCAAGGCCCGACGCGGGCCGGCGCTCGTCCCGGTCGCCTCGGCCACCTCCGGCGGCTTTCCGGCCACCGGCACGCTCGGGGCGACGAGCCGCACGCACCTGGGTGCCGCACGACCGCCGGGGAGGAGCGCAGCAGTGAGGGCGCAGACGATCGCGGAGGGAGACTGCCGGCGATGAAGGGCGCGGCGCAGCGGCCACTGGAAGGAGGGAACGGAGCACGGGGGAACTTGTGGCGGCGCGGTGGGGTCACCGGAGTGGTTGGGGAAGAGGGGGTGACCCCCGGGGTGGTTTAATTTTTTGGTGGAGGCCGCCAGCGGGTTTCGGCCATGGATGACGATGGGGGGCATGGGAGAGTGTGTTAGCTGGTCGAGAGGTTCACAGGATAGAGGGGGAGCCAAGGGAGTCGAGAGGAGCGCTCGGGGGCAGGTCTATGAAGGAGGGCAACGAAGGGGAGCTCGGGTGGCCGCCGGGGGCCCTCGGGCGCGGCGAGCACGATCATCTGAGCCGCCTTAGAAGCTTGCGCGCGTCGTGGAGAGGCGTGGGATGCCGAGGGGAGATGTCTGGCGCGCGTGGATGCCCTGCCGCAGCCGGTCAAGAGCTACAAGATAGCTTCTGTCGGCAGAGCGCCGTTTCTGCATGCCCATTGCGTGGTCACTATGCTAACCGTGTCCCGGGCGCCTTTTTGGTCGACCAAAGCTGTCTGGGGTGCAAGGCATGCATGCAGGAGAGCACTGGTGGGGTTGCATTGCCTATGGATCTAGCTGGGGTGGTATTCCACTAAGGACAAGTTTGCAGCAGCAAACTTGGGGGCTAGCTCAGGGGATTTTACTGAAGTGCTTAGGGGGTTAAAAGTTGTCTGGGTTTCTTAGGTATGGAAGGAGTACTAACACCCCAAATCTCAGCTCAGGGAGACAAGTATAACTTGTACTTGTAGTACAAAGCCATATTTGCTGTCATAAACTAGGTTTGCATGATTTTCTCATATTTTCCACATGAGCATGCCATTTTTTTGGGTGTGGCAAGATGTAGTAGCATACTAGAGGTGTTGTCGAAAAACTTGGGGGCATTTTCATGAACAGAATAATGGGAGAGAGGAAGGAGAGGTGCTGCCATGGTAAAAAGAGGGGGGAATGAGGGAGTTACCCCCCAAATAATTGAGAAGAGGCCATGGCAAGGTTACTGACGGTAGAAGGGGGTTAGAATATGCTGTGGTGAAAAGTTGGAGACAAGGAGAATCTTTTTGGGTCAACTATGCCTGCCCACAAGCTTTTGGCTGAAGGTGTTTGATGCTGTCCTAGGGCATCTAGGGGTATCCAATGGACCTGAGATTTACCAGGGGTAAATGGTAAGTCCATTTGGTCCTGATCACAAGTTTTTAGATGATTTGAATAAAGTTAACAATGTAGACTTTGTAATCCCTAGAAATCAACAGAATCAGGTTTCTGTAGATCTAGGCATGCACAACTATTCTCCTTAATGCACCACTTGGTGTAGCATCATTATTTGGTTATTAGAGAATTCCCAAAAAGTTTGGGATCAAATAGAGAAACTTGACAATGCAAAAATTCCCAATTCTTGAAATCAGCTGAAATGGTTTGGGGGGGGGGGGTATTTGGACAAGTGGATCTGTTCTCCTTGATGCACCACTTGGTGTCGATGCACTATTAGAGTATTAGAACATGTCCACAAAGTTTAAGGTCAATACAAGACAGTTGGCAATGTAGAGTTGCTCAAATTTGAATCTGGACATGAATGGTTTTGGGATATTCTGGTGAATCAAAACATTTGGGATTGAGATGAAACTTTGCAAGATCATCACATATAACATGTGTGACTTGCTGGAATTTCCCTAGATTTATTTGATAATATTTCTTATAGAAATATTTCAAATGCTTGATTTAAGCAGAAAGGGTTTTGGAGGGTTTTGCCCATTATGTTGAACATGACCATGTGTTGAAACTCATATATATGGAAAATATATGTCCACTTAGTTTCCCTAAATTTTCTCAAATATTTTCAAAGCATTTAAATAATTTTTCCTTATGAAAAACTATTTCTGGCCTTAAGAAAAAGCCTTTAAATAAAATAGTAAAATAACCTTTAAAATTAATACTTGGTGGTTTTGGGAAGTCTTATATATAGTAGGTTTCAAATAAAGTCTTTGGGTAAAAAGTATCTACCCAATTTGAGGACTTGTAGTACAAACCTCAATTCAGGGGTTTTTGAAAACCTAATTTGAATAAATCCTTTTTGGCCAAAAAATATTTGGTAAAAATAGTTTTGGGTACTATACACATGGCATGATCATTGGGCAAGAAGTTTGGATCAAGAAGAAGAGTTTTGAGAGTAGGAGGAATCCTATGTACTAGAACACAAGCAAGCAAACAAGCATTCAGCAATCAAGTCAAGCATCACAAGCACACAAAAAGTTTTAATTGGCCCTGATTTTTGAGTTATGATAACTTAGTAACGAGGCAAAACACAGGGTGTGACAGACCTACCCCCCTTACAAGAATCTCGTCCCCGAGATTCCTAGGCTAGGCGTAGAGAAGATGTAGGAATTCAGAGGTGAGGTAGTCTTCACGTTCCCATATGGCTTCTTCTTCGATGTGATTGCTCCATTGGATCTTGAAGTGCTTGATGATATAGCTTCAGGCGCATCATTGACTTCTTCTAAGGGTGAACGGGGTTCTTGCAATATGCTAGGCTTGCTTAATGGTCAAGGGTTTGGTGGATGGGGTTCTGGCAAGGGCCTGGCTTGCGTGTGTATCCCAAAGTAAGAATACGTGGCAAAATAGTGTGTCTGCGCACTGGTCCTGGGGTTACTCACATTGGTTAGTGACATCTAGATGTCTCGCGTTAGAATAGGAGGGTCGAGCCTTGGTGTAGCTTCTCGTTGACGGGGAAGTCCATGAGTCCGTTAAGGAAGGTGATCTTCAGTCGCAGGTGGTCTTCATCCTCGAGAGTGTTGAAGCGTGTCAATGTAGGCTTCTTGTCGAGACCTTCCGCTTGAGTAAGTTGCCCAGGTATGTTCTTCATTTGTCTTCGGCCATTTGCCTTCATCGTCATGGACGCACGTTTCTGGCGGGTCTTTGAGTGTTTGGTCTACTCATCTCTCCGTAGTCATTTGCGGCAAGGTTGGGCTAAGTCTCGTCCCTAAGGCTAAGCTTAGAGACTTGGTGCCAAAATGGTCCCCTCCATCTGAGAGGGTCTCTGAGGGGTTCTAAATAAGCTGACTATCCATAAGTATAGAACAACCATCCAGTCCCCAAGGTCTGAGGCTTGGCACAAGCGGGCAGGACTATCTTTGGTAGGTGTTTCACCATGATCGAGTTAGGACTTACACCCTTGTTTGTGTTGGAAATATGCCCTAGAGGCAATAATAAAAGTAGTTATTATTATATTTCCTTGTTCATGATAATCGTTTATTATCCATGCTATAATTGTATTAATTGGAAACACTGATACATGTGTGGATACATAGACAACACTGTGTCCCTAGTATGCCTCTAGTAGACTAGCTTGTTGATCAAAGATGGTCAAGGTTTCCTAGCCATAGACATGAGATGTCATTTGATAACAGGATCACATCATTAGGAGAATGATGTGATGGACAAGACCCAAACTATGAACGTAGCATATGATCGTGTCAGTTTATTGCTATAGTTTTCTGCATGTCAAGTATCTGTTCCTATGACCATGAGATCATGCAACTCACTGACACCGGAGGAGTACCTTGTGTGTATCAAACGTCGCAACGTAACTGGGTGACTATAAAGATGCTCTACAGGAACTCCGAGGGTGTCTGTTGAGTGGGCATGGATCAAGACTAGGATTTTTTACTCCGTGTGACGGAGAGGTATCTCAGGGCCCATTCGGTAATACAACATCACATTAAAGCCTTGCAAGCAATGTGACTAAGTGTTAGCCACGGGATCTTGTATTACGGAACGAGTAAAGAGACTTGCCGGTAACGAGATTGAACTAGGTATAGAGATACCGACGATCGTATCTCGGGCAAGTAACATACCGAAGAACAAAGGGAACAGCGTACGGGATTAACTGAATCCTTGACATAGAGGTTCAACCGATAAAGATCTTCGTAGAATATGTAGGAACCAATATGGGCATCCAGGTCCCGCTATTGGTTATTGACCGTAGAGGTGTCTCGGTCATGTCTACATAGTTCTCGAACCCGCAGGGTCTGCACACTTAACGTTCGGTGACGTTTCGGTAGTATTGAGTTATGTATAGTGGTGAACGAAGGTTGTTCCGAGTCCCGGATGAGATCCCGGACGTCACGAGGAGCTCCGGAATGGTCCGGAGGTAAATATTGATATATAGGAAGTCCCGTTTTGGTCACCGGAAAAGTTTCGGGTACTTCGGTAGTGTACCGGGAGTGCCGGGAGGGTACCGGGGGACCATCGGGAGGGGCCTCTCGCCCCAAAGGGCCTCATGGGCTGTGGGAGGAGGTGAAACCAGCCTCTAGTGGGCTGGCCGAACCTCCCCAACAAGGCCCATGCGGCTGGGGTGGGAAAGCCCAAGTGGAGGAAAGGAAAAACAAAGTGGGGGAGGAATCCTACTCCTAGTAGGATTGGAGTTGGACTCCTCCACCTCCCCACTTCGGCCGACCCTAGGGGAGGATCCCTAGGGCGACGGCCCCTCCCCTCCCTCCTATATATACTAGAGGGAGAGAGGGCCATAGCACTTCAACCCAATAGGCCACGGTGCAACCCTCTCTCCCGATAGATTTGTTCCTCTAGTTTTTCAGCAGTGTTTAGGCGAAGCCCTACTGGAATAGTTCCACCACCGCCGCCGCCGCACCATCGCGCTGCCGGAGAACTCATCTACCTCTCCGCTCCCTCTTGCTGGATCAAGAGGGCGGAGATCGTCATCGAGTTGTACGTGTGCTGAACGCGGAGGTGCCGTTCGTTCGGCGCTAGATCAGGACGGATCGTGGGACGCTCGGCGATTTGGATCGCGAAGACGTTCGACTACATCAACCACGTTTCTTAACGCTTCCCGCTTAGCGATCTACAAGGGTATGTAGATCCATTCTCTCCCTCGTAGATGCTCATCACCATAGATAGATCTTGCGTGTGCGTAGGAAATTTTTTATTTCCCATGCAATGTTCCCCAACAGTTTGGACCAAAAAGGGTCTAGTAATGAGGTCATGATTGTCGTTCCACTCTGTCCCAGATATCTGGAGAGAGTAGGGACATCATGTTCATCGTACATCGTCAAAGTGGTGGAGTGAGGGGGTGTTATCAACTTCTCAGTTCCACCATAGTCAGGAACTGATAGATGACTACTTAAAACAAGGGGATCCTCGACCCTCTTGATGTTCAAGGGCTTCATCGGGCCTGAACGTCGGTGCTTCTTGATATAGTCTAGTTGATGTAGCTGTCAGAGGAGTGGTGGTTGACTTCTCTCGCTTCTTCTTCTTCCTCGTGGTTTCCCAATCGTAGTGGTTCTTCACCTTGCTTAGGTACGAGTATCTTCTGCTGCAGGGAGGGTGCTTCGAGGATTCCAACTTCTTCAAGCTAAAACCTTATACTTGAGAGGCACGGTAATTGGTGTTCCTGGGGCTGATCCAAACAGGACTAAGGTGTTCCTTCTCTTATTGGGTAAATAAGTATGTCATCCCGGAGGACAACAACCTATTCCTCCAAGTATCACATAAACACATTGCTCATGGGATATGTGAGAGGAGCGGGCATTTGTTCCAGATGGTCACTAGTTCAGGGGTTCGTGATCCAACATAATCTAGTTCTTCGTGTCCACCTTCCTCATGCACATGATTGGTGGTGGTCGAGGTGGAGTATTGTCCATAGTCTAATGACTTAGAGCCAAGATCATATTATGGCTCGGTAATGCTTCCGGGTTTGAAGGAGCTTAGGATGTGAGTGAACGTCTATCATCTTATCCTTGAGCACAGTTCTTAGATGCCAATAGCCCTACCTAGTACTCCAAACAAAATCATCCTACAACTTTGAGGGTATCATCCACAACACTCATGCTACACATATCTCCATGGCTTTAAGAGAAGGACGACCCATACTCTCATACATACACTATAGCTATCCATACATATCCCTATGTAAAAATCCTCGGGAAAGCATAGAAGCCGCTAGGCCTGATCATGACACTACAAATCCAAGTGATCTACTAATGTATCCAAGGTCTAAGCTGTTGCATTTCTAGGCTAAGGAAACACGTAATACACCGATCCAAGATCTTGTTTCCTTCCTACGAATCCAATTTAATCGATCCCCGAACACCATCCAATATCACATGATCCTTGAATCGAATCGGGCAACGACCCATTGTTCCCAATTTATCTCCCATTAAGAAATATGGTATGAAGATCGAGATCATCGGGCTAAATCCAATTTACTCCGACCCATGTATACTTACTTAACACCAACACTCTACTATGATTACCTATTTAAACCCAATCATCATGCCCGACAACAATTTCTACTCGCTACTCCAAGTCACTGTTACGACACCATCAATCCATGACCACTACTTGTCAAAATCAAGTTATCATACCACCAAGAACTTCAGCAGACATCATAATTGTCCTACTAAATGCAATTCACTTAAGGGAGAAGTAAGCTATGCAACTCTATTAATTTGATCCACCAAGTTCACCTATCACCTTGAAAGTCTCGTGATTCACCAAAGGGTCTCAACTACTTCCTCAAGATATCTACTACAACCTCGTCAAATCATTAGCTTACTAATTGTGTATCCTCGAGACAATCTTACCTATGGCATTGTCAACTCAAGGGCTGGCTCAGGGATGTAATGTATCTGTTCACTATGATCACTAGTTCCGCAATGAACCCGGTGCTAAGCAGGGGTTATTGAAGCTCAACATGTGCTCAGGCAATCCCGTGTATTAAACACGTGATCAGGGGCTTGAGCAGGGGAAGCTCGTGAGGTGTAGGTTGGTCTGGGGAGGGGTTTCCAATCTTGAGGGAAAAGCATAACTCTATGGGGTTGCATCTGGTTGAGTACATTGTAGGCGAAGTCTTCAGTGCCAGTTGTTTGTCGAGGTGGATCCTTGGTGCATCTTGTCTTGCTGGTCTTCAGTTGACGAGATGGGAGAGAGGGAAAGTAGCATAGAGAGGAGTGCCTAAGGAGGTGGTATAGTGCAAGTGCAATCAAGTAAGCGCCGAAAAGGCCAAACACACTCATTAAGATAAGGCGTGTGACATAGTCGCGTACTTGTTGCCTGGGGCAAAAGTGCGACTTACACCAAAGCACAAAGAAGCAAAAACAAGCATCACACATCATGGTTCCATTCGAACCATCACACGGACTCGACTTCGCATGGGGGATACACGACTCATCCTACCCTAGGGGTTCTCGGACTCACTAGTCGTGCTTGCTTCGTGTCTTGCAGAGGAGTCCACTTAGTCTTCAGGGTCTTCTTCAGGTGTCCCTATGCCTCTTGTTGTTGTTCGTCGAAACTATCTGGGTTGTGCCTGAAGAGTCCTTGACAACTTCGCGTCTGGTGAGTTGATGACGAAGGTGGTTCCTCATGGCTATCGTTGACGGGTCTTCTGTTGTCTTCGTAATCGTGCCAATGCCTTCTTGTCCTTCAAGGTGTCGAGAGTTCCAAGTGGGCAATCCTTTATGCAATGACATCAACAAGGCATGAGAGAGTTCCAACTTGTCGGTCATGTTGATAATATCGACACCGAGAGCGGGGGATGAAGAGAACCGTTTTCCTGCTCACTATGGTGAGGCGGACCAAATGGCAAGGTTCTCATCCACCGGTGGTTGTCGACACAACAACGAAAAGGACAGGGTTGCTCTATTAGCGATGCATATCATGACATTGCATGTCTTGTGCCCTGGTCATCGAAGGCCAAGGTAGCATCATCCTGGGGCAGTGTCGAGGGTGTCACCATCTTCTGAGTCTTGATATCCTCATTCCTCGGGAAGCTATCTTCTGTTGGTATCGTCTTGTCGTGGTGTTTTCAAATTTGTGTGAATGTCTGGCAAGGCGGCTTCCTTCCGGGTTACCCACGAGGATTTCAAGGAATCCAGTGGTTAGGGACATAAGGATACTAACAGCCGTTGCAAAGTTTTGAAAAGTAGATGAGGAGAGCCAAAAGAAAAAATGGTGGAAGTGCTAAGGCACAATCCTTCAGTTCCTTTGAAAGCCTAGAGGAGGTAAGAAATATGGTAGTCTTTGAAAGTGATTTGAAGGGTCTGGGGGAAACAGTTTTGTCCTAACTAACGTCCATGCTAACTAAGGGCTTCCTACAGTCCGGATGGCTCTGATACCAGCTCTGTGGGGACCCCGATCCATAAGTCGTGATCACCGATGTACGTACACAGTGATCCCAGAGATCAATGCTCACTGAACACACAGAAACTGGATAACAAGAGTCTTACATCCATTACATACCGTTTGTACTCAATATGGCCTTTATGGCCAAGTCTTCACAATCTCGCTGCGGAAAATCTTCAATGGTAGCATGAACCCATGCCATCTGCCTTAACCCTACAGGCATTCTGACTGGGAAGCGTCCTAGTTCGCATGTTCGTCTCCAACGAACTCTTCACCATAACCTGGTCTTTCATGCCTGGCCGATAAAATAACCAGTGGCAAGCCAATGAGTACTTTGAATGTACTCGCAAGCAACCCATATTTTGGAACAAGGTATAACAATGCATGATATAGCACTAAGTACGTGAGTTTGCAAAAAGCTAATTTTTGAGTGCAATGACATGATCAAATAACTTGTGTAAGCATGCATCAACAGTTGACAGATATCCATATGGACAAGTTACAGATATCATCATAAGCAGGGGGGTGAACATCTCAGGTTCAGTCATTTCATCAAGTCATCTGACTTAGCTCAAGTACCATCTTTGTCACACACACAGACCAAGTTTTGAGGAAACATCTGGACATAGTTTAAGAAGGACCTCCAACTTTCCATGACCGTGGACACGGCTATCCGAATTGTTTTACCCTCTGCAGAGGTTGCACGCTTTACCCACAAGACTCGGGGAACTTCCGTGTCATCCACGACTCGCGGTATATCACATACCCGAGGTAAGCACCCAAACAATGCCTTTCCCTTGACGCCACTAAACAAAGAGTCTACTAGTTGGCCCATGTCTTCATGATGTACAAACACGAGCCTTGCTCAACATAGTACCATCCATGAAGGGACGCAACGGTGTGCCCGGTGTGTGTGAAAACAGCCCATGGTCACCCTACCTGGCACGACCCCATATCGAGAGTGACCACGTCACTACCGCCACTAGTAATGCGGGCTATCTGCTAGCATCAACCAAAGTAATAAACAAGGCCCCTTCCCATATAGGGGTAGAGTGGTCGCACATGTAAGGTTGGGACGGTCAGCAGACCTTAAATCTAATCCATTTTCAAAAACACACACACAACTTGCTCCGGGACACCACTTCTTTCTCAACTGGTTACCTAGCTCAACATCATCTCCCTCGGGCATTAGTGGTACCCGACGGGGTTTTCGAAAAGTATTTGAAATCATTTCTTTTCCGACACCATGCATTTTCCCATCCCACTTGCGTAGCAACTACTTAGCATCCTAACTACTTCCCACCCGCACAACCCTCATAGGAAGGTAGGGTCATGCTCAGTGCAAGTATCAACGATGAAAGTAACGGAGGTATCCCACCACGGTGGTCACCGATTCACCATGATCAACATATCACAATAAAGTGCTATATGCCATGCAATAAAAATGGTTTCTTAGACATGGTCAAAGAGCTGCTTGCCTGGCTCAGCGAAGTATTCGAGGTCTCCTCACGCATCTGTTCCAACTCCGAGGACTTCGTCTATTCCGTCAACTATCGTCGGAAACAACCGCAATAAGCAACACAACAAGCAGAAAATAAAAGTGCTCTATAAATAGGTGTCTTATTTTTCTAGGACATCTCTAGTCATAAGAAGGATATCTAAAATGGCTCTACTGGATTTTGGATCCCCAGAGATTTTTGAATGATAGAAATGGGGGCATTTTTGATCCTATATGAAGTCTACAGAAATAATTTTGATAAAAATGAGTGAATGCACCTATAAAATAGGGCATGATTTTAGAAACATCTTGGAAGTGGTTTCACTGGATTTGGATTTGAGATGAATTTCCTATGAATTTCCTAAGATGAAACAAAGGGAAATTGGGGCCATTAATTGGATCCAGTAGGATAGATGTATGGTAAAAATGTTAACCATGGCTAGACAAATAGGGCATGATATTTAGAGCCTCTGGGAATTTGAATCACTCCATTTGGAGTTGATATGAGTGCTCTAGGAATTTTGCAATGTGGCATGTTTATAGCTCAGATTTGAATTAGCACAAGAACAGTACAGGAAAATGTGATGGAAAAATTCCAAAGCTGCACCACATAATTGGGGAGGTTTTTAGAAGATTATAGGAATTTGAATCATGTCATTTGGACAGGTAGCCCAGTCTGCGTAATTTTGGGAAGTTCATAGAAAAATAAAAAGAAAAGAGATTACCTAAATTACTAAAATGCGCACAGAGCGCAATACAGTAACTGGGCCGACCCAGCAGCCCGACCGTGCCCGCAGAGGAGCCACGCCGAAGGCGTGTTTATGGAAATACGTTTCCCTTTCGGGAAAGCGGTTTCTGGCGGAGGCCGTCTCCACTTAAGGGACCATGCCCACCAGTCAGCCTCGTTGAATGGCCGACTGGCGGGTCCCGCTGGACATGATCGTCCCCCACCTCTCGCTCGATCCGGGAAGAGGCAGGGGAGGCAAGGCCCGACCGGGGCCGGCGCTCGTCCCGGTCGCCTCGGCCACCTCCGGCAGCTCTCCGGCCACCGACGCGCTCGGGGCGACGAGCCGCACCCACCTAGGTGCCGCACGACCACCGGGGAGGAGCGCAGCAGTGAGGGCGCAGACGATCGCGGAGGGAGGCTGCCGGCTATGAAGGGCGCGGCGCAACGGCCACAGGAAGGAGGGAACAGAGCACGGGGGAACTTGTGGCGGCGCGGTGGGGTCACCGGAGTGGTTGGGGAAGTGGGGGTGATCCCCGGGGTGGTTTAATTTTTTGGTGGAGGCCGCCGGCGGGTTTCGGCCATGAATGACGATGGGGGGCATGGGAGAGTGAGTTAGCTGGTCCGGGAGGTTCACAGGATAGAGGGGGAGCCAAGGGAGTCGAGAGGAGCGCTCGGGGGCAGGTCTATGAAGGAGGGCGACGAAGGGGAGCTCGGGTGGCTGCCGAGGGCCCTCGGGCGCGGCGAGCACTCTCATCTGAGCCACCTTGGAAGCTTGTGCGCATCGTGGAGAGGCGTGGGATGCCGAGGGGAGATGCCTGGCACACGTGGATGCCCTGCCGCAGCCGGCCACGAGCTACAGGACAGCTTCTGTCGGCAGAGCGCCGTTTGTGCAGGCCCATTACGTGGTCACCACGCTAAGCGTGTCCCGGGCGCCTTTTTGGTCGACCAAAGCTGTCTGGGGTGCAAGGCATGCATGCAGGAGAGCACTGGTGGGGTTGCATTGCCTATGGATCTAGCTGGGGTGGTTTTCCACTGAGGACAAGTTTGCAGCAGCAAACTTGGGGGCTAGCTCAGGGGATTTTACTGAAGTGCTTAGGGGGTAAAAAGTTGTCTGGGTTTCTTAGGTATGGAAGGAGTACTAACACCCCAAATCTCAGCTCAGGGAGACAAGTATAACTTGTACTTGTAGTACACAGCCATATTTGCTGCCATAAACTAGGTTTGGATGATTTGCTCATATTTTCCACCCGAGCATGCCATTTTTTGGGAGTGGCAAGATGCAGTAGCATACTAGAGGTGCTGTGGAAAAACATGGGGGCATTTTCATGAACAGAATAATGAGGGAGAGGAAGGAGAGGTGTTGCCATGGTAAAAAAATGGGGAGAATGAGGGAGTTACCCCCCAAATAATTGAGAAGAGGCCATGGCAAGGTTACTGAAGGTAGAAGGGGGTTAGAATATGCTGTGGTGAAAAGTTGGAGACAAGGAGAATCTTTTTGGGTCAACTATGCTTGCCCACAAGCTTTTGGCTGAAGGTGTTTGATGCTGTCCTAGGGCATCTAGGGGTATCCAATGGACCTGAGATTTACTAGGGGTAAATGGTAAGTCCATTTGGTCCTGATCACAAGTTTTTAGATGATTTGAATAAAGTTGACAATGTAGACTTTGTAATCCCTAGAAATTAACAGAATCAGGTTTCTGTAGATCTAGGCATGCAAAACTATTTTCCTTAATGCACCACTTGGTATAGCATCATTATTTGGGTATTAGAGAATTCCCAAAAAGTTTGGGATCAAATAGAGAAACTTGACAATGCAAAAATTCCCAATTCTTGAAATCAGCAGAAATGGTTTTGGGGGTATTTGGACAAGTGGATTTGTTCTCCTTGATGCACCACTTGGTGTGGATGCACTATTAGAGTATTAGAACATGTCCAGAAAGTTTGAGGTCAATAGAAGACAGTTGGCAATGTAGAGTTGCTCAAATTTGAATCTGGGCAGGAATGGTTTTGGGATATTCTGGTGAATCAAAACAATTGGGATTGAGATGAAACTTTGCAAGATCATCACATATAGCTTGTGTGACTTGCTAGAATTTCCCTAGATTTATTTGATAATATTTCTTATAGAAATATTTCAAATGCTTGATTTAAGCAGAATGGGTTTTGGAGGGTTTTGCCCATTATGTTGAATATGACCATGTGTTGAAACTCATATATATGGAAAACATATGTCCACTCAGTTTCCCTAAATTTTCTCAAATATTTTCAAAGCATTTAAATAATTTTTCCCTATGAAAAACCATTTCTGATGTTAAGAAAAAGCCTTTAAATAAAATAGTAAAATAACCTTTAAAATTAATACTTGGTGGTTTTGGGAAGTTTTATATATAGTAGGTTTCAAATAAAGTCTTTGGGTAAATAGTATCTACCCAATTTGAGGACTTGTGGTACAAACCTCAATTGAGGGGTTTTTGAAAACCTAATTTGAATAAATCCTTTTTGGCCAAAATAATATTTGGTAAAAATAGTTTTGGGTACTATACACATGGCATGATCATTGGGCAAGAAGTTTGGATCAAGAAGAAGAGTTTTGTCCTATGTACTAGAACACAAGGAAGCAAACAAGCATTCAACAATCAAGTGAAGCATCACAAGCACACAAAAAGTTTTAATTGGCCCTGATTTTTGAGTTATGATAACTTAGTCATGAGGCAAAACACAGGGTGTGACATCTCAGTGTTTCCAATTTGACAAATGAAAATTTACCCGATATGACAGATTCGAATTTTACCTGACTCCTGCTGCCAATGCATCAATCGGTGCTTACTTGGGGTGCCTAGTGTATTAAATGTCTTAGCAACTCAAGTCCACAAAGCATTGTTGCTGAGGTGCCTTCATTTAATGATTTAGCAACTAAACTCTTGCATGCATTGGTGAGTTTCCTTCATTTAAGTGTTTTGCCAAGGTTCACGCGCTTGGCATTGTTTCTACATGTGGTCACCAAACTCATATCTCTCCTTAATTACCATCCCACATCAGATTTTTTTTCATGCATGGCAACCTCACCAGTTAGCACCAGTACAAGGTGTACCATCGGGAAGGTCACACGGGTCATCATTCACAACCGTTTGCGATGACGCAATGAAAAAAATTCCTTCGCGCCAGATTTTCGCTTGGCTTAGTAGGGAAGGAACAATTGCCCTTGGTTTGCATACGGGTATTCAGTCTGAAACGTCTTTGACGACTGGCAAAGGACACGTCACCCCGATGAGCATGCGCAGGACACTGCTTGCACGCCACCCGTCTACTCAAACACTTGCCCGCACGCTACCTCCTTGCCAATACAGATAGCGACACGTGGCCTACATGTAAATGGTCTGTAGAACGTCTATGAATTATAAATAATACGCCCGTTTGCGATGGTAACGTGACAGATTTTTGTTCCAAAATGCCTTTGTTGGCTATTAATAATGCTTGCTCTTTCTCTCAAAGTGGACACTAAAAATACCACAACATATTTGTGCTTTATATGCTGAGGCCCTGCCCAACATAGACCTTGTGACTGTAGTTCATATTTGAATTATGTACATTAAATGCACATAAAACTCAATTAATGTATAAAAAAGCCATATGAACCCTTAATAATTTCATATTTTTGCAGTACACACCTATTTCTTTATGTTGTTTCTAGAAAAAATGAAGGAGAGAAGAGGCATCGGATGTCGTTTCACCCGCAGATGTGGCATGCATGTGACATTATGAAACCACTAGACATAGCTTATTGTGTGAGAACCTCCGGTTTGTAAGAGGCTTGTGACAAAACATGTCCAAGTTGGTATTTATTTTACCACGGCATATGTGTGCCTTGTCATGACACCATTCCATGTTTCATGAATTTCTGACGGTGTTTTGGATTTACGAGAATTTGGAAACCAAGTTTCTCGATGTTTGTGGTCGAGCCAACATGCTTAGATGTTTGAAATTCGTTCTCATTTCTTGCATGTGACCTAACACATGCATCCAAGGACACATATATATGATTTTTCAACCCATTTTGCCGCCCCGGACCTTGTGATAGTAGATCAAATTTGAATTATGCACATTAAATAATGCATCGAAAAATTAATTAATGTATTTAAAAGCCAGATGATCCCTTAATTTATTCATATTTTTGCACTTCGCACCAACATGCATGTGTGTGTTGTTTCTATAAAGAAAGTCAAGGAGAGAAGAGGCATCAGATGTCTTTTCGCCCGCATATGTGACATGCATATATAATGTTCCCTATCGAAACCACAAAGCTTCTTGTGAGGAGCTCCGATTTGTAAGGAGATTGTGCAAGAACATGTCCAATTTGGACAATTTTTTTAGCACGACATATGTGTGCCCTTAAGTTTGTCACCACACCATGCCAAGTTTCATGAATTTCTGACAAGTTTTGGATTTATGGGAATTTAAAAACCAAGTATCTCAATGTTTGCGGCCGAGCCAACAGTCAATGAGATGTTCGAAATCCATTCCCATTTCTTGCGTGGGACCTAAACATGCATCTAGGGAAAGGCATATATTTTGTCAACCTATTTTTCATGTGTTGGACCTTGTGATTGTAGTTCGAATTTGAATTATATGCACATTAAACGGCTAGAAAACTCAATTAATGTGTTAAATAGGTCTCACGAACCCTGGAAAAAATACACAGTTTATCATGACAGTCATGTGTTGCTCTATGGTGACTCCAGAAATAAATTCAAGGTGAGAAAAGACAACGGATGTTGTTTCGCACATAAAATGTGAACTTTCCCTATCGGCACACACGACTTTCTTTGTGATAACCTTCGGTTTAATTTGTAAGAGGCCGTAACAGCCCGAGACCGATGCTCCAGATGCCTTCCATGTTTGCCGTGACCACCGCATTATTTATTTATTTTTGCATTGCATCATCTCATCATTCCATCATGCCATTAATTTTTGCAACTCAAATAAATAAATTGTATGGATCTTTGATCCATTTAAATTGAGGGAATTCACATAGTGATTTCTCTTTATAACATATCCTCCCAATATTTTAGGGAGCTACTATAAAGTATTCCATTAATTTGGAATCACCCATGAACACACTTACATTTCAAATCCCATGCTTTTCTACTTCAAGTTTGGTCTCCGAATTTGCGGTAATTCTTTCATCTGTTTCCCAAGCTCCGTCAAACTCTCATGATTTTGGACAATCCTAAACCATAGTCATAGTTCAAACCATTTGATTTAAATTCAAACGAGTTTGCATTTAAATCTTTTCTTCATGCAACTTCTATTTTACCTGAGTCAAGCTCATTTTTGTGAGTCCAAAAAAATTATCCCCATGTCTAAATTCTATCCCTAACCCTTCCTTTCTTCTCCTTTTCAACTTTGCTTTTCTCCTGTTTTGAGAAATGTGTGAGAGAGAGCAAGGCCCAGCCGCTAGGCCGGTAGCCCAGCCGGCCCAAGGCCCAGCCGCCCCGCTAACCCTAGCAAGCCCCGACCCGCACGCTCACCTCTCGATCTCCCCCGCTCTCGTTCCCGCGCCCGCCGCCACCGCACAAAAACCACACTCACACACGAGCACCACCAGGGAAGGCCCTCGATCCCCATCGCCCCGACCTTTGGCCATGGCACCCACTGGCCGGTGAGCTCGGGCCACTGCTGTGCCCCCTCCTCCCTCTTCCCCGCCTCGCGCGGCCCCTCCATGCCTTTAGCCTCCTCCTCGTAGCGACCCCGCGCCACCCTTGGCCGGAGCCTCCCGCGGGACCTGCCGCGCCGCGCCGTGCCATGGCGGGCACCCCTAGTCCCGCGTCGCCGCCGACCATGCGGGGTCCGGCCCGAGCGCTACTGCCCTGGCCTTCGCCTCGCCCCTCCTTCCCATCGTTGCTTGCTGCTGATGCACGTCCGTGCGCCCGGCGCCTCCCTTCGCTACTGCTGTAGCTAGGCCTCCCCTTGTTGACCTTCGCCGTGCCTCCTCCTCCTTGCTGCGCCATTGCTACTTGTTGCTGCTGCCTGCCGCCGCCTCGCTGTAGCCGCGGATGTGCCTTGCTGCTGCACCTCACGCCGGCCGCCGGAGCCCTCCGACCGGGAGCCCAGGTCGTCGCCTGGCCATCCTTTTCCCGAGCCTTGCCTGCTCGCGCCTTCTGCTGCTACCCCCTGACCACGACATCCTCCCATGGCCGTCGCTGTTGCTTATTGCTCTGCCTAGTCGCCTCCACACCATGAGCAGAACCACATCATGCTGTTGTTCGTTGCCGCTGTGCACGAAGACCCCCCTGCTGCCTCCTTCGTGGTTGTCTAGCACGATCACTCGGAGCACCAGTGCCTTGTTGCCTTTGGTTGCAGCTGGTTCGATTTGGGCATTTGGACATGTTGTCCGAGGATCCACTGTTGAACAGAGAACTTGTTGGTGTTGTTTTATTTTGGATCACGCAAGTCTCGCATTGCCAAGACTTGAGTTTGACACAACCAGGGAAATGCCAAGTGTCACGAATGATCTTCGTCCCTGTGCACGAGTACAACTATGACAAGTGTGCATCTACCGTTTTTGGGGATCTGACAAGACTGATGCCGTGTACCACTACCGTCGCCACGAGGACCTCGGATTCATCAAGTTCATCTTCGACATGTGTACCACTACTTCCACGACGTCCACGACGACCCCGAACATCTACGGAGTGTGTACGACTACCGTCGCCGAAGACCCGTGTACAACTACTTCGCCCGCCCCGAAACGCACGCTTCAAAGGTATAACCGATGAGTCGACCGCCGATGAGACGAATGCATGTGTGTATGAGATGGTTGCACGTATATGATGTATGCACCGTATAGGATGCGCGAGTACCTCTTTTCTATGCCACCCACGCGTGGGAACCCGGTAACTGGGATCACCCCACTATCTTCGCATGACACGCACACGGCCACACTTTCTTTTGCATCGGCATCTTGACGGGTTGCCGGAACCGGATCGTTGCCGTGGTACCATTTTCGTTTTCGTCGTCGTGGCACCCAATTCCTTCCGTCATGGTGACAAGTGCTCTATATCATATTATATGCCAACGTGTTCTTCAAATTGCATCAAATTTGATCATGTCATCCTCATGCATGTTAAAACATTTAAAATGGTGTTGCTTTAAAATTTGCCTAATATCTTGGTAAGCGGTTTGTTGCATAGCTAATTAACCGTAGCTCCGTTTAAATGATCCACATATGTAACTTGACTAGAAAAATGTGTAGAATCTCATGGCACACTTTATTCTGTTGTTTTCGGGTTGCTTCTTCTCGATAGAGTTCAGATCTGGACCAATTTTGAAATTAACACATGGGGTCGTTTCGGAAATGCTATATGTCGTATCCGACCTCATTTAAGGTGCCTAGGTAGTGTAGTTTCAGTATGTTTCACCTCTTGCCATGTTTAAAAACATTTAATATTGTCGTGTACCTAACGAGAGTGAACTAAGTAATTCGAATGTGGAGTTTCGTCAATATGCAACTCGTTGAATATTGAGCTTCACTTAATGTGTAGGAGTTGATTGTTGTGCTTTGCCATGTCATGCATAACATGCATCATCCTTGTTGTGCATCATATCATGTATATGTTGTGGTGTTTATCATGTGTTGATTGTTGTTTTCGGGGTGCTTCTTCTCGATAGAGTTCCGAAAGCGTTCAGAGTGTGAGGATTCGTTCGACTATGTTGGCTCGTCTTCTTCACGGATTCATTCTTCTTCCAAGCGGGATCTCAGGCAAGATGACCATTTCCTTGGATACCATTACTATCATTGCCATGCTAGATGTCTCGTTTCTATCGCTTGTCTCGCTACCTACACTTGTTTGTCAAGCCTCCTAAAATGCCATGATAAGCCTCTAACCTTCCACATCCCAGCAACCATTGTTTGACTATGTTACCGCTTGCTCAGCCCTTCTTATAGTGTTGCTAGTTGCAGGTGCAAATTGTTTCCATATGACAACATGGATATCCTTTTTGATATATCACAATATTATTGATATTTAATTTAATACACATATATACTTGTTAAAAGGTGGAAGGCTTGGCCTTTTGCTTGGTGTTTTGTTCCACTTTTGCCGCCCTAGTTACTTGTGTACCGGTGTTATGTTCCATATTTTGCGCTCCTAACATGCTCGGGATTGTTATGGGGACCCCCTTGACTTTCGTTTTAGGATAAAGCTTGTCTGGCAAGGCCCAACATTGGTACTACATTTGCCTATTAACTAATAAAATTGCATCGGGACTTTCCGGACCCCGTGGATAATTAATCAACAACCCAGGCCAGTGCTCCTTGTGAGTGTTGGTCCAAACCTGTCAACCGCCGGTGGCCGCCAGGGGCAACTCTGTGATTGGCCTACCGGAGATACGCGGCTCCTATCGGGTTCGTCGACACGTCGGGCAGCCTTGCTGGATTTGTTTTACCTTTCTCGAACGTCTTGTGCGTGGGATTTCGACGACACTTCGGGCTATCTCGAAGTTAGAGATTTTCCATCAGGATTCCGCGAATACTACTGGCGATTCCGCGGTTGAGGAATTGCAACACACTTTGTGTTAGTTTGTGATGGATGAGTTGGAGCATCCCTGCAGGGTTAAATCTTTCAGAAAGCCGTGCCCGCGGTTATGTGGCAACTTGGAAACTTTGTTTAACACCCGGTCATAGCAAACTTAAAGTAAACTCAAATAAAATACACCAACCGTGTGCATAACCGTGACTATATCTTCTCGTGAATTTCTGATCCGAGAGAGAACACGCTGGGGTTATGTTTGACTCGTAAGTAGGTGTTCAGGATCACTTAGTGAACATTACTAATTCATGTCTGTTCATGAGACGATCATCCCCCCTTATTCTTGTACTCGTAAGTTAGCCACTCAAATAAATGCTTAGTTCTTGCTGCAGCCTCACCACTTAACGATACCTCACCCATTAAGCTTTAATAGTCTTGATACTGTTGGAAATGAGATTGCTGAGTCCCTGTGGCTCACATATTACTACAACAACAGTTGCAGGTACAGGTAATTCGATGCTTTGACGTGAGCGCGATGCTTGTTTCATTTGGAGTTCTTCTTCTTCTTCTTCATCGATCTAGGATGGGTTCCAGGCCGGCAGCCTGGGATAGCAAGGATGGATGTCATTTTATCGTTTGATTTCGTCCGTAGTCGGACCCTGCTCTTCTGTATGATGATTGAATATGATGTTGTATTGATGTGATCTTGATTTAGCTTGTGGCGAGTGTAAGCCAATTCCATATACTCATCTCTTCTTTACATTCGCTTGTAATGATATCCATTCTTGCGAAACGACAAGATGCGCTTCTATCCCTGTTGAGGCCTTCGTGCCAAAATAAGGATATGATCGCATCTTGGGCGTTACAAGTTGGTATCAGAGCCTATACCGACCCAGGAGCCCCCTTGATTAATCAAACTTGGCCGAGTCAAATCTAGAAAGAAAAAAAACTTTTTTGAGTCTAGTTATATATCGGAGAGTAGGATTCTTTTTACTCCTCTTCTATGCTCTGGTGAGGAATCGTGACGTAGGAATTTTAGTTCTACCCCTCTTCCCACTCAAATTTTTTTAGGATCACGCGGGTATTTTGGAACCTCTATGATGTCGATGTGACCGGAACTGTGTTCTTGGTGTATCCCGTACGTATGGATTGGACCCGGGGAGTTGAGCTCCAAGGGGTTCTTGACACATCTCTATCGTTCAGTTTCCTTAGTATCTCAAGACGCGGATGTTCGAAATTGCTTCAATACTATTCATGGTGCGAAGAGTGTGGCGGCACCCAGTACTAGGGAGCGGGATCACATGTACTGGCATCTTTAGTATCGTTGTGATTACGAGGGTCTAAGGTAGATGAGTTTCCGAGGTTTCTCTGGTTTTGTGTGGACGGGTGTGATACACGGTGGGTAGTATTATTGCTAGGAGTTGAGTGATTTATTCAGTAATTTATCCGTGTATCTGTTGGACCAAATTGCATAGCCAGAAAGATTTTGGAAGTTCTTAGGTGGGAATTCTAGTAGTTACCTAGGATTATCCTTCCAACAAATGCAAATGGGTTATTTATTTGTTTCTGGCTTGTTTCTTAAGCCCCATCTTTTGTTTTGTTGGAGTATGGTTATTCGAGTTGCTTCGATGTCAAGTGGTGATTTCATATCTTTCCTAACCGGTGTGTTTCTCATCAAGATAGTTCATCCCTCTCCAATATTTGCAAGATCAATCCTCCTATTTCATCCCGGAGTTCTTTTCATACGTCTAAGTTGTCTTCTTCTTTTGCCCGCCCTCCCACCCTTTTTCTCCAATGAATAATTATCATCCAAGTGCCTTTCTTTTCATCAATGCTTCCATTCTTTTCTTCCGTATTATATCCGGTGATTATTTGTGAAGATCCTCGAGTTCTAAGTTCATCATTTCTTCGTCTCGTTTTCTTTCCCGGTGGATTCAATTCAACCTCTCGGTGTTCATCATATACTTGTCAGTCGCTATATTGCCCCATGTCGGAAATTAATATCCAAGCCTCTCTATTCTATCTGGAGTGTTGAAGATATCTCAGAAGATTCGTGTTTCCGTTCAATTCCTTTCAATTATTTCAAGGTTATCACCTCATCAAGTTTTCATTTGCACCGGCGCAATCTCTATTCCTAAGCAATCGTTTCAACGGTGTTTTCTTTGAGTGGGCTCATAACCCACAGGTTTTTCCCCAGGATCTTACCTGGCTCTTCTCATCTTTCCGGAGATCTCAAGTTCTTTTCAAATATGACGTAAGACTGAATTCATCAGTCATATTCCTTCTCGAAGATCGCTGCTAAATTATTTTCATCGTTGGCTCAAACTTTCTATTCCTCATTGTTCCGGAGTGCCTCAGGTAATTCTTGGTGCCATTTCTCATCATCATTCTCAGCTTTGAAGACCGAAGGAGAGTTCTCTAAAATCTTGGTCCATTCTCTTGAAGATTTGTGTTTCAAGCTTGATGATATTCTTTCAAATTGTTTTCGATCATGAGTAATTCCTTCCATATCTATCCGGAGCATTTCAATGTTGTGTTCATTTCTCGATCCTCCGAAGGCCATCATTTCAGAAGAATTTCTTCGTTCTCAGCTTGCAGCTTTCATTCTCAAAGTCTTCTCATTGTTGTCTCTTGGTTCGTATCTCAATTGTTCCAGTGGTTCATTCAAGACTTCTTCAAGCTTGTATATCTCTCTTCAATTTTCTCAAGAAGAATAAGTCGTATGCCAAATCCGTTGCTTGTCATCAATTTAACTTGATGAAGGATAAGCATAACATAAATCTTATTCTTGTTTCATCGAGGTGATTCCAATCCTTCTCTCGGAATTTTCATGATATCAAATTCAAGATTCTAAGTTGTTCATCTTTTCTCATCCGGAGTTCCAAGTTTTCTCAAGTATCTCATCACGAAGCTTCATCTAAATCTTTGCAACGTCATAATCTATCCTTTTCAACCTTCATTTCTTCTGATCATTCTTTTGTATACGGAGGTCCTCATGGTGGTTCTTCAAGCATTTATTCCTTCTCAAAGTGTTCTTCAATATTCTTGTTGGAGGATCTCAAGTATTCATTGTCTTGCATTTCAAAGTGCAATTCATTCCCCCTTATATTTTGAGATGGTGTTATAGCATTCTTGATTATGAGGAGTCTCGAAGAGAACTTGTCAAGAATGAGATATCTAAACCCATCATTTTCTTCATTGGGGCTATTTTAGATTAGATTTCACCTAAAGCATTTCCTAAGGATTGTTGCTATCATGGTGCTTATCAATGACCCAAGTTCTCAATGTATCCTCTTGGTGAAAAGAGTTTTGCATATCGTGTTGCTCCCAAGCAATCATTGTTTCCGTTAGTGGCAGATTTTCACCTCATAATTTTGAGATGTTATCCATAAGCCCACAACAAGCTTTTCTTTTATTTGTTGCTATTCCAACAACTCCATTCAATATCTTCTTGTAATGATGGTTTCCAAATTCAATTGTGATAGAAGTTGTCATTCTCTTCTCTGTTCTTTCCATCCATCGATCTAGTTTCTATTCTCTTGTTATGGAGGCGTTGTGATGTTGCTCTATTCAATCTATCGTCTTATTTTGTCAAGATCATGTTCCTTCTTTGCTTATTCAATAACCGGAGTGTTGTGCCCTCTTCTCAAATTCTTTCCATCTCATCATGTTTTGACTCTCTTTTCTACCGGAGTGCTTCCCAAATTTCTTTTGAATTCTTGCTTGTTTATCATATAATCCTTCTTCTCTTGGTTTCAGTCGTTTGTCAATGAAGCAACTAAGATTTACCTCATCCTTTCTTCTTCCTCTTCCCCTTCTCATTCTAAGATCTCGGGTCGAGATCTCTTGTAAGTGGAGGAGAGTTGTAAGGAGACCGACGCTCCAGATGCCTTCCATGTTTGCCGTGACCGCCGCATTATTTATTTATTTTTGCATTGCATCATCTCATCATTCCATCATGCCATTTATTTAAATCGAGGGAATTAACATAGTGATTTCTCTTTATAACATATCCTCCCAATATTTTAGGGAGCTCTATTAATTTGGAATCACCCATGAACACACTTACATTTTATATCCCATGCTTTTCTACTTCAAGTTTGGTCTCCGAATTTGCGTGAATTCTTTCATCTGTTTCCAAGCTCCGTCAAACTCTCATGATTTTGGACTCTCCTAAACCATAGTCATAGTTCAAACCATTTGATTTAAATTCAAATGAGTTTGCATTTAAATCTTTTCTTCATGCAACTTCTATTTTACCTGGGTCAAGCTCATTTTTGTGAGTCGAAATTTTTTATCCCCATGTCTAAATTCTATCCCTAACCCTTCCTTTCTTCTCCTTTTCAACTTTGCTTTTCTATTGTTTTGAGAAATGTGTGAGAGAGAGCAAGGCCCAGCCGCTAGGACGGTAGCCCAGCCGGCCCAAGGCCCAGCCGCTCCGCTAACCCTAGCCAGCCCCGACTCACACGCTCACCTCTCGACCTCCCCCGCTCTCGTTCCCGTGCCCGCCGCCACCGCAGAAAAATCACACTCACACATGAGCACCACCAGGGAAGGCCCTTGATCCCCATCGCCTCGACCTTTGGCCATGGCGTCCACTGGCCGGTGAGCTCGGGCCACTTCTGTGCCCCCCTCCTTCTTCTTCCCCGCCTCGCGCGGCCCCTCCATGCCTTCGGCCTCCTCCTCGTAGCGTCGCCCACGCCACCCTTGGCCGGAGCCTCCCGCGGGACCTGTCGCGCCACGCCGTGCCATGGCGGGCACCCCTAGTCCGTGTCGCCGCTGACCTTGCGGGGTCCGGCCCGAGCGCTGCTGCCCTGGCCTTCGCCTCGCCCCTCCTTCCCATTGTTGCTTGCTGCTGATGCACCACTACTAGGGAAAAGCCTAGTAGTAGCGCGGGTCTTAGGTGTATCAGTAGCGTGGGTACCCGCGCTACTAATACGGTGCTACAGCAAACTTGTATGAGTAGCGTGTGTTGAAACGCGCTACTGCTATACATGGGCAGCAGTAGCGTGCTTCACCGGGACGCGCTGCTGCTAATAGCTGTAGCGCTCTACAGTAAGCCGCGCTACTGCTAAGTGCGCGCTGCTGCTAACTTTACTCCCCTCGCTACTGCTAGTTTTATTAGTTTTTGATTTTTTTTCTGCATATTTGTTTTGTATTTGTACAGGCTTTATACAATAATCTCTAGCATATCATACACATACAAATGTAATCATAGCATAGACATACAAATAGTCTCATCAAATTATGTCATCATCATAATCATCATCCAACACAAAGTGGTCTCTCGTCATCATCTCGAGGTCCAACAATGATATACACGAGAAGAGCTATCACTATTGTCGGTGCACTAGTACTGGGGTACCCAGTGCCCTTGACTTATGCACAGGCGGTAGAGCAGAAAACCCCGCCATCAATCAAGACCTACACTCCAGCAAGCTCAACGCGGCAACCCAAGCCTGGGCTGCGACGCGCCAAGCACACACTTGCTGAGGACCTAGACAAATGCACCTCTCGGAAGATCCGGCAAGCCATTTCCCGGCAGGCGTGAGCCATCCAGCCACCGCTCCACCACATCGCTACGCCTGTCACTTATCGATGCGGTGTCGAGCCCTCAGGCGATTAATCAGCTTTCGCTAAGCACGTGGCGACACATTGGAAGGCAAGTTACGCTCGGTTGACACCCGCCCTACAGCGTGTCAAGATCTTAAGCAGCGACCGGCCAAGCGGTGGCAAGGCCTTGCCGGGGATGCACCCCAAGTTCCACATAGGCAGGTTATCATGGCATTTTGTCCTAAATGCCAGAGTTAGGTATGATAGCTCTGCTTAGCTATCTAATCGATAGATAATTTCTGTTTTGCCACTGTGGTAGCCCCTTGCACTATAAAAGGAGGCCCAAGGCAACCTAGCTCAAGGTTGGAAACTCGAACCCCTTGAACGCTTGTACTCGCATAGCCGCTCTTCCCCCGGCGGCAGTCCTTGCCAGGGTTAGGCGCCCTGCGTTCTTCGTGTTCCTCCAATCAATCCACCAAAAGCAGGAGTAGGGTTTTACGCTTAACAGCGGCCCGAACCTGGGTAAAATGCCTGACCCTTGATCGTTGCGCCGTCTCATGCTCTCCGCTTTTCGTGCAACGTGACCCCCCTTGCCGAACCACAAGGGACCTCTGGTCCCATAGGTGATTGTGAGCATCCGTGCCCCGACATCTTTGGCACGCCAGGTAGGAGGCGTGCATCATTTGCGCGAACCCGAGCTCGTGAACAGTGAATCAGTCTTCATCATCATCTTCTTCAACAATGGCTCCGAAGAAGAAACCCAGCGCGGCTGCGCATCCCTCGTCTTCGAAGGCTCCCTCACACGCGGCGGCTGTGGCTGAGGCGGGCGTCGTGGACGACACGGTCGGCGCAGGCAGCGCCCCCGTGCAGCCTTTCATGGCCGGAAATAGAGCAGGAGGCGTGAGAGCAGAGCAACTACAGCAACAACATGGCGAGCTCGGCCTCGACGCCACGGGCGGAGGGAACGTCCGTTCATCACCTCCCCGCCGCCTGGATGGCCGAGGCCGCCTCAGCGGCGCTCAGTCTGATGTGAGCCGTGATCTTTCGTCCACACCCGTCGCCAGCGAGATTGTTGGGCGAGTGCCTCGTGCGGAGCGAGACGGGGCGCCGAGCGGAGCCGCAGCTCCTCAGGATCGGCCCACAACCCACCAGAAAGTTCCAGCGAGTGGCGCGCAGCATCAAGGACGCGACGACGCTTCTCTTGGTCCTACCAAGTGTCGAGCCACGTCAAGGTCCGCCTCTTTCGCCATGCCTGGCACCACAGAAGAGGCCATGGCGAGAGTCCAGATGCTGCTCAACTTCATGCCAGCGGCTGATAAGATGGATGAATGGAGGGCTACCATTCAAAGTTTGATTTCCTTCGTTGAAGCCAACAAGACCCAGCATGCAGAGCCGTCGCGACATACGCGAACACCAGCGGCAGCCTAGGGCGGCGAGCGCGTAGAAGGGGCCACCCCAACGGTGCAATCCCCTCCACGACAACATGCCCAGAGGCAGCCGCAACAAGCTTCACACGTGAACGACCACGACGCGGCGTCCATAGTCTCATCTGGCCCGCACGACCGCCGGGATCAGCGGCGTGTCCTTGAAGACCGACGGAAGGAAGACGCGCGCATCACCATCGAGCGACGTCATGAAGCACACCGTCAGTCCGACAAGCGCAACGGTCCAGACGTCGGCAACCCCGCGCCCAGTGTCGGCGGGTACCTTCCTTACGAGGTTGGTTGCCCTGCCTTCACTAGCGAGCTGCGACGGGTCCGCTGGCCGTCGACCCAAGCCTTCAAGCCTGAGCTACCATAGAAATACGACGGGAAGCTAAACCCCGTGGAGTTGTTGGGCATCTACACGATAGCTGTTCAAGCTGCGGGAGGAAGAGATGAAAAGGTGCTCACCAACTATTTCCCTTTGGTGCTCAAGCCTAATGTGAGATCATGGCTGATGCACCTGCCGGGGAATTCCATTTCCTCTTGGGCTGATCTGTGCAACAAATTTGTTGGCGCCTTTACCGGTGGTCATCAAGAGCCAGGCCAGCCCAGCGATCTCCAAGCCCTCCTGCAGAAGGAGGGAGAAACCTTGAGAAAGTATATCCAGAGATTCAGCCGGGTACACCGCAACATCCCTGAGATCCATCCTGCGGCAGTGATTGCCGCGTTCCACTCGAACGTGCGCAACAGGAGGATGCGAGCCAAGATGAATGTCAAGCTCCCCAAGACTGTCAATGAGCTTTACACTTTGTCGGATAAGTGTGCTCGGGCTGAAAAGGGAGGCGACTTCCCGGAGAAGAGGCGGGCGTCGAAGTGGACTCTGATGACGACAACAATGCCCCCGACCCGAAGGGAAGGAACTGGAAGCGCAACAAGAACCGTAAGGGAAAAGCAGTACTGGCTGTCGAGAGCTCCGGAGACCTCAGTACCGGAAAGAAGGCGAAAGCCGAAACCCCCGGCAAGGGAGCTGTCGTGTGAGCTGATTGTCGGGAGGCTGCTGCCGCTGAGAAGGCCGGGAAGTCTGACAGGTCGTACTGCAAAATCCACCGCGCCAAGGGCCATGATCTCCAAGAATGCCAACAGGTCGAGCAACTTGTTGAGAAACAAAGGGCCGAGTACAAGAAACGCGACAAGGAAAAAGGCCAAGACGGCACTGTCGGGAGGTGCCGTGGTGGCAGAGGTGGTCGCCGCGGCAAAACCCCGCAGCAAAAGGAAAAACCCGCCAGAGGCCGAGAGAAGAAGGAGACAGATGATATGAGCGAAGATGAGGATGATGATGAGAATTCCAGTGACAGGGAGTTCCAGAAAGTAACCGAAGCCATGTGCGTTGATGGAGGTGCGTCCTTGCACTCCTCTCGCCGCCAGCTCAAGCAGTGGGCATGCGAGGTCAATGCTATGGAACCAACTGCAGAATCAAGGAAACCTCTCAGATGGTCCCGCATGCCTATCATCTTTGACGAAGAGAATCATCCTGACCGTACCACTACGGTTGGATGTTTGTCGTTGTTGGTTTCCCCGACAATCCGCAACCTCAAGGTGTCTAAGATGTTAGTTGACGGTGGGGCCGGATTGAACTTGATCTCTCCTAGAGTGGCTAAGAAACTGCAGATCCTTGATGAAGAGCTCGAGGCCATGGGTGCGTTCCAAGGAATCAACCCCGGCAGGAGCAGACCCAAGGGAAAGATCACTCTACCTGTGACGTTCGGCGGAGAGTTGAACTTCCGAACAGAGAGGATAGTATTCGACGTCGCCGAAATCCCACTGCCCTACAACGGAATCCTTGGTCGCCCAGCTCTAGCAAAGTTCATGGCGGCATCCCACTATGCCTACAATACTTTGAAGATGCCAGGGCCCATTGGGGTCATTTCCATTCCATCCGACAAGAAGAACGTGGTTATCTACATGGACCAGATGTATCGCGACGCGGTAGCAGCTGGAGCCACAGATATTCCAGCTCCCGCCAAGGATACAAGGAAAACAAAGAAACCTGACAAGAACACCGGCAAGGACTCCGGGAAGCGCGCCTCTTCGGAGTGCGCGGCACCTGATGATGACCTGCCGGAGAGTTCCGCCGGCAAGAAGACCAAGGTCACCTACCCTGAGACGAAGAAAGTCCCGGCAAGGGAGGATGGCACTGGTGGTACCTTCACCATCAGTGCTACCCTTACTGACAAATAGGAAAGCGCGCTCGTTGCCTTGGTGCGGGAGAATGTCGATGTGTTTGCCTGGCAACCATCTGACATCCCCGGAGTTCCCAGGGAGGTAATTGAGCACCACCTTGCTGTCTGCCCTCATGCCCGGCCCGTCAAGCAGAAGGTTAGGAAATAGGCCTTGGAGCGGCAGCAGTTCATTGCCGAGGAAATCAAGAAGCTTGAAGCAGCCGGTTTGGTCAAAGGGGTGTTGCATCCAACCTGGTTGGCAAACCCGGTGGTGGTACGAAAGGCAAATGGGAAATGGAGGCTTTGCATAGACTTCACTGACTTAAACAAGGCTTGCCCGAAGGATCCTTTCCCCTTGCCGCGCATAGATCAAATTGTTGATTCCACCTTCGGATGTGACTTGCTCTCCTTTTTGGATGCCTACTCTGGCTACCACCAGATATTTATGAACAAGGAAGATGAGGAGAAGACCGCATTTATAACTCCCTACGACATGTACTGCTTTCTATGAATGCCCTTCGGGCTAAAGAGTGCTGGTTCGACCTTCGCCAGGGCCGTTCAAATTGGTTTTGGACCTCAGCTGCACAGAAATGTGGAAGCCTACATGGATGACATCGTGGTCAAGACCAAGGATGAAGCCACTCTCATGCAAGATCTGGAAGAAACTTTTGCAAACTTGCGCAAGATCAACCTGAAACTCAATCCTGAAAAATGTGTGTTCGGTGTCCCATCCGGCAAGCTGCTTGGGTTCTTCGTATCTCAGCGAGGAATAGAAGCCAATCCCGACAAGATCAAGGCGATCGAGCAGATACAGGCACCCAAAACCATCAAAGATATCAGACGCCTGACTGGATGTGTTGCCGCATTGAGTAGGTTCATCTCCAAGTCCGCTGAGCGCGCCTTGCCGTTCTTCAAAATCCTGAAGAAGGCTGGCCCGATGAAGTGGACCCCGAAGGCAGATGCAGCGCTGCAAGACCTAAAGAAATACCTATCCTCTGCTCCTACCTTGGTCGCTCCTAAACCACGAGAACCGTTGCTGCTATATTTAGCGGCAACGAATCAAGTGGTTAGTGCAGCGCTGGTGGCGCAGCGGGGGGTGGATGAAGATTCAGCAGCCGCTGCTGATGCTGCCGGGAGCGAGAAGGAAACATCCGCGGCAGAGCTCGACACAGGTCGAGGGGGATCTCAGCAAATGGTTGACGGTGAGTCCAAGGAAGTGGCAAAGAAGAAAATGGTGCAGCGGCCCGTCTACTTTGTCAGTTCCCTACTACAGGGGGCTATTTCAAGGTACTCCGGAGTACAAAAGCTGATATTCGGCCTCATCATGGCCTCGAGGAAGCTGCGCCACTACTTCCAAGCCCATGAGATAACAGTTGTCACCTGTTTCCCATTGCAACGCATACTGAGAAACCCTGAAGCCACTGGCAGGATAGTTGAGTGGACACTGGAGTTGTCAAGCTTCAGATTAAAGTACGAGAGCACTTCCACCATTCAAAGCAGAGCCTTGGCGGAGTTTATTGCAGAATGGACACCTACGCCAGATGATGAAGCTCCGGAGACAATCCTCCCCAGCAAAGAGGCGCCAAATGATTGGGTCATGTACTTTGACGGTGCCTTCTCACTCCAGGGCGCTGGAGCAGGCGTGCTCCTCGTCGCCCCAACCGGAGAGCACCTCAAGTACGTCGTCCAGATGCATTTTCCCCGGGAGGAAGCCACCAACAACACCGCTGAGTACGAGGGGCTCCTTGCCGGGCTTAGAATCGCGGTGGAGTTGGGAATAAAGAGGTTGATCGTCCGAGGAGACTCTCAACTAGTGATAAAGCAAGTCAACAAGGATTATCAGAGCCCGCTGATGGAGGCCTACGTGGAAGAAGTGAGGAAATTGGAGGAGCGCTTCGATGGGCTGCAAACAGAACATGTGCCACGAGCAGAAAACAGCATTGCTGACCACTTATCGAAGTGCGCTGCGCAGAAGCTTCCTGTGGAACCAGGAACCTTTGTTCTCCGCCTCACCCCACCATCGGTGTCCCTGTCTGTGATGTCCAAGAAGAGAAGAAAGCTGAACTCCGGCAACCATTTCCCTGCAGAGCTTCCCGAAGCCGCTGGTAGAGAGGCTGCCGGGGAAAATCCCGTTCCGGTTGACAAGCAGCTCCCTCCCACAGGACCTCAGGGTCTAGCGGTTGAGACAAGCGCTCCCGGAGACGTGGAGATGCCTTTAGTCCTTGTTGTCGAGCCACAGGCTCCAACCTGGGCGCAGCATATAGTCCATTTCCTTCAAACCGGAGAACTCCCCGAAGAGCAAGAGGAAGCCGAAAGAGTAGCCCGTCGGTCAAGTATGTACCGGTTTGTCGATGACACTCTATACAGAAGGCGGCCGAACGGTGTGAAATTAAGGTGTATTTGCCGGGAGGATGGGGTGAAGTTGTTCGCAGAGATACACAGAGGGGTATGTGGTTCCCACATTGGATCAAGGGCCCTTGCCGGAAAAGCTTTCCAGCAGGGTTTCTATTGGACGCTACTGAACTGGTCACCAAGTGTGAGGCTTGCCAGTTCCACTCCAAGAACATCCATCAACCAGCGCAAGCCCTGCAAACAATCCCTCTATCCTGGCCATTCTCGGTCTGGGGGCTCAACATCCTGGGCCCCTTCCCCCGTGCTGTCGGGGGCTTTGAGTTCTTGTTCGTGGCAACTGACAAGTTCACAAAGTGGCCTGAGGTGGAACCAGTGAGAAAGGTGACTGCACAAGCAGCTATCAAGTTCATGAAAGGACCGGTGTGCCGTTTTGGAGTGCCTAACAGAGTGATCACCGACAACGGCACCCAGTTCACGAGCTGCGCCTTAATGCAATATATCCAAAACCTTGGAAGCAAGGTCTCCTTCACCTCTGTTGCTCACCCAAGGAGCAACGGGCAAGTCAAGAGGATGAATGCTGAAGTGCTGCGAGGACTCAAGACAAGGACTTTTGATAGGCTGCGGAAGAGCGGCAAGGGCTGGATAGATGAGCTGCCGGTGGTTCTTTGGTCCCTCAGAACGACACCAAATCGAGCTACCGGCCAGACGCCCTTCACCCTAGTGTACGGGGCGGAAGCAGTGCTCCCCACGGAACTCATATACGGGTCACCTCGAGTGCTTGCCTACGATGAAGTAGAGCAACAACAGCTGCGGCATGACGATGCCACGCTCCTCGAGGAAGACCGTCTCCGGGCTGCTGTGCGTGCCGCACGCTACCAGCAAGCTCTGCGCCACTATCATAGCCGCAGAGTTCAGGCCCGGAGCCTTCAGGAAGGCGACCTTGTCCTTAGGCGCGTTCAGTTCGCCAAGGGTACAAACAAGTTGACGCCGAAGTGGGAAGGCCCTTACCGGGTAGTACGAGTCACCAGACCTGGCGCAGTCCGTCTGGAGACTGAAGATGGCACCAAGGTGCAGAACTCATGGAACATTGAGCATCTTCGTAAGTTCTACCCGTAAGGCGCAGCTGCCGGGCTTAGTCCCCGGCAGCCACCTTTTGTACAAGCCTTGCCGATGTTGCATGTAACCCTTTGTACAAAGCCAGGCGAAGACCCTGTGCAACAATAATAAAGCTAGGCATTGCATCGTATCATCATCCTTACATGCTCATTATGCATTTTTATGACTGCAATGCTAGCACCTTTAAGTTATTATAAGATTTGCTAGAATGCTTGATGAAACCATAATCTTTGTTACTGTCCTCACCCTACATGTTTTACCATCGAGAAAACAGGGAAGGGAAACAAGGGAACAAAGATGACGGCCCATCACGCTTGAAAAGGATATACTACCTGGAAAAGATAAGTGTATCACGTATTTCCAGTTCAGTACTTCTCATTTTCTCAAGGAAACCCTTAGTATCTTCCTTACTGCGGGATGTAGAGTCACCCACGTGGGAAAAACCCTTGTCGGGACGAGCCGTCCCCCTGTCCTTACTCATGGGGGTGACGACGCAGATACCGACAAGGAGCTCTGCCGGGGAACAACGCCAACTTGTTGCCGGGGGCTCGCCCCCCCCCCCCCCACTTTGGCACTCGTGGTTTCAATGACGACCCGACAAGCAGCTCCACGCGGTAGAGACAAAACATACTGATGCAGTACAAATAAGGAAAGGAAAAGGACATTACTTGCGGAAAGAAGATATCATTCTAATTCTCATTCATTTTCGATACAAAGTGGATAGGGATTACATTTATGATTCGTTAAAACTTGGCAAGCACCTACATCTTTTGACATAAAAAAAAGATAAGTGCCCCGTAATCCCTTTCTTGTCCCACTCCTCTCAGGGACTAAGTAGGAAGGGAGCAGAGGGCAAAAGGAGCACCTGGCCAGGATTCGACGCTTCCCAGCCAGGACCAGAGGGACGTGACCGGCGGAAGGCCCCTACCCCCAGGCAGGGCGGACGAAGCCGACGGAGCGAACAAGACCGACAAGGGGAAAGAAGGCGGAGGGCAAGTGTAGATGGTGGCACTGTCGGGGCCCAGCTGGTGATGATGGTGATGCCGGGGAACGCGATGCGTCGGAGACCTCATCCGTGCACCTGATGCATCGTAGGTTCCCAACCGCCATCGTCTTCCTCATTGCCACCGCCCGAGGAGACACCCCCGCCATCACCCAAGCTCCAGGCGTGGCGACCCGGGGAACCTACAGAGAGCATAGTCGTCCCAAGTGGCCAAAGGCAGGGAATTCCGTCCCCCACCTTCGAAGAACACGTGAAGATGAAGAGCTCTCTTCCGTACGCTCCGTCCAGAATACCGCGGAAGGAGAGCTTCACCGCGGTAAATGACGACGCACAGCGGCAACCGTGCACACGCCCATGGAGACCGAGTGGGCGTTTTTTCTCCATCACCTTGAAGAAGGAATGCGGAGACCATGGACCACCACGACGCTGCGCCTCCAGCGCAGATCCCGACGCAACGTCAACCGCGTGGAGCTCCGTCAAGACCAAAGAAGCGGGCAGCGCGGCGACAGGTGTACCGCCGTAGCCGTCCCTGATGCAGCCACCACGCTGCCCGCTCCCCCATCCGAGACCTCTCCGACCGACCTTCTGTTCAGAGTCGTGCACCCATGGTGGGAGCCGAACAGAGTTTCGGAGGGAAGGTTCTACAAGCACGCTCGCTCGCCTCCTCCCCCTGAACATTGGGAGGGCGAGCGCAGTTCAAGATGAAGAAGCAGAAGGGCGTGCTCTGTGGGATTGCACTTAAGGAGGAAGAAAGGATGGATGAGCATCGCCCCTCGCGCCCCCTAATTTATAGGGGGAGCGCGGGGGCTGGCTCTCCTCCATTCCAAGAGTCGTCGCCCATCTCCACCAATTCCATCGCCTACGATCACGGGCGAACAGGTAACCGCCCCATTGCTCCAATCCATGGCGCTACGGTTTCTGCCACGATCAGGACTTTAAGGCACGTGCGCCCGTCACTAACTCCCCGCTATGCATACGGCGCGCATGGTGGAAACGGCCTGAGGTGGTGGGTCAGTGCTGACCAATAAATTGGTAGTTACTCCCTCACATTGCGCGCCTGTGCATGGAACTTGGGCCTGACCCAACGGCACTTGGCGAGCATGTGTGGGCCAGTCCCGGGGGCTCTTGTTGGTGCACTAGTACAGGGGTACCCAGTGCCCCTGACTTATGCACAGGCGGTAGAGCAGAAAACCCCGCTAGCAATCAAGACCAAGACTCCAGCAAGCTCAATGCGGCAACCCAAGCCTGGGCTGCGACGCGCCAAGCACACACCTGCCGGGGACCCAGACGAATGCACCTCTCGGAAGACCCGGCAGGCCATTTCCCGGCAGGCGTGAACCATCCAGCCACTGCTCCACCACATCGTTACGCGTGTCACTTATCGATGCGGTGACGAGCCCTCAGGCGATTAATCATCTATCGGTAAGCACGTGGCGACACATTGGAAGGCAAGCTACGCTCGGTTGACACCCGCCCTACAGCGTGTCAAGATCTTAAGCAGCGACCGGCCAAGCGGTGGCAAGGGCTTGCCGGAGATGCACCCCCAAGCGCCACCTAGGCAGGTAATCATGGCATTTTGTCCTAAATGCCAGAGTTAGGTATGATAGCTCAGCTTAGCTATCTAATCGATAGATAATGTCTGTTTTGCCACTGTGGTAGCCCCTTGCACTATGAAAGGAGGTCCAAGGCAACCTAGCTCAAGGTTGGAAACTCGAACCCCCTGAACGCTTGTACTCGCATAGCCGCTCTTCCCCCGGCAGCAGTCCTAGCCGGGGTTAGGCGCCCTGCGTTCTTCGTGTTCCTCCAATCAATCCACCAAAAAGCAGGAGTAGGGTTTTACGCTTAACAGCGGCCCGAACCTGGGTAAAAATGCCTGACCCTTGATCGTTGCGCCGTCTCATGCTCTCCGCTCTTCGTGCAACGTGACCCCCTTGCCGAACCACAAGGGACCTCTGGTCCCATAGGTGATCGTAAGCATCCGTGCCGCGACAACTATGAGTGAGAGCGGAACTATGCAGTACATGAGGCAGCGGTTATGAGTCCTCTCTCGTGCTAGCGTGAACCTCAAGTAACTAGCTTCTGCTTCTTGTCTGCTTTTGAAGCCTTTATGGCTGGCACCCGAGAACTCATCCACTTGTGCCTGACACTCGTACCACTCGTCGTACACTCCCGGAACCTTCCCTATGTACCCGACATAGCACCGCTTCTTCGCCATCAAGGATCTAGGTACCTATTAGAGATGCATCTTCATAAAGAGAATGTACAATCATATGCAACAAATATACTTGAGCAACACAAAAAGAAAGGGTTAGCAACTAGATACAACATATAGTAAACATAAATAATCAACGTAGTTTCATCGTACGCAAACTAATTAACTAGAGGTACGCAGGTCATCGTACCCAAACTAACAAAGTAGCGTTACGCAAGTTCTGCAGGGACCGTGGACATCACAAAGTTTCATCGCTTTAGAAAGTATACAAGTTCAACCGACACATATCATCATCATCGGCATCGTAAATCACTAGAACTTCCATCCTTCCAGATCATCGAGGATGCACCCTAGCTTCTTGAATGGCGTGAGGTCCTGACGTTGCATGCCTATGCGAGTTCGGACGTCAGCTCGCGATATAGGGCCGTGGTGGAACATCCCCTTCTGTTCGACGACTTCTTTCATGATGATCATCGCAGTGTCCCTCTGGATGAGAAAGAAGTCATCTCTAAGTTTATAATCCGCTTCTCCTTGAGATTCTACCCACTTGCGGATATGATCATCATTTCTGGTTGTCATGCGAAGATTTTGGTGACCCCTTCTGAACTCCATCATGAGATGGAGGAGGTAGAATCCATCGTTCCTACTTTGTTTCGGGACAAGGATGCGGCAGAAGTTAGTTTTATGCGAGAAACCCGTCTTGCGGTTCCTTTGTTTCCTGATCTGCAGGTGGCCACCCCTCAAGCTAAAGCCTTGGAGAGCATCATCTAGAATATTCATTACGTGGGTGTAGTCCTTCTTCTCATAGTTTTTGGTAGGGTCAAAATACACGGCGTGGGAGACTCGCGGGTAAAGAACGATAAGGATGGCGCGCCCGTTGCTGCAGGGAAAAGAACACCTCAAATTATTCTCCATATGAGCCAGAAGGAATGATTGAAATGTATGAAAGGGTTGTCCGGCACTGACTTACTTTGGATGATAAGGCAGGAGGACAATTTCCTGGTCCTTATTCTGTACCATGAAGTTTTCGAGGTACTCCCTAGCAGTTTTACGCTCAAAGTCGCCGATACTCAAGAAGGACTCGTGCATGTAGTATGGATCCGCCACACAGATTTGCGAGACTTCTTCTCTCTTCATGAAGAAGCTCATATGTAGCGCAAAAAGGCGGACGATTGTAAAATCCAGCCGCCTTGTCAGAAACATCTCGAAGATATGCTCAAACCGCAGGAAGAACACCTCCGCGGGCCGAGTGTCGACGTAGCACTTCCCGTTAGGCACACGAGCCAAGTATGTCGGATATCCTGGATCCTTCGAGGCTAGTAGGATTTTCTCAGTCAACAGCACATGGTCGTGCAGTCTCCTGAGATCCCCTGATATTGCCTCCAGCGGTTTCGGCGGTAGCATCGGCTCGCCCGTGACATGGAACATGGCCGCACCTTTGACGAGTACACGCTCTTCAAAATCAGCTGTCTGGTTGCTATGTGCTCTGTCTTGTTTGTAGGCAGCAGAGCCTTTCCCCGCCTGTCTCCTCCTCTCCTTTTTCTTAGGCTGACCTTCCAGACCCTTCCTTAACCCCTGCTCTAGTGTTGTCGGGCTAAGCACTGTACGACCCTCGGCTAGTTGAGCCTGTGTTGAGGAGGCATCTTTAGACGTGTCCTGTGAGGATTGCAAGAAGAGAGACTTCTTGCAACCAACCCTGCTAGGACGTTCCTGCCCGGGCAGATCATCCATCTCATCAGCATGCTGATAGCCCGAGTCATCATATGGCTGACTCATCAATTCTAAGTCATCGTCATAGGTGCCTGTATTGAGGAACCGAAGAGGGTCCTCGTCCATCTCATCAACCATTCTTTGTTCTACGGGGGCGATTACATCAGCCACTATTGCACCCCCTTCCTCGCGTCGTCCGCCGCTCTCACCCGGCATTGGTAATTGCGTAGGCAGGGTGGAGGTGTTCATACCTGCTTGTTGATGTGTGGTTATTGGTGTGCTCTCGGCCGGCTCCAGACGAAGAAGATTCTTCGGCCATAGCAGCACCCAACCCTTGTAGTTTCCAAGCCGCGGCGGGGTCTCGTCGTCCTCTCCCCATAGCCGTACTGGAGGAGGCAAATCCTCGTGCCCCGATTTCACACTCGACAAGGTAACCCTGAAGTGCCCACCGGGCATCGGCTGGCCGTGGAACGTGAGTTCCAAGTGCTTCGTTATCACCGCCTTTCCCACGTCCACCTTCTGGCCTTTGATCAAGTAGAGTACGGTACACGGGGTTTTGTCGGCCTGCAAAGACATGTCTGCGGCGTAAAACATCCGAAAGGCAACGAAAACGGAATATTCTAGATATATGTTGGTGCAACGTGTAATTACCGTGAGATTGTCGAGCTCAGCCAAAGACGAAGGCCCGCCTAGCGCGCCAGAGACTGAGGACGGGCTGCTATGAGCGGGTGCGGGTGCGGGAGCAGGCACGGTTGCATGAGCAGGTGATGGTGCGGTTGTGTTGTACACCGAGTTGCTCCCGACGAAGCTGGGCATGGGGAAATCATCTACCGTCTTGTCTGGATTTTCCTTCAACCAGTTGATGATAGCCGGGATCAAGTTAGTAGCGAAATCATTTTTGCAGGCATCTACAGCTGCAGCGACTGCCTACTGTAGCAACTCATTTTTCTCCTCGGCTGTTTTTTTTGCGTCCTCAGCTTCTTTTTTCTTGAACGCAAGCTTCACCTTCTCGTCGATGTCCGCTTGACGGAACTTCTTTTTCTGCTTCTTGGCCTCCGGGCCCTCGTTGTAAAAGACCTTCCTCGTGGCGCCGTCTCTGGCGTCGTGCACACGTCCATACTGCGGCCGCTGGTCCAATGGGAGTCCTTTAAGTTCGTTCAAGGCCCGGTTGAGAGGGGTGTCCCACTTGGGCCTCATCAACGAAGACTGGCTTTCGGCTGCAAGCTTGTGTTGCTTGTCCTGCAGAAGGAACGTGAACCGTTTACGAATGTGTAGTCGACTTGATCAGAAGCTAAATGTAAGGTGGTAGAAGAATAATTACCAGTATTCTAATCAATTTCCTCGTGATCTTGTGCGTGTAAAAAACCTTCTTTTCCTTGTCCCACTTGTAGCGCGCCCTGATGAAGTCATGCTCCAAGGGGTTGGTGAACTTCGCGAAGGGGTCTGGGAGACCCGCGGCTTCACGTTCCGCGTCCTCCTTATCCCATATGGGCCTTTTGCGAAGGTAGCCACAGCTTCCGAGGCGTTGGTTCCCCGTGTTCCTTTGCTGAAGGCTCTTGAATTTCGCAGCCTTAGCCTTGGCTGCCTCGGTAGCGCAAGTGTCCTTGAACTTTTGGAACTCCTCTTCCGTAAGTGTCGGATTTTCAATTTCTCTATATGTGACGGAAAGATGACTGAGATGGCGACTCCACCCTCCCACCCCCCCACCGGCGACTCCATGGCCATCTGGATTTCTAGACGGCTCGCTCACTTTTCCCTCCAGCCATCAACTCAGGTGATCGCTCCTGACCTCGGACACATCTTTCTTCATGGGTTCTTCTGGTGGCACCACTTTGGATCTGGATTTTTCCCATGGGGCGGGTTTTGCGGATGACGTATTTAGGCAATCTGGTCTTTCTATGCATCCGATGGATCATCGGCGTTCTTTCATCATGGTGGTCTCATTTAGTCGACATGCTTTCCGTTTGACTGAAGATTCTGTTGCTGCCGCACTAGAGTCGGCGATTGGTGGCTCAGCCATTGATCTCATGGTTGAGTGTATTAAGGACAAGGTTTTTTCATTTAGGGTTTCATGCAAACAAGTTGGGTTTCACATTCTTGATATGCGTTCTTATAAATGTTCTAGTTTCAAGTGTTTCTTCCACCTCTGGGGTAATGGTGGACCAAATTGGTGGCGTGAATTTAAATTGTGGAAGAAATAGTGTGATGCGGAGTGGATCCTGGTGAGCCCGTCCAAGCGACGTTCTACTCTTGGTCTGATGGCAATGCATTCCAGACCTTTAAAATCTGCAATGAAATCTATTTCTTCAGCTCGTAAGAAGCTATCTTTTGCAACCCTACAACAGTATGATGTTTGCAAAGGTTATCGGTGCCCTGCCTCGCAAGATGAGATCGTTGCTCTCCAATATGCTGGGTACAATCTGTCACCGCGTGAGCGAGTTGTCATCCACCCCTCGCCGCCGGCAGAACTCCAGTGGACGATTGCCTCGCCGCACATCACTTTTGGGACGGTTCCTCAATCTTCACCGACTACCTTCATTAATTTCGGGATAGAGGTTTCCTCCAGCGGGGATCCAGGAAGTTCAAATCTCCATACTTTGGCTACTTCCATCGGTGCGGCAGGTGCGGATCTTGTTGCGCCTGTCACGCCAGATATTCATGGCGGGAATGTTGGACTTTCGAATCCCATAATGTTGGGTGACCAAGTTGATGGGCCCGTGACTTTTTTGGAATCGCCGGATTCGGCCCAGTTGGACAAGTCGGACTCGGCCCATTTGGAAACTGCTGATTTATTTGTACCATCGACTCAGGAGGCTGAAAATACTTTCAACAATTTGATTTCTGGCATGGTAACGGAGATTCTAACATGTCAGGTTTGTTCCCAGGTGGGACACTTTGCGGCTAATTGTCCTACAGTTATGATTTTCTCAGCATGTTTACGAGCAGGCCATCTTAGAAAGGATTGTGAGGCGCTGGCTAAGGAACAGGGCCTAGTTTGGAGGAGGAAAAACTTAACACAACCGGAATCTGCGGGACCCACTTCCTTCATTGAAGCGGTTACTCCAACAAGCCCTACGCTTGACGCTTCGTGCTCCTCCCCCTCCCCTGTTCTGTCTAGTCCCATCAGCGACCGACCAAAACCCCCGTCTTGCCCGCCGCCAGCAACTCCGCCTCCTCCATCGCCAACTCCTCCTCCTCCATCGCTTGCAAAATCCGCAGCATCAATGGCCAACTTCCATATTGGCCCAGAGAGGTATGTCCCGGCGGGCCACCAGATTATTGATGGTGGCGTCCACCGCCTTCCGAGGACTTTTGTCACGCTGCCGTCGACCATCCAGCGGCGGCACGAGGAGTTTATGATTGATGAGGTAATGCCACTTCCTGAGCCGCATGAGATTGGGCCAATGCGTGAGGCAGTAGTTGATCTGTTGGAGCAAAGAGGAGTTCAGGCCATGGCAGCCCAACCATGGATTTCGGGCGTAGGGTTATTTAGATTGCGCGATGCTGGAGTGCGCTTTACCTTACTGCAAAGCCCACCTCTGCCGATGGGCAATGATAGATTTGTCAGATTTATGAAGCATGATGAAGGGATGGGTTTCCGTGGCACCCAGGGTTTTCGTGAGGGCTGTTTGATGTTTCTGGGGGTCCCTATGGATCTTCGTACTTCTGAACATCTGCGTGCTGCGGTGAACACTTTTGGAAAGTTTCATCACTGGATTAATGATGATCCCTACTTGGTCAGAAGTATTGTTTTTTCTTCTTTTCTAGAGGACATTCTTGTTCCCAGAGATGTTCTATTTAGTGATTATGCACACAGAGGGGGAGCAAGGGTTTCTTGGACGGTCCCATGTTACATTTTGGGAGCCAACTTTGCAGAGCAAATGCCGGAAGATGAGGACCCCATGCCCATAAATGGCAATCCCCACCCATTGTCGGGCCAGTTTTTTCCTGAGGCACATGACTTCATACTCCCTCCATACCCTGCTTTGGGATGGAATGATCTGCCACAAATGCCACCTCCCATGGAGGACCATGTTCATGCTGACAACTGGGGCCATGGACACTGGGTGATGAAGTACCAGAACAGCATCAGCCAGAGGATCCTCCTATCCAAGATCAGGAATCTATGGTGATTGACCAGCCTTTGTGGTTCACTGTCTGACAATGAAGTACACCCAGAGCAGTAGCCTGAGCATCCCATTGCAGAGGTTGACCAGCTGCAGCAACAGGAAAACCTCCTGGCCATTACTCATTTCCAGCCTCCGGTGATCAACGAGCAGCAGATCTTTGTGGGTGCTGTCAGGTTGGTGTACGGCCCTCCACTGCCTCCAGAACTGGCATGGAAAAGAACTTTTCAGGCACTTCTTGAGGGGGGATTCACAGCTGAAGTTTCAAGGCCATTGTTTGATAAACCCCTGTCACATGTCATTCTATCCAAGAGAAGCTCGACATTGGCATTTGATGAGGTACAGGTGCTTTCTCATATCCAGTATAATGAGGCTTCTTCGAGCAAAGTCACAAAGCCGGCTGCTCGGCTACTGCTCATGGAATTTGAATCTGCTGCTGATGATGATGTCGAGCCAGTGGTAAGTGTAGTGCAAGATTCCTCCCTCAAAAACTTTTCCTTCAAATCTCCTCTAGGCAATACTAACAACAGAAGGCGCAAGAAGAAGGCACCAACTCCTTTGGTGGAATCTGAAGTCAGCCGATGCACTAGGGGTTCTGTCAAGCGTGATGGGTTCAAGCCAGTGTTCCTCGAGTTAACATTGGAGCCAAAGAAGAAGAAGCCACGCAGTAAGCCTCTTCTGGAGTCTGGTACATCCAGGATAATGCTAGGGAAGGACTTCCTCCACCCACGCCCATCAAGAAGCTTCAGGTGACTGGTGCGGAGCTTGGCATTGCAGCAGAGAAGCTCACGGTGGAGCAGCTTATGGCTGCTCCCACGAAGCAAGCAGCAAACAAATATGATGATTAATTCATCTTCTGTCCAATGGGTTTGGTGCGCCCCTAAGCTGGCCTTTATCTATCTGTTGGTGTGGGTGTGTGAAAACTTTTGTCTTATGTTCATACTCTGTCAGTGGATCTGTTTGGGATGTTCTGCTACATTTTACTTTATGCTCCAATTATGTGTGGCTAGTTACTACGTAGCTTGCTATTTGATGCTACAGGTTTTAGTTTTCAATGAATAGTTCCAATCATCGTAAATGGAATGTTCTTTGCTGGAATGTTCGAGGTCTTAATTCGGCGGCTAGGCAGCGGGCAGTTATACAAAAATTGGTGGAGAGTCAATGTGCGATTGCTTGCTTTCAAGAAACCAAATGTGAAAATTATTCCCTCAAAGATATTAGATCCTTCTGCCCCAAGCAGTATGATAATTTTGCTTTTGCCCCCTCAGTGAGAGCCTCTGGTGGGCTTTTGGTGGTTTGGAATTCTTCTGTACTCCATGGGGAACTGGTTGAAGTACAATCTTTTGGTCTCAAAGTGAAATTCACATCCAAAATGAGGCTGATGTGTGGACATTGGTTAATGTGTATGGGCCTTGCCAGGGTGTGCTTAGAGATTCTTTTGTTCATTGGCTATACAACATGCCAATTGGATTTCAAGAGAACTGGCTTTTGCTGGGGGATTTCAACTTCATTAGGGCCTTGGACAATAGAAACCTGCCAGGTGGAGATGTGAATGATATGTTCATTTTTAATGAGATAATTGGACATCTGGGGTTGTCTGAATTACCCATCAAGGGCAGGACATACACATGGTCCAATATGCAGGACAACCCTTTGTTGGAGCAACTTGATTGGTTCTTTACTTCAACAAATTGGGTTACCTGCTACCCTTTGACTGAGGTTTTACCCTTGGCAAGAACTGCATCTGATCATGTCCCCTGTGTTGTGCTAATCACCACATCCATTCCTAAAACCAACATTTTTAGGTTTGAAAACTTTTGGACCAAGGTGGATGGATTTCTGGAATGTGTAGCTAATTCTTGGCAGAAACCCTCACACAAGACTAGTCCTGCAGAAGTTTTGACTCATAAGCTTAAAATTCTGAGGCAAGATCTGAAGAGGTGGAAATTGGGAATTTCAAAGATGAAGATTGCTATTGATAAATGCAATGAGGTGGTTGAATGGTTGGATGAGTTGGAGGAGATAAGGCCTTTATATAGGCAGGAGTTCAATTTTAGGAAAGTAGTAAAAGCACATCTGGAACACTTGTTGCACTTGCAATTTTTATATTGGAAAAAAAGATGCACAATTAGGTCCATTAAGGTGGGGGAAGAGAACACTAAGTTCTTCCATGCCATGGCCTCAGAGAGATATAGAAGGAATTCTATTGCCAATTTGAGATTGGAGGATGGCACAATGGTCTCAGAACACAGTCAAATGGAAGGGATTTTATGGTCTTCTTTCAAGGGACGTATGGGCACTGCAAAGGGCATTGCCATGGGCTTTGATCTTCCAAGCCTAATTAATCCAGTACAGGGTCTGGATGGTTTGACAAAGCCTTTCACCAAGGAAGAAATGGACCAGGTTGTTAAGTGTATGCATGTTGATAAGGCCCCTGGCCCTGATGGTTTCAATGGACTTTTTCTAAAAAAGTGTTGGCATCTAATAGGTCAGGAATTTTATAATCTTGCCAATCATTTCTTTGAAGGGAAGGCAAACCTGGAGAGTATCAATGGCTCCTTCATCACTCTGGTACCTAAGAAATCTTCTCCAGAAAGTGTGGGGGACTATAGACCAATTTCCTTGATAGGATTAGGTATTAAGTTTCTCACTGAAATGGCTGCCAACAGGTTGCAAGAAGTCATCTTGGATTGTGTCCACAAAAACCAGTATGGATTTATTAAAACCAGAACAATTCAGGATTGTATTGGCTAGACTCTAGAGTATCTGCATCAGTGTCATCAGTCAAAGAGGCCTATCCGCATTCTCAAATTGGATTTTGAAAAGGCATTTGACTCCATTGAACATGAAGTCATTCTGGAAATTATACAAAGGCTTTAACTCTCAATGGATTAAATGGATACAATAGTTCCTTACATCTGGTTCATCCTCTGTTCTGCTTAATGAAGTGCCTGGAAAGCAGTTCCAGTGCAAAGCTGGGGTGAGACAAGGAGATTCAATTTCACCACTTTTGTTTGTATTGGCTGCTGACCTCCTACAGTCAGTGGTAAATGACATGTTGCACAAGGGGCACATTCAGTTGCCAATTCCATGCCATGACAAGGACTTTCCTATTGTTCAGTATGCTGATGATACTTTGATTATCTTCCCAGCTGTTGAGGAACAACTTATAGCCTTGAAAGAGATGTTGAAGGTGTTTTCACAATCAACTGGCTTGCACATTAACTATCACAAGTCATCAATGGTCCCAATCAATGTAACTCCAGAAGAAACTATGAGACTGGCCCATGTGTTTGATTGTAAGGTTGGAACCATGCCTTTCACTTATCTTGGTTTGCCAGTTGGTACCTTGAAGCCCAGGATGGAACATCTTATGCCCTTGGTTACCTGTATGGAAAGAAGGATGTCTTCTAGTTCTTCTTTTTTGGCTCAGGGTGGTAGATTGCAATATTTAAATTCTGCCTTGTCTTCCCTGCCAATCTTTTTCCTATGCAGTTTATCAATCCCTCCAGGTATACTCAAGCAACTGGAAAGGATTCAGAGGCAATGTTTCTGGAGAAGGAACAAACATGAGAACTCTCCATCTCTTGCTGCTTGGGAGCTGATTTGCAGACCCAAAAATAAAGGAGGACTTGGTATTCTCAATCTTGGGTTACAGAATGCAGCCCTGTTAACGAAACATGCTCATAAGTTTCTGAACAGGAAGGATCTGCCATGGGTTAATCTAATATGGAATACATATTATCATGAGAGGGTACCTCAGGGTACAGAGACATGTGAATCATATTGGTGGAAGAATGTGCTAAAGTTGATGGATAATTTCAGAGAAGTGACTTGGGTGCAAGTTAACCAAGGAGACACAGTGTTGTTCTGGCAGGACAAATGGCACATTGGGAATTCAGTTGTCCCCCTAAGAGAGAGATTCTCGAGGTTATTCTCTTATGTTAAGGATCCTTGGACATTGGTGAAGGATGGATTAAACTGCAATGATCTATCAGCTTGGTTTAATCTCCCTTTATCTGAGCAGGCATATGGAGAGCTCTCATCGCTTCAAAACCTTCTGGGAGAGCTGGATCACAGTCCTAACTAGTGTGATGTATGGTCTTGGGTTGGAACTAATAAACCATATACCCCAAAATCCTTTTATTCATATGCCCATAGAGAGCTCTCTTTCAACCCATTACTTAATTGGATATGGGCTAGCTGCTGCACCTTGAAGATCAAGGTGTTTGCTTGGATGCTTATCATGGATAGGTTAAACACCAAGGATATGGTTGAGAGAAGACAATGGCATCTGGATGATGGAGTCAATTGCAGGACATGCCACGCCGAGGTGAGGGAAGATAGAGACCATTTGTTCTTTTCCTGCCTTTTCAGTCAAAGAGTTTGGAATTACTTGCAAATTGACTAGGGTGACAGTAATGACATGTCCCTTGCTGCTGCTAATGCCAAAAGTTCCTTCCGGAAGCCTTTTTTCTCTGAGGTGGTTTTCACTGCTTGCTGGAATGTTTGGTTGGTGAGAAATGCCAAGGTTTTTCAGAACGTGCAGCCTAGATTTGCTAAATGGAAATCAGGTTTTGTGACTAATATGATGTTGCTGGCCCATAGGATCAAGCCTAAGTTTAAGGAAGAATTACTGAAGTGGATTTCTTTCCTACCCCCTTAATGTAATTCTATCTCCCCCCTCCCCCTAGTTTAGATGCATTAGTTTCTCTTTTCTTCCTTCTGGTTACCAAGGTAACCATGTACATATTGTTTCTTTGATTAATAATTTATAAAAGGCTGTGGGGGGATTCCCTTACAGTATTCAGTCAAAAAAAAGTGTCGGATTTTCCTCCAGAATCTTGGACAGGGGTTCCTCAGCCTCAATAGCTCGTTTCACCCTCCCTTTCCAGGAGGCCAAATCATTGCTGAACATGCCCAGGGCGTGATTGTTAATCTTTTTCATCTTCGGATCATCCCACGGGTGTTCTATGTTGTCATCCCGGTCGGGGAACTTGAATCTCTTGTCCAGCTTCGTCAGGAGCAACTGCATCAAATGTTCTCTACCCCATAAGTCATCGTCGTTGATGCTCGCGCATTCCCGTAGGATGCATCCGACTTGGTTCCCATAGCACTTGCGAGGTTCTTCCGGATCTAATGGCCCAAACTTGCCAGGGGCCATCTTTGTGATCACCAGTCGTCCGTTGCCGAGTTTGTTAGGTTTTCGTATCCTCTGCTTCTTCTGCTTCTTCTTTTCGGTAGCGGCTTCGGCACCGGTACCTTCCCCGCCGGTACCTTCCCCGCCGGTATCTTCCCCGCCGGTACCTTCCCCGCCGGTCTCGCCACCGCCATCGCTGCCGGCACCGTCGGTGTCAATGTCGGCGTCAGTACCATCTTCGAGGCCGCCCTGCAAACCTTGACTATGCTTAGCAGACAAAAAGTCGAGGTACTGTTGTTCACTATCATAATCCATCTCGTCTGCATCGTGGTCAGAAGGCCTGGTTTCTTCGTTGTTTGACATGTTTCCTACGATTAAGTCTCCTTGTTTAATTCTTAAACTATAATAAAAATGAGTAATGACATAAAAAAAGTCTATGGTTTGCCGGAATGCCGTTTCCCAGCAAATCCCGGCACTCGATATGCCTACTTTCTAGCACAAGTCATGCCAAAATTCACGGGAAATTTCGGCATGCCCTTTGCTAAAAAGTGGACATATCGAACGCTTGAAATTCACCGGAACGGAAATGAATCAACATTCCGGCAAAACATAGGCCACTCAGATCATTTACCCTGCACATAACCATCATTTTCCTAACATCACATGTCCAAAATATCACATGTCCAAATTCCAAACATCACATGTCGAAATCACATGTCTACATATCAGATGTCCACTTCAAATTTGCATATACCAACTAATTAACTATAGGGATCATACTAGCTAGCTATTTCATCAACACCTTTTCTGAAATTTCAATTCACAATTTTCTGAATTTTTAATTCACAACATCATTTCCTAACACCAACCTAATTCACCTACTCATTTTCAATTGTAAATTAAACCTAGCTATTTCATGAACCCTAGAACCCTAGAACCTAACTACAAAATCTAACTAGATGAACCCTAGAACCCTTAGGCAGAGAGACAGAGAGAGAGAAGGAGGGGCAGAGGACTTACAAGGGGCTAGGGGAGACGTCGGCGGTGAGGTGGAGCTTGGGGGAGATGCCAGTGGCGAGGTGGAGCTCGGGGGAGACGGGTGCGGGTGGAGGAGCGAGCGGAGACGGAGGGCACGCGGGTGGCGACGGACGGGGCGCGGGCAGGCGACGGAGGGCGGCGACGGACAGGGCGCGGGCAGGCAACGGAGGGCGGCAACGGACGGGGCGCGGGCAGGCGACGGAGGGCGACGGCGGCGTCGGAGGAGAGGGATCGAATGGGGAATGAGATGGAGGAAAGAAGTGGAGGAGGAAGCCCGCGCGGGGGTTATGTCAAGATAGCAGTAGCGCGTTTCTATAAAACACGCTATAGCTAAAGTAGCTATAGCGCGTTTTACGAAAACGCGCTACTGCTACCTGACATAGCTATAGCGCGTTTTAGGAAAACGCGCTACTGCTACCTGACATAGCTATAGCGCGTTTTAGAGAAACGCGCTATTGCTATCACTCCTCAACCAGATCTACTACTCTTCTTTTCTTTTCCTGTTTGTTTCTTCTATTTTCTTTTCCTTTTCTTTTCTTCTTTTTCTTTTTTTCCGAGAGTAGGAACGAAGGGAAGGTGATACAATGTATATAACTAAGGCAATATATATTGCATCATTTGACGGTTAAGTGTGTATACAAAATAGGAACATATATATTACATCATTTGACCCATGCATAACGGTTAAGTGTGTACACAAAATAGGAACATATATATTACATCATTTGACCGATAACGGTTTCTCGATCAGCGTTGACATTTTCGTTTTTTAGTGAGCCTTCTTTCCCTTCTTGTTCGTTGACGAATAATTGAGCCCCTCATTGTGAATTTTCCTTTTCCATGCAGTACGATCTTTCTTAGGTAATGTAGTATTGATTGTTCTTTTGACGTATAAGTCATCGTCATCGTCATCTTCCCTCATCGGGTTGCCGTATTGGTCGTAGTCTTCCTCGTTCGTGACTCCATCCATTCCTATGATGTTCCTTTTGCCTCTCCTCACGACAACACGGTTGGGATTGCTCGAGTCGGTTATGAAGAAGCATTGTGTCATGTGCTTAGCGTGTACCCATGGCTCGTTTTTTGTGACGGCGTTCACGGTAGCGCTCTTGGCGTCGGGTATAGTCATGGTAGTGAAATACCGGTTTTCTCTTTCGACAATCTTAGCCCATCTGACACGGAACATCGCCGTGTTGTGCAGTCTAGAGTAGTCAAGCTCCCAGATCTCCTCGACCCTTCCGTAAAATCTCTCAGTTGCGCCGTTGTCACTGCCGGTCATGCATTCCATCATCACCCCTAAGTTCTGAAAATCAATGTTCATATCTTTGGCCTCCGTGTAGAACGTGTATCCGTTGATATCGTATGCTTGATAGGTCGCGAGGTTGGCCGAGGGGCCATGTGCTAAGGCGTATATGAGAAATCCGTCCTTAGAGCCCTCTTCCGGGGGATTAGCAAGAATATGCTCTTTGAACCAATGCAGGAAAGTGGAGTTGTGCTCTCTAGTAACTTCGGCGTCCGTCCTGCATAGCCCCCGGTCATGATACTTCTTTGCGATGGTTTCTTTGTGCAGTGTAACGAAAGGATCTACCTCGTCTAGGTGTTGTAGCACTACTAAGTTTGCTCTGTCAAAGTCATTGCGTCGATCCGAGTAGGCCACATGCAGTTCCCTGCGACCGTTGGAGTGACCTTCTCCTTCGAGCCTCCCAAGGTGCTTCTTAACGGGCAAACCAACACCAGGCCGGTCTCCGCCATATAGATAATTCTCGCAGAAAGAGATGCACTCTTGCGTCAGATAGCCCTGGACGATGCTTCCATCCGGACGGGACATGTTACGAACGAATCCTTTGATGACCCCATTCATCCTCTCGAACGGCATCATGTTGTGCAGGAATGACGGCCCCAGGTCTATTATGTCGTCCACAATATGGACACACAGATGCACCATGACGTCAAAGAACGCGGGCGGGAAGTACATCTCAAGCTCATTTAGTATCACAATGATCTCTTCCTGTAGCCTTCGGAGCTGCTTCACACTGATCGACTTTCGAGAGATGACGTCGAAAAAGTTGCAGAGACCAATAAGCGTGTCAAGAACATGCTTGTCCATTATCCCTCTAAGGGCAACAGGTAGTATCTGCGTCATCATCACATGACAGTCATGGGACTTCATCGCGATGAATCTTTTCTTCTTTGTGTCTAGAAATCTGCTTATGTTCCCACAGTAACCGGAAATAACTTTGATTCCGGTAAGGCACTTGAAGAATTGATCGATCTCATCCGGACTTAAGGTGAAGCAACAACGGGGGCAATAATCCTCTTCCTACACTTTTTTGCCCTTCTTCTCCCGTGACTCCGTCTCCGTCTCTGTCTCCTCTGACTTTTACGGGGCGGCATGTGCAGATCTGCCCTGATATTCAAATCTTGCAAGTCTCTTCTTGCCTTCGGCCCATCCTTGGTCTTATCCGGCATGTTCATCAGTGTCGCAAGCAAGCTCTCAAGGACATTCTTACAGATATGCATTTGATCAAGGCAATGTGGCGTGTCGAGTTTGTGCCAGTACTCCAAGTTCCATAAAACAGACCTCATCTTCCATACCTTCAGCAGCGGCTCCGGCGCCTTTTTCATCGTCTTTCCCGGCGCGGGGCACTGTTCCCAGTTTTTCAACAGCTCATCGATTTCGGTGCTGCTCCGCTTACGTGGAGGTCCTCGATGCTCAGCCTCACCATTGAATAGATCTCCACGGTCTCTCCACGGGTCGTTCTTCTCGAGCCATCTTCAATGCCCCATGTACACGATTTTCCCAGACCCGCCATCTTTCGTTGACATTAGCTGCTGAGACGTCGTATCATCCATGCACCGCATGCATTCGCAATATCCGTAGCATACCTGGCCTGCGACATATCCGTAACCGAGATAGTCATGCACCGTCGTGATCAGCGCGGCTCTCATATAGAAATACTCGCGTTTGCTGGCGTCCCATGTCTTGGCCGGTGTTTTCCATAACGTGTCTAACTCCTCTTGAAGTAGCCCTAGATACAGATTGATATTATTTCCCGGTTGTTTCGGCCCTTGAATCAGCATGCTCATGTGTATGTACTTCAACTTCATGCACAACCAGGGGGGATGTTGTACATCCATACAAACACGGGCCATGTGCTATGGTTGGTGTTCTGGTTGACAAACGGATTCATGCCATCGGTACACGCGCCAAGCATGATGTTCCTTGCATCACATGCGAAATATCGATATTTGCTGTCGAACGCTTTGCACTGGCTTCCATCCACGAGGTGTCTCAGCTTCGGATCATCTCCATCGTTGGGCTTTGTCCTCTCCGCGTGCCAACGCATGAGCTTTGCTTCCTTGGGATCTACAAAATAACATTGCAGACGGGGAGTGATCGGTAAGTACCATACAACTTTCTGGGGAGATTTCTTCCCGGCCTTCTTGTATCGAGAAGCATTGCACACCGGACAGCTGGTTTTTTCCGCGTGCTCTTTCAGATAAATTATGCAATCGTTGATGCATGCATGGTATCTAACGTGCGGCAGATCAAGAGGGCAGACGATCTTCTTGGCCTCATCCACACTAGTAGGATATAGATTCCCCGCGGGAAGAACATCCTTTAGGTACTTGAGAAGCTCATCGAGGCTAGTGTCGGTCCATTTGTTTTTAGCCTTCGTCTTCAGAAGTTCGAGCGTGAAACTCAAGCGGGTCACCTCGGGATCGCAACCATCATACAATGGAGTGTTCGAGTCTACCACCAGTTGCTGCAGCTTGGCCTCCTCTCTAGAAGCAGCTCTATCAGTACTCGTCTCCTTGCGAAGCAGTTCTTGAACATGAGGGTCCCGCACGATTGAACTTAATACCAATGAAGTGTGTGGCATGGAGTCCACTTTTTGTCCACCACCATGTCCGGCCTCTTCTCTGCCGCCATGTCCAGCCTCTTCCCCACCGCCATGTCCGGCCCCTTCTCCCCCGCCATTATCGGTCATCTCTTTGTCTTGCCTCGTGTCGTCATTGCCTGCCCCGTCGGCGTCCTCCTCCTCCTCATCATCATCTTCAATTATCCACCGAGTATAGCCATCCATGAAACCAGTCATGAGCAGGTGCGCCATCACACGACCATCCTCATAGGGGTTGAGCCAAACTCCTCCTTTGCATCTTCGACACGGACATATAATCTCTGTCCGGTTATTTTCATTCATGTGTGCACCGCCGACCGCCACCACCTTTCCACCATCTTTCCACTTACAATCATGAATGCCTGCACGGTAATAATAAACAAATTGATTATAAAAATGCATGCATGCATCAAAGTCATACAAAAATTCGGCATGACCTTCCCTAAAAATAGGACATATAGAGTTTGCCCGAAATTCGCCGAAACGGAAATAAATCGACATTTCGGCAAAACATAGGCAACTCAAGCACACATCGGCGGCAACTCATGCCACACACACAATTTCCATCAAATCGCTAGATTATGTCATATCGCACATATACACATATTTCCATTCTTGCAAAAGCACAAATTTTTAATCACCTATCTCGAGATCGAGCTCGGTGATGATGATGTCGATTGGTGTCGCCACACACCTAGGGAATGATCAAAAGTGGACAAAGCTTACTTCTTGACATGGCTAGATCTAGTTAGGTAGGTACATAGGTCACTTCACTAAATGCTAGATCTACCTAGCTAGTTTGGGAAGGAGATGAGTTCAACAACCTAGTGGAGGGGGAAGGAAAAAGAGAAAGGAGATGCATTAATGGTGGTGGTGTAGTTAGGTAGGAGCAATAAAGAGAGAGAGAGAGGGAGGTAGAAGAAGGAGAGTAATGGGGGGAGAAGTAGTGAGAAAGAAGCAAAGTGAGGGAGAGAGGAGGTGGGAGCTAGGGTAAAGTCAAGGAAGAGAGGATGGGGGAAGGGGTAGGGGGGAAGGAAAATGTGGTGGGTGCGGTTTAGCAGTAGCGCTGGGTAGTAAAATGCGCTGCTGCTAAAAAGCTAGCAGTAGCGCGTTCCTGGGAGAGGCGCTACTGCTAAGTGGGGCCCGCCATGTGGCCAGGTTCAAACTTAGCCGTAGCGCCCTACCCAAAAACGCGCCACTACTTTTCTGTTAGCAGTAGCGCGGTTACCATGGGCGCGCTACTACTAAACCTAGCCTGGCGGCAACGGTGGGGCAATATTAGTAGTAGCGCTTTTTTTTGTTGCCACGCTGCTGCTAAGTAGTTAGCAGTAGCGCCTGTTCTGGACGCGCGCTACGGCTATGTAGCAGTAGCGCAACTTTTTATCCAGCGCTACTGCTAAGGTTCTGTGTATAAGGTTTTCCCTAGTAGTGCACGTCCGTGCGCCCGACGCCTCCCTTCGCTGCTGCTGTAGCTAGGCTTCCCCTTGCCGACCTTCGCCGTGCCTCCTCCTCCTTGCTGCGCCGCTGCTACTTGTTGCTGCTGCCTGCCGCCGCCTCGCTGTAGTCGCGGATGTGCCTTGCTGCTGCACCTCACGCCGTCTGCCGGAGCCCTTCGACCGTGAGCCCAGGTCGTCGCCTGGCCATCCTTTTCCCGAGCCTTGCCTGCTCGCGCCTTCTGCTGCTGCCCCCCTGACCACGAGATCCTCCCATGGCCATCGCTGTTGCTTATTGCTCTGTCTAGTCGCCTCCACACCGTGAGCGGAACCACATCAAGATGTTGCTCGTTGTCGTTGCGCACGAAGACCCCCCTGCTGCCTCCTTCGTGGTTGTCTACCACGAACACTCGGAGCACCAGTGCCTTGCTGCCTTTGGTTGCAGCTAGTTCGATTTGGGCATTTGGACATGTTGTCCGAGGATCCACTGTTGAACAGAGACCTTGTTGGTATTGTTTTATTTTGGATCACGCAAGTCTCGCATTGCCAAGACCTGAGTTTGACACAACCGGGGAAACGCCAAGTGTCACGAATGATCTTCGTCGCTGCACACAAGTACAACTATGACAAGTGTGCATCTACCATCGTCGGGGATCTGACAAGACTGATGCCGTGTACCACTACCGTCACCACGAGGACCTCGGATTCATCAAGTTCATCTTCGACACGTGTACCACTACTTCCACGACGTCCTCGACGACCCCGAACATCTACGGAGTGTGTACGACTACCGCCGCCGAAGACCCGTGTACAACTACTTCGTCCGCCCCGAAACGCACGCTTCAAAGGTATAACCGATGAGTCGACCGCCGATGAGAAGAATGCATGTATGAGATCGTTGCACGTATATGATGTATGCACCGTATAGGATGCGCGGGTACCTCTTTTCTATTCCACCGACGTGTGCGAACCCGGTAACCGGGATCACCCCACCATCTTCGCATGACACGCACACGGCCACACTTTCTTTTGCATCCGCATCTCGACGGGTTGCCGGAACCGGATCGTTGCCGTGGCACCGTTTTCATTTTCGTCGCCGTGGCACCCAATTCCTTCCGTCATGGTGACAAGTGCTCTATATCATATTATATGCCAACTTGTTCTTCAAATTGCATCAAATTTGATCATGTCATCCTCATGCATGTTAAAACATTTAAAATGGTGTTGCTTTAAAATTCGCCTAATGTCTTGGTAAACGGTTTGTTGCATAGCTAATTAACCGTAGCTCCGTTTAAATGATCCACATATGTAACTTGACTAGAAAAACTTGTAGAATCTCATGGCACACTTTATTCTGTTGTTTAACCAATATAAAACATGATTAGTTCAGATCTGGACCAATTTCGAAATTAACACATGGGGTCGTTTCGGAAATGCTATATGTCGTATCCGACCTCATGTAAGGTGCCTAGATAGTGTAGTTTCAGTATGTTTCACCTCTTGCCATGTTTAATAACATTTAATATTGTCATGTACCTAATGAGAGTGAACTAAGTAATTCGAATGTGGAGTTTCGTCAATATGCAACTCGTTGCATATTGAGCTTCACTTAATGTGTAGGAGTTGATTGTTGTGCTTTGCCATGTCATGCATAACATGCATCATCCTTGTTGTGGATCATATCATGTATATGTTGTGGTGTTTATCATATGTTGATTGTTGTTTTCGGGTTGCTTCTTCTCAATAGAGTTCCGAAAGCATTCGGAGTGTGAGGATTCGTTCGACTACGTTGGCTCGTCTTTTTCACGGATTAGTTCTTCTTCCAAGCGGGATCTCAGGCAAGATGACCATTTCCCTGGATACCATTACTATCATTGCCATGCTAGATGTCTCGTTTCTATCGCTTGTCTCGCTACCTACCACTTGTTTATCAATCCTCCTAAAATGCCATGATAAGCCTCTAACCCTCCACATCCAGCAACCATTGTTTGGCTATGTTACCGCTTGCTCAGCCCTTCTTAAAGCATTGCTAGTTGCAGGTGCAAACTGTTTCCATGTGCCAACATGGATATCCTTTTTGATATATCACAATATTATTGCTATTTAATTTAATGCACATATATACTTGGTAAAAGGTGGAAGGCTTGGCCTTTTGCTCGGTGTTTTGTTCCACTTTTGTCGCCCTAGTTACTTGTGTACCGGTGTTATGTTCCATATTTTGCGCTCCTAACATGCTCGGGGTTGTTATGGGGACCCCCTTGACTTTCGTTTTAGGATAAAGCTTGTCTGGGAAGGCCAAACATTGGTACTACATTTGCCTAATAACTAATAAAATTGCATAGGGACTTTCCGGACCCCGTGGATAATTAATCAACAACCCGGGCTAGTGCTCCTCATGAGTGTTGGTCCAAACCTGTCAACCGCCGGTGGTCGCCAGGGGCAACTCTGTGATTGGCCTACCGGAAGTTTGGACAATCCGGTCGTGTCCTGAGAACGAGATACGCGGCTCCTATCGGGTTCGTCAACACGTCGGGCGGCTTTGCTGGATTTGTTTTACCTTTCTCTAACGTCTTGTGCGCGGGATTTCGACGACACCTCGGGCTATCTCGAAGTTGAGATTTTCCATCTGGATTCTGCGAATACTACGGGTGATTCCGCGGTTAAGGAATTCCAACGCAGCTTGTGTTAGTTTGTGATGGATGAGTTGGAGCACCCCTGGAGGGTTAAATCTTTCAGAAAGCCGTGCCCGCGGTTATGTGGCAACTTGGAAACTTTGTTTAACACCCGGTCATAGCAAACTTAAAGTAAACTCAAATAAAATACACCAACTGTGTGCGTAACTGTGACTGTCTCTTCTCGTGAATTTCTGATCCGAGAGAGAACACGGTGGGGTTATGTTTGACTCGTAACTAGGTGTTCAGGATCACTTAGTGATCATTACTAGTTCATGTCCGTTCATGCGACGATTATCCCCCCCCCCCCCATATTCTTGTACTCGTAAGTTAGCCACTCAAATAAATGCTTAGTGCTTGCTGCAGCCTCACCACTTAACCATACCTCACCCATTAAGCTTTAATAGTCTTGATACCGTTGGAAATGAGATTGCTGAGTCCCTGTGGCTCATAGATTACTACAACAACAGTTGCAGGTATAGGTAATTCGATGCTTTAACATGAGCGCGTTGCTTGTTTCATTTGGAGTTCTTCTTCTTCTTCATCGATCTAGGATGGGTTCCAGGCCGGTAGCCTGGGATAGCAAGGCCGGATGTCATTTTATCATTTGATTTCGTTCGTAGTCGGACCCTGCTCTTCTGTATGATGATTGAATATGATGTTGTATTGATGTGATCTTGATTTAGCTTGTGGCAAGTGTAAGCCAATTCCATATACTCATCTCTTCTTTACATGTACTTGTAATGATATGCATTCTTGCGAAACGACGAGATGCGCTTCTATCCCTGTTGAGGCCCTCTTGCCAAAATAAGGATATGATTGCATCTTGGGCGTTACAGAGGCTTTGTGCCAAAACTTGTCCAAAATTGGGCAATTTTTATACCACAACACACACAACAGGGCAATTGATGGCACCCCCAAATTTCATGAATTTCTGTCGAGGTTTGCATTTACATGAATTTAAAAACTAAGTTTCCCGATGTTTGCGGTCGAGCCAAGACGATGATATGCTTGAAATTCATTCCCATTTCTTGTGTGGGACCTAAACATGCAGCCAGGGAAACATATATGGTTTTTCGACATATTTTCATGAGCTGGACCATGTGATTGTAGATCAAATTTGAATTATGCACATTGAATGCCTAGAAAACTCAGCTAATGTACTTAAAAGGCCAAACAAACTCTGTAAGATTATATTGTTTTGCACGACACATTCATGTTACTCTATGGAGACTCTAGAAATAAATTCAAGGCGAGAAGAGACATCAGATGTTGTTTCGCACATAAAATGTGAACTTTCCATACCAGAACCACATGACTTCTTGTGAGAATCTTCGGTTTGTAAGAGGTTTGTGCCAAAACTTGTCCCGAACTAGACATTGTTTTTACCACAACACACATGTGCCATGACATGACACCATGCCAAGTTTTATTAATTTCTCACGATATTTGGCTTTACTAGAATTTGGAAACACGTCTTCTCAAAGTCTACGGCCGAGCCAAAATATCAGAGGTTTGGAATTCATTTAATTTCCATTTCTTGCATGGGACCAAAACATGTATCTAGTGACAAATAGATGATTTTCAACCCATCCAGGTGCACTCTAGTATGTGCTTAACTGCAGTTCAAATTTGAACTATGCACATGGAATGTCTAAAAAACTCTTTAAATGTTTAAAAGGGCCTAAACAAACCTGAATAATTCCATATTTAACACACAGTACTATAGTTGCAAGTTCACTGCAGATAAATGTTATTGCTATCCAAAGACCTTCAATTGCCAATGTAACTTCATTTTTCGTTTCAAAGCAATATGAAAATCAAAAACATCGCAAACAGTTCTTGATCATGAAACGTGTGTGATGTGGTATAAAAATATCTTGGGCCAATCTTCATATATGGCTTAGGCCAGAAGCTTCAGTCCACCCCCGGCACGTCAACCACACTGTCACACTAGTACCCCAAGACCACTGTACTGTTCAATCGTCGCCGGTGAAAGATGGGGACATGGATCCGCGTCATGAGGGCAACTTCGACGACCCACTCCGGCCCAAGCGCGGCTGCATCAGCCATGAACGCGCTCACAACATCCTTGAGCGCGGCCGCACTCTCCGACAGGGCAGTTGCGGCCGCCAAAAGGGCAGCTACTGCATCTGAGATGGCGCCAGCAACATCCGTGACCGGGATAGCAAATGGCGACAACGGCACAACAGCTATCCGTTCCTCGGCGGCCGCCGTAGCCCTGATGGCGGCTGCCAACGCCTATGCCGATGCCGCCAACGCCCAGCTCGTGTCGATCACCGCACAAATAGCAGCGGCCTTCTCCGACAACGGTCGGCAACCTACGTCCGAAGAGTTGGCAATCACTGAGAGCGCTCGGGCAGCCGCCCATTCGTCGGCAGCCTCCCTTGCCAAGATGGAGGCCGTCAATGCCCGGACCGCGGCCGCCCACACCAAACTTGTGGCGGCTTTTTCCAAAGAGATGGCGGACGCGGACAGCGAGATGCTTGCAGAGTATGTGGCGATGGATGCCATGGAGCAGCTTCCCCTGGAGGTCGTCGAGCGCGAGCTGGTCATGGAGGATGCGGTGGAGATCGCCGAGCGTCAGGCGAAACATTAGTCTTTGTTTAGAGCGCTGGTATTTTGTTAGAGTAATGTTTAGGTCAACCAGCTTTGTTTAATTGCTCGATTAAGTACGTGCAGGCTGCGGTGTAGGCTCTTTTGTGCAGTACCCAAGTTAGCAATTGATGTTAAATTATGTGACGACGTGGATGACCACTGTAACCAGGGAAATTTGAACCAAAAATTTGCCGCCATATCCCCATTCCATCTTCCAATTGAAAATGAAATTGAAGTTCATCACACACAATTTTTTGGAACGAACCATGTGCAATGTAGTACCAAATCTTACGTCAGAAGCTTGAATACAAACATTTTCACGTCCAAGTGCATCACAGACGGGGTATAGCACATGCTTCGTTTGTGATGTGTTGATATCGAGAACTATTCTGCACCAAATGAAAATTTTGGGCTGTCGTGGAAATATCTACCTCCCTCGCCCCCCGATACCAATCAAAAGCCACATTTCCCCCTTTTCCTCTACCTTTCCTAGTTCAAACCTTCATTGCTTGCTTGTAGCGCCGCCTCCTCGCCGGTGACACTCCTTCCTGCTGCTCGGCCTCCTCCATCTAGTCAGGTAATCCACAGCTCCCCAATACCCCCTCACCCCCTCCTCCTCCATCCCACATGGCCCGACCGGCGCGACACCTTCCACCCAAATCACTGCCCCATCCTCCAAATAATCGCCACCGAAAGCCATGGTGCACGCAGTATGGCCAGGATCTCAAAGAGCATTTGGCTGCGGAGAAGCAAATCGCGTCTGCACGCGCAGATGAAGCAGCTATGGCTTCCATGCGTGCTGACCCCCAGATCTTGGAGGAGCACCACGCCGTCGAGGCCACCGTCGACGCCTCACACGCTGATGCCGCCACACGGTTGGCTGCTATAAACGACAGCTCGTGGTCTTTTCTCGAGTTCACCGCCGGTGCATTCGACGAAGACTTCGATGTGTTTTCTCAGCGTGCCCGTGCTTACCTCAACTCCAGAGCCGGCATGTTGGTGCCGGGGCAGGCTCAGGCCACTCACCACTACAAGGGGCACACCCACGGTGTGGAGGCCTTGTCCTCTTCCAAGTTGAAGGAGCCCATCATCATCGATATCTCCGACGATGAGGAATAGCTTGTTTTTCTTAGCTTTATCACTAAGGACCTATGTTCACCTAGCTATGCCGGTTAAGCATGTTTCATTTACCTGTTGCGTGTGCCCCTATTGCCTTTCGTTTAGAAATTCTAGTGAAATGTCCAATGTAATGCTACTACAAACTGACCTTCTAGTATGTTCTATTGTGCAATGTGGTGCTTGGTTAACTATTTTGTTCATTTGTTGTGGTGATCATTTAACTATTTAATTCAATTCTGGAATGTGATGTACGATTGTTGTTGGTACAGTTTTGTATTGTTATTCATGTGACGAATAAATCAAATTTAGATGTACTAAATACATGTGAAACATATAGAATTGCTATATTTCCTAGTTCTTAGCACGATTGGTTTAGATAACTGGCTTTTCCATGTGGCTCGAACTAATCTGTTGGATTCGCAATGTGTTTATTTTCCATTAACATATTTCTCTGATAGCATGCCAAATATCACTTGTAACCTAATCAATATTTGTCTTAAATATGTTGCAGGGGCAAACAATGGGGGACACTGAAGTTTACCATCGAGGTTTGCACATCCATGGTCGTTTGGCTAATAGCACATTATTGTGCAATTTGCAGAAACCATTGTAATATTAATGTTTTTAGCAATTTGTTCTTGAACATGTAGGTCCTGCTGTAAGAGGTTTAGATCCACTGTTCGACCCTTTTTGCATGTGGGGAAATGAGGTGTCCTTGAATATCAGTCAAATCAAGAAACTCAGAAAGATTGTTAAGATAAAGAAACTAGCTACGAAAAACAACAAGATGTTTGTCTACACAATAAAGAAGACATCAGTCAACTATAGGATGGTACCATCTATTTCACCTTGTCCTTTTCCCTTTGCGCCATTTCAAATTTTAGAAAAAATATGTGTGCGTATGTTTGTTTTCAGTCCTTCTCATGGCAGTTCATCGATGATTATGTCTCAAACCACCTGTATGATCAAGAGGCGAGGAAGGTATTCATACAGCACCCACGGTATAATCTTGAAGTCTTCCTCAAGAGGACGAAGGATGGGCGGGCAATCATCCACAGGCACTGGCCTAAAGTTGCGAGGACCTTCAACATCATTGAAGGCTCAATATTTGCCTTCCGCTTTAACAGTTTTCTAGATGAGACTCATCTGTCTATTTACCGTCTATGATGATACTTAATTTTTATATGTGGCATTTGAAACATTGTCATGTTGTCCAATTGGGTAGCTAGGCAGTATATGCCTATATGATGTTGTACCCTGATGTAATTCAATTATGAAATCCTGGTTGCCATACTACGAATAAGAAATATATTTTGTGCTTGATATGAATTGTTAATTTGATTAGTAGATGGATTATACATAATAGAGCAATCAGGCTTATTATGGGGGTTCCCATCCCAGACGGTTTCTAGGTATACACCGTGGGCGATGACCACAACAAACCCACACGGTTTCTACAAAGTTGGCGTGATGGATCGGTGAGGAATCACACACGAATTCGGGCCGACAACTGTGTGTGTTAGGACACTCAATCACAAACGTTTTCTTAAGCATGTGTGTGTGTGATGGGCAGCCCAATGCCAAATAGTTTCATCTAGACACCGTGAGTGATGTTTTGAATAACGCAAACGACAGAATTATAATTATCGTGTGTGGTGACCAGCCCTTTCACAAACGATGTTATGCAGAAAATTGTGTGTGATCTGCAATATGGATGGAGACGTAACCTTGGGATTCCCTTTGTGGGATGATAAGCTCATCTCACACGTCTTCGCCAATATTTCTGTTTGTGATGGCCCTTCAAATCGCAAACGATATATTTTTGCCCATCGTGTGTGACCGGGTGCAGGCATCGCCGACTGGTTTTGTCTGTCGTGTGGGATAGCCCCCCCCCCCCCCACATCGGCCACACATGCCAGGCGCCGGTTTCAAACTACGTCACGGAAAGGTGTTAAAAACTGTTTGTATAGCGCGCGGCTGCACTAGTGTTAGCATTAATCATATGACCAGGCTCATTTAGGTCCAGTGTAATTTTAGTGCCCGCTTTCAGTACATAAAACTTAGAAACTTCTGTCCAAAGGCCCGTGTCAAAATAGGAGTGACAATCTTCATCAAGTTTTACAGAAACAATGATTGTAAATCCATGGTTTGTGTTCAATATGACATCCCTAGAGTCTTCAGTTATGTAAAGGGCAAGATTTTGTACCACAGTTGTTGTTGCAAAGCAAGGGATGTACTGCAGGAAATGATAAGATTATTAAAGAATAGGGTAACATGCTAATATGGGAGTAATTAAAAGATAAGTACATCAGTTGAATCAAATGACAAACAATTATAAATAAATAGATTATGTAACCGTGATGTCATGTAAATATGAGATTAATCGAAAGAACAATACATCACTAATTTGCCTAATATAGAAGAAGAAAAAAAACCTTTCACTTATATGCTGCATGTGGCACCTTTCATCGAAATGTATCAATATAATTATAGGTTCTTGAAAAGTAGGCCATGCCAACCGAGGTAGGGTGAGATTGAACATACCGTGCGCTTCAGAAGTCATCTCGTACAGTGAGATGAAACTCCTTGGCTATCTGGTGGATCCCGCGTAGCCCTGATGTGTCCTTGCTGAGGGAGTCTGGGATTAAGGGGTCCTCGGGCTTCCGGCCTATCTCTTCGGGCCGGACAGTGGGCTGCCTTGTGATTGTCAAGGAAGGTCTGGACACCATAACCAAGACAGAATCTCTCAGGTCGTGACGTGCACTCCAAGTACAAGACGATGGGATCGGCATTTTCGTTTCCTGATGTAACCGACATTGTGTAACCCTAGATACCCCTGGTGACTATATAAACCAGAGGGTTTTAGTTCGTAGGACAAGGTTAATCTCATTACTCTTAGGGTTTAGACCACATCATACGATCTTGAGGTGGATCAACTCTGTACTCGATACCCCATATTCAATACAATCAAAGCGGGACATAGGGTTTTACCTCCATTAAGAGGGCCCGAACCTGGGTAAACATCGTCTTCCTTGTCTCATGTAACCCATCAATCCAAGATCCACAGTTCGAGACCCCATACCCGAGATCTGCCGGTTTTGACACCGACATTGGTGCTTTCATTGAGAGTTCCACTATGGAATCGCGAGAGGTATCGATGGCTTGCTTCGTCACTAGCGACGGGCTCTGCACCGAGGATATCTTCATCCCCGGTCATCCCTCCACGTTCAACGACACCGCTCCGCTCACCGGAGCGGCAGATCACCCTGACCACATCGTTGGGTTCGCCCCGGGTCAGGGAATCAAGTTCGGCGATACTGATTACATCGCCAACTCCCATGGCGATCTGGTTCTCTCCGAGCTCTCAGCCTTGACTGACCAGAATGGTAGCCCCGAAGCTTTGACTTCTAATCTATTCCCCGACATAGTGTCCGGGACAACCTCCTCGGATCTGGCCTTGTGTTCGGATCCGATCATGACATGCCAAAGTCAGGGGTCAACCCTGGCCGAACGCACTCATTGGGCTGACATGTCTGAGTACAGCTCAGCCGGGACGTCGAAGGATAGTTCGGCCAGCCCCTCGTTATCAAACGAGACTCTGGCCCGGATCCAAGTATTGGAAATTACAGATTCCCCGGCCACGACCTATGCTCAGAACGGTCTCGAGGCCGGTCACTGGGAATTTTGCTTCCCACCCACCATCCACTTAATAGCCACCATCGAAGATTTAACCTATGTGTTGGACTTCTCTTCGGATGAGGGCATGGAAACATCTGCGGACGTCGGCACAACTGCTCCTCCCGCAACTGGGCAATGGACCGCCACATAAACATGTGATGTTTACATGGTGGACACTCCCGGCAATAACGACGGCAGCACACCCACTTCGAGCGGCGCCAGCATCCCACCCAAAAACAGTGGTGATGACACACTCAAGCGTCTTCGTCAGCGTAAAAAATCCAAGGGGTGCAAGGGCAGAAAAAATAATGCTACCTCTGAAAACTTTACACCGGACACCCCGGAAGATCCCGCTGACCCAGCCGCTCCCGAACAATAGCTGGGCGATCCCTATGGGAAGATAGATCCTGAAAACCCTGAGGACCCCGCCGATTCCGAAGACAACAAAAACCTACCTTTTTCCGAAGACGATGTCAGTCTCGGCGATGAGGATTTCATCGTTCCCGAAGACCCGCTTGATCAAGAGCGATTCAAGCGTCAACTGATCACCACCGCTCGAAGCCTCAAACTGAAACAAAAGCAAATCAAAGCCGAACAAGACACCCTCAATGACAGATGGACGCACGTCCTAGCTGCCAAGGAAGGGTACAGCTATGGACGGCAGGATCAAAATAAAGATTACCCCCGCCACCGCTTATCGCCAGAATTCGATGATGAGGCCCTTGAGCCCGTACTCCTGAAAGCACATTTGCTCCCTTGGTGGTTCTGGTAATTAATAACAACATATAAGTCATTGAACTAATGTTTGCACTAAGCATATTTCAGGAAAAGTTCAATGATAGGGATGGCAAAAGGATTGTGGAAATACCCCAAGATGCAAGGAAATGGATTGGCAAAGCTTCAAGCAAGAGGACTCTACATTTTAGTTTGTGAGAAATCACTTTGAGTCCATAGGAAAGCCAGTACTATTAAAAGGGGGTAAGGTACTGTTGGTGAACAAGATGCTCCCCGTGCACAAGTGATAGTCACCAAAAACACCCACAAGCTCTTCCACAAAAGTCTGTCCAAAGTCAAATATCCAAAATCGGTGCAACCAACACTTCCCACTTGGTGCCACCGATTCCCAAACTCAGACAGACCCATGCCAAACCCTAGCACATCAGTGCAACCGATTCCACTTCGGTGCCACCGAGTTTGGGTTGCCAACTTTCTGTTACCTCGATTCACAAAATCGGTACCACCGAGTTTGTTGGATCGGCATCACCGAGTTGCGCAATCTGACCGTTGGTCACCTTATCGGTACCACCGAGAATTATATATCGGTCTCACCGAGATTCAAAAGTTGTCACCTTTTGATCACTTCGGTACCACCGAGATTCACACATCGGTGTCACTGAGTTGGTCACTTTAGGTGTAACGGTTGGATTTTTGGGGATGCCTATATATACCCCTTCACCACCACCCACTCGAAACAGAAGCACTCAGAACTATTCCATACTTGCCCCATCATATTTTCTTAGAGAGAGCCACCTATCCTTGTGTTGAGATCAAGCTATTCCACTCCATCCACATGAATCTTGATCTCTAGCCTCCCCAAGTTGCTTTCCACCAAATCAATCTCTTCTACCAAGCCAAATCTATGAGAGAGTGATTGTGTGTTGAGGAGTCTATCATCTTGAAGCACAAGAGCAAGGAGTTCATCGACATTACCGAGCCTATTACCTTTTGGAGGGTGGTGCCTCCTAGATTGGTTAGGTGTCGCTTGGGAGCCTCCTACTTCGTTTTGTGGAGTTGAACCAAGAAGTTTGTACGGGCCAGGAGATCGCCTACTTCGTGAAGATCTACCCATAGTGAGGCTAGTCCTTCGTGGACGGAAGCCGTTATGGAATAGTCAAGGTTGCTACTTCGTGGACCCTTATGGGTGGAGCCCTCCGTGGACTCTCGCGACCGTTACCCTCCGTGGGTTGAAGACTCCATAAACGTGGACGTACGATAGCACCACCGATTGGAACCACGGGAAAAATCTTCGTGTCTACAAATTGCGTTTGATCTTCCTTCCTACCCTCTACTACATATGCTTGTTGTTACTTTCCGCTGCTATACACTTATACATGCATGTGTAGGGTGTACTTGACTTGCTATCAATGCTAAAATCTGCCAACACTTAAAATTGGGAAAAGGTAGGATTTTTATTTGGTCAAGTAGTCTAATCACCCCCCCCTCTAGACATACTTTCGGTCCTAGAAGTGGTATCAGAGCTTTGGTCTCCATCGCATTGGTCTCACAACCTAGGAGAGTATGGCGTCTAGTGAGGGAAATTATCACCGTAGAGGTCTGTACTTTGATGGCACTAATTTTGCAAGTTGGAAGCACAAAATGAAAATGCATATTCTTGGTCATAACCCCGCCGTATGGGCTGTTGTTCGTGTTGGCTTGCAAGGTGAATTCTTTGGTGATGGAAAGGAACCGGATCATGAAGCGACCGCGGATGAGTTGAAGATGTTACAATACAACGCTCAAGCATGTGACATTCTCTTCAACTGCCTATGCCCGGAAGAATTCAACAAAATCAGCCGTCTTGAGAATGCAAAAGAGATTTGGGATACTTTGGTTGATATGCATGAAGGTACCGAGTCCGTGAGAGAATCCAAGTTGGATGTTCTTCAAAGTCAGCTTGACAAGTTCAAGATGAAGGATGGTGAAGGAGTCGCGGAGATGTACTCTAGGCTAGCTCTCATCACCAATGAGATTGCCGGCTTAGGAAGCGAAGAAATGACCGACAAATTCATCATCAAGAAGATACTTCGAGCTTTGGATGAGAGATACGACACCGTGTGCACATTGATCCAAATGATGACCAACTACAAAGATCTCAAGCCTACGGAAGTCATTGGAAGGATTGTTGCTCATGAGATGACACTCAAAGACAAAGAAGAGCTTCACAACAAGTCTAGCGGTGCTTACAAAGCCACAAGTGATGCTCCCGCAACTTCAAGCGACAACCTTGTCACCAATGAAGAGATAAGCCTCATGGTCAAGAAATTCAACAAGTTCTACAAGAATAGAGGCAAAGAACGAAGCTCCAACTCAAGATATGAAGAGAAGCGTTCGTCAAGTCGTGACCGCAACTGCTACAATTGTGGGAAACCCGAACACTACTCCAATGAGTGCACGGCTCCTTACAAACGAAGAGAAGAATCACCTAGAAGACAAAGCTCAAGAAATGAATCACCTCAAAGAGAGAGAAGGAGTAGAGATGATCGTTATGAACGAAGACCCTCAAGGAGAAGTAGGGATTCGGAGAAGAAGGACAAGTACACCAAGAGCTACACAAGAAGAAGACATCAAGCTCATGCTGGTGAATGGGTTTCCGGCTCCGACTCCGACAACAACTGCGAGAGAAGCTATCACTCCAACTCCGACTATAGTCAAGATGAAGGTGTTGCCGGACTTGCACTAGTGACTACCAACTCCTATGATCTATTTGATTCACCAAATGAAGGGAGTGGAAGTTGCTTCATGGCTAAAGGCCCCAAGGTATCACACCCCGAGTATCTTGATTTCAATAGTGATGAAGATGATTTACTTTGTGATGATGACTTGCACTTTGATGAAACTAGTGATGTTTGTCAAAATGAACTTGATAATTCTCATGCTAGTCAAGATAAGTCATTTGATGATGATAAGATGAAAATAGAACAACTAACTAAAGAATTAACCACTCTTAAGTTAGCCCATGAATCTACTCTCGAAGATCATAGAGAGCTTGTAAGGACTCATGAGAAGCTACGCTTCGAGAAGCTCACCTTGGAGCAAGAGCATGAGTTTCTTAAAGCTATCAATGACGATCTCTGAAAGAAGACTTCATCTTATCTAGCCAAACGACTACTCTTGTCTACATTCATGCCACAAGTTAAATCTAGACAAACTAGTAACAAAGGCAAGAAAGGTTCTTCATATAGTAGCAACAATAAAAATGCTAAACCTAATGATGTTGCTTCTAGTAGTTCTATTGATTCCACTAATGATGATTCTCTTAGCCAAGTTACACTTGAGCAAGAAAACGCTTTATTGAAAGGAATTATAGAGAAAGGTATCTACAAGAGTCTTTCCAGGTGTAAGCAATTTGAGGAAATTGTACGCAAGCACTGTCGGCGTTCTGGGAACGGGGGTACCCAGACCTGCCGGCCTGCGGCCCAGGGCACGTCCCCCTTCGTCAATCAACCACACTCAAGCATGGCACCCCACTCAAGACAAGGCCCTCGCGAGGGCCCAAGCCTCGCGAGGAGGAGTGGCATCAGGACCGGCAAGGGATGGGCCTCCCCAGGCCCCCTCCGGAGCGGCGGAGATCTCTATGCAAGGCCCGGCTTCAGGAGTCAAGGATGACGCAAGGAAGGACAAGCGGGCGCCAGCGCGTCAGGCGGCGCAGTTTCCCCTTTGGTGCAAAGGGAGCAAGGACGTACGCGGGTTCCCAAAGCACCCCCCAAAGGTTTCCATTCCGGTGCAACAAGACTGCAACCACCGGCCCCGCAGGATAGATGTCATCGCTGAGCCCACCTCTGCGCCGTCGACAGCTACTTTGCAGGCGAAGACCACCTTTGGGCAGGGCGGGCACGTACCCCTGTCCCCCTTTAAAATTGGCCATTGTGGGATCCCTTCCCGCCGTTGTGATAAGGGAAGACGACCCGAGTCACCGCTATATATGGATGGTAGGCTGCACCGTAGAGGGGGATCCCCATCCACTCCACCACTCATCCATCACAAAGCCACAAAGGGCCCCGAACACCTCAGGGGAGCCCTCGCGAGGCTCTAGAACACTGTACTAGTTCATCCACCCCACCTCCTCGAGAGGCAATCCACCAAAGCAGGAGTAGGGTATTACGCTTCGCAGCGGCCCGAACCTGGGTAAACTGTCGTGTTCATCTTCTTCCTCGTCATCGTGCGAGTTCATCGTTGTGTCCATCGAGTAGCGAGCTAGGTTGGGCGAAGCTGCAGGGGATCTTCGCACATGCCCCTGTGTTCGAATCTTAAGGGTTTTGCGGAGCCCGAAATCCGACATTTGGCGCGCCAGGTAGGGGGCGTGTCGGGATCACCTCCAAGCTCTGCCCTTCCCGCATTTCATTGCTCCGATGGCCGGCGCTTAGCAAGCTTTCCCCGGTCGCAGCGGATCAGCTTCCGCCAACCCCGCCGTTGCTGCCGGAGGCCCACGCCATGGCGGCGTCGACCTGGGCGGTCAGTACCAGGCCACCAGCATCGCCTCCACCGTCACCGCCTCTCGCACCGCCCAAGCGCACGGCGGGCGGGCGGCGCCCTCGGCACCAGCAACGCGCCACACCTAAGTGGGGGACCTCAACGCGGACGATGCGTTACTGCTGGCAAGCGAGATGCTCCGCCACAGTCCAACGCATGTGGGCTTCGACGCATGGGCCGACCACATTGCGAAGCTAGTCACCGTCGCACAGAGGGCGTTGGCCCTCCATTCTTCTTCAAGACCACAGGCGCCAGGCGCTGGGGGCTCGTCTGCCGCGCCCGTTCCCCAGCCCGCTGGCGGTGTGACCCTTCCGGCACCAGGCAGGCCAGAGCGGGGCCCGCCACATGCTGTGCTCCTTCTCCTCCGAATCCCGATGACCGGTTTCGGGGCGCAGCCTGGCCACAACGACCAAGCGCATGGAGGAAGCGATGGGACGCCCGCCACGAACACCAACACGCGCCTCCACGACCCGATGGGCCTTCAACAGCCTGGGTTGACCAGGCGGGAGCGCGCCATCCGGTGCAGTGAGCAAGCGGCGCTGGTGTCCGGGCAAACAAGCAACAACGGCGAAGGTGCATTAGGATGCCAAGGAAGCAATCCGCGCCAGGAGGCGCGCGGCCCACCCAACGGCGGTGGCAGAGGTAAGCAACTCCGTTCTGAGGCCCGTCGCAGGAGGGTCTGCGAACGACGCGCGCGGGGCGGCTTCCCGCCGCCACCAGGAGGGGCCGTTCCCGGCGCTTCGCCGGACGGCTCGGGAGGAGGACCGAGCTCTTACGTGGAGCGCTATGTACCGTGCTACGTCATGCCGTCTGACGGTGGAATGGGTCAGGCGCCCGCCGCGGGCGCCAGCACCCCCCAAGAGTAAGGAGCGTCATGGGCGTCTTCCCCGAGCCGGGCCTGGGGGCTTCCGCCGATGGAGCGCTGGGCCTAGACGGCACGAGTGGGAGGGCGACCCCAGGCCCGCGGGGCGCGGCGCAAGCCGGTGCTTTCGCGGGCAAGCAGCGTCGGGCCAGGCCCCAAGGCCTCAGGAGCGATGGCCTAGGGGGAGCAACGGGACACAAAACAACGCGGGCCACCTGCGGCAACTACAGCGCCGGCACGGCCTCGGGAGGCGGGGCCTCGTGAGGCCCTTAGGACGCTGTCCGGCCGGCGCACGGACGCCTCACGGGGCGACTTCATCGACAAAACACCCTTATGACTGTGCCGATGCATCGTGCTCATGTTTGGGCCTCGGGAGCGCAATCCTGCGGTCGTGCGGGGAACGATGCATTCGGGTTAGGGTCATAAGGGCGCGCAACCAGGCAGAAATGCACGGGATGGTTCTTGACGGGGTTGGGAGCCACCAGGCTATGCGCCTGGGGGCTTGCCCAGCTATCTACGGCCGTGACACTCTCACGTAATAATGAGCGGGCTGTATACGCCCAGAGCCCCCCGAGGACGCAGAGGGGTTCCTCCCACACAATGTGGCAGCCACAGCTCCGCGCTGGCAGATAAGTCAACACTGCCCATCAATGGCTATGCCCATGCAACGTGGATGCCCTACGCTCAACGCTGGGGGAAGACGAAGACTAGCCTAGGGGCCGGACGCGGCATTTGCTTGCTTCTTCTTTGGTGTTCAAGTTGCCATTTTTTGAATGAAGTCAGAGGACTTCGAAACTCTATGTTTAAAAGAAAAAGGGGCGGGAACTTTTCTCTCTGTGTTCTCTCATTTTACCAAACTTGGATTCTTTCTTTCTGGATGGTGTTTCGCAAGGGGCCAAACGCCCCGCTCCACCTCGAGGCACCTCGGGGCTGGATAACGAGGCCGTGCCGCCTCAGGAGCACGCATCTTTTGGCTGTCTACCCCCGCTCGGGGGCTCCGGCCTCAGCATGGAATCTAGGGAGGCCCCAGGGCTTCCCGAGGCAGCAGCCGGTAGGACGGAATGGGGGATCACCCAAGCGTCAAAGGGGGCTCCTGAGCATAACGCCTCAGGAGCCTTACCGGTCCTATAGCCACTCGTCTCCCTAGACGTCGTCCTTGGTGATCCGGTCGGTGTCGAGGGTGACGGGGTCTGACCCCGTGGTTGCGTCGTGGTTATCCGGTCGTACATTACGGTGGTCGGGAAATGCACGGGACTGGGACCTGACGACGTAGGGCGGCTTGAGCGTCAGAAGGGGGGCTCCTGAGCGTCACGCCCCAGGAGCCTTACCGGTCATATAGCCACTTGTCCCCCTTGACGTCGTCCTTGGTGATCCGGTCGGCGTCGAGGGTGTCGGGGCCGGACCCCGTGGTTGCGTGCTGGTGGTTCAGCCGTATGTTACGGTGGTCTGGAAATGTGCGGGACTGGGTCCTGTAGGCGCAGAGTGCCGAAAGGGCTCCCAAACTGTCCCACGAACAAGGAGGGAGCGTCTCAGGAGGAGATGCGAATGAGGCCGTCGCCACCCCACGAGCTAAGTTCACTGCGGAACCAAGCAAGAGCCTCCTGGCCTCATAACGACCCGAGGGCGGGATAAGAATTGCGCGCACTAACGTAAGGATGCAGGTATTACGGACCAAGCCACAGCAAGCGGCAAGCCCACCGACCGGGCGAACGGTGGCGCAAGCAGCACCTCGTGAGGAGACACTTCGCGGGGGCCCTGACGGCTGCTGTCGCCGGGCCGCGGTGGAACCAGCATCAAGCCCCGCGCAAGGAAGCTAAGCTACGACAATGGCAAGCGAGCAACCAGCGATTCAAGGAAGAAAGACAAGAAGGCGAAGGTAACACGCAAAAGATTAACGCCCATCAGGGCAGAGTTCTTCTTCAAACGTTACAGGAACCGGGGAGAGGAAACAGAGGACGCCTAGGAGGAGAAGCCGCCGTCGCCACCCGCGCCGCCGGCCGGCTCGGCATCGGAGTCGTCCTCCTCGCTGGAGGCGGGAACCTGGATGAACCGCTCCACCATGGCCTCCACGTGCGGGCGCACCTCGTCCCGAAGGGGGGGCTGGAGCCCGTCAGGCACCGGCTCCCCGACGCGCCGGAGGTCGAGCTGCGGGGCGATGCGGCATAGGTTGGAGAAGACGAGCGTCAAGGCAAGGTCCAGAAGGTCACGTGCGTCGGACTCGCTGTCCGCGTCCACGCGGGAGACGCCGGTTCGGCAGCGCGGGGGCGTCCCCAACGAACCGCCGCGCGCTCGGCCGGCTGGCGGGCCCGCCCGCGTCGTCGTCCGGCTGGCTGGCCTGCTGGCGCGCCGGCGTCACCGCCTGGCCAGCTTCCCGGCTGGCCTGCCCGCCTACTTCGACACCGGGCCGGCTGGAGAGTCGGCTCCGCTGCTCGTCCACTTCGACGCAGCCGGTCGGGCCCGGCCGGCCGACACCTCCACCAACCGCCCCGGAGGCTACACCCAGCGGGTGACTCCCAGTGGGTGTGGCCGGCGCGTTCCGCTGGCCAAACGACGCGTCGGCTGACTTCAACAACAACCACCTCGCCTACGTGAAAATCAACGAACCTCCTCGCCCGGAGGCTCAGAGGCTCCTCCCGGCAGGGCCCCGCGCCCATCAAGCCGGCGGACCACGCATCCGCCTTCGGTAGGGCCCCGCGCCCACCAACCGGCTGACCCTCCGCCCTCGGCAGCGCCTCGCGCTCAACAGCCGGCGGACCCTCCGTCCGCCCTCGGCAGCGCCTCGCGCTCAACAGCCGGCGGACCCCGCGTCCGCCCTCGGCAGCGCCTCGCGCGCAACAGCCGGCGGACCCCGCGTCCGCCCTCGGCAGCGCCTCGCGCCCAACCGCCGGCAGACCCCGCGTCCGCCCTTGGCAGCGCCTCGCGCGCGACAGCCGGCGGACCCCGCGTCCGCCCTCGGCAGCGCCTCGCGCTCAACAGCCGGCAGACCCCGTGTCCGCCCTCGGCAGCGCCTCACGCCCACTAGCCGGCGGACCCCACGTCCGCCCTCGACAGGGCCCCGCGCCCATCGGCCGGCAGACCACGCGTCCGCACCCGGCATCCTCGACGCCACTGTCTGTTTTAGCACAAACTCCGCGTCCCCGACCGGCGGTGCCTCGCGCCCATGAGCCGGCAGACCCCGCGTCCTCGACCGGCAGCGCCTCGCATCCATAAGCCGGGCGGTACCTCGCGCGCATCAGTCGGACCATGCCGGCTGCAGGCTGCAAGCCGCGCTAGCCGACATCGTGAGAAACCTCCTCGCCGGCACCAAAAAGCAATGTGAGATCTCCACCCGCATACCCTTGCAGCGTACACACAAACGGATACCCCGAGCGACCCTCGGGGATCATCTCCGCATTTGTTTCTACTACTTTACTGTTCGCCCCGGCGTGAGCTAGTCTCTGCCCAGGGCTGGCCGTTTGGCCCGATACATTCGTTCCCACGAGACGGCTTAGTAGCATGTACGATACCAAAGGCCCACTCTTTGTCTCAGCTACAGACCGCACCGCGGCTGTTCGGCTAGCGAGAGTAAAAGCTGGAGGTCACCACACGCGAAAAATGGCTTGGGCGACACGATCGTTTCATTTGTGAGTATCTGCTCGGTCGAGTCTGCTCCCAGAGTCCGAGTACTGTACGCTCCACTCCGCGGCCCACTCTTCGCCTCAGCTACAGACCGGCTCCCGGCTGTCCGGCTAGCAAGAGCAAAAGCCAAAGATCGGAGAGAACATAAAAAAGACTGAAGGGGGCTCGGACGAAACCGAGTCGGCACCCTCGGCATAAACTTGCACTACCAAAATCAAATATTTGATATATCTGCGTCGACTAAACTTGTCTTTTGCACGATCATTCCCATGAGGAACCTCCTCGCTCGGAGGCTCGGAGGCTACTCCCGGTAGGGCCCCGTGCTCATCAGCCGGCGGACCCCGCGTCCGCCCCCGGCAGCGCCTCGCGCTTATCAGCCGGCGGACCCCGCGTCCGCCCTCGGCAGCGCCTCGCGCTCATCAGCCGGCGGACCCCGCGTCCGCCCTCGGCAGCGCCTCGCGCTCATCAGCCGGCGGACCCCGCGTCCGCCCTCGGCAGCGCCTCGCGCTCATCAGCCAGTGTAACCCGTGTCCGCCCGCGGAAGCGCCTCGCGTTCATCAGCCGGCGGAACCTGCGTCCGCCCTCGGCAGCACCTCGCACTCATCAGCCGGTGGACCCCGCGTCCGCCCTTGGCAGCGCCTCGCGCGCAACAGCCGGCGGACCCCGCGTCCGCCTCCGGCAGGGCCCCGCGCCCATCAGCCGGCGGACCCCGCGTCCGCCTCCGGCAGGGCTCCACGCCCATCAGCCGGCGGACCCTGCGTCCGCCCCCGGCTGGGCTCCGCGCCCATCAGCCAGCGGACCCCGCGTCCGCGCCCGACATCCCTGACGCCACCGTCTGCTTCTGCAACAGCAAAGACCCTCCGCCTGACTCTTCGAGTCGCCCGGAGGCTCGGAGGCTACACCCAGCGGGTGCGCTGGCGCGCCCCCGCTGGAAACAACCAGCCAGTGGACTCCGCGTCCGCGCCAGGCAGGGCCCCGCGCCCGTCAGTTGGCGGACTCTGCGTCCACGCCCGACGTCCTCGACGCCACCGTCTATTTCAGCAACAGCAAAGACCCTCCGCCTGACTCTGCGAGTCGCCCGGAGGCTCGAAGGCTACACCCAGCGGGTGCGCTGGCGCGCCCCCGCTGGAAGCAAGCCGCGTCGTCCCTGACCCGCAATCAACCGTCATCAACAACTTCTGCAACAACAACCCCAGCGGCAAAAACCCTCCGCCCGACTCTCCAAGTCGCCCGGAGGCTCGGAGGCTACCGTCGGGGGGATTACCCCCGGGTAGGCTCATGGAGGCGACTCAACATTTTAAAACAACGGGGCGGCCAACGCCCCTCTGTCCGGCTGCCCCGGCTGGCCCCCCTGGTCCGGCTGGGTCCTAAGGCCAACCGGCCCCCTGCCCGGCGGCGCCAGCTGACTGCTCCGACCGACCCCTGCTCGGCTGCTCCGGCCGGCCTAGTGCGCGAGGTCAACCGCCACGTCCCGTCGGACACGACATGAAGACACTATAGCTTGCATCACGCGTCACCTCACTGCACCCCAATAGTGGTGCGCTATTGACTGCATCATGCGTCACCTCACGCGTCACCTCCAATAGTGGTGTACTAGTGCCTACCTCACTTGTCATCTCACTTGACATCTGGAATAGTTTAGTTGGTGGGTGGGCCACCACCCACCATGCCCATGCCCACACTATAAAAGGGCACCAAGCCCCCTCTCAACACTCTCTCTCTCACTCACACACTCACGGTGGAACTCCACCACGCCACACACACACTAGCTCTCACACATATGAGACATATACGAGACAGTGTGCACTCTGCTACTGCTCTCAGTCCAATACAGCTCCAGGAGCAACTCTGTACCAGATATACCACATATATATAGACATGCAGGAGTAGGGATATTATCTCTCCGGAGAGCCCCGAACCTGGGTAAACCACCGCGTGCTACTACCCTATCCCGTCCCGGATCTTCCACGGCAGCCTTGCTCTCACCTCGATTAGCCACCCCCTGGCATCTGTTGTGAGAAAACGACGACATCGCAAACTTAGGATCACATTTCATTCTAGCATTCAAAGTCTTTTCCTTATACTTGCGTAGCAATTACTTAAGATTGTCCGTATCCTTGCAAGAAAGAATTTCTCTAGTTACCTCTTCGTCCATAACATAACCTTCAGGTATCTTAGGCATTTCAAACTTAGGAGAGCTAGGACTAATAGGTGTTTCATAATCATCATCAGTTTCATAAGCTTCATCAGTTTCAGCAGTCTCAACAATTTCAGTAGTTTCATTCTCTTTAGCTCTAGCAATTTCTTCATCAAGAAATTCTCCTAGTGGCAGATTATCATCAAGCATGGTACTAGCATCATCATTAGCATAATTCATAGCAGAGGTAGCATCATCAATAACTTGCGGCATATCAGGATTACTAGCATGTGGATGTGTTGCAAGCTAACTCATAACAGAAGGTGAATCTAGTGCAGAGTGTGATGGCAGTTCCTTACCTCCGCTCATAGTAGAGGGAAAAATCTTGGTCTTAGTATCCTTCAGATTCTTCATAGTGATAAATTGATAAAATCCCAAGTGACTCAACAAATATTGCTATGCTCCCCGGCAACGGCGCCAGAAAAAGGTCTTGATAACCCACAAGTATAGGGGATCGCAACAGTTTTCGAGGGTAGAGTATTCAACCCAAATTTATAGATTCGACACAAGGGGAGCCAAAGAATAATTGAGAGTATTAGCAGTTGAGTTTTCAATTCAACCACACCTGGAGATTAAATATCTACAGCAGAGTGATCAGTAGCACAGTAATATGATAGTTTGATAGCAGTAGTGACAGTAATAGTAGCGGTAACAGTACTAGCAATAGTTTTGTAGCAGTTGGAACAGCAGCAACAGTAACAGTAACGTAGCAAGAACAATAAGTGGAAAGCTCGTAAGCACTGGATCGGTAACTCGTTGGATGATATTCTTCATGTAACAGTCATAACCTAGGGCGATACAAAACTAGCTCCAGTTCATCAATGTAATGTAGGCATGTATTCCGTAAATAGTCATACGTGCTTATGGAAAAGAACTTGCATGACATCTTTTGTCCTACCCTCCCGTGGTAGCGGGGTCCATAAGGAAACTAAGGGATATTAAGGCCTCCTTTTAATAGAGAACCGGAACAAAGCATTAACACATGGTGAATACATGAACTCCTCAAACTACGGTCATCACCGCGAAGTATCCCAAATATTGTCACTATGGGGTTGACGGATCATAACACGTAATAGGTGCATATGACTAGGCAAGATCGGATACAGAACATAGATATAATGGTGATAACATAAACGGTTCAGATCTGAAATCATGGCACTCGGGCCCAAGTGACAAGCATTAAGCATGGCAAAGTCATAGCAACATCAATCTTAGAACATAGTGGATACTAGGGATCAAACCCTAACAAAACTAACTCGATTACATGATGAATCTCATCCAACTCCTCACCGACCAGCAAGCCTACGAAGGAATTACTCACGCCCGGTGGGGAGCATCAGGGAATTGGTGATGGAGAAAGGTTGGTGATGATGAAGACCGAAGATTCCCCTCTCCGAAGCCCCAAACGGGCTCCAGATCTGGCCTCCCAATGAAGAACAGGTGGTGGCGGCGGCTCCGTATCGTAAAACGCGATGAAACTTTCTCTCTGATTTTTTTCTCCAAAAATAGGAATTTATAGTGACGGAATTAGGGCAAGTGGGGCCACGAGGTGGGCAAGACCCACCAGGGCGCGCCCAGGGGACCTGGCATGCCCTGGTGGGTGTTGGCCACCTCGGCCCCCCTCCTCGGTGGATTTTGGCTCCAATAATTCACATATATTCTGAAATAATTCTCCAAAAAGTTTCGTTCCATTCTGAGAACTTTTATTTTTGCAGAAAAACAACACCATGGTAGTTCTGCTGAAAACAGCGTTAGTCCAGGTTAGTTCCATTCAAATCATGCAAATTAGAGTCCAAAACAAGGGCAAAAGGGTGAGGAAAAGTAGATACGTTGAAGACGTATGAGCGTCCTTGAACTCTTGTTGCACTTCTGCAACCCTGGCCTCATGCTTGTTACTTTCAGACTTTGCCGATAGCATATCGGCAGCCGCTTGTTCGACAGCCGCCTTATGTTCGGCGGTCTCTTGCCTCGCCTTCGACAGCTCGGCCTTGAGATTCTCGATCTCCGCGGCCACGGCTGCATTGGGCATTAACATATTCTATTTTTTTAGGACACAACCATAAAAATACCTCTCTTATATGAGGAAAATAACGACATCAGTCGAGTTCAGACTGACCTTGGGTGTCGTCAAACCGCTTGTTAAGGTGGTCGAGCTCGTCTTCGGAGCTTTTCAGCTTCCGATTCATCTCTGCCAATTCCACAGCACTTGGGGGCTGTGGTCAGTGGCGCAGCCTGTATAGACAATTAACACAGGTTAGATTCTGATGACCCACAAGTATAGGGGATCAATCGTAGTCCTTTCGATAAGTAAGAGTGTTGAACCCAATGAGGAGCAGAAGGAAATGACAAGCGGTTTTCAGCAAGGTAATCTCTGCAAGCACTGAAATTGTAGGTAACAGATAGTTTGATAGCAAGGTAATTTGTAACGAGCAAGTAACGGCAACGGTAAACAAGGTGCAGCAAGGTAGCCCAATCCTTTTGACGCAAAGGACAGGTCAGAACAATCACTAGTAATAGGCAAAGTGTTCTTGAGGGTACACGGGAATTTTGTCTAGTCACTTTTATCATGTTGGTTTGATTTGTGTTCGCTACTTTGATAATTTGATATGTGCGTAGACCAGTGCTAAGGTGTTGTTCTTACTTGAACTAACAACCTACTTATGATTAACCCCCTCGCAAGCATCCGCAACAACGAGAAAAGTATTAAGACAAAGTCTAACCATAGCATTAAACATGTGGATCCAAATCAGCCCCTTACGAAGTAGCGCATAAACTAGGGTTTAAGCTTCTGTCACTCTAGCAACCCATCATCTAATAACTACTCCACAATGCATTCCCTTAGGCCCATGAATGGTGAAGTGTCATGTAGTCGACGTTCACATGACACCACTAAGGGAATCACAACATACATATCATCAAAATATCGAACACATATCAAATTCACATGATTACTCCCAACATTACTTCTCCCGTGACCTCAAGAACAAGGGTAACTACTCACAAATAATAATCATGCTCAAGATCAGAGGAGTAATGAATAGCATAATGGATCTGAACATATAATCTTCCACCAAATAAACCATATAGTAATCAACTACACAAGGTAATCAACACTAATAGTCACCCACAGGTACCAATCTGATGTTCCGGTACAAAGATTGAACACAAGATATGAACTAGGGTTTGAGAGGAGACGGTGTTGTTGAAGATGTTGATGGAGATTGGCCTCCCAAAGATGAGAGGGGTGTTGGTGATGACGATAGCTTCAATTTCCCCCTCCGGGAGTGAAGTTCCCCCGGCGGAATCGCTCCGCCGGAGGGCAAAAGTGCTCCTGCCCAAGTTCCGCCTCGAGGCGGCGGCGCTTCGTCCCGAAAGTCCTACTCCTATTTTTTTAGGTTTTTTGGGAATTTATACCAGAAGATGGGCACCGGAAGCGGGCCAGGCCGGGCACAATACACCAGGGCGTGCCCAGGGGGGCCTGGCGCGCCCTGGTGGGTTGTGCCCACCTGGGGGCCCTCCTCCGGTAGTTTTCAGCTCCAGTATTTTTTATTAAATACAAAAATAATCTCCGTAAATTTTCAGTTTCATTGGAGTTGTGCAGAATAGGTATCTCTGACTTGCTTTTCTTGGGTCCAGAATTCCAGTTGCCGGAATTCTCCCTCTTTGTGTAAACCTTGCATAATATGAGAGAAAAGGCATTAGAATCACTCCCCAAAGCATTATTATTCAAAAAAACAAAGTAAATAACAGTAGGAAATCATGATGCAAAATGGACATATCAACTCCCCCAAGCTTAGACCTCGCTTGTCCTCAAGGGAAAGCCGATATTGAAAAGCATGTCCACATGGTTTGAGAGAGAGGTGTAGATAAAAACAAAATACGGACATAGAAGCCTCATGCTTATTAACATAACATCAACAAACTCTAACATAAGAACTTATTTCAATATATTTTATCATAAGGCTTCTCACGAGCAAGTAACAATTCACCACAACATAGAAGTATGAAGCATAAACCTTACTGGAAACCAACAAACTATGTTCTCAGTCAACTTTGCAACTACAATTCATCATATTTTCAGGAAGGGTCTCATGTCGGAGCCTTTTGGCAAGTCCACATACTCAACTATCATTTAGTCTTCTATGATTGCTAACGCTCACGGCATACCCATGAACAAAAAGTTTCAACCGGACACATAGGAAGATAGGGGCTTATGGTTTTGCCTCCCAACTCACTCACCTCAAGGGTGATGTCAACAATAATAACTCATGCCCACCCATATCCAACTGGATATATGTGCCTAGATCTTTCCTCACCACATGATGCTTGCAAAGGAAAAAGTAAAAAGGAATAGAGAAAAATACTTTGACTCTTGCATAAAAGTAAGTGCATAAAAGTAAAAGATAGGCCCTTCGCAGAGGGAAGCAGAGGTTGTCATGCACTTATTGGTTTGTATGCTCAATCCCTTAATGTAAAAGAACGTCACACTATATTGCCCCCTATGATAGGAACCTTTATTATGCAGTGTGTCGCTTTTATTACTTTGCCATCATAAGTTCGTATAACGCTCAATTTTCTCTTACACTAATTGATCAAAACACTTTTAGGAGCAATTTTTATTGCCTTGTTGCACCGATGACAACTTACTTGAAGGATCTTTCTCGATCCATAGGTAGGTATGGTGGACACTCAAAGAAAGAGTTTGGTTTGGATTTTTGGGTGCACAAGTAGTATATCTACTTAGTGCGGAATTTTTGGCTAGCAAAGATATTGAGCAAGCACCACATGTTGAAGGATCTATGACAATATAACTTTTATGTGGATATGAACAAGCATAAATCATTATGTTGTCTTCCTTGTCCAACGTGAACAATTTTGACATATAATATTTCATGGGGGCTCACAATCATAAAAGATGTCCAAGATAGTGTATTTGCATGTGAATCTTCTCTTTCCTTATTAATTCTTTCACGAATTGCATCTTTGACCAATGCTATGTTTGTCAATCTCCAATAAATTTTACTACTTATACTTTACCTTATGTGATGTCATTACTCACCATAAGATTAGCATAAGATTATTTTCATTTATTTCTCTTTCCTTTATTTTGATTGCAACAAGAAAGTAGAGAGGCAAAAACTCAAACTAAACTTTATTATATAACTCTCACTCGATTACATAGATAGATAGGCCACGAAACTAACACACGAAAATAGATCATGTTAAACTTTTATTCAACTAAAGCAAAGGGAAACAAAAGATCGAAATAAAATAGGTAAAGGTGAATAAAAGTGGTGGTGATACGATACCGGGGCACCTCCCCCAAGCTTGGCTCAAGCCAAGGGGAGTGCCCATACCCGTGTGTTCAAGTCTCCTTTGGTGGTGGTGATGAAGAAGGTGGTGGTGATGATGTAGTAGGCTTGTCCTCTAGCTTCCAGGGCAAGGGCTCCCCATCAAAAGTTGACGAAAGAGTCCCTTGAGTCCTGCAACTGGCAGCTAAACTCATACCTTTAAATCTTGCTTCACATTCGAAGACTTGGTTTTGAAGATCATAAACTTGGCTCTGTAGAAAATTAATTTGCTCGTTGAGTGTGGAGATGATGTCCTTCACGGACCGGCCATCCACCGTCTGATCACGGGTGAAATCCGTGATCATGGAGTGATTGGCACTAAGTCCCCGCTCCACCATCTTCTGGCACTTCAAGATTTCCTGCTCCACCGCCTCAAGCCTAGCCTCTACGCTTCCGGTCTTCTTGGGTCCTTGAACATCGCGGATGTGGAGCACCCCCTCATGCATCTCAATGGCTTGAGGGTGCTTCATCAACTCCGGCAAGTACGGGTTGATGACCTTCTCGAAGAACTTGTTCTTGGAGGAGCTTGGTGGAGCCATGGAGATCTAGATCTGGAGGGAAAACAGCAAGAAACAAGAACAGAGGATTTTTCTGCGATGTGGTCGTCAAAACAGTCGGGGGTATATATAGAGAATTTTTATTCTTGGGAAACAAGTATTTGGAAGGAAAACGGAGTCGGGAAGGCATCCGAGGTGGGCACAACCTACCAGGGCGCGCCCAGGGGTGCCTGGAGCAGCCTGGTGTATCGTGCTCACCTCGATTACCTTCCGGTTTAATTTTTTATTTCCAAAATTCTAAAATATTCCAAAACTGACAAAAAATATTTTTTGCGGATTTTTCGGAGTCCGTTTACTTACCGTGTCACGTACCTCCTATTTTTAAGTATTCTGGAGTGTTCCGGAAGGTTTCTTTAATGTGTTCCTCCGGTGTCATGGTTTGGATAACATTGCTTTCAACGTTAATAGGCGTACCTGAGATATAATGCTTAATTCTTTGGCCATTGATCACATTCGGATTAGTGCCTTCGGCGTTATTAATCTTGATAGCTCCAGAACGATAAACCTCTTCAATAATATATAGAGAGAAGCTTTCCTGCAAAAAATCTTAAACGAGAGTTGAACGAAAGAACATAATATCCTATTTTGAATTCCCGCTTTTGGATTCTTTTGTCATGCCATCTTTTTACTTTTTCCTTGAATAGCTTGGCATTTTCATACGCTTGGGTTCTCCATTCATCTAGTGAGCTAATATCAAATAGCCTCTTCTCACCGGCAAGTTTGAAATCATAATTGAGTTCTTTAATTGCCCAAAATGCTTTGTGTTCTAGTTCTACAGGCAAATGACAAGCTTTTCCATACATCATTTTATATGGAGACATACCCATAGGATTTTTATAAGTCGTTCTATAGGCCCAAAGTTCATCATCTAATTTCTTAGACCAATTCTTACGGGACCTATTGACAGTTTTTTGGAATATTAATTTTATTTCTCTATTGCTAAGTTCTACCTGACCACTAGATTGAGGATGATAGGGTGATGCAATTCTATGGTTAACATCATATTTAGCAAGCATCTTACGGAAAGCACCATCAATAAAGAGTGAACCACCATCGGTCATTAAATATCTAGGGACTCCAAACCTCGGGAAGATAACCTCTTTAAGCATTTTAATGGAGGTGTGATGATCAGCACTACTAGTTGGAATAGCTTCTACCCACTTAGTGACATAATAAACCGCAACTAAAATATGAGTGTACCCCTTAGAGGAAGGAAAAGGCCCCATATAATCAAAACCCCACACGTCAAATGGTTCAACAACAAGTGAATAATTCATAGGCATTTCTTGACGCTTACCGATATTACCAATTTTTTGACATTCATCACAAGACAAGACAAACTTACGGGCATCTTTGAAGAGAGTAGGCCAATAAAAACCAGATTGCAATACCTTGTGAGCAGTTCTATCTCTCGCATGATGTCCTCCATAAGCTTCGGAATGACATTTCCGTAGGATTTGTTCCTGTTCATGCTCAGGTACACAACGTCTAATAATATCATCTACTCCTTCTTTATAAAGATGTGGGTCATCCCAAAAGTAATGTCTCAAATCATAGAATTTTTTTCTCTTTTGTTGGTGTTGGGGATACACAAAACAGGTAGGCCCATGAAGGGTCGAAATATCATAACAGCATGGGGTCCACACATCAGGTGGGTCCAGATAAATACATACATACTATCCACTCGGAAATATACATTCCATCCACTTCGATGACAGTCAAACACTCAGCCATCCTAACTCACTCGGATATGCGATGACCAGCAACCCACGAGGCAGTCGAGGCATCATCCTTATAGTGGAGGTTTCGTAGTGGGATGACATTATGGCATCAATGCCCCATCTTGTAACATAAGAGGTGAGGGGGCGGCGCACTCTATATAAGCCACCCCAACCACATAGCTCAGGGCTAGTTTTTCTTCTCCCCCCGGGAGCTCATTCTTCCCCCGGAGCTCTGGCTCTCTCTAGTCTCAGGACTTAGCTTGGAGATCCGTTCTCCCCTCTTTCTCTAATACACCATGTAACTGTATGTTCATGACAGATAAGCAAAGCCTCTCTGGAGCACGAGACGTAGGGCTGTTATCTCCATCGTGAGAGGCCCGAACTCGCTAAAATCATCGTGCCACCCATTTGCATCTCGATAGATCATGCTCCTTTACACTACCCCTTTCTATTGTCCCACGACAATTGACGCCCACAGTGGGGCGTGGCGTCTATCGAGCCATGATGCACATGGATTTTTCTTCAATCTTGAGCAACCCAAGCTTTCTTGGGATGATCTCCCGAAGATCAAACTATCATCAAATTTTGGCTATTAGAGTTTTCAGCCATCACACCATCTACGAGAAGGCAAAATACTCATACAATAGGATCGCGAGCACACGAGTTCACGCGGCTCTCATGCAGCATCGACCCGCAATCGTCAGCTCCCGGACATTGAAGCGACGTCGTCGTCTCCAGCGTCGTCCGTGCCGGCGCCGTCCGCCGTCTCCGCCTCATTGGCGGCGCCGTCGTCGTCTCCGGCCTCGTTCGCGTCGCCATCGTCGCACTCCGGCGCACGAATACTGGGGCCGTCCGCCGTCTCCACCTCATCTGCGGCGCCGTCGTCGTCTCCGGCCTCGTTCGCGTCGCCATCATCGCACTCCGGCGCACGAATACCGACGCCGTCCGCAGTCTCCGCCTCATCTGCGGCGCCGTCATCGTCTTCGTCCTCGTCCGCGTCGACAACTCCGTCCTCCGGCGCACGAACGCCGGCGTCGTCAGCCGTCTTCATCTCGTCTGCGGCGCCATCAGCCGTCTTCATCCTCGTCTAGCGCCGCGCTCCAGCGCACAGACACCGGCGGTCAATGCCGTCTCCGGCCATGTCGGCGTCGCCGACGCCGCGCTCACACTCATGGGCACCGGCGCCGTCCATCCCATCAACGTCTCCAACCTTGTTCCTGACGAGTTCATTGCTTAACATGGCCGCGAGATCGGTTCAAGCCGGCACCCACGGCAAGCAATGAACGAGCCCTGGAAGAAGGAAACTTCCATGCAGTTAATTCTTCCTTAATTAGCACTATTGCCTCTCGCATGAAGCGCACCACCCTGGTGCAACCTCCGTGATGAAGGCACAAGCCCAACAGCGTGGCAATAAATCTGCATGCAGAAAAAGTTCCGTGGGAATATGAAACTTCCATTGCATGCATGAGCAGCTTTAAGTCTTGCTTAATTAGTCCTAAAGCCTCGTGCATGCAGATTCTGGTCATGGCCAACTCCTTCAATTCGTAATTACCAGAAATTTATTGCTCCATGGCTGTCAAAGCTATGCACCAAGTCGACCTCATCGTCGTCCGCCGGCACCCACCTCCGGCGCGACGGTGCCTGGCCGCCTCCGTTGCATGGTGTCCGTGGCTGCAAGCATCCGCCAGTCTCCAGCGGAGGGAGCGGCGCTCGTGCGCTCATGAGCACACCCACGCCGAAGCTCACAAACGCCTTCGGGCCCAACACTCCTAATCGGCCTGCCCTGCCGTGGTTCACTCGGATGGGCAGGTACACTCGGACTAAGCATCCACTCAAACGGCGCTCATTCGGCCGTGAAGTTCCTAGGTTCACTCGGTCGATTCACCTCTTTTCTCAACCGGATAACATCAAGAACATCGTCCACAACGAATACGGCTTACAAAACCAAGGTTCACTCCGATGGAGTTTGGCCAGTCGAATGAAGCATGCTCAGTCGGCGGGTCAACAACGTCCAGCCACATCTTCATCATCTCGCTGCCGCCCGACGCACCGTCTCTTGGTTGGGCACGTCTTCATCAACTAACTCACTCGGCTGCGCGGCGCGTCGCCGCTTCGTGAGACACGTCTTCATCACTCGGCCGCTCCGCGCGTCGCCGCTCCGTGAGGCACGTCTTCATCACCCGGCCGCCCCGCGCGTCGCCGCTCCGTGAGGCACGTCTTCATCACCCGGCCGCTCCGCGCGTCGCCACTCCGTGATGCACGTCCTCATCACTCGGCCGCGTCGCCGCTCCGTGAGGCACGTCTTCATCATCCGGCCGCTCCGCGCGTCACCGCTCCGTGAGGCACGCCTTCATCACTCGGCCGCCCCGCGCGTCGCCACTCGGTGAGACACACCTTCATCATCCGGCCGCCCCGTGCGTCGCCACTCGGTGAGACACACCTTCATCACTCGGCCGCTCTGCGCGTCGCCGCTCCGTGATGCACGTCTTCATCACTCGGCCGCTCCACGCGTCGCCGCTCCGTGAGGCACGTCTTCATCACCCGGCCGCCCCGCGCGTCGCCGCTCCGTGAGGCACGTCTTCATCACCCGGCCAACCCACGTGTCGCCACTCGGTGAGACACACCTTCATCACTCGGCCGCTCCGCGCGTCGCCGCTCCGTGATGCACGTCCTCATCACTCGGCCGCTCCGCGCGTCGCCGCTCCGTGAGGCACGTCTTCATCATCCGGCCGCCCCGCGCATCGCCACTCGATGAGACACACCTTCATCACTCGGCGGCTCCGCGCGTCGCTGCTCCGTGAGGCACGTCTTCATCACCCGGCCGCCCCGCGCGTTGCCGCTCCGTGAGGCACGTCTTCATCACCCGGCCGCCCCGCGCGTCGCCACTCGGTGAGACACGTCTTCATCACCCGGCCGCTCCGCGCGTCGCCGCTCCGTGATGCACGTCCTCATCACTCGGACGCTCCGCGCGTCGCCGCTCCGTGAGGCACGTCTTCATCATCCGACCGCCCCGCGCGTCGCCCCTCGGTGAGACACACCTTCATCACGTGGCCGCTCCGCGCGTCGCCGCTCCGTGAAGCACGTCTTCATCACGCGGCCGCTCCGCGCGTCGCCGCACCGTGAGGCACGTCTTCATCACCCGGCCGCCCCGCGCGTCGCCGCTCCGTGAGGCACGTCTTCATCACCCGGCCGCCCCGCGCGTCGCCACTCGGTGAGACACACCTTCATCACTCGGCCGCTCCGCGCGTCGCCGCTACGTGATGCACGTCCTCATCACTCGGACGCTCCGCGCGTCGCCGCTTCGTGAGGCACGTCTTCATCAGCCGGCCGCCCCGCGCGTCGCCCCTCGGTGAGACACACCTTCATCACGTGGCCGCTCCGCGCGTCGCCGCTCCGTGAAGCACGTCTTCATCACTCGGCCGCTCCGCGCGTCGCCGCACCGTGAGGCACGTCTTCATCACCCGGCCGCCCCGCGCGTCGCCACTCCGTGAGGCACGTCTTCATCACCCGGCCACCCCGCGCGTCGCCGCTCCGTGAGGCACGTCTTCATCACCCGGCCGCCCCGCGCGTCGCCGCTCCGTGAGGAACGTCTTCATCACTCGGCCGCCCCCCGTGTCGCCACTCGGTGAGACACACCTTCATCACTCGGCCGCTCCGCGCATCGCCGCTCCGTGATGCACGTCCTCATCACTCGGCCGCTCCGCGCGTCGCCGCTCCGTGAGGCACGTCTTCATCATTCGGCCGCCCCGCGCGTCGCCACTCGATGAGACACACCTTCATCACTCGGCCGCTCCGCACGTCGCCGCTCCGTGATGCACGTCCTCATCACTCGGCCGGTGCGCGCGTCGCCGCTATGTAAGGCATGTCTTCATCACCTGGCCGTCCCGCGCGTTACCTCTCGGTGAGACATACCTTCATCACTCTGCCGCTCCGCATGCCGCCGCTCCGTGATGCACGTCTTCATCACTCGGCCACCCTGCGTATCGCTATCGGTTGAACACGTCTTCGCCACTTGGCCGCTCGTGCGCCGTCAGACAGCTAAGTCATTCTTCACACGATGCATTCAATTAAATAGTTATTTTCGCATTATCGAGTGTCAACTAAGTCGCACATGACGTTCACTCGGAGGCCACGCCACCAATTGTACCTCTGCGCTCGGTTGTTTATCTTCATGTCGGAACACTTCACTTCCGCTTCATTTGGGTCCAGTACTCAAACGAGTTCAGCCGGATCTCACTCTTTTAGACTCTTGTTGGTTCCGGACCAGCAAGCACCTGGCACACCCAGCGGGTGTCTATGGGTGTAATTTACACGAATCATTTCAGCAAACATCAAATTACTTCGAGAATTTTTATGTTAGCTTGTGCTCTTTTTCATACATAGGTTACACGATCACTGGACGCCTCTGTGCGCCATTCTTCGACAACAAGCTCGACTCGGCCGCCCCGCGCGCCGCCACTTGGTCGGACTCCTCTTCGACGACAAGCTCGACTCGGCCGCCCCGCGCGCCGTCACTTGGTCGGACTCCTCTTGGACGACAAGCTCGACTCGGCCGCCCCACGCGCCGTCACTTGGTCGGACTCCTCTTCGACGACAAGCTCGACTCGGCCGCCCCGCGCGCCGTCACTTGGCCGGACTCCTCTTCGACGACAAGCTCGACTCGGCCGCCCCGCGCGCCGTCACTTGGTCGGACTCCTCTTCGACGACAAGCTCGACTCGGCCGCCCCGCGCGCCGTCACTTGGTCGGACTCCTCTTCGACGACAAGCTCGACTCGGCCGCCCCGCGCGCCGTCACTTGGTCGGACTCCTCTTCGACGACAAGCTCGACTCGGCCGCCCCGCGCGCCGTCACTTGGTCGGACTCCTCTTCGACGACAAGCTCGACTCGGCCGCCCCGCGCGCCGTCACTTGGTCGGACTCCTCTTCGACGACAAGCTCGACTCGGCCGCCCCGCGCGCCGTCACTTGGTCGGACTCCTCTTCGACGACATGTTCGACGCGTACGCCCCGCGCGTCGCCACTCCGTGAGGCGCGTTTCATCCCTCGGACGCCCTACGCGTTGTCACTCCGTGGAACACGTCTTCGTCACTTGGTCGTCCCGCGCGCCGCTACTCGGATGTACACGTCATCATCACCCGGCGCCCCGCGCGCCATCACTTCGCTGTACGCGTCTACAACACTTGGCCGCCCCGCGCGTCGCCACTCCGACAGATGCGTCTACAGCACTCGGCCCGCCCCGCGCGTCGCCACTCCGCTGTACGCGTCTACAACACTTGGCCACCCCGCGTGTCGCCACGGCACCGGACACGTCTACATCACTTGGCCGCCCCGCGTGTCGCCACTCAGTCTGACGCGTCTACCTCACTAGGATGCCCTGCGCGTCGCCTCTCCGTGTGGCGCGTCTTCATCACTCGAACGCCCTGCCCGTCGCCACTCACTCCGGTGATTTTCCTTACATCAGAAGCTATATCGCCCCCAGTGGGTGAACGACTTAGCAGCAAACCTGATTTCGCCTAAGTTAAAAACTACTCCGAGTGGGGACATCATCCACGCTTGGGGGCTTAGCGGCGACTCCGTATCGCCTAAGTTAAAAACCGCTCCGAGTGAGGACATAATCCACACTCGGGGGCTTAGCTACGACTCCGTATCGCCTAAGTTAAAAACTAATCCGAGTGAGGACATCATCCACACTTGGGTTCTTAGCTCCGAGTGAGGACATCATCCACACTCGGGGACTTGGTTGCGACTCCGTATCGCCTAAGTTAAAAACTACTCCGAGTGAGGACATCATCCACACTCGGGGGCTTAGCTGCGACTCCGTATCGCCTAAGTTAAAAACTAATCCGAGTGAGGACATCATCCACACTCGGGGACTTAGTTGCGACTCCGTATCGCCTTAGTTAAAAACTACTCCGAGTGAGGACATCATCCGCACTCGGGGGCTTAGCTGCGACTCCGTATCGCCTATGTTAAAAACCGGTCCGAGTGAGGACATCATCCACACTCGGGGGCTTAGCTACGATTCCGTATCGCCTAAGTTAAAAACCGCTCCGAGTGAGGACATCATCCACACTCGGGGGCTTAGCTGCGACTCCGTATCGCCTAAGCTAAAAACTACTCCGAGTGAGGACATCATCCACACTCGGAGGCTTAGCCGCGACTCTGTATCGCCTAAGTTAAAAACTCCTCCGAGTGAGGACATCATCCACACTCGGGGTCTTAGCTGCGACTCTGTATCGCCTGAGTTAAAAATTATTCCAAGTGAGGACATCATCCACACTCGGGGACTTAACCTTGATCCAGTAATCATATATGGCAGACTCAATAAGCATTCAACATGCCAAGCACACGAAGATTTACCTGACTGGCCCAGTTCCAGGCTATATTTATTTACCGTGCCCAGCGCACAAAGATCAGTCCGACTGATTCAGCTCCGGATTGCAAAAATTTACTACACCAAGCTCATGGGAGTTCACCCGTTTAGTCCAGTTCCGCACTGGAAGACTTAAACCCTCTGCCCGACTCATCTAGTCCGACAGAGGCTCGGGGACTACACCCAGTGGGTGCACTGAGCGTGCCCCCACTGGAAGAGAATTCCAAAAAAGAAACATTCTGCTCGGTCAGGTCCGGCAACAACATTCAAGTTCAACAAACTCTACAGACTCCAACCGACTGCCAGCAATCAGTCAGAGTCTCAGGGTCTACTGTTGGGGATACACAAAACAGGTAGGCCCATGAAGGGTCGAAATATCATAACAGCATGGGATCCACACATCAGGTGGGTCCAGATAAATACATACATACTATCCACTCGGAAATGTACATTCCATCCACTCGGATGACAGTCAAACACTCGGCCATCCTAACTCACTCGAATATGCGATGACCAGCAACCCACGAGGCAGTCGAGGCATCATCCTTATAGTGGAGGTTTCGTAGTGAGATGACATTATGGCATCAATGCCCCACCTTGTAACATAAGAGGTGAGGGGTTGGCGCGCTCTATATAAGCCACCCTGTCGGGACCCCGATCCTAAGCCATAAGAATCTAGCATGTAACACATCACATCACATTGCGGCCTCACGCACGGTTAACTCCACGGCTGCCACCTTACCTGTTGTAACACCCCAAAAATTTTAATCATGTTTTATTAATTAAAATTTTGCCGGGAAATTAAATTTTTATTTTTGGGATCATGTATTGATTTCAGAATCACTCCTTTCTTCCGAATTGTGGATTTTTTCCCTCCAAATAGAAACTTTTCAAAAATATTGTTGGACTTGAGTGCCCACTCAATAACATTTCATTTATATTTAGTAAAACCAGTGGAATTATTCTTATAATAAAACTTGCCAAGTTTTATTTCTTTTAATAGCTTTTCCATTCTTTTAAAGGCCTAAGTTACACTACCACCACTTCATAAACTCTTTTAAAAATTCCATAAAAATTTGTAGATCACATGTGTTGTCCCTGGATCACTTTTATGCAAAAACCTAGCCTTGTGTTTTGGAAATTTTGAGCAAATCATCCTCTTTTGCTCTCTGGTCCAGTTTGGTATTTTCTACTGCAACCCTATTTTGTTTTGCTCTAATGCCCCTGAGATTTTTCCTGATTGTAGTCCACCCTACCAAACCCTTAAGTCCAGGAGATAAGAACCATTAAAAGACTTTAAACACATGCAATAATGGCCTATAGTTTCTGTCTAGAACTGTAGTTTTGCAAAACTTGCACTAGGAAGTTTTTATTTTGCTCAAACCAACCATGCCATAATTACCAGTACCTAAAGAGACTCCATCCTGTTAATTTTGGTCTCCAGCAAACCTCATTTGATGCCCATGGCATTCTGTCGAGCACCTTGTGTGCCTGAACAGAATTGGCATGACAATATATTTGTATTATGGACTTGCCCCAGTGGCCTAACCAGCATGTCCAGCATTACTAGAGCAACCACACCAGTGAGCCTGTTGGTTTTCAGCATAACCCAAGACTCCTAGGTGGTGCTAGAATTTTGTCGAGCAGGTGCCGGGCGCGCCCAGAGCGCAAGCAGAGCGCACCAGTTGCAGTCATCGCATCCGAGCCGCCGCGTCTCACCCACCCCGCGTGCCCTTGCCCTTATCCGCTCGAAGAGCCGTGCAGTACCACCAGAGCCGCCTCACCCTGCCCGCTAGCGTCACCCGACCGCCCGTGACTCGCCACAGCGAGCCCTTGGCGGCAAGCCTGCGGCCGCGGCCGTTCCTGCCATGGACGGCGCTGCCCGAGCAGCCCCAGCCCGCCAGCTGCCCCAGCAACAGGTCGAGCTCATCCACAAGCTCGTCCGCTAGCTGCTGTCGCCGCCACGTCGCCGCAAGCTACTGTCGCCGGACTTATCCACGGCCGCCGCGGGAACAGACCAAGCCGGCTATAAAAGGAGCCCCCGAGCACGTCTAGCCACGCCAGCCACCTCTGCACTACCATAGGAAGCCCCCTTTTGTTTTAATTTGCCCGGAGCCGCGATCTTCTCCACCTCCGGTGGCCTCGGCCGCTGCCGCGCTCGGTCAAATCCGACCAAACCAGGGCCTCCCTCGTTTCCCCCTCGCCGCCGTTAGCTCCCTCTCGACCCCACGAAGCAAGCCGCGTTCTTACTTTTGCTCGGGAGCCACCGTAGTCCGAACTCCCATTTGCTCCCGAAGCCGCCGCCCGCCCCAAACCTCGCCGCCGGCGACCCTGCCCTCCTCTCCGGCCGTGGCCACCACCGGAGGGACCGGCCAGACCGTCTCCATCCATTCCCGCAGCTAGGCCCTTGAAAGGAACCGCCAATCTCCGGCGATGATCGCCGGAGCTCCGCCTCTGCCGTCGGCAAGGGAGGGGGAGCGCGCGGCGACAAGTCAAACCTGGCAGTGGGCCAGGCGGGCCCATTGTCAGTGACCTGACGCGGTGGATGAGCTGGATAAGTGTAGGCGTAATTCTCAGAGTACGTCTCCTGCTGTCGAAAGCGTATTTCAATCGGAACGTTTTCTTTTTCTGTTTAGTATTCAAAATCAGATTTTGACTAAGGTTTGACTGGCTCTAGTTTCTAAACCACAACTCCAATGGACCTGATTCTTTTTCTGTTGTTTCCCAAATTCCATCTAGTTTATTTTCAGATTTATTTGAAAAAAATTCCAACAACTTTTCTGTACTATTTTCAAATTGTGTGTTGATTCGAATATTTCCAAAAAATAGGATATTGGAGGGAAGATGAAAACTTTCAAAAGTTTGGAATGCGCATCACCTACATACACATGGAAGGCAAGCATTCTGAACCTTGGTATAATATATGTTGTGTTTTGTTTGATGTGACAAATAAAACTTCATTCCATGTTGACATGAAGTAAGTATTATTTCATGTGAAGATATGATCATGCTCATGAGTGCATGATGGAGATTCCTTGCTGTTGGAATTAATATGCTTGTGACAGTATTCACCCTCGTCTGCCTTTCATGCCTATTGGAAGGAATCCGGAGAAGTCTTTGTCTTGGGTAGACACGAGCTTGATACTGATATCTCGTTGGGACGAGTATGATCAGTAAGGCATGGTGAGGTATGATGAGTGGTGATTCTGCCTGTTGGTGTGGAATATATTTGTTATGCTAATCATGCAGGAAACATTTTAACCACTGACTCGACCATAGATCGAGTCTTGTGCCAGTAACCCCCATACTTGTTTCGTGCTACCACTTGTCCCTGCTGCTGGTAGGGTACGGTTCAGTAAGTTGTCAACCCCTTTCTTACCACACACCGTACAGAGAGGCCATTGTGAAAGATACCAGTGGCCCCTGGTAGGCATGTCACTTGGTCCGGGGGCATGGGTGTTCCGGTGAGTCCGAGGGGGTAGCTCCCCTGTTTGGCGCGCAATATAAATTTTGTGATCCCATGCTAATCGAGGCTGGAGCCTCCCCACTTAGAGTTTTGCTTAACGAGTGTCGTGGGTGATTCCAGGCACCGGTAAGTTAAGCTGGTGTGTGCGGGTCAGGTGTGTTTTCAATTCAAAGACCGTAAACGGAATTAGTCCCGGTGGACTAAAGGAATCCGTTACTCGTGGGTAAAGAGTACACCCTCTGCAGAGTTTATATCTATTCGAATAGCCATGTCCGCGGTTAAGGACTACAGTCTGGCATGGGTCAAGTGTCGGTCTTAGTGTCGGTCTTCGGAGGAAAACTTCTAAACCGGAACATTGATCATGACGTGTGACAAATGATGATTATGATTATTATTATTGTGGACTAACCATTTATATTATTTAAATTATTGAGTATCCCTGGGATGGTTCTACCTCCTGGATACTCATTGTGATTATTCTTATATAAGCCCTTTATGTGGCGTCGCACAGACGCCCGACTGAGGCATGCATGTTGTTTGCTTTATCATATAAGCCCTTTCTGTGGCGTCGCTGAGACGCCCGACTGTGGCACATTTGTTATTTATTTTCTTTATAAGCCCTTTATGTGGCGTCGCTGAGATGCCCGACTGTGGCATGCTGATTATTTATTTTTCCTTATAAGCCCTTTATGTGGCGTCGCTCAGACGCCCGACTGTGGCATGCTTGTTATTTATTTCCTTTATAAGCCCTTTATGTGGCGTCGCTCAGACGCCCGACTGTGGCATGCATATTATTTATTTTCCTCCTAAGCCCTTTATGTGGCGTCGCTCAGACGCCCGACTGAAGCAAGCTTTATATTATTATCCTTTCGAGGCGTCCCTTCAGACACCCGATCGATTTATTCTTATTCTCTGATTGCTTATTCATGTTTAATATGAATGACCTGCTTGCGTGCATCATGAATTTTATTTTGTGACTGACTAAGTGGTCATGGATTATTTCAGTGCATGATTATCATCTGTTATATTACACCTGTTTTCATGATGTTTGCGAGTACATTCAAAGTACTCACTGGCTTGTCCCTGGCTATTGTCTTGGCCAGATTTCTTGCTTGGAGAGGAGCGCAACGACGACAACCCCGGAACCTAGGCATCAAAGATAGCAGATACGCGAAGATAGGAATTATCCAGGTCAGCTGTTCCTGTGGGAAATGGAGTCCCATAGACGCTGATGACCCCAAACCGCTTCCGCCATCAACCACTAGAAATTTTTGTTGTACTCAGAGACCACTTTGGTCGTGTACTTCAAATATTGTATTTTGCTTGGAATTTCTGTATCAAGATTGTGTCTCATCAGCTAACAGTAATCCTGGGGCTGGTGAGCACAAGGGCCATTTACTGGGAAATTAATATCCTAGAAAACCGGTCCTGACAACCTTGGTATCAGAGCCAGGCTGACCATTGGCTAATCCTATCTTAGCCGGGTCAATAAAACCTAGGTTACCACCCACCAGACCTTAACCTAACCACAGCCAAGCTTATGCTATATGATAGCCACACAGTGACCTCGACACCTTTTTGGCAGTCGGTGCCTAACCTACCAGCCTAGCCCATCGATCACGCGCCAGTGACCGACACCTAATTTGTCTCATTCGCAAGCGTGCAAAGGAAGACTCCGTTTTCTTTTTCTATAAAAGGGAACATTAGCCCCAACCCAGCACATCACAGCCTCTACCCCAAAACCAAGCCAAGATGCCTGGCCCCATTGTTCATAATGAGACCACAACAACCAACCTTGGAGGTTTTGTAACCGTGCTAGCAAACCTCACCCGTCGTGCCTTTGCATTAGAAGAGCCCCCAGAATATGTTGTGTACCAAGGGCTCACGAGCGGTGAGAATCGTCAATTCTGGGCCACGGTGCACGTCTATGGTAGGGGTATAGCGCCAGAACGCCCCTACAGGTTCACCGGAAGGACAACTTCCTTTGAGCCACAAGCCATCCAGCTAGCAGCTCGAGAGGCTATAGTTCAACTCCGGCACCTGTCGCCAAGAGTTAACTGCCGCTTGTTCTACTACTACCCCAGCCGCGAAGGATACAATAGGCCGCCCCAGGTCGCAAATGGAGACCACGAGACGGACCCTGCATTGCTGCATCTAGTGCGCTATGTAAGTGCACTAGAGGCATTGTTCGATCAGGTCACTCTTGATCTGATCGCAGCTCGTGGAGAACTTGCCCGTCGAGCCCCGGCAAGAGGAGAAGATGTGCCCGACGCCGACAACCCAGTCGTGCTGTTCGGACAGCCGATCGAGTCCTTGAGGTCTGCCCATGCAACCGACCGGAATGCATTTGTATCCCCGGAAGAGCTTCGTCGCCTTTTAGGGACACGCTCCAACGGGATTGTAACCGCCAATCCCCGCGATGGTCATCATGGCTACCCCGACCCTGCACAACCCCATCCTAATCCAGCAAACCCCGATGGTGAAGCCCAAGGAGAAGCCTCGACATCCACAAGGCACGCACGACTATATATTAACGAGGTAGACTAAGTCACTCGAGTAGTACCGAGTCTTAGTATTCTACGCCATGTAATAGTGTGACCTTGTAATCGCCATGAATAAAATGCAGACTGCTTGTATGCCATTGTTTTGAATAGTAGCCACGCATAAGTATGTTGGCGTTCGATTGCATATTAAATCCAGGCATAGCTACCAAAGACCACCCCAGACGACACCCACAGTAATACGTCACTTTTGTGAGATATGTATATCTGTGGCTTTGACCCCGACTCCCATGGAGTAGAAACGTCAACCTAGATTGCCCCCACACCGCAATAGGTAACCCAGTCCTGATGCTATATAAGAGGCCACTCCGTGACCTTACCAAGCATCCCTCACTTTGTGCACAGCTCTCACAGCCATTTTTGCCATGTCGAGCCCTAGTATTCATCTGAGAACTCCAGATGCGACCCCAGGTAGTTTTGTTAAAATATTGTGGAACTTTACCCACAGTACCATGAGTTCTACCCATCCACCCCAGTACGAGCTGCTCAAAATGAGAATCACCCCATTCGCCTCGAAATATTGGGCAGTAGTGCACATCCCTCCTGTGAACCCAAACCAAGACCCAACGGAAGTCTTCTTCGTGGGGAAATCTATGCCGACTCCACAAATGGCCATAGAAGCTGCTGCGTACGAAGCGATTACTCGCCTTCGATTCGCGGTACCCTATGCCAGCGAAAGGGGGTATTATTACTTCCCGAGTCGTGCAGCACCCGGAGAAGAAGCATCTTTTCCCGGTGGACGAATAGAGAGGGACCCAGTACTGGCCAACCTTGCCCAGTACACCATCGCTCAAGAGCGGTTGATCCTGCGAGTACTGGATTATCTCCAGAACCTCGCTGTTTTGAATCCTCAGATTGCCATTGGCGGACCACTCAGGCCAGACCAGGAAAGGCGCGTTCTTCGACTAGTTAATCCGCTTCCCCCGGAAGGAGAAGAATGTGCCCCAGTGCCGGAGACATTTTCTCAGGACCCAGCATATTCGACGTTTGCGCCGTAGACGCAACTACTATGTTTGTTAGCCTAGCATTTATTTATGTGTTGCAGCTTATGCGTTGTATCCTAAGTATGTACTATGAATAATTGTTTGGTTTCAATTGAATGTGAGTTAATTTTTACTGTTGTGATTTTTGATCAACTGTTTTCGCTCTCAGTAAATCCCGAGGAGGGATTTTCCTTAAGCTATTGCAACAAACATTTTTTTTCCGTGACATAAAATTTAAATTCACGCAGCACCACGACAACACGCTCACAGCCACAACCACTCGACCACATGCACTAATTGCAAAACCACGTACACATTTTGCACCTAACTGATCACCTCACTAACACACCACAGTTTCTAAAAGAGAAAATTGTGGGTAATTATTCTGGTGCAAGTTGCCTCCAGCACACTTACAACAGTTAGCACCTGACACCGACACTTAATCCTCATGACCGCCGCCGCGAAGAGCCAACACTCGAGCAGCAGCATCACGGCGATCATCATGGATCATCACGCATAGGAGCACGGAGAGTCCAAGCAATGCCGCCAACCCTGCGCACATCAGGATCGTGTACCAATCCGGCATCACCTCTGCCATTAGAGCCTCGCCTCGAGCTCCTGCAAACAGTAATGGAGGAGAAGGAAGAAGAAAAAGAAACGAGGCCAGGTGTGAGGAAGAAGAGAGAAGCACCGCGGTCGTTTTATAGCTCGAGATCGGTGTACGGTGAGCGAAGTCCACCAGCGCCGCTCGTCGCTCGATCGCCGGTGTTCAGAGGCGAATCCGCGAGCAGTGCCGACAGCGCACTGGCCCGCGAGGTGAGTGCACGCTGCGCCGGCAGCTAGCACGCCGCGCACTACCGCAGTACGGCCTAGATGCCCTACGCGCTAGACGCCGCCGGTGGAAAAAGCGCGGGAAAGCGCGCGAGAGAGAGGAAGAGATGAGAGCCAGAGGTAGAAGAAGAGACTGACAGTGGGCCCCGGGTCCACCTGTCAGCCAGAGAAAGTACTGTACACTCGGGTACGGCCAGCGTAATTTGGAAATTTAGAATTTTTATCAATTCTAAATTTACCGTAGCCATAAGTAGAAATCTCTCGGTTTCCCCAACCGTAGATTTTTCCACGCAGCGCCAGTACCCCACTGTAGTTGCACCAATTATATGCCCTCTCACTGTAGCCACGTCATATCGCGTGAGTAGGATAATTGTTTTCGTGTTATTACTTTGTGGTTATAAACATAATATTTTTTTTGAAACCGTCCTTAGCAAATCTCGAGGACGAGATTTTTCTTAAGGGGGGTAGTGTTGTAACGCCCCAAAAATTTTAATCATGTTTTATTAATTAAAATTTTGCCGGGAAATTAAATTTTTATTTTCTGGATCATCTATTGATTTCAGAATCACTCCTTTCTTCTGAATTGTGGATTTTTTCCTCCAAATAGAAACTTTTCAAAAATATTGTTGGACTTGAGTGCCCACTCAATAACATTTCATTTATATTTAGTAAAACCAGTGGAATTATTTTTATAAAAAAACTTGCCAAGTTTTATTTCTTTTAATAGCTTTTCCATTCTTTTAAAGGCCTAAGTTACACTACCACCGCTTCATAAACTCTTTTAAAAATTCCATAAAAATTTGTAGATCACATGTGTTGTCCCTGGATCACTTTTATGCAAAAACCTAGCCTTGTGTTTTGGAAATTTTGAGCAAATCATCCTCCTTTGCTCTCTGGTCCAGTTTGGTATTTTCTACTGCAACCCTATTTTGTTTTGCTCTAATGCCCTTGAGATTTTTCCTGATTGTAGTCCACCCTACCAAACCCTTAAGTCCAGGAGATAAGAACCATTAGAATACTTTAAAAACATGCAATAATGGCCTATAGTTTCTGTCCAGAACCGTAGTTTTGCAAAACTTGCACTAGGAAGTTTTTATTTTGCTCAAACCAACCATGCCATAATTACCAGTACCTAAAGAGACTTCATCCTGTTAATTTTGGTGTCCAGCAAACCTCATTTGATGCCCATGGCATTCTGTCGAGCACCTTGTGTGCCTGAACAGAATTGGCATGAGAATATATTTGTATTATGGACTTGCCCCAGTGGCCTAACCAGCATGTCCAGCATTACTAGAGCAACCACACCAGTGAGCCTGTTGGTTTTCAGCATAACCCAAGACTCCTAGGTGGTGCTGGAATTTTGTCAAGCAGGTGCCGTGCGCGCCCAGAGCGCGCTAGTTGCAGTCATCGCATCTGAGCCGCCGTGTCTCACCCACCCCGCGTGCCCTTGCCCTTATCCGCTCGAAGAGCCGTGCAGTACCACCAGAGCCGCCTCACCCTGCCCGCTAGCGTCACCCGACCGCCCCTGACTCGCCACAGCGCCGCCGCAGCGAGCCCTTGGCGGCAAGCCTGCGGCCGCGGCCGTTCCTGCCATGGACGGCGCCGCCCGAGCAGCCCCAGCCCGCAAGCTGCCCCAGCAACAGGTCGAGCTCATGCACAAGCTCGTCCGCTAGCTGCTGTCGCCGCCACGTCGCCGCAAGCTACTGTCGCCGGACTTATCCACGGCCGTCGCGGGAACCGACATAGCCGGCTATAAAAGGAGCCCGCGAGCACGTCTAGCCATGCCAGCCACCTCTGCACTACCATAGGAAGCCCCCTTTTGTTTTAATTTGCGCGGAGGCGCGATCTTCTCCACCTCCGGTGGCCTCGGCCGCCGCCGTGATCCGGTAAAATCCGACCAAACCAGGGCCTCCCTCGTTTCCCCCTCGCCGCCGCTTGCTCCCTCTCGACCGCACGAAGCAAGCCGCGTTCTTACTTTTGCTCGGGAGCCACCGTAGTCCGAACTCCCATTTGCTCCCGAAGCCGCCGCCCGCCCCAAAGCTCGCCGCCGGCGACCCTGCCCTCCTCTCCGCCGTGGCCACCACCGGAAGGACCGGCCAGACCGTCTCCATCCATTCCCGCAGCCAGGCCCCCGAAAGGAACCGCCAATCGCCGGCGACGATCGCCGGAGCTCCGCCTCTACCGTCGGCAAGGGAGGGGGAGCGCGCGGCGACAACTCAAACCTGGCCAGTGGGCCAGGCGGGCCCACTATCAGTGACCTGACGAGGTGGATGAGCTGGATAAGTGTAGGCGTAATTCTTAGAGTACGTCTCCTGCTGTCGAAAGCGTATTTCAATCGGAACGTTTTCTTTTTCTGTTTAGTATTCAAAATTAGATTTTGAATGAGGTTTGACTGGCTCTAGTTTCTAAACCACAACTCCAATGGACCTGATTCTTTTTCTGTTGTTTCCCAAATTCCATCTAGTTTACTTTCAGATTTATTTGAAAAAAATTCCAACAACTTTTTTGTACTGTTTTCAAATTGTGTGTTGATTCGAATATTTCCAAAAAAATGATATTGGAGGGAAGATGAAAACTTTCAAAAGTTTGGAATGCACATCACCTACATACACATGGAAGGCAAGCATTCTGAACCTTGGTATAATATATGTTGTGTTTTGTTTGATGTGACAAATAAAACTTCATTCCATGTTGACATGAAGTAAGTATTATTTCATGTGAAGATATGATCATGCTCATGAGTGCATGATGGAGATTCCTTGCTGTTGGAATTAATATGCTTGTGACAGTATTCACCCTCGTCTGCCTTTCATGCCTATCGGAAGGAATTCGGAGAAGTCTCTGTCTTGGGTAGACACGAGCTTGATACTGATATCTCGTTGGGATGAGTATGATCAGTAAGGCATGGTGAGGTATGATGAGTGGTGATTCTGCCTATTGGTGTGGAATATATTTGTTATGCTAATCATGCAGGAAACATTTTAACATCCTAAGTCGACCATAGATCGAGTCTTGTGCCAGTAACCCCCATACTTGTTTCGTGCTACCACTTGTCCCTGCTGCAGGTAGGGTATGGTTCAGTAAGTTGTCAACCCCTTTCTTAGCACACACCGTACAGAGAGGCCATAGTGAAAGATACCAGTGGCCCCTGGTAGGCATGTCACTTGGTCCGGGGGCATGGGTGTTCCGGTGAGTCCGAGGGGGTAGCTCCCCTGTTTGGCGCGCAATATAAATTTTGTGATCCCATGCTAATCGAGGCTGGAGCCTCCCCACTTAGAGTTTTGCTTAACGAGTGTCGTGGGTGATTCCAGGCACCGGTAAGTTAAGCTGGTGTGTGCGGGTCAGGTGTGTTTTCAATTCAAAGACCGTAAACGGAATTAGTCCCGGTGGACTAAAGGAATCCGTTACTCGTGGGTAAAGAGTACACCCTCTGCAGAGTTTATATCTATTCGAATAGCCGTGTCCGCGGTTAAGGACTACAGTCTGGCATGGGTCAAGTGTCGGTCTTAGTGTTGGTCTTCGGAGGAAAACTTCTAAACCGGAACATTGATCATGACGTGTGACAAATGATGATTATGATTATTATTATTGTGGACTAACCATTTATATTATTTAAATTATTGAGTATCCCTGGGATGGTTCTACCACCTGGATACTCATTGTGATTATTCTTATATAAGCCCTTTATGTGGCGTCGCATAGACGCCCGACTGAGGCATGCCTGTTGTTTGCTTTATCATATAAGCCCTTTCTGTGGCGTCGCTGAGACGCCCGACTGTGGCACGTTTGTTATTTATTTTCTTTATAAGCCCTTTATGTGGCGTCGCTGAGACGCCCGACTATGGCATGCTGATTATTTATTTTTCCTTATAAGCCCTTTATGTGGCGTCACTCAAACGCCCGACTATGGCATGCTTGTTATTTATTTCCTATATAAGCCCTTTATGTGGCGTCGCTCAGACGCCCGACTGTGGCACGCATATTATTTATTTTCCTCCTAAGCCCTTGATGTGGCGTCGCTCAGACGCCCGACTGATGCATGCTTTATATTATTATCCTTTCGAGGCGTCGCTTCAGACACCCGATCTATTTATTCTTATTCTCTGATTGCTTATTCATGTTTAATATGAATGACCTGCTTGCGTGCATCATGAATTTTATTTTGTGACTGACTAAGTGGTCATGGATTATTTCAGTTAATGATTATCATCTATTATATTACACCTGTTTTCATGATGTTTGCGAGTACATTCAAAGTACTCACTGGCTTGTCCCTGGCTATTGTCTTGGTCAGATTTCTTGCTTGGAGAGGAGCGCAACGACGACAGCCCCGGAACCTAGGCATCGAAGATAGCTGAAACGCGAAGATAGGAGTTATCCAGGTCAGCTGTTCCTGTGGGAAATGGAGTCCCATAGACGCTGATGACCCCAAACCGCTTCCGCCATCAACCACTAGAAATTTTTGTTGTACTCAGAGACCACTTTGGTTGTGTACTTCAAATATTGTATTTTGCTTGGAATTTCTGTATCAAGATTGTGTCTCATCAGCTAACAGTAATCCTGGGGCTGGTGAGCACAAGGGCCATTTACTGGGAAATTAATATCCTGGAAAACCGGTCCTGACACCTGGGCCGGGACCGTTTGCGCCTTTTGGCTCACGTATGTTAATATGCCGCTAGCATTCAAATGTCAAAGAACCTGGGTCGACATGACTAGTTTTAGAACCCAAATGGCACATCCGTACACGGACAGGCATACGTAACCCAACAATGCAGGTGTCGGCCTCTAGCGTGTGTAGACGAGTCATAGCAATCTACAAGGACTCCATTACGCCGTGGGACATAAATGTCATCACTGCACGTAGACGAGTCATAGCAGGCTACAGGGACTCCATTACACTGCGAGACATTTCCCCGAGGGAACAGACACAACAGCAAAGAAGGATACATGCCGGTCAATCGATGTGTCCAGAGCAGTAGCAAACTACCAAGGCTCAGTGGTAGCACAAAGAGGCAGTTCCCTGTAAAGAGTACTACTAAAGGCACACAACTAGGTGTCGAATCCCATACATACCGTTGCACGTCACACGTACGCACGACATGCTCGATATGCATAGATACAACTATGGCATCACAACATAACCATACAACAACACAACGTTTATTTAGAAGGCTCATAAGAGCCAACATAGTGTGATATTACAAGCAGGGGTCAGATGACCCAACACACAAGTCATACAAGCAACAAGCAGAAGCTTAACATGTCTGGGTACAGACATCATGAAAAGAAGAAGGCTGAGGAAGCCTGTCTATCTACAAGACCCTCCATAGGAACCAGACCTCTGGCTGGGATTCCCAAGCTACTTGGTCGGCATCGATATTATCGTAGAAACCACTAGCGAGACTGGTGTCTCCTCTGCAAAAACATTAATAAGGCAACGGTGAGTACGGAGGTACTCAACAAGACTTACATTAGAACTAACTACATATGCATCAGTATCAACAAGGGTGTTGTTGGGGTCAATGCAGCAAGCCAGCTTTGACTCAGTGGCTATCCTGTACTACGACTATCAGTACTTTGAATAATTTTGAGAAAACGCACACGAGTCCACTATCACCACAACAATACACCACCATGGATCCGCTCCCGTCTTCCTACGAGAGTGCCATCCACGGTACTCACACTTGTCTTGAGGCTTTTATGACTATCCATTACAGTTGTCTATGAACCATATAAGTCTCCAAGTAGTCCATATCTGCGGACGCGGCTATTTGAATAGATTATTACCCTGCAGATGTGTACTTCGTCACACACGCTCCCGCCACTTACCGCCATGTGCACGTAAAAGGCACCTCGACAACCTTCAAGCGGAAGCCTAGCGAGGGAGTCGGCCACGACCTGACTAACCACACAAGACTCTAGTCTAGGTTTATCGCCTATTTGAGACTGAACCCGCAAGGAAGTCCGGCCGAAGTTTCCTCTACGGCCCCAAACGATGTGTGCAGGGTTCCCAAGCCCACCTCGACGGATGGTACTACGCTTGGAACACCGGGCCACGGTGCCTAGTCTGATCCAAGCCCACCTGTACGGGGTGCCACTCGGTAGACTACTAGCACGGCCTACAAACACTAGAAACTAGTTGCAACTCCTGGACAGAGGTCAGGGCGATTAATAAGTCGAGAGAGTCAATTAAGGATCCCAATGTGCGGTAGTAGCTAGTCTTGGATAACATACACATGACTCAGTTCTTAAGGACGGTCCCAATGAGACAACCCACCATGTACTCCTACATGGCCTCTCATCGCTACCTTTACCAAATCAGGTTCACCACTTAACTCTCATCATCAGAACACAACCAGTTCACTCCGGTCCATCACCCAGATGAATCAGACCTGACACAACTCTAAGCATAGCAAGCATAGCAGGGTAAGGCACAACATGGCTCAAGCATCTACCAGGTATGCTAGGTTGCTTGGTTTAGCTATTTACTGTGACAATGACAGGTCATGCAGAGGAATGGGTTCAACTACCGGAACATTTAAAAGTTGAAACGTTTTGTCCTAATGCAATAAGTGAGAGCAAGAGCGAGAGAGTGGGATTGTATCGGAGATGTTCAAGGGGTGTTGCTTGCCTGATAAGACATCAACACGTTACTGCTCCTCAGATGGATACTCGACCGTATCCTCCGGAACAGTGCCTAACACGAAGAACAACCATCGAAGGGGGACAAATCAATACACATCGAATGCAACATTATGATGCATGAATATGACATGGCAATATGATGTGTTTGAGCTAATGCATCTAGCAACAGATTTAAATGAAGTAGGTTTGAACCCAAGGTTCAAATTCAACTCCACATGTGAGATCACATATTGTATTTGAACAAAATGTCCAAGTTCTCCTATTTAGGTTGCTCTATCATGCATGAAAATGGTATAGATGGATTCATTGGATTTTTCTGATCAATTTTCATATATAAATTATTTCCATTTGACTTACAGATTAATTTATATGATTTTTCTAAGTTTTAAACATTTTCTGGAATTATCTAAAACCCAGAAATGCATTTTCTGCGTCAGCCTGACGTCATCATGACGTCAGCCAGTCAACAGAACCGGTCCAGGTCAAACCTGATACACGGGGCCCATATGTCATAGACACAGGGTTAATCCCCGCGCTGACTGGGGTTTGACCCACCTGTGGGCCCACTGTCAGTGGCTGTGGGGCTTGGTAAGCAAGGGGGATTAGCGCTAATGGCATGGCCACGTCAGCTCCGGCTGGAGTATGGCTGGCGGCGACCAATCCGGCGGTGGTTTCTTGCCGGAATCGCGTTTCCGGCCACCATTTGGCACGCGGGGCGGCGCTATCGGAAGCGGGGAGCGAGCCGCATCCATTCCAGCAGGTGGAACGGCGCGGGGCGGCCCGTAGCGTCGCCGATGACGACGGCTACGGCAGCCGGGGCTCGGTTAGCACGGGCTCGAGGCCAGGGGATGCGAGAGGAGGAGCTGGAGGCGGCTACGGACTCCTGGAGAGGTGACGAGCACGTGGCCGTGCTTGGGCGCGGGCTGCAGTTGCTGTGGCCATGGCTACGCCATGCCCGGCGGCGACCTCCTCTCGGCTCCGGTGGCTAGTGGGGTTAGAGGACGGGATCGACGACGGGGCTGGGGGGAGGAGAACCGGGGCCTCACCGCGGAGCTTCTGGCGCCGGTGGCATGGTTGGGGACGCGCTGTGGCCGGCGAATTGATGGCGGGGAGGTCCGGCGACCGGCGGAGGAAACGGCGACGAAGACGACGTTGCGGGGCCTCCGGTCTTGATTCCTCTGGCGGGGAGGTGCAGGGCGATGCGGTGGCTCTACTGGGCACGACGGAGAGGCTCGGGGGTGGTTGTGGTCACGGCGGCGCTCTCGGGTCCGGGGGGGGGGGGGGGGGGGTGAAGAGAGAGCAGAGAGGGGAGGGGAGAATGGCGAGGCCGGCTCGGTCCGGACGCCTCTCGTGGGCATCCGCGACGCCTCGCTGGCAAGGGACGGGCAGGCAGGCAGGTGGCGTGGCAGCACGCCCGCGCGCGCGCCGGCCACACGCCATGTCCACTGGCACCAGGAGGAAGAAGACCCTCCTGCCCCCAGTGGGCTGGGCTGCAGATGGGCCGCCAAGTAAGTTGCCTCCTTTTCCTTTTTCTTTTATTTACTGTTTTTTTTTCTATTTTTTTGCAGTTTGTTTCAATTTGGTTTTTTCAAACCAAATTACTTTAGTTGCTGCTGAAAAATATTGTGGAACCTAAATGGAAATTTCCACAGCTCCACAAAATGTTTCAGAATTATTGGAGCTATTAATATAATTATAGAATTTTATAACTCCAATTCAAGTACTTAATAATTTAATTCAATAGACAAAAGTGACATGGGAAAATATGAGTCACCTCTGGTTTATGTCTCCACAGTTTACCAGAAATGATGGACATTTTAAAAACCCACTTTGGTTCATTTAAAATTATTTTGGTTGAACCTAGTTGAATTCAGATAGTGCTAGGGTTTGATCATCCCGATTTCAAGTTTAAAGAAATTTTAAACATGATGCAACACAAACATGGATCCTAGTTCATGCTAAATCTAGGGATGTGACACCCCCCCCCCCCCACATAGCTCAGGGCTAGTTTTCCTTGTCCCCCCGGGGAGCTCATTCTTCCCCCCGGAGCTCTGGCTCTCTCTAGTCTCAGGACTTAGCTTGGAGATCCGTTCTCCCCTCTTTCTCTAATACACCATGTAACTCTATGTTCATGACAGATAAGCAAAGCCTCTCCGGAGCACGAGACGTAGGGCTGTTATCTCCATCGTGAGAGGCCCGAACTCGCTAAAATCACCGTGTCACCCATTTGCATCTCGATAGATCATGCTCCTTTACACTACCCCTTTCTATTGTCCCACGACAGTTGGTATGTTAAACTAGGTGGTATATATTTAGCGACAATGTAATTAGCATAATCAGCATACCAAGGTGTGTTTTGTGAGACACTTATTGCAGCTAGCTATTCGTCAGGAAAACTATCATCAATAGGTAGAGGGTCATCAAGAATATTTTCTAACCTAGACAAGTTATCACCTACGGGGTTCTCAGCGACTTTCCTATCAACGATATGTAAGTCAAATTCTTGAAGCAAAAGAACCCACCTAATAAGTCTAGGTTTAGCATCTTTCTTTTCCATAAGATATTTTATAGCAGCATGATCGGTGTGAACAATAACTTTGGAGTCAACAATATAGGATCTAAATTTACAAGCAAACACAACTTCTAAAAATTCTTTTTCAGTAGTGGCATAATTTCGTTGGGCACTGTCTAGAGTTTTACTAGCATAATGGATAGCATTCAATTTCTTATCAACTCTTTGTCCTAGAACTGCACCAACAGCATAATCACTAGCATCACACATAATTTCAAAAGGCAAGTTCCAATCAGGTGGTTGAATGATAGGTGCATAGGTTAAGGCTTTCTTGAGTGTTTCAAAGGCTTCCACACAATCATCATCAAAAACAAAATGAATATCCTTTTTCAAAAGATTAGTAAGAGGCCTAGAAATTTTAGAGAAGTCTTTAATGAACCTCCTATAAAAACCAACATGACCAAGGAAATTCGAATACCTTTAATATCTTTAGGACATGGCATTTTCTCAGTTGCATCAACTTTAGCTTTATCCACCTCAATACCTCGCTCAGATATTTTATGCCCCAAGACAATACCTTCATTAACCATAAAGTGGTACTTCTCCCAATTCAATTCAAGACAAGATTAGTTTGTTCACATCTCTGCAAAACTCGATCAAGGTTGCTTAAGCAATCATCAAAAGAAGTTCCGTTTAAAAATCATCCATGAAAACCTCCACAATCTTTTCACAAAAATCAGAGAATATAGCATTCATACATCTTTGAAAGGTAGCAGGTGCATTGCATAAACCAAAAGGCATACGTCTATAAGCATAGGTTCCAAAAGGGCAAGTAAAGGTGGTTTTCTCTTGATCGGATTGTGACACAGGTATTTGAGAAAAACCAGAATATCCATCTAGGAAACAAAATTGTGTGTGCTTAGATAGTCTCTCTAGCATTTGATCAATGAAAGGCAAAGGGTAATGATCCTTTCTAGTTGCTTTATATAATTTTCTAAAATCAATTACCATTCTATATCCAGTGACAATTCTTTGTGGAATGAGTTCATTCTTATCAATAGGAACAACGGTAATACCTCCTTTCTTAGGGACACAATGAACGGGACTTACCATCTACTATCAGCTATGGGATAGATTATACCTGCTTCTAGAAGCTTCAATATTTCAGTTCTTACCACTTCTTTCATCTTAGGATTCAATCGTCGTTGGTGATCAACAACGGGTTTAGCATCAGGTGTCATATTGATCTTGTGCTGACATAGAGTGGGACTAATGCCCTTAAGATCATCAAGAGTATATCCAATAGCAGCCCGGTGCTTCCTTAGAACTTTCAATAATCTTTCTTCTTCATGTTCTGTAAGGTTAGCACTAATAATAACAGGATATATCTTTTCCTCATCAAGATAAGCATACTTCAAAGTGTCAAGCAATTGTTTCAATTCAAACACAGGATCACCTTTAGGTGGAGGAGGACCTCCAAGGGTTTCAATAGGCAAATTGTGTTTCAAGAGAGGTTTTTGTTTGAAGAAAATTTGATCTATTTCATTTCTTTCACGCAAGTGCATATCATTTTCATGGTCGAGCAAATATTGTTCTAAAGGATCAGTAGGGGGCACTGCAATAGAAGCAAGACCAATTATCTCATCCTTACTAGGTAACGCTTTATCACGAGGTTGTCTACTAAACTTGGAATAATTAAACTCATGAGAGACAGTACCAAAACTGACACCGACAGTTTGTTTTTCACAATCTATCTTAGCATTGACGATGCTCAAGAAAGGTCTACCAAAGATAATGGGGCAAAAGTCATCTTGTGGGGAACCAAGAACTAGAAAATCAGTAGGATTTTCACTTTCCCACACAAGACTTGAACATCTCTAACAATCCCAAGTGGTGTGATAGTGTCTCTATTAGAAACTTTAATAGTAACATCAATATCTTCCATTTCAGCAGGTGCTATTTCATTCATAATTTCTTGGTACAAGGTAAAAGGGATAGCACTCACACTAGCACCCAAATCACATAAACCATGGTAGCAATGATCTCTTATTTTAACTGAGACAACAGGCAAGCCTTTTATAGGTCTATGTTTATCTTTCTTATCAGGCTTAGCAATTCTAGCAGCTTCATCACAAAGGTAAATGACTTGCCCATCAATATTTTCTTCCAAGAGATCTTTAACCATAGCAACACTAGGTTCTACTTTGATTTGCTCAGGGGGATTAGGTGCTCTTATATTACTCTTACGAACCACGGTTGATACCTTAGCATGTTCCTTTATCCTAACAGGGAAAGGTGGTTTTTCAATATAAGCGGTAGGCACAACTGGATCAACATTGTAAAAGATGGTTTCTTCTTTAGCTATGACCGGTTCTTTAATTTCTTCTTTAATAGGGGGATGATATTTAAACCACTTCTCCTTAGGGAGATCAACGTGAGTAGAAAATGCTTCACAAAAAGAGGCTACTATCTCAGAGTCAAGTCCGTATTTAGTGCTAAACTTATGAAAAGTATCGGTATTCATAAAAGATTTAACACAATCAAATTCAAGCTTTATACCTGACTCATTACCATCGTCGAGTTCCCAATCTTCAGAGTTGCGTTTAATTCTTTCTAAGAGATCCCACTTTAAATCAATAGTCTTCTTCATATAAGAACCAGCACAAGAAGTATCGAGCATGGATTGATCATTATGAGAAAGCCGAGCATAAACATTCTGAATGATAACTTCTCTCGGAATGTCATGATTGGGGCATGAATATAACATTGACTTAAGCCTCCCCCAAGCTAGAGCGATACTTTCTCCTTCACGAGGCCAAAAATTATATATATAATTCCGATCTCTATGTACTAGATGCATAGGATAAAACTTTTGATGGAATTCCAATTGCAAACAATTCCAGTTCCACGATCCAAGATCATCACATAGCTTATACCATGTCAATGCTTTTCCCTCCAAAGATAAAGGGAAAACCTTCTTCTTAACTTCATCTCCGGGTAAACCTGCAAGCATAAATAATCCACATATTTCGTTCACATATAAAAGATGCATATCAGGATGTTCAATTCAATCTCGTGCATATGGTTTAGCAAGCAGTTTTTCTAGCATACCCGAAGGAATTTCATAAGGAACATTTTCAGTAGGTGTTGTAGGTTGAGGGGCAACTAATTGTGGTTCCGGTTGAGGTGAAGATACCCCGAACTGTGACACCCTGATTTTTGGCAACTTTTTCTTTTCAAAATCTTTTTGGTTTTATTCGCAAATTGGTTGATTTTCAAATCTTTTCAATTGATTTGGATCTCTGAATCTTTGAATCTATTCCCAAGTGACCCAAAACCCTCATCACCTTGCCAAAACCTTTCTACACCTCTCTTGGATCAATTTCCAATATTTAATCTTTTCCCAATAATCCATTTCTTTATTTGGGAAATTATGTCATCACTATGGGTTGTGAAGCAACCTATAGTTTGGATGATCAATAAATTCCCAAACTTTTCCCATATCTTCTCATCATCATATGATTCCATAATCTCCAAAAATATTGAATTGCCCAATATAAAATTTTGGCTAGAATAAATATTTATTTTCTGGCCTGAATTGGTCCTTTGTGAAGCAACCCCTATTTTCCCATCTCAGAAAATTCTCAATAAATTCCCCAAGCTCCTAGGGATCCTATCTAGACACAATATCCAAAAATATCATCTGGTCCAATACAAATTTTCAGCAGCAAAACTCTGACAAGTTTCTGCCTGTTCCAAACCTTTGTGAAGGAAGTACTAGCTAGGGGTGCACACTTGCTCTCAAATTTTTATGGCATGTGTGCACTACCAAATAACTTCTTTCTACCAAGTTTCATCATCAGCAGAGCATCTATGTGAGTGCCAAAAGTTCATCTAGTTTCTGGTCCAGGATTGCAGTTTTCAAAGGAACTATATTCAAATCTTCTTCAAACCCCTCCAAACTTTGCCAGTCTGTAGTCCTTCCAACCTAGATGGCACTCGACATCTCCTCTGGCCCTATCTCTATCTCATCTCTCTTCCAGAACCTCCTCATGATTGCTGGCAGAAGCTGTAGCTGAAGCTACACTTCACAGCAGGGTGAATCTAGTCGAGCCAGTGGCCCAGAGTGGCTAAGTGGACGAAGGTCGACGCTATGGACAAGGTGCGCCAGGCTTGCGTAGCCTCCTGGTGGCCGCAACCATGGTGAGCACGGCACTGGCATGCCAGTGCGCGCGCTCTGCACGGCGCCAGAGTCGGATGAGCTCGCCCAAGCCATCCTCCGCTGCCCCCCCTTGTCCCTTGGTGCCGACATCGCTCCAGCTAGCCTCGTGGCCCCTCTCGAACACTCCTGGTCGCCGGCGAAGGCCGCCGCCGCTCCCGGCCAAGCTTCGCCACGGGCGCAACAGTGAGCTACGGCCACTATGGTCGTCCGGAAGCCATTAATGGCTCCGGACCCATCCCGTCGCTCCTCTGCCCTCCTCCATCACCTCACTCCACGCCGCGACGGCCAGCTCGCCGTCCTTGCTCCAGTGGCATGGCCGAGCCTCGCCGTTTCGGGAGAGATTGCCCGCCTTTGCCTCTAGCCTATAAAAGGCCCTGCCTAGCCCCTCCGAGCTCCTCACCCCCTCCTCGCCATCCTCCAATCGCCTCCAGAGCGCCCCAGCAAGAGCCGGGAGCTCGTCTCCCTCAGCTCCGGTGAAGGCTCCGCCGCCCGAGTCCCCTCTGTCGCCAGCCACCTCCTTCCCATCCCAGCCTCTCCTGAGATCGCCATCGAGATCAGAAGGTCTCCCTGGTCCTCCTCGACCCTTGGCCAGCCAAACCTGTGCCGGAATCGCTGACGCCGACGACCACCGTAGCATCCACCCGCCGGAGAGGAAGGGGGCGACGCCGTCCGTCCACCTCCGGAGGAGCTACGGGTACAGGCGTGACCGCCGTCGAGTGCCCGATCCGTTCCGGCCATCTCCTAGCCCCGCCGCCGTCCCTATCGCCGGTGAGCGTCGCCGGTGAGCCACCCCGCCTCTGCCTCCCTTCTCTCTCCCTGTTTAAATACAACCGGCCCCACCTATCAACGACCCCAGTCCGCGCCTGAAGCGGTACGAGTGGAAGCGTATTTCCACTTTACGCCTTCGACGTGGCCTCTGTCAGAATTTTTGGTGAATAGAAATGCATTATGTGACATTTTCCTTTGCAATTTAAAAACATTTTCAGAAGGAAACTTTGGTGATTTTGAAGACCAGGAGTGTTTGAACAACCCAACAGAGCAAGGCAAGCCATGATACCCATTTCATGAAGCATTTCAATAGCATTGCATATTTTCATGCATTATGCTTATTTAATTGATATAGGTTAATTCATAGTAATTAATTTAAACACTTAGTTGCCCATTGTGATGAACCGCTATATTTGAAAAGAACTTAGTGGTTGATCTTGAGTCACATGTCCGGGCTTAACCGTGCAACCACATTTGCCGGTATGGGACGACCTTGACTTGGTCTGATCGCGTGCTCTTTCACCGGTACCTCCAAAGAGGGAGGATTATGCGCGCGTGCTACCCTGATCAGGTAGGCGGCGATAACCCTGTGAGCCAGTTGAGTGTTGTGCCGGCGTCCCCGTTTGGGACAGTTTAGTTTGGCCACGACGGTGGCAGGTGTCATGAGGACACAGTGGCCACCCAGGGCAGGACTCCGGGGGAGGATGAATGCCGGTGGTACGATGAGAGAGTCATGGGTCAGGCAAGTTTCGTTGAAGCAACGCTGGTCCACCCGAATGGGATCACGAGGCCAGGTGCTTCATGGTGTGGGTAAACTGCGCAACCTCTGCAGAGTGAAAAATCTATTCGAATAGCCGCGTCCACGGAATTGGACAGCCCGTCCAGACCTCAGTAGGTGGTCAACCGTATCTGCATTAATAATGATGGAAGAACTCTTTGGATGATCGGAAGTACTCGATGAGTATTCCGAGGGTTGTGGGACAACCCGGATGAGAGTAAGTTGATAATCGGTACAGTAAGTGAATTGCTTAAATAATTAGCATATTGATTTCCATGCTATTGTTTGCTGCATTACTTGGTTGTTGTGAGCTTGCGAGTACATTCAAAGTACTCACCTGGCGTATCATGCCAGATGCAAGAGATGCCGAGGACGAAGGTCCTGATGATTCATGCTACGCTAACTAGGATGTGTCCACAGCAGTGTCCCTGTGGATGGAGTTGCCGCTATGATCCGCTACGCCGTAGAAGTACTTAGTAGTTCCGAGGCCCTGCCATGTTTCATAAATAATGTAGATACTGTCATAGCACCGAGTGTGCCTTTGGCCTCGCTAGCATTGTAAAATATGAGCTTGTACCCGAAAGCTATCAATAAAGTCAGTTCAGTTCTGTTCCAAGTTGTTGTGTGTTTCCAGAGGACATGATCTCTGGGCTGGAAACACTGGTAATCCGGTTCTCTGAGCCGGGGTGCCACACGAACAAACCCTTCAAAGGATTGTTCTCCATAGTAGAAGTAAATTTTAGCACGTAGTATAAGTTTTTCCTTACCGATTTCCACTTACCAAGAGCGCTTCACTCCACGGCAACGGCGCCAGAAAAGAGTCTTGATGAACCACAAGTATAGGGGATCAATCGTAGTCCTTTTGATAAGTAAGAGTGTCGAACCCAATGAGGAGCAGAGGAAAATGACAAGCGGTTTTCAGCAAGGTAATCTCTGCAAGCACTGAAATTGTAGGTAACAGATAGTTTGATAGCAAGGTAATTTGTAACGAGCAAGTAACGGTAACGGTAAACAAGGTGCATCAAGGTAGCCCAATCCTTTTGAGGCAAAGGACACGCCAGAACAATCACTAGTAATAGGCGAAGTGTTCTTGAGGGTACACGGGAATTTCGTCTAGTCACTTTTATCATGTAGGTTTGATTCGAGTTCGCTACTTTGATAATTTGATATGTCGGTGGACCGGTGCTAAGGTGCTGTTCTTACTTGAACTAACAACCTACTTATGATTAACCCCCTCGCAAGCATCCGCAACTACGAGAAAAGTATTAAGACAAAGTCTAACCATAGCATTAAACATGTGGATCCAAATCAGCCCCTTACGAAGTGGCGCATAAACTAGGGTTTAAGCTTCTGTCACTCTAGCAACCTATCATCTAATAACTACTCCACAATGCATTCCCTTAGGCCCATGAATGGTGAAGTTTCGTGTAGTCGATGTTCAGATGACACCACTAAGGGAATCACAACATACATATCATCAAAATATCGAACACATATCATATTCACATGATTACTCGCAACATGACTTCTCCCGTGACCTCAAGAACAAGGGTAACTACTCATAAATAATAATCATGCTCAAGATCGGAGGAGTAATGAATAGCATAATGGATCTGAACATATAATCTTCCACCAAATAAACCATATAGTAATCAAGTACACAAGGTAATCAACACTAATAGTCACCCACAGGTACCAATCTGAGGTTCCGGTACAAAGATTGAACACAAGAGATGAACTAGGGTTTGAGAGGAGACAGTGCTGTTGAAGATGTTGATGAAGATTGGCCTCCCAAAGATGAGAGGGGTGTTGGTGATGACGATAGATTCGATTTCCCCCTCCGGGAGGGAAGTTCCCCCGGCGGAATCGCTCCGTCGGAGGGCAAAAGAGCTCCTGCCCAAGTTCCGCCTCAAGGCGGTGGCGCTTCATCCCGAAAGTCCTCCTCCTAATTTTTTTAGGTTTTTTGGGAATTTATACCAGATGATGGGCACCGGAAGCGGGCCAGGCTGGGCACAATACACCAGGGCACGCCCAGGGGGGCCTGGCACGCCCTGGTGGGTTGTGCCCACCTGGGGGCCCTCCTACGTTAGTTTTCAGCTCCAGTAATTTTTATTAAATACAAAAATAATCTCCGTATATTTTTAGCTTCATTGGAGTTGTGCGGAATAGGTATCTCTGACTTGCTTTCTTGGGTCCAGAATTCCAACTGCCGGTATTCTCCCTCTTTGTGTAAACCTTGCATAATATGAGAGAAAAGGCATTAGAATCACTCCCCAAAGCATTATTATTCAACAAAACAAAGTAAATAACAGTAGGAAATCAGGATGCAAAATGGACGTATCAGATTCCCAAGTCATTGATTTGTAAACTCCTATGTCCGGATGTTTTCCACATCCCAACAAGATTCTTGGGGTCTGCTGCTAATTTTAACAAACAAAGAATTTCACTTCATGTTGTCTCACATTCGACCCCCGCGTGGGTTCTTCCGAACTTACCCAGGGCTCGGGGGCTACTAAGTATGGCAATAGCATGTAAAGCTAAACATACTTTTAAAAACGGTGCCATACTATGTAAATTACATTGAACCCTGCTAGCAGGCTGCCGAAGGCTTCCTTCAATCCGCTGACAACATATTGAATGCCTTGTAGTGACGTGCTTAGGAGGGCGTGGTGCCCTTCAGTGATGGAGGAATCATTCAGACCCTCCTCCATCATGTCCGTCCATCCGGATTGAATCCGCTTTCTTACAGGCGGCTCTGGATGTGGCATTGTGGTTTCTCCTGCTGGAGAAACCTGGGCAGATGACTCTGGAACCTTCGGGGGTTCTGGAGCCAATTTTGGGGACAGCTCGGGTTGACCGAGCTCTCCCTCCTTGTGTGACAGAAGGCATTCACCATCATGTTCTTTGGCGGCCGAGGTATTAACCCCGGCCATAGTATCATCACCCCCGCCCCTACCTCCTAGGTGGCTGGGGGGAGGGAGTTATGGGACAAAGTCCCACTCTCCGCCAATGCGGCGGGCGGAGATTCTTCCTCCGAGTTCTGATCGGTAGGGAGCTCGCGCATCGGACTGTAATGAGTAAAAAAGACACACACACGGTTTGTTATAAAACCCTTAGAGGGGATAAAAAAGACGAATTAAGGTGAATTCGTACCTTTGCGCCTGGGGTTTGACCCCGAGGGTCCTTCAAGGGATAACCTTGAAATTCTCGGACTCCTCATCAGAATCCGGAATATCATCGAGCAAGGCCACTTTGGGCCTGCATGGTCTTTTAGGGGAGGAAGCTGGGTCACCCTCGGAGTCCTTGGACGCCGCCCTCTTCTTGGCGTGGGAAGATTCGCTCTCCTTCCCATCCTGCCCCGTCGAGAGGGAGCATGTGTCTCCTCGGATGTCGTGTCCGGGAGGCCCTTTGATCAGAGACCCCCTTGAGCCTCCTTCTTCTCTTCTTTCTTCTCCTCCCTCCTCTTCGGTGCCGCATATCGCTTTTCGGCCAATACGGCCATAACCAGGACCGTCCAGGGATCCTCGGGCAGCGGAGCCGGGCAGTTGATCTGCTGGGATTTCGCCAGCAAAATCTGTCAAGGCAAGGAGAAAAGGGGATTAGAGCCTTCAAACGGGGAAAAATCCAAACACAAGCGAAATGAATGTTACCGGTCCAGGAGGGGTCCAGCCTTCCATGCCAAGGTCCTCCTCTTCTGCTGGCCAGCTCTTTCGCGGCTTGAACAACACCTTCCATAAGTTCTTGTGGGAGATGCGGAAGAACTCCCGCATGGTGACAGGGTCGTCTGAACTTTATTCCCACATGGGGGCGGCCCGGTGTTGACAGGGTAGAATGTGGCGGCGGAGCATGACTTGAACTACATTTGGTAGTTCGATATTCTTCTTCTCCACCAGGGTGGTGATGCACCTCTGCAAGGTCTTCACCTCCGCCGCACTCCCTCAATCGAGCCCCTTCTTCATCCACGATACTAGTCTAGTGGAAGGGCCAGATCGAAATCTGGGAGGTGCTCCCCATCCTTGTTCGTGTGGTTCGGTGAAGTAGATCCACTCCCGTTGCCAGACCTTGACGGTGTCTATAAAAGAACCAACCGACCATTGAACCAAGGGGAGCTTGCTAATCATCACTCCCCCACAGTCGGCCTGCTCGCCACTAACGACTTTCGGCTTGATGTTGACTATCTTCAGCCATAGGCCGAAGTGGGGTTGAACCCGAAGAAAGGCTTCGCAGAAAGTAATGAAGGAGGAGATATGCATAAAAGAATTCGGAGGAAGATCGTGAAAATCTAGCCCATAGTAGAACATAAGACCCCTCACAAAGGGGTGGAGGGGGAAGCCTAAGTCCCGGAGAAAGTGAGGAATAGAAACTACCCTCTCGCCTACCCTAGGCGTGGGTATGACATGGTTCTTCTTCGGGGCTCGATGGGCGATGTTCACCGACAAGTAGCCAGCGAGCCTCAGCTCCGTAATGTCCTTCTTGGTCACCTGGGAGACCTCCCACTTGCCCTTGGAGCCCGCTCCGGCCATGACCGAATTGAGGGAAAGTTCGAGAGGTTTGGGAGGAATGGGGCCTGGAAGCTCTGGGCTCAAGAGGGAGATGGAAATGGGGGAATCTGGAAGAGCGTACTAAAGGTCTTGGTTGATGTTTCCTTTTATAGGCCACTGAAATACCAAGGGTCCCCAAGATGCACTGCAGACCTCGCCACTTCCCGATGAATCGTGCAGTTATGCGCTCATGGGATAACCCAAATCATAAACAATATCCCCGACAAGGCGGGACATGACCTCCATATTAATGAGACCTGATGATTAAAAATGAAAACTGCCTCGAACCGCAGTTCGAGCTTTTTTGGGGACTGGTCAACAGTAACTTGCAAGCCGTGACCTTTCGGTACAAAGTTGTCAGAGAAAAATACTGTTCTTGTTTGAACGGATGGCCTTCGAGGCTAAGTTTTATATTCGAAAAGCGGGAAATATTCGGTGGCTCTATCATCGGTAGAATTGGAATTCAAGGTGGAACTCACCTCACAAGCCGAAGACCGGGGAAATAGGAAGCTGTTGGGCGTCAAGACTACGACGTTGGAGGTTAGTTTGGGGGCTACTGAGGGAGTCCGGGATTAAGGGGTCCTCGGGCTGCCGGCCTATCTCTGCGGGCCGGACAGTGGACCGCCTTGTGATTGTCAAGGAAGGTCTGGACACCATAACCAAAACGGTATCTCTCAGGTCGTGACGTGCACTCCAAGTACAAGACGATGGGTTCGACATATTTCTTTCCTGATGTAACCCTAGATACCCCTGGTGAGTATATAAACCATAGGGTTTTAGTCCATAGGACAAGGTTAAGCTCATTACTCTTAGGGTTTAGACCACATCATACGATCTCGAGGTAGATCAACTATGTACTTGATACCCCATATTCAATACAATCAAAGCAGGTCGTAGGGTTTTACCTCCATAAAGAGGGCCCGAACCTAGGTAAACATCGTCTCCTTTGTCTCCTGTAACCCATCAATCCAAGATCCACAGTTCGGGACCCCCTACCCGAGATCTGCCGGTTTTGACACCGACACTTGCATTATACGCTCTATGAATGAAAACCCTCGAACCAGCTTGAAGAAAAATGAATACACGACAATTTCGGTCGGGTGATTAGAAGGGGAAGACGGACTGGGATAAGAGATGAGCGGATATTTTAGTAAATTAGTTGCCTGGTTCTCCATGAGAAAAAAATCCAGTACCGAAGATTCCTCAATCGGGCAGAGCTGGGTCGACGGGGAGTAGCGTCAAAAAATAAGTGAGTGCTGATAGGCCGCGACAAGCGGCAGTGGCGAAATGCAGTGACGTTTGGCGGCAGCCGTTGGCGGCAGCAGACGTCGAGCTAAATGGCTGTCGCGGCGACAGGCGGTGACATGCAGAGTTGCGGAGGAGTGCTATTGTGTAGGTGTTACTTGGGACGGGGAGGGGAGGTGGTGGGCTGGCGGGGGTGAGGGTTTTGTGGCATGGCGGTGGTGAGGGTTTTCTGTCTCGGAATAATGTGCTTCCGAGCTAACGGTTTGGTAGACCCAACCGTTTCTGATAAATCGCAAATATCACTTCAGAAAAATGTGCTTTAGAGGCAATTTTTCTTTCTTTATTGAACCTGGAGCAACAGTTTGGTAGAGCCAACCATGTGTGATAAATCGTAAATATCAGACGCTTTGAGGTCGATACAGACAACTGTTCGATCTGTGTACATCCTACGGTGCAGACGTGCGATCCGCGGGGATGCGTTCGGGCCAATCAGAACACAAGTGACGCGGGACAATGAAAGTCATGGCACATAGTTCCAATCTGTGGGAAAATATTATGCACGCTATACATTCACCCTAATATGCATCGTACATGTTCAATTTTTTTGCCATCTCCGACACGAAGCTATGCGTGTTCTGAGCAAATGGTTGCTAGTATAAAATATATGGGAAGACAGAAAGTAAGAAAGATGATTCGCGATAATAAGCTGTGTGTGCTGTGGGCAATCATAGGTTGGTCTAAAAGAAGCATAAAATCGAATCAACGAAACTGATTGCAGCTCAAGACTGCAATTACATTGCACAATTCGTTCATTGCACATAGTCTCACAAACATATGGTTCAACCGATAAACATATATACTCAAGCATAGATATAGCACTCACAAAATAGATAGCTTCAATCCAACATCTCATCTTCACTCTTGAACGTTAATTAAGATTCTCCAGGTACTCAGAGTACACGGCATGTACCACCTTGCGAGAATACTTCTGCTTGAAAGAGCCAACGGCTCGTCCTCTTGCATGTGCGAGAACACTTGCATACACGTTGTTGAGCCTTTGGTCGCAGAATGGGCATCCATCGACCCCAATCTTCTGGACACGCTTGTTATACTTTCCAGCATAAAGCTCCCTGAGCTTTAGCCTCTTGAACCTCTCCTAGACTTCTTCATCCTCACTGTCGACATCGTGAGATAGCACCAATACATATAGTAAAAACTATGGCATCAATATATTTTATAATGTGAATTCAGCAAGTTAGAGTTTATGAAACATAATATATCCTATGACAGCGTGAACCCTAAATCCACAAGTGATCTTGATGAAAGAACTGGATAAATTGAGAGCACACAACTTAGTGGAACAAAATTAACACATGCATGCCTTAAATGCATGAACTGATAAGTGTCAAAAAACATAGGAACATTCGAGTGAATACTACTTGTCAAAAAGTAGGATTAGGATTTAATGGAAATTTTTCTACACACATCCAAAGATTTTGGTTCAATTTTTTTAGCACAATCAGCTTTCTCCATACCAGTCTGATTTTTTTTGCACAATCGTCTATGTAGGACATTGAAATGGATTCTAAGATCTGGCTAACAATTATTAGCACAATCACTATCCCTAGACGGATTTTAAGCAAAATCATTTGTACAGACCAACCAATTAATCATTAACCATAGAAACTCAAGATATATTTACCAAAAAGTGGGTATAGATGACAAACCGGTTCTTCGTCAGAGTCGGAGTCGTCGGAGTCGGAGTCGTTGGAGTCGCTGTGGACCACCGGCTCCGGCTAGGGAAGCACGACGGCGGCGACGATGTCAAGGCCGCCCTGCTGTCCGCGCGAGACCTCAACAGCGGTGACAGCAACCTCTATGCCCAGCTTCACGGTGGGATCAGGTGCTGCGCCCGCCCCAGCGTGGCCACTCCTTCCCATGGTGCGCTTCGGCTCCATCTATTGCACTTGATACGGTGGTGACGACTGAGAAAGGTGGTGATGACTGAGAATGGCAGCGAGGATGCAGGGGCAGAGAAAGGATAGTGTGTGTAGCTAGAATAGGGACTGCGAACGCCTATAAAACACAAGCTGCCCGGGCGTCATTAATATGGAGCACTTGGGAGGGAGGCGGGCGGCGTCAAAGGGCCGACTCGCCTCCTGGAGCAGCCTACGCAACAGACTGCTCGCATGCCTACCATCAATTCACACGCTTGCTGGCATGTCTCCCGATGAAACTACGCAAGGAACACGCTCCCGTCAATTCACACACCTGCTCGCACGCCTCCCGGTCAGCCTGTGCGGAGGCCTGATAGCATGCCTCACGTCAAATCACACCTCCTTGCACGGCACGCGGGACGTGTATTGTTTTTCTTTTTTGAGGATTAATTTTTCCACTTTATTGTTAGTTAACCAAAGCTTCAGCACGTACATTGTTGTTCTAATGCCCACGATTTGGATTAATAAACTGTTTGCGATGTTTATGTGACTATTCTGTGTTGCATCCATTAACAAGCTCCCGTTTGCAAGAAGCTTAGATGAAAACTTGTCTCAACTTGGACAATTTTTTACGATGACCAATTGGTTCGTATCATGATAGCATGTCAATGTTTCATGAATTCTAGCTTAACTGGGGATCTACTGGAATTTGAAAACCAAGATTATCAATGTTTGCGGCGGAGCCACAACGCCGATATGTTTGAAATTTATTGCCTTTTCTTGCATGGGGGACTAAACATGCACCCAACGAAACAATTTTGATTCTCAAATCCATTTTGGTGCACTACGACGTGTGCTTGTAGTTCAACTTTGAAATTTACAAAAGAAATCCTTAGGAAATCAATTAATGTATGAAAATGTGTCTTATTGTTCTCTAAAAAAATAAATTTTAACACGACACTCCTATTATCACATGTTCACGGTAGAAAAAGTTTGACATGCACCTCGAAGTGGTGGTGGTGGTGGAATGGGTGGGGGAAGGCCGGTGGTCCGGCACACTACGCATCGTGTGCCTCCGTGTGGGATTGTCCAGTTTGTTAGGCATGTGCCACATCAAAAGTCATGCATTGGATATTTAAAACAGCACATGCCCGTTTTCATGCATATGTTTGGGTCACATGCATGCGGTGGTATACGTCGGACACTCCCTCGTGCGGTTATCAACTACGCACCCAGTCGTTGCCCCCGCGTTGGTCTATCACTTTGAATGGCAGAGATATGGGTTTGATCAAGGTGGGATTCATCTTTGTCTGTGTTATGTTGTAGATCACAGTGATATACCAGACGGAAGTTTGAACGCGTGCTCGCACCGGCTCGAAGTAAGTGGCATACATGTTGTGAACCTCCATGGGGGACTTTCCGGTTTGCGAAGGTGCCACATCAAAGGTATGCATTGGCTACTCAAAAATCACACAACACATCCTTACATATGTTTGGGACACATGGATGCGGTCGTTGTTCTCGGACACCCCCTCGCGCGGTTATCTGTGTCGCACCCATCTGTGGTCCCACAAGGTCCATCACTTTGATCACAACGAGAGATCTTGATTAATGTGGATTCTTTTTTTTTGTGTTACGGTAGGTCATGGTGAGATTATATGGTATAATTTGAGCGCATGTGTATGCATGAATGCGTCCCACCGGCTTGAATTGGGGAGGGGAACATATATATTGCGTACACGTTGCGTGAGACCAACGTGGGGACTTTACGGTTTCTGAGAAGGTGCCACATCAAAGTTGCATTGGGTAATTAAACATCGATCACACAACACTTTCCATACATATGTTTGAGCCACACGTAGACGGTGGGTGTCTTAGAACACTTGCATGGTTATCGGTGGCAAGCCCTTTCCTGGGCCCACCTGACAACGAGAGAGGTTACAAAGGTCGATTCTTCTCGGTGTGTTCTGGTATTTATTATAGGTCATGGTGAGTTCCCTCACCAAAAGTTTGAGTGCACGCTTATGTACGCATGAATCTTTCCCACCGCCGCTCAAAGTGTGGGGGAGGGCACTAGCTAGGTGTATGCATCATGAACCCCTCGATATGTGCGTGGGCTTTCCGGTTGCAAAGCAGGTGCCACATCAAAAGTGTGCACCCGGTATATATACTCAAACACAACACAACACTTCTGTACATATGTTTGGGCGACATGAAGGTGGTGGATGTGTTCGGACACTCCATCGCATGGTTATCAGCAGCACGCCCATCCGTGGGCCCGGGAGGACATCCATCACTTCGTCCGACAACGAGAGAGGTTTAAACAAGGTTGATTCTTCTTGGTCCGTGTTACATAAGGTCTTCGTGAGATGCACTAGCTCCCACCGACTCAAGGTGCATGTGTCGGTGTACTAAAGAATGGTGCCGTTAGTACCCAGACTTGTGTACCAGACGACCGCGGCCTCTGGACCGACAAGACCATGTCGGGCTGAATCTGAGTTCAAGCCACATCAAACAAGGGTTCGTGCGAACCGGCAAGCCCTCCATGCCAAAGGACTCGAATGCTAATGCACCCACCAAGGCCTCGGCCTGCCAGGCCATCGCTCCACGTCGCCAGGCTCGTTGTCTACATCGACTAGGTGTCGAGCGGGCAGGTGGTTAGGTGGAGCTGGTCGGGGCGTGTGGCAGCTTACCAGATTTACAACAACTTTAATGACACCCGTCCTACAACGTGGCAAAGGAATAAGAGGTAGCTGGGCGAATGATACAGAAGGAGAGGCAATCCTTGCCGGGAGACGTCTCCAGCGCGTGACCTCACGGTGCATTAAATGCGCCTGTCCTAGTCCATCAGAGTTAGGTATTTCCCACTATAGTTATTGCCAGTGATTTTGGCAGGTAGGATATACATTGTTTATTCTGTGTAAAGACAATTTTAGCCACTGTGGTAGCCCATTGGATTATAAAAGGAGGTCCATGGCTACCTTTACAAAGGTCGACACTATGTTCATTTACACGCGTAGCGACACCCCCCGAGCATTCCTTGTCGGGCTATGACGCTCCTGTACTATGAACCCAGATAATCCACAAAAACACAGGACGTAGGGTTTTACGCTCCGGCGGCGCGAACCTGTCTATACCCTTGTGCACGCATGGTCCGGTGATGCTCTTTGCGCCCGACGATCTCCCTAGCCGAACCACGAAAGGGGACTTGCCATCCCCATAGATTGTCATACCCCGACATCTTTGGCGCGCCAGGTTGGGGGGCTCCCTTGCACAAACCTTCACCGAGTCCTGCGTGTCATCGTCAACAACTTCCTCGACACCCATGCCTCACAAGAAGACTAAGGGCACGGGGACATGATGACCCACAAGTATAGGGGATCAATTGAAGTCCTTTCGATAAGTAAGAGTGTCAAACCCAACGAGGAGAAGAAAGAAATGACAAGCGGTTTTCAGCAAGGTAATTTCTGCAACCACTGAAATTGTAGGTAACAGATAGTTTGATAGCAAGATAATTGGTAACGAGCAAGTAACGGTAACGGTAAGTAAAGTGCAGCAAGGTAGCCCAATCCTTTTGTGGCAAAGGACAGGCCAGAATAATCTCTAGTAATAGGCAAAGTGTTCTTGAGGGTACACGGGAATTTCGTCTAGTCACTTTTATCATGTTGGTTTGATTCGCATTCGCTACTTTGATAATTTGATATGTGGGTGGACCGGTGCTTGGGTGCTGTTCTTACTTGAACAACCTCCCACTTATGATTAACCCCCTCGCAAGCATCCGCAACTACGAGAAAAGTATTAAGATAAAATATAACCATAGCATTAAACGTTTGGATCCAAATCAGCCCCTTATGTAGTAGCGCATAAACTAGGGTTTAAGCTTCTGTCACACTAGCAACCCATCATCTAATAACTACTCCACAATGCATTGCCTTAGGCCCATGAATGGTGAAGTGTCATGTAGTCGACGTTCACATGACACCACTAAGGAAATCACAACATACATATCATCGAAATATCGAACACATATCAAATTCACATGATTACTTGCAACATGACTTCTCCCGTGACCTCAAGAACAAAGGTAACTACTCACAAATAATAATCATTCTCAAGATCAGAGGGGTATTGAATAGCATAATGGATCTGAACATATAATCTTCCACCAAATAAAAAATATAGTAATCAACTACGCAAGGTAAACAACACTACTAGTCACCCACAGGTACCAATCTATGGTTCCGGTACAAAGATTGAACACAAGAGATGAACTAGGGTTTGAGAGGAGATGGTGCTATTGAAGATGTTGATGAAGATTGGCCTCCCAAAGATGAGAGGGGTGTTGGTGATGACGATGGCTTCGATTTCCCCCTCCGAGAGGGAAGTTCCCCTGGCGGAATCGCTCCGCCGGAGGGCAAAAGTGCTCCTGCCCAAGTTCCGCCTTGAGGCCGCGGCGCTTCATCCCGAAAGTCTTCCTCTTATTTTTCTAGGTCAAATGTGACTATATAACAGAAGATGTGCACCGGAGGTGGGCCGAGGAGGCCACAACCCATCAGGGTGCGCCTAGGGGGGCCTGGCGCGCCGTGCTGGGTTGTGCCCACCAGGTTTGCCCACTCCAGTAGTTTTCTGCTCCAGTATTTTTTATTTATTCCAAAAATAATCTCCGTAAAATTTCAGCTTCATTGGAGTTGTGCAGAATAGGTATCTCTGATGTGCTTTTTTCAGGTCCAGAATTCCAGCTGCCGGTATTCTCCCTCTTTGTGTAAACCTTGCATATTATGAGAGAAAAGGCATTAGAATCACTCCTTAAAGCATTATTATTCGACAAAACATAATAAATAACAGTAGGAAATCTTGATGCAAAATGGAAGTATCAACTCCCCCAAGCTTAGACCTCGCTTGTCCTCAAGCGAAAGGCGATATTGAAAAGCATGTCCACATGATTTGAGAGAGAGGTGTCGAAAAACAAATATGGACATAGAAGCATCATGCTTATTATTATAACAGCAACAAACTCTATCATAAAACTTTCAATACATTTTTATCATATAACTTCTCATGAACAAGTAACAATTCATCAGAACATAGAAGTATGAAGCATAAACCTTGTTGAAAACCAACAAACTATGTTCTCAGTCAACTTTGCAACTACAATTCATCATATTTTCAGGAAGGGTCTCATGTCGGAGCCTTTTGGCAAGTCCACATAATCAACCATCATTTAGTCTTCTATGATTGCTAACACTCACGACATACCCATGAACAAAAAGTTTCAACCGGACACATAGGAAGATACGGGCTTATAGTTTCGCCTCCCAACGTATTCACCTCAAGGGTGATGTCAACAATAATAACTCATGCCCACTCATATCCAACTGGATATTTTTGCCTAGATATTTCCTCACCACATGATGCTTGCAAAAAGAAAACATAAAAAGGAATAGGGAAGAATACTTTGACTCGTGCATAAAAGTAAATACATAAAAGTAAAAGATAGTCCCTTCGCAGAGGGAAGCAGAGGTTGTCATGCGCTTATTGGTTTGTATGCCCAATCCCTTAATGTAAAAGAACGTCACGCTATATTGCCCCCTATAATAGCAACCTTTATTATGCAGTCCGTCGCTTTTATTACTTTGCCATCATAAGTTCGGATAGCGCTCAATTTTCTCTTAACACTAATTGATAAAAACACTTTTAGAAGCAATTTTTATTGCCTTATTGCACCGATGACAACTTACTTGAAGGATCTTTCTCGATCCATAGGTAGGTATGGTGGACACTCAAAGAATGAATTTGGGTTTGGGTTTTTGGATGCACAAGTAGTATCTCTACTTAGTGCGGAATTTTTGGCTAGCAAAGATATTGAGCAAGCACCACATGTTGAAGGATCTATGACAATATAACTTCTATGTGGATATGAACAAGCATAAATCATTATGTTGTCTTCCTTGTCCAACGTCAACAATTTTGACATATAATATTTCATGGGGGCTCACAATCATAAAAGATGTCCAAGATAGTGTATTTGCATGTCAATCTTCTCTTCCCTTATTAATTCTTTCATGAATTGCATCATTGACCAATGCTATGTTTGTCAATCTCCAATAAATTTTACTACTTATACTTTTCCTTATGTGATGTCATTACTCACCATAAGATTAGCATAAGATTCTTTTCATTTATTTCTCTTTCCTTTATTTTGATTGCAACAAGAAAGTAGAGAGGCAAAAACTCAAACTAAACTTTATTATATAACTCTCACTCGATTACATAGATAGATAGGCCACGAAACTAACACACGAAAATAGATCATGCTAAACTTTTATTCAACTAAAGCAAAGGGAAACAAAAGATCAAACTAAAATAGGTAAAGGTGAATAAAAGTAGTGGTGATACGATACCGGGGCACCTCCCCCAAGCTTGGCTCAAGCCAAGGGGAGTGCCCATACCCGTGTGCTCAAGTCTCCTTTGGTGGTGGTGATGAAGAAGGTGGTGGTGATGATGTAGTAGGCTTGTCCTCTAGCTTCCAGGGCAAGGGCTCCCCATCAAAAGTTGACGAAAGAGTCCCTTGAGTCCTGCAACTGGCAGCTAAACTCATACCTTTAAATATTGCTTCATATTCGAAGACTTGGTTTTGAAGATCATAAACTTGGCTCTGCAGAAAATTAATTTGCTCGTTAAGGGTGGAGATGATGTCCGTCACAGACCGGTCATCCAGCATCTGATCACGGATGAATTCCATGATCATGGAGTGATTGGCACTAAGACCACGCTCCACCATCTTCTGGCACTTGAAGATTTCATGCTCTACCGCCTCGAGCCTAGCCTCCACGCTTCCGGTCTTCTTGGGTCCCTGAACATCGCGGATGTTGAGCACCCCCTGACGCATCTCAATGGCTAGAGGGTGCTTCATCACCTTCGGCAAGTACGGGTTGATGACCTTCTCGAAGAACTTGTCTTGAAGGAGCTTGGTGGAGCCATGGAGATCTAGATCTGACGAGAAAACAGCAAGAAACAAGAACAGAGGATTTTTCTGTGATGCGGTCGTCAAAATAGTCAGAGGTATATATAGAGAATTTTTATTCTTGGGAAACAAGCATATTGAAGGAAAACGGAGTCGGGAGGGTGTCCGAGGTGGGCACAACCCACCAGAGCGCGCCCAGGGGTGCCTGGCGCGCCCTGGTGTATTGTGCTCACCTCGATCACCTTTCGGTTTATTTCTTTATTTCCAAAATTTTCTAATATTCCAAAACAGACAAAAAATATTTTTGTTGATTTTTTGGAGTCCGTTTACTTACCGTATCACATACCTCCTATTTTTTTTCAGAATTCTGGAGTGTTCCGGAAGGTTTCTTTTATGTGTTCCTCCAGTGTCATGGTTTGGATAACATTGCTTTCAACATTAATAGGCGTACCTGAGATATAGTGCTTAATTCTATGTCCATTGACCACCTTCGGGTTAGTACCTTCGGCGTTATTAATCTTGATAGCTCCAGAACGATAAACCTCTTCGATAATATAAGGTCCTTACCATTTGGAGAGAAGCTTACCTACAAAAAACTTTAAACGAGAGTTCAACAAAAGAACATAGTCTCCTATTTTGAATTCCCGCTTTTGGATTCTTTTGTCATGCCATCTTTTTACTTTTTCTTTAAATAATTTGGCATTTTCATAGGCTTGGGTTCTCCATTCATCTAGTGAGCTAATATCAAATAGCCTCTTCTCACCGGCAAGTTTGAAATCATAGTTAAGTTCTTTAATTGCCCTAAATGCCTTATGTTCTAATTCTAGAGGCAAATGACAAGCTTTCCATACACCATTTTGTATGGAGACATACCCATACGATTTTTATAAGCTGTTCTATAGGCCCAAAGTGCATCATCTAATTTCTTAGACCAGTTCTTACAAGACCTATTGACAGCTTGTGGTTGCTGACCTCCGCTTTCGGATTCGTGTCCAGCAGGACAAGCATGCCAAAGTCGCTAGAACGAAGTGGTGGAAGCTCAAGGGGGAGGTAGCTCAGGCGTTCAAGGAGAGGGTCATTAAGGAGGGCCCTTGGGAGGAAGGAGGTGATGTAGACAACATGTGGATGAAGATGACGACTTGCATTCGTAAGGTGGCCTCAGAGGAGTTTGGAGTGTCCAGGGGAAGTAGAAGAGAAGCTAAAGATACCTGGTGGTGCAACGATGATGTCCAGAAGGCAATTAAGGAGAAGAAAGAGTGTTTCAGACGCCTATATCTGGATAGGAGTGCAGACAACATAGAGAAGTACAAGATGGTAAAGAAGGCCGCAAGGCGAGCTATGAGTGAAGCAAGGGGTCGGGCGTATGAGGACCTCTACCAACGGTTAGACACAAAGGAAGGCGAAAGGGACATCTATAAGATGGCCAAGATCCGAGAGAGGAAGACGAGGGATGTTGACCAAATCAAGTGCATCAAGGACGGAGCAGATCAACTCCTGGTGAAGAACGATGAGATTAAACATAGATGGCGGGAGTACTTTGACAAGCTGTTCAATGGGGAGAGTGAGAGCTCTACCATTGATCTGGACGACTCCTTTGATGATACTAGCAGGTGTTTTGTGCGGCGAATCCAGGAGTCGGAGGTCAAGGAGGCTTTAAAGAGGATGAAAGGAGGCAAGGCGATGGGCCCTGATTGTATCCCCAATGAGGTGTGGAGAGGCCTCGGGGACATAGCGATAGTATGGCTAACGAAACTTTTCAACCTCATTTTTCGGCAAACAAGATACCAGAAGAATGGAGACAGAGTATATTAGTACCAATCTTCAAGAACAAGGGGGATGTTCAGAGTTGTACTAATTACCGTGGAATTAAATTGATGAGCCATACAATGAAGCTATGGGAAAGAGTCATTGACCATCGCTTAAGAAGAATGACAGGCGTGACCAAAAATCAGTTTGGTTTCATGCCTTGGAGGTCGACCATGGAAGCCATTTTCTTGGTAAGACAACTTATGGAGAGATATAGGGAGCAAAAGAAGGACCTGCATATGGTGTTCATTGACTTGGAGAAGGCCTATGATAAGATACCACGGAGTGTTATGTGGTGGGCCTTGGAAAAACACAAAGTCCCAACAAAGTACATTACCCTCATCAAGGACATGTACGATAATGTTGTGAGAAGTGTTCGAACAAGTGATGGCGACACTGATGACATCCCGATTAAGATAGGACAGCATCAAGGGTCAGCTTTGAGCCCTTATCTTTTTGCCTTGGTGATGGATGAGGTCACAAGGGATATACAAGGAGATATCCCATGGTGTATGCTCTTTGCAGTCGATGTGGTGCTAGTCAATGAGAGTCGGACGGGGGTCAACATGAAGTTGGAGTTATGGAGGCAAACCTTGGAATCAAAAGGTTTTAGGCTTAGTAGGACTAAAACCGAGTACATGAGGTGCGCTTTCAGTACTACTAGGCACGAGGAGGAGGGAGATGTTAGCCTTGATGGGCAGGTGCTGCCTCAGAAGGACACCTTTCGATATTTGGGGTCAATGTTGCAGAAGGATGGGGATATCGATGAAGATGTGAACCATCGAATTAAAGCCGGATGGATGAAGTGGCGCCAAGCTTCTGGCATTCTCTGTGACAAGAGGGTGCCACAAAAGCTAAAAGGCAAGTTCTATAGGATGTTGGTTCGACCCGCAATGTTGTATGGCGCTGAGTGTTGGCCGACTAAAAGGCGACATGTGCAACAGTTAGCTATGGCGGAGATGCGCATGTTGAGATGGATGTGTGGCCACACAAGGAAGGACCGAATCCGGAATGATGATATACGAGATAGAGTTGGGGTAGCGCCAATTGAAGAGAAGCTTGTCCAACATCGTCTAAGATGGTTTGGACATATTCAACGCAGGCCTCCAGAAGCTCCAGTGCATAGCGGATGGCTAAAGCATGCTGATAATGTCAAAAGAGGCCGGGGTAGACCGAACTTGACATGGGAAGAGTCCGTAAAGAGAGATCTGAAGGATTGGAACATCACCAAAGAACTAGACATGGATAGGGGTGCGTGGAAGCTTGCTATCCATGTGTCAGAACCATGAGTTGGTCGCGAGATCTTATGGGTTTCACCTTTAGCCTACCCCAACTTGTTTGGGATTAAAGGCTTTGTTGTTGTTGTTGTTGTTGTATTGCTAAGTTCAACTTGACCACTAGATTGAGCATGATAGGGTGATGCAATTCTATGGTGAACATCATATTTAGCAAGCATCTTACGGAAAGCACCATGAATAAAGTGTGAACCACCATCGGTCATTAAATATCTAGGGACTCCAAACCTCGGAAAGATAACCTCTTTAAGCATTTTAATGGAGGTGTGGTGATCAGCACTACTAGTTGGAATAGCTTCTACCCACTGAGTGACATAATCAATAGCAACCAAAATATGAGTGTACCCGTTAGAGGAAGGAAAAGTTCCCATATAATCAAAACCCCGAACATCAAATGGCTCAACAACAAGTGAATAATTCATAGGCATTTCCTAACGCTTACCGATATTACCAATTCTTTGACATTCATCACAAGACAAGACAAACTTACGGGCATCCTTGAAGAGAGTAGGCCAATAAAAACCAGATTGCAATACCTTATGAGCAGTTCTATCTCCCGCAGATGTCCTCCATAAGCTTCGGAATGACATTTCCGTAGGATTTGTTCCTGTTCATGCTCAGGTACACAACGTCTAATAATACCATCTACTCCTTCTTTATAAAGATGTGGGTCATCCCAAAAGTAATGTCTCAAGTCATATAATATTTTTTCTCTTTTGTTGGTATGTGAAGCTAGGTGGTATATATTTAGAGACAATGTAGTTAGCATAATCAGCATACCAAGGGGTGTTTTGTGAAACACTTATTGCAGCTAACTGTTCGTCAGGGAAACTATCATCAATAGGTAGTGGGTCATCAAGAATATTTTCTAACCTAGACAAGTTATCAGCTACGGGGTTCTCAGCTCCCTTCCTATCAACGATGTGTAAGTCAAATTCTTGAAGCAAGAGAACCCACCTAATGAGTCTAGGTTTAGCATCTTTCTTTTCCATAAGGTATTTTATAGCAGCATGATCGGTGTGAACAATAACTTTGGAATCAACAATATAGGATCTAAATTTATCACACGCAAACACAACTGCTAAAAAATCATTTTCAGTAGTAGCATAATTTCGTTGGGAACTGTCTAGAGTTTTACTAGCATAATGGATAACATTCAATTTCTTATCAACTCTTTGTCCTAGAACAACACCAACAACATAATCACTAGCATCACACATAATTTCAAAAGGAAAGTTCCAATCAGGTGATTGAACGATAGGTGCAGAGGTTAAGGCTTTCTTGAGTTTTTCAAAGGCTTCCATACAATCATCATTAAAAACAAAAGGAATATCCTTTTGCAAAAGTTTAGTAAGAGGCCTAGAAATTTTAGAGAAGTCTTTAATGAACCTCCTATAAAAACTAGCATGACCAAGGAAACTTCGAATACCTTTAATATCTTTAGGAAATGGCATTTTCTCAATTGCATCAACTTTAGCTTTATCCGCCTCAATACCTCGTTCAGATATTTTATGCCCCAAGACAAAGTGGCACTTCTCCCAATTCAAGACGAGATTAGTTTGTTAACATCTCTACAAAACTCGATCAAGGTTGCTTAAGCAATCATCAAAAGAAGTTCCGTAAATGAAAAAATCATCCATGAAAACCTCCACAATATTTTCACAAAAATCAGAGAATATAGCAGTCATACATCTTCGAAAGGTAGCAGGTGCATTGCATAAACCAAAAGGCATACGTCTATAAGCATAGGTTCCAAAAGGGCAAGTAAAGGTGGTTTTCTCTTGATCGGATAGTGACACAGGTATTTGAGAGAAACCAGAATATCCATCTAGGAAACAAAACTGTGTGTGCTTAGATAATCTTTCTAGCATTTGATCAATGAAAGGTACAGGGTAATGATCTTTCCTAGTAGCTTTATTTAATTTTCTAAAATCAATTACCATTCTATAGCCAGTAACAATTCTTTGTGGAATGAGTTCATTTTTATCATTGGGAACAACGGTAATACCTCCTTTCATAGGGATGCAATGAACGGGACTTACCCATCTACTATCAGCAATGGGATAGATTATACCTACTTCCAGAAGCTTTAATATTTCAGTTCTTACCACATCTTTCATCTTAGGATTCAATCGCCATTGGTGATCAACAATGGGTTTAGCATCAGGTCCATATTAATCTTGTTCTCACATAAAGTGGGACTAATGCCCTTAAGATCATCAGGAGTATATCCAATAGCAGCCCGGTGCTTCCTTAGAACTTTCAATAATCTTTCTTCTTCATGTTCTGAAAGGTTAACACTAATAATAACAGGATATATCTTTCTCTCGTCAAGATAAGCATACTTCAAAGTGTCAGGCAATTGCTTTAATTCAAAAACAGGATCACCTTTAGGTGGAGGAGGACCTCCAAGGGTTTCAATAGGCAAATTGTGTTTCAGGAGAGGTTGTTGTTCAAAGAAAATTTGATCTATTTCATTTCTTTCACGCAAGTGCATATCATTTTCATGGTCAAGCAAATATTGTTCTAATGGATCGGTAGGAGGCACAACAATAGAAGCAAGACCAATTATTTCATCCTTACTAGATAAAGCTGTATCACGAGATTGTTTACTAAACTTGGAAAAATTAAACTCATGAGACACACCACCAAAACTGACACTGAAAGTTTGTTTTTCACAATCTATCTTAGCATTGACGGTGCTGAAGAAAGGTCTACCAAAGATAATGGGACAAAAGTCATCTTGTGGGGAACCAAGGACTAGTTCAGTAGGGTATTTTACTTTCCCACACAAGACTTCAACATCTCTAACAATCCCAAGTGGTGTGATAGTGTCTCTATTAGCAAGTTTAATAGTAACATCAATGTCTTCTATTTCAGCAGGTGCTATTTCATCCATAATTTCTAGGTATGGAGTAAAAGGGATAGCACTCACACTAGCACCTAAATCACATAAACCATGATAGCAATTATCTCCTATTTTGACCGAGACAACAGGCATGCCTTCTATGGGATTATGTTTATCTTTTTCATCGGGTTTAGCAATTCTAGCAGCTTTATCACAGAAGTAGATAACATGCCCATCAATATTTTCTACCAAGAGATATTTAACCATGGCAAAACTAGGTTCTACTTTAATTTTCTCAGGGGCCTTAGGTGCTCTTATATTACTCCTACGAACCACAGTTGATACCTTAGCATGTTCCTTTATCCTAATAGGGAAAGGTGGTTTTTCAATATAAGCGGTAGGCACAACTGGATCAACATTGTAAATGATGGTTTCTTCTTTAGCTATGACCGATTCTTTAATTTCTTCTTTAATAGGGGGATGATATTTAAACCACTTCTCCTTAGGGAGATCAACGTGAGTAGCAAATGCTTCGCAGAAAGAGGCTACTATCTTAGAGTCAAGTCCATATTTAGTGCTAAACTTGTGAAAAGTATCGGTATTCACGAAAGATTTAACACAATCAAACTCAAGCTTTATACCTGACTCATTACCTTCGTCGAGTTCCCAATCTTCAGAGTTGCGTTTAATTCTTTCTAAGAGATCCCATTTGAATTCAATAGTCTTCTTCATATAAGAACCAGCACAAGAAGTATCGAGCATGAATAGATCATTATGAGAAAGCTGAGCATAAAAATTCTGAATGATAACTTCTTTAGGGATGTCATGATTGGGGCATGAATATAACATTGACTTAAGCCTCCCCCAAGCTAGAGCGATGCTTTCTCCTTCACGAGGCCAAAAATTATATATATATAATTCCGATCACGATGAACTAGATGCATGGGATAAAACTTTTGCTGGAATTCCAATTGCAACCGATTCCAATTCCACGATCCAAGATCATCACATAGCCTATACCATGTCAATGCTTTTCCCTTCAATGATAAAGGTAAAACCTTATTTTTAACTTCATCTCCGGGTAAACCTGCAAGCTTAAATAATCCAGAAATTTCGTTCACATATAATAGGTGCATATCAGGATGTTCAGTTCCATCTCCTGCATAAGGTTTAGCAAGCAGTTGTTCTGCCATACCCGAAGGAATTTCATAACAAATATTTTCAGTAGGTGCAGTAGGTTGAGAGGCAACTAATTGTGGTTCCGGTCGAGGTGAAGATACCCCGAACAAACCCCTCAAAGGATTGTTTTCCATAGTAGTAACTAGGAATAAATTTCAGCACGTTGTATAAGTTTTTCCTTACCGATTTCCACTTACCAAGAGTGCTTACCTCCCCGGCAACGGCGCTAGAAAAGATTCTTGATGACCCACAAGTATAGGGGATCAATCGTAGTCCTTTCAACAAGTAAGAGTGTCGAACCCAACGAGGAGCAGAAGGAAATGACAAGCGGTTTTCAGCAAGGTAATTTCCGCAACCACTGAAATTGTAGGTAACATATAGTTTGATAGCAAGATAATTGGTAACGAGCAAGTAACGGTAATGGTAAGTAAAGTGCAGCAAGGTAGCCCAATTCTTTTGTGGCAAAGGACAGGCCAGAACAATCTCTAGTAATAGGCAAAGTGTTCTTGAGGGTACATGGGAATTTCGTCTAGTCACTTTTATCATGTTGGTTTGATTCGTATTCGCTACTTTGGTAATTTGATATGTGGGTTGACCGGTGCTTGGGTGCTGTTCTTACTTGAACAACCTCCCACTTATGATTATTCCCCTCGCAAGCATCCGCAACTACGAGAAAAGTATTAAGATAAAATCTAACCATAGCATTAAACGTTTGGATCCAAATCAGCCTCTTACGTTGTAGCGCATAAACTAGGATTTAAGCTTCTTTCACTCTAGGAACCCATCATCTAATAACTATTTCACAATGCATTCCCTTAGGCCCATGAATGGTGAAGTGTCATGTAGTCGACATTCACATGACAGCACTAAGGAAATCAGAACATACATATCATCAAAATATCGAACACATATCAAATTCACATGATTACTTGCAACATGACTTCTCCCATGACCTCAAGAACAAAGGTAACTTCTCACAAATAATAAACATGCTCAAGATCAGAGGGGTATTGAATAGCATAAGGGATCTGAACATATAATCTTCCACCAAATAAACCATATAGTAATCAACTACGCAAGGTAATCAACACTACTAGTCACCCACAGGTACCAATCTGAGGTTCCGATACAAAGATTGAACACAAGAGATGAACTAGGGTTTGAGAGGAGATGGTGCTATTGAAGAAGTTGATGAAGATTGGCCTCCCAAAGTAGAGAGGGGTGTTGGTGATGACGATGGCTTCGATTTCCCCCTCCGGGAGGGAAGTTCCCCCGGCGGAATCTCTTCGCCGGAGGGAAAAAAGTGCTCCTGCCCAAGTTCCACCTTGAGGCGGCGGCGCTTCATCCCAAAAGTCCTCCTCTTATTTTTGCTAGGTCAAATGTGACTATATACCAGAAGATGGGCACCGGAGGTGGGCCGAGGAGGCCACAACCCATCAGGGCGCGCCCAGTGGGGCCTGGCGCGCCTTGGTGGGTTGTGCCCACCAGGTTTGCCCCTCCGGTAGTTTTCTGCTCCAGTATTTTTTACTTATTCCAAAAATAATCTCCGTAAAATTTCAGCTTCATTGGAGTTGTGCAGAATAGGTATCTCTGATGTGCTTTTTTCAGGTCCAGAATTCCAGCTGCCGGTATTCTCCATCTTTGTGTAAACCTTGCATATTATGAGACAAAAGGCATTAGAATCACTCCTTAAAGCATTATTATTCGACAAAACATAATAAATAACAGTAGGAAATCATGATGCAAAATGGACGTATCAGGACGCCCGCTCCATCAACGTCCAAGCTGCCCATGCAAGTGGTCGCCAGCGACGCCGACGGTGGTGGCCCCCGCATTCACCGCGCCGGTGAACGCAGCCACAACACTGTGCGGAGCTCCGCGAGCCAAGATCCGGACCCCGCCGCTGTGGAGACACGGAACACGCCTGCAGCGACTGGGGCCGACATCGCGGAAGCGGCGACGCCTGCAGCAGCAACGCCCACGGCGACAACACCCCCGCCGCAACCCTCACAAGAGAACCGCGGCGAACACCCTCAGGGTGGCGACCCTGGGCGGCGCGCGGACAAGACCCGCACGTGTCCCTCTCAAGACATGCAGGGCCGAGCTCGACAGCGACCTCCTGGAGGGAATGAGTAGCATGCGACGGTGTGGGGAAACGCTCCTCCTCACACTGTCAGGAGTAAGAGCGCCACCCACACCTCGCACCGCTCCATGCCGAAGACCCTGGAGGAAGCTCTCGCGCAGGCCCAGCTATTGCTGAACTTCCCACCCGCGCCATAGATTATGGAAGACTGGAGAGCGACTATCCAAAGTTTGCTGAGCTTCACGAACCACGACAAGCCGGAGGAGGCATGCCCGTCATGTTCCCGCCAAGCAGCTCCGGCGGGTCCCACCGTCAGACGCGACGCTAGCGGGGTGCCTACGGTATAGTCTCCCCCACAACAGCAACAACCTACCCGCCGGACCGATGTACAAGACGAGGTGTCGTACGCGTCGACGGATCCGTTGCAGAATAAAGATCAACGCCATGTCTTGAAGGACAGACGCAAGGAGGACTCCTGCACCACCATCGAGAGGCGACGACAGGCACGCCACCAGACCGATGGTTGCACGGACCTAGACGTCGACGAGCCTATGCCAGGGGTGCCCGGCAGCCTGCCTTACGAGATAGGCTGCCCGGTGTTGACCCATGAGCTACGGCAAGTTCGATGGCCCTCCGGCAGACCCTTCAAGCCTGAGCTGCCCAACAAGTATGACGGCAAGATCAGTCCCTCCGAGATCCTCGGAATCTACACCATCGCCGTGCAAGCTGCCGGAGGGTGCGATGAAAAAGTATTCGCCAACTACTTCCCATTGGCGCTCAAGCCCAATGTGAGGAGTTGGTTGATGAACTTGTCAGAAGGCTCCATCTCCTCTTGGATGGATCTGTGCAACCAGTTCGTTGGTGCATACCATGGAGGCCACTAGCTTCTAGCGGAGCCCAGCGACTTGCACGTGCTTCCCCAAAGAGAGGGTGAGTCGCTCCGCAAGTACATCCAGAGGTTCAGTCACATACAACACAACATCCCCGACATCCACCCTGCCACAGTGATCGCCGCGTTCCACACGAACGTGCGCAACCAGCGGATGCGTGAACAAATGAGCGTTAATAAAGTGCGGGATGTCGCCGAGCTATATGCTTTGGCTGACAAATGTGCGCGAGCTAAAGAGGGGAGGAGGCTCCCCGGAGAGGACACTGGCGCAGAGGTCGACTCGGACGACGACGAAGACGCGCCAGGCTCCAAGAAAAAAGGCCGGAAGTGCAACCGGAAGCGCAAGGGAAAAGCAGAAATAGCTGTCGAAGGAAATGGCAACTCCGACTCTAGAAAGAAGGCCAAGTCTGAGGGGTCCGGAAAGGATGTCGCAGTGTGATCCAGAGACGATAAGGCCGTGGCAGGAGAAAAGACCGGCATGCCGTACTACAAGATCCACCTCACCAAGACCCACAACATCACCGAATGCCGCCAAGTAGAACAACTTGCTGAGAAACAAAAGCAAGAGTACGAAAGGCGCGACAAGGAAAAAGGCCAAGATGGTGCAGGTGGCTTAGGGAAAAAATAATAGCGGTGGTCGTGGTGGCCGCCGCGGCAAGGCCAAACAGCGCAAGGAGAAACCTTCTAGAGGCCGAGACAAAAATTCTAACGATGAAGACGATGATGACAACGGGGATGAAGAGAAATGTGAAGGCCAGGAGTTCCAGAAGGCTGTCGATGCCAGGTGTGTTGACGGAGGCGCATCTTTGCACTCCTCTCATCGGCAACTCAAGCAGTGGGCCTATGAGATCAACGCGGTAGAGCCAGCGACAGAGGCAAGAAAACCCCTCAAGTGGTCCAACACTCCCATCATCTTCGACGCTGAGGACCACCCCTGACCACATCACTACCGTCGGGTGAGTGCCATTGTTGGTATCACCAATGATACGCAACCTCAAGGTCAGAAAGATGTTCGTCAATAGTGGAGCCAATCTGAATCTGATATCACCAGACGTAATCAAGTGTCTGCAGATTCCCGACTCGGATCTCAAGCCGACATGACCTTTTCAAGGGGTCAACCCGGGAAGATCTCAACCCAAGGGGAACATAACTCTGCTGGTTACGTTTGGCAGTGAGCTCAACTTCAGGACAGAGACAGTAGTTTTCGACGTCGTGAAGATGTCGCTGCCGTACAATGGGATTGTGGGCCGACCGACGCTGGCAAAGTTTATGGCGGCGTCCGACCACACCTACAATACCCTCAAGATGCCAGGGCCGATGAGCGTCATCACCGTCTGTGCTAACAACAAGGACGCAGTGCTCTGCATCAACAAGCTCTACCGGGAGATAGTGGCAGCGTCTGCCAACGCGGCACTCGCTCCTGCCGGCAAAGCTCTCGGGGGGGAGAACAAGAACAAGAACCCCGACAAGTCTCATAAAAGCTCCGAGAAGTGCGCCAGGAAGCACAACACACCCGTCAAGAACTTACCAGAGACCTCTGCTGGTAAGGCCCTTACCAGGAAGTGAAGGCCGCTGAGCCTGGCAAATTCTACTCGTAAGGCGCGGTTGCCGGGCCGCCCGACAACCCCTTTTGTGCAAGTTCGCCGACAAGGCATGTAATCCTTTGTACAAAGCCAGGCGATGACCCTGCAAGTAGTCAGTAAAAGCTAAGTGTTGTATAACTCTTTGTCAAAGTACATATTTATCTTATGCATCTTATATGAGATGTTGTGATCACTCTTTACTTGCATAAGGTGACTGTTGAACCACTGAGGTTCCTAGCCTACTCTATTTTCTCTTCTTTCTTTTTCTCAAAAAGGGAGAAGGGGCCCCGCGTGCAAGTCTTCCTGGGGGGAGTGACGTTACGGATGCCTACAGACACGTTTGAGCACGATCACCTTGTGGAATGAAACGCAACAAGAGAAAGCTAAGTTGCAAAAACTTTTCGAAAATTTGAAGCTTTCTCCTTGAATGAAGTTAACGCTTGTGTGAGAAAACCTGCATGCGAAGGACCCTTGTCAAAATTGTCTGCGCACTTGGTTGTTTCGAGTCCGCTCAACATCCTAGGTAGCCGCGGCAAGGATGGCGATGAGGCCTTGTCGGCAGCGGCATCACCGGCAGGCTGCTAAGGACCTGTTCCTTCGAGCGCTCGTGGTAAAGATGCGCGCACCGACAGACGTTTTCGGCAAGCGTAGGGATAAACAAAAGCACACAAGTACAAACTGCGTGAAGAGGAGATAGCCATTCATTCCAGCAAATAAAATGCATTACAGTCAAGATCAAGGCTACGATGCTAATTCAAGACGACTGTTTTGGATACACGCATCGAAGGAAAGGAAACTTAATTGCTCAGGCTTACAGAACCGGCCCTGTCAGAGATAGGGCTGACAAGGACGTCAAGCTCGCTAGTGTCGAAGCCCTTCGGTAGCTTGGAGAAGGCCTTGTTCAAATTGATGCAGGGGTTGTTGTAGGCGACCTTCACCAGGACCTTGTGGAGGGCCCCGCGGCACCGCTCGCAGCAACCATGGAGGAATTCGTTAGCCCGCCCCGTTTCGTACTTCACCAAGACGTCGATGAGGTTCCCGAAGAAGATGGAAAGCCGCGTGCTCGCTGCCTCTCTGGCATCATTGGAAAAGGCGCATTCCTCCAAGCCCATCTTTGCGAGCTGGGCGGAGAGCCTGCCAGCGATGTCGACAAGATGCTCCGTCCACAACCCAACGCTCTCCTGGAGTTTGTTGGAGGTGTGCGCGGCAGAAGCGAGCAGTTCCTTCTCCTTCCAGAGTTCCTCAAGCAAACCGCGCTCCCTGCGCTGGGCGCCCTCGAGAGTGTCCTCGTGGGTACTAAGCTTCTTGCAGAGATCACCATTGGTGGCTGCGGCAACCTCCAGCTCCTTCGCCTTGTCAGCGAGCCCCACTTGCAGGTCTGCCAGGGTCTGGATCCCCTTCTGGATGTCGTCTTCCAGCTTTGAGATCTCCTGTCCAGAAGTAGCGAGGTCCATTTCCAGCTTCTGCACCTTGCTTTCCAGCTCGACCTTGATGGATTGAGAGGCTTTGCCGGCATTGACGGCCTCTTGGAGCTTGCCCGCGTGCTCGACAGCTTGCCTCTCGATGGCATCTTTGTTCTTCGACTCCAGCTCCTGGATTTGCTTCTCTAGTATGGCCCCAAGCATGTCGGCAAGAGCCCTTTCCCGAGTGGCGAGCTCCTCCTCTTGGCAATTGAGCGAGATCTTGTGTGAAGTCTACTTTGCTTCTGTGTTGGCGAAGATCTCGTCCGTCTCCTGCCAGATCTTCTCTGCCTCGGCTTTCTAGTTGATAAACTCGACTTCGGCCTTGGCAAGGTTGACCTGCTACGCGGAAAGGTCCTTGCAGCTCTTAGTGAACCAGGCCTATGTCTCGGTGAGAAGCACCCGAAACCTATCCTCTGCGGCCGCAAGAAGAGCTTCTAGGCGATCCAGTCTCTCCGAGCGGCCGACATAGAGCGCCTGCAACTGCCAAAAATCCCTGCCCAAGGAGGACAGGATGGTGTGCTCCTTGGCTTTGTCGCCCCCGCCAAGGGCGTCGAACGCTACTCCTCCTCCAGGGGTGATGACATCCCCGTCGATAGTCGCTCCTTCGGAAAAGGCCTTGAAGATTGCATCCCCAGGAAATCTGGCGAACTGCAGGTCACCAAATCCTCAGGTACCGTCTTAGAGGCGGCTCCGTTGACGATGATGGGCCGACAGCGACCCTGCTGGCAGCCCCCAGCGAAAAGGACGGGCTCGCCCTCGATGTTCCCGAGGCAGAAGCCTCCGCGGCATCTGCTGCCATCTCCAAGGATGGTCCCTCGAGGACCTGCTTGCCGGTGTCTCTAGGGCCACAATGGGTGGCGTCCTCCTCAACTGCAATCCGGGTCGCTTCCTCGGACTCCTCCATGGTGATCCCCTCGACGTTGACATCAGCATTGAGCTCCCCCTACGGGGGTAGATCTACAACGCAAGGGGGAAAACAAAAATCGAACTGAGAGGAAGTTCAAGATGACAAGAGAGAGAGAGAGAGAGAGAGAGAGAGAGAGAACAAGACACGAAATCTTCAACGATGAAGGCTCACCCATGGATTCATATTGATAGGGGACATCGCCTCCCCCGGCGATGTCTGTTGCCATGGAGCGGCCGTCAGCGGCACCACCTGCCGGCGCGTCCTCAGCACCGACAGGCTCAACAGAAGGATCCCCTGTCGGGAAGCTCCCCTCCGGGGTTGAGCGCACGTGAGCTGCCTCTCGGCGCTCCATCTCCACTTGCAGGGGAACAAAGTTGGTGACGCTGGCGTCCGCCCCCAGGCCCGCCGTCGGGTGCAAGAGTGGGGCGTCCTACTGGGGGCTCGCCGGAGGGCTGAGATCAACAACATTTAGCCCCGGCGAAGCGCCCTGCTCCGATTGGACGCCTGCCGTGCCCCCCGTGGAGATCACTGGATCCACCCTCCGGGTCAGTCGCTGCGTCAGGGTCTCTCCATCTCTACAAAATCAGCAGCAATGAAAAGGCTTAGCGAGGACGATATGAGAATCAAGACGAATTTACAGGGGATCGACACTTACTCGTCATCCTCTTCTCCTGAGATTAAAGTGGACAAATTCCACATCCCTTTCTGGCGAACGACGGGAACCGGTGGCTGAGTGGGCGTCCTGGAGCGCATCGTCGGCATGGCGGAGCCTGTAGGCCCGACCGTCTGAACAGAAGCGCTTGTCATGTGCTTCGCAATGGCCCGCCTCTTTCCTCGCGGCCGAGAGACATCAGCAGTAGGGTCCTCCTCCTCCCCTTCGTCCTCGACCTCTGGGGGTGGAGTGCGACGGACAGGCTCACCTATGCCATCCTTGTAGAGCACGCGCGTTTTCTTGGGGATGTTGCGGGCCCGGGACTCCTCAAGCTCCGGTTCCGCGATAACCTCGACGCCCTCGACCCTGGCGCCGCCCTCGACCCCGGCGTCTTCAGCGCCCGTGAGATCCTCGGCTTGCCCTATAGTAGCGGCTCCTCGTCGTGCCCCTCCTCGCGGCCGGCCTCCTCCTCCTCTTGCCCGAGTGCGGCGGCCCCCGAGCTGCCGCCGCCTACGTCAAGGACCGCTTCCACAACCCGACGACCGATGTGCGCGATCTATTCGTCAGTGGTGGCGTGAACCATCAACCCTTCGTCCCTGACGCGCGCTTCCGCCACGTTGTCAAACCACGCCTGCACCAACTCCTTCACCGGCGCCTTCCATGTGGGGTCCACCCTGTGCGCGTTGCACGCCGGCATCATCGCCATGATCGCATCCTTTCGGGATTTGTTGCAAAGCGGAATGACGGATGACGGAAGTATGAACTTGATGTTCGGGCGAAAGAGCTGGTGGCGGAGGACAGTGAGCTGCAGGAACGTCAGGTCCCCGTCAAGCCCGGGATGTATCCACATAACATCGGCAATGCCAACATACACCCAGGCAAAATGCTTCCGATCCTAGAGAGGAGCGATGCGTCTGGCGAGGAAATCAGAGCCCATTATCTCTATGGTGAGCACGATAGCCCTCAACTGGAGCATGCGGGTGATGGCGATCTCCAACTTCTTGTCATCGGGGGCAAGGGCGCTCCACGTGTCGTCATGGACGGGCTTGGATTTTCAGACCTCCCAGAAGAACGGGGGATCCTTGTCTTCTACTTCCTGCCTAGGGGATACACCTCCTTGTGAGAAGCACGAGGGATCCTCGTAATGCTACCGGAGCGAAAGTCCTCGCCATCTATGTGTGGATAGAAGAAATGGCGGAAGAGAAATACATTGTGGACTATCCCTATGAAGTTCTCGCACAAATGAGCGAAAACAGACAGGGTGGTCACCGCGTTCGGCGTGAAATCCAGTAAACGGAAACCGTATAGGTCAGCATCAGATCTACGAAGAAAGCAAACAAGGGGGGAACCAGCCCGCAGTAGAAGTATGCCGCGAAGAACGGATACTTCTCATCACCAGGCTAGGAGTAACCCGGAAGCACCTCCGGCGTCGGGTGCGCTTTGCTCGCCCTCCCCCACATCATGGCGTACCTCGAGACGAGTTCGCTCATCGTCAGCATGGAGGGGGAGAAGACGACGCACTTCCTACGCATCGCCGCCAGGGCATCCTTCGCGTCGGTGTCTGCCGCCTTCTTGACCTTCTTTGCCGGGCCCGTGGCGGCGGATGGAAGTCCTCGTTTGGGCGCCATGGCGAATTGACGACGTGCGTCGATGAAAGCAAAGGAATGACTCGGGGGGCTCCGCGCTACAGGAAGGAAGAGCAAAGGCGGCAGAGCAGAGGGATGCGATTGGGATGAGCAGCGCACTTGCAGAATCCCCTTTTATTAACGAGGAGGAAGACGCAAGAGACGCCTCTTCCAGTCCAATGCAGCATGGCTTTTTAGGCACGACCCCTCGAGGCAACCGCCTCGCTCCACTGCTCCCACGCCCCGCAGTCAATACGCGCCGTGGGCGAAGCAGTAAACATCTTCATAATTGCAGGAAATTGTGGCCGCATGTGCATGTGCACTGTTTTTGGGCCTAGCCCAGCAACGTCATGGACTCAAGTGTAGCCTAGCCCCGGGGTCTCCTATCGATGTACTAAAGAATGGGGCCCTTAGTCCCCAGACTTGTGCACTAGCCACCGCGACCTCCGGACTGGCAAGATCCTGTCGGGCTGAATCTAAGTTCAAGCCACATCAAACAAGGGTTCAAGCGAACCGGCAAGCCCTCCTTGCCGGAGGACTCGAATGCTAATGCACCCGCCAAGGCCTCCGCCTGCCAAGCCATCACTCCACGTCGCCAGGCTGGTTGTCTGCATCGACTAGGTGTCGAATGGGCATGCGGTTAGGCGGAGCTGGTTGGGGCGTGTGGCATCTTACAAGATTTACATCAGCTTTAAAGACAGCCATCCAACGGCGTGGCAAAAGAATAAGAGGTAGCTGGGCGAACGACACAGAAGGAGAGGCAATCCTTGCCGGGTGACGTATATCAACACGCCACCTCACGACCCATTAAATGCGCATGTCCTAGTCCATCAGAGTTAGGTATTTCCCACTATAGCTATTGCCAGTGATTTTGGCAGGTAGGATATACATTGTTTATTTTGTGTAAAGACCATTTTAGCCACTATGGTAGCCCCTTGGACTATGAAAGGAGGTCCATGGCTACCTTTACAAAGGTCGACACTGTTCATTTACACGCGTAGAGACACCCCCTGAGCATTCCTTGTCAGGTTGTGACGCTCCTATACTATGAACCCAGATAATCCACAAAAACACATGACGTAGGGTTTTATGCTCCGACGGCCCGAACCTGTCTAAACCCTTGTGCACGCATGGTACGGTGATGCTCTTTGCGCCCGAGGATCTCCCCAGCCGAACCACGAAAGGGGCCTTGCTGGCCCCATAGATCTTCGTATCCCGATAGGATGTCTCTGTGTATGTGGGGGAGAGGGCACTATAGTGCGTACGTCCCGAACCTCCGTGGGGTCGGGGATGTCAGGGTTGCAAGGCACACGTGCCACATCAAAGTTGTGAATTGGGTATATTTAAATATCACACCGCCCTAGTTTGGGCCACATGCAGGTGGTCGTGGTCTCACCCACTCGTGGCACACACACACACACACATCTATGGGCCCGCAGAGTCCACCTTTGTCCGGAAGCGCGATTTGGTGGTTTGACCATGATGGATTCGTATAGGTTTAATTTTTGTGTTACAGCAGGGTGAGATGCCAGACCTATTTGGGGGCATGCATTCATAGCTTGGATTCCCTTTCGCCGACACAAAGTGGGGTGGGGGGGGGACGAGACATGTGCCACGACAAAGTTGAGCATTGGATATTTGAACATCAAGCCACCCTTTGCATACATATTTTTGTTCCACATGCAGGTGTGTTTGTTTTCTGACCCTTTCCTGATTTTTTTGCGAAATGCTCATATATATTATCATTATAGGAGTAAATGGCAGGCGATTTGAACGAAATAACCATATGCGATTGTATACCCAATAGACACGGATCGCTCAGACTAACCGTGAGCCACGCCCGTGCCGTGTCGCATTACCACAGTGTACTTGTGGCCGCGGGATACGAATGGGCTCCACGAGGCTTCCCTCGCAATCTCAAAAATATCTACCCGCCTTGAGCGATTTGAAAAATAGCGGTTCCACAGGTTTTTCTATTTGACAGCACGCAATTATTATGTTTGGGCTGTGTGCTATGTTTGTTGCTCCCGTGCGGCTTCAATCCCTGCATCTAAATTTTCAGTAGCCCCGGCATTTCACTCCCACCTAGTAAAATTATCAGTAGCCGTGTCATTTCCTCAAACACCACCTTGCCCCCCTCCAAACCCCCCACCCACACACACCACTCCTCCCTCGCTCGTTCCCTAGCTAGCTCGCCGCCACCGTCGCCCTTGCCGCCCCTGCCTCCACCGTCAACCTCTGCCTGTCTGCCCACGCATGTTACCCACCGATATTCATACCCTCACTGACTTGAGTTTCTTAGATGACGCTTGTGAAACACCCCCTTTCCCACTGATCCACATCCCCATCACCATCCCCCACTCCAGAGCGTTGCAGCCTAAGCCCGACGACGCTTCCTGGGGAGCTCGAGGAGCGAATGGCCAAAAAGAGGTATATCGAGGCCTGTTCGCTGGACAATGTTGAGGTGGCCACCGAGGCCCCCGGGGAAGCTGACTACGATGACTGAACGACGGCTTTAAATCAGCCGGCTCGTGCATTTCTGCATGTCACGGCAGCCGGCTACGACATTGATATCATGGACAACGACGGCTTGACGTGAGCTATGTCATAGGTTAAGTGGCACACCCCCACCCCCTTGGTTTCAGCCGTCATGGATCTCCTCCATGGCCCCGCCGCTGATCTCCTCTGCTTCATTGTCAGGCATTTCCCTTCCTTCATCGCCATCGAGCCCCTTTTGTCATTTCTGAAGGACATGTTCTATGGCGGTGGCTCGGCATCGTCAGGTGCCAAGTCAGACCTCATCGACGACGACGACAAGGGCACCTTCTCTTTCAAGGGGAAAGAGCCAATCCGTGACATCAGGGAGGGCACCCAACAGTCGTGCTCTTCCAAGGGGAAGGAGCCCATCTGTGACAAGTGAGGAAACCCGTGATTTGTTTTGTCGTGCCACTTCAAAGGGGGAAAACTGCATATCATCGTGCTAGTAGCTTTTGCCATGCTAGGTTTTAACCATGTCATGTTTAATTATTTTAGTCATGCAAAATGTAATGTTCAAAAGTGGAATCTGATATGCTGGAGTATGAATTGCTCAGTTCAATTTCACGAATGCCTATGTCTGGTTGTCTGTAATGAGCATATGCCTTGTTTAACTGTTTTTGGTTGTTTATAGTGAACATATGTACAATTTTAATTGCTATATTTGGTTGTTTTTGTAGTATGCCATGTTTATTTCATTTATTCATAATGTGATGTCCTATATGTGCAACAATGTACCGTGTAGTTCACTTTCATCTATACAAGTTTCAATAGCAAAATTGGTTCCTGTTAAAGCTGGTGTAGTTAACCAACCCCTGTTTATTTCAGTTTTCTCACAATGTGATGTTCAATCATACAATTTGATCTTTAAGCGCAAGCTACGTTTTATGCAATTTCAACAATAGCGCTATGAATGACTATATTTGGGTGCTGTTAAGCATGTTGTAGTGAGCATATGCCTCCTTTAACGGGTTTTTGGTTGTTCGGTTGTTTGTGGTTAGCATTTGTCTAGTTTCAATTGCTCTATTTAGTTGTTTCTAGTATGCCTTGTTTATTCAGTTATTCTCAATGTGCAGTACACTTTGATCACTACCAGTTTAATGGCCATATTTGTTTCCTGGTAAGCCTGGTGTAGGTAATATGTCCCCTATTTTTTCACCCTGTGATGTTCATTTATACAATTTGATGTTTAAGCACAAGCTATGTTCTATGCAATTTCAACAATACCACTCTGAATTACTATATTTGGTTGCTGTTAAGCCTGTTGTAGTGAGCATATGTTTCTTTTAATGGTTTTTGGTTCCCATGGCTATATTTGTTTCCCATGTCTTATATATACTCCCTCCGCCCCATAATATAAGATGTTAATACATCCAATATGTTAGTATATTGGATGTAATAAGATCTTATATAGTGGGATGGAGATAGTATTGTACTAAATCATTGTGCAGTTGTAGTTTAGCTTCTAATATTAACTTGTTGCTTGTAGGTACATATGTCATTGGTAAACATCCGTGCTTCGACCCTTTTTGCGTATGGGGCAATCAGATATTCATGAACCAACATCAAGTGAGGAAACGAATAAAGATTGTTAGTACAATGAGTCAAAAGATGGTAATTAAACTATTTGTTTACACTTTGTCCAAGACAACAGTGATCTGCAGGATGGTAACTATGAACTCCGTAGCCTTTTCATTACCCATAATGAGTTGTTAGATGACAATGTTTGAATCTTTTTCGTTTGGAGTTCTTCGCAACACAGTTTAATCAAGATAACTTCTCAAACTACATGATCATTGGACATGCAACGGTATAGGTATTCCAACCGGACAACAATGACTACATAGAAGTCCTTATGAAGACAGAGAAGTTTAGGCTGTCGGCCATCACAAGGGGTTGCTCTAGAGTCGTGCGTGCATTCCACATGGAGAGGGCACAATATGGGCATTCCGCTTCACCATTTACAACAACCAGAATATCTTTCACCTCTTTCTTTACCATCTTTAATACAAGTATTCAACCATCGTTCATCATTCTTTATTTGGGGCTTATGTATTTTTGATGTAGTTCTTGAGCATCTGTACCTGTGAACCTATATATGTATATGATTGACATGGAAAAAGATATTCCCTAATTTCAAAATCAAATTCTATACAATTCTAAATTGCAGCATATAAATTAGGGAAAAATATGCTTAGGGGGTCGTTACGCCGCACACGGTTTGTAAATCTCAACGTTTGTTATATACCTGATGGTCCGACATGTTTCACAGACACGTTTCATAGATAGAAAATGCACACAATTGCCGTTTACAAACCGTGTGTGATGTCAGACAATATCGCCAATGGTGAAGCAGAATTAAATGCCAGTGATAGTGTCTCTATCGCACATGCTTCACAATCATCCACTGTTTGTGAAATCATACGCATCGTAAATGTTGCACCATAGAATAGTGCGTGCGATAGTTATCCTGTCCAACACGAGTACGACGGTCAGACGTTTCGTAAGCTTGTCCGACACTTGTACGATGATTAAATTATCTTCTTAATTACATATCGCAAACGGTATGGCAAATGTAAATGTGTGTGATATTCCCCTTATCGTACACGATTTACAATTTTCAACTGTTTGCGATGTGGCGCGCATCATAAATGTTGCGCCACAAAATAGCGTGTGCGATGGTAATGCAATCCCACACGAGTCTCAAGGATGGACCGTTTGGGAAATAGTACATATCACAAACAGTTGGCCGATGACTCTCATTTGTGATAGATGTGGACATCTATACACTTTGTTAGACCAAACGTTTGGGTTCTGGTTCCACATCGCAGACGATTTTTCCGTGTCGTGTGGGATCGACCCCCCTATCGCCCACACATGCAAGGCGACGGTTTAAAACTACGTCGTAGAAAGGGGTTAAAAACGTTTATATCGCACGTCGCTATACTAGTGATGCCTCATACGAGAAATAAATATATAATTCAAATATCTAAGTGACAAGAATCAACCGTGAACATGAATTTTATTGGTATTTCAATTTTGGAAAATGTAAATGAGGTCTAATAAATACGAAACTTGGCATGGTGTCAAGTGATGCCTGTGATCTACGTTGGGTTTTTCGTGAAGAGGAAGGGGTAATTGCAGCACAAACGGATAAGTATTTCCCCTGGTTAAGAACCAAGGTTTATAGAACCAATAGGAGTAACAAGCAACCACCGTCTTCAACGACTGCACACAAAAGAGCAAACACTTGCACCCAACGCGGGCAGGAGGGTTGTCAATCCCCTTGAACTTGTTATTGGCAAGCAAGTGAAACAAGTAGATAATAATGGATAGTTGCAAAATAAAATAATAGATAAATAAAGGCAGCGAGATACTGAAAGATTTTTATAATTTATAAGTGAGAAGACCCGGGGGTCGTAGTGTTCTCTAGTGGCATCTCTCATGTAGGAAACATACAATGGGTAGACAAATTATTGTTGGGCAATTGATAGAAACACGAATAATCATGTTCATATTCACGGCAATGATCATGTGTATATAGGCATCACGCCCATAAACAAATAGGCCGACTCCTGCCTGCACCTATTACTACACTCATCTCATCGAACGCTATCTTGTCCACTCATCTCATCTATTAAGTAAAACAGGAGTCGGCCTATTTGTTTACTATTACTGCACTCATCGAACGCTATCCAGCATGCATCTAGAGTATTAAGTAAAATAGAGTAATGCTTGGAGAAAGATGACATGATGTAGACAAAGTAAACTCAATCAATATGAATGAACCCCATCGTTTTATCCTTAGTAGCAACAACACAAAGACGTATCTTGTCCCCTTCTGTCAATGGGATATAGAAACCCGACAGGTTGAACCCACTACAACTTACCCCTCTCACTTAAGAAAGATCAATCTACTTGGCCAAAGCAAATCAATAGATAAGAGAGATTTACGAAGCTATAATGATCATGCAATAAAAATAAATAAAAGAATTCAGAGAAGACTCCAATATTTTATCATGAATAATCTGAACATAAACCCACAATTCATCGGATCCCAACAAACACAGTGCACAAAAGCATTACATCGGATAGATCAAAGCGAAGATGCAATGATCATTTCATTGAAGATCAAGAGAGACAGAGAGATAGCCATCTAGATACTAACTATGGACCCGTAGGTATGTGGTGAACTACTCACAGATCACCATGGAGGCAGCGAGGATGATGATGAAGGCATCCGTGGTGGATTCCCCCTCTGGCAGAGTACCGGAAAAGGCCTCCAAATGGGATCACGGCGGAACAAAGACTTGCGGCGGCGGAAAAAGGGTTTCAGGAGCTCTCCTAGGGTTTTTTGGAATATATGTGAATTTATAGACCAGAGAGGGGCGTCGGGAGGCGGCCGAGGAAGCCAGGAGCTATCTGGCCACGCCCTATCCCCCTGGTCGCGCCCTGATGGGTCCTGGGCCCCTCATGCGGCCTCCGGTCTTCTCCCGAAGCTTCCTGGTCTTTATTTGGTCTAGAAAAAATTATAAAAAAGTTTCGGATCAATTGGACTTCGTTTTGTATAGTAAACCTGAAAAGCCAATAACATGCAGAAAACAGTAACTAGCACTTGGCACTGGGTCAATAGGTTAGTGCTAAAAAATAATATAAATTGGTAAATAAATACCCAAAAAGTATCCAAGAACTATAAAATTATAGCATGGAACAATCAGAAATTATAGATACGTTAGAGACGTATCAGCATCCCCAAGCTTAATTCCTGCTCGTCCTCGAGTAGGTAAATGATAAAAACGGAATTTTTGATGTGACATGCTACCCAATATGTAATCTTTTGCATGTATGCTCATTGAGAAACGATGAATTAACAAACATCAACATAGTAATAATTATAAGCACAAGAAACATAATCATCAATTTTTCAGAGTATATGATCCTCAAAGAATGTTTTACCCCAATTTATTTGGTAATACTAGTAAGGCATGACTCCGTCCTCACCACATTAGTACAAATGTCAAGCACCATAGTGTCCAAGTCAGGCAATTGGATCTTAATTTTTCAAAGCGCATCAACTTTTTATTCTTCACGCAATACATGAGCACGAACCATGGACATAGCATAAGGGTGGAATAGAATATGGTGGTAGATATCAAAGAGGTAAAAAGTGGAGAAGAAAGTCTCGCATCAACTAGGCGTATCGACGGGCGATGGAGATGCCCATCGATAGATATCAATCCGAGGAGTAGGGACTGCAATGCAACATGATGCACTAGAGCTATAAGTGTATGAAAGCTCAACTGAAGATAAGTGGGTGTGCATCCAACTTGCTTGCTCATGAAGACCTCGGGCTTTTGAGGACGCCCGTCATCGGAATATACAAGCCAAGTTCTAATAATGAAAAATTCCCACTAGCATATGAAAGTGAAAAACATGAGACTCTCTATGTGAAGAACATGGTGCCACTTTGAGGCACAAGTGTGGTAAAGGATAGTAGCAAAGTCCATTCTCTCATTTTCTCTCATTTTTTATGGTGGGCTCATTTGGCCTCCCCCATCAATGCTCTAATAATGATGATCATCACACTTTTATTTACTTACAACTCGGTATTAGAACTCGATATGAAGAACTATGAAGCTGTCGGGGGGATTACCCCTAGGTAGGCTCAAGGAGGCGACTCAACATTTCGAGACAACGGGGCAGCCAACGCCCCTCTGTCCGACCGCTCCGGCTGGCACCCTGGTCGGGCTGGCTCCTAAGTCCAGCCGGCCCCCTGCCCGGCGGCGCCAGCCGACTGCTCCGACCGACCTCTGCCTGGCTGCTCCAGCCAGCCTACTGCGCGAGGTCAACCGCCACGTCCCGACGGACACGACATGAAGACACTATAGCCTGCATCACGCGTCACCTCGCATGTCATCTCCAATAGTGGTGCACTATTGCCTGCATCACGCGTCACCTCGCATGTCATCTCCAATAGTATAGTTGGCCATGTGGGCCACCCCTTGTCCCCTGGGCCTCCCTATATAAGAGGCACCAGGGGAGCTCACTGATGGCCAAGCTCTCCAAGCTCTCTCTCTCATTCTCTCATTTCCCCTCTTCAGGCACACACGTACACACATATGAGGCAAGAAGCCTCATGGCTCTCCTCTCCCATACAGCTCTAGGAGCAACTCTGTACTGCTATACATCTCATATACAGACATGCAGGAGTAGGGGTATTATCTCTCCGGAGAGCCCCGAACCTGGGTAAGCCACCGCGTGCTACTACCCTATCCCGTCCCGGACCTTCCACGGCAGCCTTGCTCTCACCTCGATTAGCCACCCCCTGGCATCTGTTGTGAAAAAACGACGACAGCTGGTGCCCACCATGGGGCTAGCTGCTGCTGGAACCGCGGTCCGGGCGAGACCATTTCGTCATCACCGCTACGGCGTCGCCGCCATCTTTCCGGCGGCGCTCGGGGGCTCGACATCAACACGCCCCCGGAACGAATACGTGCGACGCTGCGTCATCGCCCCCGGTCTCGTCATCGTCACCGCGACGTCGCCGCCGTCTCCCCGTCGCCGCTCCGGCATTGCTCCGCTCACGCTCGACCACTCCGGCCCGGCCTCCGCGCGGGTGCTTCTTCGTTCCCGCGTACGCAGCTCCCGCACCGTTACACCATGTCGGTGCGCCGCAACTGAAGCAATGGCCGCTCCGACTCGTCCGCGTGGGTTCGTCGCCACCTATGGGGGCGGCGCCCAGGCTGCTCCTCATTCCCGTAGCCGTCGCCGTGCCTCGGTGCCGCATCACGCGCGCGCTTTGGAGGATCGAGGCCAACGAGTAGCTCGACTGCTGCGACACCAATGAGCGGCTCCGGGCTGAGCCGCACCTGCAACACCACCGGCGCGGCCCGCCCCTTCGTCTCCAACGTCGTCGTCACCCAAAAGCGGAGGCCGCCCGGCCTTCCCGTCTTGGGCCCGCGCCACGGGGCCGCCGCGCCTGCGCCCGCGATGACCTCACCGCCGCCTGCTGCCGCCGCGTTGCTGCACCTCCCGCCGCCGCTCGGCCTCCGCGCGTGCCGTCGTGCCGCGCCGCGGCCCGAGCTGGGAATCCGCCTTCCCTCGTCTCCGCACGCCTGCGCGGGTCCTCTCCGCGTCCACGGCTACAGCGGCTCCGCCCCGCCTACCCCATCTCGCGGCGCCCGCCAAGCCCCACGCTACGGCCGGCGCGGGCGTGGCCTCTTGCGCTGCCGCCCCTACTTGGTGTTGCAGCTCAAGAAGAAGTAGCAGGGGCTTCTGCTACCGCGCGAGCCCGCGCATGCGACCGTCTTGGCGCTCCTCTTGGTCGTGCGCCTCGCCCCTGCCCAACCGTCCTTGCCGCTGCGGACCGCCTTGCTCTCCCCCGCGCTGCTCCCATACCCAAGGCCGGCCGCTCATCCTCCTCGTCACCAGCAACGGCGCGCCGCCCCGACCTCCTGCGAGGCCATGCCCCGCCGCCACTCCGGCCACCCGCGCTGCCACGACAACGCGCCGGCTCCACCCCGCCTGCCCGCCTGCCCACGGCGCTGCGGGTCGTCTCGATTCCTCTACTTTGCGCCCGCGCGCCCGGACGCCGGCGCTGCCCGCGCTGCCGGCTTCCCCCTCATGTCCATGACGCCATGCGGAATCCCTGCACCGGCCGCGCGCCAATCGCGCTCCTGCGCCGGTTCGCCGCGCACTCCGTGGCCGAGCGGTCGCCAGTCGTCGCCCCCCTCGCGTCGGCTCGTCCAGGTCGCCGGCTCGGCCACGAGCCGGCTACCCGTCTGGCCTCCTCCGTACTCGCGCCCCGCGCTGCGTCTGCTCCGCGTCGTCCCGCGCCGCGCCGCTTGGCCACACCTCTGCCGACACGACCACGCGCCGGCTCCGCCTCGCCCCTCCGGCTCGCTGCTCCGTCCGGCTCCGCCTCACCGCGCGCTCATGCGCCCCGCGTCCGGCTGCCGCTCCCCGCCGCCTCGCCGCGCCCACGCGCCCGCGAACCCTCTGCGTCGCCGCGACGCCCTGCCCCGCGCCCGCGTCGCGGGCCCGCTCCACCTCCGCCTGCCGGCTAGCCCTCGCCGCGCTTGGCCGGCTCCCGCGTGCCCGCCAGTTCCTACGCGCGCCGGATGCCCCATCCCCGGCCGCGCGCCCGCTGGCTCCCCCGCGCGCTGGTTCCCCTGCGCCGCCTCGCGCCGTCCGCCATGGCCGCGCGCCCTGCGCGCCCACACGGCTCCGCCCCGTGCGCCTCGCCTCTACCCCGCCTCCGGCTCTGTTCCCGCGCCGGCCGGCTCTGGGCGTCCGCAGCCCCGGTCGCCCGACAGGTCCGTCTCCCCCTCTGCCACGCATCAGCGCCGGCTGCCGGCTCCCGCCACCGCACGGTCCAGCCGGCTCCCGCCACCGCACGGTCCAGCCGGCTCCCGCTGGTTTCCCTCGCGGCCCGGCTGCCCGAGGGATGAAAAGTGAGGCCGGCTGCCCACGCCGAAAAAAAGACACATGCGTCCGTCTACCCGCGTCCCCAGTCGGACGGCCGACCTGCGCTGCCGCCTGGTCGGCTGGCCTACCCGTCTACTTCGACACCGGGCCGGCTCCAGCCGCCCACCCGCCTCGACGACAGCAAAAACCCTCCGCCCCACCATCCGCTCCGGCGACAGCAAAAACCCTCCGCCCCACTCTTCGAGTCGCCCGGAGGCTCGGAGGCTACACCCAGCGGGTGCGCTGGCGCTCCCCCGCTGGAAGCAAGCCGCGCCACCCCCGGCCCGTAATCGACCGTCATCAACAACTTCTGCAACAATAACGACGATGGCGAAATCCTTCGCCCGACTCCCCAAGTTGCCCGGAGGCTCGGAGGCTACTGTCGGGGGGATTACCCGTCTACTTCGACACCGGGCCGGCTCCAGCCCGTCTACTTCGATACCGGGCTGGCTCCAGCTGCCCACCCGCTTCAACGTCCGACCAGTCAGGTCCGGTCGGCTGGCACACCTGCCGACCGCCAAGGGCTCGGCGGCTACACCCAGCGGGTGCGCAGGCGCGCTCCGCTGGCAAAAGGCCGCGCCAGCTGTCATCGACAACAACCACCTCGCCAGCTGGCGCGCCCCCGACCCGCAATCGACCGTCATCAACAACTTCTGCAACAACAACGACGATGGCGAAACCCTCCGCCCGACTCCCCAAGTCGCCCGGAGGCTCGGGGGCTACTGTCGGGGGGATTACCCCCGGGTAGGCTCAAGGAGGCGACTCGACATTTCGAGACAACGGGGCGGCCAACGCCCCTCTGTCCGACCGCTCCGACTGGCACCCTGGTTGGGCTGGCTCCTAAGTCCAGCCGCCCCCCTGCCAGGCTGCGCCAGCCGACTGCTCCGACCGACCTCTGCCCGGCTGCTCCAGCCGGCCTACTGCACGAGGTCAACCGCCACGTCCCGTCAGACACGACATGAAGACACTATAGCCTGCATCACACGTCACCTCGCATGTCATCTCCAATAGTGGTGCACTATTGCCTGCATCACGCGTCACCTCGCATGTCATCTCTAATAGTATAGTTCGCCATGTGGGCCACCCCTTGTCCCCTGGGCGTCCCTATATAAGAGGCACCAGGGGAGCTCACTGATGGCCAAGCTCTCCAAGCTCTCTCTCATTCTCTCATTTCCCCTCTTCAGGCACACACGTACACACATATGAGGCAAGAAGCCTCATGGCTCTCCTCTCCCATACAGCTCTAGGAGCAACTCTATACTGCTATACATCTCATATACAGACATGCAGGAGTAGGGGTATTATCTCTCCGGAGAGCCCCGAACCTGGGTAAGCCACCGCGTGCTACTACCCTATCCCGTCCCGGACCTTCCACGGCAGCCTTGCTCTCACCTCGATTAGCCACCCCCTGGCATCTGTTGTGAGAAAACGACGACAGAAGCAATATGACTCAATATGAATGCCTCTGGCAGTGTACCAGGATGTGCAACGATCTAGCATGACATGTATCAAAAATTATGGTTGGTTGCTTTGCCACAAATACTATATCAGCTTTATATGATCATGCAAAGCAATATGTAGATGAATGAACTAGTCATGTGATATGATAATGGAAGTTGCATGGCAATATATCTCGGAATGGCTATGGAAATGCCATAATAGGTAGGTATGGTGGCTGTTTTGAGGAAGACATAAGTAGGTTTATGTGCGACAGAGCGTATCATGTCATGGGGTTTGGATGCACCGGCCAGGTTCGCACCATCCTCGAGATGAGAATGGGCGATGCACGTTACCAAAGAGGCTAGAAAAATATGAGGAGGTGAGATTGCGTATGTGCATGGATTCGCATTAGTCATAAGAACTCACATACGTATTGCGAAGTTTTATTAGTCTTATCATGAATCAAAGCACTACTCGCATGCCCCTAGGGATGGAGGCCAAAAGCAATTCCCTCCAGAAGTGAAGGATGTGAACATCATATATATCACTCACATCCCCAAAAAGGAGAGGAAGAGAGCACTTCGGGACGTTTATGCCTTAGAGCCTCTAGCACTAAAGTATAACCCATGGTCGGCTCACTAGATCACCTTCGGCAGGCGTGACCACACGACTAGTATCCGGCATGGAGGATCATCCGCCTTGGTCCTCGACCAGATAGTGGATGGCTTCCACCTCACTAGAGTCCTCATGAATGGAGGCAGTAGCCTGAACCTGGTCTATGCTGATACAGTCAGGAAAATGGGCATCGATTCGTCAAGGATCAAATCCAATAACACCACGTTCAATGGCGTCATACCTCGCATAGAGGCACATTGCTTGGGAACTATTACCCTTGAGGTAGTCTTCTGTTCCCCCAAAAACTTCCGTAGCGAGGACCTGATATTCGATATCGTCCTATTCCCCAGTGGTTACCACACACTCCTCGGACGAGCTGCCTTTGCCAAGTTTAACGTAGTCCCGTATGTGTATCGAAAGCTCAAGATGTCGGGCCCAAAGGGTGTTATCAAAATAAATGGTAACACCTAATGCTCCCTCCGAACGGAGGAGCAGACCGTCACTTTCGCAGCCAAGGACCAATCAGTCGAGGAGGCATCCTATGACCCACAAGTATAGTGGGTCAATCGTAGTCCTTTCGATAAGAAAGAGTGTCGAACCCAACGAGGAGCAGAAGGAAATGACAAGCGGTTTTCAGCAAGGTGATTTCTGCAAGTACTAAAATTGTAGGTAACAGGTAGTTTGATAGCAAGATAATTGGTAACGAGCAAGTAACGATAATGGTAAATAAAGTGCAGCAAGATAGCCCAATCCTTTTGTGGCAAAGGACAGGCCGGTCTCTTATAATAAGCAAGCGTTCTTGAGGGTACACGGGCATTTCATCTAGTCACTTTCATCATGTTGGTTTGATTTGCGTTCGCTACTTTGATAATTTGATATGTGGGTGGACCGGTGCTTGGGTGCTATTCTTACTTGAACATACCTCCCACTTATGATTAACCCCCTCGCAAGCATTTGCAACTACGAGAAAAGTATTAAGATAAAATCTAACCATAGCATTAAACATTTGGATCCAAATCAGCCCCTTACGAAATAGCGCATAAACTAGGGTTTAAGCTTTTGTCACTCTAGCAACCCATCATCTAATAACTACTCCACAATGCATTCCCTTAGGCCCAAAGATGGTGAAGTGCCATGTAGTCGATGTTCACATGACACCACTAAGGGAATCACAACATACATATCATCAAAATATCGAACACATATCAAATTCACATGATTACTTGCAACATGACTTCTCTTGTGACCTCAAGAACAAAGGTAACTACTCACAAATGATATTCATGCTCAAGATCAGAGGGGTATTAAATAGCATAATGGATCTGAACATATAATCTTCCAGCAAATAAACCATATAGTAATCAACTACGAGATGTAATCAACACTACTAGTCACCCACGGGTACCAATCTGAGGTTCCGGTACAAAGATTGAACACAAGAGATGAACTAGGGTTTGAGAGGAGATGGTGCTGTTGAAGATGTTGATGAAGATTGGCCTCCCAAAGATGGAGGGTTGTTGGTGCTGACGATGGCTTCGATTTCCCCCTCCGAGAGGGAAGTTCCCCCGGCGGAATCGCTCCGCCAGAGGGCAAAAGTGCTCCTGCACAAGTTTCGCCTCGAGACGGCGGCGTTCCGTCCCAAAGCCCTCTCCTTATTTTTTCTAGGTCAAAAGACCTGAAGTACCAGAAGATGGGCACCGGAGGTGGGCTAGGCTGGCCACAACCCACCAGGGCGCGCTTGGGGGGCCTGGCGCGCCCTGGTGTCTTGTGGTCACCAAGTGGCCCCCCTCTGGTAGCTATTTGCTCCAGTATTTTTTATATATTCCAAAATAATTCTCCGTGAAGTTTCAGCTTATTTGGAGATGTGCAGAATAGGTGCCTCTGATATGCTTTTTCAGGTCCAGAATTCCGGCTGTCGGCATTCTCCCTTGCAAATTATGAGAGAAAAGGCATTAGAATTACTCCAGAAAGAAATATTATGCATAAAAACATTATAAATAACAGTAGGAAATCATGATGCAAAATGGACGTATCAGTATCCAAGGCCCTGGCAGAGTTGAATGCGAAGGTTACTTCCAAACGCACCCGACGCTCTTCCCAGACTCCCCGCTCTGCACGTTGCCACCCCAAAGAGGGATTCGTGCTCCTTGGTCCCCCTTGCCTAGCTGAAGACTATGTACCTAGAGTACATAACTTCACCCTCAAGATCCCATAGGCGGCCACAGAGCAAATAAGATTCAAGTGCACTATTTGGCTTAATCAATCTAGCAACTCAACCTTCTCAGGCATGTTTGTATGGTACTTTGAAAAACCGACAGGAGGCTACCTCTTTCCCCTCGCAGAGCAAAGAGGGATGCGACATACCCATACTAGGGTCACGCTTTCCCCTCGGGGTTAATGGAGGCTACCTCTTTAAAGGATACATTGCAAGACAGTATACATGTGCTCGACCAGCAGCAGTACCACACGCAACATACGGACACCTTGCGTTAAACAAGGGCAGTTGGTCAACAGGAGGGAGGCGCAGACGTGCGACATGGCCCATCCAAGGACAATAGAACCTACCTACCAAAAGCCCTGTGTAGAGCTCCATCATATCTTAATGTATCTCACGCACAAGACCATCCACCCACCTCTCCCCCACTGCCCCGGTCCCCACCAACTTCCTAATCGGCGCAACCCACACCGACCTTCCAGCGCTATGCCGTGCCACGGCAGCTCATGGCCGGCGCCGCCCATCCCTACCTCCTCCCTTCCCTGCTCTCCGTCGGCACCCTTGTTCCCTCCCCTTCCTCCTGGCCCTCCCCTTCCTCAGCGCGGATTCAACCGCCGGAGATGGGGCGCACGAGCTCCATGGCGACCCCGGCGATCTCTTCCCGCGCCGCCGCCTAGATCCACCCCACCACCTCCTTCTTCCGGTGAAGCCGACTGGGCCACTACCCCGTGGGCCCGCGCAGCCTCTATCCCGCCGCCGATTCACACCGCTCGCACCACCCTGTTCCCTCGCGCTGTCCCGATCCACGCGGGAGATGTGCTTGCTGTGGTTTTTGTGGGACGCCGGAGGGCAGTGCTCGCGGTGGTGGCGTGCAGTTGTCGCGGATCTGGCATGCAGTGCGGTGGCGCAGGCGTGCGGCTCTTCCAATTTCATGGACTCCACGGCCGCGACCTCGATCGGGCGTGCCTCCATCGCCCCTACCGCGGTGGATGCGGCACTGCAGTCCACATCGCATGCCCCACCACGATGGCCATTACAAAGAGGCCAGGCCCGGACGTAGCGCCCTCCTCCTGATGCTGCCTCTCACCACATGTTCAACACGTGTGAGCGCGGGCCCGGTGGCCTCGCATGAACTGCAGCGGGATGCCCGGGGTTGACTACCCATCAGCGAGCGGGTCTGGAGGCCCCCTGTTACCAGCGGCAAAGCTTTGGATCGAGTGAAGCCGCTGCTATCGCACCGATCCAGAGGAGGACAACCGTAGGCTGCTCCGCGTGCAGTGCGCCCGCGACTCCGCATGCAATGCAGTGGGCGTGTTGCAGCCGTGTAGTAGTGGTGTCGTAGTAGTTCAAAATAGTGCAGAGGTTCTGTGGGGATTTTTGTGAATGCATTTTACTCTCTGATTATTTATGTCCAGAGAAATTGATAAATGTATATATTGTGGCGGTTCACTTCCGGTAGTATCGCCGTTAACTTACTCCCAATGTGAAGTGCAGAAAAAAGTTACGAAAACGACAAAAACAAATAAGAGGTTCATTTCTCGATAATGTTGTGGTTCACTTACGCCGGACGTGAAGTACGGATGTTGTGGTTCACTTACGCCGGACCTGAAGTACGGTCCACTTCCTCGTATGAGAAAATTCAGTCTGACAACAAGAAATCATGCAGTCCGCCTGAACGTCGTATGCAGTGCGTTGTTCGGTCCGATGCAGTGCGTTCTTCTGTCTGATGCGGTTCACGCGTCAATTTTGGTGTCGCGAAAAACAGAGTGTCTGCATTTCGGTAATTTCAAAATTACTCTTAAACAGTAAGGAATTAGAGAGGGTGTTCTACATAAATAAGTTGCGCCTCGTCGATATCTTTCCAATGCCGTATCATTTGCATTGTTCCAATGAACGGTTTGGAAAAATTTACGAAAATACGCTCGCTGCCACTCGTAGGCAGCCACACCGTTTTCAAAATTCATTTAAAACCGTGAGGAATCTCAACAAATGATCAACATATGAAAGTTGCGGCTGTTCCACAGCTTTCCAATGCCGTATCACACGCCTCGTTTCGACAAACGGTTAAAAAACTGGAGCAAAAACCGTACCAAAAAATTCGTAAAATTTGAAAAACAGAATTATGTTTTTTAGCAAATTTGAAATTAGTCTCATACCGTAAGGAATTAGAGAGAGTGATCTACATGAAAAAGTTGCGCAATGACGATATCTTTCCAACTCCGTATCGTTTGCTTCATTCCGATGAGCGGTTTAGAAAAAACAAGAAAATACGCTCGCTGCCACTCGTTGGGCGGCCATCGTTTTCGAAACTGCTCTTAAACCGTGAGGAATCACGAAAAGTGTTCAACGTGACGAAGTTGTGGATTTTCCGTAGCTATCCAATGGTATATTAGAAACCGGAGAGAAAACGGTGCCGAAAACACACGTGCAGTTTTTTCTGCTAACATTGCAGTGCTCGTTTGATAGGGATGCAGTGCACTCGCGTTAACCGTGCAGCTGTGAAGTGTTGTCAGAATAGTTATTCTGCACCCATTGTCAGAATAGACGGTCTGTGTGTGTGTGTGTGTATATATATATATAAGGGATTATCCTGGTCATTATCACCTTGTCTATGTATCTTCTTATTTGCCATATGAACCAGAGACAACTTTCACGATACATCAGCTATCGACCAGGGGCTCAGATTTAACACCTCGCCTAAAAATCCGAGCTCTCATTTAAAAAAGCGCTCGGTGTCTCGGATATTGCATTATATGCACGAAGTTTTGAATCATGTCTTTTTTCAATAGTTGGGTTGCCCAGCTCCTGTGCTTACCTCTTATGTTCCGCTTCGTTCGGCTAAGTGTGTAAAGAGAGAACCACTGTGATTGTACTTCCGACTCAATCAGTTAAGTACCTCAGTGGAAAAGCCAAAAACAGACTATCATGATAAGTGTAAACTAGTCGGTGATTCGAAGACCGTGTCAAACATAATCGATGGAGATTTTGCCCGCTTTAAACGAAGCATTCTCATAAAAGAGCCGATGTGTTCGGGGTTTGACGTCAGCTCACCCGAACACTTCATTAACTGGGGGCTAGTCAAATGCCCCCACAATTCAAACTCCTACGACTTAGTGAAAGTTATAAAGCCGAATAGTCCAATTGCCTTGTCTATAATAAACATGACCGCCCCAGGTACCTAGACGTCAGCTAAGGATCCTGTTATTACTCCCTACTTAGTTTATGCCATGGGGAGAAGCCTATGACTGGCCACTTTCAGTATTTAATACGGTCACAGAGGAGTCAAAATTAAGCAAAAATAAAGACACAGGATATTAATTTCCAAACGTTACACGTGTCTTTCTTACATACTATCACCTCGGCATACTGAGGTATTCCCTACTCTATGATGGCATCCTTGCTACACCTAGTCATTGTGGTCCAAGCACCTTCCATGACTCTTTGGAAGTAGCTCCCGTGGACTTGGCTCTTGTCCTCTAGGGGACGTGCAGCCACCTCCGCTGTCTTGATGCCTGGGTAACATGTACTCACGCAGGCATATGCCATACGGGCTCCTTCGAGGCAGGCAGAATCCTTCCACTGGTCGATCCAAGGACCGACTTCTTGAAGTCGGACGATTAGCCCGAAGAAGCTCCTCGGTGGGGGCTCCGTTGGCCACAACTTGACGTAGAGGTCCTTGCTACTTGTGAGCTGCGTTGGGATTTTCCCCGAAGACGAGAGGAGATGCAGCACAATAGAGATAAGTATTTCCCTCAATGAGAACCAAGGTTATCGAACCAATAGGATAACCAAGCAAACTCCTTTCAACAACACCTACACACACAAAACCAAACACTTGCACCCAACGCGGGAAGAGGGTTGTCAAGTCCCTTGAACTCATTACTTGCAAGGATTAAATCTTGATAGAAATAGATATTGTAAAGGAAAAAAATAAAATTAAATAAATTGAAAAAAGTATTTTAAGGTATTTTGTATTTTTGTTTAAGTAGACTCGCGGGCAAGAGGCTTCTCTCTTGAAAATAGCATACAATGGGTAGACAAATTACTGTTGGGCAATTGAGAGAATTGCACATAGTTATGACATGTTATTCATGGCAATGATCATGTATATAGGCATCACGTCCATAAACAAGTAGACTGAAATGATTCTGCATCTACTACTATTACTTCACCAATCGACCGACTCCTGCATGCATCTATGGTATTAAGTTCATGACAAACAAAGTAATGCTTGGAGCAAAGTGACATGATGTAGACAAAATAAGACAAGCAGTATGTTCAGATCCCATCATTTTATCCTTAATGGCAACAATAAAAATACGTGTCATATCCCCTTCTGTCACTGGGATATAGAGCACCACAAGATTGAACCCTTTACAACGCACCACTCATGCTGAAGATAAATCAATCTAGTTGGCCAAACCAAACCGATAGATCGGAGAGAAATACGAAGGTATAACAATCATGCATAATTGAATTCAGAAAAGACTCAGTTACTTCAATGAATAATCTGATTATAAACCCACAATTCATCGGATCCCAAAAAACACACCGCAAAAGAAGATTACATCGGATAGATCACCGCGGGAATCACTGTGAACATGGTATTGAAGATCAAAGAGAGAGAAGAAGCCATCTAGGTACTAGCTATGGACCCGTAGGTCTTTGGTGGACTACTCATGCATCATCACGGAGGCAGCAAGGTTGATGTAGATGGCCTCCGTGGTCGATTTCCCCTCGGTCAGAGTACCGAAAAAGGTCTCCAGATGGCCTCCCGTCGGAACAGAGGCTTGCAGCAGTGGAAAAAGTGTTTCGGGTGGCTTTGTGTTGGTTTCCAGATTTTAGAGAATTTATGCAGGTGCAATTAGGTCAAACGGAGCCACGAGGGGCCCACAGGGCATCAGGGAGCGCCCTATTGCCTTGTTGTCTCCTCGTCTTTCTTCCTGACTCCTCCCGAAGCTTCCCGGGTCTCTTTTGTCCAGAAAAAATCGTCAAAAAGTTTCATAGCGTTTGGACTTCGTTTGGTATAGATTTCCTGGAAAACCAAAAACATGCAAAAAAAATGCAACTAGCACTGGGTTAATAGGTTAGTTCCCACAAATGACATAAAATAACATATAATTGCATATAAAGTATCCTAGATTGATAATATAAAAGCATGGAACAATAAAAAATTATAGATACATTGGAGACGTATCAGTCCTCCATGTTTTGCCATAGAATACATCTCCATCAACTGCTTCATCTGGTCCCCGAGGAGTGGAGGATGCAACGACGCCTGGAATTGGGCCCAAATTTGCTTCTGAGTGTCCTCCTCGCGGGGTCCATAGAACTGCCCATCATCGTCCACACTCCTCGGCAGGTCCGTGAAGGGATTTGAAGGGCGCCACAGTTGAGCCAGCTGAGCAAACCTACCACCGCCAAAGACACAACCCATTAAATATGGCTTAGCAACGGTGATTTGCTTAATCTAGTTAAGCTCCTCGCGGTCGGCCCTGACCTAGTTCTGGGCCTCCTTATAGGTCGAGCTTTTCAAGCTCGGTCGTCTTCTCCTGAAGGCCATCACGTTCCTCTATTAGACCCTTTGGGTCCTCCTCTACCTCAACCACCTAGGCTTGGTCCTTAACCTAGGCAATCTTCTCCCCGGTCAGCTTCGCGCTGGCCTTCTAGAAAGCCGCCCTCTATTGCTCAGCCTCTTTCCAAGCTCTGTTGAGCTCGGCTCGAAGGTCTTCAACATCCGGTGCGCTGGTTGTCAAAGCATAAAACAAACATATCAGTATAATCTTAACTCATAAGAGAAGGGCACAAACTTATACAAAATTAGGCATGAGGACTTACCTTGCGCACTGTCTAACTGCTTCTAAATTAGAAGCATGTCCTCCTCGGAGCGGGACATCTTATCATTAAGATCCTCCAAATCCTTAGCGTTGGAGGCTGAGGTGGAGGCGGAGACCTGAGAACATAATATCAGTCCTCGGAAGTAATAATCGATCCTATGTTCGGATTTCTCAATCCAAACAAAGTCTCGAGGGCTATGCGGTATCAACTTCCAAATAAATGGGGTTAGACTCCACAACGACCCCAAGTCAGTTTCCGGAAACTAACTTCGGGCTCAGGGGCTAGTGTCCCTATGCTCTTATGCATGCTTTGGTGAATTTCATTACCATTAAAATCTAAAGTCTTTGGACGAAGTTATTCTACTAAACTGAGTCTACCAAGGGCTACTGAGCATACTAGCTGCTATTTAAAGAAAGAACTATATCGAAGAAATCATAAGGGTACTCAGGGAAACATACCTCGAAGCCTTTGTGCAGGCCCTTGAAGGCCTCCTTAATTCTAGTTTGTGCAGACCGGAATTAGCGAAGCACTGAGTCCAAAAGGACTCAGAGCTCGGGTAGGATGGAGGAGCCTTGCACAGCTCCCTCCAATTCTTGCCACCCAAGCCCCACCTATGTTGGAACAGGCGGGGACAATGGAATCTCCTCGGCTGGCCTCCCTCTGGAAGGGGAAACCGCTACCCCCGGCTGCCGTACAGGCTCCGGGGCAGCAGGGGCCAAGGACATGGGCCTCTCGAGCCCTATACTTTCATCAACCATGGGGATCTATCCCCCATAGTCCTCGGTTGTCGAGGTCTTCATCCCGGCCATCGTTGCTCGTGTGGTGTCCCCCGCGGTGGATGTGTGGGGGTCTGGAAGGGAGGTTGTCTCCCCCAGGTCATCTTGTGTGGGGGTAGGAGACTAGTGTGCCCCCATACCACTCTCAGTCGTTTTGGCTGGAGGGAGGGAGTCCGAGGACCCCTTGCCTCCTAGATGGACCCGCGGTGGGCTGAAGAAGAGGCGTTAACGTCAAAGACCAAAAACATGATATGGATAAAGTAAAGCTGTAGAAATATTTCGGTTTTCACAAACTTGGTCGGCACGAGTTTTTCCTAGCGCTGCTAAGGCAGTGCGTCATCCAATGAAGCAGAGAGCATGATCTTGGTCGTGGCTCTAAGAGACACCTTGCCGCGTTGAACGTCGGCGGCCTTTTGAAGCCTCCAACGGGACAGTGGGGGTTCTACCCCCCCTCCCGATGTCCTTGGAAGAGACCCTCCTCTTCCTTGGAGAGGAGACTTCCTCCTCTCCTTCAGCGTCTTCCTCCTCCTCCTTCTCCTCCCTGCCTTCCTGAGGGGAGGAGACTCGGGTGTCCTTGGGTCCAGCGTCCGAAGGACCTCGGGCCCTAAGATCCTCCCTCTTATTCTTTGACTCCTTCTTGATGGGAGCCACGTAAGGGTCGGGGGCGAGCAGGGCCACAAGTTGAGGTATTCAGACCTCCTCGAGTTGCGGTGCTGGGCAGCTGATGAGCACATCATTGGCTGCCCATTGCTGGTTAGGGAGTATGGAGTTAGATAGCAAACAGATAAATTACAATATGTAGGAAAGGAACTGGAGGTCGGTTTACCTCAGACGGGCCGTTGGAGGCGTCTTAGACATGGTCTGCTTCTGCAGCGGGGAAGGTGTTCTTGGATGGCTTGAAGACGGCCGACCACATGGCATCAAGGCTCATGCGGAAGAAGTGCCGCAGTAGAGCTTCGTGCTCGGCGATGTACTTCCACATTTGAAGAGCTCAAACTTGGAGCAGAAGGCTTCGGCGATGGAGCATGACATGGATCACGTCCGCCAGGCGGACCTTGGTCTTGACTATGGAGTGAATCCTCCTATGAAGAGATTCGATCTCCTCCAGGTTCGCCCAGTCGAGTCCCTTCTCTTTCCAAGAGACTAGCTTCTCCGGAGGGCCAACGTTGAAGGGGGGAACCTCGACTTGACCTTCGGGGAGGGTCTCGATGATGTAAAACCACTGCTTCTGCTAGATCTTGACCATTTCAATGAAGACCCCCTCGGGCCAGACTATGTTTTGAATCTTTTCGATCATGGCTCCGCCACAATCAGCAAGCTGGGAGCTACTACTCTTCGGCTTGACGCAGAAGAGCTTCAGCCAATGTCCGTAGTGCGGCTCCACAAAGAGGAATACCTCACACACCGTGGTAAAGCCGACGATGTGGAGGATTGAGTTTGGGGCCAGATTTCCAGATGATTGAAATCTATCCCATAGAAGGAGAGAAGGCCCCTCACGAAGGGGTGGAGGGGGAAACCCAAACCTCGGAAGAGGTGGGATATGAAGATGACCCACTCCTGTGGCTTGGGGGTTGGGGTGACATGTCCGGACTCTAGCGCCCGGTAGTTGACATCTGCGGGAAGGTAGCCGGAGTTCTTTAGCTCGTAATGATGCCCATCGTGATGATGAAAGCCACCCTTTTGCATTTATATGCCATGATGGAGCGTCGAGCGTGGACGAAAGGAAGGAGGAAAAAAGGATCTGGGCGCTGGAGATTTTGAGATGCTGGCTATGGCGCAGAGAGGTGAGGCGTGGTAAAAAGAATGGGGTTTCCCCTGTGTTCTTATAGCAAGGTGAAAGACCAACAACCCCCACACCACGCCGTTCAAATCGCCACGTTCCTTGCTCTCATTAAAATGGCCTTGGTCGAAGCAAAAAAAATTCATGATATCCCCTAAAACCCGGGGCACAATCTTCACTTTTGATGGGATCACTAGTGCAGCGACGTCCTATACAAACGTTTTTACCCCCTTTCCATGAAAGATTTATAACCATCGCCTTGCTTGTGTGGGTGATAGGGGGGTCCATCCCACATGATATAGAAAATCACCAATTATATGGAACAAGAACGCTAACATTTGGTATAGCTAAGCATATGCGATGTCCTTAGGTATCACAAACGAGTCATCGGTCAACCGTTTGAGATATGTAACATTTCCCAAATGGTCCATCGTTGGGACTCGTCTGGGATCGCATTACCATTGCACACGCTATTCTGTGGCGCAACATTTACGATGCGCGCCACATCATAAACAATTCACAATTGGAAATCGTGTACGATATAGGTAGATATGGTGAACTCTCCAGAATAACTTTGGTTTAAGGGATTTGGATGCATAAGAAGCATTCCCGCTTAGTACAGGCGAAGGCTATCAAATAGATTGAGAAGCGACCAATTAGAGAGTGACAACAGTCATAGTCATGCATTGAGAATAATTAACATTGAACACGAGCACGATTAGGATATAAACAATCAGAACATAAATATCATCAAGGCTTTATTGGATTTGAATCTATTACATGACTATAACATGCGCAAGTCAAGCCACTTGAATACTTCAGAGGAGGATGCCATCCTATCATACTTCATCACAATCATTTTAATGCTTGTTGACACCCAAGATAACATATTATCCACTCTCAGCTACTTAAGCATGCCATGAGCAGCTATAATCTCTAATTGTCATCACAAATATGATTACTTATGATATGTTGAATCATCAATTATGAGCTAAACATATTTATAAAAACAAAAACAAGAAGAGTTCATACCAGCTTTCCTTCACCACGGTCACTTAATCAAAATATCGTCATTATTGCCTTTGACTTGCACAACCGAATGATGTGAAAATTATAGTAGTGCAATAGTGTCGTGGACTAAGCTGGAATGTGCAAACATTTTATTCAATGGAGAAGACAAGGAGATATTGGCTCTTCATGGGATCATTAATAAAAAAGTATATGACCCATTTGACATTTTTAGCATAGTCTTATTTGTACAACGACTCAAAGAAAAGAAAAGAAATTCAGAGAAACACACTGAAACATTTTTGGAATTTTTGTTTTCTGAAGAAAGCGAAAGAAAGAAGCAAAACAAAAACGAGAAAAACTGTCTACACAGAAAAACGCCCAACAAATAAGAAGAAGAAGAACAAGAAATCTTTTTCTTTTTTTCTTTTAATACTACAAAATAATTAAACAAGAAAGAAAAGGCAAAAAATAAGCAAGAAATATTTTTGGATTTTGAAAGTTTTTCGAACACACAAAAGAAAAAGAAAATAAAGCTAAACATGGATATACAATAAAAACGATGAACACCGACCTATGGAATGAAATGTGTGAACATGAATGTAATGTATGTGGAAATACGTACCCCCCCCCCCCAAGCTTAGGATTTTAGCCTAACTTGGTCTATGGCCACCCGTAGTATCCGTCAGGTACGGGGTAGAACTGGTCCTATTATGGCACCTGAGCGTCCCAAGGCTGGACCTTAGCCTCCGCGGCTACCAGGGCTGCCCTGTATGCAGTGATGTCCTCTGGAAATATGAAATATCTTCCCCTAGCTAGAAAATCAAACAAGGCAGTGGAAGGCAACACAATAACATCACAAGAATCCTCATTATATACCAAGTTGTAACGAATGTGGTGCGGAGGTTCAGGTTCATCAATGAAATGGTGATCTATCATGGATTGTTGGTCTAAATAAACCGTAGGTAGCATAAGACCATTGGGATGGGTACTAATTTAAAAATGTGCAGCAAGACGATTGGCATAAATACAACCATGAATATCGCCTCTAGTTCTATTAGTGTGCAATTGGTGTGCAATAATACCTCCCAAGCTATAAGTTCTATCACCAAAAAGTGCACATCGTAATATGGAGAGGTGAGGGGCATTGAGTGTGTCCCCCCTCCTTCCTAGCAGTTAAACATTTTTCCTATGAATAAACCAAAATAGTGCACATTAGGAAAATGTAAACTAGTTACTCTCGCCTTAGAAAATCCCCTAAATACTCCCATGGTTAAAGTAAGGAGGAAGTCATCGAACTCCTCCGGGCGAGGCTCTCTCAAGTTACCCTCAGAAGGGATCATGCAAATATTACATAATTAAGTGAATGGTATTTCAAAGTGTTGCGCATATAAATCAAAGCAAACCCGAGGAGGATGCTCACTAGATGTGAAATAAAATTTTGCACAAATAAATTTGTAAGGAGGTAGTATTGGTCGCACTCATCTGCGATGAAGTTTGTCAAGCCGGCGTTTGCCACGAATTGTGCGAACACGTGTTGGAACCTGACTTCATTCATGAAAGCATTGTGTGGCTACTCGCACGGCCGAACCTCCACCCTACGCGGAAGGTTGACATCGGGTGCTCCACCAGCAACTCCTTTGGCACACCGGCTCGAAGAACATCTCCTAAAGAAGTTCATTTTCCTAGATGCATATTTCTAAAATTTTTGGGTCACACAAAAAATGTCAACCAAGCTTAACAAAATTGATAGCAACTACTCCTAGAAGTGTCTAGCGGCTATCTCAAGCATTCAAACTACTTAGAACGCAATGAATTGAACATGCAAGCTCATTTTCAGAGGCACCAACAGTATCAAAATAAGCAAAAATATAAAACACTAAAACAAAAATTAATTGGACCAATGGATGAGCCACATACCAAGGAGCAATGCAACAAAATATTTTTGAAACAAAGTCCTGAGCAAAGAGATCGAAAATATCCATTTTGGAGGCAAGAACACGAGAACAAGAGCTACCACGATTTTTTGGAGGATGAAGAAGAAGTGGGCTGGTGGACTTAAGTGAGTGGGGTCATGTGGACCCACAAGGGAACATGGCACGCCTTTTATAGATAACCGATGCTCCACTAGCTCTCGGCTTAAACCTGGCATCTCATGATATTCCCATGCAAAGCAACAAACATATTCTTTCAACAACTCGATCAACTTAGCTTTATGACCGGCTCTCAAATTTTCGTTTACAAATGTCGGCCTAGGAATTGAATTGTCCCCTATATCTATCTCTTCTAATGGATCGGCCGATGTAAAACCTTGTCCAAGTTTATCCATATCATCTAACTCTTCTATAGACTCATACATATCGTTTTTATTAGACCGATATTCTGTAAGTCACTTTTGTAACCACTCAGAATTAGGATCCATTTAAATACATTATACTTTGGAGCCGATTGCCACCAACCGGCTTTAAAGAAACGGGCACAAAACCATTCTTTGTAGCGCTGAGAAAATCAAACTCTGATAGGTCGCGCCCTGTCAAGCAAGTAGCATTGGGATGTTGCCAATCTACTGATGCATTGTCCAAAGCAACACAAAACGAATTATCCACATGAATGACTTCCACTTCGTCATCAACCCACTGAATTAAAAACTGGTGCATAGTCGATGGCACGCACTGGTTTGCATGAACCCAATCGCGGCCTAAAATCAAATTGCAGTTACCTTGCACATCGGCGACAAAGAATGCAGTAGCCCAAGTTTTGCTTCTGATTGTAAGCTCCACAAACATCACACCATTGGCTTCAGTTTTCTCTTTGCCTTCAAATCCATTAAGCACCATATTGGTCTTTATCAACTCTTCATCGGGCAATCCGAACGTCTTGAAGACCGAATAGGACATAAGATTCACCACAACACCACCATCAACAAGTATCCGAGCGAGCGGTGACCCGTTAATATGACCTATGAGGTACAATGGTTTCAAGTGCGTCACCGGCTCTTTTGGCCTCTCGAAGATAGCATTTTTAGGACCAAAATCCAGCTAAGCCAGTTCTCCTTCTTCATCTACAGCACGAAACTCAGCGGGTAAATAATACACCATATTGATATCAATACCTTCATGAACTGGTGTAGACCCATAGTCCAACATATCATCTTTCTCCTCGGACGCGTCCATGGAATCTGAAATCAGTTCTAGTGAAGAGGAAGTAATAGGTGATGGAGATGATATCATAGCTGCATCGTCCTCTTTTGATGGTGTAGGTGTTGCTATGATAGATGTAAAAGCCGATGCATCTTGTATTTGTTTAGGCTTCCACACTTGTTTTGTAGGCACCATGGGCCAAGTGTCATTAAATAATTTATCTCTTTGTTTCTTGGCCTCCTGTTCTGTCATCTCTTGATTCCTCCACCTCTATAATTTCCTCTTTCATGTCTTTGTTAGCCCTGGAGGACACCACTTCGGCAGAGTGTATTTAGTGTCTCGTGGCTTTGCTTCGCTAGTGCTTGCTTCCTGGTCATTAGCCGAGTGCTTTGGCACGATGGCAAGTATCGGCTCAGTCGGGTTGCTATGCACAGTCGGCTATTGTATGGTGAATGTTTTGGTGCCCAAGATGAGTGAGTCAGCACTGATTTTTTTTCCTTGCCTTTTCCTGACTCGACTGCTGTAGCACTAGGTCACTTAGCACGCCACACTTGATTGTTGACCCTCTTTTGATTATCTTACATTGGTCGATTGCCACCATTGTTCAAACGGCCTCGTATGGGGTAAGAAAGCCTCTCACGAACGGGCCTTCTTGATTCTGCCCACCCCGGATGAAATGCATAAGGGCCATTGGTGGCTGCCCCCATCCTCCAATGAAGGTTACCATGTGGTATGGCGCATAAGGGGGTGGCGCCATCCATGGTCCTGGTGCCCACGACCCGTATGGTCTTGCGTGATGCTGAAATTCTTGCCTTGGAGATGATCTTGAATGTTTCAAATTTGATGACCGGTTAGAGCTAGAACCGGCCGCTTGATTGGCATATTTGGACAAAAACATATCAAAAGTTGGCTTGATTTTCTTGCGTTGCACTTTAGCTTCATTTGTCTTCCACTTGCCAACCTCTGGACTCTTGGGCTTAACAAATTTGACGTGAGTGTTCTCTTGCACTTGCGGTTGCCCCGCGAGTGTAGGATTATTGACGGTGATCTTAGTTATCTCCTTGCCACCGAGCTATTTGTCAAGAACAACTTGTCTCCCCAAGACCTTGTCGCCCTCCTTGCTTTTCCTGGGCTCACCAATGACAACATTGGACTTATTAGCAGATTTGGCTACTTCCGACTAAATGAGCAGCTTCTTCCCCTCCATATCCATGGGGTTCATAGGAAAGGGCCGTTTATCAACTTGCATCTCAGAAAAGTTCAATCGTCTGTCATTAATGGCCCATTGTATCTGTCGTTGAAAAACATTGCAATCGTTAGTAGCATGAGAAAAAGAATTATGATACTTGCAATAAGCACACCGTTTCAGCTCTTCAAACGGCGGTAAAGTATGCGATATTCTGATAATCTTAGCTTGCAACAAAGCATTAAATATTTTATCACACTTAACAATGTTAAAAGAAAACTTCATCTCTTCATCACGATTCTTCTGAATCGGTTTCAGATCATTGCAAGTAAATGGTTTGGCCTTTGAGGGCCAAACAAATTCAGTAGCATAAATATCACCCGCATCGTCCGAGTGATCACTATCATATTCAACCATATTCATCTTTGGACGATTAGTTTTATATCTATGCACTTCTTTAAGATCTTTGCTTCTGCTTTCCTGAGCCAAAGCCCTTTGCAAGACTTGGTTGATACTTAAAAACTCATAGCCTTCTAGCTTTTCTCTAATGTGAGTTCTCAAACCATTAAGCACAAGATCTACCAAGTCTCTTTCGGTTATCACCAAACTATAACACCGGTTTTTTGTATCTCTAAATCTCTTGACCTAATCGGAGACCGACTCATCGTGCTTCTACTTAACCAATGTAAGATGTGATAACTTAAGTTCATTGTCGCCTCTATAAAAGTGATCATGAAATTCTTGTTCTAGCTATGACCACACACGAATAGAACCATGTCCATGTGGTAAAGAATAAAACCATGAAAATGCGGTATCAGTTAAGATAAAGGAAATAAACGCACTTTCAATTCATTAAGTGAACCTGCTTCACCTAACTGAGCTAAGTATTGACTAACATGCTCCCATGTGGTTTTTGTGCCCTCTCCATTGAATTTAACAAAATCTGGAATTTTATATCTCGGAGGGCACTGGATTGCATCAAAGTACCCAGGATACGGTTTTTGGTAAATCTGATTCCTAGGTAATTTAACACCAAAAATTTTCTGAAGCATCTTAGCCATCTCCTCTCTAAAATTAGGTAGACCATCGTCTGTAGTAGATGATGAAGTTTGCTGCAGTGGCATAAGAGGAGTAGGAGTACTAGCTATAGGTAGGAACTGTGGCATGTATGTCGAACCATAGTTCGGTAGTGGTCTAGAAGCGTTTGCACCTACAAGTAATGCTTGGTTCGGCGTTGCCACCAAACTTGGCATGCTCATGATAGGATTAATGGGTGCAATCACAATCTGATTTATTTGAGCAGAATAATAATTCATCGGCATGGGAGGCGCCGATGCAATAGGTACACACAGATTAGGTCTTTCTACGCTAGTAGGCACACCAATATTACAAGTAGATGATTGAGGCATATTTTACTGAGCATTAGTATTCTCTAAAAAAGATTGATAGACCAGATTGTTACCATCAGCAATACGACTCTCAATCTCAGCCCACTGCTCAGGAGAAAAAGTGGTACTCAAAGGGTTTTTTACCTGCTCGGCTTGAAGAGGAGGGAACTTGATTTCTCCAATCAGGTGATATTGCCTTGGCGAACCTTCTTGAATTTTGCAAGGAACTCCTGCAACTCCTTCTCTTCGCGTGCCTTCTTGTACTCCTCATAATCTTGACGATAGTTCATCAAGCTTGGGCTTAATGATGTTATCGGCGTCTACCTCAGATGGGTTGGGAAGATTGGACATGATGGTTGATGATGATGGTTGATCTTTATTCCCCAGAGGAGTCGCCAAAAAGTGTGTTGACACACGAACACGTCACCATGTACCTTCGATGCCAAGGGTGATGCATCATAGCTCACGTCGAAGGAGGTCCGACCGGCAGCGCGATACACAAGACAGCCGGCGGACGCTTTTCCAAACTTGAAACCCCGCACACCCGGGAGGGACCCCGTCAGGGAGTGCGGCGGCTATGGTCTGCCCTAGGTCGATTCGCTCGCCCCTAGAGCCTCGGGATTTGCAGCTCTCAAACTCGAGGAACAACGAAGAACAAGAGAGAAAAGCGACGGAGAGATAAAACGTAGATGAAAAGTAGTATAGATTGATTTGATCGATTGTGTGTTGTCTTAATCGGCCATCACCTCCACTATATATAAGAGGTGGATGGACTTCCCGTACAAGCAAAGGATTCATCTAGGCTTTCCTTACAAGAAAATTACATCAATTCACGGCCTAGAGTCCTAGCTCTAGTCTAACTCGGATTCAACACGAATCTAGCCCAAACTTCTGTCTAGCTCCTTGCGCAGGCTACAGAATCTACATATGACCTCCGATTGAGACATTTTTATATCAAAATCAATCGTTTCGATGAGACGAACAATTCTTCTGATGATCAAGTTTCCAAATAAGGCCATCTTCAATACTCCACGAGGTCATCTTTAACTTCCAATCGGATTTGGTCCTGTGGCTGACTAGGCTGTCAAAGTTTTGGAGAGATTTTGCAGGCCATATATTATCTCAAATGATGATGACTCCAAAAGTGTAGTGGACCATTTTGACGATACACACAACTTTCATGTAGAACAGTTTTCCATACGAGGCCATCTAGATAATTGTTTGAGCCCGTCTTTAGCTTCTGGTCGGATTGCCCAAAATTGACATTTTTCACTCGGCCTACAAGGTTTCACACGGCAAGCTCTTTGCCCGGCAAGCTTTTCCCATGGCCGGCAACCACTTTGCCGGCAAACCTTTTTATTCGGATTTTCCGACTCAAACTTCAGCCTGATCTTGTTTTGCCTCTCGAGATTGCATATGACCTCGGATTGAGACGATTTATATATCAAAATAGATCGGCTCAACGAGACGAAACTTTTTCGCGTTGTAAGTTTTTCCATTTGAGGCCGTATTGAGGGACGAACAGCTCACGCGGCCCATCAGATATCACCTAGGTGGTTGTCTGATATTTCGCGTCACTTTTTGCCTTGTGGTAGGGCTGCACTCTGATGGCTCTCACTTTTGGATACGACCTCGGATCGAGATGATTTTTATATCAAAATCGATCGTCTCGACGAGACGAAGACAATATGTGGCTAACATTTTCTCATATGAGGCCCCGTGGGGCTGAATTGGCCGAAAAGTTCTCTAAATATGAAATCTTAGTACTTTGAGCATAGTTTTCTGCCTTCGAGATGAGATCGAACAGCGATGACCCAAACTTCAAAGATGTTCATGTCAATACCATGGAACTTTTTCATGTATGACACTTCTTCATTTGAATCCATCTTAATAACGTTTTCTTCCGTGTCAAAATCTGGTGTCAACAACTGAATATCCGGGTTCTTCTAATACAAAAATGCTAAAACTCTGATACCAGATTTTTAGGCATGATGAATCAAATGTTTTCGTGGAAATTTATATTGGCTCTAGGATGACAAATTTAGCTTGGAAGCATCACGATTTCCTGAGAAAAAAGGGAAACGTTTGCCACCGGTCAGCCGGCCGAAAGTTCCGATGAGCGCGTGCTGGTGATGGGACCGAGCCGAATCGTAAGTCTCACAATGGCCTCACGCACCGGACCTACCTTATCTTTTTGGCGCGCAGGTTGTTCCTCACCACATATCCCCTTCTTCCTCTTTTTTTACTCACCATGATGCGTTGCTCGTCGAGTCGGTGAGCCATGAGTGACCCCTCCTTGCCATTGTATCATCCCACACGAGCTCGGCGTCGATGACGCATCGAACCATATGCTACTGCGTGAAGCTCTGTCCCCTCGCACACGCAAACTCTTGTAAGTCTCCACAGACATGCCCAATAATCCTGTTTCGGCCATGGCCGGGTCCGCGGCCGGTGTCAATGAAGTTGTGAACAACGAGCCTTGGCCAAGTACTAAAGGCGTCACTGGTTACCAGACGCCGGTGCCAAAGACGATGCATCTTCCTGTGACAGCGTTGCGAGGGCACCCACCGGCAGCGAGACAGCGATACTTAAAGAGTTTTCGCCCTGCCCGTCCATGCTGTCAGTTAGCGGTGTTTGCTTGGGCTATCTAATCGCACACATCTGGTCTGAGTTTTTTTAGGAAAGAGAGGACAAAAACGATTAGGGAAGGCCAGATATGACGGTTCGTATCAAATTGGACCGGCCAAGTGTTTGGGTCGGCCGGGCCGGTGCCTAATAGTCGCTAAGAAAATGAACCGAGACAATTTGTCTTGGTAAAACGTGGGACTCGCCATGCCTAAAATTCTTATTCAAATCTATATATCTATATACTTATACTAATTAGGCACTCTTAAGAAGTTCCCACGTTAATTAGAATTTATGAGCCATTAATTTGGTGGGGCCGAATTATTACAGTACAGATCTACTCTTAGACGAGAAAAAAAAAAGCCTAGCGAACAAATAAAATAAGGTTTACATCTAGGGAAACACTTTGTATCTATAGTCTGATAAGACTCCAGCGTCAGACCATTCGAACGTCGTGGATCTACTTGAAATCCAACGCTCGGAAGTTGTCCTTCTTTTCTAAGTAAGGAAATAAAAAAAATCAATCGGCAAGGAGCTGATGCCCGCAACGTCCATGCGTAATCTTCTCTCCTTATCCCCAATTCCAATCGGGACAGACCGTGTGGAGCTCTTCCTCCACCATAGCGCACCCCAGCTCGCTCGCCTCGCCGGATCCCCCTTCCTCCCGGCTCCGCCCCCTGCTCCTCCTCCTCTCCTCTTTTCGTCCAACAGCATAGAGAGCTCACCGCCCCCTCCCCCCCCCCCCCGCTCCTCCTTCTTCGAGCAGCCCGGCCAGGCGGCCATTCCATCCTCCACTCCACCAATGCGTCCCCTCGGCGAGATCGGTGGTGCGCCATCCTGACATTAGGGGGTCGAGCCCCCATCCTCAACCGCGATTCGTGAATCGGCAGGTTACAAATCGTCTGGATCGGCTGCCGGAGTAGCACCCGCCGGCCGGAGAACTGCCAATGGATTGCAACCCCCCTCCCCATTCGAAGTGCCCATCTCGAAATCGAAGGTATTGCACTGCTTCCATCGCCCTTGATTTGATGATATGCTATTTTTACAATGCAATATTGTTTGTAATTCATCCAGCAACCGATTACTGATTGTAATTTATGTTCATCGTCCGCCTACTATTCATGCGTTAGGTCATTCATCTGTTGATGAAGTTTTTGCATAATTCGATCACCCATAGCTATGTGCGCATCAATCGTGCGTAGTAGTTTCAATATTCTGTGTTCCAATGAATATGAAAAATGTTGAGAAAATGTTCTTTCATTGCTTCCTGTATACAGAGATTCCAAAAATATGTATCCTCAGTTGGCGGCAGGTCTTTCTTTGTTTTATGTTTCAAAATTTGACGCTTCCACCTAACAATAATAATGTTTCGAAATCATCAATGAATTTCGATGTAATTAGTATGTACATCACACAAATATGCAGCCACATGTTGGCGGCCATATTTGTGAATTTTCCATTTCAAATTTCTGTGCTTCCAATTAAGATTAGTAATGTTGAGATAGCACTATTTTCATGCTTCTGAGGTATTACTATGTGCTTCTGAGGTCTAAATTATTTGCCACCATAGAGACTTGCTTCTTTTTTTGTCATTGTCATTGTAATTTAAACAATGCCCTCGTACTTCCTACATTTATCATATATGTTGCTCAAGATTCCAGTCAATTTTTTAACATTACCAATGGGGCACGTCTATTTTGCAAAATTAGGTACTAATTGTAATGCCCTGCTTGCATGATGTACTTCTATTTTGTTAATTCATATTCATGTTTTGCCATTATATTTGACAGCATCCCGTGTTTCAGACTATTTATCCTTAATTTTTAGTTCATCCCTAAACATCATGAAGCATGTCATAAAATTGATGCTTCCATATATCCATGCTTCCTAAGCAGTATATATTTGTTTCTTCGGTCAACCTAGTTTGCATCAATAGATCCATGCTTCTACACTTTTTTTTGCGTCCTTTTGTGTTTGTTGTTAGCTCCTGAGGCATTGTAATTTTAACACCATGTTGGTGCAGGCCCAGACATGCTCACGTCGAGATCACTTCCTATCGGCATATTGGTTCCGGAGTTCTCTTGAGACGAGTGCAGCACCGTTGATTCTAGCAATTCCATCTAACGATCTCACGGGTGTGGTGCATCGTTGATCTCACCAGCGTGCTACCTGCCGGCGTGGTCGGTTGCGGCACTCTGGGCGAGTTGTCGTGGCTGCGATCCAGCGGCCACACACGTCCCATCGATCGTCGTTCCTTGCTCCCACGGTCGCACCACCTCATGCACCGGCCAGCCGTGCTAATGCTCCACCTCTTTACCCGTGGGCACCCATGCTAGATGGGAACATACTTGAATCTGAATTTGCTTAGAGAAATATATGTAATTGTTGTTTGAAACAAAATTTCTCTCTTTGGAAGCATATTTTTGTTATGATTGATGATTGAAACAGATGTAATTGGTGCTTCCCAGATGTAATTTGTTTCAGCCGTTTGTTAATGGTGTATCCAACATTGCTCTATTTTGCTTCCTATTAATTAGAATGATGCTTCTGTTACACCACAACCAAATGATGCAAGTTTCACAAAAATCAATATGCTTCATATACAACTGTATAAAGTTTCTACAATGTACTAATCGTGCTTCCAACAGCCAAAGTTTCTTTGATCCTTCACATGGAAGCAAATTCTCTAGCCAAGAGAAAGAAAATAAATCTGATATGCTTCAAATTTTAGCAAAATATTTCCATGTATCACAATGTATGCTTCATAACCCTCACCATTGCACAAGTGCTTCATTGGTACATACTGTATGAAATGCTTTTGGGCGCAGAAACCAAATAATGAAGGAAGCAGACAGAATTGATCAACGGGAATTGCTCCTTACAGTTAAAGCTCGCTTGATTTATGGGGCAGTTACCTGGAAACAAACCGCAATTAGTGGCCATCAAAACATGCAAATAACCTACCAGGCCCACGTTTTGCAAGCCCATCGCAGGATCCACAAGAATTAAATCCAGCGGTGGAGGGGTAGTCTGATGGAAGCAAAGAATCAGTAGTCTGATTCCTAGCGCTTCCCTTACATCTAACCTAGCCGCCGCCATCTGAACATTCGATGCTTCTGTTCAACTATGAGACGCCAGCGATCAAATCAATCTTAAGGTTCACATCTAACCCATCCGTGCCCCTCTATACTCTCCTTGATTTGTTTACCTTCCTTTAATTAGGAGGCGCCAGTGATAAAATCGATTTGTGTTACGTGCTTTGCGTATATACATTTGTGTTTCCCAGTAGAATCCATCAATCAGCTAAAGCTAGCTAGCTAGCCCACATAGGAATCGATCAACCTGGTTACATCATGTACATCTTAGGGCATCTCCAGCCGCGCCCCAACAGGCCCCACCAGGCGACTTTTTAATCGCCGGCGCCGAAAAATCGCCCCAGTCGCGCCCCCAGGACGCCGTTTTCCGCCGGTTGGGCCCTTTTTTTGGGCCGGCGAACCCAGGCCAAACCCAGCACGCTGGGGGCACTTGGGGGCTCCGGCGGAAACAAAAGCGGCGCGTGGGACACCACTGTCAGGCGAATCTCGGCCTTTCACTACAGGAAACAGGTTATTTGCCATCTGCCATGGCGGACGGCAAAGGATAGGCCCGCAGACGGCAAAACCCTTTGCCGTTAGCCAGCAGACGGTCCGCCGTCCGGCACAGAAAACTCCGGTAAAGGGGGGCTTTGCCGTCAGCTTTGCAACAGCGGACGGCAAAGATATTTGCGGTCCGCCGTCCAGGGCATGCGGACGGTAAAGCCAGCTGATGGCACAGAAAGCAGGTTAGCCCCGTGAGGTGGCTAACAGCGGCCTTTGCCGTCCGCTGGCAGACGGCAAAGTGGGCAGCTCCTTTGCCGTCCGCCTAAGACGTCAAAGCGGTTGGATGGGCCAGCTGGACAGATGGCCTTCTTTGCCGTCTGCGAGCTGACGGCAAAGTGGGCAGCTCCTTTGCCGTCTGCGAGCGGGCGACAAAGTGACCAAATGGCCTAGACCTGTTGCTCCCAGGTTGCACAGGTTGCTGCCACGTGGCACGTTTGCCGTCGGTGGCAGACGGCAAAGAGGCCTTTGCCGTCGGTAGCAGATGGCAAAGAGGCTGTATTGCCCCTTTTTTATTCTGTTTTTTGTTATATCCAGTCATTTTCACAAGCAATATATGATATATATATATATATATAATTCATAGAAACTATATTCCTGCCATATGGATATGATCATCCAACAAACATACCAAATCAAAAGTGCAAGTTTCATCCATACATGCATAGTTTCATCCATATTACAATAGTTTCATCCATAGGTAGCAAGTTTCACATTGTTCATCGATACAAAATCAAAACAGAAAGTAAACACAAGAACTCCATCAATGCAAGCTTCCGTGAAGTGAATCAAATATGCAAAATGGGAAATAAGAAAGTTAGAAGAAGAATACTAGCAGAAGAAGATCTAGAAGAAGAAGAAGAGGAAGAAGAAGAAGAAGAAGCTAAGTATAGGTCATTTTAAAGCTAACTTAGGTAATTATGCCATTTTTGACCTAACTAAGCTTATTGTGTCATTTTGCAAGAAAATAAGCTAAGTATAGGTCATTTATGAGGTTACCAAGGTTATTATGCCATTTTTACCTAAGTAAGCTAATTATGCCATTTTTGACATAAGTAAGCTAATTACAAGTCAATATTGAGCTAACCTAGGTAATTATGCCTTTTTTGAGTTAACTAAGCTTATTCTGTCATTGTGTAGGAAACAAAGCTTAGTATAAGTCATTTTAGAGCTAACTTAGGTAAAATAGGTCATTTTGGAGCTAAGTAAGCTTATTATGTCATTTTGGAGGAATCATAGCTAAGTATAGGTCATTTTAGAGCTAACTTAGGTAAAATAGGTCATTTTGGAGCTAAGTAAGCTTATTAAGTCATTTTGGAGGAAACAAAGCTAAGTATAGGTCATTTTAGAGCTAAATTAGGTAAAATTTGTCATTTTGGAGCTAAGTAAGCTTATTATGTCATTTTGGAGGAAACAAAGCTAAGTGTAGGTCATTTTAGAGCTAACTTAGGTAAAATATGTCATTTTGGAGCTAAGTAAGCTTATTATGTCATTTTGGAGGAAACAAAGCTTAGTATGGGTCATTTTAGAGCTAACTTAGGTAAGCTAGGTCATATTGGAGCTAAGTAAGCTTATTATGTCCTTTTGGAGGAAAATAAGCTAAGTATATGACATTTATGAGCCAACCAAGGTTATTATGCCATTTTTTACCTAAGTAAGCTAATTATGTCATAAATGAACTAAATAAGCTAAGTATAGGTCATTATGCATTTGTTAAGCAAAACACTAGAGAAAACTTACCGTCCTCGTTATCACGGAGGTCAAGCACCGGGGTTGCTCGGGCCGGTTTCACCTGGAGCACTACTTGGCCCTGGAGAAGGATCGTGCGATGCGGCTCGGGAGTTATGCTGCACCAAAGATCATTTGCAATGTCTCGTTAGCATGATGACACTGAAATGTTAAGACTAGTAACTAATGACCATTCAAATGAAACTCACCGTTCCCGTCGTGGTAATGACTGGCATCGGCGGAGGGGTCTGGCCGGACTTCTCGCACATAGACTGCACATTTGGTTTTGACAAGTCAATAATATTAGTTATTAATGAAACGAACATTACATGCATGATTTGGCTAATATGAAGAAGAAACTTACCATGAGGAGCTCGTAAATGGCCCGGTGAGACGCGTCATTCCGTGCCCTCTCCTCCTCCAACAACCTAGTCGTCCTCTCCTCCAACTCCCTCTCCTTCTCCGCCGCCTGCCGGTCCCTATCATCCAGAAGCGCCTGGTATGCCTCTCTCTCTTTCTGAAGAGCAGCCTGCAAAACAACTCCTCGTTAGCATTGTAATCATCTTTGTTCGCACACACGATGTAATGGAGGAAAGCTGTCTGAGTCCGTATGACTAACCTCGATAGCGAGCTCGACTGGCCGTGGATGAGGCCTTATCTCAGGACAGGAGCTCGTTTGGCGCGCCTTGATCTCCTGGAGAGTGCTAGAAGACCGTATAAGTCCATCTCCAATGGCTATCGAGCCACGGGGCCTCCCGCCGCCAGCTATCATCACCAGCTCTGGATCAATAGGATGCTGGCTCGGGTTAAAGTCCTCCCCTTTCCTCGCCTTCCCCTCATCTCTGTACCTCACCAGCTTGTGGTGGGAGGAGATGTTGGTGAAGTTCTCTGGATGATCGAGGTCAGACTCCGAGAATGCCTTGGCCTTCTTATACGAGGCAGTATGGGCCATGGCATAGAGGTCGTACACCCCTGGCACCTCCGTCTTATTGTAGTTCGCCTAAAAGAGAGAGAGAGGAACAAAGTATTAGTAAAGGGCTCAAGCTAGCATCAAGAATGGATTGCATGAATCATGAAGCAAAACACATACCCAGTTCCGCCCGAACTGATATAAGTTCGCGCTGCCTTGATGGTGTGGCACACCAACCATTTTGGCATGCCGGTTTTGGGCATTGTCGTGGACGGCTCGCCATTCGTCTGAGCACCACTCATCCACCAACGCCTCCCAACAATCCATCTTATCCGAATACCATCTCGGGGGCGCCTAAGTTAGTAAAGAGAAATTTGAGCGCTATGCCTACGAATCAAATCAAGGAAACTAAGTACAAGGCCTTAAGAATAGGTAATTACCTTCATGTACTGCTCCGTTTGCAGAAACTTTCCACGACACGACGACTTGTCCTTCTTAACACTACGTGAGGCGTAGTAGTCTCGAACAGCCTGCGGCCGAGCCTCGTGCCGTAAGTTCTGTAGTAGGCGCCTGCACTCGCCATCGATAACCTTTGCCGCGGCCTCCTCGTGTCCCTCCTCACACCCATAGAAGGTCTGCAATCAAACGAGACAACACTGATTAGTACAATAACTAGCTATTGTTGATTTTTAATTGTGTAAAGGAGAAATTACCCAAAACTGTCTGATCACCATGTCGTCCCTCGTGTGGCACAAGACACCGTCGATCACCTCCTCCGGCGGGGCCGGGGCAGCCAAGTAGTGCTCCCAGGTCAATCCTAGCTCTGGAAGCTGACCCTCACCGGGCAACGTGACAAACCCCAGGAAGTTGTGCCGGCAAAGCACACCAAGGACGGTGTTGGGCCTGCGGACATCGTTGGCGTGATCCCAACCCCTGCAGTATGACAAAGCCAACGCATTAGATATTTGAAGAACGTGAAGGCAAAAGGTTAAAAAATAGTAAATGCACTCGGCTCCTGCTGACGCAGATCCGGCCAGGTATCCCATGGGGTCTGCTAGAATGTAGCCCCATCCCTGCTCTGCTCTGGAGTTTCGTGGGACGAAGCGTCTGGGACAGGAGTCTTGTAGGTCGAAGGCTCGTCGACCCGAGGCTCGTGGATACGAGTCTGCGTAGCCTCCACCTCAGACGCCTCCACTCTAGAAGTCATGTGCTCGGGTGAATCAGCTAGGGGTGGCGGCGAGGAAGGCGTATCAGCCTCCGTACGTCTCCCGCGGGCACGTGTACCTCTACCTCCTCCTCTCTTCTTCCCCCAACCTCCTCTCCCGGTGGGCATCGACACCGACGAAGAAGCGCCCGCCTGTGTCTGCAAACTAGCAAGCAACGCTCTCCAGAGATGCTCGGGTGGAATGGTAGTACCCCTCCCACCACGTGCCGACGAAGAAGCCGCGGATCGCTCTGGACCCGCGCCCACCATCTTTCAACACCAACCATGACAAAGAGTAAACGAAATTAGTACAACATAAAAAAATTGAATACCGACATGAATAATAATATGTATATAATTTAAGTGTATCATCATCCTGTATATAATAATAATTGAATACCTGACATGAACTAATAATAATCTTGATCGTCTATATATGCTCCGGGATCAATAAATGCATCATCATCATCACTATCATCAATAAAAGCATCATCATCATCACTATCGGGAACAACATGTGAAAGGCCTCCTTTATGTAATCGGTCAAGCATTGACAGGTCATCCGCAGCAGTAACCTCTTCTTCTTCCGGCTCTTCTTGTTCCGGCTCAGGGGTGAAGTCGGATTCACTGTCGCTGTCTACTTCAATGTTCTAGGGTGAAGTAGAGTTGTTCTTGAAACGTTTTTTGGAAAGATATGTTTCTTGGAAGAATTCTCCTTCATATGTGTCTGGGTTAATGTGAGGTTCATAATCCTCTTCATTGAGGGGAGGTGGTCTAAAATGTGGCGGCACTTCATAAACGACATCCCAACCATTCAGATTTGGATCAGTTTGGCAGGCCCAGGGTAGATAGAAAACTTGGGTCGCCTGTTGAGCCGTAATATAGACATCGGGAACATCTAAATGGGTGCTTTGTTTGATTTCGACTAGCCCTATATGTTCATGAGTCCTTCTAGTCTCCTTCGGCTGGAACCAATAACATTTGAAGACTACGACGTTCGGTGGGTTTTCACCATAGACTACGAAGTCCATAGAATAGTCCTTCTAGTCTCAGTTGCATAGCACCAACGATTTTGCATGCCCCCCCCCCCCCCAATCTTGCCTCGGTCGGGAGATGCAAAATCAAATGCTGCATTGGATTAAAGAAGCCCGGTGGAAAGATCTTCTCTAACTTGCAGAACAACTTCGGCGCCAACTCATCCATTTCATCTAGCACGCCAGGCGATAGGTCTTTCACACAAAGAGAACGGAAGCAATAGCTCAGCTCTGCCAGTACTAGCCATTCATCCTCAGGGATAAAGCCACGCAACATCACCGGCATTACCCGCTCAAGCCATATGTGCCAATCATGACTCTTGAGACCAAATATTTTCAATTTGTCAAGACTCGCTCCCCTCTTTAGATTCACTGCATACCCATCGGGGAACATCAACTGCATTTTCACCCACAAGATCATTTCCCTCATAGCTGGCCTTCCAAGATTGAACCATGCCTTTGGCTTCGTCCAATTCTGCTTTCCTTTCGGTTGTCGCATGTTTTGCAACGGTCTATCACATAGAGCCTCCTGATCAACTCTAGCCTTAGGATTATCCTTTGACTTCCCCTCTATGCTGAACAATGTACCAAAAAGGGCCTCGGCGATATTCTTTTCAGTGTGCATCACATCGATGTTGTGTGGGCAAAGGAGATCTTTGAAGTAAGGCAGATCCCATAAGCATGTCTTGTGAGTCCAGGTGTGTTCCGAATTATACCCTTTGAAATACTCTGGACGCTCTAGATCAGGCTCGAGAGCGTTTAACTGATCTAGGGTATGTTGGCATGTCAATGCAGGTGGTGCAGAGTTTTTGACAACTCTATCTTTGATAAAATTCTTCTTGTCTTTTCTGAACTTATGGCGAGGATCCAGGAACTGTTTATGCAGGTCGAAGCAAGAAAACTTGCGACCCGCCTGCAACCAACGAAACTGAAGAGATGCCTTGCATGTGGGGCACGGGAACCTTCCATGCCCACACTTGCCAACGAATAGCGCATACGCTGGCAAGTCATGCATCGAGTACATGTACCACACATGCATCATGAAGTTTTGTTTTGTAGCGGCGTCGTATGTCTTGATCCCATTGTCCCAAGCTTCTTGCAATTCATCCTTAAGCGGCTGCATGTACACATTCATATTCTTCCCCGGATAGTTGGGCCCTAGAATTATCAACGTCAGGAAAATGTTCTTTCTTTGCATAATCTGTCCGGGGGGAGATTGAGTGGAATGACAAATACAGGCCAACAACTGTATTGGGTTGCCGTCATACTAAACACATTGAACCCATCCGTGCTGATGGCGACTCGAGGATGCCTTGGATCTGCCGCTTTATCCTTATGTAATGCATCGAAGTGCTTCCACGCGAAAGCGTCTGAAGTGTGTACCAACATCTGGTTCCCATCTGCATCTAGTTCGGTTCTTTTGCCCAATTTGTGCCATGTCATCTGTCTGGCCGTCTCTTCGACCATGAAAAGACATTGAAGTCTTGGTACGATTGGCATATACCGAAGAACATTAACGGGAATTTTGGTCTGAATCTTCTCACCCATACCGTTGTCTACCACAATATTCCTGGAAGACTTGCAAATGGGACAATAGTTCAAGTCCGCATACTCAAGCCTAAATAAGGCACATCCATTCTCACAGGCATCTATCTTCTCATAGGGCATCTTAAGTACGCGGAGGATTTTGTCTGACTGGTACAGGTTTGCAGGCAGTACATGGCCTTTTGGTAGAAAGAGTCCAAATATTGTCATCATCGCGTCGTAGCATTCTCTTCCCAGGTTGAATTGAGCCTTCAGAGCCATTACTTGCGCGATGGCATCCAGCTGACAAAGCTCAGTGTGCTCGTGGAGAGGACGTTTTGAAGACTCCAACATTTCATAAAAGGCCTTTGCAGATTCCTCCATCTCATCGTCCGAATCCCGAGCATGATCAAAGTCTTGCACCATGTCTTCGATCCCGGTACCATGCTCGTCGTTGCGACGACGAACCACCTCACCTGTGGCACGTTGGGCAGACTCACCATGAAAAGTCCACACCGTATAATTAGGCGTAAAACCCCACTTCCGCAGGTGTTTACCCATTACACCCTCTGTCCTCTTTTTAAAGTTGTCGCACCGGACATAGGGGCACCAAGTTCTTTCCTGGCTATTTGCAAATGCGGCTCTCACAAACCCCTTGGTTGTTGTAAACCATTCATTGGTCATGTCTTTCTGACTAGTGTGACCGGTGTACATCCACGCACGATCACTCATCTTGCCTAGCTACTGGACACACAAGAAATATATATATAATTCAGCATATATCTTCATCAGTTAATCAAGTTTGTCAGCTTTATTATGTCTATGCAACCTACACGCTAATAGGTAAAGATAGGTCCTAATCCCACCCGAGTATGTGTAGATTGGGTTCGTTTTCCCATGCTCTGCTCCGGATCCGACGCAGAATTTCGGCAGCACCTCCCTGCTGTTCTCCTGATACATGTCTCGGCAATAAGCAGAGAGGATGTGTAGCCGGAGAACAACAGGGAGGCACTGACAAAATTATGCATTGGATCCGGAGCAGAGCATATGGGAAAACGAACCCAATCTACACATACTCGAGCTATCCATGGATAACGTTGGACAATTCGAAAGGATGGCAGTTATAAATATGCAAAGACATGCATATTTATAGATGCCGCCCTTTCAAATGGGAGACGCATACTGGTCACGCATACTGATGATTGAAGACACCTATAGCTATCAAGTTTCATCGGCACGAAGACCAGAACAAAGCGAATTAAGGGGGGAGGAGGAGAAGTCATTTGTGCTCACCCACGAACGCAGGGGCGGAGCTCGTCCAACGCACGGGGAGGTCGTCGAACAGCAGACCCTCGCAGCGACGAAACAACTGCACATTGAAATCCAAAGATGAATAACATAGCATTATTGTTTTTTCCATCAACCTAACTAAATATTTAAAATAGGATGCCACCGCCAACTTGTAAAAAAACGATTCACACTGCTCGTTCCCCACAACAACCCCTAACCTAAAGAGTTATCATTTAGGGTTTTTCCGTCGACACTGAGGCACCCACTAACCTAAACAGCTGTCATTTATTGTTCCATCGACGCCGAGGCACCCCCTAACCTAAATAGCTGTAATTTACGGTTCCATCGACGCCGAGGTACGCCCTCCGCCGACAGGCCACCCTGGCCCTCTCTTCCCTATCCTCCTCCTCCTCTTCTTCTTCTTCTTCTTCCTTCTTTTCCTTTTTCCTCTTCTTCTTCTCCTCTTCTCCTCTTTTTCTTCTTCTTCTTCTTCTTCTTCTTCTTCTTCTTCTTCTTCTTCTTCTTCTTCTTCTCCTCCTCCTCCTCCACCTCCTCCTCTTCTCCGCCTCCTCCTCTTCTTCTTCTTCTTCTTATTCTTCTTCTTCTTCTTCTTTTCCTTTTTCCTCTTCTTCTACTTATTCTTCTTTTCTACTTATTTTTTTCATCTTTCTTCTTCTTCTAATTATCTAAACCTAAACCGAGTACTAACCTAAACCAAACACTAATTAACCTAAACCTAAACAGTAAAAACAGGAAAAAAAGAAAAAAAAAGCTCACCTTGAGGGCCTATGGAGGAGGGCTGGCGCGGTAGTGGAGGAGGGCCGGCGCAGGGGGACGAAGGCCGCGGAGAGGGGGCAGCGCCGCAGCCTGCTCCGGCGGTGGGGCGTCGCGGGGAGGCGCCGCCGCTCCGAGGTCGTCAGGGAGGGGCGGGCGCAGGGGCCGGGGAGCGGGGCGGCGGGTGAGGTCGTCGAGGAGGGGCGGCGGGTGAGCTCGTCAGGGGAGGGGCGAGCGTAGGGGCCGGGGAGCGGGGCGGCGGGTGAGGTCGTCGGGGAGGGGCGGCGGGTGAGCTCGTCGGGGGAGGGGCGGCGGGTGAGCTCGTCGGGGGAGGGGGCGGCGGGTGAGGTCGTCTGGGGAGAGAGAGAGAGGGACAGAGAGAGAGGGGGTTGGGGCCGGGGGGGTGCACGGCCGTTTGTTAGGCAAACCTCTTTGCCGTCTGCTAGCAGACGGCAAAGAGGGGGTCGGGCCGGGGGGCTAACGGTCGTTAGTCAGGCAACTTCTTTGCCGTCCGCTAGCCCAGAGGCAGACGGTGATACGTCTCCAACGTATCTATAATTTATGAAGTTTTCATGCCATGTTTACAATAATTCTATATGATTTTGGTATGATTTTATTAGAACTAACCCGGACTGACGCTGTTTTCAGCAGAACAACCATGGTGTCGTTTTTTGTGCAGAAATAAAAGTTCTCGGAATGGGCTGAAAATTTACGGTGATTTTTTATGGACCAAAAGAGACCCCCGAAGAATTGGAGTTGGGCCAGAAGAGCCACGAGGCCGCCACAAGCCTACAGGGCGCCCCCCCCTAGGGCGCGCCCTCCTGGCTTGTCGCCGCCTCGTGGCCCCCCTTGACTTGTTTCCGACGCCAAAAATTCCTATAAATACAGAAACCTCCAAAAAGAAACCTAGATCGGGAGTTCCGCCGCCGCAAGCCTCTATAGCCACGAAAAACTAATCGGGAGCCCGTTCCGGCACCCAGCCGGAGGGGGAAACCATCACCGGAGGCCATCTTCATCATCCCGACGGTCTCCATGACGAGGAGGGAGTAGTTCACCCTCGGGGCTGAGGGTATGTACCAGTAGCTATGTGTTTGATCTCTCTCTCTCTCGTGTTCTTGAGATGACACGATCTTGATGTACCGCGAGCTTTATTAATATAGATGAATCATATGGAGTTTTCCCCTCTCTATCTTCTTGTGATGAATTGAGTTTTCCCTTTGAAGTTTTCTTATCAGATTGAGTCTTTAAGGATTTGAGAACACTTGATATATGTCTTGCGATGGGATATCCGTGGTGACAATGGGATGTTCTATTGATCCACTTGATGTATGTTTTGGTGATCAACTTGCGGGTTCGGTGACCTTGGGAATCTATGCATAGGGGTTGGCACATGTTTTCGTCTTGAATCTCCGGTAGAAACTTTGGGGCACTCTTTGAAGTTCTTTGTGTTGGATTGAACATGATGAATCTTAAATTGTGTGATGCATATCGTATAATCAAACCCACGGGTACTCGAGGTGACATTGGGGTATCTAGGTGGCATTAGGGTTTTGGTTGATGTGTATCTTAAGATGTTATTTTAGTACGAACTCTAGGGCTGTTCGCGACACTTATAGGGATAGTTCATAAGATTGATCGGAAAAGATAACTTTGAGGTGGTTTCGTACCCTACAATAATTTCTTCGTTTGTTCTCCGCTATTTGTGACTTTGGAGTCAACTCTTTGTCGCATGTGAGGGATTTACATTTGATTCAACTATGTTAGTATTCTTGAGAGAACTTGCACTAGTGAAAGTATGAACCCTAGGCCTTGTTTCTAAGCATTGCAATACCATTTGTGACTTTCATCATTAGTTACCTTGCTGTTTTTATATTTTCAGATTACAAAAACTTATATCTACCATCCATATTGCACTTGTATCACCATCTCTTCGCCGAACTAGTGCACCTATACAATTTACCATTGTATTGGGTGTGTTGGGGACACAAGAGACTCTTTGTTATTTGGTTGCAGGGTTGTTTGAGAGAGACCATCTTCATCCTACGCCTCCCACGGATTGATAAACCTTAGGTCATCCACTTGAGGGAAATTTGCTACTGTCCTACAAAACTCTGCGCTTGGAGGCCCAACATGAGTCTACAAGAAGAAGGTTGCGTAGTAGACATCAAGCTCTTTTCTAGCGCCGTTGCCGGGGAGGTGAGTGCTTGAAGGTATATCTTTTGATCTTGCAATTGAATCTTTTAGTTTCTTGTTTTATCACTAGTTTAGTCTATAAAATAAAACTACAAAAAAATGGATTTGAGGTTGCCTCATATGCTTCATCTTTTTAATGTCTTTCGTGAAAATGATGGAAAGTAAAATTGTGCTCAAGTGTTAGAAGAAGAAGTTATTAAAATGTTTGGCACTAAGTCTTTGAGTGATGAGCATGATTGCAATGTTGTTAGTATGAATTCTTTGAATATCCATAGTACTAATGATAATTGCACTAGTCATGATAAAAAGATTTCTTATAAGCATGTCAATTTTTGTGGAGTGCATAGAGTTTGTGAAGACATGCCTAAAAGGGAAGATAGATTTTGTAAGAGGCATAAGTACTTAGAAACTAAATGGTTGCAAGAGAGGCTATATGTTTGTGCTGAAAGACTTAATATTTCTCGCCGTCCTTGTGAACTTTGCAATGAAAGTGGTCATTTTAATTTCCAATGTGAATTATTTCATGATCGAATTGTGTCCAAAAATTGTGATAACCTCATTACCCTTGAGCATCATAATGAACTTAGTCTATTTTTGGGGTATGAAGAAATGAAACATAAAACTAAGGATGTTCCAGCTTGGGTTCTCATGAAAATGATTGATTTTGATCTAAATGAAATCTATATGTATTGCGTGGTAAATTGCATTGAGAATCCTTATATTGCCAATTACTTAAAGACAAGAAAACAAATAGAAGATGAAGAGAATACTAATGAAGGGGAAGAGGTTTCCCAATATCCTCCTATTTTTTCTTATGATGAATCAGGTAACGAGGAGGAGCTTTTTATTCAACCAACCTCTTCAAAAAGAAGCTTGGAGGAATTAAATAAACCCACACATAATGTGGTGAATAAGAAGAAAAGAAGGAAAAGTAAAGGTAAAGAGGTATCTCTCCCAAATAATGTTGCTCCCATTATTGATAGGCCTCATAAGAATGAATCAAAAATAGTTGTGGAAGATGATACACTTGAGGATGATTTTGTTATGCCTATTGCTTGTTGTGATAATTATGATTGGGAAGATAATGATACTTCTTATAATCTTGAAAATATTTATGGCACCAACTTGGAAGACGATGATAATAATTGCTATACTATTGGTGCTATTCATACTATTAATGATGAGAGTGATTATGTTTATGATATACAAAGCCACAAGCTTGGGGATGCTATGTTTGATGAAAATGACATGTTTGAGAATTTATTTGCTGCAATTAATGTTTTTCCCAAGCTTGGGGATGCTATGCTTAATGAAGATGATCTTTTTATTCCCCCTACTTTGAATGATCAAATTTGTTATAATGATTGCGTGCCTCCTACTTATGATGACTATTGTGATGATACTTATGCGATGAAAAAGAGTGATGATTACTATTATGATACTTGTCATAATTATGAATATCCTTTTACTGAATATTACTCTTTTAATGTGGAACCAATTTGTAGTATTCAATTCTTTTATGATACTCCCACTATTAGTCATGAGAAGAAATTTTCTTATGTGGTGAGTAGTAAAATTTCTATGCTTATGAATCATGAAAATAATGCTTTATGTGATAGTTATGTTGTGAAATTCCTTCATGATGCTACTGAAAATTATTATGAGGGAGGAACATATGCTTGTAGGAATTGCAATAATATCAAGTTTCCTCTCTATGTGCTCAAAGTTTTGAAGTAATGCTTGTTTTGCCTTCCTATGCTAGTTGATTCTTGTTCCCATAAATTGTTTGCTCACAAAATCCCTATGCATAGGAAGTGGGTTAGACTTAAATATGCTTGTCATGAGATTCATGATGCTCTCTTACATGTTTCAACTACTATTCCTATGTGAGGATCATTGAAATCATCATGCCTAGCTAAAAGGCATTAAAGAAAAGCGCTTGTTGGGAGACAACCCAACACTTTTACCTTCTGTTTTGGTGTGTTCACATGATTAAGCTACTGTAGTAATCATGTTTTATGCCTTTTATTTCAATAAAGTGCCAAGTAAAGCCTTTGGGATGACTCACAAGATGAGTAGAATTGATGCTGAACCAAAACAGAAACTTTTGACTCCAGTACAAGAATTTTCATTTTTTTACTGGAGCGTGATAATGATCTGAAATTTTTACACAGTCTTAATATACAAATCCTTCAGGTTGTCCTAATTTTCATAATTATTAGAGACAAGGAAGTATGGTTATACTACAGATCTTCACAGACTATTCTGTTTTTGACAGATTCTGTTTTGCATGCATAGTTTGCTTGTTTTAGTGTTCCCATAGCTTATATTCAGTGATATAAATTATGGGAATGATAGAATACAGTAGGTATCATGTGGGAATAATTATGAATCTTGTCTTGACAGTACCTAAGTGAATTATTTATCTTTATTACACTAACCCTTCTCACGAAGTTCCGTTAAGTTTTGTGTGATTGAAGTTTTCAAGTTTTGGATTTGACACCGATATGAGGAGAATAAGGAGTGACAAGAACCTAAGCTTGGGGATGCCCAAGGCACCCCCAAGGTAATATTCAAGGAAGACTCAAGCGTCTAAGCTTGGGGATGCCCCGGAAGGCATCCCCTCTTTCGTCTTCAACATTATCGGTATATCTTACTTGGAGCTATATTTTTATTCGTCACATAATATGAGTTTTGCTTGGAGAGTCATTTTATTTTCTTGTTCTCTGTTAGGTGTTATTTATAATATTGTTTTTCAATAAAAAGTTCCAAGAATTGCCTTAGGATGCTTGCATTGCATGTTTTGATGAGTGCTGTGTAAAAACAGAAACTTTGGCTGTAGTGTATGAATTTTCATATTTTACTGGAACGTGGAAAGTTTCTGAAATTTTTACACAATGATGTCATATAAATTATTTAGCGTGTCCTAAATTTTCATAATTTGTTGAGTTACGGAAGTACACTGTTTTCATAAATTGCTACAGACTGTTCTGTTTGGACAGATTGCTGTCATAGTTTTGTTATCTACTTATCCTCTAGTTTCCATAGCCTATATTGGTAGATATAAATTGTGGAAACGATAGTAAATAGTAGATGATGTTTGAAAATCATTGTGCAACTTGTCTTTCCATTACATAAAGAGTTGATTTATTCTTATATGTACTAACCTATCTCACGAGTTCTTTTCAAGTTTTGTGTGGATGAAGTTTTTGAGAATAGGTGAAACCATGATATGAGAGGATTGAACGAGATAAAAAAGCTCAAGCTTGGGGATGCCCATGGCACCCCAAGTAAATATTTCAAGAAGTCTCAAGCATCTAAGCTTGGGGATGCTACGCATCCCACCTCTCTTCATCAACAATTATCGGTTAGCCTATGTTGAGCCTAAATTTTTATTCGTTCACATGATGCGTGCTATTCTTGGAGTGCTATTTTTCTTTTGCTTGCTGTTTAATAAAATGCTTAAGAGCTGAAATTCTTGGATGAGAGAGTCTTCACATAGTTATTTAATTGTTGGCTACTCGTTGATCTTCACTTATATCTTTTAAGAGTAGCTTGTCATTTCCTCTCATGCTTCACTTATACCTTTTTGAGGGATGAAATCTTTATGCTCATGTGCTTCCTTTAAATTTGTTTGAGCTTGTCGAAAAAGCAATCGCAATATATGAAATTAGTCCCAAAGTGATAGATATCCAAGGAGGATATAATAAAAACTTTCATGAAGATCATGGGACAAATTAAACTTGATTCTTTGTAATAGTTTTGAAACATGATGATAGTAATATGTGAGTCATGTTAGTGAGTAATTATGCTTTAGTAGGAATATTGGTGTTAAGGTTTGTGATTCCCTATGCAAGTATGAAAGTCAATAGTTATGCAATGAAGTTATATCCTACTTGTGGTGCATTATTCGGTGTTAGTTATGTTCAATGCTCACTTATGTGAATTTTCGTTTCTTGGTTTGGTTGCTTCCCAATCTATTTGCTAGCCTCCATTTGTACTAAGTAGAAATACTACTTGTGCATCCAAAATCCTTAAACCAAGTTTTGCCTTATGAGTCCACCATACCTACCTATATGCGGTATTTCCATGCCGTTACAAGCAAATTTGTATGTGCCATCTCTAAATTTTCAAAATAAATTTTCTCTTTTGTGTGCCCGTACCGCTCATGAAACGGTGGGGAGTATCCAATATTTTTCCATGCTAGGTGTGTTATTCTCATGATATGTGTTGATTCACTATCATTCACGAGAAAGTGGCTGGTATTCGGGATGCCCAGTTCCATGCTCAAAATTCAAATCAAAATATAATGAAACAAAACTCCCCCAGGATTGTTGTTTGTATGGACGGTACCCATGGATTCGGCTCGCCGTGGAGTGTGATTGATTGGTGGAGGGGGAGTAAAAACTTTACCATTCTGTTTGGGAACCGCCTATAATGTATCTAGCATGAAAAGTATTGTGAGCTACTTTGTCGTTTTCGTTGACAGGAAAAGCATGCCACTCAAAATATTTTTCTCTCTCTCAATTTAAACCTTGAGCTCTGGCACCTCTACAAATCCCTACTTCCCTCTGCGAAGGGCCTATCTATTTACTTTATGCAATTTTTATTTTTGCTTTGAGTCTCCATCTTCTATTATAAGCACCAACTAGGGGGCACTATGATAGTACTTGAGCATTGGGCATAGCTAATATTTGAGTGTGTTTCATGAATGGATCACTGATTGAGCATGATGGGCTAGGGATAACTTTCTTTAGTGTTGATATTTTGAAAGACATGGTTGCTTGTTGACATGCTTGAGTATTGAAGTCATTATGTTAAAACTAGACTATTGCTTTGAATCATTTACAAGTCCAAATGTCCATGCTATACAAAGAAGAATAGAATATGATGAAAATGTTTACTAGCATTCACACTTCACAAATTATTTCTTTTATCATTTACCTACTCGAGGACGAGCAGGAATTAAGCTTGGGGATGCTGATACGTCTCCAATGTATCTATAATTTATGAAGTATTCATGCCATGTTTACAATAATTCTATATGATTTTGGTATGATTTTATTAGAACTAACCCGGACTGACGATGTTTTCAGCAGAACTACCATGGTGTCGTTTTTTGTGCAGAAATAAAAGTTCTCGGAATGGGCTGAAAATTTACGGTGATTTTTTATGGACCAAAAGAGACCCCCGAAGCATTGGAGTTGGGCCAGAAGAGCCACGAGGCCACCACAAGCCTGCAGGGCACCCCCCCTAGGGCGCGCCCTCCTGGCTTGTCGCCGCCTCGTGGCCCCCCTTGACTTGTTTCCGACGCCAAAAATTCCTATAAATACAGAAACCTCCAGAAAGGAACCTAGATCGGGAGTTCCGCCGCCGCAAGCCTCTGTGGCCACGAAAAACCAATCGGGAGCCCGTTCCAGCACCCTGCCGGAGGGGGAAACCATCACCGGAGTCCATCTTCATCTTCCCGGCGGTCTCCATGACGAGGATGGAGTAGTTCACCGTCGGGGCTGAGGGTATGTACCAGTAGCTATGTGTTTGATCTCTCTCTCTCTCGTGTTCTTGAGATGACACGATCTTGATGTACCGCGCGCTTTATTAATATAGATGAATCATATGGAGTTTTCCCCTCTTTATCTTGTTGTGATGAATTGAGTTTTCCCTTTGAAGTTTTCTTATCGGATTGAGTCTTTAAGGATTTGAGAACACTTGATGTATGTCTTGCGATGGGATATCCGTGGTGACAATGGGATGTTCTATTGATCCACTTGATCTATGTTTTGGTGATCAACTTGCGGCTTCCGTGACCTTGGGAATTTATGCATAGGGGTTGGCACATGTTTTCATCTTGACTCTCCGGTAGAAACTTTGGGGCACTCTTTGAAGTTCTTTGTGTTGGATTGAACATGATGAATCTGAAATTGTGTGATGCATATCGTATAATCAAACCCACGGGAACTCGAGGTGACATTGGGGTATCTAGGTGACATTAGGGTTTTGGTTGATGTGTATCTTAAGGTGTTATTTTAGTACGAACTCTAGGGCTGTTCGCGACACTTATAGGGATAGCTCATAAGATTGATCGGAAAAGATAACTTTGAGGTGGTTTCGTACCCTACAATAATTTCTTCGTTTGTTCTCCGCTATTTGTGACTTTGGAGTGAACTCTTTGTCGCACGTGAGGGATTTACATATGATTCAACTATGTTAGTATTGTTGAGAGAACTTGCACTAGTGAAAGTATGAACCCTAGGCCTTGTTTCTAAGCATTGCAATACCGTTTGTGCTCACTTTCATCATTAGTTACCTTGCTGTTTTTATATTTTCAGATTACAAAAACTTATATCTACCATCCATATTGCACTTGTATCACCATCTCTTCGCCGAACTAGTGCACCTATACAATTTATTGTATTGGGTGTGTTGGGGACACAAGAGACTCTTTGTTATTTGGTTGCAGGGTTGTTTGAGAGAGACCATCTTCATCCTACGCCTCCCACGGATTGATAAACCTTAGGTCATCCACTTGAGGGAAATTTGCTACTGTCCTACAAAACTCTGCGCTTGGAGGCCCAACACGAGTCTACAAGAAGAAGGTTGCGTAGTAGACATCAGACGGCAAAGACTCGGCGGACGACATCCAGGCCGTCCATTTGACCTAGCCAGCTTCATGGTCCAGTGGGGCCCAGCTGGTCTCTTTGCCGTCTGCCTTTGGGCCCTTTGCCGTCTGCCGGCGAACGGCAAAGAACGGGCAGCCGGCAAACTATATCTTTGCCATCAGCATGTTCTTTGCCTTCTGTTTTTTTAAGCGGACGGCAAAGACCTTCTTTGTCGTCTGCTAGCAGACGGCAAAGAACTGGCAGACGGCAAATTCCCTGATTCCAGTAGTGTTTTCCTCGCCCGACTCGCCCTTCGCGCCTCTCCACCGTGCCGATTCCGGCGCCTCCCGCCTGCCCACCGCTGCTGCGCCGCCACTAGAAAAGGCCTTTTCCTCGCGCCTCCTCCATTTCCCCACCGGATTTCACTTCTCCATCGCCCATCCCCCTCTCTCCGACGGCCACCACGCCGGCAGTGCGCCGGCAACTATCCGCCCGCCATGCCCACAAGGTTTTCGGCGTTTTGCCTGTTCGTCCATGGACTCGGACGACGAGGAGGCGTTCGCGGCTCTGTTGGAGGAGGAAGCCAAGGCCGACACCGCCAACGAGGAACACCTCATGATCCTCGCCTCGCTGGCCGGCCTGTTCGTGAACAACGACAAGCCTCGGCGAGGTGGCTCGGCATCGGGCCGACGCTCCTTTGCACGGTGAGAAAGTATTTCGGCGCTGTTATCGGATGGGCCGGAAGCTCTTCCTCAGGAATGTGAATGCCATCCGGGAGTTCGATAGCTATTTCATTTGCAAGAAGGATTGCACCGGCACCGTTGGATTCTCCTCACTCCAGAAGTGCACCACGGCTATGAGGATGCTTGCATACGGAGCTTCTAGTGATATACAGGAAGACTATGGATGCATGGCCGAGTCCACCACCATTGAGTGTTTGTACAAGTTCTGCAGGGCAGTGGTGGCAGTGTTTGGACCACGGTATTTGCGATCACCCAATGCTAAAGACACTGCTCGGATCCTAGCACAGAATGCAGCAAGAGGATTTCCTAGGATGCTTGGAAGCATCGACTGCATGCATTGGGCATCGAAAAACTTCCCATTTGCTTGGCATGGGATGTACAAAGGTGCCAAAGGAGGTTGCAGTGTGGTACCTGAGGCAGTAGCCACACATGACCTATGGATTTGGCACTCCTTCTTTGGTATGCCAGGAACTCACAATGATATCAACGTATTGCAGTGCTCGAATGTCTTCGCCAAGCTTGTTGAAGGTCATGCTCCTCTGGTGAACTTTGAGGTCAATGGGCGCCTGTACAACAAGGGATACTATCTAGCAGATGGTATCTATCCGAGATGGTCCACATTTGTGAAGACTATCTCAAAACCTCTGGCGCCAAAGAAGGCACACTTTGCTAAGTGTCAGGAGGCTTGCAGGAAAGATGTCGAGCGAGCATTTGGCGTGCTTCAATCTCGATTTGCTGTTGTCCGGTACCCCGCTCTGACCTGCTCAAAATTTCAGATGTGGGAGGTCATGAATTGTTGTGCCATCTTGCACAACATGATCATTGAGAGCGAGCATGAAGAGCCAGTGTTTGACATTGAACCATATTTCAGGCAGGGACCTCTTGCAGTTGTTGATCACCAGGTACCAGCAACATGGGCTGCCTTTCTCAATATGCGCTAGGAGATCCGAGACCCACAGGTGCATCAACAACTGCAGGACGATCTGGTGGAGCACCTATGGAGGCTCAAGGGCAACTCCTAGTTTGATTTGTTTTAATTTATGTGGGTTGTTTCGTTGAACTATTTGATCTGTATTAATTTCTATGATGAACTTTGGCATGAAAATTTAGTTTTTGTTGAATTTATGCCGAAAGAGCGCCGGTTTTGCTGAATTTATGCCAAAAGAGCGCCGAAATTGGGCCGAATTTGGGCCGAATCTGCGCCGATACTGGGCCGAAATCGCCGGCTTGGGGGCGACCATGGGGCGGCGGCTGGGAACTCAAGCCCCCCCAAAGCCGATTATATCGCCGGTTGGCCCCCAGGCGGCACTATTTCGGGCCCTAGGGGGCCGAACAGCTGGAGATGCTCTTATTTGCCTCGGCGAAAAACACCGGCGAGCGAGGAGATTGAATAGTGCAGTCTGCATACGGCCGGGCGGAAAGAAATTACCCTGTTAGGTACCAGACTCAATCTATCACTCTCGATTGGAAATAACAGGGTTCTTACATCACACGCTGGTGTTCTTGCCGATAGGAGAGAAAGGGGAAAGTAGGTGGGGAGAAGAGAGCCGCCATTCGTTGCCTTGATCCTTCTGGATGCCGATGCGATCTTCGGCTTGGGGATTATGTAGTAGGTCAGCTGGCCCACGCGGGCCTGATGTACTTCCTGTTGGGCTGCACAATTCTCTTCGGCCTGCTGTCGACCCGCCTTGCCTCGTGGCCGTCGCTGGTTGTCGTCGCAGGTGGTGGTGGTGCGCTGACATCCCCTCCTCCTTGAGAGATGGCTTGTCCCCAAGCCAGTAGTGTCGGGTAGCGTTCACGCATTGTCTTGGCGTCTTCCCAGGTGGCGTCGAGGACGGATGGATCGGACCAGCGCACGAGGACTTGTTCACGTCGGCCTTGGGGAGTAGGGCGCCATCTTGTGTTGATGATCTCGACTGGCGTTAGGGGCTCATCCGTGGGGGCTGGGAGCGTCGTCTCAACTTGAGTAGAGGAGGAGAGGGCTTGACGAAGCTGCGACACGTGGAAGACGGGGTGCACCTTGGAGCCCGTAGGAAGCTCGAGCTCGTAGGCGATGGGGTTGACGACGCGGGTAATCTTGTAAGGCCCGAAGTAGCGGAAGGAGAGCTTGTGGTTGGAGCGACGAGCCACCGATGTCTGGACGTACAGTTGTAGCTTGACGAAGACGGAATCACCCACCACAAAGGAGCGGTCTGTGCGCTTCTTGTCGGCTTGGCTCTTCATGATGTTGCGCGCTCGATGGAGATGCTCCGAGAGGACTTGTTGCATGTGTTTGAGCTCTTCGAGCCATTCCTTGAGCTGCGGTAATTTGCAGGCGGACGCTGCTCCGATGCCCCAGTGGCGAGGTTCGTGTCCGTAAAGAGCTGCAAAAGGAGAGGTATTAAGAGCAGAGTGAAACCTGGAGTTGTACCAGAATTCTGCGAGGGCCAAGTACTGGTGCCACTTGTTGGGGTTGGCGTGGGTGAAGCATCTGAGGTAGATCTCCAAGCATTGGTTGACTCATTCTGTTTGCCCATCTGTTTGCGGGTGGTACGGCATGCTCATGTTGAGTTCGTTGCCGATTGTCTTGAAGAGCTCACGCCAAAAGCTGCTGGTGAACACGTGCACCTTGTAGATGTTCTCTAGGTAAGAGTGTGCTACCTTGGCCGCCGTGAATGGGTGGCTCAAGGCAAGGAAGTGCGCATAGCGAGTGAACTTGTCGACGACGACGAGGATGCAATTGAACTTGCCTGATGCAGGGAGACCGTTGATAAAGTCCATAGTGACTACCTTCCACGCACCCTTCGGGATTGGCAGTGGTTCGAGCAGCCCGGGGTAGCGGACGCGCTCTGGCTTGGCCTGCTGACAAATTGCGCATGACTGGACATACTGCTTGGTGTGCTCCTTCATCTTGGGCCAAGCAAACAGGCGGCGGAGGCGCCGGTAAGTCACAGGCACGCCGGAATGGCCGCCCATCGTGCTGTCATGGAAGGCCCGGAGCATGTGTTGCTGTAGAGGTGGAGAGCCGCCCAGCCAAAGATGATCTCTAAAGTATAGCATGCCATCGCACATAGCAAAGCGGTGTTTGGGGTCAGGTCGCTTGGCAAGATCATTGATGATTTTCTGAACTTGGGGATTGGTCTCATAGCTGGCCACTATATTATCCAGCCATGCGGGCTGGCAGACGGAGATGGCTGTGTCAGATTCTCCCGGGGCAAGGCGAGACAAGGCGTCAACGGCTAAGTTGGTCGAGCCTGGGCGGTAGCAGATCTTGTACCTGAGGCCAAGCAATTTGGTAAAATCTTTTTGTTGCCAGGGGGTGGACAAGTGTTGATCATCAAGGTGCATTAAGCTTCGTTGGTCCGTACGAATGAGGAACTCTTCATTGTGCAGATAGGGTCGCCATTGCTCTATTGCCATAAGGATTGCCATGCATTCTTTTTCGTATGTGGACAGACCTCTGTTCCTCGGGCCAAGAGGCTTGCTCATGTATGCTATGGGGTGCCCATCTTGCTGCAGAATGGCTCCAACTCCATATGCACAAGCGTCTGTGTCGATGGTAAACTTATTGCTGAAGTCAGGTAACAGTAGGACGGGCATTGTGACGAGCTTCAGTTTCAAAGTGTCAAAGGCTTCTTGTGTCTCACTGGTCCAGACAAATTGGTGATTCTTCTTGAGCAGAGTGAAAAGTGGGTGGGCAATGATCCCAAATGCCGGACAAACTTCCGGTAGTAGCCCGCCAACCCAAGAAAACTGCGAACATCTTTGGCACATGTGGGTGTTAGCCAACTTTTGATTGTCTGAACCTTGCTGGGGTTAGTAGAGACCCCATGTTCGTTGATGACATGTCCGAGGTAGGCGATTTGCTGCTGTGCAAAGGAGCATTTGGACTGCTTGACCTGCCATTGGTCGGCTCGGAGTAGCTGCAGTACTTGCGAGAGGTGTTGCAAGTGGTCGGGCAGCGTCTTGCTGAAGATGAGGTTGTCGTCGAAGAAAGAGATGACACACACATGAAGGACGGGGTGGAGAGTGGTGTTCATTGCGCTGTTGAACGTTTCTGGTCCTCCGGCGACACCGAAGGACATAACACGAAACTCCCAGTGGCCTGAATGGGTTTGGAAAGCCGTCTTCTATTCTTCCCCCTCTGCCATACGAATCTAATGGAACCTAGCGCGCAAGTACAACTTGGAGAACCACTTGGCGCCTGCAAGCTCGTCGAGCAGTTCGTCAATGATGGGCACTGGATACTTGCTAACCACGGTCATGGAGTTCAAACGCCTATAATCCATGCAGAGACGCCAGGTGCCGTTCTTCTTTTTGACGAGCAGAGCTGGAGAAGAGAAGGGACTGGAGCTCTTCTGAATAATGCCAGCGTTGAGTAGTTCCTGAACTTGTCGCTCGATTTCTGTCTTAAGCACAGGTTTATATCTGTACAGCGGCGAATTGACTGATTGGGTTCCTGCCATCAAAGGAATTCTGTGGTCACACTCGCGCCGGGGTGGCAGGCGGCGTGGATCCTCAAATACATCAGTGTATTGCTCTAGCAGTCGAAGCACTTCGGTTGGAATTGGTGTGTCCTGTGTGCTGTGTGCATCCAGCGAGTTCAGGTGAACGACATGAGCAACTGAACCTTGTTTGCAAGCTTTGAGCAGTTCCGGAGCGAAGATGACTGAACATTGTGTCTGATCGGACGAGACAGCCGACAGTTTCAGTTGACCTTTTGGAGTTGTGAATGTCAAGATTTGCTCGGTCCAATCGATGTTCATGGGTTTGTGCTTGCGCAACCAATCCATTCCCAGTATAGCGTCATATGCCCCCAGCTTGAGAATCTGAAAATCAATGTTGAACTCGTGCCCTTGCGCAACCCACGGGCAGTCAGGTATGTACTGAGTGCAGGGAATGGTGGCACCGTCAGCGACCCACACCCGGCAAGGTCACGGCAATGAGATATTTTCCGAGAGCTTGCCGGCGAGGGAGCTGTCCACGAATGAGGTGGAGCTGCCAGAAACCACCAGAAGTAGAACCTCGTGACCTTCCAGCCAGGCTTGCAGCTGTAGGACGCCGGGATCGGACGTGTCATCCACCGCCTGACGGGAAATGGTGCACAGGTTTTCCTCATCAGAGATGGATGAATCCGGCGGTGATTCAGCCGCTGGCTCGTCCAGGCTGTACATGGCGAGCAGCTCATCCACAACATGCATCTGTACTGTGGGTGGGCACACGTGGTCTTTGCCCCAATGCTCACCGCACTTGAAGCAGAGTCCCTTCGCTCGTCGGAAGGCGCGGAGAGCGGCAACCTTGCTTGCTTCAGGTGTAGCGCGTGCGGTGTCAGTGCGACGCCAATCTTCAGAACCGGCAGAAGGTGTCGTAGGCCTGCTGAAGAAGGATGGCGGAGTTGTTCTGCTGGCTTGGCCTTGGCCGCGATTGGCGTTGGGGAAACGCCCATAAGGCAGCTCGCCGTCGGCCACTTCCTCCTGAAGTAGGGCCAGCGAACACGCTGTGTCCAGGTCGAGTGGTCTATGAACGAGCACCACTGCGCGGATGTCCGGATGCAGTCCCTCCACAAAACGTGTTAAGAAAAAATACGGGTGAGTAGATTTAGAGTAAGAAATAAGATGGTTCATCAGGGATTCAAATCGTTCAATAAAATCTGCGACGGTGGAGATTTTTTTGATAGAGTAGAACTGACGGATAAGAGTCTGGTGCTTATCGCGCCCGAAGCGAGTGCATAACAGAGAGGTGAAAGAGTCCCAGTCCAACCCGAGCAGTTTCTTCTGGACAGATTGCAACCAGATGCCCGCAGGACCGGAGAAGTTGAGAATTTCCATGGACACACGATAAGAGTCGTGGATCGAGAACATCTGAAAATATTGCTCGCATAAGGTTTTCCAGAGTTGGGGATTCTCTCCGGTAAACAAGGGGAAATTCACGGGTGGTGGTTCCTGTCCCATAGTGGCGAGAATAGAGGAGGACAAGGGAAGCACAGGGGAGGGAATGATCGGAAGGGAGGACGTACCCGTGACCGGGAGTGCCCCTGGTGATGTATGGATCACCGACGGCTGCCCCCGGTGAGATCGACCTCGCCGTGGCCACTAGGCCTGTGGAGTCCTCCGCGCGCGGCGACTAGCGGCGCAGGATGTGTGATCAACGGTGCCACTCCACTCGGCGAGGGCTGTGTTCCCGCTTGCAGTGAGGCAACCGTGGCCTCGATCTTGGCGAAGCGGGCTTCGAGATCCGGCTTCCAGCGAAGTAGATCATCGATATGTGATGTCTGAGCCTTCAATTGCTTGAGGACGGTGGCGGAGTCGCTTTTCGCGTCTTGATGCAGCTTGTCCAGGTACTCCTTGAGCGCAGGATCCATGGTGTCGAGGTGAAAGCACATTTGTTCCCTTGGTGGTTTTGGTAATTAATAACAACATATAAGTCATTGAACTAATGTTTCCAGTAAGCACATTTCAGGAAAAGTTCAATGATAGGGATGGCAAAAGGATTGTCGAATTAAACCAAGATGCAAGGAAATGGGTTGGCAAAGCTTCAAGCAAGAGGACGCTACATTTTACTTTGTGAGAAATCACTTTGAGTCCATAGGAAAGCCAATACTATTAAAAGGGGGTAAGGTACTGTTGGTGAACAAGATACTCCACGTGCACAAGAGATAGTCACCAAAAATACCCACAAGCTCTTCCACAAAAGTCTGTCCAAATATCCAAAATCGGTGCAACCAACACTTCCCACTCGGTGCCACCGATTTCCAAACTCGGACAGACCCATGCCAAACCCTAGCACATCGGTGCAACCGATTCCACTTCGGTGCCACCGAGTTCAGTTGCCAACTTTCTGTTTAGCCATTTTCAGTCTTCGGTACCACCGAGTTTTGCCAGTCGGTCTCACCGAGTTTTGGACCAACTCTCTGGATAGCCATTCACAAGAATCGGTCCCACCGAGAATTGTGAATCGGTACCACTGAGTTTCTGGACCAACTCTCTGGTAAGCCATGGTCAAGAATCGGTACCACCAAGATGTGAGAATGAACGTCACCGAGTTGCGCAATCTGACCGTTGGTCACCTAATTGGTACCACCGAGAATTATATATCGGTCTCACCGAGATTCAAAAGTTGTCACCTTTTGGTCACTTCGGTACCACCGAGATTCACACATTGGTGTCACTGAGTTGGTCACTTTAGGTGCAACGGTTGGATTTTTGGGGATGCCTATATATACCCCTTCACCACCACCCACTCGAAAGTGAAGCACTCAGAACTATTCCATACTTGCCCTATCCAATTTTCTGAGAGAGAGCCACCTACCCTTGTGTTGAGATCAAGCTATTCCACTCCATCCATATTAATCTTGATCTCTAGCCTCCCCAAGTTGCTTTCCACCAAATCAATCTCTTCCACCATAGCCAAATCTGTGAGAGAGTGATTGTGTGTTGAGAAGTCTATCATCTTGAAGCACAAGAGCAAGGAGTTCATCGACATTGCCGAGCCTATTACCTTTTGGAGGGTGGTGCCTCCTAGATTGGTTAGGTGTCGCTTGGGAGCCTCCTACTTCGTGTTGTGGAGTTGGACCAATAAGTTTGTACGGGCAAGGAGATCGCCTACTTCGTGAAGATCTAACCATAGTGAGGCTAGTCCTTCATGGACGAAAGCCGTTATGGAATAGTCAAGGTTGCTACTTCGTGGACCCTTATGGGTGGAGCCCTCCGTGGACTCTCGCGACCGTTACCCTCTGTGGGTTGAAGACTCCATAAACTTGGACGTACGATAGCACCACCTATCGGAACCACGGGAAAAATCTTCGTGTCTACAAATTGCGTTTGATCTTCCTTCCTACCCTCTACTATATACATGCTTGTTGTTACTTTCCGCTGCTATACTCTTAGACATGCATGTGTAGGGTGTGCTTGACTTGCTATCATTACTAAAATCTACCAACACTTAAAATTGGGAAAAGGTAGAATTTTTATTTGGTCAAGTAGTCTAATCACCCCCCCTCTAGAAATACTTTCGGTCCTATAAGTGGTATCAGAGCTTTGGTCTCTATTGCATTGGTCTCACAACCTAGGAGAGTATGGCGTCTAGTGAGGGAAATTATCACCGTAGAGGTCCGTACTTTGATGGCACTAATTTTGCTAGTTGGAAGCACAAAATGAAAATGCATATTCTTGGTCATAACCCCACCGTATGGGCTGTTGTTCATGTTGGCTTGCAAGGTGAATTCTTTGGTGATGGAAAGGAACCGGATCGTGAAGCGACCGCGGATGAATTGAAGATGTTGCAATACAACGCTCAAGCATGCGACATTCTCTTCAACTGCCTATGCCCCAAAGAATTCAACAAAATCAGCCGTCTTGAGAATGCAAAAGAGATTTGGGATACTTTGGTTGATATGCACGAAGGTACCGAGTCCGTGAGAGAATCCAAGTTGGATGTTCTTCAAAGTCAGCTTGACAAGTTCAAGATGAAGGATGGTGAAGGAGTCGCGGAGATGTACTCTAGGCTAGCTCTCATCACCAATGAGATTGCCGGCTTAGGAAGCGAAGAAATGACCGACAAATTCATCATCAAAAAGATACTCCGAGCTTTGGATGAGAGATACGACACCGTGTGCACATTGATCCAAATGATGCCCAACTACAAAGATCTCAAGCCTACGGAAGTTATTGGAAGGATTGTTGCTCATGAGATGACACTCAAAGACAAAGAAGAGCTTCACAACAAGTCTAGCGGTGCTTACAAAGCCACAAGTGATGCTCCCGCAACTTCAAGCGACAACCTTGTCACCAATGAAGAGATAAGCCTCATGGTCAAGAAATTCAACAAGTTCTACAAGAATAGAGGCAAAGAACGAAGCTCCAACTCAAGATATGAAGAGAAGCGTTCGTCAAGTCGTGACCGCAACTGCTACAATTGTGGGAAGCCCGGACACTACTCCAATGAGTGCACGGCTCCCTACAAACGAAGAGAAGAGTCACCTAGAAGACGAAGCTCAAGGAATGAATCACCTCAAAGAGAAAGAAGGAGTAGGGATGATCGTTATGAACGAAGACCCTCAAGGAGAAGTAGGGACTTGGAGAAGAAGGACAAGTACACCAAGAGCTACACAAGAAGAAGACATCAAGCTCATGTTGGTGAATGGGTTTCCAGCTCCGACTTCGACAACAACTCCGAGAGAAGCTATCACTCCAACTCCGACTATAGTCAAGATGAAGGTGTTGCCGGACTTGCACTAGTGACTACCAACTCCTATGATCTATTTGATTCACCAAATGAAGGGAGTGGAAGTTGCTTCATGTCTAAAGGCCCCAAGGTATCACACCCCGAGTATCTTGATTTCAATAGTGATGAAGATGATTTACTTTGTGATGATGACTTGCACTTTGATGAAAGTAGTGATGTTAGTCAAAATGAACTTGATAATTCTCATTCTAGTCAAGATAAGTCATTTGATGATGATAAGATGAAAATAGAACAACTAACTAAAGAATTGAACACTCTTAAGTTAGTCCATGAATCTACTCTCGAAGATCATAGAGAGCTTGTAAGGACTCATGAGTAGCTACGCTTCGAGAAGCTCACCTTGGAGCAAGAGCATGAGTTTCTTAAAGCCATCAATGACGATCTCCGAAAGAAGACTTCATCTTATCTAGCCAAACGATTACTCTTGTCTACATTCATGCCACAAGTTAAATCTAGACAAACTAGTAACAAAGGCAAGAAAGGTTCTTCATCTAGTAGCAACAATAAAAATGCTAAATCTAATGATGTTGCTTCTAGTAGTTCTATTGATTCCACTAATGATGATTCCCTTAGCCAAGTTACACTTGAGCAAGAAAACGCTTTATTGAAAGGAATTATAGAGAAAGGTATCTACAAGAGTCTTGCCGGGTCTAAGCAATTTGAGGAAATTGTACGCAAGCACGGAGGATACCGGAAGAACCATGGCATTGGCTACTTCAACGCTAATGGAGTTGAATGGGAAGAAGGTCAATACCCCAAGCCCAAGTTTGTTCCTCAAAAGGAGAAGTATGAGAATACTCCTCCCAAGAGAACAAACACTCAAGATGACCTTCCACCACAAGACCACAAGCTCAAGGGCAAGAACAAGCTTCAAGAGGACATTGACTCATATGAAGATGAATCCCAAGCTTTTGTGGAGTGGGTTCCCAAAGCTACTTCAAGCTCAACTTCTACAAGGGCCACTTCAACACCACGGATCCCCATCAAGTTGATGTGGGTCCCCAAGAAGAAGAACTAGAGAGTTGTTGAGGGGTGACTCTGCCAATGAAATTCACTCATATTCATTATTGGCAAGAACTAGTTGCAATCAACATCAACTCTATGCAATAGTTCAAGGAGTCACACATTCCCTCAAAGGTAAGCAAGAGACAAGGTAATCAACAAATCAATGGACATCATCACACATGCTTTGCACTCCATGTCCATAGATATCCTTGTATTTGTCTCTTGTGTGTTGGGACTAACCCATGTAGGTGAGGAGAGTAAGGAAACAACAAGGATGCTCCCAACTCATGGTGATCTTCATCAACCTTGAGCATCCACCACTACATCACCCACATGAAGTCTTCTACGACAAAACCCAAGGTTAGTTTATCCCTCCTATGGGGGGATGTCACATCAAGTGGGAGCTTTACTCTAAGACTTGAGTTAAAGGATCTCATAGTATGTGACAACATTAAATGCTTTATGTAAAAGTGGTAACCCCACTTGTGCTTAAATGATGAGTATGACCTATGATCAAGTATTCTTACTTGGCTCCTATGTCAATATACTCATACATAGATGACTCTGTCATCGTCAAAATGGTTGATAGATGCTAGTATGTATGTGCATGTTTGCCATGATTTCATTTGACATCTTATTGTGTGAGCATGTTGGTCTGCATTTATTTACCTATTCGAGGACATCCAATTGTTGCTATTTGGTTTTTGATTTCTCATTTGCCAATTGGATGGACAAGAATGCCTAGGACCACTCTCTAGCTATCTATGCTTTCTTACCTCATATTCTATTCTTGCTGCATCACAAAATTTGAACAAGGACTTTTCGATCTCTCTGTGTGAGGAGCACTCGGAGTTCCGTATCGACAAAGGACTGACCATTAAAACCTCCCAAGTGCATCTCGGTGGAACCAACCCAAAATCTCGGTCTCACCGAATGCCTAGGGTTGATCTGGTTTTCTATCTCGGTACCACCGATTCCATCTTCTCGGTTACACCGAGTTTCCCTGTCAGCTGACAGTTGAGGAACTCGGTGACACCGAAAAGTTAGAATCGGTGTCACCGACAGCCATGGGTTTATATAGAGGCGGGCCCGACTTTTGAAATCTATTCTTCAACCGTCGCCCCCTCTGAAACCCTCGCTACTGAACCAAGACCCCTGGTCGTCGCCTTCGTCTTCCCGAGCGCCTCCGTCGTTGGAAGTCTCCGTCGTCGACGGAATCCTTCCCACGTCGCCGCCGTAGCGAAATCGTCACCAAGCTAGGGTATGATTTCACCCCCTCTTGCGCTCCAACCTCTGATTCTTGCGCATTAGGGCTTCTCCATCGATAAGCCAAAGTTTGAGATTGATTCGTCCACGAGAAACTCTAGTAGAATAGCGAACGAACGTTTTTTTAGGTTTTGTCGTCCGCCACATGAATCTCGGTAGAACCGACGCAAAAGAATTGGTAGCACCAATTTCTTTTTTCTGGCAAACTAATAACACCTCGGTGGAACCGAGTACCAATTTTCGGTGTGACCGAAAATGGTGCCAAGTTTCTGGAAAGTAGGATGTCTGTCTCGGTGGGTCCGAAAAAATTGCGTCGGTTGTACCGACATACATTTGGCAGAATGCAAAATTTAAGAAATCTTAGTTCAATCTTTTGAAAATGTCTGCATTTTGTGACGACTCATCCTTTCCATTCTTCTACACTCTATTCACAGGGTCAGAGATGTCTTTTTCAGATGACAGTGAGAACAACTTCAGAGAGCAAAGTGTTGACATGAGCTCAGGCACTAGTCCTGAGGGGAGCTATGATGACATTCCTAGTTCTCCTGATTTGCCCAAGGCTGCTACAAGGACAAGAAGGAAGCTCAACTCAGATGAGGAGGATGAGGACTTTATTCCTGAGGAGCTGTCCAAGAAGGATGATACTGCAAAGAACACCACTGCTGCTGCTTCTTCATCCAAGAAGAAGAAAGCTATCAGGAAGGAGTATGCTAGCTCAGAGACAGTGAGAGCACCAGAGTGTGTGAAGAAAACAATGACTCTTCACCTTGAGTCACCCCCAAATAAGTCTATGCCTAAGAAGGCTGGGGAGAATAAGAAGAGAGACAGGACAAGATTTGTCAAAGCTAAAGTTCTTCCATCTACTCCAGAGTATCTAGATGAGGAAGAAGAGGAGGTAGAGCCAGCTGCAAAGGCTCCTCCTAAGAAGAAGAAGAAGCTTATGCCAGATGCTATGCCTAAGGCTACCACTTCCAAGAGCACCAAGTCTGCTCCCAAGAAGGTTGCTGCTGCTGAAAAACCCAAGAGGTTCTCTAGAGAGATACCACCTTCCAGCAAGAACAAGGCCTCCACTTTTAGGGAAGCTGATGATGATGATGATATCATTGCTTTGATGAAGCTCAGACCACACCTTCCAGAGCACAATGCCAGCCATTTGCTTGCTGAGGACATGAAGAAGAGGAAGGATTCTGGTTTGAGGGAATGGAGAGCAATTGATCCATATGCTCAGAGGAGGAAAACAGCTGTGGACTATAGGTTTTATACCAAGGAGCAACAAGATTTCTATGAGACAATCTTGCTTGATAAGAGTCCAGCTGTAAGTGACATGAGATACGTTGATTGGAAGTACATCAAGGCAAATGAAGATTACTTCCCAAATGTTCAAGACAACTTTCATTACATTGGCTTAGATGAATTTGTTGGCAAAGAATTCACTGCATGGAACGACGAGATGATCATGCAATTCTACTCCACTGCTCACTTCTATGGAGATGGTAGGATTGTGTGGATGACTGAAGGAGCAAGGTATGAATGTACTGTTGAGGAATGGGCTACCATCTTAGGAGTCCCAAAGGTGGAAGATGGAGACTTGGATGTCTATTCTGAATCCAAGGAGAGCCATGATTCTATGAAGAACATGTACAATGAGATCCCTGCTGCCAACTTGAAATCTCACAAGTTAGGATCCATTTACTTCCTCCAGGCTGGCCTCCGCACCATGAACACCATCTTGAGGCACACCTTGATGCCTAAGTCTGGAGATGACAAGATGATTAGAGGTTATTCCATCAACATGCTGATCCATCTTGATAGACACACCAGGATAAGAGTGATGGACTTGATAGTAGAGACTGTGAAGAGGGTTGCTGCTGATCAGAAGCGCTCATGCTGCTATGCACCCTATATTCAGATGCTCATCAACTCCAAGCTGGAGAAGCACATTTTTGCTCTTGACAGGCCACATTTGCCCCTACAGCCAGATCTTGAGGACAACGTTGTGGTGATGAACCCAGATCATCCCACCACAGCTGCAGCACAGGCAGAGGCAGAGGCAGCTAGAGCCACTAGTGCTCAAGTCCCTAGATCCAGGAACGAGCAAATGGATCTCTTGATCACTACCGTTCAGGGCATGCAGAAGGACATCAAGGACATATTGGAAAATCAGCATAGTCTTGTGAGGATCATGGAGAATAGGATCAAGACCCTCAATGACAAGGTGGATGGGCTGACAAAGACAGTGAACGAGCTCAAGAAGGAAGTTGATAGCGTGCCCAGTCCCAACTCTACAGATGATGAGGATGACTCTCCTCTCAGGCCAGGCACTCTGTTCACTACCCAGGCCAGATCAACCACAGTGCCAGCTCCAGAGTTGAGGCCTTCTTCATCAGCACCTGCTACAGCCTCTTCAGCTCCATCAGCTCCTCCAGGACCTCCCGTTGCTACACCAACTCCATCCATGACGTCTGCCAACATCTTTGCCGGTGCGGTTCTCTCGACTCCTTCATCAACCACCGGAGGAGAGAAGCCCCAGAAGAATGATTAGCTATATCTCTTTGAACTTTTTGGTAACTTGTTGCCAAAGGGGGAGAAGTTGTATATAGATATTTAGGCTTTGAGTGACAGAGCGTTTGGTTTTTATCGCTTTTCAAAACATTTGATCTTTTGGTTTGCTTGTGTTAAACTTTGTGGTATTTGATCATACACTTGATGTGTGTTGCTACTATTTCCTATCATTTTGATGCTTATGAGATGGTCATTCACCGTTACTTGATTGTGTTGTGCTATGATGTTCATTCTAACTATTCTCGCACACCACCAAGTTGTATGTGACATGAAAGAGTGCCCCATGTACCTAATCGATTGTGCATTTGCATTCAAACGCAAATTTAAAATAATGCACAAATTTAGGGGGAGCTCTTGCTTATCACATACTTCTCAAAGCGACGATTATATTCATTGATTATATCATTTGTCGAAGCTTTGATCTATATGTTGTCATCAATTACCAAAAAGGGGGAGATTGAAAGCACATTTGCTCCCTTGGTGGTTTTGGTAATTAATAACAACATATAAGTCATTGAACTAATGTTTCCACTAAGCATATTTCAGGAAAAGTTCAATGATAGGGATGGCAAAAGGATTGTGGAATTACCCCAAGATGCAAGGAAATGGGTTGGCAAAGCTTCAAGCAAGAGGACTCTACATTTTACTTTGTGAGAAATCACTTTGAGTCCATAGGAAAGCCAATACTATTAAAAGGGGGTAAGGTACTGTTGGTGAACAAGATGCTCCACATGCACAAGAGATAGTCACCAAAAACACCCACAAGCTCTTCCACAAAAGTCTATCCAAATATCCAAAATCGATGCAACCAACACTTCCCACTCGGTGCTACCGATTTCCAAACTCACACAGACCCATGCCAAACCCTAGCACATCGGTGCAACCGATTCCACTTTAGTGCCACCGAGTTCAGTTGCCAACTTTCTGTTTAGCCATTTTCAGTCTTCGGTACCACCGAGTTTTGCCAGTCGGTCTCACCGAGTTTTGGACCAACTCTCTGGATAGCCATTCACAAGAATCGGTCCCACCGAGAATTGTGAATCGGTACCACCGAGTTTCTGGACCAACTCTCTGGTAAGCCATGGTCAAGAATCGGTACCACCAAGATGTGAGAATCGGCGTCACCGAGTTGCGCAATCTGACCGTTGGTCACCTAATCGGTACCACCGAGAATTATATATCGGTCTCACCTAGATTCAAAAGTTGTCACCTTTTGGTCATTTCGGTACCACCGAGATTCACACATCGGTGTCACCGAGTTGGTCACTTTAGGTGTAACGGTTGGATTTTTGGGGATGCCTATATATACCCCTTCACCACCACCCACTCGAAAGAGAAGCACTCATAACTATTCCATACTTTCCCCATCTAATTTTCTGAGAGAGAGCCACCTACCCTTGTGTTGAGATCAAGCTATTCCACTCCATCCATATGAATCTTGATCTCTAGCCTCCCCAAGTTGCTTTCCACCAAATCAATCTCTTCCACCATAGCCAAATCTGTGAGAGAGTGATTGTGTGTTGAGGAGTCTATCATCTTGAAGCACAAGAGCAAGGAGTTCATCGACATTGCCGAGCCTATTACCTTTTGGAGGGTGGTGCCTCCTAGATTGGTTAGGTGTCGCTTGGGAGCCTCCTACTTCGTGTTGTGGAGTTGAACCAAGAAGTTTGTACGGGCAAGGACATCGCCTACTTCGTGAAGATCTACCCATAGTGAGGCTAGTCCTTCGTGGATGGAAGCCGTTATGGAATAGTCAAGGTTACTACTTCGTGGACCCTTATGGGTGGAGCCCTCCGTGGACCCTCGCGACCGTTACCCTCTGTGGGTTGAAGACTCCATAAACGTGGACGTATGATAGCACCACCTATCGGAACCACGGGAAAAATCTTCGTGTCTACAAATTGTGTTTGATCTTCCTTCCTACCCTCTACTATATACATGCTTGTTGTTAATTTCCGCTGCTATACTCTTAGACATGCATGTGTAGGGTGTGCTTGACTTGCTATCATTACTAAAATCTGCCAACACTTAAAATTGGGAAAAGGTAGAATTTTTATTTGGTCAAGTAGTCTAACCACCCCCCCCCCTCTAGACACACTTTCGGTCCTACACGAGGAGAACTTGCCGCGCGTGGACGCGGTGTCGGGTTTCCAGGATGAACGCGGCGGATTTCGGTGGTGTGTGGTCTCTGATACCAGGATGTTAGGTACCAGACTCGATCTATCACTCTCGATCGGAATTAACAGGGTTCATACATCACACACTGGTGTTCTTGCCGATAGGAGAGAAAGGGGAAAGTAGGTGGGGAGAAGAGAGACGTCGTTCGTTGCCTTGATCCTTCTGGATGCCGATGCGATCTTCGACCTGGGGATTATGTAGTAGGCCAGCTGGCCCACCCGGGCCCGTTGTACTTCCTGTTGGGCTGCACAATTCTCTTGGGCCTGCTGTCGACCCGCCTTGCCTCGTGGCCGTCGTTGGTTGTCGTGGTAGGTGGTGGTGATGCATTGACATACCCAGTTCGGCAAACTGCGTCTACGTCAAATTCGGCCGGTTAGAGATGTTTGATGTACATCCGGTGGTGTACATCCGGTGGAATTCATCAATCGGCTAGCTAGCTATTCAATGAAGGTATCCATCAACCTGGTTACTATCTGCGCCTGCTATTTTCCCGGCTAAAGGCACCTGCCAGCAATTGTAGCACCCCGGCTCAGAAAACCGGATTACCAGTGTTTCTAGTCCAGAGATCATGTCCTCTGGAAACACACAATAACTTGGAACAGAACTGAACTGACTTTATTGATAGCTTTCGGGTACAAGCTCATATTTTACAGTGCTAGCGAGGCCAAAAGCACACTCGGTGCTATGACAGTATCTACATTATTTATGAAACATAGCAGGGCCTCGGAACTACTAAGTACTTCTACGGCGTAGCGGAATATAGCGGCAACTCCATCCACAGGAACACTGCTATGGACACATCCTAGTTAGCGTAGCACGAACCATCAGGACCTCCGTCCTCGGCTTCTCCTGCATCTGGCATGATACGCCAGGTGAGTACTTTGAATGTACTCGCAAGCTCACAACAACCAAGTAATGCAGCAAACAATATCATGGCAATCAATATGCTAATTATTTAAGCAATTCACTTACTGTACCGATTATCAACTTACTCTCATCCGGGTTGTCCCACAACCCTCGGAATACTCATCGAGTACTTCCGATCATACGAAGAGTTCTTCCATCATTACTAACACCGTTACGGTTGACCACCTAGTGAGGTCTGGACGGGCTGTCCGATTCCATGGACGCGGCTATTCGAATAGATTTGACACTCTGCAGAGGTTGCGCACTTTACCCACACCATGGAGCATCTGACCTCGTGATCCCATTCGGGTGGACCAGCGTTGCTCCAACGAAACCTGCCTGACCCGTGACTCTCCCATCGTACCACTAGCATTCATCCTCTCCCGGAGTCCTGCCCTGGGTGGCCCTTGTGTCCTCATGACACCTGCCATCGTCGTGGCCAAACTAAACTGTCCCAAACGGGGACGCCGGCACAATACTCAACTGGCTCACAGGGTTATCGCCGCCTACCTGATCAGGGTAGCACGCGCGCATAACCCTCCCTCTTTGGAGGTACCGGTGAAAGAGCACGCGATCAGACCAAGTCAAGGCCGTCCCATACCGGCAAATGTGGTTGCACGGCTAAGCCCGGACAGGTGACTCAAGATCAACCACTAATTTCATCTTAAATATAGTGGTTCATCACAATAGGCGACTAAGTATTTAAATTAATTACTATGAATTAACCTATAGCAAATAAATAAGCATAATGCATGGAAATGTGCAATGCTATTGAAATGCTTCATGAAATGGGTATCATGGCTTGCCTTGCTCTGTTGGGTTGTTCAAACATTCCTGGTCTTCAAAATCACCAAAGTTTCCTTCTGAAAATGTTTTTAAATTGTAAAGGAAAATGTCACATAATGCATTTCTATTCACCAAAAATTCTATGAATATTGGAAAAATACCAAAATTTGTCAGCAACTAAAGGGGTTCAATACCAACTCAATGCAAAAAAGAATCAATTGAATTGCAGCTATAGATAAAAAGTTATTCAAGGTCAAAGTTCTGGTCAAAATCTGGAATTTAAATAAAAAGAATAGAAACCTGACAGAGGCCACGTCGAAGGCGTAAAGTGGAAATACGCTTCCACTCGTACTGCTTCGGGCGCGGGCTGGGGTCGTTGACAGGTGGGGCCGGTTGGATTTAAACAGGGAGAGAGACGGGAGGCAGAGGCGGGGTGGCTCACCGGCGACGCTCACCGGCGATAGGGACGGTGGCGGGGCTAGGAGATGGCCGGAACGGATCGGGCGCTCGACGGCGGTCATGCCTATACCCGTAGCTCCTCCAGAGGTGGACGGACGGCGTCGCCCCCTTCCTCTCTGGCGGGTGGATGCTACGGTGGTCGTCGGCGTCAGCGATTCCGGCAGAGGTTTGTCTGGCCAAGGGCTCGAGGAGGACCAGGGAGACCTTCTGATCTCGATGGCGATCTCAGGAGAGGCTGGGATGGGGAGGAGGTGGCTGGCGACAGAGGGGATTCGGGCGGTGGAGCCTTCGCCGGAGCTGAGGGAGACGAGCTCCCGGCTCTTGCTGGGGCGCTCTGGAGGCGATTGGAGGATGGCGAGGAGGGGTGAGGAGCTCGAAGGGGCTGGGCAGGGCCTTTTATAGGATAGAGGCGAAGGCGGGCGATCTCTCCCGAAACGGCGATGCTCGGCCATGCCACTGGAGCAAGGACGGCGAGCTGGCCGTTGCGACGTGGAGTGAGATGATGGAGGAGGGCAGAGGAGCGACGGGATGGGTCCGAATCCATTAATGGCTTGCAGACGACCACAGTGGCCGAAGCTCACTGTTGCGCCCGTGGCGAAGCTTGGCCGGGAGCGGCGGCGGCCTTCGCCGGCAACCAGGAGGGTTCGAGAAGGGCCACGCGGCTAGCTGGAGCGATGTCGGCAGCAAGGGACAAGGGGGGGCAGCGAGGGACGGCTCGGGCGAGCTCATCCGACTCTGGCGCCGTGCAGAGCGCGCGCACTGGCATGCCAGTGCCGTGCTCACCGCGGTTACGGCCACCAGGAGGCCACGCTGGCCTGGCGCACCTTGTCCATAACGTCGACCTTCGTCCACTTAGCCACTCTGGGCCACTGGCTCGACTAGATTCACCCTGCTGTGAAGTGTAGCTTCAGCTACAGCTTCTGCCAGCAATCTTGAGGAGGTTCTGGAGGAGAGATGAGATAGAGATAGGGCTAGAGGAGATGTCTAGTGCCATCTAGGTTGGAAGGACTACAGACTGGCAAAGTTTGGAGGGGTTTGAAGAAGATTTGAATATAGTTCCTTTGAAAACTGCAACCCTGGACCAGAAACTAGATGAACTTGTGGCACTCACATAGATGCTCTGCTGATGATGAAACTTGGTAGAAGGAAGTTATTTGGTAGTGCACACATGCCATAAAAGTTTGAGAGCAAGTGTGCACCCCTAGCTAGTACTTCCTTCACAAAGGTTTGGAACAGGCAGAAACTTGTCAGAGTTTGGCTGCTGAAAATTTGTATTGGACCAGATGATATTTTTTTCATATTGTGGCTAGATAGGATCCCTAGGAGCTTGGGGAATTTATTGAGAATTTTCTGAGATGGGAAAATAGGGGTTGCTTCACAAAGGACCAATTCTGGCGAGAAAAGAAATATTTATTCTAGCCAAAATTTTATATTGGGCAATTGAATATTTTTGGAGATTATGGAATCATATGATGATGAGAAGATATGGGAAAAGTTTGGGAATTTATTGATCATCCAAACTATAGGTTGCTTCACAACCCATAGTGATGACATAATTTCCCAAATAAAGAAAAGGATTATTAGGAAAAGATTAAATATTGGAAATTGATCCAAGAGAGGTGTAGAAAGGTTTTGGCAAGGTGATGAGGGTTTTGGGTCACTTGGGAATAGATTCAAAGATTCAGAGATCCAAATCAATTGAAAAGATTTGAAAATCAACCAACTTGCAAATAAAACCCAAAAGATTTTGAAAAGAAAAAGTTGCCAAAAATCAGGGTGTCACAATCCTACCCCCCTTAGGATGAATCTCGTCCTCGAGATTCGGTTGCTCAGGGAACAAGTACGGATATGCAGACCTTAGGAAATTTTCTCTTTCTCAGGTAGCCTCTTCCTTAGTATGGTGCTCCCATAGCACCTTGTAAAACTTAATCACCTTACTCCTGGTAGTCCTTTCCATCTCATCCAAGATCCTGACGGGTTTCTCTTCGTAAGTCAGATCCTTAGCCAGTTCTAGCTCACTCATATCCGCTTGTTTGATCGGTGGTGCAATGCACTTCCTTAACTGTGATATGTGGAAGACATCGTGCACATGAGACAACTCCGGTGGTAATTCCAACTGGTATGCCACACTGCCTCTTCTAGCAATCACTGGAAAAGGACCGATGTATCTTGGTGCAAGCTTTCCCCAGGTTTGGAATCTCTTCACTCCCTTCATGGGGGTTACTCGGAGGTACACATATTATCCGGGCTCAAAGGTCACTTCCCGGTGCTTTGGGTCATAGTAGCTCTTTTGGCGGGACTTGGCTGCTCGAAGACGCTCCTGAATATCCTTGACCTGCCTCTCAGCCTCGAGCATCAAGTCTGTGCCAAAGATACGACTATCCCCTGTCTGGGACCAATTTAAGGGGGTGCGGCACTTCCGCCCGTAGAGTGCCTCAAACGGTGACATCTTCAAACTTGACTAGTAGCTGTTGTTATAGGAGAATTCCGCATAGGGTAGGCTATCTTCCCATTTGGGTCCATGGGTGAGAGCGCAGGACCGAAGCATATCTTCCAATATTTGGTTCACTCGTTCGGTCTATCCATCTATCTGCGGATGGTACGCCGTACTATGCTTCAGCATAGTGCCCAAGGCTTGGTGCAATCGCAACCAGAATGCGGAGGTGAATAGGGAGCCTCTATCTGAGGTGATAGACTTGGGTACTCCATGAAGGCTGACTATCCGGGACATGTAGAGTTGTGCAAGTTGATTTGCGTTGAAAGTGGTCTTTACCGGAATAAAGTGAGCCACTTTTGTGAGTATATCCACAATGACCCAGATAGCATCATTGCCTCTTGTTGACTTGGGTAGTCCAACAATGAAGTCCATACATATGTCGTCCCACTTCCACTGGGGAACTGGTAAAGGTTGCAGTAGCTCAGTGGGTTTCTGGTGTTCCGCCTTGACCTTGTTGCAGATGTCACAGCAGGCGACATAATATGCTATATCCCTTCGCATTCCTGGCTACCAAAATGTTTCTCTTAGATCCTGATACATCTTTGTGCCTCCCGGGTGGATAGAGTACGCGGACTCATGAGCTTCCCTGAGTATTTGCTGCCTCAGGTTATTCTGATCAGGCACACATATCTGTTTCTCAAACCATAGGGTGCCTTGGTCATCCACGCGGAAAGACTTGGCTTTCCCTTTCGGAATCAGCTCCTTGATCTCTTTCATTCCTTCATCTGGCTCTTGGGCCTTCTTAATTTCTTCCATAAGCGTTGGAGTAATTTCCAAAGTATCCGGGGTAATTGGGCCGCATAGCACCATATTTAGCTCTGCGAATTCTTCTTGTAACCTTGGATGGATACTCCCCATTAGAGCATTCACGGTGCTTTGTTTCCTACTGAGGGCATCAGCGACCACGTTAGCCTTTCCCGGATGATAGTTTATTCCAATGTCATAGTCCTTGACTAGTTCAAGCCATCTTCGCTGCCTGAGATTGAGGTCAGGTTGGGTGAAAATATACTTGAGACTCTTATGGTCCGTGTATATTTCACAACGTTGTCCAATGAGGTAATGCCTCCAAATCTTCAAGGCATGAACCACGGCTGCTAATTCCAAATCATGCGTGGGATAGTTCTCCTCATGAGGTCGTAGCTGTCTGGATGCATACGCTACAACCTTTCCTTCTTGCATTAATACGCAGCCGATTCCTCGTCTAGAAGCATCGCAATATATATCAAAGCTCTTGTGGATGTCTGGAAGGACTAAGACAGGTGATGTAGTTAACCTTGTCTTTAGCTCTAGGAAGCTGCTGTCACACTCCGCCGTCCAGACAAACCTTTGATTTTTCTTGAGCAATTCCGTCAGTGGCTTGGCTATCTTGGAGAAGCCTTCTATGAATCGGCGGTAATAGCCTGCCAATCCCAGAAAGCTACGTACTTCGGTCACCGAGGCTGGTGTTTTCCAATTCAGCACTGCAGTTACTTTGCTGGGGTCGACAGCTACTCCTTGTTCTGACAGAATGTGCCCCAGAAATCCCACCTCTTTTAGCCAAAATTCGCATTTACTGAATTTGGCATACAGACGATGAGTCCTTAATCTTTCCAAGACAGCACGGATGTGTTGTTTATGCTCTTCTTCATCCTTGGAATATATCAGGATATCATCGATGAACACCACCACGAATTTGTCCAGGAAATCCATGAAGACCTTGTTCATCATGCTCATGAAATAGGTTGGAGCATTTGTCAGTCCAAATGACATGACTGTAAACTCGTACAGCCCATATCGGGTGGTGAAAGCTGTCTTAGGTATATCCTCTTTCCTGATTTTTAGCTGATGATACCCGGTTCGGAGGTCAATCTTGGAGAATACCCGTACTCCATTCAGCTGGTCGAACAAATCATCAATGCGAGGGAGAGGGTACTTATTCTTGATAGTGACCTCATTCAGCTGGTGATAGTCTATGCACATTCGTAGACTTCCATCCTTCTTCTTGACAAATAGTATCGGTGATCCCCATGGCGATATGCTTGGGCAAATGTACCCTTTCTGTAACAATTCATCCAACTGCTTTTTTAGTTCTGCCAACTCTGGGCCTGGCATACGGTAGTATTTCTTGTAAATTGGAGCCATACCGGGAACCACTTCGATTGCAAACTCCAATTCCCGGTCGGGTGGCATCCCTGGTAGTTCCTCGGGAAATACATCCGGAAATTCACAAACTGCCGGAATCAAGTTCATATCAGTGACGGTAGTTTGGTATGCCATTCCCTTGCTTGTCATCATTTTGCTGGCAAGGAATTGGACTGTTTGTCCTGCCGGATTGACTAGTGTCACTGTCCTGGTGGCACAGTTGATGCATACCTGATGGGGTGTCAACCAGTCCATCCCCAGTATTACGTCCAATCCCGAAGATTCAATGGCAATGAGTGCAGCTGGAAATTTAACTCCACGTATCAAAATTTCTAGATCTCTATATATTAGATTTGTTCTGAGTAGAGAGCCGGGGGATTGTACCACCATGATTTTATCCAAAAGCGAAGGAGAAAATTTGTGCAGGGTGGCAAAACTCCGCGAGATAAACGAATGGGAAGCCCCATAATCAAATAAAATTACTACGGGTATGTCATTAACAGAAAACATACCGAGGACTACTTCTGGAGCTTCGCATGCTTCCTCGGCGGAGATATGATGGACGCGTCCATGGCTGAAGTTATGAGTGGGGCGACGTCCAATAGTGTTGACCTGCGGCTTGACGTCAGAGGATGGCTTCCCGTTGTTGACGGGGCACTGTTTGGAGTAGTGTCCGCTTTGGCCGCAAGTGAAGCAGGTGTTATTGCGGCGGCAGTCCTCTATCACTGGCTGTTTGCCGAAGGTCTTGTTCTGGCTCACGGTCTTATTGTTGTTGTTGCCATTGTTCCATGTAGGCTTGTATTTAGATGGGCCTGGCTGCCAAGTGCGTGGCTTCTGCGCAAACGGCTCCCGGTTGTCCTTCTTGGGTTCAAACTTCCATTTGCGGTCATCGTACCCAGACTTATGCTCTCGCTCTGCTACGAAGGCCTTATTTACCAAAGTCTGGAAGTCCGGAAAATCCAGCATGCAGAGCTGACAACGAAGAGTGTGGTTCAGTCCTCCCAAGAACCGATCTATCTTCCTTTCCTCAGTGGACACGTCATGGGTAGAGTACCGTGCCAAGTTGTTGAACTTATTCAAATATTCAGCCACAGACATGTTTCCTTGTGTAAGAGCAAGGAACTCCCTTTGCTAAACCTTTATTATGCCAGTGGGGATGTGATATTTGCGGAATAACTCCTTGAACTTCTCCCATGAGATGTCTTCTCCAGAAGGCCATGTTGCCTTTGTATTGTCCCACCATATAGCTGCTGGCCCTTCCAGGTAGTGGGTGGCAAAAGGAACCTTGTCGGATTCTTCGCAACGGGCGATTTCTAGCTTCTTTTCTATGGTCCTTAGCCAGTCATCCGCTTCTATAGGGTCCACAGCTTGACCAAAATTGGGTGGCTTGGTGCGCTGGAAGTCAGACAATTTGGAATGTGATCCATAGTGGTTGTGATTCTGGCCCACCATAGTCTGCATGCTTTTCAGAAATTCCATAAGGTCCTGGTTTCTCTTCTCCTCAAACATTCTCATGATCTGATCAGTGGTCGGTGCTTGAGGTGGTGGGGGTGGTAAATCTTCTGGTGGTTGTCCTGCTTGTCTGGCGGATCGACGAACGGGGGTTCCATCGTCGCCTTGACTACAACTTCCCTTCATCCTAAATTTTTTCCCATTGCAAAATACCGGATCGAAGAGCAACATCCATAAGGGAAACACAGGAGTATGACACCAGAGAGAAAATACGCGAAAAAGGCAAATAAAACAAACAGCATAATTATACAAGATAACCCAACATCATACATGGCAAGCTAGTAGGGAATATCATGACTAGACTGCTCATACGGCAGTTGACATATGCAAAGATGCATGCACTACAGCTCAAGCCTCTACTCTAGTGGCGCGGATGGCACGAACACTGGCAGACTGAAGACTCCTCGTCATCTGATCCTGAGTCGGAGTCGGAACTGATGATATGGATCTCATCCTCCGGATCAAAGGAAACACGATGACGCTGCTGGGACGGTTCTCCTTCCGGGGAAGAAGGAGCACGACGCCTCAGCATCGGAGCAGCAGTAGTGGCTAGCAGTGAGGCCCACTCTGCCGGGGTCTCACGACGGCTACCAGACGAAAAGCCTGGTGGCGCAGTAGAACTAGACGGAGTATCAAACCTAGGTGGAGGTGGAACTGGTGGTGGATATATAGGTGGAAAGGTAGGCTGAGGTGGAGGTGGAACTGAAGTCGCGGCTGCAAGTGCTGCCTGGACACGAGACAACTCCTCAGCCAGGGATATGATCGTACGATAACTGGCGTTCAGATAACGAGACAGAACAGCAGTCACACGATCACACGCCGGGTCAACTGGAGCGAAAATTACTCGCCCTATCGTAGGCGACAGGGTGGGGTAGTGGAAGAAACCTGGATCAGTCTGTATCTCAACCTCGTGGAAGCGCAAGTCAGTGAGAGCCTCCATCGCAGCAAACTGGATCGCCAGCTCCGGAGTAGAAGCCGTTCCGCCCTTGGAAGAGCGAGAATAGCTACCCAGGTCCGAGCTTGCGATCAGGAAAGCCTCTGCGTGATACTCGTACACTGACTCACCAAGCTGCTCCTAATACACCTGGTACACTGGATCTTCGCCGTGGGGGTACAGTCGAAGCCAGACGTTACGGAGCAGTACTGGAAAGGTGGATGGTGCAGGCACATGATGGTGGAGGTATGGAACTGGTGCCATCTACACTCACAATGCCAATGGTTAGTAAAACAATGAATTATGATGCATGCTATGCAACAACCAAATGCAGCAAGCAAGATGCACACTCAAAGTCCTACACTAAGCGCAGTTCTAACGCAGGTTAACTAGGGTGTCCTACCATCAGCCTGGCTTTGATACCAAGCGTTGTGGCACCCCGGCTCAGAGAACCTGATTACCAGTGTTTCCAGCCCAGAGATCATGTCCTCTGGAAACACACAACAACTTGGAACAGAACTGAACTGACTTTATTGATAGCTTTCAGGTACAAGCTCATATTTTACAATGCTAGCGAGGCCAAAAGCACACTCGGTGCTATGACAGTATCTACATTATTTATGAAACATAGCAGGGCCTCGAAACTACTAAGTACTGTTGGGGAACGTAGTAATAATTCAAAAAATTCCTACGTGTCACCAAGATCAATCTAGGAGATGCTAGCAATGAGAGAGAGGGAGCGCATCTTCATACCCTTGAAGATCGCTAAGCGGAAGCGTTGCAAAGAACGCGGTTGATGGAGTCGTACTCGCGGCGATTCAAATCGCGGAAGATCCGATCCAAGCGCCGAACGGACGGCGCCTCCGCGTTCATGAAAGTGCGTTATAGCGACTAGAGGGGGGGTGAATAGGCGATTTTTACAAATTCATCACTGAGGAATTTCAACTTGAGGAATTTGAAATGTGATGAATAACTAGCAGCGGAATAAGTACTCAAGTGCATACGAAGCATAGCGATCGCATAGTCATCATGATGAAATAAAGCATGCACAGATTACAGATGGTGTGATACAGGATAAGCAGGTGAGGAACAAGGTAGCTTGAAGAATTTGAGGTGAGGAAATTGAGAAAGTCTTCAGTCAAATTCTTCAAATAGTAATGATCAATTTCATCAACAAGTATACGAGGAAATTAAAAGGTTGAGGAAATAGAACCAGGTAGCTCGATGAAGACAATGATTTGATGACCCAGTTCCAACTGCTGTGACAGTCGTACGTCTGGTTTGGAGCGGCCTGGTATTTAAACCAGAAGACACACAGTCCCAGGACACACAGTCCTTACCGTATTCTCCTTGAGCTAAGGTCACACAGACCTCGCCCAACACTCGTGGTAAGTCTTCAGGGTAGACTTCCAAAACCCTCACAAACTGGTCACCCGGCGATCAACAATTGACTGCTGGATGCTCTAGACCAAGGTCACTTCGTGATCCCCAATTGACTGCAGGATGCACTAGACCATGACGCCTAACCGTCTGGAAGATACACAGTCTTCAAAGGTAACAAGCGTCGGTTCCACACAGGAACAATTTCTTCAGTGATGCTCAATCACTTTGGGTTTGGTGGTTTGGTTTGGGGTTTTCCTCACTGATGATTTTCTCTCAAAGTCCTCGAGGAATGGGATGCTCTCAAATGACAAGTGTCAGTTCTCTCTCGGAGCAGCCAACCAACTAGTGGTTGTGGCGGGTGGCTATTTATAGCCAGGGTGCAACCCGACATGATAAGACATAAATGCCCCCAATGATATGACCGTTATGTGGATAGGATGATTGGGGACAGCTGGCACTTAGCACAGCAACGGTCGGAATTTCGAACTATGAAAGTCCTCAGGCTTATCATATTCCTCACTTGTAGGCAATTCGCACTGGCGAAATCCTAACTCCTCAGTCAGACCAATTTCCTCAGAGACCAGAAGATCATCGTCTCTATCACTGAAGAACTTGACTGAACTGCAAGAGATTTCCAAAGGCTTCACTCGAAGGATTGGATAGGTTGAGGCTTTTGAGTTGAGCATCAGTTGGAAATTTTCCTTAGTATTACCTCGGCCCCCTTTAACAGTACGGTGTTTCCTATGACTCAAAGAAAGGAAATGAAACTACGAAAACAAAAGTCTTCACGCTTCATAGTCCTCGTTCATATCTTCAAGGTCACACCAACTTCTTCTTTTTCAAAGTCTTCAGGGAATACCAAAGTCTTCAGCAAAGTCTTCACCAAAGTCTTCACCAAAGTCTTCAGTTGAAGACATACATTTTTAGGGGTCGATAATCTCCGAATGTATCAAACTCCTCAGCGACTTATAGAGCCTGTGTACACTTACAAACGCATTAGTCTCTTAACCTATAAGTCTTCAATACACCAAAATCACTAAGGGGCACTAGATGCACTAACAATCTCCCCCTTTTTGGTGATTGATGACAAATAGGTTAAGTTTTCAACGGGGATAATAATATGAAGTGTAAGTACTGAGTTTGAGGAATTTGATTGCAAGATACAGAAGAACTCCCCCTGAAGATGTGAATATTTGAGGAATTTTCTTTGGACTGCAAATGCACATGGCAGGTTAAAATCATGGAGAACTCCCCCTATATCTTGTAATCCATACACGCATTAAATATATATCATGAGGAAATTGAAATGCATGATGGAAAATGGGGTCTGAGGAAGTTCAGCATGCGTGCATTAAGATAACTTGAGGAAATAGCATGCAGAAAGCAGTTCAAAAGCATCAGACCACCATCGGACTTAAGTTTACAACTCAACCAACAAAAGCTTCAGAAGAGCGAGAGTTGTAACTTAAACAAAAACAGCCCATATATAGAGACCCGCTTGAAGACTAACTCAAATTTTCCCCCCCTTTGTCATCGAAGACCAAAAGGGACAAAAATTGAGGACTAACGCCCCTAAAGAATTTCATCTTGAAGGTGGTGGAGGAGCGCCAGCGTTGTCAGGGTCGGCTGGTGGAGCAGGGCCTGCAGCAGTGTCGCCAATATCCTCAGCTTCATCCGCCTGGCGTGATGAAGAATATGAGCTTGTAACCAGCTGAGGAACTTGAACTTTCTTCCATTTCTTCCTTGGAGGGATGGACCAATCAAAGTCCTACTGAAATTCCATCTCCTTGAGTTCTTCAGGAGTCTTGAGGTGAGACAGGATTGCCCATGTGCGGTCGAAGACTTCATGAAGATAATAGTGGTTCTTCCTCACAGAGTTGTGCGTGACAGTCATGTCTCGAAGAAGTGAACCAAACTGACGCTTTACCCACTTGTGATTGCGATCAATCTTCTGATGAAGACTTAGAAGAAGCTCTCGATCAGTCATCACACGAGGGGTAGTTTCTTGAAGATTTTACGCTGAGGCTTTTGCGGCGGAATCTTGGGTAGCAGTGTCATCATTGGTGGTGATGGGGATATGTACTTAGGGTAGGGTCATAGGCCTGACCTACATACCCTACCTAAGGACACTGCCCCAGAAAGCTTAAAGGCTACGAGGAAGTCTCCGACTGAAATCACCATGACGCATGAGTCACTCGACAATATACACTCGGAGATATCTTTCACTCGACGCTTACCCTTTCACTCGGAAAGACCAGATGACAGTCGACCACAGAAGCCCAGAAGTCACCCCAGGGAGGCTAACGGGTAGGCATTCATCAAGACCATTAATAGCATTTATGTTGTACGTTACCAGTAACGTACGTCATTATAACCACGATTTAACCCTTGGATGCCGGACACTTATGAGGGGCAGCGCACTCTATATAAGCCGCCCCTCCCCTCTGGCACAAGGGTTCGCAACCTTTTGTAACACAACACACATATTTCACTCGACAGAGTAGAGAGCTCTCCGGAGCACTGAGACGTAGGGCTGTTATCACTTCCGAGTGAGGCCTGAACTCATACATCTGTGTGTACATCCTCGCCGTAGCTAGGACTCTGCCCTCTCCATTCGTACCCCTACCATCTACTGTCAGGCTTGTTCCCACGATAGTTGGCGCCCACCGTGGGGCAGGCGTCTAAGCGACTTCCGGCGAGGTTGCATATTTTCTCCTTCGTCATGTCTTCCGGCGGTGATTCGTTCCTGGGCCGCGAGATCCGTCTCGGAGCGCTCACCTTCATCGCCGACGATTCGGCATGGCTCCAGGAAGCGCCTTTGGACGTGGAGGCGCTCCCGATTCGCGGGGCGACGCACTTCTGTGCAAGCTCCTGCGGTGTTCTTCTCCTTCAGCCGTCGACCCCGTATGTGTCGGCCCTTCCTGCTGTTCGTCGTCGCAAGCGATCCGGTCGCTCGCGGCTACAGCGTTGGGTGCGGCATGCGGCGGCACGCCAGGTTTCGTCCCCGCAGATTGCAGCCATCGAGCCCGCCGAGTCACTTCACGGCGTGTTCGGCTCGGCGTCGGACCGATCCGACATTCCTTCCGAGTGCGAGAGCTGCGACCCTGCGGCAGAAGTTTTTATGGCTGGCTCTCATCGGAGTCCGCCGCCTGGCTTCAACCACTCCAGGCGTGAGATTGGAGGAACGTCGAATGAATAGCAGCGCCGGGATGAGGATGTTCTCCATACTCCCATCGTCGGTACGACTGCTGAGGCCCAGGCCATGGAGGCTACACGCCTTCGGCTCAAAGAGATGCAGGAGGCACTCGACGAGCGTGCTGGGCAGCGTCCACCACGTCCCAGTCGACAACAGCGACAGTTGTTCCTGAGTGGATCTCGAAATAATGTCGAGGTATTTCGTACTCTAGTTTTGAATGTTGCAGCGGCTGCTAGGATTGCAGAGTCTATTCAACCATCACGATCAGAGGCTGGTAGAGGTCTGCAGCAGATCAAGACATTGCTTGAGGCAGCGCAGCAGCAGAACGCGGCTGTTTCTCAGTCGCAGAACAGGTTACACGGCAATTCTCCCAGGGCAGAAATAGTTCAGTCGGCTCACAGTCCTGGGTCACCTTCGCGTCACAGAGGCGGAGGATTCCGTGAAGATCGGTACAGAGATCAGGGGCGAGATCAGTCTGCTCCCCGTTATCACCGCGATGACCGCCGTCGAGTGTTTTCTCCTCCGCGGAATGGTTCATATGTGTCCCGGCACAATGATGATAGGCGCCCGTTCGGCGATGAGCGGAATCCTGGGTTCGACGCAAGGGACGTCCTTGCTCAAAGACGGGTCGACAGAGGCAGAGCCCACAGAGATGGTTATAACGGAGACTGTCCGAGTGGAAGCAGTGCTGTTGTTTCTGGGCCCGGGTGTTTTAGCAGAGCCATTCGCTCTGCAGAGATTCCCCCCAACTTCAGGTTGGCGGCTGGAATTGGCAAGTTTTCTGGCGAGTCAAAGCCTGAAACTTGGTTGGATGATTACCGAGTGGCTGTACAGATTGGTGGAGGTAACGACAACATAGCCATGAAGCATCTGTCTTTGATGTTGGATGGTTCGGCCAGAGCTTGGTTGAATCGTTTGGCTCCCTCTAGCATCTATTGCTGGGAAGATTTGGCCTGAGTGTTTATCAGAACCTTTGAAGGCACTTGTAAACGTCCAGCTGGTTTGATTGATTTGCAGCACTGTGTCCAGAAGCCCAATGAAACCTTGCGAGATTACATTCAGCGCTGGTCCACCTTGCATCACACGGTGGAGAATGTTTCCGAACATCAAGCTGTTTGTGCCTTCAAGGCTGGGGTTAGATACAGAGAGCTCTATCTGAAGTTTGGTCGCACCGGTGATATTTCTCAGAGCAAGATGATGGAGATTGCCACTCGGTACGCCAATGGAGAAGAAGAAGACAGCCTCCGAAGCGGTAAAGCCAAAATAGTCGACAATAACGCAGGTGGGAATTCCAGTCGGAAACAGAAGCACAAAGCTGATCCTCCTGCTCAGGCAGAAGCGGCCGCCGTGGCGGCACAAGGCAAGAGTAAAGGAAAGTCCAAGGCTAAGTTCACCCCAAAGAAGTCAAAGAATCAGTCGGGTACTGATGTTTTGGATTTACCGTGTGCAATCCACACGAGGAAAGACGAAGAGGGCAATTTGATATTGCCAAAGCATACCACTCGACAGTGCCGTTTGTTGATCCAGTCATTCAAAGAGGGCCAGTCGAGTGAGAAGGACCCTGAGAAAGAAACTGAGGAAGAAAAAGAAGAGTTCCCTGAAGTCAATGCCACCTTGTTGATTTTTGCTGATGTTGAGAACAAGAGTCGACTGAAAGTTATCAACAGGGAGGTTAACATGGCGGTTCCCTCTACCCCAGCATATCTCAAGTGGTCTCAGACTGCTATCACTTTTAATCAGTCAGATCACCTTGCGCACATTGCTACCCCCGGGCGGCAAGCGCTGGTGGTGGACCCAGTGGTTGGGGGCACTCGACTCCGCAAAGTTTTGATGGATGGCGGGAGCGGTCTGAACATCCTGTATGCTGATACCCTTAAGGCGATGGGCATTCCGATGTCCCGGCTCAGTGAAAGCAACATGCAGTTTCATGGAGTAATCCCTGGGAAGAAGGCCCGTTCGCTCGGCCAGATAGCGTTGGATGTGGTGTTTGGTGACGACAAGCATTTTCGCAAAGAAAAACTGACGTTTGAAGTGGTAGACTTCCAGAGTGCATACCACGCCATCCTTGGTCGACCAGCTTATGCCCGTTTCATGGCCCGACCATGTTACGTGTATCTCAAGTTGAAGATGCCTGGACCAAAGGGTGTGATCACAGTCACTGGCAACCGACAGAGGGCTGAGGAGTGCCTCCAGCAGGGCTCCAAGATCGCCGACCAGCAGATGGCTATGGTTGAGTTGGAAGAATACAAGAAGAACGCTGATCCTGCCGATCTGTTGCGTGCTAAAAAGCTCGCTTCTGAGTCAGCTTTTCAGTCGGCAGGAGATGTGAGGAAGGTGCACATTCACCCGACAGATCCAACTTCTGCCCCGACCAACATCTCAACAACACTCGACAGCAAATAGGAAGCCGAGCTCATCCAGTTCCTCCGTGAGAACTGGGACATCTTCGCATGGAAGCCCGCTGACATGCCTGGTGTACCCAGGGAACTGGCTGAGCACCGTTTGAGAGTTGATCCGAAGGCCAAGCCTGTGAAGGAACACTTGCGTCGATCGGCAACAGAGAAGCGAAAAACAATCGGCGAAGAGGTGGCTCGTCTCTTGACGGCCAAGTTTATACGTGAGATTTACCACTCCGAGTGGTTATCGAACGTTGTCATGGTCCCTAAGAAGGACAAGTCTCTCCGCATGTGTATTGATTTCAAACATATCAATCGGGTCTGCCCGAAAGATCATTTCCCACTCCCCCGCATTGCTCAGATTGTCGACTCAACTGCGGGATGCGAGCGTCTATCTTTTCTTGATGCTTATTCTGGCTACCATCAGATCCGTCTGTTTGGTCCGGATGAAATAAAGACAGCCTTCATCACCCCTTTCGGGTGTTTCTGTTATATCACCATGCCTTTTGGTTTGAAGAATGCTGGCGCTACTTTCATGCGCATGATTCAGAAGTGTTTGCTCGATCAGATTCCTCGGAACATAGAAGCGTATATGGATGATATCGTAGTCAAGTCTCGCAAAGGTTCCGACCTGTTGTCTGACTTGGCTGAAACATTCGCCAATTTGAGGAGGTATGATATTAAGTTAAATCCGACTAAGTGCACTTTCGGCGTTCCCGGTGGAAAATTACTCGGTTTTCTCGTTTCCGAAAAAGGAATCGACGTTAACCCTGAAAAGATCGGCGCCATCGTCCGAATGAAAAGCCCCGAGCGTGTGCACGATGTCCAGAAGCTCACAGGTTGCTTGGTAGCATTGAGTTGATTCATTTCTCGTCTCGGTGAGAAGGCACTGCCTTTATACCGACTAATGAAAAAGTCTGATACATTTGAGTGGACTCCAGAAGCTGAAGCAGCGTTTGTCGAGCTCAAAGCCCTGCTTACCACCCAGCCGGTGCTTGCTGCTCCGCACAGCAAAGAGCCATTATTATTGTACATCGCGGCCACTAATCAGGTCGTCAGTACAGTACTAACTGTCGAGCGGGAAGAGGAAGGCAAGGCTTACAAAGTTCAACGCCCGGTTCACTATATTTCTGAAGTGTTGACTCCGTCGAAGCAAAGATATCCACATTACCAGAAGCTTGTATATGGTATATATCTGACTGCAAAGAAGGTGGCACACTATTTTCAAGATCACTCCATTTCAGTCGTCAGTGATGCTCCGTTATCTGAAATTCTCAATAATCGAGATGCGACTGGTCGAGTGGCCAAATGGGCTATTGAACTCCTTTATCTTGATATCAAATTCGAAGCAAAGAAAGCAATCAAGTCTCAAGCGCTGGCTGATTTCCTCGCCGAGTGGATCGAGCAACAGCAGCTGATCCAACTTCACTCGGCACACTGGACCATGTTCTTTGATGGTTCAAAGATGCTGAATGGGTCTGGCGCTGGCGTCGTTCTGGTATCCCCAAAAGGCGATAAACTCAGTTACGTCTTACAGATTCACTTTGATTCCTCCAATAATGAGGCTGAATATGAAGCACTTTTGCATGGATTGCGTATGGCCATTTCACTCGGCGTCCGGCGCCTGATGGTATATGGCGATTCTGATTTGGTGGTTAATCAAGTGATGAAAGAGTGGGATGTCAGGAACCCCGCTATGACTGGATACTGCAATGCAGTAAGAAAACTTGAGAAGAAATTTGAAGGTTTGGAACTCCATCATGTTCCCCGAGTGAAGAATCAAGCAGCTGATGAGTTGGCAAAGATTGGATCAACTCGGAAACCTGTCCCAGCAATGTGTTTCTCGAGCACATTCATTCTCCTTCGGTGCAGGAAGATCCTTTCACTGAAGAGCCCCCGCAAGCGAAGAGCTCCTATGATCCGACTGAAGTTGATGTCCCAGCTGTCATTGATCTGGTCATGGAGATTTTGGTAATCACGCCCGACTGGACTGTACCATATATTGCGTACATTCTCAGAAGAAAACTCCCAGATGATGAAGATGAGGCTCGACAGATAGTCTGCAGATCCAAGGCTTTTACCGTAATCAATGGACAACTCTACAGAGAAAGTGTGACTGGCGTAGCTCAGCGGTGCATTTCTCCTGAAGAAGGTCGACTGATTCTGGAAGAGATTCACTCGGGAACTTGTGGCCATCATGCGTCCTCTAGGACGATTGTTGCCAAAGCTTACCGGGCTGGTTTCTTCTGGCCACGTGCCAATGAGATGGCTAAAGATATTGTCGATCACTGCGAAGGGTGTCAGTTTTACTCGAATCTGTCACACAAACCTGCGTCTGCCTTGAAGACCATTCCACTCGTCTGGCCGTTCGCTGTGTGGGGCTTGGATATGGTTGGACCCCTTAGAACAGGTCAGAGTGGGTTTACTCATTTACTGGTTGCAGTCGACAAGTTCACTAAGTGGATCAAAGCTAAAGCCATCAGGAAGTTGAATGCCCGCACTGCTATCAAATTCATAAAAGAGATAACGTTCCGGTATGGGGTCCCCCACAGTATCATTACAGACAATGGTTCTAACTTTGACTCGGAAGAGTTCAGGTACTTTTGCTCTTCTCAAGGCACTCGGGTGGATTACGCATCCGTTGCGCACCCCCAGTCAAACGGTCAAGCTGAGCGAGCGAACGGCCTTATCCTCCAAGGATTGAAACCTCGGCTCATGCGAGATCTTGATCATGCTGCCGGACCTTGGGTCACTGAGTTACCGTCTGTTCTGTGGGGCTTGAGGACAACTCCCAACCGGTCGACTGGACGCACTCCTTTCTTCCTTGTATATGGAGCTGAAGCCGTATTGCCGAGTGACGTCCTTCACAATTCTCCTCGAGTGGATCTTTACTCTGAAGACGAAGCTGAGCAAGCAAGACAAGACGGAGTGGATCTCCTAGAGGAAGAGCGTGAGATGGCCCTGATCCGATCAACTGCATATCAACAAGACCTTCGCCGCTTCCATGCAAGACATGTCAAGAGCCGTTCGTTCCACGAAGGTGATTTGGTGCTCCGAGTGGATCTGCAGCGAACTCATAAGTTGGCCCCAGCATGGGAGGGCCCATTCGTCATCATCAAGGTGCTTAACAACGGGGCGTATCATCTTTTCAACTTGAAGAAGAATATTGACGAGCCACGCGCCTGGAATGCGGACCTGCTTCGACGTTTTTATTCTTGATAACAGAGTTGCTTTGATGTAATAAGAGTACCCCGGACAATGTTATTTGTTAAATGAAGACTCCCGCAGTCTATTGTCGATTCCGATCGCACAGTTTTACATTCAAAATTACTCCGAGTGAAGAGCGATCCTCTCTCTCGGGGGGCTTAGCTGCGAATCCGTGTCGCCTAAGTTCAAAACTTTTCCAAGTGTATGACATTCAGTACACTCGGAGACTTAGCTGCGAGCCAGTCCTCGCCTAAGTTCGAAAATTACTCCGAGTGAAGAGCGATCCTCTCTCTCGGGGGCTTAGCTGCGAATCCGTTTCGCCTAAGTTCAAAACTTTTCCGAGTGTATGACATTCATTACACTCGGAGACTTAGCTGCGAGCCAGTCCTCGACCTAAGTTCGAAAATTATTCCGAGTGAAGAGCGATCCTCTCTCTCGGGGGCTTAGCTGCGAATCCGTTTCGCCTAAGTTCAAAACTTTTCCGAGTGTATGACATTCATTACACTCGGAGACTTAGCTGCGAGCCAGTCATCGCCTAAGTTCGAAAATTACTCCGAGTGAAGAGCGATCCTCTCTCTCGGGGGCTTAGCTACGAATCCGTTTCGCCTAAGTTCAAAACTTTTCCGAGTGTATGACATTCAGTACACTCGGAGACTTAGCTGCGAGCCAGTCCTCGCCTAAGTTCGAAAATTACTCCGAGTGAAGAGCGATCCTCTCTCTCGGGGGCTTAGCTGCGAATCCGTTTCGCCTAAGTTCAAAACTTTTCCGAGTGTATGACATTCAGTACACTCGGAGACTTAGCTGCGAGCCAGTCCTCGCCTAAGTTCGAAAATTACTCTGAGTGAAGAGCGATCCTTTCTCTCGGGGGCTTAGCTGCGAATCCGTTTCGCCTAAGTTCAAAACTTTTCCGAGTGTATGACATCCATTACACTCGGAGACTTAGCTGCGAGCCAGTCCTCGCCTAAGTTCGAAAATTACTCCGAGTGAAGAGCGATCCTCTCTCTCGGGGGCTTAGCTGCGAATCCGTTTCGCCTAAGTTCAAAACTTTTCCGAGTGTATGACATTCAGTACACTCGGAGACTTAGCTGCGAGCCAGTCCTCGCCTAAGTTCGATAATTATTCCGAGTGAAGAGCGATCCTCTCTCTCGGGGGCTTAGCTGCGAATCCGTTTCGCCTAAGTTCAAAACTTTTCCGAGTGTATGACATCCATTACACTCGGAGACTTAGCTGCGAGCCAGTCCTCGCCTAAGTTCGAAAATTACTCCGAGTGAAGAGCGATCCTCTCTCTCGGGGGCTTAGCTGCGAGTCCGTTTCGCCTAAGTTCAAAACTTTTCCGAGTGTATGACATTCAGTACACTCGGAGACTTAGCTGCGAGCCAGTCCTCGTCTAAGCTCAAAAATTACTCCGAGTGAAGAGTGATCCTCTCTCTCGGGGGCTTAGCTGCGAATCCGTTTCGCCTAAGTTCAAAACTTTTCCGAGTGTATGACATTCAGTACACTCGGAGACAAAATTACTCCGAGTGAAGAGCGATCCTCTCTCTCGGGGGCTTAGCTGCGAATCCGTTTCGCCTAAGTTCAAAACCTTTCCGAGTGTATGACATTTAGTACACTCGGAGACTTAGCTGCGAGCCAGTCCTCGCCTAAGTTCGAAAATTACTCCGAGTGAAGAGCGATCCTCTCTCTCGGGGGCTTAGCTGCGAATCCGTTTCGCCTAAGTTCAAAACCTTTTTCGAGTGTATGACATACAGTACGCTCGGAGACTTAGCCACGAACCAGTCTTCGCCTAAGCCTTAAATTCTTTCGAGTGCTGAACGCCCGTTCCATTCGAGAATTAAATAAATTCATCCAAGCTAAATGTCGGAAAGTGAAATGCGAGTAAGACTAAAATCTCTGGCGTAGCAGAAATTTGTTCGCGCAAAGGGAAGTTCTCAGGCCTAAGGCCTGAACGAAGTTTACTCGGTTACACCAACACTCGGCATACCGAGGCAAATAAAGTTTTTACCGTAAGCAAAGTACCAATTTAAGCTCCAGCAGGACTTGAAGGCTCAACGAAGGTATCCAGGTCGATTCCGTCGGCGATCCGAGTGGCAGCATCGATGAAAGTCTCCATGAAATCTTCAAATTTGAGTTTCTTCGTGTTGGTCACTCGGAGATCCTTCAGTTTGTCCTCTCTAGCTTTCTTGCAATGAACCCTGACGAGTGAAAGTGCCACGTCAGCACCACAGCGGGCTGCAGATTTCTTCCACGCTTGCACTCGACTGGGAATCTCATTGAGCCGAGTCATCATTGACTCGAGGTCAGTCTGGAGAGGATCTTCAGGCCACAGTTCCTTTTCGACCTTTTCAAAAGCAGTTCTCAGCCGAGTGATGAATCCTTGGACGCTCTTAAGACGAGCTTCGAGACGAAACATATCCATGGCCATGGCGTCTCCGACGAGAGATTTTGTGGGGTCCAGATTGGGTTCAATCTCTTCAGTTTCTTTTTCGAAGTCTTGACAGAATTCTGCATGAAGAGAAAGTGAAAAGGTGATCACAATACCATTCTGGAAAAACCAAAGAAATTCATTCGACAGATGAGGGTTACCTTCGAGCATACTGAACATTTTCTTCGCAAAGTCTCCCAAATGTTTCTCCAGAGTTGTCTTACTCTTGGTCTGCACTTCGAGCTTTTTGATCCATTCAGATCGTTCCTGCTTGAGCTTGGTGTTCTCCTCTTCCAGTTTACTGGCTGCTGCAAGTTTCTTCTCAGCAGCCTCAGTTTTCTCCTTAGCTTCCTTCTGAGCATCAGCAAGTGATTTGTCCTTGTCCTCGAGCGCCTTCTTCATGGTATCTAAAGAAATAGCATTGTTGAGGCGCGCTCGGAGACGACGGTTCTCATCACGTACGTTTGTTCGAGTGGATTCACTCGGTTCAAAGGATGGAAGATGAAAGTAATAATACAATTGATCAACAAAGATTACCTCCCAAAGTCTTCAGTTCGGTCTGCGCACGGTCCAGGCTGTTATTCGTCAGCTCCAGATCCAGCAGAAGTCGATTCTTTTCCTTCTCCAGCTCGACGTACTTGGTCCCGAGCCCACAGGCTTTCTGAAATCAGAAAAAATGGGGGTTCAGTCGACATAATAATTTCTCTACTCCCGAGTGGAAAGGCGGCCCGCCACCCCACCCCACAACCCTATACAAGCATCATATCATGGTTGATGGAAATGATGTCCATGAAACCTGCAGAATGGTTCTAAAGACTACTGCCCATCGTCAATGATCGACAGTAGTCTCGGGGACTACACCCAGTGGGTGCACTCAGCGTGCCCCCACTGGAAACAAAAACACCCGACCAGGTCTGGCCTGTCCGAGTATAAAAGAAAGAAGCAAGCAACCAAACATCGTCTTTATCAGACCACCGCCGAAGCAAGCACTCGACGGCGGTCTCGGGGACTACACCCAGTGGGTGCACTCAGCGTGCCCCCACTGGACCTACTTTTACTCGACAAGGTCTGCCCTGTTGAATGGAAACAATATTAAGACCCCCGCCGATGCCTTCGTCATTCGACAGCGGTCTCGGGGACTACACCCAGTGGGTGCACTCAGCGTGCCCCCACTGGACCAGAAACTACTTGGTCTACTGGCGAAGAAAAACACCCCAGTGGGTGTAAAATCAAGACGGACAGGAATTCAATCGGAAATGAACTTACAATACCACTTACTCGGACGTTGGCCTGAAGCGCTGAGCTGGCATCATAGGCTAACTTGCTGGCTTCATACGCCTCCTTTGTTCGTAGTATCATCTGCCCAGCCTGGATCATGGCTTCCTTGGCAGCTCCGGTTTGGTCCTCCGAGACATGGTACAAAGGGTATGCAGGCGTCGAGTGACTTGGTGTAGTCACTGGAGCAGCTGGAGGTGCTTGGGATTGTCCGATCAGCGTCGAAGCCACCAGAGTAGAAGTAGCCGGCGGAGCACTCGACAGCGGAGTTACAAGGGTTGGAGGTGTCGCAGCAGTCGTCCCACGGAGCGTCTGGACAGACGGTGGTCCCCGAGTGCCCACGCGGGGAGCCTCCGGAAGCACAGCTTCACCCTCCGCTCCCTGCCGCGGCTCCTCATCATCTTCCAGTTCGATGACTTCGTCAGCTGCAGTCGACAATTCGACAATTATTCTTCAGCAAGCAGAGTAAAGTGTGGAATTGTCATACCTCATTGGGAGGTGGCCGCATCAGGAGTGTCTACTTCCATATGGTCTCCATCATCCCGATGGGGCGACGTTACGGAGGTAGCGGCTCTGGCAAATAAATTTCACTCGGTCAACATCAACATAAAGTTCTTCAACAGCAGAATAAGGAAAATGAACACTCACGTGGAGGCAACAGGCACGGTTATCTTGATTCGAGGCAGGGCCTTCCGAGGCTTTGGCTCGTCTGGCTTGAGCTATTTCGCGGCCTTTTCAGTCGACCCCGATGTCGCGACACGGTCACGTTTCGGGTTCCTTGTGCTTGACGCCACAGTTTTGCTCGGGGTGACCTCCAGGTCGTTCTGCTGCTTGGCCCGACGCTCGGTGCGCAAAGGGACCGGAGCCTCCACCTCGTCTTCATCCAGATCGTCGTCGCTGCTCTCACTGTCGTCAGCATAATCGCCGTCTGCGCTGCCGTCGACGCTCCCTTCCTCTTCATCAGGATGTTCTCCATTGGGTACAGGTGAGTACATGTTCGTAAATTCCTGTGAGATTCAAGCTTCAAATTCAGTCGACCGAAGGTTCAGTTACTCGGCAAAATATTAAAACAATCGACAAATATATAACTCACCAAGTTCTTTGGCGGGTTCAAAGCGGAGAAAGGCGGAATTCGTTTGGATCCTTCTGGGTTATCGCAGGCTCCAGTGATGCTTCTGAGCCACTGAGAAACAGTCTGATCGGAAACTTCCTCAGGATGAGTCCGAGTGGTATCCTCAGGGCCCGAATAATGCCACATGGTGTGATACCGAGCTTGGAGAGGCTGAATTCGTCGACTAAGAAACGTTTCAAGGAGGTCCAAACCAGTCACTCCACCGCGGATCAGGTCAGATACAGCATTCACTAGGATCCCTACCTGGATTTTCTCTACCTTTGTCACGTACAGCGGTTTGGGAGTAATAGGTCGATCCAGGGTGAAAGGAGGAAGTCCAGTCGACATATTTGGTGATGCAACATCTTTGCAATAAAACCAGGTCGACTGCCAACCCCGAACGGAGTCGGGAAAGGTCATAGAGGGGAACGCACTCCTACCTCTCTTCTGAATCCCTAAGCCACCACACAGTTGGATCACATTGGTTTTGCTGTCTTTGGGATTGGCTTTCTTGACGGCTTGGGATCTGACAGAGAATATGTGCTTGAACAAACCCCAATGTGGGGGACAGCCCAGGAAACATTCGCACAAGGTTACGAAGCAGGAAAGATAGGCAATTGCATTCGGAGGAAGGTGGTGGAGTTGCGCTCCAAAATAGTTCAAGAAAGCACGGATGAACGGATGGGGAGGCATGGAGAAACCTCGCTCGATGTGGGTGAGAAGCAGAACTCGCTCGCCGTCGCGTGGCTCCGGCTCGACCTCCCCCTTCGGCAACCGCCAGGAATAGACAGCTATCAACCCGTCGATGACGAGTTTGTCCACATCTTCTGCCGTGACCGTCGATTGGAGAAAATCCCCCTGGATCCACCCTGGCGGCACCGTCGACCGGGCGCCCGACGGCTTCTTCACCTTGGCTCCTCCCTTCTTGGCGCGCTCGAGGTGAAGCGGAGCAGGGCGGAGGAAGAGGAGGAGAAGAGTAGATTTGGGGAAGAATACTGTACCAGCACCGGCGTCGTTGCCTCTTATACCCGCTCGTGTGAGCCACTGACCTGCGGGCCCGCCGGGTCTCTGGATATCCCGAAATCAGAGGAGGGGCGATACGTGGCGATATGGGCGGCGCGATAATCGAGGCGTCGTTCCTGCACTTGCCTTAGGAGTTACGCCATCTCCGCTCCACGCGCGCGCTCTTATCCAAATTTCAAAACCCGTGAGGCTCGGACCCGATGGGGCAAACCGTCTCGTCGGAAGATTCTGCAGATCACTCGAACCCGATTTTGAGCTCAGTTTCACTCGGACCAGTTTTCGAGTTCAGTTTTACTCGGACACACTCCAAGACAGAATTGATCGGGGCGGACGATTAAGGTTTCAATCGACGCAGATTTCTGGGAAGCCTCAGGATATACTCGGAATTTTTGTGTCTCGTCTGAACCTGCATTGACACCTTTTACCCTCGAACCCCGATCCATTCGGGGGCTAATGATGGGGATATGTACTTAGGGTAGGGTCATAGGCCTGACCTACATACCCTACCTAAGGACACTGCCCCAGAAAGCTTAAAGGCTACGAGGAAGTCTCCGACTGAAATCACCATGACGCATGAGTCACTCGACAATATACACTCGGAGATATCTTTCACTCGACGCTTACCCTTTCACTCGGAAAGACCAGATGACAGTCGACCACAGAAGCCCAGAAGTCACCCCAGGGAGGCTAACGGGCAGGCATTCATCAAGACCATTAATAGCATTTATGTTGTACGTTACCAGTAACGTACGTCATTATAACCACGATTTAACCCTTGGATGCCGGACACTTATGAGGGGCAGCGCACTCTATATAAGCCGCCCCTCCCCTCTGGCACAAGGGTTCGCAACCTTTTGTAACACAACACACATATTTTACTCGACAGAGTAGAGAGCTCTCCGGAGCACTGAGACGTAGGGCTGTTATCACTTCCGAGTGAGGCCTGAACTCATACATCTGTGTGTACATCCTCGCCGTAGCTAGGACTCTGCCCTCTCCATTCGTACCCCTACCATCTACTGTCAGGCTTGTTCCCACGACAGGTGGAATAGGATGCAGCTTTGCGAAACTGACCATCCAATGGACGAGTACCTTCATCAATGACAGCTTTGCCTTTACCCTCAATTGAGGAAAATGAGCTCTTGAGGACTTCAATTGGAGGCAGAAAGCTGAAGTGATTCTGAAAGTCAGCCTTGGATGGAAGTGAAGACCTTGATCTGATGAATTTCATGATCCAGGGAGCGTTAGGCTTCAATTCAAATGGGGCTGAAGCAGCATTGGCCAAAGTCCTCATGAAGAAATCATGGTAATTTACGGGAATCCCATGAATGATGTTGAATAGCATGTTCTTCATGATTCCCTCCACTTCTTCTTCTTCAGAATTGTGGCCCTTCTGAGGACTGAGGGTTTTTGTCAGAATGTGATAAACTGTCCTGGGCACATAGAGCAAATCCTTCACAAGGAAGGAAGTCCTTTGAGGTTGGCCCTGAGCCAATGGCTTCATCAGCACTTGCATCAAGTGGTTGGGCAGTTTAGTTTCATCATAGATGCAGCATGCTCCTTCTGAAGGAATTGCTATTGGCACAGCCTGAAGCAATTCAGTGGCTGGGGCAGTGTAGTGAGTAGATCCAGTCATCCAGTCCAGAATCCATGAATTGACATCAGAAGCATCACCCGAGATATGCAAGGTTGCATAGAATTGAAGAATTAGCTCTTCATTCCAGTCGCATATGTCAACACGGAAGGGAAGAAGTCCAGCATCATGAAGAACTGCGAGCACAGGTGTGAAGCACGGAATGGATTCCATATCCACATGAGGAATTTGCTGATGCTCGAAGACTTTCTCTTTGTCAAATAGTACTGATGCATAGAAGTTCATCTGCGAAGGGGTCCAGAATCTTGTGCGACTGGTCCTTGCTGAGTCATAAGGATTTGGCCTGTTGAAGAAAATGTGCTCGTTGAAGAAATTGGTCTTGATGAATTTGGGGCGCTTTGAGCCTTTGAGGGGCGACTTTGGCTTCGGCTGAAGATTTGGCTTGAAGCGGCCCACAATGTCCTTAGTCATAGGAGGAACTTCTTCAGATTGAGGAATTTGAATAGCAGTTTCCTCATTTGCGGTTTGAGCAGCAATTTCTTCAGCTGATGCAGCTGGAATATCTTCAGTATGAATTTCTTCAGTCTGGGCTGGAGACTAAGGAATTTGAGTAATTGGTGTGGTCATTGGAGAATTTGGGTGTGCAGCTTCCCAATATTCATCATTGATTAGAGGAGTTGTGTTGCCAATGTCCACGTCCTCTTCCATTTCTTCAACGCCGGCCTCTTCAGTAGTCAACTGAGGCAGGGGCGATGATACCAATGGAGTTAAAGCATTTGCTTCCACTTCAATTTCTTCATCAATCTGCTCTGAGGAAGCAGCAGAATGATCTTCTTCATCATCAACATTTGGAATGTCATACTTGACACCAAATGGAACTATTTCATAGGCAGGTATGGAGGAGATTGGGGTTGCATCAATGGGTTCAGTTGAAGAACTTGGCAGTGTCTTCAATTTCTTCACCGCTGAGGATTCTGAAGTTGATGCTTTTCTTTTCTTAGCAGCAATTTTCTCCGCAGCCTTTGTTTTCTTCGCTTCTGATGCAGAAGGAAGGTTGATGTTCTTCACCCTTGAGGACTTTGCAGTTTCAGCAGAGGGTGAAGGTGGAGCAGTTTCTTCAAACACGACTGATGCAGTCGCCCTAGTGGTCTCAATTTCATCAGGCGTAGCAAAAGCTTTAGCTAGCCTGACAGTTTCTTCAGGCGCAATAGTGGAGGTTGCCCTGACAAGTTCTTCAGCAGCCTGAATTTCTTCAGCTGCGCGTGCAGTTTCTTCAGCAGGCTGAGCAGATTCTTCAGCCTGAGGAATTTGTTGTTGCAATTGAGCTGCAACCCTTGAGTTGTGATCTTTAACTGCAGCTTGGGCTGCCCTGACAAATCTTACTTTGGTGCCCTTCCATTCAGCATCATATTTTGCTTGTTCATCAGTCAGGCAGCAAATCTCAGACTGAACAGTGATGAGTTGAGTGGGAGTCAAATTCATCACATTGTTCTTCAGGAACTTTTCCTTTCTGGCCCTGCTCCTCTTAGCTCTCTGAGCTTGATCTCTCTTCCATTATTCTTCAGCAATGAAGTGGGTGAGGACATGGTCAACACCAAGAGGTAACTTCAGTGAGGAAAGTGGAGTGTTGGGATCCTCATGCCATATGTCAATGAAGTTGAGGATCATCTTTGGATCCAGCATAAGAGGAACAGAGCTGCCCTTAGCTATTGCATCTCTCTGCTGATTGTTTCTGATGATTTCTTCCAATTCTTCATTAGTAGCATCATCATTATCCTCAGACCCTGAGGGTACATTCATAGTAACTTGGCTTTTGTGAGGACTTGGTCTCTGACCTCGTCCAGCAGTTCTCTTTATCTTCATCAAAGTAGGACTTGTTGAAGACTGTTCTTGGGCTGAGGAACTTGCAGAGGCCCCTTAAGCAATTGAGAAGCCAGTAGTCCTCTGACATGTTGTAAGATTTACAGGTGTTGAGGACTTTGCAGCAGCAGCTGATGATTGTGCAGTGGCCTTTGAAGAATTTGCATGAGTATTTTGCAGTGAGGATTTTGAAGTTGAGGACTTTGACTTCACTGCAGATTTCTTCATTAATGATTTCTTCGGAGACTATCAGAGGCTCCGGCAGAGGCAGCAGCAGCAGCAAAATCTTCATTGAATTTCTTCACTGCAGCTTTGGCAGTTCTCTGAAGTTTGTGTTGATGCTTTGCCCATTCATCTGGAAAGTCTTCACCATGAGCAACGCTAGTGGGATCGATTTCTTGACCATCAGCAGGAGGAGCCCTTTTGCAAGGAGGTTTGAGGGCGAATTTCTTCATATACTTGGGAGTGACATAGCGATAGTCTCTCCACTCCTTTGCCCACCTCCGTTCAATTCTTTGAATTCTGATTTTCCTCTGCTCTTTTGTTTCTTTTCCATGAATGGCCTCATCTGGAGTACAGTAACCAGCATACAGATCCTCAGGTATCTCAAAAGCAGTGTTCTGTTCAGCCTTCTTTCCACCCTTCTGAGGTCTTTTACCATCTGCCATTTTCTTCACTTGATGACTTTGAACTCTTGATGATTCTGAAGATGTATACAGTTTTTCCTTAAGAAACGCTGCAAATGAGTTAAGTTGATGAGAACCTAGTGATTCATCAGCAGACATTTGTACCTGTGAACAGAGTATATGTGCGAGGAATTTGAAGAGGTCATATGCGTTCTCAGAAATTTTTCAAAATACATCAAGTTGAGGATTTTGACCATAGATGTCTTGAGGAATTTCACTAAGTGTTCTTTGTCTTAGGTTCCAGAGTTGTGCGAATATGTTGATCCACACAATTGAGGAATCTTGAAGAAAATCATAACTTAGAAAAAAACATCAAGGGATTGAAACATGTAAGGTGCTTAAGAAGATGATTCTTGAAGAATAAACACTTTTCAGGTTTTTGTGGAAGACATGAAGATCAAACAAGGGCAGTAAAATTAGATTTTATTTACCCTGATGAAGAACACGATGAACAGAGAGATGAAATCGGGGAAGTTCGTCCGTCCAGATCTCCCACGCCCTAGCTTGGCAGAGGGAGACAGCTACAGCGGCGGCGGGGTGAAGACTTCCGCGGCCGATGCGAGTACGGCGACGGCGAGGTCGAGGCAGTGAAGCTCTTCCTCTCCGGCGGTGATGATTTTAGCGGCGGCGCTAGGTTTGAGCTCGGGAGAGATGGGAATGAGGAGTAACTCGAGCACAGTGAAGGGGAGGGGGTATATATAGTGGCAGTAAAAACGAATCGGCCCGAAGATTTTGGACCAGATTGCCCCTGACCCTTGCTCTCCACGCGACAGGTGTCACCCACGTTCTGAGTAGTGGAGATAGTGGGGGATCGTGGCTTATCCAGTCGTGGGAATCGGAACTGTTTGAGCGGGAAGCGCCGAAAAATTTGATAGTGAAAATTTTAAAGTTTCCGTTCGCAAATTCTTCAGCTGTCAAGGATACAGTGAAGACTTTGAACGAGTTTCAAGCTAGAACGCATATGAAGAATTTGTGAACAGACTGGGTTGAGTTTAGCATAGAGGGGGAACGGGTCCGATCACATTCACTTAGATGAAAATCAACTTGAAGAATTAGCAATAAGTGAATGCTGTTGAGGACATTGAAAACTCAAATATATATATATAGTCAATGAAGAACATCAGTTTCACTGTTTGAAGAATTTGAAAAGTTGAGGAATTTGCAAACTTGAGGAATTTGAAAATTTGAAGACTTTGCAAAATGATGAAAAACTCAACTCTGAAGAATTTCAACTATTGTTGGTGGCGTGACCCACCGTATAAGAATGATGATTTCAGACACCGCGTACAATTGTCGTAGGGTTCTGAGAATCAAATTCTTCGTTAATTTCTTCACACTTAGAGAGTTATTCTTCGTTGATTGAGGAAAAACGTTACTTCATGTGTTGCACATCAAAGTCATCAATTTTGCATAAGTGTTAGGATCTGTGTCCTTTCAAAGAACATTCGAAGATTCTAAGATATTTAGCTCACACCGCAACTTACAAAATCTCTTTTCATCCAAGGGCTTAGTGAAGATATCGGCCAGTTGTTCTTCAGTGGGGATGTGGTCGATGGAGATGTCGCCCTTGAGTACATGATCTCGAAGAAAATGATGACGAATCTGGATGTGCTTGGTCTTGGAGTGCTGAACTGGGTTGTAAGCAATCTTGATAGCGCTCTCATTGTCGCAGTAGAGAGGCACATTCTTCACCTTGATGCCATAGTCCTTGAGGGTTTGCTTCATCCACAGCAGTTGAGCGTAGCATGAACCAGCAGCAATGTACTCAGCTTTAGCAGTAGAAAGTGACACGCAGTTCTGCTTCTTCGAGGACCAACAGACTAAGGATCGTCTGAGGAAATGACATGTGCCTGAGGTTGACTTGCGATCCACACGATCTCCAGCATAGTCAGCATCTGAGTATCCGACGAGGTGAAGATTTGAGCCCTTGGGATACCATAATCCAAGCGTTGGTGTGTGAGCTAAGTATCGAAGAATATGTTTCACAGCCTTATGGTGTGATTCCTTCGGTGTTGCTTGGAATCGGGCACACATGCAAACACTCAGCATAATATCAGGCCTAGATGCACACAGATACAATAAAGAGCCAATCATGGAGCGATATACCTTCTGATCGAAATCTTTACCATTTTCGTCAGTGCAGAGGTGGCCTTTTGAAGGCATTGGAGTTTTGACGCCTTTGCATTCGTGCATGTTGAATTTCCTCAGCACATCCTTGAGGTATTTCTCTTGTGAGATGAAGATGCCATTGTCTTGCTGACGAATTTGAAGACCTAAGAAGACTTTCAACTCTCCCATCATAGACATTTGATATTCTTCACTCATCATATAGGCAAATTCATCACTGTAACGTTTGTCAGTACAGCCAAAGATAATATCGTCGACATATATTTGGCATATGAACAGTTCATTGTCATAGGATTTGGTGAAAAGAGTTGGGTCGAGTGAACCGGGTTTGAAGCCTTTCTTCATGAGGAATTCCTTCAGAGTGTCATACCACGCCCGAGGGGCCTGCTTGAGGCCATAGAGGGCCTTGTTGAGTCTGAAGACTTTGTTAGGATGCTTAGGATCTTCAAAACCTGGGGGTTGAGCAACATATACTTCTTCCTCAAGCTTACCATTGAGGAATGCACTTTTCACATCCATTTGATATAGAGTGATATCATGATGGTTAGCATAAGCAAGCAATATGCGAATAGCTTCAAGTCTAGCAACAGGTGCAAAAGTTTCATCAAAGTCAATTCCTTCAACCTGTGTAGCCTTGAGCTACAAGACGAGCCTTATTCCTTACCACAAGGCCATTTTCATCTTGCTTGTTGCGGTAGATCCACTTGGTACCTATGATGTTATGCTTGCGAGGATCTGGCCGCTTGACAAGTTCCCACACGTTGTCGAGCTTGAATTGATGCAATTCCTCTTGCATCGCTTGAATCCACTCAGTCTCCTTGAAAGCTTCATCAACTTTGGTGGGCTCTATCATAGAGACAAAAGCAAAATGCCCACAAAATTTAGTCAGATGTGAAGCTCTTGAGCGAGTGAGAGGACCTGGTGCATTGATGTTGTCGATGATTTTGTCAATCTGCACTTCATTTGCAACTCTTGGATGAGCAGGTTGACGTGGCTGAGGATTTTCTTCAGCACCATTTTCTTCAGGTGTATCAGCATGAATGTCTTCATTGATTGGAATGACTTCCTCAGTTGGTTGAGGATTTTCTTCAGTGGGTACTACATCCTCAGTAGCCTTCAACTTAATGGATTCCTCAGGAGACTTTTCATCTAGCACAGAAGGCAGGTGCTCTCTTTGCAAGCCGTTAGTTTCATCGAACCGCACATCTACAGTTTCAACAACCTTGTGATGGTAGGTGTTGAAGACTCTGTAGGTGTGCGAGTCCTTTCCGTAACCAAGCATAAAACCTTCATGTGCTTTCGGTACAAATTTAGAACTGTGGTGAGGATCTCTTATCCAGCATTTTGCATCGAAGACTTTGAGATAACTTACATTGGGTTTCTTGCCGGTCATGAGTTCATATGATGTCTTCTTGAGGAATTTGTGAAGATATACCCTGTTGATGATGTGGCATGCTGTATCAATTGCCTCAGGCCAGAAGCGACGAGGAGTCTTGTATTCATCAAGCATGGTACGAGCCATCTCACAAGAGTCCTATTCTTGCGCTCCACGACGCCGTTCTGCTGAGGAGTATTTGGGGCAGATAGCTCATGAGTAATACCAAGTTCATCAAGATATTCATCAAGATTGGTGTTCTTGAACTCAGTCCCGTTATCACTCCTGATATGCTTGATCTTGACGCCGAAGTTTGTTGAGGCCCTTGAAGCAAATTGTCTGAAGACATCCTGCACTTCAGACTTGTACAGAATAATATGCACCCAAGTGTAACGAGAGTAATCATCAACAATGACAAAGCCATACAAACTTGAAGCATTTGTTAGTGTGGAATAATGAGTGGGGCCAAAGAGGTCCATGTGAAGCAATTCAAAAGGTCGAGTCGTGGTCATGATTGTCTTCGAGGGATGCTTGGATCTGGTCATCTTCCCAGACTCACAAGCACCACAGAGGTGATCCTTGAGGAATTTGACACCTTCAATGCCAATGGCGTGCTTTTTCTTCACGAGCGTGTGCAAGTTCCTCATACCAGCATGTCCAAGTCGTCTATGCCACAGCCAGCCTTCTGAGGACTTTGCAAGTAGGCACGTGGCAGGCTGAGGACCTGTAGAGAAATCAACAATATACAAGTCTCCTCTCCTAAAGCCTTCGAAGACTTTGGAATGGTCAGATTCCATGATGACAACACAACGATATTTTCCAAAGATGACAACCATATCAAGATCACAAAGCATTGAGACAGACATGAGGTTGAACCCGAGGGATTCGACAAGCATCACCTTGTCCATGTGTCGGTCCTTGGAGATTGCAACCTTACCTAGACCCAATACCTTGCTTTTTCCTTTGTCAGCGTAGGTGATATGCTTCAGATGAGATGGGGCAAGTGGCATGTTCATCAATAGACTCTTGTCACCAGTCATGTGGTTGGAGCATCCACTATCGAGGACCCACTCAGTAGTTTATGGAGTTTCATCATGCAGATGAATTAGTACAACTTACGAACTCATATGCTTCAAAGTGAAGAATATGACATCAAATTCATCAGGCAGAATTTCATCACACAACATAGTAAGTAAAGCAGTGTGAGGACGTGAGAAATGAGGAACTCATTTCTGCATGATTAGCTTGCGTCCTTTCAAGCATTTCCTCAGGTCTCCAACAAATTCATCAGACGTTCAAGTTTGTCTGGAGACCTAACCCTGCATAAGAAGTTAGTTCAATTTCTTCACCACCCACATCTGGAGGGGTGGCAAAGAGTTCATCATTCTGCGAGCTCCATATGAGAAGGGAGGCATTGAAGCTAGTGCACTTCGTTTCACAGGACTAGGGTTAGAGTACTCATATGAATAAGCAGAGAAATTCTTCGAGGACTTATGAACATAATGATTTGAAGAATAATGCACATATTCAGAACTCTTAGATTTTCCTGCGAAACAGATGCATTAGCACGAGAATGATACTTTTGACCATTTGAGGAATTTGGTCCAAGTGAAGACTTTGGTCCATATGAGGAATTTGATCTGGGGTTCCTTTTCTTCATGGGTGGTGTCGTGAGGACATTCACTTGAAGATTTTCCAAGCAGCTCTTAGGAACCCAGATTTTCCTCATAGGTGAACCGTTCCTGCAGTTAGTTCCAACAAATCTGGCAAATACTTCACCTTTCTGATTTTTGAAGAATTTGTAGTTGGAGTCAAGTGACTCATCAGACGAATATGAAGTTTCACAAGTAAAGCCAGATAAAGTGGATGGATCCACAGGAGGTCCTTTTGCAGCAACCCATGAGGTTTTGGGGTACTGCTCAGGTGTCCAGTAGGATCCATCAGCATTGAGTTTCCTCTCAAATGCAATACCCTCTTTCCTAGGGTTCCTGTTCAGAATCTGCTTTTTGAGCACATCGCAAAGGGTTTGATGCCCTTTGAGACTTTTGTACATGCCTGTCACATACAATTCCTTCAACCCTGCATTTTCGTCAGTGATACTTGTGGTATCCTCAGATGAGGAATTTGTGACCACGGGGATAGTTGAAGAATTTGCAGCAATAGAAGCATTTGAACATTCAGGTGAAGAATTAGCAGTTTCACGTTCGATGCATTTCATACATGGTGGAACAAATTCTTCCTGAGTGGTACTGATCTGTTGAGCCAGTAAGGAATCGTTTTCCCTTTGGAGATCCTCATGAGCCACTCTTAGTTTCTCAAGATCTTGCTTTCTTTGAAGAAATTCATAAGAAAGCTTCTCATGGTCAACTAAGAGAGCATTATGATGACTCTGAAGGTTATCATACTTTGTCTGAAGACTTTTGAGATCATCAGACAGAGTTTGAGTCCGATCCACTTCCTCATTCAACAGATCATCGCTTTTGTCTAGCAATTTCTGAAGCTTTTCAAGTGCACTTTGTTGCTTAGTGGCAATTTTAGCAAGTTTGGCATAGCTAGGTTTCACATATTCATCAGATTCACCTTCACTTGATTCAGAAGAAGAGTGATGCTTCTGTACCTTGGAACCTTTTGCCATGAAGCAGTAAGTGGGAGCATATTCATCGTTGCTGACGTCAGAGTCGTTGGAGTGGTCATTTTCTTCATCGTTGAACATGGACTTGCTGACGAAAGCAGTGGCGAGAGCAAGGCTAGCAATACCAGAGTCAGACTCCTCCTCAGATTCTTCCTCTTCTTCATATTCTTCAGATTCTTCTTCAGAATCCATTTCCTTGCCAATGAAAGCCCGAGCCTTTCTGGAACCATTCTTCTTGTGCGATGAGGACTTTGAAGATGAGGACTTTGAAGTTGAGGACTTTGAAGATTTCTTCTTTTTCTTCGAGTCATCAGAACTGTAGTCCTTGTATTTCTTCTTCTTTGATTCTTTTTCCCAGAGAGGACAGTCAGAGATAAAGTGACCAGACTTCTTGCATTTGTGACAAGTTCTCTTCTTGTAGTCGCTTGAGGAATCTGACTTTCTCAAACCACTTTTTTATGACTTTCCAAATCGGCCTCTCCTTGAGAACTTCTGGAATTTTCTCACAAGCATTGCCAGCTCCTGACTCAGTTCTTCAGGATCACCAAGGCTGCTATCAGAATCTTCATCTTCGGATGAGGAAATTGCTTTTGCCTTCAGAGCACGAGATCTTCCATAGCTTGGTCCGTAGAGGTCTCTCTTCTCAGCTTGTTGGAATTCATGAGTATTGAGTCTCTCAAGTATATCAGCAGGATCAAGTGACTTGTAGTCTCCACGTTCTTGAATCCTCAAAGCCAGAGTATCGAATGAGGAATCGAGAGATCTTAGCAGTTTCTTCACCACCTCATGGTCGGTGATGTCAGTGGCACCCAGAGCTTGAAGCTCGTTGGAGATATCAGTGAGACGATCAAAAGTTTGCTGAACATTTTCATTGTCGAGTCTTTTGAAGCGATTGAAGAGATTGCGAAGAACATCAACACGGGAGTCACGTTGAGTGGAAACACCTTCATTGACTTTGGACAGCCTATCCCAGATAAGCTTAGCAGTCTCCAAAGCACTTACTCTGCCATACTGACCTTTGCTCAGAGGGCCACAGATGATATTCTTCGCTTGAGAATCGAGTTGCTTGAATTTCTTCGCATCAGCAGCAGTAACAGTCGGAGATGTGCGGGGAACACCATTTTCCACAACATACCAGAGATCGTTGTCAATAGCTTCAAGATGCATGCGCATCTTGTTCTTCCAGTAGGGGTAGTCCGTCCCATCGAAGGTAGGACAGCCTGCGGAAACCTTGATCATACCTGCAGTCGACATAACTAGAACTCCAGGTGGTTAAACCAAAATCACACAGAACAAGGGAGTACCTTGCTCTGATACCAATTGAAAGTGCGTTATATCGACTAGAGGGGGGTGAATAGGCGATTTTTACAAATTCATCACTGAGGAATTTCAACTTGAGGAATTTGAAATGTGATGAATAACTAGCAGCGGAATAAGTACTCAAGTGCATACGAAGCATAGCGATCGCATAGTCATCATGATGAAATAAAGCATGCACAGATTACAGATGGCGTGATACAGGATAAGCAGGTGAGGAACAAGGTAGCTTGAAGAATTTGAGGTCAGGAAATTGAGAAAGTCTTCAGTCAAATTCTTCAAATAGTAACGATCAATTTCATCAACAAGTATACGAGGAAATTAAAAGGTTGAGGAAATAGAACCAAGTAGCTCGATGAAGACAATGATTTGATGACCCAGTTCCAACTGCTGTGACAGTCGTACGTCTGGTTTGGAGCGGCCTGGTATTTAAACCAGAAGACACACAGTCCCAGGACACACAGTCCTTACCGTATTCTCCTTGAGCTAAGGTCACACAGACCTCGCCCAACACTCGTGGTAAGTCTTCAGGGTAGACTTCCAAAACCCTCACAAACTGGTCACCTGACGATCCACAATTGACTGCTGGATGCTCTAGACCAAGGTCACTTCGTGATCCCCAATTGACTGCAGGATGCACTAGACCATGACGCCTAACCGTCTGGAAGATACACAGTCTTCAAAGGTAACAAGCGTCGGTTCCACACATGAACAATTTCTTCAGTGATGCTCAATCACTTTGGGTTTGGTTGTTTGGTTTGGGGTTTTTCCTCACTGATGATTTTCTCTCAAAGTCCTCGAGGAATGGGATGCTCTCAAATGACAAGTGTCAGTTCTCTCTCGGAGCAGCCAACCAACTAGTGGTTGTGGGGGTGGCTATTTATAGCCAGGGTGCAACCCGACATTATAAGACATAAATGCCCCCAATGATATGACCGTTATATGGATAGGATGATTGGGGACAGCTGGCACTTAGCACAACAACGGTCGGAATTTCGAACTATGAAAGTCCTCAGGCTTATCATATTCCTCACTTGTAGGCAATTCGCACTGGCGAAATCCTAACTCCTCAGTCAGACCAATTTCCTCAGAGACCAGAAGATCATCGTCTCTGTCACTGAAGAACTTGACTGAACTGCAAGAGATTTCCAAACGCTTCACTTGAAGGATTGGATAGGTTGAGGCTTTTGAGTTGAGCATCAGTTGGAAATTTTCCTTAGTATTACCGCGGCCCCCTTTAACAGTACGGTGTTTCCTATGACTCGAAGAAAGGAAATGAAACTACGAAAACAAAAGTCTTCACACTTCATAGTCCTCGTTCATATCTTCAAGGTCACACCAACTTCTTCTTTTTCAAAGTCTTCAGGGAATACCAAAGTCTTCAGCAAAGTCTTCACCAAAGTCTTCACCAAAGTCTTCAGTTGAAGACATACATTTTTAGGGGTCGATAATCTCCGAATGTATCAAACTTCTCAGCGACTTATAGAGCCTGTGTACACTTACAAACGCATTAGTCTCTTAACCTATAAGTCTTCAATACAACAAAATCACTAAGGGGCACTAGATGCACTAACAGTTCAACACACATACAGCCCGGGGACGTCTCCTCCTTCTTGATCCAGCAAGGGGAGAGGAGAAGTTGGGGGAGAGCTCCGGCAGCACGACGGCGTGGCGGCGGTGGAGCTCGTGGTTCTCCGGCAGAGCTTCGCTAAGCACTACGGAGGAGGAGGAGGTGTAGGAGGGGGGAGGGCTGCGCCAGGGAAGGGGTGAGGCTCCCATGCGCCTTCCCACTATATATAGGGGTGGAGGGGGCTGGTTTCTTGCCCTCCAAGTCCATTGGGGCGTTGGCAAAGGTGGGAGGAAAGAAATCCCATCCTTTCCCTTCCCCACTGATTGTTACCCCCCCTTTTTAGGGATCTTGATCTTATCCCTTCGGGATATGATCTTATTCCTTCTAAGGGGGGATCTTGGTGCGCCTTGACCAGGGGTGTGGGGCCTTGCCCCCACTACCCACGTTCATGTGGGTCCCCCCATGCAGGTGGGCCCCACTCTGGAACCTTCTAGAACCTTCCCGGTACAATACCGAAAAATCCTGAACATTTTCCGGTGGCCAACATAGGACTTCCCATATATAAATCTTTACCTCCGGACCATTCCGGAACTCCTCGTGACATCCGGGATCCCATCCGAGACTCCGAACAACTTTCAGTAACCACATACAATTCCCATTACAACTCTAGCGTCACCGAACCTTAAGTGTGTAGACCCTACGGGTTCGGGAACCATGCAGACATGACCGAGACACCTCAACGGCAAATAACCAATAGCGGGATCTGGATACCCATATTGGCTCCCACATGTTCCACGATGATCTCATCGGATGAACCACGATGTCGGGGATTCAATTAATCCCGTATACAATTCCCTTTGTCCGTCGGTATGTTACTTGCCCGAGATTCGATCGTCGGTATCCCTATACCTTGTTCAATCTCGTTACCGACAAGTCTCTTTACTCGTTCTGTAACACATAATCCCGTGACTAACTCCTTAGTCACATTGAGCTCATTATGATGATGTATTACCGAGTGGGCCCAGAGATACCTCTCCGTCACACGGAGTGACAAATCCCAGTCTCGATTCGTGCCAACCCAACAGACACTTTCGGAGATACCTGTAGTGCACCTTTATAGTCACCCAGTTATGTTGTGACGTTTGATACACCCAAAGCATTCCTACGGTATCTAGGAGTTGCACACTCTCATGGTCTAAGGAAATGATACTTGACATTAGAAAAGCTCTAGCAGACGAACTACACGATCTTGTGCTATGCTTAGGATTGGGTCTTGTCCATCACATCATTTTCCTAATGATGTGATCCCGTTATCAATGACATCCAATGTCCATGGTCAGGAAACCATGACCATCTATTGATCAACGAGCTAGTCAACTAGAGGCTCACTAGGGACATGGTGTGGCCTATGTATTCACACATGTATTACGGTTTCCGGTTAATACAATTATAGCATGAACAATAGACAATTATCATGAACAAGGAAATATAATAATAACCATTTTATTATTGCCTCTAGGGCATATTTCCAACAGTCTCCCACTTGCACTAGAGTCAATAATCTAGTTACATTGTGATGAATCGAACACCCATAGAGTTCTGGTGCTGATCATGTTTCGCTCGTGAAAGAGGTTTAGTCAACGGATCTGCGACATTCAGATCCGTATGTACTTTACAAATATCTATATCTCCATCCTGAATGTAACCACGAATGGAGTTGAAGCGGCGCTTGATGTGCTTGGTCTTCTTGTGAAACCTGGGCTCCTTGGCAATGGCAATAGCTCCAGTGTTGTCACAGAAGAGAGTCATCGGGCCCGACGCATTGGGAATCACTCCTAGGTCGGTGATGAACTCCTTCATCCAGACTCCTTCATGCGCTGCTTCCGAAGCAGCTATGTACTCCGCTTCACATGTAGATGCCGCCACGACGCTTTGCTTGCAACTGCACCAACTGACTGCCCCACCATTCAAAATATACATGTATCCGGTTTGTGACTTGGAGTCATCCGGATCTGTGTCGAAGCTAGCATCGATGTAACCCTTTACGACGAGCTCTTCGGCACCTCCATAAACGAGAAACATATCCTTAGTCCTTTTCAGGTACTTAAGGATATTCTTGACCGCTGTCCAGTGTTCCATTCCGGGATCACTTTGGTACCTCCCTACCAAACTTATGGCAAGGTTCACATCAGGTCTGGTACACAGCATGGCATACATAATAGAGCCTATGACTGAGGCATAGGGGATGACACTCATCTTTTCTCTATCTTCTACCGAGGTCGGGCATTGAGCTGTGCTCAATCTCACACCTTGCAATACAGGCAAGAACCCCTTCTTGGACTGATCCATATTGAACTTCTTCAATATCTTGTCAAGGTATGTGCTTTGTGAAATACCAATGAGGTGTCTCGATCTATCTCTATAGATCTTGATGCCTAATATGTAAGCAGCTTCTCCAAGGTCCTTCATTGAAAAACACTTATTCAAGTAGGCCTTTATGCTTTCCAAAAGTTCTATATCATTTCCCATCAACAATATGTCATCCACATATAAAATGAGAAATGCTACAGAGCTCCCACTCACTTTCTTGTAAATACAGGCTTCTCCATAAGTCTGTATAAACCCAAACGCTTTGATCACCTCATCAAAGCGAATGTTCCAACTCCGAGATGCTTGCACCAGCCCATAGATGGAGCGCTGGAGCTTGCATTCCTTGTCAGCATTCTTAGGATCGACAAAACCTTCCGGCTGCATCATATACAATTCTTCCTTAAGGAAACCGTTAAGGAATGCCGTTTTGACGTCCATTTGCCAGATCTCATAATCATAAAATGCGGCAACTGCTAACATGATTCGGACGGACTTCAGCATCGCTACGGGTGAGAAAGTCTCATCGTAGTCAACTCCTTGAACTTGTTGATAACCCTTAGCGACAAGCCGAGCCTTATAGACGGTCACATTACCATCCGCGTCAGTCTTCTTCTTAAAGATCCATTTATTTTCTATGGCTTGCCGATCATCGGGCAAATCCACCAAAGTCCATACTTTGTTCTCATACATGGATCCTATCTCGGATTTCATGGCTTCAAGCCATTTGTTGGAATCCGGGCCTGCCATGGCTTCTTCATAGTTTGAAGGTTCACCGTTGTCTAACAACATGATTTCCAGGACAGGGTTGCCGTACCACTCTGGTGCGAAACGTGTCCTCGTGGACCTACGAAGTTCAGTAGTAACTTGATCCGAAGTTTCATGATCATCATCATTAACTTCCTCTCTAGTCGGTGCAGGCACCACAGAAACATTTTCCCGCGCTGCGCTACTCTCCGGTTCGAGAGGGGGTACAATTACCTCATCAAGTTCTACTTTCCTCCCACTTACTTCTTTCGAGAGAAACTCTTTCTCTAGAAAGGATCCATTCTTGGCAACAAAGATCTTGCCCTCGGATCTGAGGTAGAAGGTATACCCAATAGTTTCCTTAGGGTATCCTATGAAGACGCACTTTTCTGATTTGGGTTCGAGCTTTTCAGGTTGAAGTTTCTTGACATAAGCATCGCATCCCCAAACTTTCAGAAACGACAGCTTAGGTTTCTTCCCAAACCATAATTCATACGGTGTCGTCTCAACGGATTTAGACGGTGCCCTATTTAAAGTGAATGCGGCAGTCTCTAATGCATATCCCCAAAATGATAGCGGTAAATCAGTAAGAGACATCATAGATCGCACCATATCTAATAGAGTGCGATTACGATGTTCGGACACACCATTACGCTGAGGTGTGCCAGGCGGCGTGAGTTGTGAAACAATTCCACATTTCCTTAAGTGCGTGCCAAACTCGTGACTCAAATATTCTCCTCCACGATCAGATCGTAAGAACTTTATTTTCTTGTCACGTTGATTCTCTACCTCACTCTGAAATTCCTTGAACTTTTCAAAGGTCTTAGACTTGTGTTTCATTAAGTAGACATACCCATATCTGCTTAAGTCATCAGTGAGGGTGAGAACATAACGATAGCCACCGCGAGCCTCAACGCTCATTGGACCGCATACATCGATATGTATTATTTCCAACAAGTTGGTTGCTCGCTCCATTGTTCCGGAGAACGGAGTCTTAGTCATCTTGCCCATGAGGCATGGTTCGCACGTGTCAAATGATTCATAATCAAGAGACTCCAAAAGTCCATCTGCATGGAGTTTCTTCATGCGTTTGACACCAATATGACCAAGGCGGCAGTGCCACAAGTATGTGGGACTATCATTATCAACCTTACATCGTTTGGTATTCACACTATGAATATGTGTAACATGACGTTCGAGATTCAATAAAAATAAACCATTGACCAGCGGGGCATGACCATAAAACATATCTCTCATATAAATAGAACAACCATTATTTTCGGATTTAAATGAGTAGCCATCTCGCATCAAACGAGATCCAGATACAATGTTCATGCTCAAAGCTGGTACTAAATAACAATTATTGAGGTTTAAAACTAATCCCGAAGGTAGATGTAGAGGTAGCGTGCCGACGGCGAACACATCGACCTTGGAACCATTCCCGACGCGCATCGTCACCTCGTCCTTCGCCAGTCTCCGCTTATTCCGCAGCTCCTGTTTTGAGTTACAAATGTGAGCAACCGCACCGGTATCAAATACCCAGAAGCTACTACGAGCGCTGGTAAGGTACACATCAATAACATGTATATCATATATACCTTTGACGTTGCCGTCCTTCTTATCCGCTAAGTACTTGGGGCAGTTCCGCTTCCAGTGACCGGTTCCCTTGCAATAAAAGCACTCAGTCTCAGGCTTGGGTCCATTCTTGGGCTTCTTCCCGGTAACTGATTTACTGGGCGCGGCAACTGCTTTGCCGTCCTTCTTGAAGTTCTTCTTACCCTTGCCCTTCTTGAAACTGGTGGTCTTATTCACCATCAACACTTGATGTTCCTTTTTGATCTCCACCTCCGCTGATTTCAGCATCGAATATAACTCAGGAATGGACTTCTCCATCCCTTGCATATTGAAGTTCATCACAAAGCTCTTGTATCTAGGTGGAAGTGACTGGAGGATTCTGTCAATAACCGAGTCATCCGGAAGATTAACTCCCAGCTGAGACAAGCGGTTGTGCAACCCAGACATTTTGAGTATGTGCTCGCTGACAGAACTATTTTCCTCCATCTTACAACTGAAGAACTTGTCGGAGACTTCATATCTCTCGACCCGGGCATGAGCTTGGAAAACCATTCTCAGCTCTTGGAACATCTCATATGCTCCGTGTTGCTCAAAATGCTTTTGGAGCCCCGGTTCTAAGCTGTAAAGCATGCCGCACTGAACCTGGGAGTAATCATCACTACGCGACTGCCAGGCGTTCCTAACATCTTGAGTTGCTGGGAAAATGGGTGCGTCACCTAGCGGTGCATCAAGGACATATGCTTTCTTGGAAGCTATGAGGATGATCCTCAAGTTACGGACCCAGTCCGTATAGTTGCTTCCATCGTCTTTTAGTTTGGTTTTCTCTAGGAACGCGTTGAAGTTGAGGGCAACATTAGCGTGGGCCATTGGATCTACAAGATAGATTGTAAAGACAATTTTAGACTAATTTCATGATAATTAAGTTCATCTAATCAAATTATTTAATGAACTCCCACTCAGATAAACATCCCTCTAGTCATCTAAGTGATACATGATCCATATCGACTAGGCCGTGTCCGATCATCACGTGAGACGGACTAGTCATCAATGGTGAACATCTCCATGTTGATCGCATCTACTATACGACTCATGTTCGACCTTTCGGTCTCTCGTGTTCCGAGGCCATGTATGTACATGCTAGGCTCATCAAGTCAACCAAAGTGTTTCGCGTGTGTAAATCTGGCTTACACCCGTTGAATTCGAACGTTAGAATCTATCACACCCGATCATCACGTGGTGCTTCGAAACAACGATCCTTCGCAATGGTGCACACTTAGGGGGAACACATTTCTTGAAATTTTAGTGAGGGATCATCTTATTTATGCTACCGTCGTTCTAAGCAAATAAGATGTAAAAACATGATAAACATCACATGCAAATCATAAAGTGACATGATATGGCCAATATCATCTTGCGCCTTTGATCTCCATCTTCGGGGCGCGGCATGATCACCATCATCACCGGCACGACACCATGATCTCCGTCATCATGATCTCCATCATCGTGTCTTCATGAAGTTGTCTCGCCAACTATTACTTCTACTACTATGGCTAATGGTTAGCAATAAAGTAAAGTAATTACATGGCGTTTTTTATTGACACGCAGGTCATACAATAAATTAAGACAACTCCTATGGCTCCTGCCGGTTGTCATACTTATCGACATGCAAGTCGTGATTACTATTACAAGAACATGATCAATCTCATACATCACATATATTTCATCACATCCTTTTGGCCATATCACATCACATAGCATACCCTGCAAAAACAAGTTAGACGTCCTCTAATTGTTGTTGCAAGTTTTACGTGGCTGCTATGGGTTTCTAGCAAGAACGTTTCTTACCTACGCAAAAGCCACAACGGTGATATGCCAATTGCTATTTACCCTTCATAAGGACCCTCTTCATCGAATCCGATCCGACTAAAGTGGGAGAGACAGACACCCTCTAGCCACCTTATGCAACAAGTGCATGTCAGGCGGTGGAACCAGTCTCACGTAAGCGTACGTGTAAAGTCGGTCCGGGCCGCTTCATCCCACAATGCCGCCGAATCAAGATAGGACTAGTAATGGCAAGCAAATTGACCAAATCATCGCCCACAACTACTTGTGTTCTACTCGTGCATATAATCTACGCATAGACCTAGCTCATGATGCCACTGTTGGGGAACGTAGTAATAATTCAAAAAAATTCCTACGTGTCACCAAGTTCAATCTAGGAGATGCTAGCAACGAGAGAGAGGGAGTGCATCTTCATACCCTTGAAGATCGCTAAGCGGAAGCGTTGCAAAGAACGCGGTTGATAGAGTCGTACTCGCGGCGATTCAAATCGCGGAAGATCCGATCCAAACGCCGAACGGACGGCGCCTCTGCGTTCAACACACGTACAGCCTGGGGACTTCTCCTCCTTCTTGATCCATCAAGGGGAGAGGAGAAGTTGAGGGAGAGCTCCGGCAGCACGACGGCGTGGTGGCGGTGGAGCTCGTGGTTCTCCGGCAGAGCTTCGCTAAGCACTACGGAGGAGGAGGAGGTGTAGGAGGGGGGAGGGCTGCGCTAGGGAAGGGGTGAGGCTCCCATGCGCCTTCCCACAATATATAGGGGTGGATGGGGCTGGTTTCTTGCCCTCCAAGTCCATTGGGGCCTTGGCAAAGGTGGGAGGAAAGAAATCCCATCCTTTCCCATCCCCACCGATTGTTATCCCCCCTTTTTAGGGATCTTGATCTTATCCCTTCGGGATATGATCTTATTCCTTCTAAGGGGGGATCTTGGTGTGCCTTGACCAGGGGTATGGGGCCTTGCCCCCACTACCCACGTTCATGTGGGTCCCCCCATGCAGGTGAGCCCCACTCCAGAACATTCTAGAACCTTCCCGGTACAATACCGAAAAATCCCGAACATTTTCCGGTGGCCAAAATAGGACTTCCCATATAGAAATCTTTACCTCCGGACCATTTCGGAACTCCTCATGATGTCCGGGATCCCATCCGAGACTCCGAACAACTTTCGGTAACCACATACAATTCCCATTACAACTCTAGCGTCACCGAACCTTAAGTGTGTAGACCCTACGGGTTCGGGAACCATACAGACATGACCGAGACACCTCTCCGGCCAATAACCAATAGCGGGATCTGGATACCCATATTGGCTCCCACATGTTCCACGATGATCTCATCGGATGAACCATGATGTCGGGGATTCAATTAATCCCGTATACAATTCCCTTTGTCCATCGGTATGTTACTTGCCCGAGATTCGATCGTCGGTATCCCTATACCTTGTTCAATCTCGTTACCGGCAAGTCTCTTTACTCGTTCCGTAACACATGATCCCGTGACTAACTCCTTAGTCACATTGAGCTCATTATGATGATGTATTACCGAGTGGGCCCAGAGATACCTCTCCGTCACACGGAGTGACAAATCCCAGTCTCGATTCGTGCCAACCCAACAGACACTTTCGGAGATACCTGTAGTGCACCTTTATAGTCACCCAGTTACGTTGTGACGTTTGATACACCCAAAGCATTCCTACGGTATCCGGGAGTTGCACAATCTCATGGTCTAAGGAAATGATAATTGACATTAGAAAAGCTCTAGCAGACGAACTACACGATCTTGTGCTATGCTTAGGATTGGGTCTTGTCCATCACATCATTCTCCTAATGATGTGATCCCGTTATCAACGACATCCAATGTCCATGGTCAGGAAACCATGACCATCTATTGATCAACGAGCTAGTCAACTAGAAGCTCACTAGGGACATGGTGTGGTCTATGTATTCACACATGTATTACGGTTTCCGGTTAATACAATTATAGCATGAACAATAGACAATTATCATGAACAAGGAAATATAATAATAACCATTTTATTATTGCCTCTAGGGCATATTTCCAACAAGTACTTCTACAGCGTAGCGGAACATAGCGGCAACTCCATCCACAGGGACACTACTGTGGACACATCCTAGTTAGCGTAGCACGAACCATCGGGACCTCCGTCCTCGGCTTCTCCTGCATCTGGCATGATACGCCAGGTGAGTACTTTGAATGTACTCGCAAGCTCACAACAACCAAGTAATGCAGCAAACAATAGCATGGCAATCAATATGCTATTTATTTAATCAATTCACTTACTGTACCGATTATCAACTTACTCTCATCCGGGTTGTCCCACAACCCTCGGAATACTCATCGAGTACTTCCGATCATACGAAGAGTTCTTCCATCATTACTAACACCATTACGGTTGACCAACTAGTGAGGTCTGGACGGGCTGTCCAATTCCGTGGACGCGGCTATTCGAATAGATTTGACACTCTGCAGAGGTTGCGCACTTTACCCACACCATGGAGCATCTGACCTCGTGATCCCATTCGGGTGGACCAGCGTTGCTCCAACGAAACCTGCCTGACCCGTGACTCTCCCATCGTACCACCGGCATTCATCCTCCCCCGGAGTCCTGCCCTGGGTGGCCCTTGTGTCCTCATGACACATGCCACCGTCGTGGTCAAACTAAACTGTCCCAAACGGGGACGCCGGCACAATACTCAACTGGCTCACAGGGTTATCGCCGCCTACATGATCAGGGTAGCACGCGCGCATAACCCTCCCTCTTTGGAGGTACCGGTGAAAGAGCACGCGATCAGACCAAGTCAAGGCCGTCCCATACCGGCAAATGTGGTTGCACGGCTAAGCCCGGACAGGTGACTCAAGATCAACCACTAATTTCATCTTAAATATAGTGGTTCATCACAATAGGCGACTAAGTATTTAAATTAATTACTATGAATTAACCTATAGCAAATAAATAAGCATAATGCATGGAAATGTGCAATGCTATTGAAATGCTTCATGAAATGGATATCATGGCTTGCCTTGCTCTGTTGGGTTGTTCAAACATTCCTGGTCTTCAAAATCACCAAAGTTTCCTTCTGAAAATGTTTTTAAATTGCAAAGGAAAATGTCACATAATGCGTTTCTATTCACCAAAAATTCTGTGAATATTGGAAAAATACCAAAATTTGTCAGCAACTAAAGGGGTTCAATACCAACTCAATGCAAAAAGAATCAATTGAATTGGAGCTATAGATAAAAAGTTGTTCAAGGTCAAAGTTCTGGTCAAAATCTGGAATTTAAATAAAAAGAATAGAAACCTGACAGAGGCCACGTCGAAGGCGTAAAGTGGAAATACGCTTCCACTCGTACCGCTTCGGGCGCGGGCTGGGGTCGTTGACAGGTGGGGCCAGTTGGATTTAAACAGGGAGAGAGAAGGGAGGCAGAGGCGGGGCGGCTCACCGGCGACGCTCACTGGCGATAGGGACGGCGGCGGGGCTAGGAGATGGCCGGAACGGATCGGGCGCTCGACGGCGGTAACACTTGTACCCGTAGCTCCTCCGGAGGTGGACGGACGGCGTCGCCCCCTTCCTCTCCGGCGGGTGGATGCTACGGTGGTCGTCGGCGTCAGCGATTCCTGCAGAGGTTTGGCTGGCCAAGGGCTCGAGGAGGACCAGGGAGACCTTCTGATCTCGATGGCGATCTTAGGAGAGGCTGGGATGGGGAGGAGGTGGCTGGCGATAGAGGGGATTCGGGCGGCGGAGCCTTCGCCGGAGCTGAGGGAGACGAGCTCCCGGCTCTTGCTGGGGCGCTCTGGAGGTGATTGGAGGATGGCGAGGAGGGGTGAGGAGCTCGGAGGGGCTGGGCAGGGCCTTTTATAGGCTAGAGGCGAAGGCGGGCGATCTCTCCCGAAACGGCGAGGCTCGGCCATGCCACTGGAGCAAGGACGGCGAGCTGGCCGTCACGGCATGGAGTGAGGTGATGGAGGAGGGCAGAGGAGCGATGGGACGGGTCCGGAGCCATTAATGGCTTGCGGACGACCACAGTGGCCGAAGCTCACTGTTGCGCCCGTGGCGAAGCTTGGCCGGGAGCGGCGGCGGCCTTCGCCAGCGACAGGAGGGTTCGAGAAGGGCCACGCGGCTAGCTGGAGCGATGTCGGCACCAAGGGACAAGGGGGGGCAGCGAGGGACGGCTCAGGCGAGCTCATCCGACTCTGGCGCCGTGCAGAGCACGCGCACTGGCATGCCAGTGCCGTTCTCACCACGGTTGCGGCCACCAGGAGGCCACGCAGGCCTGGCGCACCTTGTCCATAGCGTCGACCTTCGTCCACTTAGCCACTCTGGGCCACTGGCTCGACTAGATTCACCCTGCTGTGAAGTGTAGCTTCAGCTACAGCTTCTGCCAGCAATCTTGAGGAGGTTCTGGAGGAGAGATGAGATAGAGATAGGGCTAGAGGAGATGTCTAGTGCCATCTAGGTTGGAAGGACTACAGACTGGCAAAGTTTGGAGGGGTTTGAAGAAGATTTGAATATAGTTCCTTTGAAAACTGCAACCCTGGACCAGAAACTAGATGAACTTGTGGCACTCACATAGATGCTCTGCTGATGATGAAACTTGGTAGAAGGAAGTTATTTGGTAGTGCACACATGCCATAAAAATTTGAGAGCAAGTCTGCACCCCTAGCTAGTACTTCCTTCACAAAGGTTTGGAACAGGCAGAAACTTGTCAGAGTTTTGCTGTTGAAAATTTGTATTGGACCAGATGATATTTTTGGATATTGTGGCTAGATAGGATCCCTAGGAGCTTGGGGAATTTATTGAGAATTTTCTGAGATGGGAAAATAGGGGTTGCTTCACAAAGGACCAATTCTGGTCAGAAAAGAAATATTTATTCTAGCCAAAATTTTATATTGGGCAATTGAATATTTTTGGAGATTATGGAATCATATGATGATGAGAAGATATGGGAAAAGTTTGGGAATTTATTAATCATCCAAACTATAGGTTGCTTCACAACCCATAGTGATGACATAATTTCCCAAATAAAGAAAAGGATTATTAGGAAAAGATTAAATATTGGAAATTGATCCAAGAGAGGTGTAGAAAGGTTTTGGCAAGGTGATGAGGGTTTTGGGTCACTTGGGAATAGATTCAAAGATTCAGAGATCCAAATCAATTGAAAAGATTTGAAAATCAACCAATTTGCAAATAAAACCCAAAAGATTTTGAAAAGAAAAAGTTGCCAAAAATCAGGGTGTCACAGCAATGAGACCGTATAGTGCAACTTGCATAGGGGAAGTTCGACAGCCTACATCAGGGATGTGCAAATGTCCAATACCAACTACAGCAACGTGGCATCACTATATACCTGGCTACGTATGTCACCCGTGCTAATGACGATGGATCCATTCAGGGCCGCAGTATGAATGTGTGACTGGTGTTTAGATCCATGGATGACAAGCTAGCTATATGCTCAACAAAAGGTAGAAGATTTGGTTCCACAATCCACGTGAGGTAAACGTATCCCTAACTCTGAATAATATTTTTTGTGTCGTACCTATCATATTTTTAAATAAGACGCATTCAGGTTGTCGTATACTTTTCTATACATGAATTCTTTCCTTTTGGACCGCTTGGTCTGGGCTCAAGAATTTGCTATGTTTAATGTTAGTTTCTAAAATAAAAATTTGTTTTACTAATAGGGATGATCCCTTAGGGCACGTATCTTGAAAGCATTGTTTTAAGGGGAGTGATAAGCGCCGGCAGACCGGCGCTAGGGTTCGGCCGGTCACGCATAGACCATCAGATTAAGCCTCCCATAGCCACCCGATCCCCTATCCCACGTCACACATCTTCTTCCTCAAAAACGTTTCGTCCTGCATCAGAAAAATACATGCACGAGTCCTCCTTCCGCATCGCTGGTTGCAGCCGCCTCACGCGCTCTCGCGACTCTCCGCAGCTGTCGCTGCCCTCTCGTCGTCATCACCACAAAACGCTTGTGGCTCTGGCGCACATGGATGCAGCTTCTTCAATACACGATTGCAGCTCCGGCGACACGGTCGTAGCAACACCAAAACGGTTGCAGCTTTGATACACCTGGACGTAGCTTCTGCGTCCACGGTTGAAGCATTTTGCCAGCAACGGCGTCGCCGGTTGCAGCTTTGATTAACGTGGATGTAGCTTCTGCGTGTATGGTTGAAGCATTTTACAGACGACGACATTGCTGGTTGCAGTTCCCATGTGCACGGTTGTAGCATCGCCCGGAGCTGGTTAGCTCTAGCGATACACGGTCGTAACATTTTCTCCAACGACGACATCAGTGGGTGTAGCCCCGGTGTGTACGATTGCAGCTCCTGTGTGCACAATTCCAACACGCGATCCCCGCGGTTGCAACTCCCGGTGTGCGTGGTTCCATCACGGGGTCATCGTGGTGGCAGCTCCGCCGTCGAGGCGCCGACTGGTTGCAGCTTTCGTCATCTACGGTTGTAGCTTATACTGTCGCCGGTGGTAGCTTTCGCGGTGGCCGGTTGCAGCACCGGTCGTCCCCGACGACGTACATGCTCCAGAGGTATGCGGTACAAAGGTAACGATAGTGGATGGTGGCCGTTCGCAACGTCACCGGCAGCCTCGCCGGTATAGTTTGTTGCAGAGGGTATGGGTATCACGCTTGGTGGTATGCTTTGGTAGCATGGAGCACGGATTAGAGCTTGCAGCGGCGGACCTATGGGGCGGGGGCCGGCTCGCCGGTGCATAGCCAAGGGGAGGGCGTCGTTCCGTGGCGACGACGGCTTGCCGTCATGGACTCAGGGGAGGGAGGGGCCGGGTTGCGCGGCGGTTGGTTTCATCGGATTCTCAATATGAAGTCGCGAGGACGAGAGAGAGAGACACACAAGCGAGACGTAGTCTCAATCGCACGGTGAGATTGAATCTCATGATTCGCATGTGACCGGCTGATCGTTGGGCCGGCGCGCCGTTGTTAAATGTTTCCCTATAATTAAGGCGAGTGCTAGGCGCCAGCCTGCCGGCCCAACTTTCAGCCGGTCGGCCCCTAGCCGTTTTATGCGATTAGTAATTGGTGTTAGATCTGAGTCGTTATCCCCACGTATACCCTTTTGTACGAGAGATCTTAGGGAAAATATGGCAGTCAAACTCCTTTGGCCACCGCGCCCTTGCCCGCAGCCACCGGCGCTTGCCGGCCACCCCGCGGCACCCAGTGCTCGCCCTCCGCCGGCCGCGCTCGTCCTCTCCAATCGCCGCTGAGGAAGACACATCACTGGTCGCAAACGCCTAGCCGTCATCATTACAACATTTTTTGTCGCTGGTCGTAGCAAACGGTGACGGCGGTTGCAACAAAAAAAGTTGCCTCCTTGGTTGTAGCTCGCCGTGCGTGTCGTCCAGGATCCTGGCATGGCGGTTGCAACATTTTGGATCGTCGGTTGTGTTGTAGCAATTTGTGTCGTTGGTGGTAGCAAAAGTAGACGATGGTTGCAAAAAAAGTAGCCATCGCCATTCGATGATGCACTTTGGTTGTATCACACCGATGCAACATCTCGGTTCATTGGTTCCAACAAAACCAAGCGTTGAATCCAGCAAAAAATGTTTCGCCGTCGAGTCAGCGCAACTCGCCACGCTGTCTGTCGTAGCTCGCCGTGTTACCATTTGTAGCAAACTAAAACGATGATTGTAGCAGAATCGCGACGCCAGTTGTCCAATGTAGCAAAACACAACCCCGGTGGTAGCATGATGCGATACCGGTTGTAGCAAAATTGCGATGCCGGTTGAAGCATGTAGCAAAAAATCAAACGATGATTGTAGCAAAATCGCGACGCCAGTTGTCCAATGTAGCAAAACACAACACCGGTGGTAGATTGGTGCGATACCGATTGTAGCAAATTGCGATGCCGGTTGAAGCATGTAGCAAAAAATCAAACGATGATTGTAGCAAAATCGCGACGCCAGTTGTCCAATGTAGCAAAACACAACACCGGTGGTAGATTGATGCGATACCGATTGTAGCAAATTGCGATGCCGGTTGAAGCATGTAGCAAAAAATCATGACGCCGGATTTTGCTCGATGCAGCGCCACCCCGTGGTCAGCACGCTCGCCGTCCATGGTCGTCTCTCCCATGACACCGGTTGAAGCTCCCTTCAGTCACGGTTGTAGCTCTCAAAACTTGAGTGCTCTTTGCAACGGACGACGGTGAGGATGTGTTGGGGCGACGCATTGTGTGGGAGAGAAAAAAGTACAACGGTTCAAGCTCCCATTCATGGCGTATCTACTGCGGTTCATTGGGGAAGAGAGACCACGGTGTTAGGTTGAGGAAAAAGAAGATGGAGAGGAACGTGTGGAGGAAATAAGGATAAGGGAGATATATGTGTGTTGGGGCCATCAGTGCCTGCTTTCTACGTGGACGCGAAGCAAAGATACGGCCGTAGGATCCCTCGCGATCCGACGAAGCCCGCGTGACCGGCCGAGCGTTCCGCCGGCCTGTCGTAGGGAAACGTTTCCCTTGTTTTAATGTATTCTAAAACTGTATATTTTTTCTTTTAGGGGCGACTGATACAAGTTGTAGATATAATCAATGTCAAATATTTGACATGCACCATTAGTAAATATCTTAGTTATTTCTCGAGAGTATGATTTTGCTGGCAGAGATCGGGATAAAGGTTGGAACATATATTTCTTAACGCATGAGGTAATATTTACGCTATGGTAGTACAAAGGTAAATAATTCATAAGATCATTACGATTAGGGGTTTTTCTACTACTTATGTGTGCGGATCAGTTGCTTCATGAATTTAGTAGGGAACCTTTCAACATATTTTCAATTATTGGTCCATGGTTTTTCCACACAATATCAAAGAAAAAAGAAGTTGGAAATTTATTTTGTTTGAAGTATGTCATGGCATACGAACCTTGCTTCCAGCCTTAGCTTATTATTGGATTTTGGCTGACAATGATTAAGATTTAATAAATTCAATGTTTCTTTATAAAAATATTTAGACAACCAGATCAGTAGAAGTACGTCAAGTAGGCCAAGACCACTATCTTCTATAACGTTTCACCTGCATTTAATTAGTTACTACAGCTTCTCATTCGACATTTTGTTGCTCCCAAGTGTATCCGCTTCAGAAAACTCATGTGGTGACCTTTAGTGGATATAGTAACAATGTTGACATGAAGTTTCTGCTCCCGAGCTCAAATGAGCTCGGGAGCAGAATGGTACTTTCCCTAATATTAATGGTATATAGAGATGTTTTCTAACACGATTTTCTCCTTTTGCTTTTTGTACTAATTTAGTGTGTTGGGGTTGCTTAATACTCGAAATCATGGAGCATATATCTATGTGGCATGTGTACGGAGCTACCAACCTTGGTTCTGAAGTGCAGCTACCCTTTGTTTTACATGTATGTATTATGTCGACCTACTTATATGTAATTTATGCATGATATCAAATGCATATAGAATTATGTATTGATCTTACTTATTATATATAGCATCTATTCTATTTTATAATGTTGTTGATATGTGCTCTTTGAAAAAAAAAATGATGTATCTTAGTTGTTATACATGGTTCATGTCTGTCCTTTCTAGATGATACTTGAACTGTGTGATGGACGTGCAAATGATCTCATTGATTGATATATAATGGTTTTGCTCTATAATGGGTTTTTTGGAACAAAACAAATATGCTATTCTTCCCATAATCCTTTAGTAAATTAATATTTTATGTATGTACTTTCGAGAAAAGGTTTTATTTTCATTTTGTTGCTATTTGTTGCAATTATTTCCATTTAATCTCATAAATCGTAATAAACAAAACAAAATTGTAATTCATAGTTAGATTTATTTTTGCATTCCAAGTTATTTTTTCAAATATTAGCATTGTCATAATTATAACTGTGCCCGTGCGAATGCACGGGTCTACGACTAGTCCTTCTAATACGGGAGGAAATCCTCATTTTTCGACACTTTCTCTTAATAACCCAATTTTCCCCGTTAAATTCCGTGGAAGGAACCGCCGCTCCAGCGCAGCCATGTTCCCCGATCCCAACGCCTCGTGCCTTCCGCCTAGCCCTGCGACGTGTCCATTCCTCTGAGATGGCTGTCACCGGGACCGACATGGACCGCATGGCGAACGGCGCCGTCGAGTCCTACGCCGAGCCCCCGGCCGCGGAGGCGCCTCCGGAGGCCAGGACCAAAGGCCGCGGGCTCCGTCGGTGGCGCCGTATCCAGCGGGAGCAACGCGCGGAAGGCCCCGCTGCCCCCGCCACCGCCGCTGGTGGCAGAGGTGGTGCAGATGATGACGCGGCACAGTTCCACAAGCGCCGTCTGCCCCTCGGCGCTGCCGCGCCTCCCAAGGGGAGGCACGAGGTGGCCGTCGAGTTGGTGGAGAGCTCCACTGCTTCCGTCGAGTCCCGCTTCGTTCCACTGGCGCCGGAGCCGGCACCAGCGCCAGCGAAGCTGGACCCGGATCTCGGCCTGCTCGTCTCCTCCGTCAGCTTCTCGGTCGGCGCGGGCGGCGCTGACTCCGACAACAGCGAGGACCCGAGTAGCAGGTCCTCCACCGCCGCGAGCGCCCCGCGCCACGATTTCCCGCGCGAGCGAGACAGACTGCGCGCTCACACCACCGCCACCACCCACGGGAAGAATCACCGGACCGCGCGCGCGCGAGCCGACAGACCGAGCGCTCCCACCGCCTTCTCCCATGGCGAGGCCGAGGCCGATAACTCCCGTTCGAGCGTCGAATCCGGCCGCCGCAGCTCCAATGCCATCCACGGCAGGAAACCGGGGGCTGGCAGCATCGGCAATGGCATCCACAAGGTACTTTCTGATGGTGATGACCGCAGCGATGAAGAGCAGCCAGGCGATGAGGTGCGATCAACAGCTGGAGGTTACTGCACGCAGAGTGGGAGTAGTGTGGTGGGGAGATTGGGTGGGGGAAATGGTGATTCCGGTGATGCTGATGTTGAGGACACATTTGATGAGGGGGGTGCTGGGAAGGGTGAGATCGGATTGGAGATGAACTCATGTGCTAACCCATATGCGGAATCTATTTTGTTACTTCAGAGAACGCAGGAAGCTCTTGAGAATGGTATGGCTGAATTCTCACCCAACTTATCGTTATTCACCATCCAAATGTGGCATGCCAACTATCTGTATGAACCAATGCTTTTGTTGGTGCATTTGTTCTTACTGCATTTTGCAAGAAGTTTAAGATCAAACTGCCATATATTTCCTCATGCTTGAGCAATAAAAGTCATGGTTCGGTTATCTTGACATTGTTGTTTGTTTTTTCGGAAGGAATGAACTATGGCTGTAATATGATGATCAATTAGTGATGCTACTTTTGAAATGATGCTGGTTGGGAAGTCCTGTTACTTCTAATTCTTCTTAGTATAAGATTGCAACCTAGGAACATGTATTTTTGTACATCAGAAGTTGAATTAGCTTGAACTCTCATTGATTAAATGGTTAGTGTTTCAGTCATATGGATGTAGTAGTTGATTATGTTTGACATGACCAAATCTCGGAATTTTCACCTTGTTGAAACTTGTGATCTGCTGTGACATTCAGTTGGCATTATCCGATAAATGATCAGTGAAGATTCTTTGTTGTATGTACAAATTAGTTTTCTGCTAACCATGTTTCAAACAACTGCTCTGAGGCTTGTCTTGAAATGCAGTGTCAGTCCATTTCCGGTTCTGTGTAATTGAATGGTTTGCACTGCAATCAGTATGGTCATGATATGACTTACCATTTTATGCCTTGGTTTCAAGTAATCATTGCTTCTATGCATATTGCAGAGATACAGAACTTTGTGGTGATCGGGAAAGAATCAACTGATTATCTTGATGAGCGTGATGATGAATGTAGCAACTCGCTCCACATTGAGGAATCTGTTGAAGAAGCAAATGTAAAGATAAAGGATCTTGAGTCAAGGATAGAACAAGCATCAATACTGATCAAGGAGAAGGATTCAAGAATACTTGAACTAGAAACTCTCAGCCGGACGAGGGTGTGGAGAGGCGCAATTCAGAGTGCTAACAACCTGCTGTTGCAGCCGGATCTTGATCAACTGCTCCAGGAGAAGATGGAAGCGGAGATTCATTGCATCATCCTGACAAGAGCTTCTCAAACCTGGACATCTTTGACCGACGATCGAAAAGCTCTCTACGAGGAGCAGAAGTGTCTGCTCAGCGACTACAAGCAGCTCGAACTCAAACTGCGTAGTGCCGAGAACCGAGCAGCAATACTAGGGGAGATGGTAGAGAAGCTGGAGGTGCAATGCAGAGAGCTCTCTGCGAGCGCAGAAATTTTGCAGCTGCGGTCTACAACAAGCACCACGTCGCTGTTATGTCTCATCCAGTTTATACTGCTGCTTATTGCCATAGGCATCTATGTTGTGCGTCTCTCGGCATCCTCGGCCGAGTTTGTACCTACGTGAGCTTAGAAGTATCAGAGGTTGTGCCCTGTTATTAGTTAAGCTTAGAAGAATATACCAGACAATCCTTGCGTAAACTGGCCAGCAGAAGTTTAAATTTTCGTTTGTAACTAAGCTCTTTGCTTTCTGGTTCTTGTATCTGATGGTTCAAGATTTTCTGGGTAAGTGGAATAAGAGCTGCTATCATCAGCTGATCTCTGAGAACCTTTTTTTTTTTGGCATCAAGAGGATACAAGCACAAAGAGCACACACCCGGTCACTGCAGGGTTAGGATGCACATAACCAACATCAATACACACATACGCAAAAACCTGTCGGTAAATAGCAAAGTCATATAAGACCAAAGACATAGGTAGGCGAGAGAGAAAAACCAAAGCTATTAGATCCATGATCGGCAAATCCATGATCGGCAAACTACCACAATGACAATATCCGCACCACCATCTCATGGCACCACACAAACGACGAGTTTCTTCAACAACGACTTCGAAAAGATCAACACTTTTTAATTAATCGGAGAGATTTTAACTCCCTGCATCAACTAGAAATGCATAGAACCATTTTAGTATGAGTACTAAGATAAACATGGTCCTCATAATTTTTTAAATGAATATCAAGATATTTCTTGGTGAGTGGCTCCACAACAAACCAAGCTTGATCCTCAATAAATGAGGAAAACCCTTATCACCCGTCAATTCTAAGAACTGAACTCGGGTCGTTAGGCTGCACAACGGCATGCCCAACCACTGAACCAAGGCTCTCTTTGCTTAAACCTTTTATCGGAAAGATTGCCTTCTATGCTTACTGAATTTTAATGGAGATAGGAAATGTTTGCCAGAGAGAATTGACTAAAACTCCGCTACGCTATGTTATATATAATGATCTGGGTGCTTAATCTAAACTAGACAGAAACTTGGCTAACTTTCTCAGTCTGATAGCATCTCCGAGCATGAGTTGTAGAGATGTGAATTACGAAAAGCAAGATCCCAAATAAGAAAATAGAAACGAAGGAAGAGGCACATCTAGGGGCTGTTTGGATGGCGCCCACGCCCGCCCTGCCAAATCGGAGCTCGCCAATTATTTGGCGAGAGATTCTGCCGCCCGGAACTTGGCGTAAAATCTGAACAGCCAGCCAAAAAAATTGGCGTGGATCTGAAATTTCGGCGGCGATCCAAACACCCGCCCACGTCCTCAGTCAACGCCAAGATTTTGGTAGGGTAGTTGTTGGTAGCGATCCAAACAGCCCCCTAATGCGAGGGTCACCGGTTTAAATTCGGTAGTTGCCGTTTTTCTCTCTACTGATGTTCTATGAATAAGAATCTCTTTTTCTTCTGAATTGAACAGTGAATCTGGAATCTTCTATGTTTTCTACCTAACAATTTTGCTAGGTACAAAACGGCTAACCAACCATTTTCTCTTCCACTGATAGGAGAGCAGCATTTGGACCATATGACGACATGCACCTGAGTATCAACCACATGTCACTTGTCAGTGGCAACTTCACTTACAACAACTCTACCAGAGTAGTCATATGACCCGAATTGTCATAATAACCGTCAATATGTCAATTTTTGCTGAAAACACTAGCAGAGTTTCAACTTCTTCCTCCCCTTGCCGTGCACGAGATTTCAAGCAGCTCGGGCCCCTGTCGACACCAAATTTTAGCATTGAAAAAAGAGCAATTAAGATGGCCTCAAAACATAAAAATTATTTGTATTGTAGAAGCGAACAATTTTTATACTTTGATAATCTCAATCTGAGGTCATATATGCTTTGAAGCCGATACAAGGTCTGAGATAAAAGTTGCAGAGTTAGCTCGGAAGCTTCGAATGCAATTGACTCAGAGGCTCAGACCGGACTATAGAAACTTGCCCATGGAGCACCCGGTTGACTTGGAAGTTCCGAACGAAATCAGTCAGAATGTCCGAGTGGAGTCCAAACGGTTTGCCATGGATGCTCGGAAATTGCGAGTGAAACCACTTGGAGGCTCAATACGAATCGGGAGACATTCTTGTGGGTCCAGTCTGAGTCAGGCTAGGGTTTTAGACTTTTGGGCGTGTTTGGACTCCTTTTCTTATACGGAAAGTCCAGCTACCTCATAAATAGACGAGAGGTGCTGGCCGATTGAACAACACATAATCGACAAATCAATCTACCATTTTTTACCTTTACATTTTCCTTCATCCTTGTTTTCTTATTCTCGTTCTTCTTTTTTTTTGTTCGACGACAATGAACCTGGAGGCCCTACGGAAGATCAGGTTGACCTAGGGCAGCCCATAGCCGCTGAGCGCCCTGACGGGTCCCTCCTGGGTGTGTGGAGTTTCGGGTGCTAAAAAGACCTCGTCGGCATGTCTCGAGTATCGGGTATCCGACGAGACTCCTCTGACGACGTGTCATGTGTATTGTGCTTGACATCGGTGGTACACACTGACGTGTCCCTGTGCAAACACACTTTTTGACGACTCCGCGGGGGGTGAAAGATGAAGAATCATCATCAACCGTGTCTAATCTCCCCAAGCCCTCAAAAGTTGATGCTGATAACATCATTAATCCCGGTCTTGATGAATTATCGAAGGAACATCGCCAGGCCTATGAAGCGCATAAGCAGCAACGCGAAGAGGCCTATGAGGCACTCAAAATGCAGTGCGGGGAGAAGGATTTGCATGCGTTTCTTGCAAATTCAAGAAGGACCATTAAGGCAACTTCACTTCGGTTGGAGAAATCAAGTTATCTCCTCTACATGGCAAATAGGTTGAAAGCGCTCTAAGTAGCCCATTCTCTATTGAACAGTTGGTTGAATTTCATATTTACATTAGTAACGGTAATGATCTAGTGTATAATTCGTTCAAAAAGAATGAAAAGGCTAAGAAAAATACACCTCAATCATCTAATTATTATATTGGTATGGCTGCTAGTGAAAACCCTAATTTGATCTTGCCTATAAGTTCATCGGCACCTCCCATACATGAAAAATATAATTTTATGTTGACTTTATCCTAGACAAAGCAATCAACTTGTGGTTGCACCAACATGCGCTAGTCCTATTATGAGTGTGCCCAATTCGGCGTTGATGCTGAATCACCTTGTCACACCACCCATAAGAACAAGCATGTTTACTGTTCCGCCGAATTATGGTTCAGCGCCCGTACCACAAGTTGCACCACTAGCTAGTGCTCATGTTGCTCCTATGCTATTACCACAAACATCTTGGTCTACCACATATCCAATTTGAGGAAAACTAATGGAGGATTTGCATAAGATGTTTCAAGAGTCTTACGGTACTGAGCCAAAAGGGAGGAGCTGTGTGTATCAAAAGCCTTATCCTGAAGACGTCGATGCAATTTCACACCCTCAAGGTTATAATCTCCCTGATTTTGTTAAATTTAGTTGTGAGGGCACAAAAACAACATGAGAGCATCTAAGTCAGTATCTAGTATAGTTGGTTGAAGCAGGTTCGATGAATTAAAAATGTTTTTGTTTTCCCTAGCTTTAAGTGTACCACATTTTATGGTTTGCTACTTTACCACATGGCTATATTCTCTTATGGTCACAACTAGAGCAAAAATTTCATGATCACTTTTATAGCGGCAATAATGAGCTTTTGTTATCACATCTTACATAAGTTAGAAAGAAACATGATGAATGTTAATTCTGTTGGGTAACCTAGTAGAAAACAAAAAAAATCGCCCTACGATCAACCAGGAACATTATGAAGATGCAATAACGGTTAGGATCGGATCGTTACCAACTCCAAGTTGCAGCGAAAGAAGAAATTTGGTGTAGATCATTGATGAAGTCCCACAAACCGTAGATGAACGATCCTGCAAACCGCCCACGAATAGTCCCTTGAATGTAAGATCGAAAGCACGACCTCTCAACGAGTTGTAAGCGTACGGCCTTCACGACCTGGCAGCGCCTCCCCGTCCAGAGCTAATCCTCGCCAGAGAATCAGAGAGGGGAGATTAGAACCACACCGTCTTCTAATTCTGAGGATTGGAGGATCTAGATCTAGCTCTAATTGATCAACTAGGACCAACTAGAACTAGAACTAGAGAAATAGAGGAGGCTTCAAAACTTGTGTCCTCAACGGGTGCCAATACCTCGAGTATACATAGGTGGAGGGGAAAAGAGGGGCGCCACAAGAGGAGGGAAAGTCCCCTTCCCTTGGCCGGCCGAGAGGGGGAGGAGTCCCCCTCCAGTTCGGCCTTTTCCCTTCCCAAGTGGGAAAGGGGGGCACCACCTCCACTTGGGCCCTTGTGCCCCAAGTTGCCTTCCACCTCTTGGCCTTTTAAGCCCCGTTAATATTAAATTAAATATAAAAACCTTCTAACTATTATAACATCCTTTTACTATTAATTTAACATCTCCAAAAACATTTTCCACCTATATATTATTTGTCGGTAATACCCTGTATTAGTCTCTGAAACCATTCTGGTGACCCCGGAACGCTTCCGGATCCTCTCGAAACTATTTCAAATATTAATGAAAAATTACACAAATATATTCTCATCATTCCCGTACTACTAAAACCCAACATATCGTGATTACCTTAATCTTGTGACCATGTAGGTTCGGTAACACATAGGCATGAACGAAACCCCTTCGTTCAATGAGTGATAGCGGAACGTGGACGTCCATATCGATCCCTATGAGTACACGAATGATATTCGAGTGAACCTTTGGTTATCATGTGATATTACCTTTGCTTCCCGATACTTTAAAAAACCCAAGATGCATCGGTATCCTCTTGAGTCATACAAATGCTCACCATGCCGTTATCCTCGTTACCGGTTTTGTTCTTCTTTCTCGTTGATGTATTCCGGCATCTCCGTGACATAGTCACCTGTGTCTAGCCATACGATGATGGATGATGTCACACCAAGAGGGCCCTAAAAATATATCTCCATCGTCGGAGGAGCAAATTCCACTCTCGAGCTATCTAGTCCCTTGTCAAACTTTCCGTTGAACCTCTATGTTGTCGTTATGATCACCTAGTTATGCATGACATTTGAGCAACCCCGAAGCACATCATACGGTAAGAAGTGACTATGATAGTCTCATGGTCTAAGGAACCTTCCGTGTTATAACAATTGATTTCAGACGATATTATCTCAAAGTATAATAAACAAGTTTGGGTCGATTCAATATGATCGTTCTTCTAACATCATACTCCCAATGTGGTTTTAGGATCATCGTTACACTTAACGATATCCTAAGATCTGGAAAACGTGATCACCAACAAAACTTGGGATAGGCTTAGAGATGAGACAATGAATCTTATTTAACGTTTATCATTCCACACGTGCATATGAGTTTGCAACTAAAACGCATATTCCATGATCATAGCAGTTATAGGATACAATATAAACTCAAAATTATGAATATGGAAATATAAGAATACAATATTATTGCCTTTAGGGCATATTTTCAACAAATTCCTCCAAACATAGCTGAATATGCTAATAAAGATAATGTTGTTATGGTGAATCCAGGAAAAGCAAGGAGAGTGGTAAAGTCTTGAGAAGAGAGGTCATGCTTGATAAGCAACCCGATAGCAAGGAGGTATTAAAGATCACCATCACGAATCCTATACTTGGGGGGGGGGGTGATATGTCTCCATCATATCTATAAATTTTTATTGTTTCATGTCATTAGCGTACTACTTACACATACTTTTGGCAACAATTTATATGATTTTCTTGGACTAACATATTAATCTAGTGCCCAGTGTCAGTTCCTGTTTGTTGCACCTTTTGTTTTCCAGAAAAAACATATCAAATAAAGTCCAAACGCGATAGATTTTACAATATTATTTTGGAATATATGTGAATTTTTGGCGCAATAATCGATGCAAATGGAGGACCATGAGCTCCACAAGGCAGGGGGCGCACCCACCTCCTAGGGCGTGTTGGGGTGCCTTGTGGGCATCTCATAAGTTTGTTGGAGCTCTCCTTCGGGTACAAGGAAGCTAATATCGGGGAAAAATCATGTAATTTTTTTAGCCTGATCGAAGTTACGGATCTTTGGATATTGAAGAAACAGTGTTCGGCTAGAAAATAGGTCATGGAATAGAGAAGAAAACAAAGAGAGATCCAATCTAGAAGGGCTCCCGCCCCTCGGGGGGCATTGGGGCCAAGGACCAAAGGGGGGATCCTTCTCCCATCTACGGGGAAGGCCAAGCAAGAAGAGGAAGGAGGGGGGCTCTTTAACCATCGTGATGGTGATCTACTCTAACAATTCCGTCGTCTTCCTCAACACCTCCATCACTTTCCCTCATCTATTATCAGCAGTCCACTCTCCCGCAACCCGATGTATCCCCTACTTGAACATGGTGCTTTATGCTATATATTATAATCCAATGATGTGTTGCACCTTTATTATGTTTGAGTAGATTTATTTTGTCTTATGGGTTGATTGTTGATCTTCATTGGTTTGAATTGCATGTTTTATTTTGGTGCTATCCTATGGTTCCCTCCGTGCCACGCACAAGTGTGGGATTCCCACTGTAGGGTGTTGAAATGTGTTCATGATTTACTTACAGACTGAGTGGTGTGAGTGATAGAAACACAAACTCAAGTAAGTGGGTTGTTGCATATGGGATTAAAGAGGACTTTGCACTTAATGCTATGGTTGGGTTTATGTCACACCCTGTGTTTTTACCACTTTGCTATGTTGTGAGTTTATAAAAAAATTGGACCAATTAAAACTTTTTGTGTTCTTGTGCATGTTTGAATTGTTTGCTATTTGCTTGTTTGCCTGATTGTGTTTTGACGCACAAAAACTCTCCTACTCTCAAAACTCATCTAATTGATCCAAAACTTTTCCCAATGATCATGTCATGTGTATACCTAAAACTATTTTTATAAAATACTCCCTCCGTCCCAAAATAAGTGTCGCAGATTTTGTACTAAACTAGTACAAATTTTGTACTAGATCATCGACACTTATTTTGGGACGGAGGGAGTATTATTTTGGCCAAAAAGCATTTATTCAATTTAGGTTTTAAAAACCCCCTGAATTGAGGTTTGTACTAAAAGTCCTCAAATTAGAGTGAATGTTTTGCCCCAAAGACTTTATTTTGAACCTACCATATATAAGACTTCCCAAAACCACCAAATATTATTTTTAAATAATATTTTCATATTTTATTTAAAGGATTTTTCTTAAGGCCAGAAATGGTATTTTATAAGGAAAAATCATTTTAATGCTTTCAAAAATTTTGAGAAAATTTAGGGAAACTCAGTGGACATATATTTTCCATATATAAGAGTTTAAACACATGGTCATGTTAAAAATATTGGGAAAAATCCTCCAAAACCCTTTATGCATATTTCAAGTATTCGAAAGATTTCTATAAGAATTATTCTCAAATAAATCAAGGAAAATTCCAGCATGTCACACATGCCATATTTGATGATCTTGCCAAGCTCCATCTCAATCCCAATATTTTTGGTTCACCTAAATGCCCCAAAACCCTCTCTGTCCAGGACCAAATTTGAGCAACTTTACATTGTCAGGTTTCTCCAATTGGTCTCAAACCTTGTGGGCATGCTCTCATCCCCAAATAATGCCACCACACCAAGTGGTGCATTAAGGAGAATAGTTTTGCATGACTACATCTAATGAAACCCATTTCTGCCCATTTCTAGGGTTTATAAAGTTTACATTGGCAACTTTTCTCAAATGGGCTCAAACCTTGTGATCACTCTCATTTCTACCCATCATTTGATCCTGATAAATCTCACAGGAAGTAGGGAAAGTTATCTTGCCCAAAACAACATCAAACACCTTCTGGTGATTTGGTAAAAACCCTGTTTTGACCGTTTCCACTATTCTCCTTGACTCCACCTTTTTACCACAGTACCTCATATGCCTCTTCTACCTCCAATAAAACTTGCATGGCCTCAGCTCAATGATGGTGGGGGTAGAACCCCATTTACCCCTCTGTTTTCACCTTGCCAGAAGCTTCCCTCCCCCTTCCTTTTACCTCTACCACCTACTTAGCTCCCAAGTATCTCCAGGGCATCTCGAGTAAACCCCCGCAGCTAGTGGACAAGGTGGGCGTGCCAAAAGCCCTCTGGAGTACGCCATGCCGGCCATATGCCTCTGGAGCGCACTGCAATGCGCTCCCGCACTGTAGCCGCCCCCATCCCGAGCCACCCGACAGCCTTGGGCCTCCCCCTCATGTCCCCCGAGGCCACCTCGGCGTCCGGGACATGCCTCCCGGTCGGCCCCCTCCTCTCTCTCCCCTACCGCGCGTGCCCAAGCGCCGCCAGCTCGGCCAGTGAGCAAGCTCGCACGCACGCACTCCCCGTTCTCTCTCTTCCCCCCTGGTCGTAGACCACCTCCACATACGCCACTGAGCCACACCGGCCTCCTCTCGCAGCCTCCAGAGCCCCTGCAGCCAACTCTGATGGACCACACCCACGGTGCGCCCGCGCCCGCCTATAAGAGGCCTCCCCGAGCCCTCTTCTCCCCTCTGGACCCCCTCTCCTCCGCCCAATCGCACCCTGAGACCACCCATTTCTCTCTAGGAGCTCCCGAGCTCGAGATCAAGCTCACAATCCGCCGTATCGGCTCGCCGGAGATCCCGTGGTACGGGCCCCCTCTGATGCCCTTCTCCTTCTCCTTGGTTCCCTCTCACCTCCCTGACGTCGTTCGCCTCTTTCCCGTGTAGATTGAGGTTGGGGACGACCGAAGAAAGCTCACCTGAAGCTCCTTCCACCGCGTCCGCTCGCCATCGGTGACTCAGGCCACGCCGGCGATCCCTTCGACCTCCACCCGAACGGCGGCTCCACGCAGGTTCCATCCCCGCCACTGTCGAGCCTCGTCGTGTCCTGCATCACCGCCGGTGAGCCCCGTCATCCTCTGGACAGGGGTTGAAAATGACTCTGGCAAGGGGGCCCCTCTCGTCAGTCTCTGCCTCGCCCCGCGTCTCTCTCCCTCTCGCTGACCTCCGGGCCCCGCCCGTTAGGTTAAAACATGGCACGCGAGGGGGCACCGATTCGCCTGAGGCCGTTTTGCTCCGGGCCGGCCCAGCTGTGGGTTGATCTGGCCCACGCCGACAGTGCCCTTTTTCTTTTTCATTTTCTGACATTTTTCCAAAAATTCCTCTTGATTAAATATTCATCCAAATCCAAAAATTACAACTCCATAATTCTTGCAATATTGCAACCTATTTAATGGCATAGTTTTCACACATCTCAAATAAACTTTCCTATACTGTTTATATTTAAAACCCTTTTTAAAGTATATTAAAACTCTGTTAAAATGCTTTTCACCATTTTTGACACTCCAAAAGCAGAAACTACTAAATTGGTATTTTAGTTTTAAACCTAGTATTTTAAAAAGTGGTTTTACATTTTTCTGAGTGATTTATTTTCTCTGTTTTGCCGTGATATTATTTGTACCCCGTTACTTTGCGACGATAGATCACGTTCTTGACGAGGGAGTTGAAGAGGAAGGACTTGAAGACATTGAAAACTTTGCTGAGCCAGGCAAGCAGCCCCTTGACCATGTCTAAGAAACCTTTTTATGCATGTCATATAACACTTTATTATTGATGAATTGATCATGATGCTATGGTGACCACCTTCGTGGGTTGCCTCCGTTACTTTCCTCGTTGATACTTGCATTGGCATGACTCTACTTGATGCTTAGAGTTGTGTGGGTGGGAATAGATAGAATACTAGTAGATGCTACGCAAGTGGGACGGGAATATGCATGGTGTTGGAAACAAAAGAGTTATTCAAAGACTTTTTGAAAACCCCGTCGGGTGCCACTAATGCCCGAGGGAGATGTTGAGCTAGGTAACCACCTGAAAAAGAAGTGGTGTACCGAGGCAAGTGAGTGTGTTTTTTTTCGGAAACGGCTTGGTTTAAGTTACGACCGTTACTCCAACCATACATGTACAACCACGATACCCCTTATGGGACGGGGCTTTGTTGATTACTTTGGTCAATGCTAGCAGAGAGCCCACATTACTAGTGGTCGAAGAGGATGATTTACTCTCCCGATACGGGGTCGTGCCTTGTAGGGCGGCTATGGCTGTTTTTACAGGCACCGGGCACACCGTGGTGTCCCCTCCTGGAAGGTACGATCTTGAGTGAGTCTTGTGTGATGTACATCATGAGGACGTGGGGGCCAACGAGTGGACTATTTGTTTAGTATTGCCAAGGGAAAGATAATGTTCGGGTGCTTACCTCGGGTATGTAATATACCGCGAGTCGTGGATGACACGGAAGTTCCCCGAGTCTTGTGGGTAAAGTGTGCAACCTCTGCAGAGTGTAAAACTATTCGAATAGCCATGTCCACGGTCAAGGATAGTTGGATGACCGCTCTTGGGCTACGTCCATTGTTTACAAAACTTGGTGTGTGTGTGTGTGTGTGTGTGTGTGTGTGTGTGTGTGTGTGTGTGGAAAAAGGGATATTCACGAGTCGAGTCAGATGACTCGACGTGATGAACGAACATGGGATGTTCAAACCTTGTTTATCTTGATATATGTAAATTTGTCATACGGATACTTGTGACCTCATGATGCATGCTTACAAGTTGATAGGACATGTCATTGCATTCCAAAATTAGCTTTCTGCAAAATTACCTACTTAGTGCTATATCATGCATTGTTGCACCTTGTTCCAAACATGGGTTGCTTGCGAGTACATTCAAAGTACTCATTGGCTTGCCACTGGTTATTTAATTGGCCAGGCATGGAAGAGCTTGATTACGGTGAAGAATTCCCCGGTGACGAACATGCGAATTAGGATGCTTCCCAGTCAGAATGCCTGTAGGTTAAGGCAGATGGTGTTGGAAATATGCCCTAGAGGCAATAATAAATGTAGTTATTATTATATTTCCTTGTTCATGATAATCGTTTATTATCCATGCTATAATTGTATTAATTGGAAACACTAGTACATGTGTGGATACATAGACAACACTGTGTCCCTAGTATGCCTCTAGTAAACTAGCTCGTTGATCAAAGATGGTCAAGGTGTCCTAGCCATAGACATGAGATGTCATTTGATAACGGGATCACATCATTGGGAGAATGATGTGATGGACGAGACCCAAACTGTGAACATAGCATATGATCGTGTCAGTTTATTGCTATTGTTTTCTGCATGTCAAGTATCTGTTCCAATGACCATGAGATCATGCAACTCACTGACACCGGAGGAGTACCTTGTGTGTATCAAACGTCGCAACGTAACTGGGTGACTATAAAGATGCTCTACAGGTATCTCCGAAGGTGTCTGTTGAGCTGGCATGGATCGAGACTGGGATTTGTTACTCCGTGTGACGGAGAGGTATCTCAGGGCCCACTCGGTAATACAACATCACAATAAGCCTTGCAAGCAATGTGACTAAAGTGTTAGCCACGGGATCTTGTATTACGGAACGAGTAAAGAGACTTGCCGGTAACGAGATTGAACTAGGTATAGAGATACCGACGATCGAATCTCGGGGAAGTAACATACCGATAAACAAAGGGAACAGCGTACGTGATTAACCGAATCCTTGACATAGAGGTTCAACCGATAAAGATCTTCGTAGAATATGTAGGAACCAATATGGGCATCCAGGTCCCGCTATTGGTTATTGACCGTAGAGGTGTCTCGGTCATGTCTGCATAGTTCTCGAACCCGCAGGGTCTACACACTTAACGTTTGGTGACGATATAATTATAGTTGAGTTATTATGTTGGTGACTGAAGGTTGTTCGGAGTCCCGGATGAGATCCCGGACATGACGAGGATCTCCGGAATAGTCTGGAGGTAAAGATTGATATATGGGATAATAGTGTTTGGTCTCCGTAAGGGTTCCGGAATTCACCGGAAGGGGTTTCGGATGTTTCCCGAAATGTTCGGGTACGAGAACACTTTATTTGGGCCAAGGGGTAAAGCCCACGAGGCTTTAAGGAAGGTGCAAAAGGATTTTTGCGAAGGCCAGAGGCCAGACGCCAGGAACCCTGGCGTCTGGGGCCAGACGCCGAGGACCCTGGCGTCTGGTCCTGGAGTCCGAGCAGGACTCTTGCCTTGCGGGCCAAACCGACTTTGAGGAGGCTCTTTCTCCAAGTTTCGACCCCAGAGCTCAACATATAAATAGAGGGGCAGGGCTAGCACCCGGAACACATCAAGAAATCCCCAAGCCGTGTGCCGGCAACCCCGCTCCTCTAGTTCATCCTACGTCGTAGTTTCTGTAGTGCTTGGCGAAGCCCTGCGGAGATTGTTCTTCACCACCACCGTCACCACGTCGTCGTGCTGCCGGAACTCATCTACTACTTCACCATCGCTCGCCTGATCGAGGAGGTGAAGGCATCATCAAGATGTACGTGTGTTGAACGCGGAGGTGCCGTCCGTTCGGCGCTAGATCGTGATTGGATCGAGGGACGACTTGCGATTTGGATCGCGAAGACGTTCGACTACATCAACCGTGTTTCTTAACGCTTCCGCTTAGCGATCTACAAGGGTATGTAGATCCACTCTCCCTCTCGTAGATGCTCATCACCATGGATAGATCTTGCGTGTGCGTAGGAAATTTTTTGTTTCCCATGCAACGTTCCCCAACAGTGGTATCAGAGCCAGGTTTATGTGTAGATGAGATCTCGAGTAGAACACAAAGGAGTTTGTGGGCGTTCATATTCAGATTGCTTCCTCCCTTGGTCTTTTCTTGTTTCGGCGGTATTGTGGGATGAAGCGGCCCGGACCAACATTACTCGTACGCTTACGAGAGACTGGTTCCATCAACTGACATGTAACTTCGTTGCATAAAGATGGCTGGCGGGTGTCTGTTTCTCCCACTTTAGTCGGATCGGATTTGACAAAGGCGGTCCTTGAGAAGGTTGAATAGCAATTTTTGTATCACCGTTGTGGTTTTTGCGTAGGTAAGAATTGTTCTTGCTAGATACCCGTAGCAGCCACGTAAAACTTGCAACAACAATTAGAGGACGTCTAACTTGTTTTTGCAGGGTATGTTGTGATGTGATATGGCCAATTACATGATGAGATATATGTGATGTATGAGATGATCATGTATTGTATAGAATATCACGACTTGCATGTCGATGAGTACGGCAACCGGCAGGAGCCATAGGGTTGTCTTTAATTATTTTCGCCGTTTTGCTTTACTTTATCGCTATGAGTTAGCAATAGTCGTGGAAGCAACAGTCGGCGCGACAACCTCATGGCGACACGTTGATGGAGATCATGGTGTCATGCCGGTGACGATGGAGATCATGCCGGTGCTTTGGAGATGGAGATCAAAAGCACAAGTTCATGGCCATATCATGTCACTTATGATTTGCGTGTGATGTTAATCCTTTTATGCATCTTATTTTGCTTAGGACGAAGGTAGCATTATAAGGTGGTCCCTCACTTAAATTTCAAGATAAAATTGTGTTCTCCCCGAGTGTGCACCGTTGCGAAAGTTCGTCGTTTCGAGACACCATGTGATGATCGGGTGTGATAGACTCTAAGTTCGCATACAACGGGTGCAAGCCAGTGTTACACGTGCAGAACACTCGGGTTAAACTTGATGAGCCTAGCATGTACAGACATGGCCTCGGAACACAAGAGACCGAAAGGTCGAACATGAGTCATATAGTAGATATGATCAACATGGAGATGTTCACCATTGAAACCACCTCAACTCACGTGATGATCGGACTTGAGTTGGTGGATTTGGATCATGTGACACTCGAATGACCGGAGGGATGTCAATTTGAGTGGGAGTTTTTAAGTAATATGATTAACTAAACTCATTATCTTAAACAATAGGCTAAGTTGTCTTTGCAATATTTATGTTGTAGATCATGGCTCACGCAGTAGCACCCCTGAATTTTAATGCGTTCCTAAAGAAAGCTAAGTTGAAAGATGATGGAAGTAACTTTGTGGACTGGGCCCGTAATCTAAGGATTATCCTTACGGCTTCCCAGAAGGCTTATGTCCTTGATGCACCGCTTGGTGATCCACCCGCTCCAGTTGAGTCTCCAGACGTTGTGAACGCCTGGCAGGCTCGTTCTGATGATTACTCAATAGTTCAATGTGCAATGTTGTATGGCTTAGAACCGGGACTTCAAAGACGTTTTGAACGTCATGGAGCATATGATATGTTCCAGGAGTTGAAGTTTATCTTTCAGAAGAATGCCCGGATCGAGAGGTATGAGACCTCCGATAAGTTCTATGCTTGCAAGATGGAGGAGAACGGGTCTGTCAGTGATCACATACTCAGAATGTCTGGGTACTCCACCCGTCTGGCTGAATTGGGGATGCCCCTTCCGCCAGAGGCTATCACTGACAGAGTACTTCAATCATTGCCACCTAGCTACAAGAGCTTCGTGTTGAACTATAACATGCACAGGATGAACAAGTCAGTCACCGAGCTGTTTGCGATGTTGAAAGTCGCTGAGTCTGAGATTCAGAAGGAGCATCAAGTGTTGATGGTCAATAAAACCACTAGTTTCAAGAAGAATGGCATGGGTAAGAAGGGTAACTCCAAGAAGAGTGGCAAAGCAGTTGCCCCTCCCGTGAAGAAACCCAAGGCTGGACCCAAGCCAGAAACTGAGTGCTTTCATTGCAAGGGAACTGGTCACTGGAAGCGGAACTGCCCCAAGTATTTGGCTGACAAGAAGGCGACCAACAACAAACAAGGTATATATGATATACATGTTATTGATGTGTACCTTACCAACTCTCATTGTAGTGCCTGGCTATTTGATACCGGTGCGGTTGCTCACATTTGCAACTCAAAACAGGAACTGCGGAATAGACGGAGGCTGGCAAAGGACGAAGTGACGATGCGCGTGGGAAATGGTTCCAAGGTTGATGTGATCACCGTCAGCACGCTCGCTCTTCGATTACCATCGGGATTAGTGATGAACCTGAATAATTGTTATTTAGTGCCTGCGTTAAGCATGAACATTATATCTGGATCTTGTTTATTGCGAGACGGTTACTCATTTAAATCAGAGAATAATGGTTGTTCTATTTATATGAGTAATATCTTTTATGGTCATGCACCCAATGTGAGGGGTTTATTCTTATTGAATCTCGATAGTGATGATACACATGTTCATAACATTGATGCCAAAAGATGTAGAATTGATAATGATAATACCACTTTCTTGTGGCACTGCCGTTTAGGTCATATTGGCGTAAAACGCATGAAGAAGCTCCATGCTGATGGACTTTTGGAGTCACTTGATTTTGAATCACTTGACACATAAGAGCCATGCCTCATGGGCAAGATGATTAAGACGCCGTTCTCTGGAACAATGGAACGGGCAAGTGACTTGTTGGAAATCATACATACTGATGTGTGCGGTCCGATGAGCATTGAGGCGCGCGGTGGTTATCGTTACTTTCTCACCTTCACTGATGACTTAAGTAGATATGGGTATATTTACTTAATGAAACACAAGTCTGAAACGTTTGAAAAGTTCAAGCAATTTCAGAGTGAAGTTGAGAATCATCGTAACAAGAAGATTAAATTCCTACGATCTGATCGAGGAGGAGAATATCTGAGTTATGAGTTTGGCAGTCACTTAAGACAGTGTGGAATTGTTTCACAATTGACATTGCCTGGAACACCACAGCGTAATGGTGTGTCCGAACATCGTAATCGAACCTTATTGGATATGGTGCGATCTATGATGTCTCTTGCCGATTTGCCACTATCATTTTGGGGTTATGCATTAGAGACAGCTGCATTCACTTTAAATAGGGCACCATCGAAATCCGTTGAGATGACGCCATATGAACTTTGGTTTGGCAAGAAGCCAAAGCTGTCGTTTCTTAAAGTTTGGGGATGTGATTCTTATGTCAAAAAGCTTCAGCCTGAAAAGCTAGAACCCAAAGCGGAGAAATGCGTCTTCATAGGATACCCAAAAGAGACAGTTGGATATACCTTCTACCTCAGATCCGAAGGCAAAGTGTTTGTTGCTAAAAACGGAACATTTCTTGAGAAAGAGTTTCTCTCGAAAGAATTGAGTGGGAGGAAGATAGAACTTGATGAGGTTGTTGAACCTTTACTTCAACCTGAGAGTAGCGTAGCGCAGAAAGATGTTTCTGTAGAGCCTACATCAGTTGAAGAGGAAGTTAATGATGATGATCATCAAGCTTCGGATCAAGTTGCTATCGAACCTCGTAGGTCGACAAGGACGCGTACTACTCCTGAGTGGTACGGCAACCCTGTCTTAGAGGTCATGTTGTTGGACAACGATGAACCTACGAGCTATGGAGAAGCAATAATGGCCTGGATTCCGAGAAATGGTTAGAGGCCATGAAATCCGAGATGGGATCCATGTATGAAAACAAAGTATGGGCTTTGGAAGTATTACCTGAAGGGCGTAAGGCCATTCAAAACAAATGGATCTTTAAGAGGAAGACGGACGCGGACGGTAATATCACCGTCTATAAAGCTCGACTTGTGGCAAAGGGTTTTTCACAAGTTCAAGGAGTTGACTATGATGAGACCTTCTCACCCGTAGCGATGCTTAAGTCCGTCAGAATCATGTTAGCAATAGCTGCCTTTTTCGATTATGAAATTTGGCAGATGGATGTCAAAACAGCGTTCCTTAACGGTTTCCTTAAGGAAGAGTTGTATATGATGCAACCAGAAGGTTTTGTCGATCCAGAGAATGCTGACAAAGTTTGCAAACTCCAGCGATCCATTTATGGACTAGTGCAAGCATCTCGGAGTTGGAATCTTCGCTTTGATGAGGTGATCAAAGCGTTCGGGTTTATACAAGTTTACGGAGAAGCTTGTATTTACAAGAAAGTGAGTGGGAGCTCAATAGCGTTTCTAATATTATATGTGGATGACATATTGCTGATTGGAAACAATATAGAAATGTTGGAAAGCGTGAAGGAATATTTGAACAAGAGTTTTTCAATGAAGGACCTAGGAGAAGCTGCTTTCATATTAGGTATCAAGATCTATAGAGATAGATCGAGACGCTTAATAGGACTTTCACAGAGCACATACCTTGACAAAGTTTTGAAGAAGTTCAAAATGGATCAGTCCAAGAAGGGGTTCTTGCCTGTGTTGCAAGGTGTGAAGTTGAGTAAGACTCAATGCCCAGTGCCTGCAGAAGATAGAGAAAAGATGAGTGTCATCCCCTATGCTTCAGCCATAGGCTCTATCATGTATGCAATGCTATGCACAAGACTCGATGTCAGCCTTGCCATAAGTATGGCCGGAAGGTTTCAAAGTGATCCAGGAATGGAACACTGGACGGCGGTCAAGAATATCCTGAAGTACCTGAAACATGTTTCTCCTTTATGGAGGTGATCAAGAGCTCGTCGTAAAGGGTTACGTCGATGCAAGCTTTGACACTGATCCGGATGACTCTAAGTCGCAAACCGGATACGTATTTATTCTCAATGGGGGTGCGGTTAGCTGGTGCAGTTCCAAGCAAAGCGTAGTAGCTGATTCTACATGCGAAGCGGAGTACATCGCTGCCTCGGAGGCGGCGAAGGAAGGTGTCTGGATGAAGGAGTTCATGACAGATCTTGGAGTAGTGCCTAGTGCACTAAACCCAATGACTCTGTTCTGTGATAACACTGGTGCCATTGCTCTAGCCAAGGAACCAAGGTTTCACAAGAGGACCATACATATAAAGCGACGTTACAATTCCATCCGCGATTACATCAAGGAGGACGACATAAATATTTGCAAAGTATACACGGATCTGAATGTTGCAGATCCGATGACTAAACCTCTTCCAAGGGCTAAACATGAACAACACCAGAACTGTATGGGTGTTTGATTCATTACAATGTAAATCACATAGTGATGTGAGCTAGATTATTGACTCTAGTGCAAGTGGGAGACTGTTGGAAATATGCCCTAGAGGCTATAATAAATGTAGTTATTATTATATTTCCTTGTTCATGATAATCGTTTATTATCCATGCTATAATTGTATTAATTGGAAACACTAGTACATGTGTGGATACATAGACAACACTGTGTCCCTAGTATGCCTCTAGTAAACTAGCTCGTTGATCAAAGATGGTCAAGGTTTCCTAGCCATAGACATGAGATGTCATTTGATAACGGGATCACATCATTGGGAGAATGATGTGATGGACGAGACCCAAACTGTGAACATAGCATATGATCGTGTCAGTTTATTGCTATTGTTTTCTGCATGTCAAGTATCTGTTCCTATGACCATGAGATCATGCAACTCACTGACACCGGAGGAGTACCTTGTGTGTATCAAACGTCGCAACGTAATTGGGTGACTATAAAGATGCTCTACAGGTATCTCCGAAGGTGTCTGTTGAGCTAGCATGGATCGAGACTGGGATTTGTTACTCCGTGTGACGGAGAGGTATCTCAGGGCCCACTCGGTAATACAACATTACAATAAGCCTTGCAAGCAATGTGACTAAAGTGTTAGCCACGGGATCTTGTATTACGGAACGAGTAAAGAGACTTGCCGGTAACGAGATTGAACTAGGTATAGAGATACCGACGATCGAATCTCGGGCAAGTAACATACCGATAAACAAAGGGAACAGCGTACGTGATTAACTGAATCCTTGACATAGAGGTTCAACCGATAAAGATCTTCATAGAATATGTAGGAATCAATATGGGCATCCAGGTCCCGCTATTGGTTATTGACCGTAGAGGTGTCTCGGTCATGTCTGCATAGTTCTCGAACCCGTAGGGTCTACACACTTAACGTTTGGTGACGATATAATTATAGTTGAGTTATTATGTTGGTGACCGAAGGTTGTTCGGAGTCCCAGATGAGATCCCGGACATGACGAGGATCTCCGGAATAGTCCGGAGGTAAAGATTGATATATGGGATAATATTGTTTGGTCTCCGAAAGGGTTCCGGAATTCACCGGAAGGGGTTTCGGATGTTTCCCGAAATGTTCGGGTACGAGAACACTTTATTTGGGCCAAGGGGTAAAGCCCACGAGGCTTTAAGGAAGGTGCAAAAGGAGTTTTGCGGAGGCCAAAGGCCAGACGCAAGGAACCCTGGCGTCTGGGGCCAGACTCCGAGGACCCTGGCGTCTGGTCCCGGAGTCCGAGCAGGACTCTTGCCTTGCGGGCCAAACCGACTTTGAGGAGGCTCTTTCTCCAAGTTTCGACCCCAGGGCTCAACATATAAATAGAGGGGCAGGGCTAGCACCCGGAACACATCAAGAAATCCCCAAGCCGTGTGCCGGCTACCCCGCTCCTCTAGTTCATCCTACATCGTAGTTTCCGTAGTGCTTGGCGAAGCCCTGTGGAAATTGTTCTTCACCACCACCGTCACCACGCCGTCGTGCTGCCGGAACTCATCTACTACTTCACCATCGCTCGCTGGATCGAGGAGGTGAAGGCGTCATCAAGCTGTACGTGTGTTGAACGCGGAGGTGCCGTCCGTTCGGCGCTAGATCGTGATTGGATCGAGGGACGACTTGCGATTTGGATCGCGAAGACGTTCGACTACATCAACCGCGTTTCTTAACGCTTCCGCTTAGCGATCTACAATGGTATGTAGATCCACTCTCCCTCTCGTAGATGCTCATCACCATGGATAGATATTGCGTGTGCGTAGGAAAATTTTTGTTTCCCATGCAACGTTCCCCAACAGATGGCATGGGCCTTCGCTATCTTTCAAGATTTCTGCTGCGAGATTATGTTTGTTGTTTGGCGTTCATGTCCCTATCTATGTAATACTTGAACTTGATGGTTTTTATTTGTGTAAGACGGTATGTATGGATGTAAGACTGTTGATTATCCAGCTCTGTGTGTTCAGTGAGCATTGATCTCTGGGATCACTGTACACGTGCATTCGGTGATCACGACTTAGGGTCGGGGTCCCCACAGAGCTGGTATCAAAGCCATCCTGACTGTAGGAAGGCTTAGTTAGCATGGACGTTAGTTAGGATAAAATCCTTTTCAAAAGATATACCTAGTACCTATACTTAGGAGTTTCTGCACTTCTTATCTCTTCTAGTCTACTTTCAAAACTTTATTGACTCCCCTCCCCTTAAACCTTGTAGACGTCCGTCGGACCCGAGGACCTCCTAGCATCCGGCTTTCCCCTACTCCTTGGGGACAGCCTGGAGAAGTTCTAGTTTCGTCGACCTCCCATTTTCCTCTACCACGAGCACTGGGTTGATGCCACAATGAAGGAGTACCACGTTGATGTGGTTGTGAAGGCAAACGACTCCCCGATGAGTTGGTTCTTTGAGGAACCACAGATGGTGACCTTGGTGATCACAGTGGAGACGGCTGCACGGAAGGCACATATCCACCTTCGAGACATCATCCCCGATATGGCTGACGAGCCAGCTACTCGCCACCTACCTTTCAAGAAGGATGATATTAGCGAGAGTTGGACGTTGGTTCCATCCAAGGAGGATGGAACACCACTCAGGTTCCAGACCTACTTCAGCCTCTCTGCCGACAGTCTGGCTCACAACCTGATTAAGGAGTCCGTGAAGCTCCGCAAGGAACTTCACCACACCCGAGAGCTACTTCATCAAGCCAAGATGAAGCCAAACAGAATCAAGAAGGATGGAGCCCCCGAGGGACGACCAACTATCGCTTATAGAGGAGGAGTACACCCACCTAGAGACGCTTCCACTCGTCGTTGTCGCATGAGTGCGAAGGAGTACCGTGCGCTCTTCACCGACCCACCAGCAAAGCGTCGTCAGGATGGACCTCCTCGTTCTCCGACCCCCTCGACTGGAGACGACACTCGTACGGATGATGACAAGGAGGAAGACCCTGAGGAGCGTGAGTCCGAGATCGAGCACTCCACCACTTGAGTCCGAGAACCCTAGGGTAGGATAAGTCATGTACCCCTCTTGCGAAGTCGAGTCCGTGTAATGGTTCATATGAAACCATGTGTGCTTGTTGTTTGTTTTTGTTGTTTGTGTTTCGGGGCAAGTCGCGCTTTTGCCTTAGACAACATGTAAGCGACTACATCACCTATCTTATCTTAATATTATGTGTTGGTATTTTGACCTCTGTTTGATCACACTTGCATTATACCAACCCCCTTACGCGTGCTTTCTCTATTATAGCTCCCCCATCTCTTCTATCCTAGTTATTTGACGTGGCTGCTCCAAACAGGATGGTGACTGCAACCCGCACCAGCACTTTTGGCAACCCCGACGCCGACAACTCTAGCCAGCAGCAGGGGGCTGGTGGGTCTGCTCAGCCTGGAGGTCACCAGGAGCAGCCACAAGGCGACATTACCCCGCCACCACCTCCACCGGAGAACATGACCATTGCTCAGTTTCTCCAAGTTCTTCGGGAGGAACGCCAAGCCAACTCTGCTGCTATCTAGAAGATGGCTCAAGTCCTTGTGAACAACCAGCAGCAAGGAAGGAATGGCAATGGCCGCTCCACTATGTCGGAGTTTATGAGGAATTCGCCTTCACCGAGACCCCTGGATGCCGATGAATGGATCCGCAACATCAAGGACCTCCTTGCACTGGTCAACTACAATGTGGATCCCGAGAAGGTTCTTTATGCCTCTCACTGCCTCGGAGGTACCGCCAGAGCTTGGTGGTATGGATTCAAGATCATGCATGGTGACCATGTGATCACTTGGGCTGACTTGAAGGATGGTTTCTGCAAGGCCCACATTCCATCTAGGATTATGGCTATCAAGAAGCGAGAATTCCAAGTGCTGAAGCAAGGAAGTGGCTCTGTCAAGGAGTACATGCAGAAGTTCAACCTCCTGTCGAGGTATGCCCCTGAAGACGTCAACAATGAGGCGGCTAAGATGGAAAGCTTCATCGAAGGACTCCAGCAAGCGCTACAGTATTAGCTCATTCTCTGCGACTGCCGGACCTTCTTTGACCTAGTGAACAAGGCTCTCATGCTTGAAGACAAGTTTCGTGACATGGAAGACACTCGCAAGCGCAAGATGATCAGCAAGTGTAGTTCCGGCGACCAGAAGCCTCACCCCTGGCAGCCAGCCCCAGCTAGGCCAACCTATCGGCCTCAGCAAACTAGACCCCCTGCACCTCGTTCGAGCTACCAGCCTCAGCAGTATGCCAATCCCAGGCTAACTTACAACAACCCCAATAACAACAATGGCGGCAGGAACAACAACAACTTGGGATAAGTCACTTGTTTTGGATGTGGTCAGCCAGGACACTACTCTAAGCAATGCCCCAACAAGAAGCTAGAGGCACCGCGCCCCAATGCACAAAACCAAGGTTAAGGCCGTGGAGCACCGCCAAGGAACCAAGCTCCCAGCAACCAGCCCAACAATGGCAAGGGTCATGTGAATCACGTCACCGCTGAAGAAGCCCAGGACGACCCAGACGTCATATTGCGTACGTTCCTTGACAATTCAACCTCAGCAACCGTTCTGCTTGATTGTGGATCTTCGCATTCTTTTGTTACCCAAAAGTTTGCACTAGAGAGTGGTATGAAGCCTACACCCTTGAGTAGTCCCATGTTGGTGCAAACCCCGGGATCGCAGTTGAGAACCAAGATAGGGTGTAGAGGAGTTGAGATTAACATCAACGGGGTCGAATTCCTAGCAGACCTCATAGTTTTGGATTCGCAAGGCTTGGATGATCCTTGGCATGAATTGGTTAACCAAGCACCAAGGCTTGTTAGACTGTGCCAAGCGGACCGTTACCATGACCAACAGCCAAGGAGTTGAAGTTAAGTATGTCCCCAACCCTTCCTCCGCTCAAGCTCCTCAAGCAAATTGCCTGTCAGGAGTTGAGTTAGACCAAGTGCCAGTGGTATGTGAATACCCTGATGTATTTCCTGATGAGCTGCCTGGAATGCCTCCTAACCATGACATTGAGTTCATCATTGAGCTAATGCCCGGAGTAGGACCCATCTATAAGTAGCCCTATAGAATGGGATCCGAAGAGTTAGCTGAATTGAAGAAGCAACTGGCTGAGCAGCTCAGGAAAGGATTTGTCCACCCTAGTGCCTCTCCTTGGGGATCACCTGTTCTGTTTGTGGAAAAGAGGGATGGTACTATTCGACTTTGTGTCGATTATCGATCCCTCAATGAAGTCACAATCAAGAACAAGTACCCACTCCCCAAGATTGAAGACTTGTCCGACTAGCTAAATGGAGCCAAGGTGCTCTCCAAGATTGACCTTAGGTCTAGGTACTATCAACTAAAGATCGGACCCCAAGACATTCTGAAGACGACATTCGTAACCCGGTATGGCCTGTACGAGTACACGGTCATGTCATTTGGGTTAACCAATGCCCCTGCCTACTTCATGTACCTCATGAACAAAGTTTTCATGGAGTACTTGGACAAGTTTGTTGTCATCTTGATTGATGACATACTCATCTTTTCCAAGTCTGAAGAAGAGCATGAGCAACACTTGAGAATGGTCCTGGATAAGCTTCGAGAGCACCAGCTTTATGCCAAGTTCAGCAAGTGCAAGTTTTGGCTACATGAAGTTGGATTCTTGGGTCATGTGTTGACAATAGAAGGATTGTTAGTGGATCCTACCAAGATTGAAGCCGTGAATGAATGGCAATCCCCAAGAAACGTGAAGGAAGTTAGAAGCTTCCTCGGACACGTGGGATATTACCGCAAGTTCGTCGAAGGATTCTCGAGCATTGCTAGACCCATGACTCAGCTCTTAAAGAAGGATAGAAAGTTCGAATGGACGCCGAAGTGCGAGGAAAGTTTCCAAGAGCTCAAGAAGAGATTGATGACAACCCCTGTTTTGTCTACCCCCGATATTCACAAGGAGTTTGTGATATATTGTGATGCATCGAGAACCGGGCTTGGGAGTGTTCTGATGCAAGAAGGCAGAGTCGTAGCATATCTATCCAGACAGCTATGCCCTCACAAAGCGAACTACGCTACTCATGATCTTGAGCTGGCAGCAGTAGTTCATGCCTTGAAGACATGGCGACATTACCTTCTAGGGAAGCGATGTGAGATATACACAGACCACAAGAGTTTGAAGTATATATTCACTCAAAAGGAATTGAACATGAGGCAACGAAGATGGTTGGAGTTGATCAAGGAGTATGACCTCAGTGTTCAATACCACCCTCGAAATGCTAATGTGGTAGCAGATGCGTTAAGCAGGAAGGCTTATTCCTTGAATTCTATGATTAAGGAAAGGCTACCCGCCATGTACAAAGAGCTTGAAAGCTTCGGCTTGGAACTAGTTGCACCTGGATTCCTGGCCAACCTCGAAGCAAAACCTACCTGGATGGATTATATTAATGAAGCTCAGAAGGGACATGAGAGTATTGAAGGCATCAAGAGGAAGATCAAGGCAGTCAAAGCCCCATGATTCTCAGTGGATGAGCAAGGAGTTTTATGGTTTGGGAATCGCATTTGCGTACCCAACAAAGTTGAGCTCAGGAGTTTAATCTTGCAAAAAGCCCATGACACTCCATATTCCATCCATCCTGGAGGAACCAAGATGTACCAAGACCTCAAAGCAAGATTCTGGTGGCATGGCATGAAGAGAGAAATAGCCACATTTGTCGCTAAGTGTGACATATGCCAGAGAGTCAAAGCTGAGCATCAGTGACCCGCTGGATTGTTATAACCTCTCAAAGTGCCTGAATGGAAGTGGGACAAAGTCGGAATGGACTTCATCACCGGATTGCCCAGGTCAATCAAGGGACATGATTCCATTTGGGACATTGTCGATCACCTGACCAAGGTAGCCCACTTCATTCCTGTCAAGACGACCTACAATGGGAACCAACTAGCCAACTTGTACATCCACCGGATCGTGAGCCTCCATGGAGTTCCTAAGGAGATCATGTCAGATCAGGGAACCCAGATTACCTCGAGATTCTAGAGTAGATTCCAAGAAGCTATGGGAACCAAGTTATCCTTCAGCTCTGCTTTTCACCCCCAGACCGGAGTACGAACAGAGCGAGTAAACCAGATACTCGAGGATATCCATCGTGCTTGCGTTTTGGCATATGGAGCGAAGTGGGAGGACTGTTTGTCGTTCGCTGAGTTCTCCTACAACAACAACTATCAGTCCAGTCTTTAGATGACACCGTTTGAGGTGTTGTATGGACCTAAGTGCCGCACTCCCCTCAATTGGCCAGAGACTGGAGAAGGACTAGTCATTGGACCGGATATCCTCCGCGAAGCAAAAGAGCAAGTTCAACTCTTCAGAGAGCGTCTAGAGACCGCCAAATGAAGACAGAAGAGCTACGCCGACTCGCACCGCCGAGACATGAGTTTCCGTGTTGGAGACTACGTCTATCTCCGAGTCACACCTCTCAAGGGAACCAAGCGCTTCCACGTCAAAGGAAAGCTCGCACCAAGATATATCGGCCCCTTCAAGATCATCAACAAACGAGGAGAAGTTGCCTACCAGCTAGAGCTACATTTTGAGCTATCATATGTGCACAACATTTTCCATGTGTCACAACTTCGGAAGTGTCTCCAAGTTCCTGCCGCCCTGACCACTACAAGGACATTAATCATCAAGCCATCGACCTTCAGCCAGACCTCACTTATCGTCATAGACCAGTTCACAACTTGGATGAAGCGGAGCATTGCACCCGAAGCCGCACCATCAAGTATTTCAAGGTCCAATGGAGCAACCACACTGAAGCAGAAGCAACCTGGGAATGTGAAGACTATCTTAGATTCGATTTCCCTTATCTTTTTAGCGCATAGCCTAGCAATCTCGGGGACAAGATTCTTGTAAGGGGCGTAGCTCTGTCACACCCTGTGTTTGTACCACTTTGGTATGTTATGAGTTTATAAATTTTTTGGACCAATTAAAACTTTTTGTGTGCTTGTGCATGTTTGAATTGTTTCTTATTTGCTTATTTGCCTGACTGTGTTTTGACTCACAAAAACTCTCCTACTCCCAAAACTCATCTACTTGATCCAAACCTTTGCCCAATGATCATTCCATGTGTATAGGACCTAAAACTATTTTTATAGAATACTATTTTGGCCAAAAAGCATTTATTCAATTTAGGTTTTCAAAAATCCCTAAAACTGAGGTTTGTACTACAAGTCCTCAAATTAGAGTGAATGTTTTGCCCCAAAGACTTTATTTGGAACCTAACATATATAAGACTTCCCAAAACTACCAAATATGATTTTTAAAGATTATTTTCATATTTTATTTAAAGACTTTTTCTTAAGGCTAGAAATGGTCTTTTATAGGGAATATTATTTTAATGCTTTCAAAATATTTGAGAAAATTTAGGGAAACTCACTGGACATATATTTTCCATATATAAGAGTTTAAACACATGGTCATGTTAAAAATATTGGACAAAACCCTCCAAAACCCTTTCTGCATATTTCAAGTATTTGAAATATTTCTATAAGAAATATTCTCAAATAAATCCAGGAAAATTCCAGCATGTCACATATGCAATATGTGATGATCTTGCCAAGCTCCATCTCAATCCCAATATTTTTGGTTCGTCTAAATGCCCCCAAAATCCTCTTTGTCCAGGACCAAATTTGAGCAACTTTACATTGTCAAGTTTCTCCAATTGGTCTCAAACCTTGTGGGCGTACTCTAATCCCCAAATAATGCCACCACACCAAGTGGTGCATTAAGGGGAATAGTTTTGCATGACTAGATCTAATGAAACCCATTTCTAGGGTTTATAAAGTTTGCATTGGCAACTTTTCTCAAATGGGCTCAAACCTTGTGATCACTCTCATTTCTACCCATCATTTGATCCTGATAAATCTCACAACAAGTGGGGAAAGTTATCTTTCTCAAAACAGCATCAAACACCTTCTGATGATTTAGTAAAAACCCTGTTTTGACCCTTTCCACTGTTCTCCTTGACTCCACCTTTTTACCACAGTACCTTCGATGCCTCTTCTACCTCCAGTAAAACTTGCATGGCCTCAGCTTAATGATTGTGGGGGTAGAACCCCATTTACCCCTCTGTTTTCACCTTGGCAGAAGCTTCCCCCCCTTCCTTCTACCGCTACCACCTCCTTAGCTCCCAAGTATCTCCAGGGCATCTCTAGTAAACCCCCGTAGCTAGTGGACAAGTGGGCGCGCCGAAAGTCCCCTAGAGCACGCCACGTCGGCCACATGCATGCTCTGGAGCGCGCTACAGTGCGCTCCCGCACTCTAGCCGCCCCCATCCCGAGTCACTCGATAGCCTTGGGCCTCCCCCTCGTGTCCCCCGAGGCCTCCTCGGCGTCCGGGACACGCCTCCCGGCCGGCCCCCTCCTCTCTCTTCTTCTCTCTCCCCCTCCCGCGCGTGCCCGAGCACCGCCGGCTCGGCCAGTGAGCAAGCTCGCACGCGCACACTCCTCGTACCCTCTCTTCCTTCCCCCTGGTCGTAGACCACCTCCGCATACACCACTGAGCCACCCCGGCCTCCTCTCGCGCCCTCCAGAGCACCAGCAGCCAACTCCGGCGGACCACGCCCACGGTGCGCCGGCGCCTACCGATAAGATGCCTCCCCGAGCCCTCTTCTCCCCTCTTGACCCCCTCTCCTCCGCCCAATCGCACCCCGAGACCGCCCATTTCTCTCCATTAGCTCCCGAGCTCGAGATCGAGCTCGGGGTCCACCGCATCGGCTTGCCGGAGATCCCGTTGTACGGGCCCCCTCCGTTGCCCTTCTCCTTGGTCCCCTCTCACCTCCCTTACGCCGTCCCGCTTCTTTCCCGTGCAGATTGCGGTTGGGGACGACTGGAGAAATCTTGCTCGAAGCTCCCTCCACCACGTATGCTCGTCGCCGGCGACTCAGGCCACGCCGGCAATCCCTTCGACCTCCACCCGAACGGCGGCTCCATGCTAGTTCCATCCCCGCCATCGTCGAGCCTCACCGTGTCTTGCATCACCGCTGGTGAGCCCCGCCGTCCTCTGGATAGGGCTGGACGACGACCCTGGCAAGGGGCCCCGCTCGTCAGCCTCTGCCTCGCCCGGCGTCTCTCTCCCTCTCACTGACCTTCGGCCCCCACCCATCAGGTTTAAACCTGGCTCACACGGGGGCATCGGTTCGCTTGAGGCCATTTTGCTCTAGGACGGCCCAGCTGTGGGTTGTTCTGGCCTAGGGCGACAGTGCCCTTTCTCTTTTTCCTTTTCTGACATTTTTCCAAAATTTCCTCTGGATTAAATATTCATCCAAATCCAAAAATTCCAACTCCATAATTCTTGCAATATTGCAACCTATTTAATGGCATAGTTTTCACACATGTCAAATAAACTTTCATGTACTGTTTATATTTAAAACCCTTTTTAAAGTATTTTAAAACTCTATTAAAATGCTTTTCACCATTTTTGACACTCCAAAAGCAGAAACTACTAAATTGGTATTTTTAGTTTTCAACCTAGTATTTTACAAAAGTGGTTTTACATTTTTTGAGTGATTTATTTTCTCTGTTTTTGTCGTGATCTTATTTGTACCCTGTTACTTTGCGACGATAGATCATGTTCTTGATGAGGGAGTTGGAGAGGAAGCACTTGAAGACTTTGTTGAGCCAGGCAATCAGCCCCTTGACAATGTCTAAGAAACCTTTTTATGCATGTCATATAGCACTTTATTATTGATGAATTAATCATGATGCTATGGTGACCACCTTGGTGGGTTGCCTCCGTTACTTTCCTCATTGATACTTGCATTGGCATGAATGTACTTGATTCTTAGAGTTGTGTGGGTGGGAATAGATAGGATGCTAGTACATGCTACACAAGTGGGATGGGAATATGCATGGTGTTGGAAACAAAAGAGTTGTTCAAAGACTTTTTGAAAACCCCGTCAGGTGCCACTAATGCCCGAGGGAGATGTTGAGCTAGGTAACCACTTGATAAAGAAGTGGTATACCGAGGCAAGTGAGTGTGTTGTTTTCGAAAACGGGTTGGTTTAAGTTGCGACCATTACTCCAACCATACATATAAAACCACGATACCCCTTATGGGACGGGGCTTTGTTGATTACTTTGGTCAATGCTAGCTGAGAGCCCGCATTACTAGTGGTGGAAGAGTATGAGTTACTCTCCTGATATGGGTTCGTGCCTGGTAGGGCGACTATGAATGTTTTTACAAGCACCGGGCACACCGTAGTGTCCCCTCTTGGATGGTACGATCTTGAGCGAGTCTCGTGTGATGTACATCATGAGGACATGGGCCAACGAGTGGACTCTTTGTTTAGTGTTGTCAAGGGAAAGATAATGTTCGGGTGCTTACCTTGGGTATGTAATATACCGCGAGTCGTGGATGACACGGAAGTTCCCCGAGTCTCGTGGGTAAAGTGTGCAACGTCTGCAGAGTGTAAAACTATTCGAATAGTTGGGTCCATGGTCAAGGATAGTTGGATGACCACTATTGGGCTATGTCCGTTGTTTACAAAACTTGGTGTGTGTGTGTGTGTGTGTGTGTGTGTGTGTGGAAAAAGGGATATTCACGAGTTGAGTCGGATGACTCGACGTGATGGACGAACATGGGATGTTCAAGCCTTGTTTATATTGATATATGTAACCTGTTCATACGGATACTTGTGAACTCATGATGCATGCTTACTAGTTGATAGGACATGTCATTGCATTCCAAAATTAGCTTTCTGCAAAATTACCTACTTAGTGTTATATCATGCATTGTTGTACCTTGTTCCAAACATGGGTTGCTTGCGAGTACATTCAAAGTACTCATAGAATTTACACTGGTTATTTAAAGGCATGGAAGAGCTTGATTACGGTGAAGAATTCCCCGGTGACGAACATGCGAATTAGGATGCTTCCTAGTTAGAATGCCTGTAGGTTAAGGCAGATAGCATGGGCCTACGCTATCTTTCAAGATTTCTGCTGCGAGATTGTGTTTGTTGTTTGGCCTTCATGGCCCTATCTATGTAAGACTTGACCTTGATGGTATTTATTTGTGTAAGACGGTATGTATGGATGTAAGACTCTTGATTATCCAGCTTCTGTGTGTTCAGTGAGCATTGATCTCTGGGATCACTATACACGTGCATTCGGTGATCACTACTTAGGAGTCTGGGTCCCCACAGTTTACCTTAATCATCTTTAGTACTTGCCGATGCTTACAAGATTTCTAATCATAAGTTCAGGTGATCCCAGTACAGAAAGTAAGTTAGCTTATGCCTCTCCCGCGTATAAAATTGCAATAATGATTACCAATCTAGCTATCAATTGCCTAGGGACAATTTCACACATTCTACCATAACTTTTCCACACTCTCTATACTAAATTAATTGTACTTTTCTTAAAACATCACCTAACTTTTATTAACACATTATTTATTACCTTGCAAAACTATCCCTTTACACCTACAAGTACTTCTAGTTTTATTCTCACAAACTAGTTTTATCTTGTTATAGGTAAAGTGAACGTTAGCGCGCGTAGAGTTATAAAGGTGGTCGATAGAACTTGAGAGAATATTAATTCTACCTTTAGCTCCTCGTTGGGTTTGATACTCTTGTTTATCGAAAAGGCTACAAACGATCCCCTATACTTGTGGGTTTTCAAGACCTTTTTTGGTGCCGTTGTCGGGGAGCAATAGCATGTGGTTGGTATTCGCATGTACTTGTTTGTTTTATCTCTAAGTAAATTTTATTTTCTATTCTTGTATTCTATCTTTATTTATGGGTAGGAAATGTAAAATGCCAAAAAATGTGTACTTGTTAACCCAGTGGTTGAGGAACCACCTATAATCCGTACCGCTGAAGCTCTCTACTTGGTTCATCTTTGACCCATTTGTGCTTGTGCTGAAAATCTAACTAGTTTAGTTGAAGGAAAAATCATTAGATGAGCCTGCTTATTTTGTGCGTCACCGCTTGTCTCAAAAAGAGAAACACCTATGGGATCAAATATTATGTTTGGAATGATACGCTTCGAATTTGTGGAAATACATGATTTTACTTGTTGTTCTAAGGACCCTAAACACCTTCCCTACCAATGTGAGTTTAATGATAATTAAATCTTGGCTTCTTATGCTAATGGTGTTTATAATTACTATGATATTGAACAAATTGAGGAATTTGTTGCTTTTAAGGGTGCCTATGAAATTGCTTCTTTGCTTGAAAAGTGTGTAGAAATTCTTTACAAATCTGAAAATTTTACCATACTCAAATATTGCTATGAAAACTATGCTTCTAATGCTCATATTAAAGAATATATTGAGGGAATGTTTGCTTCCCCGAAAGAGATTAATATTTTGCAGGCTCCTATGAAAGAAGAAATTGGCGAATGAGTTCATTAAATGAAAAAGATGAGGAGGAGAGAAAAGAAGAAAAGGAGGAAGAGCAGATTAGCTACCTGTGCCCACATTCTAATGAGATTAACTCTTAACTTATACATTGTTTAATTTCCTTCATGCTTATCGAAGAATGAATGCTATGATCCCTTTGATACGTTTGAAATATCCCATTCTGATGAGCTTGGTGCTTGGCATGCTTATGGCCATGAAGCCAAAATGAATTATGCTTATGGAGGTGAACTTGTTATAGTTCCTTATGTTAAGCATGAATTGTTGCTATTGCACCCACACATAATAGTCCTATTATCTTTTTTAATTCTCCCAACTACACTATATCGGAGAAGTTTGCACTTATTAAGAATTATATTGATGGGTTGCGGTTTCCCATTACACATGATGATTTGGATGGATATACTATGCATGTCCTTGCTGCTCCTACTTGCAATTATTATGAGAGAGGAACCAAATCTCCACCTCTCTATTTCCAATATGATAAAATTGCAAGAAACTACTTATGATATGCATTGGAAATATGACGTAGAGGAAATAATATTGTATTATTATATTTCCATATTCATAATTAAGCATTCATATACTATGCTATAACTGCTATGATTCTGAAATATGTGACTCAGTGGAAAACTCATATGCACGTGTGGAATGATAAACGATTAAATAGAGATTCCTTGTCTTGCTTCTAAGAGTGGATCAAGTGTTGTTAGTGATCATGTTCTACGGATCTTAGGATATCATTAAGTGTACAATAATCCTAAAACAACATTGGGAGTATGATGTTAGAAGAACGATCATATTGAATTGACCCAAACCTTGTTTGTTATACTTTGAAATAATATCGTCTGAAATCAATTGTTATAACACAGACAGTTAACGTGTGTTTTATTTTCCTTAGACCATGAGAGTATCATAGTCACTTCTTACCGGATGGTGAGCTTTCGGCTTGCTCAAACATCATTTGTAACTAGGTGATCATAACGACAACTTACAAGTTCATCGGGAAGTTTGACAAGAGACTAGATAGCTCGAGAGTGGGATTTGCTCTTCCGACAATTGAGAGATATTCTTATGGCTCTCTCAGTGTAATGGAATCCATCATCTTCTAGCCAGACACAAGTGACTATGTCACAGGGATGTGTAGGGATCAAAAGTATGTCTAGAGGGGGGTGATTAGACTACTTGACCGAATAAAAACCTAAGCTTTTCCCAAGTTAATTGGTTGGCAGATTTTAGCAATTCTAGCATATCAAGTTCACCCTACACATGTATGTCTATGACTATTGCAGTGGAAAGTAAAGACAAACATATGTAAGAGGATAAGGGTAGGAAGATCAAACGCAATTTGGAGACACAAAGATTTTTCCCGTGGTTCCGATTGGTGGTGCTATTGTACGTCCACATTTATGGAGTCTCCAACCCACGGAGGGTAACGGTCGCGAGAGTCCACGGAGGGCTCCACCCATGAAGGGTTCCACGAAGTAGCAACCTCGACTATTCCATAACGGCTTCCGTCCACGAAGGACTAGCCTCACTATGGGTAGATCTTCACGAAGTAGGCGATCTCCTTGACCGTACAAACCTCTTGGTTCAACTCCACAACACGAAGTAGGAGGCTCCCAAGTGACACCTAACCAATCTAGGAGGCAGCACCCTCCAAAAGGAATAGATCCAATAGTAACAATGAACTCCTTGCTCTTGTGTTTCAAGTGATAGTCTCCTCAACACTCAATCACTCTCTCACAGGTTTGGCATGGGTAGAAGAGATTGATTGGACGGAAAGCAACTTGGGGAGGCTAGAAATCAAGATCCATATGGTTGGAGTGGATGATCTTGACCTCAACAGAAGGATAAGTGGTTCTCTCTCAGAAATTTGGATATGGGAAGTGTGAGTCTGTTCTGAGTGCTTCTCTTCCGAGTGGGATGTGGTTGAGGGGTATATATAGGCATCTCCAAAAATCCAACCGTTACAACATTATTGCCCAACTTGGTGAAACCGAAGTGAAAGCTCGGTTGCACTGACTAGTGCAAAATGTGGCAACTTTGGCGTTTTCGGTGAGACCGATATAGAATTCTCGGTGGTACCGATATGAGTGGCCGAGGGCAGTTACACAACTCGGTGAGACCGATTCACAATTCTCAGAAATTCCTATTCTTGTGAATGAGGAAACAGAAAGTTGGTCACTGAAACTCGATTGCACTGATATGAAACTTGGTAGTACCGAGAGGTAGGTTTTGGCTAGGGTTTTTGTCTAGGGTTTTGACTCGGTGTAGCCGTTATGATATTGTTGGTGGCACCGATTTTGAGTGGTAGGGTCCAAGACAGAATATTTGTGGGAGAGCTTGTGAGTGTTTTTGGTGGCTAACACTTGATCATTCTGAGCATTTCATTCACCATTATTACCTCACCCCTTTTTGATAGTATTGGCTTTCCTATGGACTCAAAGTGATTTCTCACAAAGTAAAATGGAGAGTCTTCATGCTTGTAGCTTGGCCAATCCTATTCCTTGCATCTTGGGGTCTCCTTACTATCCTTTGCCATATAAACATTGAACTTCTTCCTGAAATATACTTAGTGGAAACATTAGTCCAATGAAATATATGTTGTTATTAATTACCAAAACCACCTAGGGAGAAGTTGTGCTTTCAATCTCCCCCTTTTTGGTAATTGATGATAACATATAGATCAAAGCTTCGATAGAGATATAATCAATGAATAGCATCATCGCTTTGATAGGTATGTGATAAGCAAGATCTCCCCCTAAATTTCTGCATTATTTTAAATTTGCCTTTGAATGCAAATGCACAATCGATTAGGATCATGGGTCACTCTTCCATCTCACATACAACTTAGTGGTGCGCAAAAATTAATAAGAGTGAATTACATAAGGCACATCACACCAAACAAGTGAATGATCATCATATGGACATCTCAATGATAGGCAATAGTAGCATCACACAAGAGTGTATGATCAAACACCAAGAAAGTTTGCAACACCAAACGATAAACCAAATGTTTTTTTTGAAAAGCAGAGAGATCAAAATGCAACACTCTCTCTCGAAGGCCTTTGATCTATAACCTCTCCCCCTTTGGCAAAAAGTTACCAAAAAGTTCAAAGTTATAGAGCTAATCGTTGCTCTGGGCATGATCTCCTCCATGAGACGATGAGGCTGCTCCGGTGGCTGTCGATGGAGTCGAGAGAAGAGCATCCGCGAAGGCTTCAGCTGAAGTCCTCTGAGGTGGTGGAGTAGACACTGGAGCTGATGGAGCTGTGGCAGGTGCTAAAGAAGATGGCCTCAACTCTCGAGCAAACACTGTAAGACTCTACTGATTCAGCAATATGTTCTTGATGTCCTTCTGCATGCCCTGAACTGCGCTAAGTAGAAGATCCATTTGCTCACTCCTGGATCTAGGAGCCTGAGCACTAGTGGCTCTAGCTGCCTCAACCTCTACCTGTGCAGTAGATGAAGTGGGATGACTGGGATCCATCACCACGACATTATCCTTGAAATCTAGCTAGAGTGGCAAATGTGGCCAATCAAGTGCATATACATTCTTCTCTAACTTAGAGTTGATGAGCATCTGAATGTATGGTGCATATCCACAAGATCTCTTCTGATCTGCAGTTGTCCTCTTCACTGTCTCAACTATCAGATCCATCACCCTAAACCTGGTATGGTTGTCAATGTGGTGCAGCATGTTGATGGAGTAGCCTCGGATCATCTTGTCATCTCCTGACTTGGGCATCAATGTGTAACTCATGATGGCGTTGGTAGTAGGCAATCCTGCTTGCAGATAATAAACTGAACCAAACATATGTGAATGCACATAATCAGCAGGGATTTCCTTGTACATATTTGCCATGGAGATGTGATTCATCTTGGCCTCAGTGTACACATCCAAGTCACCTTCTTGTACCCGTGGGGCTCCTAAGATGGTAGGCCACTCATCAACAGTCGATTGGTACCTATACCTTCAGTCATCCAAATGATCCTGCCATCAGGATAGAAGTGATCAGTAGAGTAGAACTGCATGATCATCTCATCGTTCCAGGCTATGAACTCTCTTCCAACAAAATTTGAAATATCAATACACTTGAAGTTGTCTCGCACACATGGAAAGAAATCTTCATTCTCCTTGATATATGCCCAGTCAACATATCTCATGTCACTGACTGCTGGGCTCTTGTCCAATAGGACAGTCTCATAAAAGTCCTGCTGTTGATTGGTGTGAAATCTGGAATCCACAGCAGTCCTTCTCCTGGAGGCATAGGGGACATTTGCTCTCCACAACCTCAGCCCTAAGTCCTTCCTCTTCTTCATGTCCTCAGCTACAGGATGAGCATCATCATGAGCTGGTAAATGGGGCTTGAGTTTCCTCAACACAGTCAAATCTTCCTCAGCATCTCTGGAAGTTGGAGTTTTTTTCTTGGCAGCAAGAGGGATGTCCATAGTAGTTTTCTTGGACTTTGGAGCAACTGGCTTCTTTGGTACATATTTCTTTCTTGAAGAAACTTGCTTTGGCATAGCATCAGCAAGAAGCTTCTTCTTCTCTAACGCCCACGATGCGGTCCTATACCTATTAAGGCACGAGGGCCTCGACGGGGATAGAAGCGCATCTAGTCATTTTGCAAGTACAGAATCATTGCATACATGTAGGAAGAGATGAGTATATGAGTTGGCTTACACTCGCCACAAGCTATCTTACAAGTCCACACAATTATTCATACATTCATCCAGAAGACAGGGTCCGACTACGGACAAAATCAAATGATAAAAGAAGCAATGAAAAATTGTCTTGCTATCCCAGAAACACCACCACGAAGCTCCCTACTCATCGGGATACGTAACGTACATACGCCTACGTTCTTCATTGTACTCCCACTGGAGCTGCGACACAACATCTGGCACGTACTCGTCAACACCTATACCTGTATTGTTGTAATCTGTGAGCCACAGGGACTCAGCAATCTCATAACCCGGGTACCGAAACTATGTAAGCCAATAGGTTAGGAATGGTTACATGGTGAGGCTGCAGCAAGCACTAAGCATGTATTTGGTGGCTAACTTACGAGAATATGATTATAAATATGGTGGCCTAGGCATGACGGTCGTGAACTAGCATGATCACTAAGTGATCCTGAACACCTACTTACGTCAATCATAACCCCACCGTGTTCTCTCTCGGATCATGTTCACGAGCAGAGACAATCACGGTTACGCACACAGTTGGTGTATTTTATTTGAGTTTACTTCAAGTTTACTATAACCGGGTGTAAAAAATTTTTCCAAGTTGCCACATAACCGCGGGCACGGCTTCTCGAAAAGATTAAACCCTGCAGGCGTGCTCCAACTCATCCATCACAAACTAACCACACGCCGCGGGAATAACCTCGACCACGAATCCCGTGATCTCCTAGGCAATTCCATTGGAAGACCTCAACCTCGAGATAGCCTGAAGTATCCTCGGAATTCCTCGCGCAAGACATTCGAGAAAGGTAAAACAAGTCCAGCAAGACCGCCCGACGTGTCGACGAACCCGATAGGAGCCACGTATCTCGTTCTCAGGACACGACCGGATGAGCACAGTGTACAGTGGCCTGATAGACATCTCCCGAGTTGCCCCGGGTTGGCCCTGCACATGACTCTAGTTTGGACCAACACTCATGAGGAGCACTGGCCCGGGTTGTTGATTAATTATCCACGGGGTAGCTATGCCCTATGCAATTTTATTAAGTTGTTTAGCAAATGTAGTATCAAAGTTGGGTCTTGCCAGACGAGTTTTAATCTAAAACGAATGGTCAAGGGGGTCCCCATACCAACCCCAAGCATGTTAGGAGCGCAAAATATGGAACATAACACCGGTACTCGGAACTAGTGCAGCAAAAGTGGAACAAAACACCGGGCAAAAGGCCAAGCCTTCCACCGTTGCCAGATATATATGTGCATTAATTTAAATAACAGCAAATAAATGTGATATCACCAGATATCCATGTTGACACATGGAAAAGCTTGCACCTGCAACTAGCAACGCTATAAGATAAGGGCTAAGCAGCGGTAACGTAGCCAATCAATGTTTTGCTAGGAAGTGGAGGGGTTAGAGGCTTTCATGGGAATTAAGGAGGCTGACAGTTTAAGTGGTAGGTAACGAAAACATAACGGTAGAAGCGAGACATCTAGCATAGCATAAATAGTGTCGGGATCCGGGTACGATCATCTTGCCTGTTGGGTCTTCAGAGTGACAAGGAGCTGGGTTCTCGTAGTTGTACTCTCCGGAATCCTCGTACTCAGGCTCGACACTCGCGTCTACCCAAAGAGAAACAACACCAAATAAACACATACAAACAAAGTGCAATGCACAAACAAGATGATGCATGTCCAAGTTAAAGTATTTAACATGGCAACCCTATGCTAGTCATGTTTCTCATGCATTTATTAAGTTCTTTAGTATTCTGGACAGAACCTCAAGAATAGTTATTTGAACATGCATCATCATGGTAAATATGAATGCTCCATGTAAAATCGATGCAAATGCATATGTAGAACGTTGCAAACGGAGTAACGTAGCTCACGGTACACTCACGGCAAGGTACGAACGTTAACGGAGACAAAAACAAAGATGAGGGAGGCCATGGGCTATTCCTTGGCATTCCAAGGATGCCACTGGATTGGAAATGAAAATCTAGCAAGAATAGATCTAAAGATCAAGGAAAACAATGGAGTATAGCTCCCACAAGTCACAAAACAAGCCAACACACAATCTGTCCATAAACAGCAACATGTCATCTTGTAACACACATATCCAGAGCTACATCAAGTTTCAAATCACAACCAAGGCATGGGCATGAAGTATACAGCATGCACAACAATTCATCTATCTACAGCAACATGAAAGGAAGCATGGATCAATGGCAATGAAGCTCATAAGATGGCATGTTGAATCGGTTTTTAGGGACTTAGTTAAAATTCCAGTTTTACAAAATCTGAGTTTACATGATAGCATCTTGACAGCAACTTTTATATATGCTACAGGAACTTTCATGGCATGAAAATTAATAGGGTTATAGAGTGCAACATGTACTTCAATTAATTACATTATGGCAACATACAAATATGCATATATCAATGGCTACCATCCTCACAATGTGACATATCGAAAATAGCAGATTCACAGACTTGGTGAAATTTACAAGAGGCAAACAGGGCACTTGTTAACAGGATGGCATGTTGACAACAAGTTTTACATATGATGCAATAGCTTAACCCACAAGTTGTTGGCACACATCTATAGAGGATGACAAGCACAACAATGCATACCATTGTTCCAACTCTAAAAGAGTAGCATATGCATGGGAATCATCAAGACAACATGGCAACAAAATAACAGATTTCAACACTTAGAAATATTTGGGCATGTGAAAACATAGTTTTGGGGACATGTTGACAACAAGAAAGCCACTCATATCATGATCTATCATGGCATGCAAAAATACCAGGGGCTAGAGCACACAATAATGGACATATTTCATGTTGGCAAGTTTATCATGTATTGCAAGGATTAAATCATGTGAAAAAGACAAAATGGCATATGATCACAAAGTAACATTTTTGCAAACATGCTCAAATAATAAAACCAACACCACCATTGGATTCTCTGGATTATTCTACCCCAAATTCATATATCATAAGCCTAGGTTCCTATGGACAAAACTCCCACAATCTTCATTCACAAAAATCACATAGCACTTATAACACCCTATATGCCAAATTTGGCATGTCCTAGGATATGGACAGTTTGGCAATAAAGCAAATATAGCAATTAACTTAAAAGGAAACTAGCAAATATGCCCGTGCGTTGCAACGGGAGACAAAAATATTATACGCTAGCCAAATAAGCGTAACTTTTTTTGAGGATTGACTCAATACCCTCACATATGAGCATCCTCTATTTTAACATGATGGCTCGTCATGTTGCCACTTAACTTTCTTTCCCACCCTCGCTGATGATGGTCGCGGTGTTTACGTGATCACAATGCACTCAACATGCTAAAATCCCAAGGCTATGAGCTTGCCACTGCATGCCACACTTCTCATTATGTTGAGCAAGGGAATTTTTTTTTTAAATATCTCATCGACCACGAACTACTCCCAACGTCTAGACATATAAAGACTTTCAAAAATCTAATCAAATCCTAGACATAAAAGACTTTGAATCGGTGAACAGTTTTTGAATCGACATTTTTTTTGAAATTTTGAATTTTCTCAAAAACAAATCACGAACATTAGTTTTGTTTACGAAAATTTTCTGAAATGCATGAAATTTTTTCAGATTCATGAGCATTTTTTGACTCAACAAACATTTTTGGTTCGCTGAAATTTTTTTAAAATTGGGGAACAAAATTTAAAATTTGTGTTTATTACCTTTTGTGAACATTTTCTAAAATTTGATGGACACTTTTTTCAGATTCCCGGATATGTTTTGAACACACGATCATTTTTTCAAAATCATGAAAATGATTTTATTTCCTGACTATTTTTTTTCAAATCATGATTTTTTTATAATTTGCGAACAGTTTTACAAATACACCAATATTTTTTGAATCCACGAAACTTTCATGCTTTCCAAAAAATAATTGAATTCACGTATATTTTATGATTTCTCGAACATTTTTTTAAATCTCACCAGTTCTAAAATTTGGGAATCCTGAATTAATTTAAAGAAGAAAGAGAACAGAATGAGAAAAAAGAAACGAAAAAAATGAAATGAAAAAAAATCAGAGGAGTCGAGCCCCGCACATGGGCCGGCCCGGCTCATGAATGCACCCGTAGAGGAGGACGCTGCGTGAAAAAGGAAAAATGAAAAACTGTGTTTGGTGGGGATCGAACTCTGGTCTCCTGGAGAGGGATGCCAAGCCTTAGCCACTACGATGGTCAAGCACATGTGTTCAATGTTAGTATTATATTTGCGCGGCGAGTTTGGAAAAAAAAACTGAAGCGTTTTCTTTACTTATGGGTGGCATAGTGGGTAATTTGTGTCAAGTTCGGGGGTAATTTTAGTGACGTACGGGCAGAAGCACTATTTGCTTTATTATACTTATTAAAAGGAAATACCTCAAATTCACTGGAAAAAAAACAAAAAAAACAAGATAAGAAAACAAAACCACCGGGCCCACCTGGCATAGACCCAGGGGTCCTGTGTCCTAACAAGTGGGGCCGGGCCCACTCTTAGTGGCTCGGGCATTATATTGGAAAAAAGGGGGGAGTCGGGGTTCGAACCCGCTACCTCTCGGTCGTTCCCCGGGCACGCTACCACTGTGCCACTTCACGACTACTGGCCGAAGAGGGGAGCCGGGCCAGGTATTCTATCAAAGGCAGAGCCTTTGCTCTTCCCTGAGCCAGAGCAGAGGAAGTCAACGTTGGCGCCAGCGGCGGCGATCTCCAGACAAGTTGACCACCGACGGGGGATCTAGAACGAGCGGGGAATCCATCCCTAACCTAGCGCGGCGAAAAGCAGGGCAAGGCGGGGGCTGCGGGAGCTCGATCACGAGTTGTTGCTCGTTCCGAGCGCGGCGAAACAACGCCAGCGACAGCGAGGCGAGTACTGGTAGTGACGAGGGCTAAGCTAGGTTGTGTCGTGCGTGCTGCCACTAACGCGTGTGCGCGGGTGCGTGTGAGGCGTGGGTGTGCTCGCTCTGGAGCACTCCATGGGCTTGAGACAGAAGCAACAAGAGCTCCCACGAGCCGGTCCATGGCGGCATGAGCAGATTGACCGAAGCGACGTCTACGCGCATGGATTCGGAAGGGGAACATAGGGGATGCGAGAGGAGCTCACGAGGGGCTCGATTTGCTGTCGGAGCGATCGGGGAAGCAGAGGAGTCGGCGAGGATGAGCTTGCGCGACGAGGGACTCTCGGTCCGCGAGGATGACGATGAAGAGGCCGACGATGTGGACGCGCTCTCCTACTCCAAGCTCCGGGAACGGGTCGAGGGCGAAGTCGGGGATCCCCTGGACATCCTTGAAGGAGCGGAGGAAGGTGCTGGAGTCGAGGACGAAGGCGACGACGGCGAGGCAGCTCCTGCTCCTGCTCTGAACCTCCGAATCTCTCTCTGCTTCTCTGCTCACAGGGGCGCCATCGGAGGGGGGCGAAGGATGGAGGGAGGAGCGGCGGCGGAGCGAAGGAAGGGGGAAACCCTAGGGACGCTAGCTTGCTTGCTTTATAGGAGGAGGGGCGCGCGATGGGCTCTGCCCTCGTGGCCATGTGCGTGCGCTCTCAGAGAGAGACGCGGTCGCGAGGAGGAAGAAAAGGTGAGGCATGAGAGGTTGCAGGTGTGACCGGGCTGGCGCCACGCTGGAAAGGGAGGAGCGAGGGGGAAGCTGGGCTGCGCGCGGGAGGCTGCGAGGCAACTGGGCCGGTTGATGGGCTCTCTCTCTCGTGGAACAGAAGCAAAAAAAAAAGGCCTTGCTATTATTCTATTATTACCCCTTATATATATATTTTTTTTACTTTTTATTTATTTATAATATAATAATATATATAATATTATATATAATAATAATAATATAATAATAATTAATAATAATATATAATATAATTTAATAATATATATAATAATATATATATAATATATAATATATTATAATTAATATATATAATAATAATTATAATATATATTATATATATTATTTTATATTTATATAATATAATTATATATATTATATTATATATATAATATATATTATAAAAATATATTATATAATAATATATTATTATAATATTAATATAATATATATTATATATATAATTATAAATTATAAATATATATAATATAAATAAAAAATAAAAGCAAGGTGATATTCTTGGTTTCGTCCCGCTTAGGTGATTTTATATTGGGTCTCACAAAGGAAGACGACGCTTTGTCTTATGTGAAGCCGGCCATGTGTGTCATCGATGGGCCATGTTGGGCCTCGGACTGGCTACCAGCTGTAGAAACTAATAATCCGAGGCGACAAAAAAAGAAAATATGAGCTTCGAACCCACGCTTAAACCCTGACGGGATAACCAATAGGCCAAGGAAACATTTGTGCTAAATTATAAAAACGGACTCCTCTTATCTGTTTCAGCCGATCTCTTTTTATAAATAGTCCCACCTCGCGTTTTTACATCCCATCCTACCAGTTTATATATGCCTATGATTTAAAGTCAATAAGCAGCTTCAAGGACTGGGTCTCAGGATATGAGCAAGAAAGGAAAGAAATTAAATGACGGAAGGAAATGAAGTGAAGTAAGGAATACATTCGGAAGGAAATGAATTGAAGTAAGGAATGCATTCGCTTGCTCTAATTAAAGAAAGCCATAATTCCAGCGAAATTAAATGTGGCTACTTTGAAAGAGAATTAAAGGATGGATGGATTTCAGTAGGGATGCGCTTCCAAACTTAAAGGAAAGATGGAGCGAGGGAGCGGAGAGGTACGTGTACGTGTACACTGCAATTACTATACATGAAGGATGGGGCATGCTGCTGCATGGATTAGTGGGCTGCATGCATATATTCTCCTGCTTTGCAGCAAGCACGCAAGGGCTTGTGGGTGGAGACATCATATGCAGCAGAACGATGGCGGGCTTGCAGTGCAACTCAGCGGGGTGTGGTGGGTATGTGTTCATCCCATTGAAATCAGTTTGGTGAGCCTGTCATGGCAGTTTAATTCCAGTTTGCATGAACCCCACGGACGCTCAATTTGCACGCAATGGCAGCATGCTACAATTGAACAATATGCATGCATCCTTCCGCGATGCAAGGCCAGATGTCACCAAATTTCATCTCGGAAATTTCTTGCAAAGACCAAAGAGTATATTTGCTCTTAATCGCCAATATTAATTAGCCCTATTAACTAACCCTGCACATGGAGTGGCTAGAGCGTGCATGCATGGGGGCTTCTATGTATTCTAGCCAATATCTTATACGGTTTGGTAATGTGAATATTTCCTTATTGTTCGAATAAACAATAACAATTATTTCAATAAAGTGATAATATTAATACTGAAATATTTACATTACCAGATGTCACCAAACATGGAGTAAAATTATTATTATCACTTTATTGAAGTATTATAGTTCATGTTTCATTTATAGAATAATAGAAAAACGATCGGCGAAGATTTACTACTCATTTATAGAATCGAGGAGAGCGGTGCTAATTGTTTTATTAAAATTTATTTATTTTGTACCCCTTGCAACACACGGGCACAGGTTCAGCCCGCCACCGAGCCCCTAGGATTGGTTGGAGATACAAGTATATGTTTATTCATAAAAAATAATTTAATACAGAGTGAGCTCCTGAATTGGAAAAGCTTGGTCGTATACACAATCTTATGCCGGTGATTTTATTTCATAACGGTCCAATTAGTTTGGTCTGAATCCATGCACATACATGATCATGTACACATATCTATTGTCGATGAAATTTAATGTGGTTATGTATATGTAGCTCACCTGTGTTGATCAATTTATTAGAAGTTAAATCTTTAATCAAGACAATGATGGATTTTCCTTTCAAGAAGAGTCATTGCTACCTTTGAGTACTTTTAATATTATTTTTCTATTTGTAAAGTTGCTTCAGTTTTTTTAACTTTTCAATATATATTCATTATTTTTTGTACCCGTTGCAACGCACGGGCATGTTTCCTAGTATATTAAAACCAGAGAAGAAGAAATGTCCAGGGAGTTTGAAAGAGGATTGGGGGAAGCTAAAATATGTTTTGCCATCACAAAAACATGCACTATTTTATAAAAATGACTTTGGCATTTTTTTTGAGCAAACAAATTAAATCATTTATTTACAAATTGGACTCTGTTTTTGCAAATATTCAAAAGACAAAACCCTTCAAACATGGACAAGAGCTACTCAACAATTCTTAACAGATTATTTAGAAGTGTAGCAACATTTTTATGGAAATGAATAAGCCAATAAATACCACATGTTGCATTTATTTGAAATTAGAGAGGTGGGGATAGTTTTTATAGAAAGTTGAGGAGAGGGATATCACAAAGAGTATCACTAGGTTGCAAGCACTCATACCACACACACACTCATAACAACAACACCACATAAGATAGCATGAGGCAAAACATGAATGATGATACGATGATTATGATGCCATGATGCAAAATCTCATGAAGCAAAATATATTACTCAATTCACAAGGGCACAACATGGAGGTTCCCACATGGAATATTACAAAGATGGCAAGGGTTGCACTTGGGCTGTTACAACTCTCCCCCACTACATGAGGATCTCGTCCTGAGATCTAGGAACGGAAGTGTCGTGGTTTTGTCACGGCAGATGTCCTAGTGCAAGGACTTGGGGGTGAAGCCATCACTACGGCGGTTAACTCGAAGGGGTTGATCAGGACGAAAGACACAGGTTTACCTAGGTTCGGCCCCTCTCGAAGGAGGTAATAGCCTACGTCCTGCTTTGAGTTGTATTGATTGGATGTCGATTACAAGGGAGCGGATTCGCTTGACCTAGTAATTGATCAAGGGTTTCGTGTCCTCAGCCGCCCAGGGAACCCGCCTTTATATACACAGGTCGAGGCCCTGGGCTTACAAGAGTCCGGGCCGGGTTACATCTAGTAACCGACCTTATCTCCAACAATCCTTGCCTGGTCTGGCAAGCCGTCTCCCGGCGGCTTACGCCTCCGGGTCACAAGTTGCCTTCCGGCTCCGGGCCTCCGCCAGGCCCGTTTAGCGAGTCACTTCTAGGCCTCATTTTGATCTTCCAGCCTGCTTAAGGCCTCACTATTAAGCCGCCAACTTCATGACCCGGCCCCTCCTGGGCGGGTCTCACCACGGGGTTATATCCCCAACATTAGGCCCCAGATTGATTTGAACTGGTTCATGTCAATCTTCAAGTCTTCTAGTTGGTGAGTCTTGCATTCTTTGTAAGCACCTGACCTGCAGTAAATCTTCATAACCCGCCATGCAAAAATGAATGACGTCATATCTGATGAATCCAAAAAATCTGGATGACATCACAACGGATCTTTGCATTAACTAGTCAATCCGAGAATCGAGGCGTTCTCTTGGTCAATCATCATCTTGTCTCCTCGATTCCCGCGTGAGACTGTTGCTGTTCCATCCCCCTTATAAATAGGCGCGTGGGGTCCTATCCTTTTCACTTTCCCCCATCCCCGCCTCTCTCTTCTTCTTCCTCCAGACGCTCGCGTAGCCGAAGCTCCTCCGCGCCGTCCGGACCTCGCCGTCATCCTCAACAAAGGCCGCTGCATCACCCTGACTGCGTCCAGAGCTCATCGGCGCTTGCCCGCATCTCCTGCACCTGTCAGGTTTCATCTTCTTCCCCTGGTAGATCTGCATTGGTTCATCGGGCTTCTTCGAGTCCGCCGCCGTTCATCGGAGTTCTTGCTGTAGATGAAAAAGGAAGCACCTTTAGGCCTTCATCCGCTAGCCGAAAACCCGCGGCGCTCTGCTTAATGCGCTTTCCATGCTCACCGTAGATCATCCCTTCATGGGAACTCATATATGAACCATCTGTTCTTCGCTGTCGTTTTAGGTTTAGGAAATATTTTCCTTTTATCTTCGTTCGCAGATCTTGTAGCTGCAGCCGTAGTTGGTGGAACTTGTTTGTCCACACTTAGCAACATTTCCGATGTTTCACTGTCCATTTGACCCGCCAGGATGCTGCCGGGTCTCCCTGGCGAGATATAATCCAGTTCATACTTGTAGCCGATGGCGGCTCATAGTTTTAATAATAAGCCGTCAGATAGCTTCGTCATCTTAGAGTCATAGCTGTTTTGGTCATGCATCATTTTTAACCCGCCACATTTTCATGCTTTTCCATAGTTTTTTAACCCGCCATCAGGCTAAAGCCCCCGCTTCCTGCGATTGGGTAGGCTCTGGGGTTACCGAAGAAATACTCAACGACTTTGTAGTCATGGGAGTTTTGCCGGCTCAGGATGTTATCCACTAGCGGGCTCCTGGCAATGAAATCACTCCCGAACCCAAGGACGGGGAGGTTATTGTATTTACAAACCATCTTCTCCATGGCTTCTCACCGCCCGGATCAAAATTCTTCCGGGATGCACTGCATTTTTACAAACTGCACCCTTAAGACATTGGCCCCAATTCTGTCACCAATTTGTGCCAGTTCCAGATCTTTGGTGAAGCATATCTGCAAGAAGAGCCGTCCGTTGACCTCTTCAGGGATTTTTTCTACATCAACCGCCAAACTGAGATTGCTGATGGACCAAGCCTCGCACTTGGTGGTGTTTCTATTCAAAGGCGGAGGGATGTGTCTTTTCCCGTGGCGACTCTGCCTAGCCACCCCAAGGACTGGAATCACACTTGGTTTTACTACAAGGACACTTCTCCAGCCGGAGAGAATCCTCTGTCGGGTTATCGTCCCTACCAGCTTTGCACCGACAGTGAACTTCCAGACCGGCTAACTGCCGCTGAGCGCGCCCAATACGGTCCAACATTTTCAAAGATAAGGGCCCTATTAGCCAACGGGTTAACTGCCGTTGATCTGACCCGCTGCTGGGTCTCTTGGAGAATTCTACCGCTGAGCCGCCGCGGCGCCTTAATGTGTCAATATACCGGCGAGGTGAATGACCCTCAGCGCTTCAACCAGACCTCCCTGACAGACAAGGACCTTAATGCAATCGTCAACTCACTGCTGGGAGAGTCTCAAGAAGCTTGCAACAAGACGGGGTTAAGCCCCTTTTATGCTCTTAACCCGGCTCCTGAAGTAAGACTTTATTTTAACCTTTCACTCTTTTCCTTTAGATTTCGCACTTTACTTCATTTAACTTCTCTATCCATGCATGCATTATATGTAGGCCGGCTCTTCTTTCTGGAATAAAAGACTAACTGCCACCTCCAAGAAGAAGTCAAAAGCGATTAAGACCCGGGCTCCGGCTCGTAAGAAGAAGCAAACAACTGAGGAGCTGTTTGGGCAGGATGACTCAGAGGTAGAACTTGATTCCCTTGGCCTTCTTTTCATGCAACTTATTGACGCTGACTCCTCTCAAGCCGACGCGGAGGCAAGCGAAGCTGGTGCTGCAGAGGTAACTATCAGCTCCTCCGACTCAGAACCTCTACCAACAGAGAAAATCCGGCGGGTCATTCGGAAAGTAAAGTTTTCACATCCTCTTGCTCACTTGGATCCCGACTTTCTTTTGAAGAAGCAACAACATGATGCTAGACGTCAGACCCGGAGCGGTGGCTCTGAAGACCTGGTGGCCAGCTTACCTGACACTCCGGCTCATCAGAAACGTCGCAACGAGGTACTTCAGAACTTATATTTGTACTTCTGCATATTAGTCTTGCGTTGTCACTTGCTTATACTGCTTAATTTAACTGTATCAGGAATCACCTCCTTCGTCTAGCGACTCGATCGCCTCCAAACTGCCTCCCCTTGTTATCAACCCGGGGTAAACTCCTTTGCATCCTTTTTCTGCTTATTACTATTCTGTCCTTGCATATAACTGACAATGAAATCTTTGTTCGCAGGGCCCAGGCTAAGAAGAGGAAACTGAGCGGGTCATCTTCCTGCCCGGATGTCTCAGAGCCGGAGGACCGGAGACTTGGTACTTCTGAGATTCCAGTGGGGCCCTCCGAGGCTGATCAAGGCACCCACGATGAAACTCCTCAGCTTGCTGAGCCGGCGGATGCCGATATTATAATTCCTGAGGCCAATCTGGAGACGGATCCTAAGCCGCCCAGCCCCCTGCCGACAACTCAAAACGTGACTGCTCAAGAAGAAGAGGTCACCATCACCGGTTTAGCCTATGCCGCTCCAGCCCCTTCCAACGTGCTAGCCAAGCACATCAACAAGGATGAGGCGCCTTCACCTGAGAAGGAGAAGGCTAAGCTTGATCTGCCCAACTTGGAGAAGCTGACTGCTGATGAATTGCATTCGGGTTATCTGAGCCGCCTTGCCGCGAGCCAGGACATGGAGGCCAACCTAGTTGGTATGACGAAGAGGAAATATGAGGTATTCCACTTTTCTACTCTCTGTATATCCTTACGTAGCCGCTAAGAGCCGGCTTATTTTCTCGAAGATAAGCTAGGTCTTCAGTCATATGTAGACTTCAATAGACCAACGTGTAGCCCCCAAGGGCCGGGTCATTATACCAATAATGAGCCGGCACTTATTGCCTTAATAAATGCAAAAATGCCAAGTGTAGCCCCCAAGGGCCGGGTTATCTTCATGAAGATGATCCGGGTCTTGCTTGTATTTGGATAAATTTGAAAAACTGATACACATTAGCCCCCAAGTGTCAAGTATATTGATTGCAATCTGCTTGAGACTTGTAACACCCCTCTGCAGTACCTCCAATCACCATTATAAACCGGACTGGCGGCTTAAAATTGATGATCTTGCTGTTTGACAATTCGTCGTGTGTAGGAATCTTTAAATGCGGCCAAGTCTAGCTTGACCGACCTCAGGAAAAGCCTAGCATTGCAACAAGACGCCCGGGCTGAAGCTGACACTAAGTGGCGGCTCTCTGCGACGGAACTGGAAAAAAATCAAGACTGAGCTTGAGGCGTACAAAAAATCTGCTGAAGCCAGCCAAGACGCCTTGACCAAACGTGCAGAAGATGCCGAGGGTCGTCTCAAGCCTGTTACTGAAGAGCTAACTAGCCTGAAGCGCCATATAGCCCGGATGACCGAAGCCGTCTTTGGTAAGCGTTTTTGACTATGTTGTGAGCATTTTTCAAATATTCTTATAGAGACTCGCCTGGCGACTTACAAACTTGATCTGTTTTCAGGCAAACGAACTCGCCAGCTTCCAGATGATAGCTTGTTGAAGCTGAAGGCTTTATATGCCTTAACTGAACAGCTGTACACTAGAAGCCTCTTCACCATCAGGGCTGTGTTTGGCGAAAAAGGGGTCCCCAAATTGATCAAGGATGTGCTGAATTGCCTCTCCACCGTCCCCAAGCACTTTGAAGAGATGAAGAAATCAGCCGCCCGCAAGGGTGCAATATCTGCTTTAAGCCGGGCTTTGGCATATGCGCCGGAACTCAACCCGGAGGAAATGACGGGAGGCTTCCCGCAGCTGAAGGCCGACGGGTCAGAATTCACTCAAGATGACTACGCCCGTGGCTTCAGAGCGTCTCGAGTGTTGGCCAGCCAGTTAGCAGCAGAAGCTGATCTGAAGACATACCAGGTGGCTTACGACGACAATAACACGCGAGTCCGGGCGCCCACGTTTGAGCCGAAGGACCTGACTCCTCAACGGCGTAAGCACATCTTTGCCCCTGATGTTGACCCGTCTCCAATCTTGCATGACGAAGCTGAATTTGAAGCTTTACTCAACTGCAATTGGGATGTGGACAACCTTCAGATCCAGGACAACGAAGACCCGGCGTAGGATGACCCGTCGACGAGCTAGACGAAGAGCCGGTCTCCAATGAAGTTAACCCGGGCAAAGCTGAGCCGCCGGGTTATAACTTGTGCAAAAAACTTGAATCACACATTTTTGGCCCTCTGGAGCCTTGTAATAGCCTTAGTGAAAACTTGATTGCCTGTGCCGTGTCTTCTTGCACGTTTTGAGCTTCTTCAAGTCATATGCCGGCGGGTCAAAATTTCTCCAGTATGAATGTATTGACATGATTACACGCCTCAGTATGAATTCATCGATTCCCACCGGCGGGTTATACTCCATGAGCAATGCTAAGCTGGGATTACCCACAAACTTAGAATCTTATCATGAAAAAACTCCTGCAAAACAACAAGCACAAAAATACCTGTATAGCTTGTAGTATAATTTAGGCGGCTTTGAAGGCACAGTCCAAAGAGATCAACTCTTATACTTTAGAAAAACTCAAATTTTTTTCTTGCAAGAAGCTAGGCATGACTGCCTAAAATCCCATAAGCCGGCTCTCACGTGACATAAATCCGTCGTTTTAACCTTAACCAGTTCAGGGTCTTAAAAAAGATTGACTGTTAAGAGTACGAACGGGCCACATAGCGGAGAGACTACGACAAATAGGTGAGTTTATCCTCGCTCTCTGTAAGCCGGCTCTCACGTGACATAAGCCGCCGATTTAACTTTGACAAGTTCAGGGTCTTAAAAAGATTGACTGTCAAACGTCCGGCGGGTCATCTGGCGGAGTAGCAAGTTGCAAACAGGCATGTTTAACTCAAATATGGCAAATAAAGCCGGTCAAGAGGGTATGAAAGCTAAACCCAGTGGGTTGGAAGCCCCCAAGTGACCTTATGATGAATCAACTCTTTCCACAAAACTTGGTGCAGGAAAAAACGGCAGAGGTCCCAATTATAGGGATGCCGGCTTTATTATATTATAAAAAGTGGTATATACAATGACAGAAATATGTACATTGATAAGAGCCGGTGGCTCAAGTGTAGTAAGGCCGAAGATGAGCAATGTTCCACGGTCTGGCAGTCTCCACCCCGGAAGCGCGTGATTTGTCGCTCTCCCATATATCAATGAGATAATAGGAACCATTGTTGAGATTTCTGCTGATCACAAAAGGTCCTTCCCAGGGAGGTGATAACTTATGCATATCTGTCTTCTTGAATCAGACGAAGCACTAAGTCGCCCTCTTGAAACGTCCGGGTCTTGACTCTGCGGCTATGATAGCGACGCAGATCTTGTTTATAGATCGCCGAACGTGCGGCTGCAAGATCCCGTTCTTCATCCAAGGCATCCAAAGCGTCTTGACGCGCCGTCTCATTATCAGTTTCAATGTAAGCCGCCACCTTGGGCGAGTCATGACGGATATCACTGGGGAGAACAGCTTCTGCGCCATAAACCATGAAGAAAGGCGTATATCCTATTGACCTGTTGGGGGTGGTTCTGATGCTCCAAAGAACTGAAGGTAATTCCTCCACCCAACAACCCGGCGTTCGCTCCAAAGAAACCATAAGCCGGGGTTTTATCCCTCTCAAAATTTCCTGGTTAGCACGCTCTGCTTGGCCATTGGACTGTGGGTGAGCCACGGAGGAAACATCAAGGTGGATGTGTTCACCGTCGCAAAACTCTTTCATAGCCCTCTTGGACAGATTTGTACCATTGTCAGTAATGATACTATCAGGATAACCAAACCGAAAAATCAGCTTTTTGACGAACTGAACTGATGTTGCTGCGTCACACTTACTGACCGGCTCTGCCTCAACCCACTTAGTAAACTTATCAACCGCCACCAAGAGGTGGGTCTTCTTGTCTTTAGACCTCTTAAACGGTCCAACCATATCAAGCCCCCAGACCGCAAATGGCCAGGTGATTGGAATCATCCGCAACTCTTGAGCCGGCACATGGGCACGTCATCCAAATTTCTGACATCCATCACATTTACTGACCAAGTCTTCTGCATCTGCATGAGTTGTTAACCAGTAAAAACCGTGCCGAAATGCTTTAGCCACCAAAGATTTTGACCCGGCGTGATGACCACAGTCGCCGGCATGTTTCTCTTGCAAAATTTCACGGCCCTCCTCAGGAGAGACACAACGCTAAAAAACGCCAGTCACGCTGCACCTGTGCAACTCGCCATTGACAATAGTCATAGACTTAGACCGCCTCATAATCTTCCGTGCCAAGGTCTCGTCTTGGGGTAACTCGCCACGAGTTAGATACGCCAGATAAGGCAGCGTCCAATCAGGGATTGCACGTAGAGCCGCCACCAATTGTCCTTCCGGGCCAGGTATAGTAAGATCCTCCTCAGAAGGTAATTTAACCGACGGGTGATGCAGGACATCCAGAAACACATTAGGTGGCACCGACTTACGCTGAGATCCCACTCTTGTTAACGCGTCAGCCGCCTCATTCTTCCGATGATCAATATGATCCACCTGATAGCTCTTAAAGTGACCAGCAATAACATCAATCACCTGGCGATAAGCCACCATGCGCGGGTCCTTAGAATCCCACGTGCCGGATACTTGCTGGGCCACCAGGTCTGAGTCGCCGAGACATCTGACCCGGCTTAAATTCATCTCCTTGGCCGCACGGAGCCCATGAAGCAAGGCTTCATATTCAGCTGCATTGTTAGTACAAGGAAACATTAGCCTTAATACATAACAAAATTTGTCACCTCGTGGGGAAGTTAAAACAACTCCGGCCCCCGAGCCTTCCAATTGTCTGGATCCATCAAAATGAATCGTCCAATATGTGTTGTCCACCTTCTCCTCAGGTGCTTGACACTCTGTCTAGTCATTGATAAAATCCACCAGGGCTTGAGATTTAACAGCTGTCCGAGGCACATACTTCAGATTAAGAGGCCCAAGCTCAATTGCCCACTTAGCAATCCTGTCGGTGGCCTCTCTATTTTGAATGGTATCTCCCAAAGGAGCAGAGCTGACCACCGTGATTGGATGCCCAAGGAAGTAATGCTTCAGTTTGCGATTCGCCATGAACACTCCAAACACCAGCTTTTGCCAATGCGGGTACCTTTGCTTGGATTCTGTCAAAACCTCGCTGACATAGTAAACCGGCCGCTGGACTGGATATTCTTTGCCTGCCTCCTTGCGCTCCACAACGACTGCAGCACTGACGGCTTTATTGTTTGCCGCCACGTACAGGAGCAAAGGCTCTTTTTCCACGGGCGGCTCAACCAACTGCTTTTTGAGCGCCTCAAACGCATCATTGGCAGCATCACTCCAGACAAAGTCATCTGCCTTCTTCATCATCTGATACAAAGGAATAGCTTTCTCACTCAGGCGGCTTATGAACCGGCTTAAAGCGGCAATATGACCGGCCAAGCGCTGAACATCATTAATGCACGCCGGCTTAGACAAAGAGGTGATGGCCTTTATCTTATCCGGATTAGCCTCAATGCTCCGCTCGGAGACCAAAAATCCCAAGAGCTTGCTTCCAGGCACACCAAACACACATTTAGCCGGGTTAAGCATGATCTTGTAAACCCGCAGGTTATCAAAAGTTTCCTTCAAATCATCTAGCAGAGTCTCCTTCTTCCTTCACTTGACCACAATATCATCCACATAAGCATGAACATTGCGCCCAATTTGACTATGAAGACAGTTCTGCACACAACGTTGATAAGTCGCCTGCGCGCTTTTGAGTCCAAAAGGCATAGACACGTAGCAGAAAGCTCCAAAAGGTGTGATGAAAGACGTCTTCTCTTGGTCTTTGACTGCCATCTTGATCTGATGATAACCCGAATAAGCGTCCAGGAAACATAAACTCTCACAACCCGCCGTTGCATCGATGATCTGGTCGATACAGGGGAGAGCAAATGGATCAACCGGACACGCTTTGTTGAGATCTGTGTAATCTACACACATGCGCCACGTGCCGTTCTTCTTAAGTACAAGCACGTGGTTAGCTAACCACTTCGGGTGAAAAACCTCCACGATAAACCCTGCTGCCAAGAGCCGGGCTACCTCTTCCCCAATAGCTTTACGCCGCTCTTCATTGAAACGACGGAGGAATTGTTTGACCGGCTTAAACTTAGGATCCACATTAAGGTGGTGCTCAGCGAATTCTCTCGGTACACCCGGCATGTCAGAAGGCTTCCATGCAAAGATGTCCCGATTCTCACGGATGAATTCGATGAGCGCGCTTTCCTATTTGGGGTCCATATTGGCCCCAATAGTGAACTGCTGAGATGAGTCGCCAGGAGCAAAATCCACCAACTTGGTATCTTCTGCCACAAATTTCAGAGGCGGGTCAGATTCCGTGCTGGGCTTCTTCAGCGGGGTCATATCCGCCGGGTCAACATTGCCTTTATAAAACTTTAACTCTGCCTCAGCACAACTGGACTCCGCATATGCAGCATCACCTTCCTCGCACTCAAGAGCAATCTTCCGATCACCATGGACTGTAATCGTTCCCTTTAGACCAGGCATCTTGAGCTGCAAGTAAACGTAATAGGGCCGTGCTATGAACTTAGCATGAGCCGGCCTTCCAAACAGGGCGTGATACGGGCTCTTGAGTTTAACCACCTCAAACCACAAGGTCTCCACCCTGTAATTGAACTCATCACCAAAGGCTACATCCAGGGCAATTTTTCCAACTGGATAAGCCGATTTGCCGGGTACCACACCATGAAAAACTGTGGATGATGGCTTGAGATCCTTGTCAACCAGGTTCATCCGACGGAAAGTGTCATAATATAGGATGTTGATGCTGCAGCCGCCATCCATCAACACCTTGGTGAACACATAGCCTCCTACCTGAGAGGCTACCACGAGGGCTAAGTGCCCCGGGTTATCAACTCGCGGCGGGTGATCCTCCCTACTCCATGATATCGTGTACTCATACCACTTCAAGTACTGCGGAAGAGCCGGCATGGCTGCGTTAACCGCCTGCTTGCATACTTTCTAATCACGCTTATCAAGGATCGTGGTGAAGATGTGATACTGGCCTCCATTAAGCTACTTTGGGTTACTCTGATACCCTGATTGGGTGTTTTGCTGCTGACCACCATTGCTAGATTGCTGATTATGACCTCCATGGTTAGCTTGACCTTGATAACCAGAACCTGAGCCGCCTGCACCAAAACCTGACCCATGAGATCCGGAACCTGACCCGTCGGTGATGCTGGTTAAGGCTGTAGTTCCGGAACTCCTGCATTATATAGCAATCCTTCCAAGCATGAGTGGTTGGCTTATTAGGAAGACTATGCTTCGGGCAGGGGTCGTTAAGCATTGCTTCCATGTTGAAAGGTTTTCCTTTGCCGAAAGGTGGTTTACCGCTGCCCTTGCCATGGTTGTTCCCAGTGTTGGTATTGGCCACCAGATCTGACCCGCCATCCGGATGCTTCCGTTTACCGCCATTGCCTGGATTGTTATTTCCTGCCCCGTTCTGCTGCTGCCCCTTGCCATTGCCATTCTTCTTACCCTTAGCTGATTTCTCATCATCAGAACCAGGATCCTTCGTGCTATCAGAATCTGCATATTTAGTGAGGGCCACCATGAGCTCACCCATGTCCTGGCAAGAACGTTTGAGCCGTCCAAGCTTCTGCTTAAGGGGCAAAAATTGACAATTCTTCTCCAGAATTAGAACCGCCTGAGCCGCCGTGATGTTATCAGACGAGTGGATGATGATTGAGACCCGCTGGACCCAATGATGGGCCGACTCATCCTCACGCCGCACACAATGATCCAAATCAACGATCATCATAGGCTGTTTGCATGTTCCTTGAAAATTCTTGATGAACTTTCCTTTCAACTCAGCCCAGGAATTAATGGTATTGGGTGGCAAACCCTTTTATCATGTACGAGCCGGTCCTTCCAACATCATGATGAAGTATTTAGCACATACTACATCACTGCCGTCTAGCATCTCCATGGCTAGCTCATAACTCTCGATCCAAGCTTCTGGGGGCAGATCAGCTGTATAATTAGGCACTTTGTGCGGACCCTTAAAGTCCTTCGGCAGGCGCTCGTTCCGCAGAGCCAGTGCTAAACACGGCACTCCCACAGCTCTGGAGGTGGCTCTGGCTCCCACCGAAGCTGAGGGGGTCATTGGGGGCGGATCCTGGTAAGACGCCGCGGCCGCCGCCTCCCGCTGAGCTCTAGCATTATCCACAATCGCCTGCGCATCAACAACGGGCGGGTCATCACGGGGTGGGTTTCAGCGTTGCTCACTGCTAGAGACCGCCGGTGACTCCAAACGCCGGCTATAACTGCGGCTTGGGATGGGGGTTGAGTGCACACGACTTCGGATGTAAGTATACTTCTCCTGTTGAGCCACTGCTGTCTGCAAGTACCCAATGGCATTCCTCGCCTCCTCAGCGAAAGGTGTCCCTTCAGCAAGGGGGAGTGCATTGAGCCTGGCAGCCGCCGCTATCATGTTCTCCACCAGATTAGAGTAATGACCAGGTGGTGTCAGAAAACGTTGCGGCGGGGTTTGATTCCTGCGGGGCGGGTCTGGCTGCCGATGCTGAGTCGCCATCCTATTCCCAGGTACTTCCACCGTTTGGGTCACGGTCAGAGGCGCGTTCCGTCCTGCCCCCGGCGTGTTGAAAAGATTCCTTGGCTCATACTGATCAGGCAGGCGGCTCAGATGCCTCATCCGAATAACTGCATATGAGGCCTGTTGATCCAGATTGAGACGAAAAGCTTCCGCCCTGAGGCGCTCTGACTCAACATCCATCTGAGCCTGCAACGTTTTGATTTCCTCCTGGGCCCTGGTCATCTGGTCCTTCAACCTCGTAATCTCCGCGTTACGGTTTGCTTGGTTTTCCGCTGTGACCTCAGTCCCCATCAGAGTTGTAAGTTCGTTCATCAGATCCAGCAAAACTTGAGCCGGTGGCCTGGTTGACCCGGCTCCTGCTGCGCCAGCGGCCGCTGTCCCAGCCGCCGTGCTGCCGAAAGCCGGTGCCGATCCAGCCATGAAGACGGCGGCTTGGTACAGCGGATCATAGGGCTCCGGGTCATGGTAACCCTCAAAGCAGCCCCCAAGCCCGCCTTTGTGAAGCTGGTAGATTGATTCCGCCTCCCCGCTCAAGGATCCATCCTCTGAGCAGATGAGGGTTTCCTCCCGCGACATGGAGCCTTCCTCAAGTTCCGCGCCTTGGGTAAAGCCGACGAAGACGTGCTTCCGGCCCGGGTTGATCCGGGTGGGTTGCGCGCGTCGGGCCAACTCGACGAGGTCAGTGCAGATGTCCGGCCCGGGCTTAGATCCGCCGATCTTGCCAAAGAAGACGTGAACTCCGTCGAAGGGGACCCGGTACCCGTACTAAATTGAGTCGGCCTCGGGGCCCCAGCCAGCGTCGTCGATGTAGAGCTTGCCGCGGCGACTCTTGGTCATACTGCCAACGGCGTATCCCTCGATCCCTAGGAGAGAGCCCTTCGAGTACTCCAAACCACCACGCACTTGCCCAACGGTGGGCGCCAACTGTCGTGGTTTTGTCACGGCAGATGTCCTAGTGCAAGAACTTGGGGGTGAAGCCATCGCTATGGCGGTTAACTCAAAGGGGTTGATCGGGACGAAAGACATAGGTTTACCCAGGTTCGGCCCCTCTCGAAGGAGGTAATAGCCTATGTCCTGCTTTGAGTTGTATTGATTGGATGCCGATTACAAGGGAGCGGATTGGCTTGACCTAGTAATTGATCAAGGGTTTCGTGTCCTCAACCGCCCAGGGAACCCGCCTTTATATACATAGGTCGAGGCCCTGGGCTTACAAGAGTCTGGGCCAGGTTACATCTAGTAACCGACCTTATCTCTAACTATCCTTGCCTGGTCTGGCAAGCCGTCTCCCGGCGGCTTACGCCTCCGGGTCACAAGTTGCCTTCCGGCTCTGGGCCTCCGCCAGGCCCGTTTAGCGAGTCACTTCCAGGACTCGTCTTGATCTTCCAGCCTGCTTAAGGCCTCACTGTTAAGCCGCCAACTTCATGACCCGGCCCCTCCTGGGCGGGTCTCACCACGGGGTTATATCCCCAACAGGAAGATTTCGGGAAATTCGGAACGGAGATGGTCCTCTCGTTCCCAAGTGGCTTCTTTGTCGGAGTGATGTGACCACTTCACCTTTAGAAACTTGATTGATTTGTTGCGAGTCTTACGCTCAGTCTCTTCAAGGATAGCAACTGGATATTCATGATAGGATAGGTCTTCTTGGAGATCAATGTCTTGGAGATCAACGGTGCGCTCGGGAGTCTTGAAACACTTCCGGAGCTGAGGGACGTGAAACACATCATGCACATTTGAGAAATTGGGAGGAAGCTCGAGTTGGTAGGCAAGGTCACCCCTCTTGCCCACAATCTTGAAAGGACCCACAAAGCGTGGAGCAAGCTTTCCTTTGATGCCAAAGCGTTGAGTGCCCTTCATGGGAGACACTCTTAGATAGACAAAATCATTGATCTGAAAGGTCATGTCACGATGCTTGCTATCATAATAACTCTTCTGACGGGATTGAGCTGCTTTGAGATTTTCACGAATGACACGGCACATTTCTTCTGCTTCAGTGATCATGTCATTACCAAGGATTTGACGCTCACCGGTTTCAGACCAATTGAGCAGGGTACGACACTTCCTGCCATAGAGAATCTCGAAAGGAGCCTTGCCAGAACTTGCTTGGAAGCTATTGTTGTATGAGAACTCAGCAAACGGGAGGCAATCTTCCCACTTCATGCCAAAAGAAATCACACAAGCTCTGAGCATATCTTCAAGGATTTGATTGACTCTCTCAACTTGACCACTAGTCTGAGGATGGAAAGCTGTACTGAAACGGAGATTGGTCCCCATTGCAGTGTGGAAGGAATCCCAGAACTTGGAAGTGAAGATGCTTCCACGATCTGAGGATATGAGCTGAGGAATACCGTGCAAAGAAACTATCCTTGACATGTACAGCTCTACTAGCTGAGCTGCCGAGATAGATTCTTTGGCCGGAAGGAAGTGGGCAACTTTGGTGAGCTTGTCGATGACCACGAAGATGGCATCATTTCCTCTCTTGGACATAGGGAACCCAGTGACAAAATCCATCTCAACATGATCGAATTTCCACTCTGGGATGGGCAAAGGCTGCAGGAGTCCTGCTGGACGTTGATGTTCCGCCTTCACTCAGCGACAAACATCACACTCATTCACAAACTGAGCAATCTCACGTTTCATACGAGTCCACCAGAAGGTTTGCTTGAGGTCCTGATACATTTTGGAACTTCCTGGGTGAATTGAGAGGAGGGAATTATGTGCTTGATCCATGATAACTTTCCTGAGTTCACCTTTTGGAATCACGAGACGGTCCTCGAAGAACAAGGTATCTTTGCCATCAACACGGAAGCACTTATACTTTGGAATGCTCTTGGCCACACCTTTCTTCACTTTCTTCACCATAGCATCAAGAAGCTGAGCTTGGTGAATCCGATCTTCCAAAGTCAGAGAGACTTGGAGATTGGCAAGAAATCCTTGAGGAACAATTTGGAGATTGAGCTTGCGGAAGGCTTCGCAAAGCTCGGGTTGGAGAGGCTTGAGGATGAGACTGTTGCCGTATGCCTTTCTGCTCAGCGCATCTGCAATGACATTTGCTTTACCAGGAGTATACTCAATGCTTGGATTGTACTCCTCGATCATTTCCACCGAACGTGTTTGCCGAAGATTGAGATTGGGTTGAGTGAAAATGTAGTTCAAGCTCTTGTGGTCGGTGAACACCTCAACTGGTCTTCCCAACAATAGATGTCTCCAGGTCATCAGAGCATGAACAGCTGCCGCCAACTCAACATCATGAGTGGGGTAGTTCTTCTCGCTAGGCTTCAGCTACCGCGAGGTAAGACGTGGCTTGAGATTGAGTCCGTATTTCCCCAAAGAGGAAGGGATGATGCAGCACATCGACGGTAAGTATTTCCCTCAGTTATGAAACCAAGGTTATCGAACCAGTAGGAGGATCACCACCACCCAATAAGAAGCACCTGCACACAAACAACAAATACTTGCAACCCGACGCGAAAGAGAGGTTGCCAATCTCTCTACGGTAAAAAAGATAGATTAGGTAGTGATAGATAGGAGAGATAGATCTCTCAAGAACACAAAATAAAAAGAGCAAATAAAATATGCAGCAATATATTTTTGGGTTTTTGGTATTGTAGATCTGAAAACAAAGATTGCAAAAAGATAGATCAGAAAGCAATATGTTGGAAAAGTAGACCCGGGGGCCGTAGGTTTCACTAGTGGCTTCTCTCATGAGTATAGCGCATGGTGGGTGAACAAATTACTGTTGGGCAATTGATAGAAAATCGAATAGTCATGACGATATCCAAGGCGATGAACATTATATAGGCATCACGTCCAAGATAGGTAGACCGACTCCTGCCTGCATCTACCTCTTTTACTCCACACATCGACCGCTATCCAGCATGCATCTAGTGTATTAAGTTCATGAAAAAACGGAGTAATGCAATAAGAACGATGACATGATGTAGACAAGATCTATTCATGTAGGAATAGACCCCATCTTGTTATCCTTAATAGCAACGATACATGCGTGTCTTGCTGCCCCTTCTGTCACTGGGAAAGAACACCGCAAGATCGAACCCATCACAAAGCACCTCTTCCCATGGCAAGAAAAATCGATCTAGTTGGCCTAACTAAACCAAAGATTCCAAGAAGAAATACGAGGCTATAAGTAATCATGCATATAAGAGATCAAAGAAGAGTCAAATAATATTCATGGATAGAAACTGATCATGAACTCAAAATTCATCGGATCCCAACAAACACACCGCAAAAGTTTACATCAAATAGATCTCCAAGAGACCATTGTATTGAGAATCATAAGAGAGAGAGAAAGGAAGCCATCTAGCTACTGCCTACGGACCCGTAGGTCTATGGTGGACTACTCACGCATCATCGGAGAGGCACCTATGAAGAAGATGAACCCCTCCGTGATGGTGTTTAGATTGGATCTCAAGGTTCTGGAACTTGCGGCGGCTGGAATTGTGTTTCGTCGACTCCCCTAGGGTTTTTGGAATACTTGGGAATTTATAGGCATCAGAGGCGGTGGAGAGGGGCCCCGAGGAGGGCACAACCCATCAGGGCATGCCATGGTGGGTTGTGGTCTCCTCGGCCCACTTCCCCATCACTTCTTTGGCCCACCGGGTGTCTTCTGGTCCAGAAAAAATCTCCAAAAATTTTCGTCGCGATTGGACTCCGTTTGGTATTGATTTTCTGCGAAGTAAAAAACAAGCAAAAACAACAACTGGTACTATGTCAATAGGTTAGTCCCAAAAAATGATATAAAGTTGTTATAAAATGATTGTAAAACATCCAAGAATGATAATATAACAGCATGGAACAAGCAAAAATTATAGATACGTTGGAGACGTATCAAGGTAGAAGCCACAACCTTCTTATCTTGCATAAGAACACCACCAAGACCTTGGAGGGAAGCATCACAGAACACTTGGAAAGGCTTGGATTCATCTAAAGGAGTGAGAACTGGAGCTGAAGTCAGCTTTTCCTTGAGTGTATTGAGCGCCACATCACACTTAGGAGTCCACACATACTTGACACTCTTCTGAAGGAGGTTAGACAGAGGCTTAGCAATTTGAGAGAAGTTCTCCACGAATCTTCCGCAGTAACTTGCAAGCCCGAGGAAACTCCGAAGCTGCTTGACATTCTGAGGAGGCTCCCACTTCAAGATGGCCTCAACTTTCTCTGGGTGCACTTTAATGCCCTCGGTAGAGATGACATGCCCAAGGTACACCACTTCATTGAGCCAAAACTCACACTTGAAGAACTTAGCATAAAAGCGATGCTCTCTTAGCTTGTCAAGCACAAGCCGGAGATGCTCTGCATGCTCTTCTTCGGTCTCTGAGAAAATAGGAATGTCATCCAAATACACCAAGATGAACTCATTCTTAAAAGGAGAGAATATGAAGTTCATCATTCTGGAGAAAGTCGGAGGCGCATTTGCTAGACGAAAGGACATGACTGTGTACTCATAAGAGCCAAAACTCATCCTGAAAGCAGTCTTTGGAATATCTTCTTCACGAATACGAATTTGATCATAGCCCATACGGAGATCTAACTTCGAGAAAACCTTGGCACCTTTCCATTGCTCAAACAACTCATTGATGTTGGGAAGTGGGTATTTGATCCTGATTGTCTTCTTATTCAATGGACGGTAATCGACGCACAGCCGGTCCGTGCCATCCTTCTTCTTGACAAACTGAACACCACAACCCCAAGGTGTAGAACTTGGTCTGATCAGACCCAGACGCTCTTGTTCATCTAGCTACTTCTTCAATTCTTTCACCTCTTCGGGGCCAAGCTTATAAGGACGCTTGCACACCGGTTCAGTTCCAGGCTCGAGTTCAATCACAAACTCCACTGGCCGGTGAGGAGGCATTCCTGGCAATTCTTCTGGAAAGACATCTTCATACTCAGAAACGACGAGGATTTGAGAAATGGCAGAAATCTCACCCTTCTCATTGAGAGAAAATAGACGAATTGTGTCATCGCGAGCAGCGAAAATGATCACATCTTTAGAAGGATGAGTCAATTGGACTTCTTTGGCTTTACAATCAACATAAGCCTTGTTCATTGCGAGAAAATCCATGCCGAGAATGAGATCAATATCAGAATTGCCGAGCACAATTGGAGAGGCCAGAAAGGAATAATTGCCCATCTTGATAGAAACATCCGGAACTAAGCAGTTGGAATTCATTAACTTCCCAGGAGAGACCATTGATACAGGCCTAAGCAGATCTTGACAAGAGAACTCATGCTTTGCGAAGAACGGGCGAGACATAAGACAATGTGATGCACCAGTGTCAAACAAAACTTTTGCAGGAATACAATTAACCAAGAGATTACCCATTCTCACTTGAGAAGAATCCTCTGCTTCAGCTGCATTGACCATGTTCACTCTTGCTGCCTTGGGATTGTGCTTCACCATAGCACTGCATCGGGGCCTGATAGGAGGAGGAGGCGGAAGACGCCGCTGGTTGGTGCACTTGTTGGAGTAATGGCCCTTCTGACCACACTTGTGACACGTAACCTCTGAGAGTGGATGAAAGTTGCCTGGAGGAGGAGCATTTGCTGACTTGGGAGCCTGAGGCCTTTGCTGAAAACCTGGGTTGGGTGGGTGGGAAGGTCTACGACCACCGTGCTGCTTCTGCTGCTGAGGAGGACGAAATAGAGGAGGAGGAGGAACCCAATACTTCTGCTGCTTAGGAACAATCTAAGAGCTGGACGAAGAAGATTTGGAGTCTCTGAACCGCTTCTTGGAATTCTCAAGCTTGAGCTGAACTGCCTCGAACTTTAAATCCAAGTTGTAGAACTGATCAAATAGAAGAGGCTCGTGATGGACGAGAGCAAGCTGAAGATCTTCTGTGAGGCCACCTCTGAACTGATAAATCTTGGACTTCTCATCAGGAACATCTTGCTTAGCATAGCGGGCCAGATTCTGAAACTCTGAGTTGTACTGCTAGACAGACATACTACCCTGCTTCAGATTCCTGAACTTCTCACGCATACCCTCGACAAAATCTCGTCGGGATATGATGAGCTCTGAAGTCACGACAGAAATCGTCCCAAGAGGCTGCACGGCCACCTCTGGAATCCTTGTATTGCTGCCACCAAACTACTGCCTGACCCTTGAGCTGGAAAGTCGCAAACTTGACATAGTCCTCAGGCCTGACATTGCTGCACTCAAAATGCTTGTTCATGTCACGGAGCCAATCATTCACATCGAGAGGCTGATCACAACAAGTGAAGGACTTGGGTTGATTTGCGAGGAACTGGTTCAGAGTTGCAAACTGCGGCTGATTATGAAAATTCCCTTGATGACCTTGTTGTCCCTGCTCCCTTTCCTGCAGCAACTTGAGCAACATCTGAGTGTTGGCATTGGTTGCGACCATCACAGCTTGCCAAGCTTCTCGAGGTGGAGGTGGGGGTGGTGGAGGATCAGACTGCCCTCCATCACAACCCTGATTTCCACGAGTTGCTGGAGCCATCCTGAAGATGGACAAGAATATCAGCACACCATTGACAAAGATGATTGAAATAAGCTGAATCAAATGGCTTGAAGAAATTTGCAACGAATATCATCAATTGCATTCAGACTGCAAATAATAAGAACGCTTTCTGCCGGATCGAGATAACATCATTAGATCGTGAAGCCACTTGAAATAACACAACAAGTATTGAGCTAAGGTCGCTTGGAACAAATGTGTAAACCATCATACATCTGTCGGAAGATGATCCTAGGTAACTACTGGAAATCCCACCTAGGAACTTCCAAAATCTTGGTTATGCAATCGGGTACACGGATACACGGAGTCTTTATCCATCACTCAACTCCTAGCAGTAATACTACTCTCCAGTGTATCACATCCGTCAACACACAACCAAAGGTCTCGGAAACTCATCTACCTCAGACCTTCGTAATCACAACGATACTAAAGATGGCAGTACATGTGATCCTGCTCCCCAGTACTGGGTGCCGCCACACTCTTCGCACCACGAATAGTATTGAAGCAATTTCGAACATCTGCGTTCTTAAGTACTAAGGAAACTGAACGATAACGATGTGTCAAGATTCCCCTGGAGCTCTACTCCCCGGGTCCAATCCATACGTACGGGAGGCGCCAAGAACAGAATTCCCGTCACATCGGTATCATAGAGGCTCCAAAATACTCGCGTGATCCTAAAAAAATTTGAGCGAGAAGAGGAGTAGAATTAAAATTCCTAAGTCGTAATTCCTCACCAGAGTATAGAAGAGGAGTAAAAGAATCCTACTCTCCGATATAACTAGACTCAAAATAGTTTTTCACTAGATTCGACTCGGGCAAGTTCGATCAAGCAAGGGGCTCCTATGGTCGGTATGGCTCTCATTACCAACTTGTAACGCCCAAGATGCGGTCCTATCCCTATTAAGGCACGAGGGCCTCGATGGGGATAGAAGCGCATCTAGTCGTTTTGCAAGTACAGAATCATTGCATACATGTAGGAAGAGATGAGTATATGAGTTGGCTTACACTCGCCACAAGCTATCTTACAAGTCCACACAATTATTCATACATTCATCCAGAAGACAGGGTCCGACTACGGACAAAATCAAACGCTAAAAGAAGCAATGAAAACTGTCTTGCTATCCCAGGAACACCACCACGAAGCTCCCTACTCATTGGGATACGTAACGTACATACACCTACGTTCTTCATCGTACTACCACTGGAGCTGCGACACATCATCTGGCACGTACTCGTCAACACCTGTACCTATATTGTTGTAATCTGTGAGCCACAAGGACTCAGCAATCTCATAACCTGGGTACCGAAACTATGTAAGCCAGTAGGTGAGGAATGGTTAAGTGGTGAGGCTGCGGCAATCACTAAGCATGTATTTGGTGGCTAACTTACGAGAACATGATTATAAATATGGTGGCCTACTTATGACGGTCGTGAACTAGCATGATCACTAAGTGATCCTGAACACCTACTTACGTCAATCATAACCCGACATCTTGCCTGTTGGGTCTTCAATGGTGAGGCTTTCATGGCAATTAAGGAGGCTGACAGTTTAAGTGGTATGTAACGAAAACATAATGGTAGAAGCGAGACATCTAGCATAGCAAAAATAGTGTCGGGATCCGGGTACGATCATCTTGCCTATTGGGTCTTCAGAGGGACAAGGAGCTGGGTCCTCGTAGTTGTACTCTCCGGAATCCTCGTACTCAGGCTCGACACTCGCGTCTACCCAAAGAGAAACATCACCAAATAAACATACAAACAAAGTGCAATGCGCAAACAAGATGATGCATGTCCAAGTTGAAGTATTTAACATGGCAACCCTATGCTAGTCATGTTTCTCATGCATTTATTAAGTTCTTTAGTATTCTGGACAGAACCTCAAGAATAGTTATTTGAACATGCATGATCATGGTAAATATGAATGCTCCATGTAAAATCGATGCAAATGCATATGTAGAACATTGCAAACGGAGTAACGTAGCTCACGGTACACTCACGGCAAGGTACGAACGTTAACGGAGACAAAAACAAAGATGAGGGAGGCCATGGATATTCCTTGGCATTCCAAGGATGCCACTGGATTGGAAATGAAAATCTAGCAAGAACAGAGCTAAAGATCAAGGAAAACAATGAGGTATAGCTCCCACAAGTCACAAAACAAGCCAACACACAATCTGTCCATAAACAGCAACATGTCATCTTGTAACACACATATCCAGAGCTATAACAAGTTTCAAATCACAACCAAGGCATGGGCATGAAGTATACAGCATCCACAACAATTCATCTATCTACAGCAACATGGAAGGAAGCATGGATCAATGGCAATGAAGCTCACAAGATGGCACGTTGAATCAGTTTTAAGGGACTTAGTAAAAATTCTAGTTTTACAGAATCTGAGTTAACATGATAGCATCTTGACAGCAATTTGTATATATACTACAGGAACTTTCGTGGCATGAAAATTAACAGGGTGATAGAAGGCAACATGTACTTCCATTAATTACATTATGGCAACATCCAAATATGCATATATCAATGGCTACCATCCTCACAATATGACATATTGAAAATAGCAGATTCACAGACTTAGTGAAATTTACAAGAGGCAAACAGGGCACTTGTTAACAGGATGGCATGTTGACATCAAGTTTTACATATGATGCAATAGCTTAACCCACAAGTTCTTGGAACACATCTACAGAGGATGACAAGCACAACAATGCATACCATTGTTCCAACTCTAAAAGAGTAGCATATGCATGGGAATCATCAAGACAACATGGCAACAAAATAACAGATTTCAACACAAAGAAATATTTGGGCATGTGAAAACATAGTTTTGGGGACATGTTGACTGCAAGAAAGCCACTCATATCATGATCTATCATGGCATGCAAAAATACCAGGGGCTAGAGCTCACAATAATGGACATATTTCATGTTGGCAAGTTTATCATGTATTGCAAGGATTAAATCATGTGAAAAAGACAAAATGGCATATGATCATAAAGTAACATTTTTGCAAACCTTCTCAAATGATAAAACCAACACCACCATTGGATTCTCTAGATTATTCTACCCCAAATTCATATATCATAAGCCTAGGTTCCTATGGACAAAACTCCCACAATCTTCATTCACAAAAATCACATAGCACTTATAACACCCTATATGCCAAATTTGGCATGTCCTAGGATATTGACATATTTGGTAATAAAATAAATATGGCAATTTCCTTAAAAGGAAATATCTCAAATTCACTGAAAAACAAAACAAAATAAAAAAAACCACCAGGCCCACCTGGCATAGACCCAGGGGTCCTGTGGCCTGACAAGTGGGGTCGGGCCCACTGTTAGTGGCTCGGGCATTATATTGGAAAAAGGGGCGAGTCGGGGTTCGAACCCGCGACCTCTCGGTCGTTCCCCGGGCGCGTTTCCACTGCGCCACTTCACGACTACTGACCGAAGAGGGGAGCCGGGCTAGGTATTCTATCAAAGGCAGAGCCTTTGCTCTTCCCTGAGCGAGAGCAGAGGAAGTCATCGCCGGTGGCAGCGGCGGCGATCTCCGGACAAGTTGACCACCGGCGGGGGATCTGGAACGAGCGGGGAATCCATCCCTAACCTAGCGCGGCGAAAAGCAGGGCAAGGCGGGGGCTGTGGGAGCTCGATCACGAGCTGTTGCTCGTTCCGGGCGCGGCGAAACAACGCCGGTGACAGTGAGGCGAGTACTGGCAATGACGAGGGCTAAACTGGGTTGTGTCGTGCGTGCTGCCACTAACGCGCGTGCGCGGGTGCGTGTGAGGCGTGGGTGTGCTCGCTCTGGAGCACTCCACGGGCTTGAGACAGAAGCAACAAGAGCTCCCACGAGCCGGTCCATGGCGGCATGAGTAGATCGACCGAAGCGACGTCTACGCGCATGGATTCGGAAGGGGAACAGAGGGGATGCAAGGGGAGCTCACGAGGGGCTCGATTTGCTGTCGTAGCGATCGGGGAAGCAGAGGAGTCGGTGAGGATGAGCTTGCACGGCGAGGGACTCCCGGTCCGCGAGGATGACGATGAAGAGGCTGACGATGTGGACGTGCTCTCCTCCTCCAAGCTCCGGGAAAGGGTCGAGGGCGACGTCGGGGATCCCCTGGACATTCTTGAAGGAGCATAGGAAGGCGCTGGAGTCGAGGACGAAGGCGACGACGAGGAGGCAGCTCTTGCTCCTACTCTGAACCTCTGAATCTCTCTCTGCTTCTCTGCTCACAGGGACGCCATCGGAGGGGGCGAAGGATGGAGGGAGGTGCGGCGGCGGCACGAAGGAAGCGGGAAACCCTAGGGACGCTAGCTTGCTTGCTTTATAAGAGGAGGGGCACGCAATGGGCTCTGCCCTCGTGGCCATGTGCGTGCGCTCTCAGAGAGAGACCCGATCACGAGGAGGAAGAAAAGGTGAGGCATTAGAGGCTGCAGGTGGGACCGGGCTGGCGCCACGCTGGCAAGGGAGGAGCGAGGGGGAAGATGGGCTACGCACGGGAGGCTGTGAGGCAACTAGGCCGGCTGATGGGCTCTCTCTCTCGCGCGGAACAGAAGCAAAAAAAGGCCTTGCTATTATTATATTAAAACCAGAGAAGAAGAAATGTCCAGGGAGTTTGAAAGAGGATTGGGGGAAGCTAAAATATGTTTTTCCATCACAAAAACATGCACTATTTTATAAAAATGTCTTTGTCATTTTTTTTGAGCAAACAAATTAAATCATTTATTTACAAATTGGACTTTGTTTTTGCAAATATCCAAAAGACAAAACCCTTCAAACATGGACAAGAGCTACTCAACAATTCTTAACAGATTATTTAGAAGTGTAGCAACATTTCAAAAGTGGTGACACCGGTTCGCTATCGGTGACACCGGTTCAAAAATATCGGTGCCACCGAGTTCCTCAACTGTCAGCTGACAGGGAAACTCGGTGAAGCCGAGATTATGGAATCGGTGTTACCAAGATGGGAAAATCAGATCAACCCTAGGCATCGGTAAAACCGAGATTTTGGAGTTAGTTGCACCGAGTTGCACTGGGGAGGTTTTGGTGGTCAGCTCTTGACGAAACGGAACTCCGAGTGCTCCTCACACAGAGGGTTCGAGAAGAGCTTGTTCAAGTTTTGTGATGTAGCATGAATAGAATTTGAAACGAGAAAGCATAGATAGCTAGAGAGGGATCCTAGGCATTCTTGTATATCCAATTGGCCAAATAAAAATGAAACCCAAATAACAACAATTGGATATCCTCGAATGAGTCAAGTCATGCAGACCAACATGCTCACACAATAAGATGTCAAATGAAATATGGCAAACATGCAAAACCACTCTAGTATCTACCAAGCACTTTGGCGATGACGGAGTCATCTATATATGAGTATATTGACTTAGGAGCCAAGTAGGAATACTTGATCATAGGTCATACTCATCGTTTAAGCACAAGTGGGGTTACCACTTTTACATAAAGCATTTAATGTGTTCACATCTTTAAGATATGCTTTAACTCAAGTCTTAGAGTAAAGCTCCCCCTTGATATGACATCCCCCCCTAAGAGGGATAAACTAACCTTGGGTTATTCGTAGAAGACTTCATGTGGGTGATGTAGTGGTGGATGCTCATAATTGATGAAGCTCATCTTGAGTTGGCAGCAATCCTCGTTGTTTTCTTACTCTTTTCACCTACATGGGTTAGTCCCGCACAAGAGACAAATACAAGGATATCTATGGACATGGAGTGCAATGCATACATGATGGTGTCCATGGATTCTTTCATTACCTTGTCCCTTGCTTACCTTTGAGGGAATGTGTGACTCCTTGAACTATTGCATAAGGTTGGAGTTGATTGCAAATAGTCCTTGCCAATGATGAGTGTGAGTGAATGTTATTGGCGGAGTCACCCCTCAAGAACTTCTCTAGTTCTTCTTCTTTGGGATCCACATCAACTTGATGGGGATCCTTGGAGTTGAAGTAGCACTTGTAGAAGTTGAGCTTGTGGTAGCCTTGGGAACCACTTGACCAAAGCTTGGGACTCATCTTCAAATGTGTCAATCTCCTCTTGAAGCTTGTCCTTGCCCTTGAGCTTGTGGTCTTGTGGTGAAAGGTCATCTTGAGCTTTTGTTCCCTTGGGGAGAGTATGTTCATACTTCTCCTTTTGAGGAACAAACTTGGGCTTGGGGTATTGACCTTCTTCACATTCAACTCCATTGGCATTGAAGTAGCCAATGCCATGGTTCTTCCGGTATCCTCCATGCTTGCGTACAATTTCCTCAAAATACTTACATCCGGCAAGACTTTTGTAGATACCCTTTTCTATAATCTCTTTCAATAGATCATTTTCTTGCTCAAGTGTAACTTGGCTAAGAAAATCATTAGTGGAATCAATAAAACTACTAGAAGCAATATCCTTAGATTTATCAATTTTATTGCTACTAGTTGAAGAACCTTTATTGCCTTTGTTACTAGATTTTTTAGTCTTAACTTGTGGAATAAATGTAGACAAGAGTAGTCCTTTGGCTAGATAAGAAGAAGTCTTCTTTCAGAGATCACATTGATTGCTTTAAGAAACTCATGTTCTTGCTCCAAATTGAGGTTCTCAAAGAATAGCTTCTCATGAGTTCTTACAAGCTCTCTATGATCTTCTAAAGTAGATTCATGGGCTAATTTAAGAGTGTTCAATTCTTTAGTTACTCGATCTATTTCCTTCTTATCATCATCACACGATCTATCTTTGTCGGATTTCGGGCTCCGCAAAACCCTTGAGATTCGAACACAGGGGCGTGTGAGAAGATCCCCAGCGGCTTCGCCCAACCTAGCTTGCTACTCGATGAACACAACGATGGACTCGCACGATGACGAGGAAGAAGATGAACACGACAGTTAACCCAGGTTCGGGCCGCTGCGAAGCGTAATACCCTACTCCTGATTTGGTGGATTGCCTCTCGAGGAGGTGAGCGGATGAATTAGTACAATGTTTTAGAGCCTCGCGAGGGCTCTCCTGAGGTATTCGAGGCCCTCTGTGGGTTGGTGATGGATGAGTGGTGTGATGGATCCGGTCGTCCCCCCATCTACGGTGCTGCCTACCCTCTATATATAGCTGTGGCACGGGTCCTCTTCCCTTATCGCAATGGCGGGAAGGGATCCCACAACGGCCAATTTTGAAGGGGGACAGGAGTACATGCTCACTCTGCCCAAAGGCGGTCTTCGCCTGCAAAGCAACTGTCGATGATGCAGACGTGGGCTCGGCGATGACATCCGCCCTGCGGGGCTCGTGGTCGTCGTCTTGTTGCACCGGAATGGAAACCTTTGGAGGATGCTTTGGGACCCCGCGTACGTCCTTGCTCCTTTTGCACCAAAGGGGAAACTGCACCGCCAGGTGCACTGGTGCCCGCCTGTCCTTCCTTGCGTCATCTTGGACTCCCGAGGCCGGGCCTTGCATAGAGATCTCCGCCACTCCGGAGGGGGCCTGGGAAGGCCCATCCTTTGCCGGTCTTGACGCCGCTCCCCCTCGCGAGGCTAGGGCCCTCGCGAGGGCCTTGTCTTGAGTGGGGCCGCGCTTGGCTGTGTTTGGTTGGTGAAGTGGGCCATGCCCTGGGTCGCAGGCAGGCAGGTCTGGGTACCCCCCATCCCAGAACGCCGACAGTAGGCCCCGGGTCCAAGGCGCGCTGGAGCTGGCTTCTGGGCGAAGCCTTGCGGGTGGCCCGAAGTGCCGCGGGCCCCACATGCCTACGGGCCAGGCTTCGCATGCGGCAGTCCGAGGGACCGTCGCCCCTTCTCCTCCACACCGGACCGGTCATTGCCAGGTTTGTCGAGTCGTCCGGCCCACGCCACCAGGCCGCCTTTGTCGCCCGTCGACTTCGCCGTTTGTTCTCGCCTGCTCCACGGCTCTCGTCCCTTCTGCCGAGTCCCCGTGCGCACCGGCTCGCTCCCCCTCCCCCTTTTGCCATGGCTCCGAAGAAGGGGGAAGGCGAAGGCTTGAGGTGGCCGACGACCGCATCCGCGCCTAAGCTGGCGCTGGGCCAGTCATCGGTGGTGAACTCGGAGGGGTTGGAGAAGGTTCAGCTAATGGTCGCCGCCGGCTCCAATGAGTGGGGGGCCACCAAGATCTGGCCAGGCTCGCGGCCCCGGAGCGAGCTGGAGGCCTCCGCTGTCCCCCTTCATATCCACGCCCTTCTCTCGGGTGTGCTGCCGCCATTCTCAAGTTTCCTCTCCGCTGTGCTTTTGCATTACCAGATCCACGTGCTCCACCTTGACCCTGGTTCTCTCGTCCTCCTCTCGGCCTTCGCGTTCCTGTCCGAGGCCTTCGTTTGTGTTTTCCCCTCCGTGGCTATTGACACACGAACGTGTCACGTGTACCCTCGACGCCGGGGGTGATGCACCGCAGCTCACGTCGAAGGAGGCCCATCCGGAAGCGCGGTACGCAAGCAATCCGGCGGGCGCTTTTGAAACCCGACGCACCGCTTCTCCGGGATGGAACCCGTCAGGAGTCACGGATGGACGATGGGATGCCCTAGGTCGATTCGCTCGCCCCTAGGGCCTCGAGGTTTGCCGTCCTGCAACAAGAAGAACGAACGAAGAACGAGAAGAAAGATACAAGGGAGAGGGATAAAAGAAGGGTAAAAGATGTAGATGTGTTTGTTCGATTGTGTGTTGTTTCAATCGGCCATCACCTCTTCTATTTAAGAGGGGGTTGGACTTCCCGTACAAGACACGGACCCAAATTTCCGTCCAAAGGGTCAAAAATACTAGCCAAACTCGGACTCTTCAAAATCTGTCCGAATCTGCGTGAACGGCAAGCGGTAGTACCGCTTCTTGGCACGGTAGTACCGCCCAAGCGGTACTTCCGGGTATTAGTACCGCGCCACTTCCGCGCGGGTGTCCAGAAGTGTTTTTTAAGCGGTAGTAGGGCGGTAGTAGAAGCACGGTAGTACCGCTAGAGCGGTACTACTGCTTATGGGAGCGGTACTACCGCCCTCTGCTATAGCAGCATCTTATAACGGCTGTAACTTTTGCATACGATCTCGGATTGAGACGATTTTTATATCAAAATCGTTCGACGAGACGAAGACAATCCGTGTAGATCATTTTCTCATATAAGGTCGTCTTGGGGGCTTAATCAGCCGAATAGTGTTCTGGATACAAAATCTCAGTACTTCGAACACAACTTCGGCCTTAGAGATGAGATCGGATGGCTATGGCCCAAATATCAAAGTTTCTCCTTTCGACGATACGGAACTTCCTCACTTTGAGCACTTTTCCATTTGAGGCCTTCTTAATTATGTTTTTGACCATGCCAAAATCTGGTGTCAACACATGCCCCCCTGTTTTTCGGCAAAACTTGTGTGCCGAAAAATAACTTGCACAATGCTTTTTCTAAGGACGATGTCAACACTCCATCGGCCATTTATGTTCTTAGGGCGATAATCATATATCTCCCATGTTTGCTCTTAGGGCGATAATCATATATCGGCCATGTTTGTTCTTAGGGCGATAATCATATATCGGCCATTGCCTATTTAGGCTTCTTGCCACACACTCGGGTGGTACTTCTTCAAATATTTGCCATTAAGAGCTCGAGGAAGCAATGTTCCTTGTATGGATTCCACCAAATATGAATTTCCAGGAACTATTCTTGCAATCCCGAAAGGACCTTCCCAACTTGGAGACCACTTCCCGAATTTTTTGTCTTTCGAACCAATTGGTAGAATCACCTTCCACACGAGGTCGCCAACCTTTGTTGCACCATGCCTTGAGATTCTATGCGCCCACAAAGCCTCGGACAATAGCTCATGCCATCTTCTTGGATTATCCTCAATCTTCTTCTTGATGAGCTTGATCAATATCTTATTGCTAGACTCAGTTTGTCCATTGGCTTGAGCATAATACGAGGAGGAATTGAGCAACTTTATCTTATATGATTCGGCAAATTCTCTAACTTGATGTGACATGAAAGATGAACCTTGATCCATAGTTAATGTTTGCGGAATACCGAATCTATGAATAATGTGCTCACTTATGAATTGAATTACCTCTGTATGTGTCATATTCTTGAGAGGTACTACTTCAGACCATTTAGTAAAATAATCAGTTGCCACCAACACGAACCGATGCCCCTTTGAAGAGGAAGGATGAATTTCTCCAATAAAGTATAATCCCCAACCTCTAAAAGGCCACGGCTTGATAATAGGATGTAACATAGCAGCGGGAGCCAACTGAATATCACCAAACTTTTGACAAGCTTCACATCCTTTATAATACCTGAAGCAATCGTTGATCATCGTCGGCCAATAAAATCCAGCACGTCGTAATAACCACTTCATCTTGGGGGCCGACTGATGAGTGCCGCAAATTCCTTCATGAACCTCTCCCATAGCAATTCTCGCTTGGTCTTCGTCCAAACACTTCAAGAGAACATCTTCAACCGTTCGGCGATAAAGACCATCGTCTCTCATTGTATATTTGAAAGCCATGCGCCGAACAGCCCTGTCCACCCTTCCACTCGGATTGCACAAGTAATCAATAATGGGCTTCCTCAAGTCATGATTTTCATCTGCACTAGATTTATTGTTAGTGACCGAATCAGTGGGCTCTGGTTCGGTCTCTCCTATGTTAGCAAGACAAGATATCGGCTTTAGAGAGATATGAAACATGCCATGATCGACATGATAGCCAGATGCTTGTTGTGCCAACTCGTTTGCTCTCCAATTATCATGTCTAGATATATGAGCAATGCTAAAATGATCCAAAGTAGAAATTATATCTAGACATTTATCAAGATAAACATTAAGTGATTCGTCTAAACATTGAAAAACTTTAGATACTTGTTGTACTACTAATAACGAATCATCAAAAGCCTCAATATGTGTAGCACCTATAGCAAGCAACATCTCTAAGCCGAATAACAATGCTTCATATTCGGCTTGATTATTTGTGCAAAAATATTCTAAGCGGCATGAGGCTTCAAAAACAGCACCATGAGGAGATATATAAGCAATACCAACACCTTGGCCGTTGCTACAAACTGAACCATCAAAATATAATCTCCATGGTACTAACGAGACAAGGTTTATATCAATATCTTGCTTGTCATTAATCCGATGCTCAACGATAAAATTAGCAACAATTTGGCCTTTCATGGATTTTAGAGACTCATAAGCCAAATCATACTCAATTAAAGCATAAGCCCATTTACCAATTCTACCACTAAGAATTGGTCTATGCAACATGTATTTAATGACATCGGTTTGACAAGCTACTATGCAAGCACTTGGTACTAGATAATGTCTCAATTTTGTGCAAGCATAGTATAAGCATAAGCATAATTTTTCAATAAATGTATACCTTGTCTCGGCATCCAATAGGCGTCGGCTCAAATAAGTGATAGCATGCTCTTTTCTTTCGGTTTCTTGAGTCAAATCAGCTCCAATAACGCCTTCCTCGGCTGCAATGTAAAGTCTAAAGGGCTCTCTATGCTTGGGCGCCTTCATCACCGGAGGAGTGCACAAATAATTCTTAATCATATCAAATGCTTCTTGCTGTTTTGCCCCCCAAGTAAAATCAACATCATTCTTCAACCGAAGGATATGAGTAAATGCATCAACCTTCCCTGACAAATTAGCTATGAACCTCCTCAAATAATTGACCTTGCCAAGGAATTTTTGCATATCTCTCTTGCATGTTGGAGCCTCCACTTTTTGTATAGCTTCTATCTTTTTGGGATCAATCTCTATGCCATCTTCATGAATAATGAAACCCAAAAACTTACCAGCCGACACGCCAAACGCACACTTCAAAGGATTCATCTTCAGCCCATATTTCTTCATCCTCTCAAAAGCTAAACGCAAATCGGCTAAGTGAGATTCAAAAGCATCCGATTTGACAACAACATCATCAATATAGACTTCAAGTATAACACCGAGTAAATCATGAAAGATCAAATTCATAGCCCTTTGATATGTGGCGCCGGCATTCTTCAATCCAAAGGTCATCACTGTCCACTCAAATAATCCAAGGAAACCGGGGCACCGAAAAGCCGTTTTGGACATGTCCTCTTCGGCCATGAAAATTTGGTTGTACCCCGCATTGCCATCAAGAAAGCTAATAACCTTATGTCCAGAAGCATCATTAATAAGCATGTCGGCTATAGGCATAGGATACTCATCTTTGGGCGTAGCTCTATTCAAATCTCTGAAATCAATGCACACCCTCAACTTGCCGGAGCCTTTCTTTTCCACTGGCACAATATTAGAAATCCACTCGGCATACCTGGGGATGAATTCCATGGTAAAGGTATCAATGGCATGGTTGAAGAATATGAATGATGTGCTAATCGAAGATTATTTTTTGTGGACGAAAACCTTCGGCTTAATTTCTTATGAGATTCTTTCTCCTTCTTCACTTTTGTTGTACTTGTTACAATAGAAGCTTGCACATTATTTTCTGTTTGACTGCTCTTCTTGGGAACCCATGCCATGTTCTTCTTTCTCAGTTCATGTGCACTAAGCTTTTGTAATTCCTTCTTTTGCCAATACGATAAGCCGAGTGGGCGCCTCAGTTGTGATTCTTGTTCAAGCAATGGCAATTCTTTTCTAACCTTGTGCACTCTCATCTTCTTTTGTTCAGATTTGGCATCTTGATTTTAAACATTTGCTTGCTCGACTTCTTTGCCTTTAGTAGCCAATGTTAACACTTTAATTGGCTCTTTATCATTTAAAATAAAATCTGAAGTGGCACACGTACGACCATCTTTTTTGACTCGATATACTTGCCTGATCACCTCTTTCTTCTTTCTTGAGCTCCGGACCGATTCCTTTTGAGTGAAACGGTCTTGGTTATGTAATTGTTCATCAAATGTTGATCTTCTTGGAGCTGCATAATCTTGATGAGATGGTTCAAAATAAGATGAATAATGTGCCCTTGAATTATACCTGTCCCGTGGTGGATATTGATTCGTATAAGCACAGGGAGGTATCCATGGCATTGGCATTGACGTCCCAAAATATGGATATGAATACGACGCATTGAAATTTCCCTTCTGCCAATACCGTTCTTTAGATTCGCGCCTAGGGGGTAATCTTGATGCTTTTGAATTACTTGGCCGATAAGCAATCTTTTCCTAACTTATCTTCTGATATTTTTCCAATAGCTGCGCGAAAGTGACTTTCGGCTTTTTACCTTTGCGTTTACTTCGGCCTTTGCTTTCTTTGGTTGTGCTTGCATCGATCATTGGATTTTCTTGTTGCCCCCGAGTGCTTGGCGTCTTCACCGTAACTTTGATAGAACCATTGCCTTCAAGAATATCATAATTGTACTCATGAATAATTTTTGCACTTGAAAGCTTGATCCCATCACCTGCAGCTTTTACCTTCTTGTCTTTAAATGGATCGGCTTGAAGCAGCCGATGCAAAATCTTTTTGCCATCAGGACCAATAGGAATAGCCTGGTCATCCCTTGGTGTTTTAACAAGTCTCAATCGTCCGCTATCAATGGCCGATTTAACTATTTGACGAAACATATTGCAGTCCTCAAAATTATGCTTGAACGAATCATGCAACTTACAATACATTCGTCCTTGGATTGATGGCTTTACACGGTGATCAAGAATTCTAATATAATCATTCTTCAGCAACAAATCAAAAATCTGATCACACATGTTTGAATTGAAGGTAAACCTTTTATTTTCTAGCCGATCTTGCTGTGAGAACGGCTTTGGAGTTAAGCAAACGAATGGTTCAGATTTGGCACCCCATTCGGCTATGCATTGTGTCTCGCACTCTATCTCCGATGACTTTGGATAAGATATTGCAATAGCATCGGTTTTCTCAAAAGATTCAAACCTTGGCTTTATGTTTCTGAAATCAAAACTGTTATAACATATATGTCTCATTTGAGACCAAATGCAAGCCAAGTATGAAATACGCAAAGCTACCCATGCATATATAAACTTTAAATAAGACAATGGGAAGTACTTTGACTGCGATAGTAAATCTTTATCGGTCTCTATAAATGGTGCAATGGGTTGACCAATATGCTTTACAACAATTTTGTTGCTAACAAGTAAATCACCCTCCTTCATTGGTCTTTCAAAAGTATTCATGATAATTTTTCCAATAGATGCATCAACAATAAAGTTGTGACCAAATCTAAAAATAGGTAAATCACTTGGTAGACATACCTCTTCATACACGTTGGGAGAGTATGATGGTTGTAACACTTGAATAATACTTTGATCCACTTTTGAATGACTCTCCAACGCTTTATCCTCATCTTTTCCTTGATTCCGTGCTTCATCACTCGAATGATCTTCAAGTGAACTTTGCTCAGCTGCACGCTTGTGTTCTTGATGTTCATCATTAACCAAACTTTGTTCGGCCATATTACTTTGTTCTTGATGCTCATCAATTTCCTTGGCACTGAACTCGTAGGGCAGGAAATAGGTTCCCTCAACTTCAGAAGAATCAAGCACAGCTGTTTTGTGCTTGCCATGCCCTTTCTCAATGGTGCTTGCCTCTTTGGATTTGATGGATTCGGAATACATACTAGTTGATTCGGCTTTTCCAGCCGAAGAACTTTCACTCTTCGAATCATCATTCTTTTCATTGGCTACTATAATTGGCAAGACTTCTTCTATAGTTGATTCGGTACATGTAATGTTTGATTCGGCCTTGTCAATAACGGAAATAACTTTGTTACCTGAATCAATACTTTTCTCTTTTTGAATTTGCAAGGCTTCTCGCTCTTGTCTAATTTTAGCCCACATCTCAGCTTGGTGAGCTTTAAATTTTTTTCATCTCAATTTCTATCCAATCCTCATGAGATTGCCCCCCAATGCTTTGAGACTCTTTCGGCAATGAAACTTGAGTGTTGCCGAAACTTTGCAATTGTTTAGGGGGTATATAGCATGCTGCAACAGTAGGTGAAGATATATGCATTGGTGTAGAACTATATTTTTCCTCGCATAGTCTATCAATTGGCAATGATTCATCTTCATACAAAACTCTAGCTTTTATTGCATCATAATCAGGAAACAACCCCTTTTCATGTTGTTCAAGGCAAAGAGCACTAATCCTGTTATTTTGGGCTAGCCTCTTTTTTAACGAAGCCACGTCAGCTTCTGTAAGGAATTGCTCCATAGTATTTTCATATTCTTTTGGCAATGAGGTGTTGCCGAAATTTTGCAATTGTGTAGAGGATGCATTATATGCTACAACATTAGATGAAGGCATGTATGCTCCTGCAAATTTATCACTTATTCGGCTATGACCATGAAGGTGTGAAGCCGAATTATGAATATCAACAGTTGCATACGGTGCTGGCACATTACTAGTATGAGGTGTAGCATATGATGGTTGATGGTAATTGGCCGAATAACTAGTAGTAGCATAGCCAATTCCACTATCCACCGGCACATTTGAATTAACATATTGCAAGTTAGGTGCCGATGGATAAAAAGGTGAAACACTTTTTTGCATATTATTGAAAGTTCCAACATGAGGTGTTTCAACTTGATTAACCAAACTCATCATGTTGTTCATCGGCATATGGATTTCTGGGGTTGCCGATGCATGAGAGTTGGAATACATATGGTGCATGTTACTAGTATCATAAGAAGTTGAAGCTTGTAAATTACTTTGAATCAGCCCTTGCACATAATTAGATGTATAATTGACAAAACTAGGGTTGGCCGATAGAGCATACTCATTGAACGATCTAGTAACACCATATGAATTATTTGCATCTACATGAGGGGATTGAGTATTCATATTACCTTTGTAGATTGCAAACCCTAGATGACGATCTCTTCGTAGCAAGAACGGGCCGGAGACAGTTCAAAGCTTCGTCCCCAGCGGAGTCGCCAAAAAGTGTGTTGACACACGAACGCGCCACGCGTACCCTCGACGCCGGGGGTGATGCACCGCAGCTCACGTCGAAGGAGGCCCGTTCGGAAGCGCGGTACGCAAGCAATCCGGCGGGCGCTTTTGAAACCCGACGCACCGCTTCTCTGGGATGGAACCCGCCAGGAGTCACGGATGGATGATGGGCTGCCCTAGGTCGATTCGCTCGGCCCTAGGGCCTCGAGGTTCGCCGTCCTGCAACAAGAAGAACGAACGAAGAACGAGAAGAAAGATACAAGGGAGAGGGATAAAAGTAGGGTAAAAAGATGTAGATGTGTTTATTCGATTGTGTGTTGTTTCAATCGGTCATCACCTCTTCTATTTAAGAGGGGGTTGGACTTCCCGTACAAGACACGGACCCAAATTTCCGTCCAAAGGGTCAAAAATACTAGCCAAACTCGGACTCTTCAAAATCTGTCCGAATCTGCGTGAACGGCAAGCGGTAGTACCGCTTCTTGGCACGGTAGTACCGCCCAAGCGGTACTTCCGGGTATTAGTACCGCGCCACTTCCACGCGGGTGTCCAGAAGTGTTTTTTAAGCAGTAGTAGGGCGGTAGTAGAAGCGCGGTAGTACCGCTCGAGCGGTACTACCGCTTATGGGAGCGGTACTACCGCCCTCTGCTATAGCAGCATCTTATAACGGCTGTAACTTTTGCATACGATCTCGGATTGAGATGATTTTTATATCAAAATCGACCGATTCGACGAGACGAAGACAATCCGTGTAGATCATTTTCTCATATGAGGTCGTATTGGGGGATTAATCAGCCGAATAGTGTTCTGGATACAAAATCTCAGTACTTCGAACACAACTTCGGCCTTAGAGATGAGATCGGATGGCTATGGCCCAAATATCAAAGTTTCTCCTTTCGACGATACGGAACTTCCTCACTTTGAGCACTTTTCCATTTGAGGCCTTCTTAATTATGTTTTTGACCATGCCAAAATCTGGTGTCAACAGTGGCCTTGTTACGCCACTTCTTCTCCCTTGAGTTGGCTTCGGGGGAACAGTGCTTCGGATGCGCGTCCTTGAGAACAGAAGACACATCGGCCCGGGGGGCCCTTGATGCCGGAATCTCTCCGGAGGCAGATGGGTTCCGGCAGCAATGGGTATAGGTCGACGCCGCCGGGGCTGAGACTCTGTTTCAACCCCCGGTGACCCCCGCAACGCCGAACCACAGGTGGAGGCACGAGGAGCTTGCCGACCCTGGGCTCGCACCGGTTCTAGCCAGGCTGGCGAGGCTGAAGCAGGCGGGCGTGACGATGGCGATGGTGGTGCGGGAGTTCACTCGCCGACGAATTGCCCCTCTCCAGCGCCATTCCCGTCCGATGTTGGCCTTCGCGGGCCCCCGTGATCCAATGAGGGTCCAGGTCCCGCCTCTTTCCCCCGACGTGCTGCGCGAGCTTCTCCGCCGCCTGACTGGTGGTGAACCTGACGAGCTTCCCCGGGACGGCCTCCCCGTGTACAACTACAAGGACCGGGAAGCTCTCGTTGCGAAGATGCCGCGTTTCGACGGGAAGGGGTTCTTCCCTCTGGAGGAGGCGCGCTCCCAGGGTGCCTCTTTCTTGGGGGCCCGCCCTCCAAGAATCCGGGGGACGCCGCCCCTCCTGAGACCGGGGTGGGTCGCCCTTCGCTACCCGTTCGTCCGGCCCCCGCCCCGGGTCAGTCCGAGGTCAGAGGTGATGCCCAGCCGATGATGAAAGTTGCCGTCTCCGTCGCTGAGTATCAATCGCCGGTCGTCGGCTTATCGCCCCCTAGCTCCCGCGCCAGCCGGAAGAGGAAAACTCCCAGGGGCAGTCGCCCCTTGGTGCCGTGGGCTCCGGTGAAGAGGAAGTGGATCGCCATAGATGAGTAAGTGCCCGCGCCCCTTTCGACCTTCTCTTCGGCACCTCCCTTCTGAGCTTCTGTTTCGCAGGCTCCCCATCGGCGATGGAAGAGACGGGTCGGTGTCGCCCGCTCCTGCGGCCGCTGAGCCTCTTGCGGTCTCTTCTCTCGTTGGCCGCGGGGTTCGGCCCATCGGGGCGCCCACACCCGAGCCTGTTCTGATGTCTGGTGGCCCCGAGCGCGAGCCCCTTGCGGTCTTCTTCGCCTACGGCTTCCAGCTCCCTAGAATGGGGCCACTTCCCTTGCCCGCGGCCTTCTCCGGGGTCGTGTCGTGCCGCATCCTCGGGCCCCCTTTGCTCGGCGACGTGGGGCCTTTGAGGTGCGTCCTTCTTCTGGAGTGCCTGTACGGGAGCCCCCAGCCCCTGGGCATACGTTTGGGCTGGGAGGCTCCTCGCGCTGCTCCCCCGTTCACCCTGGGGAAGGTGGGAGTCCTGGTTGGCCCCTTGAGCCCGCTGACGACCGGGACGCCATGCCGTGGGGTTTGCTCCACACCGCGACGGACGCGTTGAGGCGTCTGGGGGTGGGGCTCGCCAACAATGATGCCCGCTTGGAGGAGGAGCGCCAGCGCCATGCGCAGGGATGGCACCAGCTTGAGGTTGCCGTGAATCTCGGTCGCCTGCACATCCAACTTAGATTTCCTGACGGATTCGGTACCTTCGTGCATATCAACCAAAGTATCCCAAATTTCTTTTGCATTCTCAAGACGGCTGATTTTGTTTAATTCTTCGGGGCATAGGCAGTTGAATAGAATGTCACATGCTTGAGCATTGTATTGCAACATCTTCAATTCTTCCGCGGTCGCTTCACGAACCGGTTCCTTTCCATCGCTAAAGAATTCACCTTGCAAGCCAACACGAACAACAATCCATACGGCGGGGTTATGACCAAGAATATGCATTTTCATCTTATGTTAACTAGCAAAGTTTGTACCATCAAAGTATGGACCTCTACGGTGATAGTTTCCCTCACTAGATGCCATACTCTCCATGGTTGTGAGACCAATGCAATGGAGACCAAAGCTCTGATACACTTGTAGGGATCGAAAGTATGTCTAGAGGGGGGGGGGTGATTAGACTACTTGACCGAATAAAAACCTAACCTTTTCCCAAGTTAATTGGTTGGCAGATTTTAGCAATTCTAGCATATCAAGTTCACCCTACACATGTATGTCTACGAGTATTGCAACGGAATGTAAAGACAAACATATGTAAGAGGATAAGGGTAGGAAGATCAAACACAATTTGGAGACACGAAGATTTTTCCCGTGGTTCCGGTAGGTGGTGCTATCGTACGTCCACATTTACGGAGTCTTCAACCCACGGAGGGTAACGGTCGTGAGAGTCCACGAAGGGCTCCACCCACGAAGGGTTCCACGAAGTAGCAACCTCGACTAGTCCATAACGGCTTCCGTCCACGAAGGACTAGCCTCACTATGGGTAGATCTTCACGAAGTAGGCGATCTCCTTGCCCGTACAAACTTCTTGGTTCAAATCCACAACACGAAGTAGGAGGCTCCCAAGTGACACCTAACTAATCTAGGAGGCACCACCCTCCAAAAGGTAATAGATCCGATAGTAACGATGAAGTCCTTGCTCTTGTGTTTCAAGTGATAGTCTCCTCAACACTCACTCACTCTCTCACAGGTTTGGCATGGGTAGAAGAGATTGATTGGATGGAAAGCAACTTGGGGAGGCTAGAAATCAAGATCCATATGGTTGGAGTGGATGATCTTGACCTCAACACAAGGATAGGTGGTTCTCTCTCAGAAATTTGGATATGGCAAGTGTGAGTCTGTTCTGAGTGCTTCTCTTCCGAGTGGGATGTGGTGGAGGGGTATATATAGGCATCTCCAAAAATCCAACTGTTACAACATTATTTCCCAACTCGGTGAAACCAAAGTGAAAACTCGGTTGCACCGACTAGTGCAAAATGTGGCAACTTTGGCATTTTCGGTGAGACCGATATAGAATTCTCTGTGGTACCGATATGAGTGGCTGAGGGCAGTTGCACAACTCGGTGAGACCGATTCACAATTCTCGGAAATTCTGATTCTTGTGAATGAGGCAATAGATAGTTGGTCACTGAAACTCGGTTGCATCTATATGAAACTTGGTAGTACCGAGAGGTAGGTTTGGCTAGGGTTTCTGTCTAGGGTTTTGACTCGGTGTAGCCAATATGATATTGTTGGTGGCACCAATTTTGTGTGGTAGGGTCTAAGACAGAATATTTGTGGGAGAGCTTGTGAGTGTTTTTGGTGGCTAACACTTGATCATTCTGAGCATTTCATTCACCATTATTACCTCACCCCGTTTTGATAGTATTGGCTTTCCTATGGACTCAAAGTGATTTCTCACAAACTAAAATGTAGAGTCTTCATGCTTGTAGCTTGGCCAATCCTATTCCTTGCATCTTGGGGTCTCCTCACTATCCTTTGCCAAATAAATATTGAACTTTTTCCTAAAATATACTCAGTGGAAACATTAGTCCAATGAAATATATGTTGTTATTAATTACCAAAACCACCTAGGGAAAAGTTGTGCTTTCAATCTACCCCTTTTTGGTAATTGATGACAACATATAGATCAAAGCGTCGATAGAGATATAATCAATGAATAGCATCATCGCTTTGAGAGGTATGTGATAAGCAAGATCTCCCCCTAAATTTGTGCATTATTTTAAATTTGCCTTTGAATGCAAATGCACAATCGATTAGGATCATGGGTCACTCTTCCATGTCACATACAACTTGGTGGTGCACAAAAATTAATAAGAGTGAATTGCATAAGGCACATCACACCAAACAAGTGAATGATCATCATATGGACATCTCAAAGATAGGCAATAGTAGCATCACACAAGAGTGTATGATCAAACACCAACAAAGTTTGCAACACCAAACGATAAACCAAATGAATTTTTTTGAAAAGTAGAGAGATCAAAATGCAACACTCTCTCTCAAAGCCCTATGATTTATAACCTCTCCCCCTTTGGCAACAAGTTACCAAAAAGTTCAAATTTATAGAGCTAATCGTCGCTCTGGGCATGATCTCCTCCATGAGACGATGAGGCTTCTCCGGTGGCTGTCGATGGAGTCGAGAGAAGAGCATCCACGAAGGCTTCAGCTGAAGTCCTCTGAGGTGGTGGAGTAGACAATGGAGCTTATGGAGCTGATGGAGCTGTGGCAGGTGCTGAAGAAGATGGCCTCAACTCTCGAGCAAACACTGTAGGAGTTATGGCTTGAGTCTTGAACTGAGTGCTAGTCTTGAGAGGTGGACTATCATCATCATCATCAGAATCTGAAGAGTGGGGAATGGGTGCTTCATCCACTTCCTTCTTAAGTTCATCCACAGTTTTAGTCAGCCCATCCACTTTGTTGTTCGGCATGGAAAACTTATCCTCCATGATCCTCACAAGACTCTGCTGATTCAGCAATATGTTCTTGATGTCCTTCTACATGCCCTGAACTGTGCTAAGTAGAAGATCCATTTGGTCACTCCTGGATCTAGGAGCCTGCGCACTAGTGGCTCTAGCTGCCTCAGCCTCTGCCTGTGCAGTAGAAGAAGTGGGATGACTGGGATCCTTCACCACGACATTATCCTCGAAATCTGGATGGAGTGGCAAATGTAGGCGATCAAGTGCATATACATTCTTCTCTAACTTAGAGTTGATGAGCATCTGAATGTATGGTGCATATCCACAAGATCTCTTCTGATCTGCAGCTGTCCTCTTCACTGTCTCAACTATCAGATCCATCACCCTAAACCTGGTGTGGTTGTCAATGTGGTGCAGCATGTTGATGGAGTAGCCTCGGATCATGTTGTCATCTCCTGACTTGGGCATCCAGGTATACCTCATGATGGTGTTGGTAGTAGGCAATCCTGCTTGCAGATAATAAACTGAACCAAACATATGTGAATGCACATAATCAGCAGGGATTTCCTTGTACATATTTTCCATGGAGATGTGATTCATCTTGGCCTCAGTGTACACATCCAAGTCACCTTCTTGTACCTGTGGGGCTCCTAAGATGGTAGCCCACTCATCAACAGTGGATTGGTACCTAATACCTTCAGTCATCCAATATCCTGCCATCGGGATAGAAGTGAGCAGTAGAGTAGAACTACATGATCATCTCATCGTTCTAGGCTATGAACTCTCTTCCAACAAAATTTGCAATATCAATACACTTGAAGTTGTCTTGCACACATGGAAAGAAATCTTCATTCTCCTTGATATATTCCCAGTCAACATATCTCATGTCACTGACTGCTGGGCTCTTGTCCAATAGGACAGTCTCATAATAGTCCTGCTATTCCTTGGTGTGAAATCTCGCATCCACAACAGTCCTTCTCCTGGAGGCATAGGGGTCATTTGCTCTCCACAACCTTAGCCCCGAGTCCTTCCTGTTCTTCATGTCTTCATCTACAGGATGAGCATCATCATGAGCTGGTAAATGGGGCCTGAGTTTCCTCAACACAGTCAAATCTTCCTCGGCATCTCTGGAAGTTGGAGTTTTGTTCTTGGCAGCAAGAGGAATGTCCCTAGTAGTCTTCTTGGACTTTGGAGCAACAGGCTTCTTTGGTGCAGATTTCTTGCTTGAAGAAACTTGCTTTGCCATAGCATCAGCAAGAAGCTTCTTCTTCTTTCTAGGAGGAGGTTGGGCAGCTGGCTTGTTAGGGATATAACCCCACTGTATGACCCGCCCTATTGGGCCGGGTCAATATAATGGCGGCTCTGGAACAATGTTCAAGATGGGCCGTGTTGTAAAGCTAAAGCAAGTAAGGCGGTTACTAAGTAAACTGCCGGGCGGCCCAAGCGCGTGGAGACGACGACTCAAGGCCCACAGGGCAGAAGACGCTGGAAGATTCCTTGCTTGAGAAGCAAGGCGTGTTAGAGACATGATAGGTTACGAGTCATAATATGACTCGAACTCTGTTGTAAACCCTCGGGTCTTGACATGTATATAAAGGCAAGCCCCTAGGGCCGAAAGACCCAAGTTAGACACCCTCGAAAGCTAGGTTAGCGATTCCACACCCTTGTAATCGAGATCACCATCAATATAGACACAAAGCAGGACGTAGGCTATTACCTCCATCGGGAGGGGCCGAACCTGGGTAAACTCGCCTTCCATTCCCGTTTAACCCCTTTGAGTCGTCAACTAGCAGCGATGGCCTCACACCTAAGTCCTTGCACGAGGACATCTGCCGTGACAAAACCACGACAGTTGGCACCCACTGTGGGGCTCTCGCCTGGTAGAGTTAAGTACTCAAAGGGAGCCCTTCCGGGTTTCGGAAGCTACGTGACGGGTCGCATGACCAAGAGTCACCGGAACAAGATCTACATCGATGATTCATGCTGGGGCCCCGAGGCCGACTCAATTGAGTACGGGTACCGGGTCCCCTTCGGCAAGATTCATGTCTTCATTGGACAGATCAGTGCGTCGGTGCCCGAGTCAGACATTTGCACCAACCTCGTCGAGCCGGTTCGGTGCGCCCAACCCGGCCGGCCTCTACCCGGCCGGCGTCATGAGACCAAGGTCCTCGGTAAGATTCGTGAGTCGCCTCATCTGGTTGCTGCTTCTGCAACAGGGATAACGATGGCTCGAACCCCGCCCGCGGTTGGAGGACCAGGTGGATCAGGCCTGGTACAGGGTGTTTCGGGGGCTGAGCTTCGGCGCCAGTATAGTAACCAGGCTCCCCAAAGCAAACCTAAGCAGTTGAGTCACGGCCAGTATCATGTCTTCACCACTAGCACTTGCAAGCAAGACAGTAAGGTCAAGAGTAGGGTTGTCAACATGGCAGAGCCGGCAGTGCCTAGGTACCTCAACTGGTCCGAGCACCCGATCACCTGGAGCAGGGAGGACCATCCTCCCCGGGTTGACAACCCTGGCGGGTTTGCTTTGGTGGTGGCACCTCAAGTAGGCGGTTACACTTGACCAAGGTTCTTATGGATGAAGGCAGCAGCTTAAATATTATGTACTATGAAACTTTTCGCCGGATGGACCTGCCTGAGAGCACGTTGCTTCCCTCAACGATGGTATTTCACGGGATTTTTCCTGGAAAGTCGGCTTATCCGATCGGGCGGATCAAACACGATGTTGCCTTCAGTGATGAGTATAATTACAGATGTGAGCCCTTGATGTTTGAGGTAGTCAAGATAAAGAGCCGCTATCACGACCTCTTTGGGCGGCCGGCTTATGCTCGTTTCATGGCCCGACCTTGTTATATCTATCTCTAGATCAAGATGACTGGACCAAAGGGTACAATCACCATGGACGGAATCCGGAAGATAGCCCAGGAATGCGAAGAAGGAGACGCGGCTTATGCCTAGTCAGCTTGCGCAGCTGAGGAATTGAAGTTCTATACGCCAATGTTGACCCGGCTGATATGAGCCCCCTCAAGAAGCCCAATACCGAGTCAGAGCCTTTGCTCAAATTTAAGCCGGCTGAAGATACTAAGTAGATAGATTTCACGCCAGGCGATTCGTCCAAGCAGTTCATTATAGGGACCGGCATGGATCCCAAATAGGAAAGCGCGCTCATCGAGTTTATCCGTGAGAATCGGGACATCTTTGCATGGAAACCTTCTGACATGCCTGGAGTCCCGAGAAAACTCGCTGAGCACCACCTTAACGTAGATCCGAAGATGAAGCTGGTACATCAATACCTTCATCGTTTTAATGAGGAGAGATGCAAGGCAATTGGAGAAGAGGTGGCTCGGCTCCTAGATGCCGGGTTTATCGTCGAAGCATTTCACCCCGAGTGGTTGGCTAACCCGGTGCTTGTTCTGAAAAAGAACGGCACGTGGCGCATGTGTGTAGACTACACGGATCTCAATAAGGCTTGTCCGAAGGATCCTTTTGCTCTCCCGCGTATCGATCAGATTATTGACTCTACGGCGGGTTGTGAGTGCATGTGTTTCCTAGATGTGTATTCTGGCTATCACCAAATCAAGATGGCAGTTGACGATCAAGAAAAGACGGCTTTCATCACTCCCTTCGGTGCTTTCTGCTATGTCTCTATGCCCTTTGGGCTTAAGAGCGTAGGGGCGACTTATCAACGCTGCGTCCAGAATTGCCTTCAGCCGCAGATTGGGCGCAATGTTCATGCCTATGTTGATGACATCGTGGTAAAATCTCAGAAGAAGGAGATGCTCTTGGAAGACATCAAGGAGACGTTTGGTAATCTTCGAGTGTACCACATGAAGCTTAACCCGGCAAAGTGTGTTTTTGGGGTTCCCACAGGCAAACTTCTGGGTTTCCTGGTTTCTGACCGAGGCATCGAAGCTAACCCGGACAAGATTAAGGCAGTAACTTCGCTGGCTGAGCCGACAAATATAAACCAGGTTCAATGCCTGGCGAGTCACATCGCAGCTTTAAGCCGCTTCATAAGCCGCCTGGGGGAAAAAGCTATCCCTTTTATCAAGTGCTGAAGAAAACAGGCGACTTTAAGTGGACTGACGCCGCTAATGAGGCTTTCGAAGCACTCAAAAAAGAGCTTGTTAATCCGCCCATCTTAGCCGCACCTACTGACAAAGAGACAATGCTCCTGTACATCGCCGCTAATTCCAAAGTGGTGAGTGTAGCAGTAGTTGTTGAGCGGAAAGAGGAAGGGAAGGAATATCCGGTTTATCACCTAGTTTACTTCGTCAGTGCAGTTCTAACTTTGTCCAAGCAGCGGTACCCGCATTGGCAAAAGCTTGTTTACGGGATTTTCATGGCAAGCCGGAAGCTGAAATACTATTTCCAGGAGCATCCAATCACGGTGGTTAGTTCGGCACCCCTTGGTGACATCATACAAAACCGGGAGGCCACTGGAGGGATTGCTAAATGGGTGATTGAACTTGGCGATCACCATCTAAAGTATGTGCCCCGAACCGCTATCAAATCCCAAGCACTGGTAGATTTCATCAACAACTGGACAGATTTGCATATTCCAGAGGATAGGCCAGATAATACCTACTGGACTATACACTTTGATGGATCTAGACAGTTGGAGGGCTCGGGGGCAGGAGTTATATTGTCTTCTCCACAAGGTGATAAATTTTGTTATGTCCCGCGGCTCATGTTCCCTTGTACTAACAATGCAGCTGAATACGAGGCCCTCCTACACGGGCTCAGAATAGCTAAGGAGATGAATCTAAGCCGGGTCAGGTGTTTGGGTGACTCAGATTTGGTGGCTCAACAAGTTTCAGGGACTTGGGACTCTAAGGACCCCCTGATGGCGGCTTATCGGCGGACAGGCTCTTATGTGGCGGGTCATTTTCAAGGCTATCAGGTCGATCATATAGATCGCCGGCTCAATGAAGCGGCCGACGCCCTGTCACGACTTGTTCACAGAGGAAGCCGGATCCCCCCAATGTTTTCTTAGACATCCTTTATAACCCTTCTGTCAAGCTGCCATCTAAGGAGGACATTGCAATCCCTCACCCGGAGGCACAATTGGTGGCGGCTCTGCACGCTACCTCTGGGTGGATTGGACAAGATGATCAAGACTTCAAGACTTCAAGGACTCAATATACCACTGGGTGGATTGGACATGCATCAGGCATCCTGATATCTATCATGGTTATGCCCGGGAATCCTGGTATCTACATGTGATCATCCCGACGGAATGTCACCCAGGTCCAAAGAGATGGATGGATACTTCAAGGCCGGAAAGCTTACGTGTGCAACCGCAAGTCATTATGGGCTCTAGCTTGGTTGACCTTAGTCGTGACTCTGGTAGGTCAGATTGCTACGAGAGGTTGAAGAACGGTAGGATTGGATGGGCACTGACTTTCTATCGGAGGATCGCTTTGGAAGACCATGTTTCGATTGTCTCATTCTCAAACACCAGGCAGTGCGAGGACACAACAGGAGGGATCGAATCTTGCGGGTAAAGTGTACAAACCTCTGCAGAGTGTCAAACTAATCGATTAGCCGTGTCCCCGGTTATGGACAACATGAGCACCGGAGATACTATCAGCCAAACATGAGCACCGGAGATACTACCAGAGTGTCAAATTAAATTATTATGATGAGTGGGTCTATTAATTATTTTGGGACATGAGAATTGGTTGGTGGAACCATTTCATTAACAACCAACTTTTGTAGTGATATTCCGTTTGACTCCTTTGTTGTAGGGAAAATAAAACCAGCTTTTCTGCAAAAAAAAAAACTCAGACACAGAGCCACAAAGCCTTTTGCATATAGAATAGTCTTTATAATTTTATTCTATGGTGATCTTGCCGATACATTCAATGTACTGACCTACATGGCTGCAACGTCTCATGTTGCAGGAATATTTCTACGACGAGTAAGTGTACGATTTAGGGTTACGGTCTACACTCAATCTGCCGTTGGTGTTTATTGGGAGTCCACTCCCGTTGACTATTTCCGATAAGATTTAAGAGGTATATATCAGTTTTACGATATTTACATGTGATTGCACTTTGATATATACATTGATGTACTGTGTGTGCCAGCATACTGATCCAGGGATGGCACTGACACATAGAGGCTTGACTCATTTTCAAGGCTATCAGGTCGATCATATAGATCGCCGGCTCAACGAAGCGGCCGACGCCCTGTCACGACTCGGTTCACAGAGGAAGCCGGTTCCCCCCAATGTTTTCTTAGACATCCTTCATAACCCTTCTGTCAAGCTGCCATCTAAGGAGGACATCGCTATCCCTCACCCGGAGGAACAATTGGTGGCGGCTTTGCATGCTACTCCGGACTGGACTATTCCTTATCTTGCTTATCTGACTCGAGGCGAGCTCCTAGCTAAGGAAACCATATCTCGACAGATAATTCGGCAGTCCAAATCAATGACTATCGTCAATGGCGAGTTACATCGGTGAAGCAGCACTGGCATGTTTCAACACTGTGTTTCCCCCGTGGAAGGCAAGGAAATTCTTAATGAAATTCATGCTGGTGATTTTGGGCATCATACCGGCTCGCGGTCCTTGGTAGCAAAAGCTTTTCGACATGGGTTCTACTGGCTGACGGCTCACTGATACGTCCATTTTGCATCATGCTTTTATATTGATATTTATTGCATTATGGGCTGTTATTACACATTATGGTACAATACTTATGCCTTTTCTCTCTTATTTTACAAGGTTTACATGAAGAGGGAGAATGCCGGCAGCTGGAATTCTGGACTAGAAAAGGAGCAAATATGAGAGACCTATTCTGCACAACTCCAAAATTCCTGAAAAGTTACGGAGAATTATTTTGGAATATATAAAAAATATTGGGCGAAAGAAAAACCAGAGGGGACCCACTAGGAGGCCACAAGCCTGGGGGCACGCCCTACCCCCCAGGGCGCGCCCCTGTGGCTTGTGGGCCCCCTGGCAGCCCTCCGGTGCCCATCTTCTGCTATATGGAGGGTTCTGACCTGGAAAAAATCAAAAGAGAGGTTTCGGGACAAAGCTCCGCCGTCTCGAGGCGGAACCTGGGCAGAAGCAATCTAGGGCTCTGGCGGAGCTGTTCTGCCGGGGAAACTTCCCTCCCGGAGGGGGAAATCGAAGCCATCGTCATCACCAACGATCCTCTCATCGAGAGGGGGTCAATCTCCATCAACATCTTCACTAGCACCATCTCCTCTCCAAACCCTAGTTCATCTCTTGTATCCGATCTTAGTCTCAAAACCTCATATTGGTACCTGTGGGTTGCTAGTAGTGTTGATTACTCCTTGTAGTTGATGCTAGTTGGTTTACTTGGTGGAAGATCATATGTTCAGATCCTTAATGATAATTAATACTTCTCTGATCATGAATATGAATATGCTTTGTGAGTAGTTACGTTTGTTCCTGAGGACATGGGATAAGTCTTGTTATAAGTAATCATGTGAATTTGGTATTCGTTCGATATTTTGATAAGATGTATGTTGTCTCTCCTCTAGTGGTGTTATGTGAACGTCGACTACATGACACTTCACCATTATTTGGGCCTAGGGGAAGGCATTGGGAAGTAATAAGTAGATGATGGGTTGCTAGAGTGACAGAAGCTTAAACCCTAGTTTATGCGTTGCTTCGTAAGGGGCTGATTTGGATCCATATGTTTCATGCTATGGTTAGATTTATCTTAATTCTTCTTTCGTAGTTGCGGATGCTTGCGAGAGAGGTTAATCATAAGTGGGAGGCTTGTCCAAGTAAGGGTAGCACCCAAGCACCGGTCCACCCACATATCAAATTATCAAAGTAACGAACGCGAATCATATGAGCATGATGAAAACTAGCTTGACAGAAATTCCCATGTGTCCTCGGGAGCGCTTTGCCTTATATAGGAGTTTGTCCAGGCTTGTCCTTTGCTACAAAAAGGATTGGGCCACCTTGCTGCACCTTTGCTACATTTGTTACTTGCTACTCGTTATGAATTATCTTATCACAAAACTATCTGTTGCTGGTAATTTCAGGGCTTGAAGAGAATACCTTACTGAAAATCGCTTGTCATTTCCTTCTGCTCCTCGTTGGGTTCGACACTCTTACTTATCGAAAGGACTACGATAGATCCCCTATACTTGTGGGTCATCACTCACGCAGATGCAGAAGAGATTGTGCGCAGGTGCGATGGATGTCAAAGGTTTGGTAGGAAGGCCCATGTCCCGGCTCAGGAATTGCGTATGATCCCAATTACCTGGCCGTTCGCGGTTTGGGGGCTCGACATGGTTGGCCCATTCAAGACGTCTTCTGACAAGAAGACCCACCTCTTGCTGGCGGTTGATAAGTTCACCAAGTGGGATGAAGCAGAGCCAGTTAGCAGTTGTGATGCAGAGACTGTGGTCAAGTTCTTGAAAAAGTTGATTTTCCGTTTTGGTTACCCTCATAGCATTATCACTGATAATGGTACTAATTTATCCAAGGGAGCGATGGAACAGTTTTGTCAACGAGAACACATCCGGCTTGACCTGGCAGCAGTTGCACACACACAGTCCAATGGACAAGCTGAACGAGCTAATCAGGAGATCCTCAGAGGGATCAAACCCCGGCTTATGGTACCACTTGAGCATATTCCGGGCTGTTGGGTTGAAGAACTCCCCATAGTACTTTAGATTATTCGCACAACCCCAAATAGATCCACTGGATATACACCTTTCTTCTTGGTGTATGGAGCCGAGGCAGTTCTACCAAGTGATATTCGCCATGACTCGCCTCGGGTTGCTGCTTACGTTGAGGCGGACAATGAGTTAGCATGTCAAGACTCCCTGGATGCCTTGGAAGAAGAGCGTGACTTAACAGCATCTAGATCTGCCATTTATCAGCAAGACCTATGCTGCTATCATAGCCATAGAGTCTGAAGCCGTACTTTTCAAGAAGGCGACTTAGTGCTACGTCTGATTCAAGATCACAAGACTGCATAAACTTTCTCCACCTTTGGAGGGTCCTTTTGTCATCAGCAGAAACCTTAACAACGGGTCATATTATCTGGTGGACTTACGGGAAGGATCATACACTTCTGTGGAATAGACAACCCAGCCTTGGAACATCGCTCACCTGCGACCTTACTATACTTAGAAGAGCCACCGACTCCCTTTATGTAATCCCCCCCTGCAAATTCTGTGAATACTTCTTTATGTTCAAACATAATAAAGCCGGCACCCTCGAAACTCGGGGTATCTGTCGTTTCAGCCTATAAATTGAGCATGAGTCTTTATTGTTTGCAACATAGGTCACTTGGGGGCTTCCAACTCATCGAGTTTAGCTTTCTCACCCTTTTGACCCGGCAAAAACGCCACAATATATGGTTAAACATGCATGTATGCTTAATGCGACTCCGATCAGGTGACCGCTTGTACTCTTGCTAGTCAATCCTCTTTTGGACCCTGAACTTCAAGGTTAAATCATCGGCTTAAGTCACGAGAGAGTCGGCATACAGAATGCTAGGACAAACCATGGGTTATTATACCCGCTTCATTGAAGCAAGACTTGAGCCTCGAAAGCCAGCCTCCTTTTACCGAGTCTCATTGAGCCGGCATATTTTAAGTACTTCATATAAATAAAATTCTTCATTATCACATCATGTATTTTCAGGAACAATATTGTCCTTATAACCGGTTCATACATACGTGCCTTGGTTAATAAACCTCGGTCCTATTATGACTAGGTTCAAAATTGCCTATTCCCAATATCATGGAAGGGTTCAACAGATCTGGGCCTCAAAGCCAAGATCCTTTGCCGGCTTATTTTTGACTTGTTCTTCCTGTTTTCAATCAAGTGACTCATTGAGCACAACAACAGAAAAAGATGAGCACAAGAGCAGTATCAATCCTATCTTCGCAGAATAGCTCGAAAGATTGGGGTTCTACATCAATAAAAGTGCATACATGCACGATGGCAAGATCAAGCATGTCATAGAAGTTTTAAAGACTACATCTATTACATGCCTATAACAAGGGCGCAAAATACTCCAGTTTTTGGGGGCTAGCTCAAGATTGGCGACTCATTCAGCTTCGAAGATGCTTTCATGCTTTCTCCTCAGCGGCCGCCTCAGGATCTGTTTCCACCGGCTCATCATCTTCATCAACCTGCTGGCCCTTCTATTGCCATCGAATTGAATTCAATGATTCAAAATTTGATGTTCCCTCAACAAGAGATGATGCATCAACATCAGGGGCAAAAGGTCTCTTACGTCGGGGAGGTACCAATTCCGCTGGCTCATCCTTGGGCGGGTTAATGTGCTCATTATCATTGGTATATGCAGCATGATATTTCTTGAGATCAATCTCTTCACCTATCAGAGTTGCCAAAGGCCGCGTCTCAGTGATGCACTTTGCATAATCTGAATGAGTAAATGTGGAGCCATCGAGTTTGAACTCAGGAAAGCCGCCCTTCAAAAGCTCCACATCCAATTCAGGCAAATATGCTTTTGCTCGAGCGAGCGCCATGTTTGCGCCTCCTCGAGCCGTTGATCTCTGGGTCTTGGTCACCCATTGTGGAATGGTGGAAAGTTGCTTCAACATGTCCTTGATGCTACTTGGCGGGTATTTTAGAATCTTCACCGCCATGATGGAGTAAACAGACCCGGTGAACAATTGCTCTACATATGTGAAAATGGTTTTCAATTTCACAATAGGCAGCTCTAGAAGATTATGGTTTTTCCGCCCTGCGAACAAAAGAGAAAACAATGAGACGCCATACAGTCGTAAGCCGGTAAACTACAAAAGAGAAGCAGAATACATACCAAAGATTGCAGTAAACATTTCATTGATCTGTTTCACAAGAGTGGCATATTTTTCCTTCAATGGATCAAGTTTCTTTTCTGCCTTTTCTGCACGTCTTACAAGAGTGGCCTTTTTCTGCTTCAAACAACTTTACGGCTTGTTCCAGACGTTCATTTGCCTGATGTGTAGAATCTTCAAAATGAGCCGCCATGAGCTCAGCATCAACTTTCTTTCTTCTTTGAGCCGCTTCTGCAGTTTCACACCAACTGACTCAGCATCCTCAACATACTCCTGGCAGATGTACAAGCAGTATCAGCAAGTATTTCTACAAATAGCTTTAAACCGCCTTATGACGAATTGCAAGCAATATCCTTGACACTTGGGGGCTAATGCATGCCAGTTTTTTCTTCAAAATCTTAGCATGGAAAGACCCGACTCATCTCAAGAAGATGAGCCGGCCCTTGGGGGCTACAGGTCGAATTCCAAGTATTAACAAGACCCGACTCATCTCAAGAAGATGAACCGGCCCTGTGGGGCTATAGGTCGAATTCCAAATATTAACAAGACCCGACTCATCTCAAGAAGATGAGCCGGCGCTTGGGGGCTACAGGTCGAATTCCAAATATTAACAAGACCCGACTCATCTCAAGAAGATGAGCCGGCCTTTGGGGGCTACAGGTCGAATTCTTTAACAGAATTAACAAGACCCGATTCATTTCAAGGAAATGAGCCGGCTCTTGGGGGCTACAGCTACAGATCAATTATTTAATGAACCAGCTTATTTCAATACACTGGTCCTTGGAGGCTAATGACAGTATAGAGATAATGGTAAAACAAGAAGCTTACCTCATACTTCTCCTTCATAGCATTTATCATGCTTATTTCAATCTCCCAGCTCTCAGATAGCCGGGTCAAGTAATGCTGGTGTAAATCTTCAATGCCAAGTGCGGACAACTCTGGAATCTCAAGTTTGGCTTTCCCTTTGTCCGAGTTAGCCGGTTCATCCTTAGCCACAATCATAGCCAAGGAGGTGTAAGAAGTAGGAACTTGAAAACTCTCCTTCACAATGATAACTTCTAGAAGGTATGCTCCTGTTAACGCCTCGGGGTCATCCAAATGAGTCACCGGGTTGGAAGGACGAAGCGGGCTTGGCTGCCGGGCAGATGGCTCATCAGATGCGTCCTGAGCTTTAGGTGGTATATCCATAAAAACCGGCTCATACGTCCTAGGCGTCTCAACATCGATTGCCGCCTCAGGACTCGCGTTTGTATCTCTCTCTGCAAAGGGGTCAGCTAATGTTTTTGTTTTTACTGGCGGGGGGTCTGACATGTTCTGGTGAACAGTGCCAGAACATGACCCACCAGCCCACCTTGACGAAGTAGCTTTGGCCCTACAATTGCAAGTATCAAATATTATGCTAAGTACATATAGCTCAAGGTTTAAAATAACATAAGTCAACAGGTGCAAGTTCAGGGGCTTACCCACGGTTGACGTTGAAAGAGGGAAGTTGCGTTGCAGTCGAGTCGTCCGAAGATGTAGGAGAGGCCTGATAAAGCGAATTCGAAGGACTAAGAGGTTTCTTAAACAAACCGGCTCTAGGATGAGAATTGGTTGGACTATGAGGCACCTCAAAGCATGGTTTGCGAGCCAGCGGTGCATCCGACAAATCATGATCTAAGTCGCCCAAACCACTCCGGGTCTTGCGTTTTGATGAGCCAGCAAATTGTGTTTTCTTCAAAAGAAAATCGAGATCCAAGTGAGCATCTGGGTGTGTCAACTTAACCTTCCGGACGACTCATCTTGGTTTTCTAGGAACAAACATTTCTAAACTGGAGGATGTAGGAGTTACCTCGATTTTGCTGGCTTGGCTAGATTCCGAGTCATCCTGATAAGAAGGCGCGTCAGCAAGCTCGATAAACAGACGGCCAAGAGAATCAAGTTCTACCTCGGATTCCTCTCCAGAAGATGACATGGGGGTCGGGTTATCTTTTCTACCTTATGAAGGAACAGGGGCTTCAGGTGTAACTTTCCAGAAAATAGAGTTCTCCTGCAAAAGCATGAGGTAAGGAACGGCGGGTCACAATGAATTAATAAAAGAAAGTAAAAATAGTCAGTACCGGAGGTGGCGGGTTGTGCAGATAAAATGGACCCAAACTGGTAACGCTGCACTTCTCCTTCGAATCGGAAAAGAATTTCTTCGTTTCCTTGTTGAGGGTGCCATCAGTCAGGTTCTCACAAGAGAAGCACTGAGGGTCGGATGAGGCGCCTGAGTACTCACACATCAAGCCGCCTCTTAAGCTGATAGGATGGATCCGCCACTTTAGCCAGCAACGGATCAAATCAATGCCAGTTAAGCCATGTGCAGTCAGAGCTCTCAATTTGTATGAAGAGGCGCTAATGCAGCCCTCTCTTCATATGTTGGCCAACCCGGAAACTCTGCTTTGCTGCTGAGTCTTTCCAATCTGTAACCCGGCAGGGGGTTTTCTCCCTCAGGTGCGGAATTCTTGCAGTAAAACTAGGTCTTGTTCCATCCTTTGGGGTGACTTGCCAGTTTTGATTCAGGAAAGGCGCTGTTCTTTCTCTTCTGAATGGAAACCCCACCAAGTTCGCAGGCAGCACCATTCTTCACCTCAGTTTGACGGTTGATATAAAAGAATTCCCTGAAAATGGTCACAAACGGCTCAACCTGTAGATATACCTCGCATAGCACCTGGAATTGACAAATATTGGTCATAGAATTTGGACCAATGTCTTGATGCCTGAGTTTGAAGAAGTGCAAAAGGTCCGTGAAAAACATTGAGCCGGGAGGACGGAAACCTCTGCGCAGATGGCCAGTAAAGACTACAACTTCTCCCTACCGTGGCTGAGGGTACGACTCTTCTTTAGGATCCCGCCACTCTATGACTTTTCGAGCCGGCAAGAAACCTTGATCCACAAGGTTATCTAAGGTGAGTTTGGATTCTTTGGTCTTGGCCCAGTTACAGATCTTGGAGTTCTTCGGAGCCATGGCGGGTTATAAAGCAACTACAAGGGCAACAAGAAAAATGAACCGGCGCAGATTACAAGTCGCCGATGCTAATTGGCTATTTTAAGCCGGCACAATCAAAGGAGGTTGGAGACATGTATCCACAACACTTAGCAAGCGAGTTGGCTCACAAACAGGTTCCTATGAAAGTTTTCTTTCAAATGGATCTGATTAAATAAGGAGAAAACAATGAAATATATGGTCTACCTGACGGAGAGCTCGAAACTACGACATTCAAAGGGTAGCCTTGGTAGTTCATTCTAGATCAGTTTATGAGGAAAATAAGGCGAAGATCGTACTAAAACTACGAAGCATTGAGAAATAGTGAGTGCATTGATCTACGGGCTACGTGTCGGACGAACACGACGAACACGGCGTATACGCCAGAAGTAACGACCCTAAAATGGAGGGGATTCATACCAGATTGCATCGGGATGAGGGCGGAGATGATCGCGCTTGTCCTAACAGCTGCGAGAAGGTTTAATGGCGTCGGCGGCGGAGCTAGGGGCCTTGGCGACGCTTATGGAGCTCCGCTGGTGTTCAGCAGAAGAAGAAGCAAGAGGAAGATGATGACGGAAAGGTCACTGCGGGAGCTCAGTGGACTTATTTATAAAGAGGGAAACGGAATGGTGCCGGGAAAAACGAAACGGTTGCAGTAAATTTGGGCTAGGGGTGCGCCTCGATTTTCGCATCGGCCTGAATTTGGCACAGTTTTCAAAAGATACGTTATGATGACCTCGAAGAACAACGGTCAGCAAGATGACGTCATCAACAAACTGACGATGGAAAAATGACAAAGTCTGAAAGGACTGCAAGTCGGCGCCTCAAGGATCATGAAGGATAGACACGAGCAGATGGTGAGCCGCCAAGAGAAGATAAGAGAAATTGACATGAATGAATTCAAATCAATCTGGGGCCTAATGTCAGGGATATAACCCCATGGTATGACCCGCCCTATTGGGCCGGGTCAATATAGTGGCAGCTCTGGAACAATTTTCAAGATGGGACGTGTTGTAAAGGTAAAGCAAGTAAGGCGGTTAAAACGTAAACCGCCGGGTGGCCCTAGCGCGTGGAGACAGCGACTCAAGGCCCATAGGGCAGAAGACGCTGGAAGATTCCTTGCTTGAGAAGCAAGGCATGTTAGAGACATGATAGGTTATGAGTCATAATATGACTCGGACTCTGCTGTAAACCCTAGGGTCTTGACCTGTATATAAAGGCAAGCCCCTAGGGCCGAAAGACCCAAGTTAGACACCCTCGAAAGCTAGGTTAGCGATTCCGCACCCTTGTAATCGAGATCACTATCAATATAGACACAAAGCGGGACGTAGGCTATTACCTCCATCGAGAGGGGCGAACCTGGGTAAACTCGCCTTCCATTCCCGTTTAACCCCTTTGAGTCGCCACCTAGCGGCAATGGCCTCACAACTAAGACCTTGCGCGAGGACATCTGCCGTGACAAAACCACGACATGGCTCTTCCTCCTCTTCCTCTTCAGCATCAGCTGGGTCTTCATACATGGAATTGGGCCTTCCAATGACTTTGACTATCCTATTTCTGGCTCTTTTCTTATCACCTGCCTTCTTAGGCATGGAACTCTTTGCTGGCTCAACAGAAACAGATGTGTTGGCCTTGGCACTCTCAGGTGCCCTCATAGCATCAGCACTGGCATAGACTTTCTTGACTGGCTTCTTGGAAGAAGTAGTCTCTGTAGCTGTGCTCTTGGCAGCCTTCTCTTTCTGCCTTGTGGCTATCTCTTCCTCTGGCACAAAATTAGAATCCTCTTCATCAGAATTCAGCTTCTTCCTTGATCTGGTGGCAGCCTTGGGCAAATCAGGTGAACTAGGGTTATCATTTGAAGAAGATGGGCTAGCTTCAGGGCTAGTGCCTGAACTCATGTCCACATTTTTCTCTTCGAAGTTGTTCTGGCTGTCATCAGATCCTGACATGCTGACCCTGTGAGTAGAGCATAGAAGAGCAGAGAGGTTGAGCATCACAAAACATAGAAAGTTTTTCAAAAAAATTGAACTCAGAATCTTATTTTTGAGCTTCTGCAAAAAGGATTTTGGTTGCACCGAGTTGATATTTTCGGAGCCACCGAGACTGACCACTTGCCTTAACAGAGACTTGGCAGTCTTTTCGGTTTCAGCGAAAAGAACAACTCGGTCTCACCAAAGTGGTTCTCAGTAACCCAAAAAGCAAAATCGGTAGAACCGACTTTTTCAACTCGGTATCACCGGGAGGCGATTTGCGAAAGGTCAGACCAAAAAAATCTTCGTTCTATAATCTATGGAGGTTTCTCGTGGGATAGATCGATCTCAAACAGTGGCAAGATAATGAAATAACCTTAATGTGCTAGAATTAGACATGGGAGCGCAAGAAGGGATCGAATCCATACACTAACTCGGTGATGGCTCAGCTACGGCGGCGACAGTGGTGAAGATTACCGTCGACGGCGAGGATCTCAGCGGCAAGGGTGCACGGGGGAGGCAAGGGCGACGACCAGGGGTCTAGGCACGGCACCTTAGGGTAGGAGGAATGGACTTTTGAAGATTTAATTTCAAAAGTCAGGTCCGCCGAGATAATATACCCTTCGCTGTCGGTGACACCGGTTAAAAAATATCGATGCCACCGAGTTCCTCAATTGTCAGCTGACAGGGAAACTCGGTGAAGCCGATATTATGGAATCGGTGTTACCGAGATGGGAAAACCAGATCAACCCTAGGCATCGGTGAAACCGAGATTTTGGAGTTGGTTGCACCGAGTTGCACTGGGGAGGTTTTGGTGGTCAGCTCTTGATGAAACGGAACTCGGAGTGCTCCTCACACAGAGGGTTCGAGAAGAGCTTTTTAAAGTTTTGTGATGTAGCATGAATAGAATTTGAGACGAGAAAGCATAGACAGCTAGAGAGGGATCCTAGGCATTCTTGTATATCCAATTCGCCAAATAAAAATGAAATCCAAATAACAACAACTGGTTATCCTCGAATGAGTAAAGTCATGCAGACCAACATGCTCACACAATAAGATGTCAAATGAAATATGGCAAACATGCAAAACCACTCTAGTATCTACCAAGCACTTTGGCGATGACGGAGTCGTCTATATATGAGTATATTGACTTAGTAGCCAAGTAAGAATAATTGATCATAGGTCATACTCATCGTTTAAGCACAAGTGGGGTTACCACTTTTACATAATGCATTTAATGTGTTCACATCTTTAAGAGATGCTTTAACTCATGTCTTAGAGTAAATCTCCCCCTTGATGTGACATCCCCCCTAAGAGGGATAAACTAACCTTGGGTTTGTCGTAGAAGACTTCATGTGGGTGATGTAGTGGTGGATGCTCATAGTTGATGAAGCTCATCTTGAGTTGGGAGCAATCCTCGTTGTTTTCTTACTCTTTTCACCTATATGGGTTAGTCTCGCACAAGAGACGAATACAAGGATATCTATGGACATGGAGTGCAATGCATATATGATGATGTCCATGGATTCTTTCATTACCTTGTCCCTTGCTTACCTTTGAGGGAATGTGTGACTCCTTGAACTATTGCATAAGGTTGGAGTTGATTGCAAATAGTCCTTGCCAATGATGAGTGTGAGTGAATGTTATTGGCGGAGTCACCCCTCAAGAACTTCTCTGGTTCTTCTTCTTTGGGATCCACATCAACTTGATGGGGATCCTTGGAGTTGAAGTAGCACTTGTAGAAGTTGAGCTTGTAGTAGCCTTGGGAACCCACTTGACCAAAGCTTGGGACTCATCTTCAAATATGTCAATCTCCTCTTGAAGCTTGTCCTTGCCCTTGAGCTTGTGGTCTTGTGGTGGAAGGTCATCTTGAGCTTTTGTTCCCTTGGGGGGAGTATGTTCATACTTCTCCTTTTGAGGAACAAACTTGGGCCTGGGGTATTGACCTTCTTCCCATTCAACTCCATTGGCATTGAAGTAGCCAATGCCATGGTTCTTCCGGTATCCTCCATGCATGCGTACAATTTCCTCGAATTGCCTACATCCGGCAAGACTTTTGTAGATACTCTTTTCTATAATCCCTTTCAATAGATCATTTTCTTGCTCAAGTGTAACTTGGCTAAGATAATCATTAGTGGAATCAATAAAACTACTAGAAGCAATATCATTAGATTTATCAATTTTATTGCTACTAGTTGAAGAACCTTTCTTGCCTTTGTTACTAGATTGCTTAGTCTTAACTTGTGGAATAAATGTAGACAAGAGTAGTCGTTTGGCTAGATAAGAAGAAGTCTTCTTTCAGAGATCGTCATTGATTGCTATAAGAAACTCATGTTCTTGCTCCAAATTGAGCTTCTCGAAGCGTAGCTTCTCATGAGTTCTTACAAGCTCTCTATGATCTTCTAAAGTAGATTCATGGGCTAACTTAAGAGTGTTCAATTGTTTAGTTAGTCGATCTATTTCCTTCTTATCATCATCACACGACTTATCTTGACTAGCATGATCATTATCTAGCTCATTTTGACTAATATTACTAGTTTTGTCAAATAGCAAGTCATCATCTCCAAGTAAGTCATCCTCATCACTATTGAAGTCAATGTATTCAGGGTGTGATACCTTGGGGACTTTAGCCATGAAGCAACTTCCACTCCCTTCATTTGGTGAATCAAATATGTCGTAAGAGTTGGAGGAAACGAGTGCAAGTCTGGCAACACCTTCATCTTGACTATAGTCGGAGTCGGAGTGATAGCTTCTCTCGGAGTGGTTGTCGGATTCGGAGCCGGAAACCCATTCACCAACATGAGCTTGATGTCTTCTTCTTGTGTAGCTCTTGGTGTACTTGTCCTTCTTCTCCGAGTCCCTACTTCTCCTTGAGGGTCTTCGTTCATAACGATCATCTCTACTCCTTCTCTCTCTTCGAGGTGACTCATCTCTTGAGATCTTTCTTCTAGGTGACTCTTCTCTTCTTTTGTGGGGGGTCGTGCACTCATTGGAGTATTGTCCGGGCCTTCCACAATTGTAACAATTCCGGTCACAACTAGATGAACGCTTATCTTCATATCTTGAGTTGGAGTTTCTCTCTTTGCCTCTACTCTTGTAGAACTTGTTGAATTTCTTGACCATGAGGCTTATCTCATCATTGGTTACAAGGTTGTCATTTGATGTAGTGGGAGTTTCACTTGTAACTTTGTAAGCTCCGCTTGACTTGGTGTGAAGTTCTTCCTTGTCTTTGAGTGACATCTCATGAGAAACAATGCTTCCAATCACTTCCGTACGCTTGAGATATTTGTAGTTTGGCATCATTTGGATCAATGTGCACACGGTGTCATACTTTCCATCCAAGGCTCTAAGGATCTTCTTGATGATGAATTTGTCGGTCATTTCTTCGCTTCCTAAGCCGGCAATCTCATTGGTGATGAGAGCAAGCCTAGAGTACATTTCCGCAACTCCTTCACCATCCTTCATCTTGAACTAGTCAAGTTGACTTTGTAGCACATCCAACTTAGATTCTCTGACGGATTCGGTACCTTCGTGCATATCAACCAAAGTATCCCAAATTTCCTTTGCATTCTCAAGACGGCTGATTTTGTTGAATTCTTCGGGGCATAGGCAGTTGAATAGAATGTCACATGCTTGAGCATTGTATTGCAATATCTTCAATTCTTCCGCGGTTGCTTCACGATCCGGCTCCTTTCCATCGCCAAAGAATTCACCTTGCAAGCCAACACGAACAACAGCCCATACGGCGGGCTTATGACCAAGAATATGCATTTTCATCTTATGTTTCCAACTAGCAAATTTGTACCATCAAAGTATGGACCTCTATGGTGATAGTTTCCCTCACTAGATGCCGTACTCTCCTTGGTTGTGAGACCAATGCAATGGAGACCAAAGCTCTGATATCACTTGTAGGGATCGAAAGTATGTCTAGAGGGGGGGTGATTAGCCTACTTGACCGAATAAAAACCTAACCTTTTCCCAAGTTAATTGGTTGGCAGATTTTAGCAATTCTAGCATATCAAGTTCACCCTACACGTATGTCTATGAGTATTGCAGCGGAAAGTAAAGAAAAACATATGTAAGAGGATAAGGGTAGGAAGATCAAACGCAATTTGGAGACATGAAGATTTTAACCGTGGTTCCGATAGGTGGTGCTATCATACGTCCATGCTTATGGAGTCTTCAACCCACAGAGGGTAACGGTCGCGAGAGTCCATGGAGGGCTCCACCCATGAAGGGTTCCACGAAGTAGCAACCTCGACTATTCCATAACGGCTTCCGTCCACGAAGGACTAGCCTCACTATGGGTAGATCTTCACGAAGTAGGCGATTTCCTTGCCCGTACAAACTTCTTGGTTCAACTCCACAACACGAAGTAGGAGGCTCCCAAGCGACACCTAACCAATCTAGGAGGCACCACCCTCCAAAAGGTAATAGATCCGATAGTAACGATGAAGTCCTTGCTCTTGTGTTTCAAGTGATAGTCTCCTCAACCCTCAATCACTCTCTCACAGGTTTGGCATGGGTAGAAGAGATTGATTGGATTGAAATCAACTTGGGGAGGCTAGAAATCAAGATCCATATGGTTGGAGTGGATGATCTTGACCTCAACACAAGGATAGGTGGTTCTCTCTCAGAAATTTGGATATGGGAAGTGTGAGTCTGTTCTGAGTGCTTCTGTTCTGAGTGGGATGTGGTGGAGGGGTATATATAGGCATCTCCAAAATCCAACCGTTACAACATTATTGCCCAACTCGGTGAAACCGAAGTGAAAACTCGGTTGCACCGACTAGTGCAAAATGTGGCAACTTTGGCGTTTTCGGTGAGATTGATATAGAATTCTCAGTGGTACCGATATGAGTGGCTGAGGGCAATTACACAGCTCGGTGAGACCGATTCGCAATTCTCGGAAATTCTGATTCTTGTGAATGAGGCAACAGAAAGTTGGTCACTGAAACTCGGTTGCACCGATATGAAACTTGGTAGTACCGAGAGGTAGGTTTTGGCTAGGGTTTTGACTCGGTGTAGCCGATAGGATATTGTTGGTGGCACCGATTTTGAGTGGTATGGTCTAAGACAGAATATTTGTGGGAGAGCTTGTGAGTGTTTTTGGTGGCTAACACTTGATCATTCTGAGCATTTCATTCACCATGATTACCTAACCCCCTTTTGATAGTATTGGCTTTCCTATGGACTCAAAGTGATTTCTCACAAAGTAAATGTAGAGTCTTCATGCTTGTAGCTTGGCCAATCATATTCCTTGCATCTTGGGGTCTCCTCACTATCCTTTGCCAAATAAACATTGAAATTTTTCCTGAAATATACTTAGTGGTAACATTAGTCCAATGAAATATATGTTGTTATTAATTACCAAAACCACCTAGGGAGAAGTTGTGCTTTCAGGATGCCGGAACACATCAATGAGGAAGAAGAACAAAACCGGTAACGAGGATAACAGTATAGTGATCATGTGGATGACTCAAGCGGACTCCGAAGTCGTCTCCTCCTCGTCGATCTCCCACGTAGCTATTCGGGTCCCACAAACAGGTTCGTCGGAGCGGCGCAAGTGCACCGCTTTTAAAGGTATCCGCATGTGCAGGAGGAACGTCATGCGGCTGACTGCTCGGTCCTATCACACAACCACTGGCGAGTGGAGGTGGTTAGTAGCAGCACATGTAAAGACCTAGTGATGGCACCGAAGCGATCAACCAAAAGAGTGTGCCGCACCTCCACTATATATAGGCATCCGTCGCGGACTCAACTCTTGGGCCTCGCACTGATCCTAAAGCCCAAAGTCTACCCGATCACAATCCAACTCTAGATCGAACCACATCCGAACAGTGTCCTTGGATCCAACCTCGTAGGTTCCTTCCCTTAAGCACACGACCCCTTAGGTTCAAGTTGTCTTGATCACATGTTGGATCACCTCCAACCTACTCGGTTGGTAGAGGCCTCTAGCAAGGCATGCCAACCACCAAGTAGACAATAAAGCTGGTTAGGCGAACCTGTACGTCACACTTTTATTTCCTTTGACAAATGATATATGTTGTCGGGCTCAAGGTGAGTCTGTCATCCTTGTGCTAACCCGACCTCTTTCTCGTTCCAGGGATGCCGACCACAAACTGGATTATCTCATAATCCTTGTCGCATGGCCATGCTTATCTTGGTTGGATCACACAAGGGGCCCAGAGTATATGTCTCCTAGTCGAAGGGGCAAATCCCATCTTGCTCGACCATGTCTTGCAATATGGGTCTGGACAAGCCTGAAACCTACCTTTATAACTACCCAGTTACTAAGTAGCGTTTGTGTAAGTGCATCTAGTGCCCCTTAGTGATTTTGGTGTATTGAAGACTTATAGGTTAAGGGACTAATGTGTTTGTGAGTGTACACAGGTTCTATAAGTCGCTGGGGAGTTTGATATATCCGATGAATGTCAACCCCTAAAAATGAAGGTCTTCAACTAAAGACTTTGATGCTTTCTTGAAGACTTTGAAAATGAATAATTTGGTGTGACCTTGAAGATATTGATACGAGGACTATGAAGCGTGAAGTAGTTTCATTTCCTTTTTTTGAGTCATAGGAAACACCATACTGTTAAAGGAGGTCGAGGTAATACTAAGGAAAATTTTACAAGTGATGCTCATCTTAAAGCCTACACATACCCAATCCTTCGAGTGAAGCCTTTGGAAATCTCTTGCAGTTCAGTCAAGTTCTTCAGTGACAGAGACGAAGTTCTTCTGGTCTCTGAGGAATATTTTTTTGACTGGGGAGTTAGGATTTCGCCTATGCGAATTGCCTACCATGAGGAATATGATAGCCCTGAGGAATTTGACAGTTGAAATCTCCGACCATTGTTGTGCCTTGCGCCAGCTGTCCAGATATCTTATCCACATAACAGTCATATCATTACGGGCATTAATGTCATATCATGTCGGGTTGCACCCTGGCTATAAATAGCCGCCCCCACAACCACTAGCTGGTTGGCTGCTCCGAGAGAGATTGAAAAGTGTCATTTAGAGCAACCCATCCTCTGAGGACTTTGAGAGAAAATCATCAGTGAGGAAAAACCCAAAACCCAAACAACCAAAAACCCAAAGTGATTGAGCATCACTGAAGAGATTGTTCCTGTGTGGAACCAACGCTTGTTACCTTTGAAGACTGTCCATCTTCCAGATGTTTAGGCGTCATGCTCTAGAGCATCCAAGAGGAAATTGTGGATCGCCGGGTGACCGAGTTTGTGAGGGATTGGAAGTCTACCCCGAAGACTTACCACAAGTGTTGCGCGAGGTCTGTGTGACCTTATCTCAAGGAGAATATGGTAAGGACTGTGTGTCCTGGGACCTTGTGTCCTTTGGTTTAATACCAAGCCACTCCGAACCAGATATACGACTGTCATAGCAGTTGGAACTGGGTCATCAAATCATTGTCTTCACCGAGCTCCTGCTTCTATTTACTCAACCCTTCCATTTCCTTGTTAACTTGATGATGAAATTGATCGTTACTGTTTGAAGACTTTGACTAAAGACTTTCTCAATTTCCTCATCTCGAATTCTTCAGTCACCTTGTCTATCGCCTGCTTATCCTGTTTACACGCTACATGTGCTCTATGTATGTTTCATTTCATCATGATGACTATGCTACAGCTACGTTATGCTTGCAATTGAGTACCTATTCCGCTGCTCGTATTTCGTCACTTAGAAAATTCCTCAAGTATTAATTCCTCAGTGACGAATTTCTAAAAATCGCCTATTCACCCCCCTCTAGTCGATATAACTCACTTTCAATTGGTATTAAAGCAAGGTACTCCCTTCTTCTGTGTGATTTTGGTTTAACCACCTGGAGTTCTTGTTATGTCGACTGCAGGCATGATCAAGGTCTCAGCTGGATGTCCTACCTTCGATGGGACAGACTACACCTACTGGAAGAACAAGATATCTTGAGGCAAGTGACAACAATCTCTGGTATGTTCTGGAAAATGGTGTTCCCTCCATCACTCCCACTGTCATTGTTGCTGATGTAAAGAGATTCAAGCAACTCGACTCTCAAGCGAAGAATATCATATGTGTCCATCTGAGCAAAGGACAGTATGGCAGAGTGAGTGCTTTGGAAACTGCTAAGCTTATCTGGGATTGGCTGTCCAAAGTCAACGAAGGGGTTTCAACTCAACGTGACTCCTGAGTTGATGTTCTTCACAATCTCTTCAACCACTTCAAAAGACTCGACAATGAAAATGTTCAGCAAACCTTCGATCGTCTCACTGATATCTCCAGTGAGCTCCAAGCTCTTGGTGCCACTGACATCACCGACCATGAGGTGGTGAAGAAACTGCTGAGATCACTTGATTCCTCATTCGATACACTTGCTTTGATGACTCAAGAACGTGGAGACTACAAGTCACTAGATCCTACTGATATTCTTGAGAGAGTCAATACTCATGAATTCCAACAAGCATAAAAGAGAGACCTCTATGGACCAAGCTATGGAAGAACTCATGCACTGAAGGCAAAAGCAATTTCCTCATCTGAAGGCGAAGAATCTGACAGTAGCCTTGGTGATCCTGAAGAACTGGGTCAGGAGCTAGCAATGCTCGTGAGGAAATTCTAGAAGTTCTCAAGAAGAGGCCGATTTGGAAAATCTTCAAGAAGTGATGACAAGAGATCAGATTCCTCATCACGTGATCACAAGAAAAGGACTTGCCACAATTGCAAGAAATCTGGCCACTACATTGCTGATTGTCCGCTCTGGGAAAAGGAATCAAAGAAGAAGAAGAAGTACAAGGATGACCATTCTGATGACTCAAAGAAAAGAAGAAATCTTAAAAGTCCTCATCGTCAACGTCATCATCTCACAAGAAGAACAGTTCTAGAAAGGCTCATGCGTTTATTGGCAAGAAAATGGAGTCTGATGCTGAATCCGAGGAAGAGGAGGAATCTGAGGAGGAATCAGACTCTGGTGTGGCGATCCTAGCTCTCGCTACTGCTTTTGTCAGCAAGTCCATCTTCAACACTAAGGAAAGTGGTGATGACTCCGACGTTGGCAACGATGACTATCCTCCCACCTATTGCTTCATGGCAAAAGGTGCCAAGGTACTCAAACATCCTTCCCCCTCTGAATCTAGTGAAGGTGAATCTGATGAAAACGTGAATCCTAGCTATTCCAAACTTGCTAATATTGCCACTGAACAACAAACTGCTTTGGAAAAGATTCAGAAGCTGCTAGACAAAAGCGATGATTTATTGAATGAGGAAATGGATCGAACTCAAACTCTGATTGATAATCTTCAAAGTCTTTAGTCTAAGTATGATGACCTTAAAAGTCGTCATGAAACTCTCTTAGTCGATCATGAGAAGCTTTCTTATGAATTTCTTCAAAGCAAGCAAGATCTTGAGAAACTAAGGGTGTCTCATGAAGATCTTCAAAGGGATAATGATTCTTTGCTTGCTCAGCAGATCAGTTCCGCTCAGGAAGATTTCGTTCCACCTTGTTTGAAATGCTTGAAAGGATGCAAGATAATCAAGAAGAAATTAATCATTCATTTCCCTCGTTCTCACATTACTTTTCTCACTATACTGTGTGATGAAATTGATGTTATATTCTTCACTCTAAAGTATATGAGTTCGTAAGTTGTACTAATTTATCTGCAGGATGAGTCACCTAAAGCCACTGAGTGGGTCCTCAATAGTGGATGCACCAACCACATGACTGCTGACAAGAATCTATTGATGGACATTCCACTTGCTCCATCTCACCTGAAGCATATCACCTACACCGATAAAGGAAAAAGCAAGGTATTGGGTCTAGGTAAGGTTTCAATCACAAAGGATCGACACATGGATAAGGTGATGCTTGTCGAATCCCTCGGATTCAACCTCATGTCTGTCTCAATGCTTCGTGATCTTGATATGGTTGTCATCTTTGGCAAATATCGTTGTGTTGTCGTCATGGAATCTGAAAAATCCAAAGTCTTCGAAGGCTTTAGGAGAGGAGACTTGTATATTGTTGATTTCTCTACAGGTCCACAGCAGGCCGCATGTCTACTTGCAAAAGCTTCAGAAGGATGGCTATGGCATCGACAACTTGGACATGCTGGCATGAGGAACTTGCACACACTCGTGAAGAAGAAGCACGTCATTGGCATTGAGGGTGTCAAATTCCTCAAGGATCACTTGTGTGGGGCTTGTGAGTCTGGAAAGATGATCAGATCCAAGCATCCCTCCAAGACTATCATAACTAACACTCTTCCTTTTGAATTGATTTACATGGATCTCTTTGGTCCCACTCATTATGCCACTCTAACCAATGCTGCATCACTATATGGCTTTGTCATTGTTGATGACTTATCTCGTTATACTTGGGTGCATATTATCTGGTACAAAACTGAAGTGCAGGAAGTCTTTAGACTATTTTCCTCAAGGGCCTCGACGAATTTCGGCATCAAGATCAAGCATATCAGGAGTGATAATGGGATCGTGTTCAAGAACACTAGTCTTGATTACTATCTTGATGAACTTGGTATTACTCATGATTTATCTTCCCCATAAACTCCTCAGCAGAATGGCGTCGTGGAGTGCAAGAATAGGACTCTTGTTGAGATGGCTCACACCATGCTTGAAGAATACAAGACCCCTCGTCGTTTCTGGCCAGAAGCAATCAATATTGCTTGCCACATCATCAACAGGGTATATCTTCACAAATTCCTCAAGAAGACTTCTTATGAACTCCTCACTGACAAGAAACCCAATGTTAGTTATTTCAAAGTTTTCGGTGCAAAATGCTGGATTAGAGATCCTCATCACAGTTCTAAATTTGCACCGAAAGCACATGAAGGTTTTATGCTTGGTTACGAAAAGGACTTGCACACCTATAGAGTCTTCAACACCTATCATAACAAGGTTGTTGAAATTGTAGATGTGCGGTTCGATGAAACTAACGGCTCGCAAAGAGAGCACCTGCCTCATGTGCTAGATGAAATGCCTCCTGGGAAATCCATTAGGTTCAAGACCACTGAAGATGTGATACCCACTGAAGAACCTCTACCTACTGAAGAAGTTGTCCCGAACAATGAAGACATTCATGCTGGTGCACCTGAGGAAAATGGCGCTGAAGAACATGAACAGCCCCAACAAAGTCGTCAACCTGCTAATCCAAGAGTAGCAAATGAAGTGCAGATTGATAAAATCCTCGACGACATCAATGCACCAGGTCCTCTCACTCGCTCAAGAGCTTCACATTTGTCTAACTTTTGTGGGCACTTTTCTTTTGTCTCTTTCACAGAGCCCACCAAAGTTGATGAAGCATTTATGGAGCCTGAGTGGATTCATGCTATGCAAGAGGAATTGCGTCGATTCAAGCTCAACAACGTGTGGGAACTTGTCAAGTGAACAGATCCTCGCAAGCACAACATCATAGGTACCGAGTGGATCTACCGCAACAAACAAGATGGACTTGGTCAAGTGGTATGGAATAAGGCTCGTCTTGTAGCACAGGGCTACATTCAGGTTGAGGGAATTGACTTTGATGAAACTTTTGCACTTGTTGCTAGACTTGAAGCTATTCGCAGACTACTTGCTTATGCTAACCATCACAATATCATCTTATATAAAATGGATGTGAAAAGTACATTCCTCAATGGTAAGCTTGAGGAAGAAGTATATGTTGCTCAACCCCCAGGTTTTGAAGATCCTAAGCATCCTCAGAAAGTCTTCAGACTCAACAAGGCCCTCTATGGCCTCAAGCAAGCCCCTCGGGCATGGTATGACACTCTGAAGGAATTCCTCATTAAGAAAGGCTTCAAACCCGGTTCACTTGACCCAAATATTTTCACAAAATCTTATGATGATGAATTATTTGTGTGCCAAATATATGTGGACGATATTATCTTTGGTTGTACTGACAAACGTTACAGTTATGAATTTGCTTATATGATGAGTGAAGAATATCAAATGTCTATGATGGGAGAGCTAAAATTCTTCTTAGGCATTCAAATTCGTCAACAACGCAATGGAATCTTCATCTCTCAAGAGAAATACCTCAAGGATGTCCTAAAGTAATTCGGCATGTAGGATTGCCAAGGCGTCAAAGTTCCTATGCCCACAAATGGTCAACTCTGCACTGACGAAAATGGTAAAGATTTCGATCAGAAGGTATATCGCTCCATGATTGGCTCTTTATTGTATCTATGTGCATCTAGGCCAGACATTATGCTTAGTGTTTGCATGTGTGCCCGTTTTCAAGCAACGCCCAAGGAATCACACCATAAGGCTGTGAAGCATATTCTTCGATATCTAGCTCACACACCCACACTTGGATTATGGTACCCCAAGGGCTCGGACCTTGACCTCATTGGATATTCTGACTCTGACTATGTTGGTGATCGTGTGGACCGCAAGTCAACATCACGCATATGCCATTTCCTTAGACGATCCTTAGTATGTTGGTCCTCGAAGAAGCAGAACTGTGTGTCAGTATCTACTGCTAATGCTGAGTACATTGCTGCTGGTTTCTGGTGTGCTCAATTACTATGGATGAAGCAAACCCTCAAGGACTATGACATCAACGTGAAGAATGTCCCTCTCTACTGTGACAATGAGAGTGCCATCAAGATTGCTCACAACGCAGTTCAGCACTCGAAGACTAAGCACATTCAGATTCATCATCATTTTTTTCGTAACCATGTGTTGAAGGGCGACATCTTCATCGACCACGTGAAGACTAAAGAACAACTTCTGATATCTTCACAAAGCCCTTGGATGAAAAGAGATTTTGCAAGTTGTGGTGTGAGCTAAATATTTTAGAATCCTCGAATGTTCTTTGGAAGGACACACATCCTAACACTTATGCAAAATTGACGACTTTGATGTGCAACACATGAAGTAACGTTTTACTTCAATCAATGAAGACTAACTCTCTAAGTGTGAAGAAATTAATGAAGAATTTGATTCTCAGAACCCTACGACAATTGTATGCGGTGTCTGAAATCATCATAATTCTTATACGGTGGGTCACGCCACCAACCATAGTTGAAATTCTTCGAAATTGAGCTTTTCATCATTTTGCAAATTCTTCAAATTTTCAAATTCCTCAAAATTTCAAATTATTCAACTTTTCAACTCGTGTTCTTCTTTGTACTTTCTCTTCATTGACTATGTATATATATTTGAGTTTTCAATGTCCTCAACAGCATTCACTTATTGCTAATTCTTCAAGTTGATTTTCTTCTAAGTGAATGTGATCGGACCCGTCCCCCCTCTATGCTAAACTCAACCCAGTCTGTTCACAAATTCCTCATATCCGTTCTATTTGAAGCTCATTCAAAGTCTTCACTGTGTCCTTGACAGCTGAAGAATTTGCGAACGAAACTGCCTTCGTCGTAGCTGTCTTCCACCGCCAAGTTAGGGCATGGGAGATCTTGACTAACGAACTTCTCCATTCTAACTCCCAGTTCGTCATGTTCTTCATAAAGGGTAATTAAAATCTGATTTTACTGCCCTATTTTGATCCTTATGACTTTCACAAAATCATCAAAAGGTGTTTATTCTTCAATAATCCACTTCTTAAACACCGCAAAAGCTTCTTTCCCTTGATTTGTTTCTCTAAGTCATGATTTTGTTCAAGATTCCTCAATTGTGTGGATTCTCAAATCTGCACAACTCTGGAACCTAAGTCAAGAACACTTAGTGAAATTCTTCAAGACATCGGTCAAATTCCTCAACTTGATATATTTTGAAAATTTCTGAGAACGCATATGACCTCTTCAAATTCTTCGTACCTATACTCTGTTCACAGGTACAAAATGTCTGCTCATGAACCTCTTGGTTCTCATCAACTTAACTCATTTGCAGCGTTCCTCGAAGAGAAATTGTATACATCTTTAGTATCTTCAAAAGTTCAAAATCCTCAAGTGAAGAAAATGGCTGATGGGAAAAGACCACAGAAAGGGAAGAAGGCAGAAACAATTACTTCTTTTGAAATCCCTGATGCTATATATCTTGAGTACTATACTTCTGATGAGGAAATCTATGGGAAGGAAACAAAAGAGAAGCGCAAAACGCACTTTCAGAAAATTGAGAGGAGATGGGCAAAAGAATGGAGGAAGTACAGATATGTTACTCCAAAGTACAAGAAGAAATTCACTGTTAATCATCCCTGTCCAAGACCTCCACTGGCTGAAGGCCAACATACTGATCCCACTAGCATCAAAAGTGGTGAGGAATTTCCCAAGTAATGGGCTAAGCGCCAAGCAAAGTTGAAGAAGATCGATGTAGAAGCAGTGAAGAAATTCAATCGCGATACTGTTGTTGTTGTTGCTGCTGCCATTGCTGAGCCCTCTGCAAGTGGAACTGCCTCAAAGAAGGCCATGCCAAAAAAATCAGCTGTGAAGCCAAAGCATTCAAGCTCAATGCCCTTACGGCCAAGTTCCTCAACTGCAATATCCTCACAGCAAAATCCTCAAGCTATTTCTTCAAGGACTTCTCGAACTCCCACTATGGCTGCACAATCTTTAGCCGCTGCCACAAAGTCCTTAACTCCTGTGCATCTTGCAAGGTGCCAGCAGACTACTGGGTTTTCAATTGCTTCAGGGGCATCTACAACTTCCTCAGCCCAAGCACCTTCCTCAAGAAGTCCAACCCTGTTGAAAGTAAAAGCAACTGCTGGACGGGGTAAGAGACCAAGTCCTCATCTAAAGAAAGTGATCTTTCATGTTCCCTCAGAGTCTAAGGAAGATGAAGCAAATGATGATGAACTTGCTCCAATCATCAGGGACAAGCAAGAGAGAGTGTCCCAGGCAAAGGGAACTCAAATCCCTCTTATGATGGATACAAGAACAGTGTTGGACTTCATTGATATCTAGCATAAAGATCCATATGCTTCAATTGACGACTTGAAATTGCCACCTGGTCCAAGTCACGTGCTGACTGCTTTCATAACTAAAGAGAAATGGAAGTATGAGAAGGCCAGAAGAGCCAAGAAGGATCAGTTAAAGAAGGGGCATTTTTGAAGAACAACATTCTGAAACTGACTCCTGACCAACTTGTGTCTACTCAAGCTGAATATGACTGATACTATGCTGATTGGCAAGGCTCCAAGGTTAGGTTCGTCAATGTGGCTGACAAAGTCATCAAGGACCACAACACAAGGGTTGCTGCTCGATCGCAACCACAAATTCTTCAGGCTGGAACATCTGCTCAGCCTACTCAAGAAACTACAAGTGCAGTTGAAGAAATTCACGCTGCTGAAGAAACTGCCAGGGCAACCCACAATGTTGCGCCTGAAGAAATTGCCAGGCCAACTGAAGAATTTGTTGCGCCTGAAGAATCTGAGACTACCAGGGCGACTGCATTAGTCATGCCTGAAGAAACTGCACCAACTTCATCCTCTTCCCCTCCTGCAAAATCTTCAAGGGTGAGGAAAGACTCACTTCCTTCAGCATCAGAAGTGAAGAAAATGAAGGATGTGGAAAAGGAAGCCGCAAAGAAAAGGAAATCATCATCCACTGCAGAACCCTCAGCTGCCAAGAAAATGAGGAGTTTGCCAAGTTCCTCAGATGAGCCCATAAATGCAACTCCAATTTCTGTTGTGCCATCATATGAGATAGTCCCATTTGGTGAAGAATATGCCATTCCAGATGACAATTATGATGAAGAAACTCATTCTGCTGCTTCCTCAGAGCAGATTGATGAAGAAATTGAGGTGGAAGCAAATGCTTCACCCCTGCATGTATCATCGCATCATCATCAGCTCACAGCTAAACAGGCTGGTGTTGAAGAAATTGAAGAAGACGTGGACATTGGATCGACAACTCCTGTCATCAACGACAAATATTGGGCAGTAGCTCACCCAAATTTGCCCATGACCACCCCTCTTACTCAAATTGCTCAGTCGCATACCCAGACTAAAGAAATTCTTACAGGGTCTGAAGGACATCATACTCCACTCCAGTCTATTGCTGAAGAAATTCCAGTTGCATCAGCTGAAGAAATTAACACCCACACTACACCTGAGGAACCTGTCACTCAAATTCCTCAGTTTGGAGAAACTGAAATTGTGCAAAGGGAATTTGTTGGGTGTTACAAGCCAAATCTTCAAACCAAGCCCTCTCTGCCCTTCAAAGGCACAAAGTGGCCCAAGTTCAACAAGGCCAATTTCTTTGATGAGCATCATTTCTTCATTGGAGAAAATCCCTATGACTCACCAAGAATTAGGCCCAAGAGGTTGTGGACTCAAAACCAAGTCAATTTATATTCTGTTGTTCTATTTGACAAGGGCAAAGTCTTCTAGCACAATCAAATTCCTCATGTGGATATGGAGTCCATTCCATTCTTCACCCCAGTCCTCAATGTTCTTCATGTAGCTTCTCTCCTACCATTCTGTGCTGACATATGTGACTGGAATGAAGAGCTTATTCTTCAGTTCTATGCAAGCTTGCACATCTTTGGTGACGCCTCTGATGTTAATTCTTGGATACTCGATTGGATGACTGAGGACACTCACTATACTGCTGCAGCAAATGAATTGCTTCGTGTTGTCCCAGTTGGTATTCCCTCAGAAGGTGCAAGATGCCTATATGATGAACCTGAACTTCCAAATCACATGATGCAAGTGCTGATGAAGCCTTTGTCTCAAGGCCAAGCTCCAAGAACTACCTTCCTTGTGAAGGATTTGTTGTATGTGGCCAGGACAATATACCGCATTATGACCAAAACCCTCAGTCCAATCAAAAGTCATAACTCTGAAGAAGAAGAAGAGGTTGTTGGCATCATTAAGAATCCGTTGTTCAATATCATTCATGGGATTCCCATAAATTTTCATGATTTCTTCATGAGGACTCTGGCCAATATTGCTCTATCTCCATTTGAGTTGAAACCTTATGCTCCCTCGATCATGAAATTCATCAGATCGAGGTCTTCAATTCCTTACAAGGCTGACTTTCAAAATCACTTCAGCTTTCTACCTCCGATTGAAGTCCTCAAAAGGACATTTTCCTCAGTGGAAGGAAAAGGCAAAACTGTTGCTGAAGAAGGCACTCGTCCATTGGATGGCCAATTTCGTAAGGCTGCATCTTACTCCACCAATGATGACTCTGCCACACAAGACTCTGCAACCAAGGCCACAACTCAAAATCCATAAGGTTCTGCCCCTCGCGTGATGACTGGCCATGAGCTTCTGCTAAGTCTTCATCAGAAGATCGATCGCAACCACAAGTGGGTCAAGCGTCAGTTTGGTTCAACTCTTCAAAACATGACTGTGACGCAGAATTATGTGAGGAAGAACCATTAGTACATGTATGAAATCTTCGACCGCACCTAGGCCATCCTCTCACACTTCAAGACTCCTGAAGAACTCAAGGAGATGGATTTTCAGTAGAACTTTGACTAGTCTCATCCTCCTCGGAAGAAATTCAGGAAGGTCAAAGTTCCTCTACTCGTCACAAGTTCATATTCTTCATCTTGCGAGACGGATGAAGCTGAGGATCTTGACGACACTGTTATGAGCCCAACATCAACAAACGACCCCGACAACAACTCTGGTGCTCCTCCACCAACCTCAGGATGAAATTCTTCATGGGCGTTAGTCCTCAATTTTCGTCCCTTTTGGTCACTTGATGACAAAGGGGGAGAAATTTGAGTTAGTCTTCAAGCGGGACTCTATATATGGGTTGTTTTGTTTAACTTAGAACTCTTGCTCTTCTGAAGTGTTTGTTTGATAAGTTGTAAACTTAAGTCCGTTGGTGGTCTGTCTCTTTTGAACTGCTTTTCGCATGCTTATTTCCTCAAGTACCTTAATGCATGCATGCTGAATTTCGTCAGACACCATTTTCCATCATGCATTTCAATTTCCTCCTAATATATGTGATACTTGTGATCTGCGTTGGGTTTTCCGTAGAGAGGAACGGGTAATTGCAGCACAAAGTGGGTAAGTACTTCCTTCAGTTATAAAACCAAGGTTTATCGAACCAATAGGAATATCAATCCTCAACCGTCTTCAGCGGCTGCACACAAATGAACAAACAACTTGCACCCAACGTGGGCAAGAGGGTTGTCAATCCCCTTGATCTCGTTATTTGCAAGCAAATGAGTTGTGTAGATAATTGTTGATAAATATAAATTACAAAATAAAATAAAAGGTAATTAAAGGTGGCAAGGTAATTATAGCGTTTGTAAATATATAAGTGAATAGACCCGGGGGCCATAGTTTTCCCTAGCGGCATCTCTCATGTAGGCAGCATACGGTGGGTAACAAATTACTGTTGGGCAATTGATAGAAAAGCGGATAGTTATGCGATGTTCACGGCAATTATTATGTGTATATAGGCATCACGTCCATAAGAAAATAGGTTGACTCCTGCCTGCACCTATTACTATTACTCCACTCATCGATCGCTATCCAGCATGCATCTAAAGTATTAAGTAAAACAGAGTAATGCTTGGAGAACGATGACATGATGTAGACAAAGTAAACTCAAACAACATGAATGAACCCCATCGTTTTATCCTTAGTAGCAACAACACAAATACGCATCTTGTCCCCTACTTTGTCACTAGGATATAGAAACTCGCCAGGTTGAACCAACCACACGAACCACTCCCACCGATGAAATATCAATCTACTTGGCCAAAGCATATCAATAGATCGGAGAGCATTACGAAGCTATAATGATCATGCAATTAAGAGACAATATATATCAGAGGTATCTCAGATACTTTTCATGAATAATCTTAACATAAACCCACAATTCATCGGGCCCCAACAAACACACCGCACAATAGGATTACATCAGATAGATCAAAGCGAAGATGTGATGGTCATTGTATTGAAGGTCATAAGAGAGAGAGATTGCCATCTAGGTACTAGCTATAGACCTGTAGGTCTATGGTGAACTACTCACACATCATCATGAGGGCAGCAAGGTTGATGAAGAGGCCCTCCGTGATCAATCCCCCCTCCGCCAGGTTGCCAGAACGGAGCTCCAGATGGCCTCACGACGGAACAGAGACTGGCGGCGGCAGAAAAAGGGTTTCGGGGCTGCCTTTTGGGTTTTTGCAATATTATATTATTTATAGGCCGAAGAGGGACGTCGGGAGGCAGCTGAGGGGCCACCACATATCGCCCCCCCCCCCCCGGGCGCGCCCTGATGTGTGGTGGCCCCTCGGGCACCTCTTGGCCTCCTTCTGAAGCTTCTAGGTCTTGTTATAGTTCAGAAAAAATCATGAAAAAGTTTCATGGCAATTGGACTTCGTTTGGTACTGTAAACCTGAAAAGGCAAAAACATGCAGAAAACAGCAACTAGCACTGGGCACTGGGTCAATGGGTTAGTGCTCAAAAATATTATAAATTGGTAAATAAAGAACCAAAAAGTATCCTAGAATGATAATATATTAGCATGGAACAATCAAAAATTATAGATACATTGGAGACGTATCAAGCATCCCCAAGCTTAATTCCTGCTCGTCCTCAAGTAGGTAAATGATAAAAACAGAATTTTTGATGTGACATGCTATCCACTATGTAATCTTATGCATGTATGCTCATTAAGAAAAGATGAATCAACAAATATTAACATAGCAATAATTGAAGTGTAAGAACCAGAATTGATAATTCTTAAAAGTATACGATCCTTAAGAAATGTTTACCCCCCATTCATCTTATTGTATTAGCAAGGCATGGCTCCATCTTCACCACATTAATACAAATGTTAAGCACGACGGTGTCCAAGTCAGGCAATTGGTTCGTACTTTCTCAATATGCATCAACTTTTTATTTTTCATGCAATACATGAGCGTGAGCCATTGGACATAGCACTTAAGTGGAATAGAGTATGGTGGTAGATATCAAAGGGGTAAAAAGTGGAGAAGATAGTCTCACATCAACTAGGCGTACCAACGGGCTATGGAGATGCCCATCGATAGATGTCAATGCAAGGAGTAGGGATTGCCATGCAAATGATGCACTAGAGCTATAAGTGTATGAATGCTCAAATGAAGCTAAGTGGGGTGTGCATCCAACTTGCTTGCTCATGAAGACCTCGGGCATTTGAGGAAGCCCGTCATCGGAATATACAAGCCAAGTTTGTACTAATGAATAGGTAATTCCCACTAGCATATGAAGTGATATATCATGAGACTCTCTACATGAAGAGCATGGTGCCACTTTGAGGCACAAGTGTGGTAAAAGATAGTAGCAAAGTCCCTTCTCTCATTTCTCTCATTTTTTGGAATGGATGGTGTGCTCATTTAGCCTCCCCCATCTTTATTTTCGTCCGGTGTCTCATCTCGACTTATGGGAAAATCATCGTCTCCATCATTCTTTCCTCACTCGGACAATGATCTAATAATGATGATCATCACACTTTTATTTACTTACAACTCAATATGGAGAACTGATATGAAGATATGACTCTGTATGAATGCCTTTGGCAGTGTACCAGGATGTGCAATGATCTAGCATGACAAGTATCAAAAACATGATGAACGGTGGCTTTGCCACAAATAATATGTCAGCTCTATATGATCATGCAAAGCAATATGACGATGAACGAACTAGTCATGTGAAGTGACGATGGAATTTGCACAACAATATATCTAGGGATGGCTATGGAAATACCATGATAGGTAGGTATGGTGGCTGTTTTGATGAAGATATAATAAGGCTTATGTGCAACAGAGCGTATCATGTCACGGGGTTTGGATGCACCGGAAAAACTTGCACCGATCCTCGAGGTGAGAATGGGCTATGCACGGTACCGAAGAGGCTAGCAAATTATGAAAAGGTGAGATTGCGTATCCATGGTTTCACATTAGTCATAAAGAACTCATATACTTATTCAAAGTTTTATTAGTTTATCACAGATCAAAGTACTAATCGCATGCCCCAAGGGAAGAGGTTGGTAGGAGTTAACCATCGCGCGCTTCCGACCCGAAACAACACTAGGATTTCAACGAGGAATTGAAATGCTCACACATCATCACCATGCTTCTTTAATTTTTAGATGAACAAAAAGGTCAACCTTTCTAAATATCGACACTTCTACGGTTTAACAATTATGAACTCACACCTATTTCATATTACTACATCAATATCATTGACCCACAATTTCTTTATATGTGTTACAGGATGGTTTTGATTATCACTCGTTGAATACCTAATATTTTTGGACTAGTCTTATGACCCATGCAAATTACTGTCACTATTTATTAACTCTCAAAAAGATATAAGTGAAGAACGAGAGTGAAATTATTTCTATAAAATCTATACGCCACCGTGCTCAAAAAGATATAAGCGAAGTACTAGAGAGACTGCTAAGCTCAAAGGATATAAGTGAAGCACATAGAGTATGCTAACAAATTATGATGAAGGTGTGTCTCTTTTAAATGGGTGTGTCAAGCAAACAATGATTGTGGCAAACTGAAAGTAAAAGCAAACGACGCTCCAAGCAAAACTCATATCATGTGACGAATAAAACTATAGCTCCAAGTGACATACCGATGGATTTGAGACGAAAGAGGGGATGCCTTCCGGGGCATCCCCAAGCTTAGACGCTTGAGTATCCTTTAAAATATTATCTTGGAGTGCCTTGGGAATCCCCAATCTTAGGCTCTTGCTACTCCTTATTACTTTGTCCATCAAGATAACACCCAAAACATGAAAACTTCAATCACACAAAACTCATCAAAACGTCATGAGATCCGTTAGTATAAGAAACATATTGCATACTTTAAGTACTTTTATAAATTGATTCTAATTTCATAAAAGCATAATAGGTACTGTATTCTAACTTATCCATGGCTTATACCCCCTGATACAATCCATAGCATAATCAAAACAAGCAACTATGCAAGCAAAAACAGAATTTGTCTAAAACAGAACAGTCTGTAGCAATCTGAAGAGAGCCCATACTTATCTAACTCTAAAAATTCTAAAAAACTAGTACAACCTATAAAATGTTTATAGAAACACTGTGTAAAAATTTCAGATTATTATCACGCTCCAGTAAAAAACGAAAATTCCTGTACTGGAGTCAAAAGTTTCTGTTTTGTTTCGACATCGATTCTACTCATCTTGTGAGTCATCCCAAAGGCTTTACTTGGCACAGACACTAATTTAAACACAAAAACATACTCATTACAGAGGCAATAATCATGCTATTAAAAATAAATAGAAAGTTTAAAGCAAAAATTTAAGATAACTATTGGGTTGCCTCCCAACAAGCGCTATTGTTTTATGCCCCTAGCTACGCATAATGCATAGTTTCAAGTATTGTCATCTTTGACACTCCACCCATAAGTAGCTCTCATTATTGATTGATAGGGTGGTTTAATTCTCTTTCTATGGAAGTGTTCCATCCCGTTCTTTAATGGGAATTTGAACCTTATGTTTCCCTCTTTCATGTCAATGATTGCACCTATAGTTTGTAAGAAAGGCCTTCCAAGTATTATGGGACAAGAAGGATGGCAATCAATATCAAGCACAATGAAATCTACAGGCACATAATTTTTATTTGCAATAATAAGCACATCATTAATTCTACCTAAAGTTTTCTTGAAGGTAGAATCCGCAAGATGCAAGTTGAGGGAACAATCTTCAATATTAGTGAGACCAAGCACATCACAAAGAGTTTTAGGAATAGTTGAAACACTAGCACCAAGGTCACACAAAGCATTGCATTCATATTTATTGATCTTTATTTTTATAGTATGTTCCCACTCATCATGCAATTTTCTAGGAATAGAAACTTCAAGCTCAAGTTTCTCATCATAAGCTTTTATCATAACTTCTACTGTATGTTCGGTAAAAGCATTGTTTTTTTCATAAGCATTGGGTGAGCTAATAACGGATTTCAACAAGGAAATACATTCTACTAAAGAGAAATTATCATACTTAATGTCCTTATAATCCAAAAATAGTGGGCAAATCACTAGTTAAAGTTTTGACCTCTCCAAACCCACGTTTTTCAGTTTTAGCATCAAAATCATCACCCTCCAAGCAAACGGGACGCTTCTCTACTAAAGTTGACTCATCTCCAGTCCCTTTATCATTTATATTAAGAGAAGTAAATAAAGATTCAAGAGGAGAAACACCAATCATTTTAAGATCTTCATCATGATTTCGGTAAAAACCGGGTGGAAGAGCTTTTTCTAAGAATTCCCGCTTAGCTCTCAACTTAGCGGTCCTCTCCTTACTTTCATTGATAGATATTTGGATAGATTTAATATCATCAATGAAATTACGCTTGGGTGGCAAAGCTTTATTTTTAAGAGTTGCCACATCAAGAGCAATTCTATCCATGTTTTTAGCCAAAGTGTCAACTACATGCAATTTTTCTTCTACCATAGTGTTGAAAACCTTTTGAGAATTAATAAATTATTTAATTGTGTTCTTAATATCAGAGGGTATCCTATTAGAATTTGTAGAAGAATTGCCATAAGAATTACCATAAGAATTTCCATAGTTGTTAGAGGAATTACCGGGATACAGTATAGAATTGAAATTTCCTTTAAAAGCATTGTTATTCAAATTATTTCGTGAGACAAAGTTCACATCAATAGCATCATTATTTTTCTCAATCAAAGTAGACAAGGGAACATCATTGGGATCAACATGAGCATTTTTACTAGCAACCATATTCATAAGAGCATCCACTTTTTCACTCAAAGTAGCGATTTCTTCAACGGAATTTACCTTCTTACCGGTTGGAGCCCTTTCAGTATGCCATTGAGAATAATTTGTCATAATGTTGTCCAGAAGTTCTGTGGCCTCTCCTAAGGTCACATCCATAAATGTACCACCTGCAGCAGAATCTAGAAGTTTTCTAGACACAAAGTTTGGTCCAGCATAGAAGTTTTGCATAATCATCCACATATTTAAACCATGAGTTGGAAAATTTCTTATCATTAATTTCATTATCTCCCAAGCTTGTGCAACATGCTCTTGATCTTGCTGTTTAAAATTCATTATTTGATTTCTAATGGAGATGATCTTAGCAGGAGGAAAATACTTGGCAATAAAAGCATCTTTACACTTATCCCATGTTCCAATACTATTACGCGGTAAAGATGAAAACCAAGCTTTAGCTTTATCTCTTAGTGAAAAAGGAAATAATTTTAATTTCAAAACATCATTACCATATCCTTTTTATTTTGCATGTCATATAATTCAACAAAGGTATTAAGATGTGACGCGGGATCCTCATTAGGACTTCCCGAAAATTGATCTTTTATGTCAAGATTTAGCAATGCGTCATTAATATCAAAAGCATACGCACTAGTGGCGGGTGGTATAGATGTACTAATAAAATCATTATTATTAGTATTTGAGAAGTCACACAACTTAGTAGTATCTTCAGACATGGTGACCGAACAAGCAAAGTGACAAGCAAAGCGAGTAAACTAGCAAGCGAAGAAGTAAACTAGTAGCAAGCAAAGATAAATATTTTTGTATTTTTGATTTTTATGTGACAAGCTAAATATAACAGCAAATAAAAAGAAGAACGGCTGAATGAAAATTTGTGTGAAGTTACTTGGTAGTTGATGATGATATTCCCCGGCAACGGCGCCATAAATCCTTCCTGATACTTGTGATCTGCGTTGGGTTTTCCGTGAAGAGGAACGGGTAATTGCAGCACAAAGTGGGTAAGTATTTCCTTCAGTTATAAAACCAAGGTTTATCGAACCAATAGGAATATCAATCCTCAACCGTCTTCAGCGGCTGCACACAAATGAAAAAACAACTTGCACCAAACGTGGGCAAGAGGGTTGTCAATCCCCTTGATCTCGTTATTTGCAAGCAAATGAGTTGTGTAGATAATTGTTGATAAATATAAATTGCAAAATAAAATAAAAGGTAATTAAAGGCAGCAAGGTAATTGTAGCGTTTGTAAATATATAAGTGAATAGACCTGGGGGCCATAGTTTTCCCTAGCGGCATCTCTCATGTAGACAGCATACAATGGGTAACAAATTACTGTTGGACAATTGATAGAAAAGCGGATAGTTATGCGATGTTCACGGCAATGATCATGTGTATATAGGCATCACGTCCATAAGCAAATATGCCAACTCTTGCCTGCACCTATTACTATTACTCCACTCATCGACCGCTATCCAGCATGCATCAAGAGTATTAAGTAAAACAGAGTAATTCTTGGAGAACGATGACATGATGTAGACAAAGTAAACTCAAACAATATGAATGAACCTCGTCGTTTTATCCTTAGTAGCAACAACATAAAGACACATCTTGTCCCCTACTTTGTCACTGGGATATAGAAACTCGCCAGGTTGAACCTACCACAACGCACCACTCCCACCGATGAAATATCAATCTTCTTGGCCAAAGCATATCAATAGATCGGAGAGCATTACGAAGCTATAATGATCATGCAATTAAGAGACAATATATATCAGAGGTATCTCAAATACTTTTCATGAATAATCTGAACATAAACCCATAATTCATCGGATCCCAACAAACACGCCGCACAATAGGATTACATCGGATAGATCAAAGCGAAGATGCGATGATCATTGTATTGAAGATCATAAGAGAGAGAGATTTCCATCTAGGTACTAGCTATGGACCCGTAGGTCTGTGGTGAACTACTCACACATCATCATGAGGGCAGCAAGGTTGATGAAGAGGCCCTCCGTGATCGATCCCCCCACCGGCAGGGTGCCAGAACGGAGCTCCAGATGGCCTCGCGACGGAAGAGAGACTTGCGGCGGCGGAAAAAGGGTTTCGGGAATGCCTTTTGGGTTTTTGCAATATTAGATAATTTATAGGCCGATGAGGGACGTCGGGAGGCCGCCGAGGGGGCCACCACATATTAGGGTGTGCCCCTCGGGCACCTCCTAGCCTCCTTCCGAAGCTTCTATGTCTTCTTATAGTCAAGGAAAAATCATCAAAAAGTTTCGTGGCAATTGGACTTCGTTGGTACTGTAAACCTGAAAAGGAAAAAACATGCAGAAAACAGCAACTGGCACTGGACACTGGGTCAATAGGTTAGTGCTCAAAATATTATAAATTGGTAAATAAAGACCCAAAAGGTATCCTAGAATGATAAAATATTAGCTTGGAACAATAAAAAATTATAGATACATTGGAGACGTATCAATATGTTAAATGTGTGTATCGATTACAAGATATAGGGGGAGATCTCCATGATTTTATCCTGCCATGTGCATTTCCATTCCAAAGCAAATTCCTCATATATGCACATCTTCAGGGGGGACTTCTTCTTTCTATATGTTGCAATAAAATTCCTTAAACTCAGTACTTACACTTCATATGTTTATCCCCGTTCAAAACCTAACCTATTTTTCATCAATCACCAAAAAGGGGGAGATTGTAAGTGCATCTAGTGCCCCTTAGTGATTTTGGTGTATTGAAGACTTATAGGTTAAGGGACTAATGTGTTTGTGAGTGTACACATGTTCTATAAGTCGCTGAGGAGTTTGATATATCCGACGAATGTCAACCCCTAAAAATGAAGGTCTTCAAATGAAGATTTTGATGCTTTCTTAAAGACTTTGAAAATGTAGAATTTGGTGTGACCTTGAAGATATTGATACGAGGACTATGAAGTGTGAAGACTTTTGTTTTCGTAGTTTCATTTCCTTTTTTTAAGTCATAGGAAATAACGTACTGTTAAAGCGGGTCGAGGTAATACTAAGGAAAATTTCCAAGTGATGCTCATCTCAAAGCTTACAAATATCCAATCCTTCGAGTGAAGCCTTTGGAAATCTCTTGCAGTTCAGTCAAGTTCTTCAGTGACAGAGACGAAGTTCTTCTAGTCTCCGAGGAATTTATTCTAACTGAGGAGTTAGGATTTCACCAGTGTGAATTGCCTACAGTGAGGAATATGATAGCCTTGAGGAATTTGATAGTTCAAATCTCTGACCATTGTTGTGCCTTGCACCAGCTATCCAGATATCTTATCCACATAACGGTCATATCATTAGGGGCATTTATGTCATATCATATCGGGTTGCACCCTGGCTATAAATAGCCGCCCCCACAACCACTAGCTGGTTGGCTGCTCCGAGAGAGATTGACAAGTATCATTTAGAGCAACCCATCCTCTGAGGACTTTGAGAGAAAATCATCAGTGAGGAAAAACCCATAACCCAAAACCCAAACACCCAAAAACCCAAAGTGATTGAGCATCACCGAAGAGATTGTTCCTGTGTGGAACCAACGCTTGTTAACTTTCAAGACTATGCATCTTCCAGATGGTTATGCGTCATGGTCTAGAGCATCCAAGAGGAAATTGTGGATCGCCGGGTGACCGAGTTTGTGAGGGTTTGGAAGTCTACCCTGAAGACTTACCACGAGTGTTGGGCAAGGTCTGTGTGACCTTAGCTCAAGGAGAATACGTTAAGGACTGTGTCTCCTAGGACTGTGTGTCCTTTGGTTTAATACCAAGCCGCTCCGAGCTAGACGTACGACTGTCACAGCAGTTGGAACTGAGTCATCATATCATTGTCTTCAGCGAGCTCCTGCTTCTATTTACTCAACCCTTCCATTTCCTCGTTAACTTGTTGATGAAATTGATCGTTGCTGTTTGAAGACTTTGATTGAAGATTTTCTCAATTTCCTCATCTTGAATTCTTCAGTCACCTTGTCTATCGCGTGCTTATCCTGTTTACACGCTACCTGTGCTCTATGTATGTTTCATTTCATCATGATGACTATGTTACTGCTATGTTATTCTTGCACTTGAGTACTTATTCTGCTGCTCGTATTTCGTCACTTAGCAAATTCCTCAAGTGGTAATTCCTCGGTGACGAATTTGTAAAAATTGCCTATTCACCCCCCACTCTAGTCGATGTAGCGCACTTTCAGTTTGGTCGGCCCAAAGCAGGTCGGTCACCATCCCGAGTACATGCGCCAGCTTAGGTCTTAGGACATAGAACATATGTTGTACTAGAGAGTCACAGATGACATATCGCTGCGTCTCATAGTTGGGTCTGTCCGACTCGGACCTTATCTCGACTCAGATCCGACTATGTCAAATCCGACCATATCCTTCCAAGTCCATATTATCCGGTTAGCATCCAATGCTCCATGGTCAGTGAGACCAAGCCATCCACCGTGTCATATGCTAGTCTTGTCAGATGTGCGCCCACACAACTTTTTGGACTAGGGACCTTTTAAGACAGTCATCATACAATGCATAGTCTCACAAACAAGTCACGTACTTGCTGATATACATCATTGATAATGTCTAAGGACTATCTTTATTCATAAACACATAGGAAATATCATCATACATGATTGCCTCTAGGGAATATCTCCAACAGTCTCTGTCATGGTTTTGTCATGGCAGATGTCCTCGTGTAAGGACTTAGGTGTGAGGCCATCGCCACTAGGTGGCGATTAAAAGAGCTTAAACAGAAATGGGAGGCAAGTTTACCCAGGTTCGGCCCCTCCAATGGAGGTAATAGTCTACGTCCTGCTTTGTGTCTATATTGATGATGATCTTGATTACAAGGGTGCGCAATCGCTAACCTAGCTTTCGAGGGTGTGTAACTTAAGTCTTTCAGCCCTAGGGGCTCGCCTTTATATACAGGTCAAGGCCCTAGGGTTTACAACGGAGTCCGAGTCATACTACAACTCGTAACCTATCATGTCTCTAACACGCCTTGCCTCTCAAGCAAGGAATCTTCTGGTGTCTTCTGCCCTGTGGGCCTTGAGTCGCCGTCTCCCCATGCTTGGGCCGCCCAGTGGCTTACTTAGTAACTGCCTTGGTCAACTTATCTTCATGACACAGCCCATCTTGAATATAATTCCAGAGCCGCCATTACATTGACCCGGCCCAATAGGACGGGTTATACCACGGGGTTATATCCCCGACATTAGGCCCTAGATTGATTTGAATTCATTCATGTCAATTTCCCTTACTTTCTCACGGTGACTTGTCATCTTCCTGCATCCGTGTTCTTCATGGATCTCGAAGTGCCAGCTTGTAATATCTCTATATTTGTCATTTTTCTTGTGTCGTCCATTTAATGACGTCACCCGCTAGAAATCCAAGAAGCCAATGGTGACATCACAGCGAATCTGAGTTTATCCGTATATCCCGAAAATCAAGGTATCTTTGTTTTCCAAAATTTACTGCGTCTCCTTGATTTGGGCACCCGCCGGTTGCCCCTTCCGGTTTTCCCCTTTTAAATATTCACCGGAGGGCCCCTTCTTTAACTTTTACCCCGCCATTCTCGCTTCTTCTTCCTCATGCCCGAAGGTTTCGTCGTGCCAGTATCGCCGCTCGTCTGTCGCCGGTGACCACTTTCGGAACTGCAGCGCCGCATTTTCGTCGAGGTCCAGCCGACCATCTCCGCTACCCTCGGCCTCCTTCAGTTAAATCGTTCTTCTTTTCCAAATCCACAATAGTTCGTCGAAGTTCTTGAATACTCTGATAGTCCCCCTTTTGTTCATCGCCATTGCTTGTTCGTGTATAGATCCCACGAGCTTTATCATAGAAATAGAGCGGTTTAAATGGCAGATTCATTTCTCGCATAACGTCTTCAAATCCTCCTTAAGGTTCTTTACATTAGACCATCGCTGCTCCCATGCCTTGTTGCTAGGTTTAGCAAATATTTTCCCTTTCCGAACCATTTGTAGATTCGTAATTATAACCATTTTGGTAGAAACTTGTTTGTCCCACACTTAGCAAAATTTAGAGGTCTTCGATTTTAGCGTAAGTCGCCCTTATTTTTTCCGGCTCAATAGTTGTAATCTGCCATGTGATAAACTGATGTATTAAGACTCCGGCTCCTCACAAGGCAGCTTATCCATTGTAAATAATTAGGACATGTTTTCTTCTTTTAAACTCTCAATCCTTGCCTGTTAATTTTGATCGTCAATTTTGCAGGCTAAGTCTTCATTTTGGAGCAAGAAGCGAGTGAAAACTGCAGCCAAAAAGCTTAAGGCCCTTCGAAGTTCAAAGAAAGATAAGGCGGTCGTAAAAGAGCCGTCACTTATGGGCGAATCAGCAGTAGCCGATGTTCAACTGGAGGTAGAAATCAATTTCCTTTAACCGTATTCTATTGAATCTAGCTGATGCCCCCCCCCCCCCTTTTTTTCTTAGGGAAATGTTGAGACAAACCAGGCTGAAGATGTTGAGGTAATTCCCATTTCCTCCGGCTCACAATCCTTGCTTCCAACAAGAACAAGGCGGGTCATTCGAAAAGTAAGCTTCTCTCATCCAGATGCTTATTTGAACCCCAATTTTGTTTTGAAGAAAACTCAGCATAAATTGAGGCACCAAACTCGGAGTGGTAATGGTGACCTGACAGACGGCTTACCCAATAAACCAGCCGCCCGTAAGCGACCAACTGAGGTACCATTCAGCCCAACTCTTTCTTCCGAAGCTGGTTTAAATTAGCAACCTTTTAATCATTCTGATTCCATTTATCAGGAGTCACCACCTTCGTCAGGCGACTCAACCGCCTCCAAACTACCACCCCTTGTCATCAATCCTGGGTAAATTTTCTCTTTTATTATATGCTTGCCTTCGTAAACCCTTAAGCTTGCATATTCTTTATTCTATCTTCTTGTTTTGTAGGGCTCCAGCCAAGGCCAAGAAGAGAAAAGTTGGTGAGCCGTCCACTGATTCTGAGGCCCCTAAGCTGGGAAACCCTTATTTGGTAACCCCTGAAGTTCATGCAGATCAGCCTGAAGATCATCAGGAGGCCCAAACTGATTTACCCCTTCAACCTGAGCCAGCAAGCACTGATGTTATGGATACTGAAGTTGGCCCGGCAGCCAATCTTAACCCTCCCAGTCCTCCAAAGACAACTGAAGATGATCCTTGCGATAACAACGAGGAGGTCGTCATTACTAGGTCGAGTTATACCGTTCCTGAGGTCTCCAGAGTGCTGACAATTTTTTTTTGCTAAAGATGAAGCGGTACTGCTTGAGAAGGGAAAAGCCAAGCTGGAGCTTCCAAGTTATGAGAACATGAGTGCTGAAGAACTACATGCTGGTTACTTGGACCGTCTTGCCACGAGCCGAGAGATGGAAGTCGGCCTCGTCAGGATGATGAAAAACAAATATGAGGTATGTTCCTCTTTATTGTGTATTCCATATATCCTTTTATAGCCCCCAAGATCCGGCTCGTCTTCTTGAGATGAGTCGGGTCTTGTTAATAATTTTTGAGGAATTTGACCTGTAGCCCCAACGTCCGGCTCATCGTCTTGAGATAAGTCGGGTCTTATTAATACTTGTGAAGGATTCGACCTGTAGCCCCCAAGGGCCGGCTCCTCTTCTTGAGATGAGTCGGGTCTTATCAATACTTGTGAAGAATTCGACCTGTAGCCCCCAAGGGCTGGCTCATCTTCTTGAGATGAGTCGGGTCTTCTTCATATCCTTGCTTTGGAAGAACTAACATGCATTAGCCCCCAAGTGTCAAATATATTGTTTTGCAATCTGTTTGAGACTTGTTATAATTTGCCTTTGTCATATGATACTGCATCTTGCTACTGGCTTATGACCGTTGAATATCACGGCTCTTATTATGCAGAAAGCTCTAGAAGCAGCCGAGTCAAGTGTGACCGGCTTGAAGAAAGATCTGGAAGTAGGGCAACACGCCCGAGCTGCTGTTGAGGAGAAGCTTCGCCTTGCTTTGGAGGAATTGGAGAAAACCAAGGCACACCTCAAAAAGCAAAATAAATCCTTTGAAGCTGAGAAAGCCGCCTTGTTGGAGCGCGCAGAAAATGTTGAGAGCCAATTGAAACCCATCACAGAAGGGCTATCCAGGTTAAAGCGGCATATTGCCCACATGACCCAGGCTATCTTTGGTAAATATTTTATAGGAATTCTTCCTAACCCGCAATAATACTTATGTGCGCAAATAAATCGCTTGGCGACTTATGTATTTAAATTATTTTGTAAGTCCACGAACATCCAGCCTCCAAGATAACAGCTTGCTTATGCTGAAGGCCGTATATACATTGACTGAGCAACTCTATGCTGGAAGCTATCTCGCAATCAAGGCGGTTATGGGGAACAAAGAGCTAGTGAAGCTCATCAAGGATGTGCTGAGGTTTCTTTCAACAATCCCCAAACAAGTTGAAGAGTTGAAAAGATCAGCCGCCCGAGCCGGTGCAACATATTCTTTGAGCCGAGATTTTGCCTACTCGGAGGAGCTTGATCCAGCAGAAATGACCACAGGATTTCCTGAGATCAAGGACGATGGCTCGGCTTTTGGTGATGCTGACTATCTTAAATGTGTCAAGACATCTCGAGTGTTGGCCACACAACTTGTCGCTGAAATGGAGCTGAAGAGTTATCAGGTGGCTTACGATGCAAACAACTCACGAGTTCGGCCACCCTCCTTTGTGCCAGTGAACCTGACCCCTTAACACTATAAGCACATGTTTGCCCCTGACGTTGACCCGTCCTCCATCCTGAATAACGAAGTTGTTTTCCATGCTTGACCCATTGTAACTGGGATGTGGACGACCTTCATATCAAAGAACCGGAAGATCCAGTGGAGGATGACCCAGAGGCGGCTCAGGCGAGAGATCAGCCTGAGGTTAATCCGGACGGCACAGAGGGCGAATAACAGAAGTGATATGTAAAAAACAATTTAAGTTGCCCGATGTTTTTATCCCCCAAGTGTTGGGCAGAACATGAATATTTTGTGGCTCCTGAGATGAGTCTGTAATAGGAGTAGCTTAAAAACTTCTTGAAAAATTATGTCATGCCTTCGTGCATGTTTGCATTTATGAAGGTATTTTAAGAAACTTTGATCCTTTTGATCTTGTTTCGATAGTTGCTGATTGTGCCGCTCCTTTGCTTGTATTTGAATATCTCTGTTGTGCTCGATGAGTCTTTTGAATGAAACAGAAGATAATGAGCCGGCAAAGAAACTTGGCTTTCGAAACTCAAGTCCTGTTGAATAATATTGAAGAAGATAATGATTGAACCGGTCATAATATGATGATGGCTGATTACCCTGACGCTCATGTATGAGCCAGTAATAAAATGATGTTGTACCTACAAAATTTATGAGGTAGTAATAATAATTTCATAACAATATCAAGTACTGTTAATGAGTCGGCCTAGTGAGACTCGGCAAGAAAAGACTGGCTTTCGAGGCTCAGCAAAATAAACCAGCTCTTCTGAGATGGTTTGGAAACTCCAACCATTTAATCCTGGTCATAAGAAATCATGATGAGGATCGGGCCAAAAGATTTATTTCTTTTGCAGAAATTTACGACGTAACCCAGTTTCGAAAACCTGCTTTTCATAAACAAATATATAAATATGCATGTATAATGCATGATGCAATGATGCCATGTAAAATGATGTATGTATATGATAACAAAGTATAAAAATGCCGGCTTTCGAGGCTCGACATAAAGACCGGCTTTCGAGGCTCGAGTCTTGCTTCCATGAAGCGGGTATGATAACCCATGGTTTGTCCTAGCTCTCTGTGTGCCGGCTCTCACGTGACTCAAGCCAATGTTTTAACCTTGAGAAGTTCAGGGTCCAAAGAAGGATTGACTTGTCAAGAGTACACGGGGTCACCTGGTCGGAGACGCATCAAGCATACAGGCAGGTTTAACCATATGTGGCGTTTTTTTTGCCGGGTCAAGAGGGTGAGAAAGCTGAACTTGGTGAGTTACAAGCCCCCAAATGCCCAATGGATTGTGGCATTTTTTGTCGGGTCACAAGGGTGAGAGAGCTGAACTCGGTGAGTTGGAAGCCCCCAAGTGCCCATTGTTTCAGAAAATAAAGACTCATGTTCAGTTTGTAGGCCGAAACGACAGAAACTCCGAGTTTCGGGTGTGCCGGCTTTATTATATTAGAAACATAAAGAAGTATGTACAAAATTTGTAGGGGTGATTACAAAAAGCAAAGGAGCCGATGGCCATAAGTATAATATGACCGCAGGTGAGCAGTGCTCCAAGGCCGGGTCATTTTCTCCTCGGAGGTATGTGATCCTTTCCGTGAATTCTCCAGACGATATGAATTATTATTTGAGAATTCAGGTACTAGTGGTACTCACCGCTATTCAACTGCTTGGGGTTACTCTGGAAATCGCCTTGGTTGTTATGTTGATTTACTGGGCCAGGATGTTGTCCATTGCCATTATTTGCCTGATGTTGAAAACCAGCTCCTGAGCCACCATGTGACCCGCCAGGACCATGCTGACCCAGGTGTCCACCACCGTTGCCCCCTTGATGATTGTGGAAGGCTTGGTTGCAGAATTCCTGCATGATGTAATAGTTTTCCCATGAATGGGTAGCCGGCTTATCCTGGGTACTATGTTTGGGACACGGTGCTTTGAGCGCCTCCTCGTAATTACGAGGCTTATTCCCATTGTAAGTCCCTCCAGGGCGACCATTACGGCGTTGGTTTTTGAAGCCAATATTGGTATTGGCAACAAAATCCGACCCGCCATCTGGCTGCTTCCCCTTGCCACTGTTATTCTGGGTTCCCTGGTTACCACCTTGATTATATTGGCCTTTACCACCTTCACCTTTCTTTCCTTTGCTAGTCTTGTCCTCATCTAAGCCGGGATCTTTCGTGCTGTCTGACTCGGCGTATCTGGTGAGGACATCCATTAAGTCGCCCATATCCTGCACCTTTCGCTTGAGCCGCCCAAGCTTCTGGACCAGTGGCTGGAAATGGCAGTTCTTTTCTAGGATCAGGACGGCTTGAGCCGCCGTAATGCTGTCTGATGAGTGTATGATTTCTGCAACCTGGCGAGTCCAATGATGGGCCGACTCGTCCATGCATTGGACGCAATGTTGAAGGTCAACTATCGTCATTGGCTTCTGGAACGTTCCCTGAAAATTCTTGATGAAGCGCTCCTTAAGCTCTGACCAAGTGTTGATGGAATTGGGTGGTAGATTCTTCAACAATGTTCGAGCCGGTCCTTCCAGCATCATGGTCCAGTACTTGGCGCACACAGCGTCACTGACATCCAACATATCCATTGCCAACTCGTAGCTTTCGATCCAAGCCGCCGGCTCAAGATCCATTGTATAATTTGGCACCTTGCGAGGCCCCTTGAAGTCTTTGGGCATACGCTCGGCACGGAGAGCCAGGGATAAGCAAGGTATCCCAATTGTCCTACTGCTTGTTCTGGCCCCCACAGCCTTTGGTTGGGGATGAAGCTGTTGAATCGCCCGTGCTGCTGCTTCCGCCTCTGCCTGTCGTGCACCCCTGGCTGCATCAACAATCGCCTGAGCACCTGATGGGACAGTCTGAGTCGGGGAAACTTGAGGTTGTTTCCTGCGTCCACTGCTAGAAATAGCCAGAGACTCCACATGGCGACTCTTGCTGTGGCTGGCATATGGGGTGGAGTGCATCCGATCGCGGCTATAAGAATACTACGCTTGCTGCACTACCGTTGTTTTTAGCTTCTCTATGGCGTTCCTGGCTTCAACCTCAATAGGGGTATTTCCATGAATAGGTAGTGCTTCCAGGTTTTGGGTTGCTGCTAGCACATTATAGGGTTGGAAAAGTGACCCCGTGGCGTCTGGAAACGTCGAGGCGTCGATTGAGTTGGTGATGGCTGAGCCGGCTCGTTCTGTTGGTTTTCGAGCGGTTTTCCAGCCCCCGGGGTCTGCTGAGGGGTATTAAAAAGTTGCTGCGGCTCGAGGTTCGTTGGCAGCCGGCTTCGGTGTCTCCTCAGAAAAACCGCCACAAATGCATCTCTCTGAAGTCCTAACTGCCAAGCTTCGGCCTTAAGGCGCCCTGACTCATTATGTATACGACCCTGTAGCTCCGCCATCCTAGCGTTCTCAGCATCGATTTCCCTCTATACCTCGGTCATCAAGTCACGTAATTTGGTTAACTCCGTGTTGCGCTCTTCTTGATTTTCCGAAATGACAGGACTCTCCACGAGCTTCGCCATCTCAGCCATTAAATATGTCATGGCTTGAGCCGGCGTCTTGCCAGACCCGCCGGAGCCACCCGCTGCTCCAGTTGCGGATGGATTTTGAGCCGCCGCGGTTCCTTCCATGTAGAGAGCAACTTGACGAGGCGACTCATGGAATTCCTCGAGGGCTTCAATCTCCAACGAACCCCCGAGTCTACCATCGTAGAGCGGACAGATCGACTCAGTTTCACCCATGGAAGATTCGCCATCTGAGTTGACGAGGGTATCGCCGCTGCCCGCCAGCTCATCCGGGAGGCAAACTCCCTAGGTGAAACCGACGAACACATGACGTCGGCCGGATTGATCCCGGTCGGGTCGGGCGCGTCGATCCGGCTCGTCGATGTTGGTGTAGATGTCCGACTCGGAAACCGTAGCACCGATCTCGCCAAAGGGGACCCGATACCGGTGCTCAATTGAACCGGCCTCGGTGCCCCAGACTGGATCGTCGATGTAGATCTTGTCGCGGTGGCTCTTGATCATCTGATCAATCATGAACTTCCTGAACCCTGGACAGGTTCCCTTCGAGAACTCAACTCCACCTGGCGAGGGCCCCATGGTGGGCGCCAATTGTCATGGTTTTACCACGCCAGATGTCCTCGTGTAAGGACTTAGGTGTGAGGCCATCGCCGCTAGGTGGCGACTCAAAGAGGTTAAATGGGAACGGGAGGCAAGTTTACCCAGGTTCCGCCCCTCCAATGGATGTAATAGCCTACGTCCTGCTTTGTGTCTATATTGATGATGATCTCGATTACAAGGGTGCGGAATTGCTAACCTAGCTTTCGAGGGTGTGTAACTTAAGTCTTTCAGCCCTAGGGGCTCGCCTTTATATACAGGTCGAGACCCTAGGGTTTACAACGGAGTCCGATTCATACTACAACTCGTAACCTATCATGTCTCTAACACGCCTTGCATCTCAAGCAAGGAATCTTCTGGTGTCTTCTGCCCCATGGGCCTTGAGTCGCCGTCTCCCCATGATTGGGCCGCCCGGCGGCTTACTTAGTAACCGCCTTGGTCGCCTTATCTTCACGACACAGCCCATCTTGAATATAATTCCAGAGCCACCATTACATTGACCCGGCCCAATAGGATGGGTTATACCGCGGGGTTATATCCCCGACAGTCTCCCACTTGCACTAGAGTCAATCAAATATACATCATATGCCCATAGCTCTAACGTGCCCCACATGCTTGGGTTGTGGAAGTGGCTTAGTCAACGGATTTGCAACATTTGCATCTGTGTGAATTTCTCATAACTCTACATCACCACTCTTTTCGATTTTCGTATTAATTGATATTTCCGATCTATGTTTCTAGTCTTGTGGTGATTCCTCGGCTCCTTGGCATGTGTGATGGCACCAGAATTATCACAATAAAGGTCCAACGGTTTTACCGAGTATGGGAAAACAGCAAGGTCATCCAGAAAATTCTGGATCCAAACACCTTCCTTTGCAGCTTCACAAGCCGCAATGTATTTGGCTTCTGTGGTAGAATCGGCTGTCAGATTTCGGGCTCCGCAAAACCCAAAGAGGTTCGAACTCAGGGGCGTGTGTGAAGATCCCCACCAGCTTCGACCTAAAGCTCATAGCTCCACAGCCTAGCTGAATCGAACTCGCTCAATCGTGGGGAAGAAAACTAACACACGGATTTACCCAGGTTCGGGCCGCTCCGAAGCGTAAAACCCTACTCCTGCTGTTGATGGATTGCCTCACGAGGAGGTTTGTGGATGAAATGGTACAGTGGTGAGCAACCTCGCGATGGTGCTCGGGTGGTTCTAGATTCCCCCCCCCCTCTACGGCGCAGCCTCGCCTCTATTTATAGTGGCCCGGGTCCTCTTCCCTTGTCGCACTGGCGGTAAGGGATCCCACAATGGCCAAATTCAAAGGGGGACAAGGAGGTACATTTTATCCTGACGAAACGTGGTCTTCGCCTCCAAAGTAGTTGGTGGTGATGCGTGGTGGGCTCGGCGATGACGTCCATCCTTCGGGGCCTGCGGTCTTGGTCTTATTACACCAGAACGGAAACCTTTGGGGGTCTGTCTTGGGAACCCGCATACGTCTTTGCCTCCTTTGCACCAAAGGGGAAACTGTCTCCCCTGCGCCCGCTGGTGCCCGCCTGGCCTGGCTTGCGTCACCCCCAACCTCACAAGGCCGAGCGCTGCATAGGAATCTCCACCCCTCGGGAGGCAACCTGGGGAGGCCCCCTCCCTACGGGGGTCTTGGCGTCATCCTCCTCGCGAGGGCGGGGCTCTCGCGAGGGCCTTGTCTTGAGCGAAGCTACACCGGGCCGTACCAGGCTGTCGAAGTGGGCCACGCCCTGGGCCGCAGGCAGGCAGGTCTGGGTACCCCCGTTCCCAGAACACCGACAGCAGCCCCCGGGCCCAAGGCGCACTAGGGCGGGCTTCGCGGCGGAGCCTGAGAAGACAGGCCATGGCACCGCGGGCCCAAATCACCTGCGGCCCGGACGAGTGCATGGTGCACGACGAGGTGTGGACGCCTTGGCTTCTTCGTGCCGCCTCGGCAACTGCCCCGGCTGATCAGAGACCAGTGCGCGGCATGGGGCCATCATTGCCCGGAATGTAGAGAGGCGTCGGTCGGCCTCCACCCGGCTATAAATGAGCAGAGGAGGTAGAGCCCCCAGCCTATCTCTGCTCCTTGCTTCCTAGATCTTGATCTTCGCCTCCTCAACCATGATGCCACTGCGAAGGTTTTCCGCCGCCGAGAAGGGGAAGGCCCTCCAGGAGGGGCCGGACTCGCCGCCACCCAAGAGGGGCCGGGGCCGTCCCCGTAAGTACACCACTACGCCAGCGGTGGCCCCCCGAGGGCACGGCCGCACCTCCACGAGAGCAGGTGCCTCCTCCGGCGGCCGCGGAAGGACCTCCCCCAGGGCAGGCAGTGGTGGCGGGCGTGGTGTCCGTGGCCAAGAAGGGAGGCCCGCAGCGGGTGCCCGACCACCGCACCCGCGATCCCACACTGCCGATGTGGGCCAGGAGTTCGTGGTGTGGGTGGAGAGGCCGGCAATCACCTGGCTACAACTCCCATGCTTCTTTGCAGAGGTGCTGCAGGCCGACGAGCCTGCAGGCCTGTGGCTGCAAGCCGATGGTTGCTGTGGCGGCGCGTCATGGGTGGAGATTGAGGTCACCCCCGCGGGTTACGCCTTCCTGAGCCGCGGGTGGCAGACCTTCGCTCGCGCCCATGGCCTGGAGGGGAGGCTCACGCTTCACTTCAAGCATGACGGCGTGGCGACGCTCTTCGTCAGGATCTTTGGTGAGGACGGCAGGCGCTTGGGGTGCTGCCCGGAGGGTGACGGCGGCGGCGGCCTTGGAGGTGAGCTTGTACTTGGCGACGGGTGTCATGCCTCCAGCGGCAGCGACACCTCCTCCAAGGAGAGCCCGAGCGACGACACCTACGACGCGCCTCCACGTCGTCCTGCTCGGACCTCGGAGGGCGTCAGGCCGAGGCGGCACCGCACTCCCGCCCGGGGGGCTGCTATGTCGGCGCGCCGCCACAGGCCTGTGAAGGAGGAGGAGGAGGACTCCGACTAAGCGCTGGCGCGCCGGGGCCAGGGCCTCAGGAGTGGTAACCCCCGAGGGGGGGGGCTCCTTCGCCTCCGTCTTCTTTTCCTTTCCCTGTAATCAAAAAATCATGGAGGGCCCCTCGGGGCGTGTAATGAATTCTGGCGCTTGCGCCCTTACTTTTGCACTTTTGTCGTGCATCCCGATCCTTGCATTACTGTTAATTGAGACTTCCTGTTGGTCGTGATTAGGGTACTTAGCTTGATGCGTCCGCGGCAGGTCTCTGCGTCATGAGGTCGGGCAGTGGCACCTGGGGAGCTTGGGGGTCTTGCCTGGGGGTTCTTCTTTCTTGCGGGCAAGGCGGCTTGGGAGCTCTCTTGGTGCTCTGCGTCGGTAGGGCCCAATCCCGCGCATACCTCGACCGCCATTGGGGCGTCCGGATCACCAGGACGAGACCAAGGGGCAAAGGGCTACGTGACCAGTGAGGCTCCTGAGTCGCGTTGCTCAGGAGTCCCCCTTAACGCTCGAGCAGCTCCCTTACCTTTCCTTGCCAATTCCTGCACAGGGTCCCCGGGCGAGGGTCGATCGTCGCTGGTATGCCGAGTCGTGATGCTCAGCAAGGCCAGGAGATGGATACCTCTGGGGCAGTATGGGCCTGCTGACTCGCCCGAGAGCGCCGTGCGTGGACCAGGATGCCCAGGTCTGGGAAAGGTGTGCGCACCGTGGCGGTAGTCCCCGCTCGCGGGGCACGAGAGGGAGAGGCTAGCAGGTGTCGACTCAGAAAAAGAAACTTCAAGACAGAGAACTGCAAGGAGAAAAATTCCCACCCCTTTTTTCAAACAAGGTTCAAAAAGCCTCGAGTTTCATTCCAGAAAATAGCAAATTCGAATACAGAAAGAAGCAAAGAACAGCCGCGTCCGACACCTAGGCTAGTCTTCGTCTTCCCCCAGCGCGGAGCATAGGGCATCCACTAGGCGGGGGCATAGTCATTGGAGGACAGTGTTGTCGGCCAGCGCGGAGCATGGGGCTTCCACTTGGGCGTGGGTGGGAACCCCTCCACGTCCCCGGGGGGCTCCGGGTGTATATAGCCCACTCATTATTACGTGAGAGTGTCACGGGTAGAACTTGCGGAGATGCTGGATGTTCCAGGCATTCTGGATGGGGACCCCGTCCTGAGTCTCCAGGCGCACGGCGCCAGGCCTGGAGATGCGAGTGACCCTCAACGGGCCCTCCCACACGGGCGAGAGATTGTGCAAGCCCTCCCTGAAAAGGACCCGCCTCAGGACGAGGTCTCTGACCTCGAGGGTCCTAGAGTGGACGCTACGACAATGGTAACGCCGCAGCGCCTGCTGGTACCTCGCAGCTCGGAGCGAGGCTTGGCGACGGGCCTCCTCCCCAAGCACGAGGTCTATCCCCTGCGAGGCATCCTGACGATCCTCGTCGAATGCCAAGACCCGCGGGGATCGATGCTTGACCTCGTGTGGGAGGACGGCTTCAGCTCCGTAGACGAGGAAGAACGGGGTCTCACCGGTGGGCTTAGTCGCAGTGGTGCGGATGGACCACAACACGAACTGAAGCTCATCGAGCCAACCCCCGCCGCAGGCCTCAAGCTTCTTCTTGAAGTTTCTTGCCTTGAGGCCCCGCAGGACCTCCGCATTGGCGCACTCGGCCTGGCCGTTGCTTCATGGGTGCGCCACCGAAGCATAGCATATCTGTGTTCCAAGGTTAGTACAGTATGTCCTGAAAAGGTTGCTTGTGAACTTCGAACCATTGTCGGTGATGATGCGGTTGGGGACACCGAAGCGTCTCACGAGGCCCTTGATGAACTTGACGGCCGAGCCAGCGGGGATGGTGCGGACGGGCTCCACCTCTGCCCACTTGGTGAACTTGTCAATGGCGACGTAGAGGTAGCGGTATCCGCCGGTCGCTCGCGGAAAGGGCCCCAGTATATCCAGCCCCCAGACCGCGAAGGGCCAGGAGAGCAGGATGGTGTGGAGGCTCTGCGTGGGCTGATGAATCTGCTTGGGGTGGAACTGGCAAGCCTCGCAGGACCGGACCAGCTCGGTGGCGTCGTTAAGCGTTGTAGGCCAGTAGAAGCCACTTCGGAACACCTTCCCTACAAGGGTGCGGGACGAGGAGTGGTGTCCACAGTCTCCTCCGTGGATGTCGGCCAGCAGCTCACGCCCCTGTTCTTTGGATACGCACCGCAGCGCGACGCCGTTCGGACGCCTGTGGTATAGCTCGCCATCCTGCAAACAATAAGCTGTGGCCTGACGAACCACACGCTCTGCGTCTTCCTCCTTTTCTAGTAGGCACCGTGGAGCAGGTACGCCTTGAACTCCTGTGTCCAGTCGTCGGCCTGAGGCTCCAGCGCCAGGAGCAGTCGGGCTCCTGAGGCCGGGCCACAAGTTGGAGCTCCGGAGGGCGGCGCTGGGGGCAGCTCTTCCGGCAGCGGCGCCTGGTCCGCGGCTGGAGGTGCCGCGGACGACTTGAAGAGTCTTTCCTCGAAGACGCCTGGCTCCTGAGGCTCGCGACATGACGCCCTCTAGGCGATGTCATCGGCCTCCTTGTTCACGCCACGCGGGATGTGCTGCAATTCCAAACCCTGGAAACGCTTTTCAATCTTACGTACCTCTTCCAAGTATGCCTCCATGTGCTCGTCCTTCGGCGTATACTCCTTGTTGGAGAAGTTGACGAGGAGCTGGGAGTCACCCTTGATGGTGAGGCGCTTAACCCCCAAGGCCGCCGCGGCCTTGAGGCCAGCGATCAAGCCCTCATACTCCGTGATGTTGTTGGAGACCTTCTCGCCATGCTGGAAGCAAAGCTGTACGGCGTAGTAGAGCTTGTCCCCGGTTGGGGAGATGAGCATAACTCCGGCCCCCGCACCCCGGCGCGTGAAGGCCCCATCGAAGTGCATGACCCAACCATCGGGCACCTCGTCGCCGGGGGTGAGGGACTGGCCCTCGTCCAGCCCTCGGTTGGGAGCATCTGTCCACTCAGCCACGAAGTCCGCCAGGGTTGCTCCCTTGATGACCCTGGTTGTACTGAACTCCAACTCGAAGGCCTGTAGCTCAATGTTCCACTCTGCGACCCTCCCCGCGGCGTTGGGGTTGCGCAGCACCTTCTCCAAGGGATAAGCAGAGACGACCTTGATGGGGTGGCACTGAAAGTAATGGCGCAGTTTCCTTGAAGCGACGAGGAGCGCGAGCAGGAGCTTCTGCTGCATAGGTTAACGCGAGCGCGCATCCCGCAGTACGATACTGACGTAGTACACCGGATGCTCGACGATGGTCAAGCCATCTGCGCTGCCCCAGTCCGCAGCGGGCACACGATATCCTGGTGTTTCATGAGTCGTCGGGGCGGCTAAGGCTTCTGGAGTGCCATCTTGAGGAGGTGAGGGCTTCGGGGCATCCTGTGAGTCACCTTGCTCCATGCCCGGGGACCCGCCTATGCCTGAGGGTGTTGCTCACGTGCCGGCACGTTCCTCCCTGACCGCCACAAGCGCAGCACTGGCGGAGTGCGGGGTGGCAGCCAGGTATAGCACCAGGGGCTCACGAAGGCGGGGCTCCACCATCACCGGTGGGCTCGCGTGGTACCGCTTGAGGTCTTCGAATGCCGCATCCGCCTCCGGAGTCCATTCGAAGGGGCCTTTCCTCTTCATGAGCTTGAAGAACGGGCGGGTGCGCTCGCCAAGCTTGGAGATGAAACGCCCCAAGGAGGTCACGCAGCCCGCCAGCTTCTGCATTTCCTTGAGGGTCTGAGGCGGGCCCATCTTGCTTATAGCCTTGATCTTCTCCGGGTTTGCCTCGATCCCCCGGTGAGACACGAGGAAACTGAGTAGTTTACCCGATGGGACCCCGAATACACACTTCTCGGGGTTCAACCTCAGGTTCACCCGCCGCAGGCTGGCGAATGTCTCCTCCAGGTCCTCGATCAGGGTCTTCGCCTCTCGTGACTTGACCACGATGTCGTCGACGTAGGCCTCCGCGTTCCTTCCAAGCTGCTACCCCAGGGCGATGTGCATCAACCGCTGGAAGGTTGCGCCAGCATTCCACAGCCCGAAGTGCATGCAAGTGTAGCAGAACACACCACACGAGGTGAGGAAGGCCGTCTTCTCGACGTCCTCCACCGCCATCTTGATCTAATGGTAGCCAGAGAAGGCATCCAGGAAACATAGGAGGTCGCACTCGGCGGTGGAGTCCACGATCTGGTCGATGCGCGTCAGCGGGAACGGGTCCTGGGGGCAAGCCTTGTTGAGGTTCGTGAAGTCGACGCACATGCACTCATTCCCGCACTTCTTCGGGACGAACACTGGGTTGGCCAGCCACTCCGGGTATCGCACCTCTTGGATAACCCCGGCGTCATTCAGCTTGCCGACCTCCTGGGCGATGAACGCTTGCTTCTCCTGGGCCTGTCTCCTCGCCTTTTGCTTCACCGGACGGGCGTTGGGGCACACCATGAGGTGGTGCTCAATCACATCCCTCGGGATCCCCACCAGGTCGGATGCTTTCCATGCAAACGCATCCTTGTTTGCGCGGAGAAAGGCCACCAACGCCTCCTCCTGCTAAGGAGGAAGGCCGGCGCTGATGGTGAAGGTGGGGCCAGGATTCCCGTCGTCCACGGGCACCTGCTTCGTCTCAGCCCGGTTCTAGGAGAATAGCTGCTTCTTCTTCACTGGCGCGGCTTCCCCGGCGTTCCCAGCGTCCTCCAGAGCCTGCGCGGCGTCCCCAGCGTCGGGGCACGCCGAAGCCGCAGCCTTGTATGCGAGCTTGAGTGCTTGGACCGCGTCCTTGGCATCCCCGGCGACGGAGATGATGCCGCTGCTCCTAGGCATCTTGATGACCTTGTAGCCTGGGTGCCTTGCCGCCATGAACTTGGCGAGGGCGGGAAAACCGAGGATCGCGTTGTAAGGGAGGTGGATGTGGGCGACGTCGAAGTCGATCTGCTCGGTGCAGTAGTTGTAGCGGGTGCCGAAGGTGACGGGGAGGCGCACCCGCCCCAGCGAGGCGACGGAGCCCCTGGCCACCCCAGAGAAGGGCCTTGAGGGTGCGAGCTGGTCGTAGGGCGCCTGAAGCGTGTTGAAGGTCTCCACAGAAAGGACATTGAGGCCGGCGCCGCCGTCGATGAGGGTCTTGGTGACGGCCACGTTGCTTATGGTCGGTGTGCACAGCATGGGGAGCGCACCGGCGGCGACCGTCGTCCTGGGGGGTTGCCTGCCTAGGAGGCGACGCCTGCCATGGAGCTGATGAGTCGAGGCCTGACCGCAGCCGTGGAGGGAGAGGCTTCGACACGCCCCCTACCTGGCGCGCCAAATGTCGGATTTCGGGCTCCGCAAAACCCAAAGAGGTTCGAACTCAGGGGCGTGTGCGAAGATCCCCACCAGCTTCGACCTCAAGCTCACAGCTCCACAGCCTAGCTGAATCAAACTCGCTCAATCGCGGGGAAGAAAACTAACACACGGATTTACCCAGGTTCGGGCCGCTGCGAAGCGTAAAACCCTACTCCTGCTTTTGGTGGATTGCCTCACGAGGAGGTTTGTGGATGAACTGGTACAGTGGTGAGCAACCTCGCGAGGGCGCTCCGGTGGTTCTGGATTCCCCCCCCCCTCTACGGCGCAGCCTCGCCTCTATTTATAGTGGCCCGGGTCCTCTTCCCTTGTCGCACTGGCGGGAAGGGATCCCACAACGGCCAAATTCAAAGGGGTCCAAGGAGGTACATCTTATCCTGACGAAAGGTGGTGTTTGCCTGCAAAGTAGCTGGTGGTGATGCGTGGTGGGCTCGGCGATGACGTCCGTCCTGCGGGGCCTGCGGTCTTGGTCTTGTTACACCAAAACGGAAACCTTTGGGGGGCTGTCTTGGGAACCCGTGTACGTCCTTGCCTCCTTTGCACCGAAGGGGAAACTGTCTCCCCTGCGCCCGCTGGTGCCCGCCTGGTCTGGCTTGCGTCACCCCCAACCTCACGAGGCCGAGCGCTGCATAGGAATCTCCGCCCCTTGGGAGGCAACCTGGTGAGGCCCCCTCCCCCCGGGGGTCTTGGTGTCGTCCTCATCGCGAGGGTGGGGCTCTCGCGAGGGCCTTCTCTTGAGCGAAGCTACACCGGGCCGTACCTGTCTGTCGAAGTGGGCCACGCCCTAGGCCGCAGGCAGGCAGGTCTGGGTACCCCCGTTCCCAGAACGCCGACATCAGCCACTGTATCTTGCTTGGAACTCATCCATCTCATGGCTTCTCCATTCATGACATACACGAATCTGGGTTGTGATCGACAATCATCTCTGTCGGTTTGGAAACTAGCATAGGCGTAAGCCTTTACGACGAACTCTTCCTCACCTCCATAAACTAGGAACATCTCTTTAGTCCTTTTCAGGTACTTCAGAATAGTCTTTACCGCCACCCAGTGATTCTCACCTGGGTTGGCGTGGTATCTGCTTGTCAAGCTTATTGCAAAAGCAACATTGGGTCAAGTACATGTCATGGCATACATGATCGATCCGATTGCCGAGGCATACGGAATCCGACTCATCTTGCTTTGCTCATCAGATGTCGAAGGAATCTGAATCTCTCTTAGCCTTATACCATGTGAGACAGGCAAGAACCCTTTCTTGGCCTCACTCATGTTGAACCGTTTCAACACTTTGTCAATGTACGTGCTCTCGCTTAAGACGAACAGCCTCCTTGATCTACCTCTATAGATCTTAATGCCCAATATGTAAACTTCTTCACCAAAGTCCTTCATCGAAAACTTTCCATTCAATGATTCCTTGACCGAGTTCAACATCGAAACATCGTTTCCGATCAGCAATATGTCATGCACATACAAGATCAAAAACATTACTGAGCTCTCACTCAACTTCGTGTATAAACAAGCGTCCTCTTCGCTTTTGATGAAACCGAGACCAGTGACGACCTCATTAAAACGAATATTCCAGCTCCGAGATGCTTGCCTCAACTCATAAATGGATCTCTTGAGCTTGCATACCTTACTAGTGCTAGTTGGATTGACAAAACCCTCGGGCTGTATCGTATACACGTCCTCGGTTAAATTTCAGTGAAGGAAAGCCGTTTTCACATCCATCTGCCATATCTCGTAATCAAAATATGCAGCTATAGCTAGTACGATCCTCACCGACTTAAACATCGCTACCGGCGAGTAGGGCTCATCGTAGTCAATTCCTTGAACTTGTCCATAAACTTTAGCAACAAGCCGAACTTTGTGGATCTGAAGATTTCCATCCACATCAGTTTTCTTCTTAAAGACCCATTTGCAACCAATAACTGTGATGCCAGGCGGTGGATCAACCAAGTCCTAGACTTGATTTTCATCCATGGATTTTAACTCGGATCTCCTGGCTCCAGCCATGCCTCGGAATCCAGACTTACCGTCACTTCCGCACATGTAGCCGGCTCATTGCTTTCTAGCAACAACACATCACATACTCTGCGCAATCTTTCCAACCTCCGTGGTTCCGGTGACGCTTCCACCTCGGGTTCCCTGAGAGACTTCGGTATGATCTCATCACTAGCCGAGTTGTCCCCAAGTGGTTCTCGAACTTCTTCGAGTTGCACCCGCCTCCCACTGGCTTCCCGCCCGAGAAACTCTTTCTCAAGGAAAACCCCATTCCAAGGAACAAACACTTTGTTCTCTTCGCGGTTGTAGAAGTTATAACCCAAGGTTTGCCTCGGATATCCCACAAATATGCACTTATCTGACTTAGGTGTAAGCTTGTCTGACATAAGTCGCTTGACAAATGCTTCCAAACCCCAAATATTTAGAAAAGACAACTTGGGACCCTCCCTAGTCCACATCTCATGTGGTGTCTTGTCTATGGATTTTTGAAGGTACTCTGTTGAGTGTAGGAGCTCCAGTTTCTAGAGCATATCCCCAGAATGATAAGGGTAAATCCAATTTGCTCATCATAGATCAAACCATGTCTAATAAGGTACGATTGCTCCGTTCCGACATGCCATTTCTCTATGGTGTGCCCGGAGGGGTGAGCTGAGGTACTATACCTCAACTTTTCAGATGATCATCAAACTCCTGGCTCATGTACTCACCTCCACGATCAGATCGTAGAAGCTTTATAGTCTTGCTGAGCTGATTCTCAACCTCATCCTAAAACTGTTTGAACTTTTCAAAAGTTTCCGACTTGTTCCTCATCAAGTAGATATATCCATATCTACTCAACTCGTTGGTAAAAGTCACGAAGTACTGATAGCCGCCTCTGGTAGTTGTGTGATACTTGTGATCTGCATTGTGTTTTTTGTGAAGAGGAACGGGTGATTGCAGCACAATACGGATAATTATTTCCTCAGTTAAGAACCAAGGGTAATCGAACCAATAGGAATACCAATCAACAACAGTCTTCAGCGACTACACACAAAAGAGCAAATACTTGCGCCCAACGCGGCAAGAGAGTTGTCAATCCCCTTGATCTTTTTATTTGCAAGAAAATGAAGTGTGTAGATGATAGTAGATAATTGTAAATTGCAAAATAAAATAAAAGCAAATAAATGGAAGCAAGGTATTGAAAGCGTTTGTAAATATATAAGTGAATAGACCCGGGGGCCATAGTTTTCCCTAGCGGCATCTCTCATGTAGGAAGCATACGGTGGGTAAACAAATTACTGTTGGGCAATTGATAGAAAAGCGCATAGTTATTTGATATTCACGGCAATGATCATGTGTATATAGGCATCACGTTCATAAGCAAATAGGCTGACTCCTGCCTGCACCTACTACTATTACTCCCCCCATCGGCCGCTATCCAGCCTGCATCTAGAGTATTAACTAAAATAAACTAATGCTTGGAGAACAATGACATGATGCAGACAAATAGAATTCAATTAATATGAACTAACCCCATTGTTTTATCCTTAGTGGAAAAAATACAAAGACGTGTCTTGTCCCTTCGTGTCACTGGGATATAGAGCACCGCCAGATTGAACCCACTACAATGCACCCCTCTCACCGAAAAAATATCAATCTAGTTGGCCAAACTATTTCAATAGGTCAGAGAGATTTATGAAGCTATGATGATCATGCAAATAAGAATCATAATATTCAGAGGTGACTCGAATACGTTTCATGAATAATCTGAACATAAACCCACAATTCATCGGATCCCAACAAACGCACCGTACAAAAGAATTACATTGGATAGATCAAAGCAAAGATGCGATGATCATTGTATTAAAGATCAAAAGAGAGAGATAGCAATCTAGGTACTAACTACGGACACGTAGTTCTGTGGCGGACTACTCACACATCACCATGGGTGCAGCAAGTATGATGAAGAGGCCCTCCGTGATCGATCCCCCCTCCGGCAGGGCACTGGAATGGAGCTCCAGATGGGATCGCAGCGGAACAGAGACTTGCGGCGGCAGACAAAGTGTTTCGGGATGCTCTCCAGGGTTTTTGTAATACATGTGAATTTATAGGCCAGAGAACGGGTGCAGGAGACCCACCAGGGAGGGACAAGCCATCAGGGCGCGCCCTGTTGGCTTGTGCGTCCCTCGTGCGGCCTCCGATCTCCTCCCAAAGCTTCCAGGTCTTCTTTTGGTCTAGAAACAATCATTAAAAAGTTTCGGGGCAATTGGACTTTGTTTGGTACTGTAAACCTGAAAAGCCAAAAACATGTAGAAAATAACAACTAGCAGTGGGCACTGGGTCAATAGGTTAATGCTCAAAAATAATATAAATTGGTAAATAAATACTCAAAAAGTATCCTAGAATTATAATATAATAGCATGGAACAATAAAAAATTATAGATACGTTGGAGACGTATCATTGTGCTCATTGGACCACACACATCACTATGTATAAGCTCCAACAACTTGGACGCCCTCTCGTGACTCTTTGCAAAAGGAGACTTAGTCAGCTTGCCTAGCAAGCATGATTCACATGTCTCGAACGACCTGAAGTCGGACGAAGTTAGGATTCCATCATCATGGAGCTTCTTCATGCATTTTAGACTAATGTGTCCAAGCCGACAATGCCAAAAGTTTGTCGGATTTATCTCATTAGGCTAATGCCTATTGACATTCATATTATAGACATGTTCTATTTCTAGATTCAAAATAAATAGCCCATCAACAATGGGTGCATAGCCGTGGAACATATCATTCAAAGATATCGAACAACCATTGTCCTTTAAATTGAATTCATAACCCTGACTCATCAAACATGAGGCAGAAATAATGTTCCAACTAAGTGCAGGAATGTAATAACAATTATTCAATTCCATAATGAATCCAGAAGGAAGATGGAGTTGCATCGTGCCGACCTCCAATGCAGCAACTCTTGCTTTGTTGTCGACCCTGTGTCAATCTCCCCTTGTATCACACGCCTAGTTCTTACCAGCCCCTGCATCAGGTTGCAAATATGAACAACCGATCCGGTATCAAATACCCAAGAGCTACTAGGTATGGCATCAAGGTAAATGTCTATAACATATGTAACAAGTGTACCTTTGCCTAAAGTCGCACTCCCGGCCTTCTTGCCCTGCTCGGCAGGCCACTTGTTGCAGTTCCTCTTCCAGTGACTAGTTTCCTTGCAATGATAGCAAATGGTCTTCGAGTCCAGTCCTGACTTCGGCTTAGCGGTGAAGGTTACCGTCTCCGTGCCCTTTGCCTTAGACTTCTTCTTCGACCAACTCTTCTTGAACTTAGCTAATTTCTGCACCATCAACACTCGATGCGTGCCTTTCTTAATATCCTGCTCTGTCACCTTGAGCATCACATGCAATTCAGTGAGCTTCTTATTCATATCGTGCATATGATAGTTCGAAATGAACATCCCATAGCTAGGTGGAAGAGAACCCAGAACTGCATCTTTATTCGGCTCATCCAAGAGCGGAAAGCCCAACCGATCCAAAGCTTGCACATATCCGATCATCTTGATCACATGCGAGCTCAATGGATCACCTTCCTTTAGCTTGCAATCCATCAAGGATTGCCAGACATTGAATCTTTCAGTCCTAACATGTGTCTGAAACATGCTCTTGAGACTCTCGATCATATCGTAAGCCTCAACGTTTTCGAAATGCTGTTGCAAATCGGGCTCCATACAAGCCAGCATCAGAGAGCTGATCTTCATTGATTCATCAACGAGTTTATGGTAGGCATTCTTGGTTGTGGCATTAGCATTATCGGCAGGTTCCTCTGGAAGTGGATCCTCTAGAATATGTTCCTTTTTATCGTGCTTGAGAACAATTCTCAAATTTCTATACCGGGTGGTAAAGTTTGTTTCATTCAGTTTATCCTTTCCAGAATTGATTTCAATGCAAAGTTGGGTTGAGAAGGTGGTGCCATTGATCTACAATAGAAAAATATGCAATCACTAAACATTGTGTTTATGTAGACTAATTCAAGCCTTAAACAGAACTTCTCCCACTGAAGACGGCAACCCTCCACAAACTCTCAGTGATTCAGGATCCGACTAGCGCAAGCAACTAGTGAGCTTTAACATCACTGCTAGCCATCTTGCCTATTCGGTAAGCAACTTCTTGCTAATTGTATCTCTATACGACTCTCGGTCGGGTAGGTATCTTATACCCCGGTGCTCGACCTTCTTTGCCACAAGGCCCAAAACCGTTTTGATAGCCTTGTCCAGTTAACCTGATGCAGTGCATGTCCGTGTCCGACATGAACCCTCCAGTTCAAGGACACCTAGAAGCACCTCAATTTTATGAGCCCACTACTGGATGTACTTGACGTGCGAAGGTGCAACATCGGGGATGGCAATTCACTTGATATTGACGAGGGATCTTTCTACCATTTTAAGATGCATAGAACAAAGAAGCATACCAATCACAAATAAACATATATTGTGAAATAGTATGGCTCCTTCATGGACGTCCTTCAAGGCCGGCTCCAACTCCGATGACCAGTTCGGAACTCCGTCTTGTTCGTCACCCATTGACGCCAAGCCACGAACTTGATCTATGTCCTCCAAGTACTCAACTAGTAATGAATTTTACAAAGAATCACAAGTCGACAGGTAGGTCATTATACAATATAATGACAACACTTTGTCTCCTGTCGGTTGACATATCATGACACGCAGGTCACGTTAAATTACACACATGCATCACATACATATGAGCCATACTATTCACACCAAACCTGCAAAACAAAGTTATGCATAGAATCACATTCTATCAGTTTGAGTGATCGTGTATGAAATATACGGCGCTACGCACACGGCGGTCCCGCTAGACGGTTAGCAGGCGGGGTTCGGAAATCACAGATCGAATATGTACTCCGGTCACGTCAAGTTTTCTGATCTGACCGATCTCATCGATCATCGCGAATCCGATTCAGAATTACATTTCACTGTTAACCCCGTTGGCGGAAACTGTCGGCCCAGTGGGAACTAGGGTACCACGGCATGTCTGCCGCTGGCCCGGAGGGTGACATGTGGGCTGGCCCAAGGAGTCGACCCTGCCTCGGGGGAAGCTATCACCATGGGGGCACGTCTCTCCTGGACCCCTGTCTCCAGCTCAGGCTCCACCAAGGCTACGACGCGCCAGACTGCCTCACGATGCCCCCTCGTGGGGGCGGCCAGGCGAGGCTTGGTATGCGGAGCCAGACGTAGGGCCCCGTGCCCATCACGTGGGCAACACTAATACTTGTGATATGCGTTGGGTTTTTCCGTGAAGAGGAACGGGTGATGCAGCACAATATAGGTAAGTATTTTCCTTAGTAGAGAACCAAGGTTTATTGAACCAAAAGGAGTAACAACCAACCCCCGTCTTCAACGGCTACACACAAAGAAACAAACACTTGCACCCAACGCGGGCAAGAGGGTTGTCAATCCCCTTGGACTCGTTATTTGCAAGCTTGTGAGTAGTGTGGTTGGTAGTAGATAATTATAAATTACAAAATAAAATAAAAGACAAATAATAGCAGCAAGTAAATATTAGCATTTGTAACTTATAAGTGGATAGACCCGGGGGGCATAGTTTTCCCTAGTGGCATCTCTCATGAAAATAAGCATACCGTGGGTAGACAAATTACTGTTGGGCAATTGATAGAAAAGCGGATAGTTATGCGATATTCACGGCAATGATCATGTGTATATAGGCATTGATACGTCTCCAATGTATCTATAATTTTTTATTGTTCCATGCTGATATATTATCATTCTAGGATACTTTTTGGGTCTTTATTTACCAATTTATAATATTTTTTAGCACTAACCTATTGACCCAGTGCCCAGTGCCAGTTGATGTTTTCTGCATGTTTTTTGCTTTTCAGGTTTACAGTACCAAACGAAGTCCAATTGCCACGAAAGTTTTTGATGATTTTTTCTGGACCAAAAGAAGACCTGGAAGCTTCGGATGGAGGTCGGGAGGTGCACGAGGTCCCCACCACACATCACTCCGCGCCCTGGGGGGCCGCGCCCTGATATGTGGTGGCCCCCTCGTGGCTCTAGCGACGTCCCTCTCTGTCTTATAAATTCTCTAATATTGCTAAAACCCTTAGGAGAGTCCCGAAACCCTTTTTCCGCCGGCGCAAGTCTCTGTTCCGTCGCGAGGCCGTCTGGAGCTCCATTCCGGCACCCTGCCGGAGGTGGGATCGATCACGGAGGGCCTCTACATCAATCTTGCTGCCCTCATGATGATGTGTGAGTAGTTCACCACAGACCTATGGGTCCATAGCTAGTACCTAGATGGCAATCTCTCTATCTCTTGATCATCAATACAATGATCATCGCATCTTCGCTTTGATCTATCCGATGTAATCCTATTATGCAGTGGGTTTGTTGGGATCCGATGAATTGTGGGTTTATGTTCAGATTATTCATGAAAAGTTTTGAGATGCCTCTGATATATATTGTCTATTAATTACATGATCATTATAATTTCGTAATACTCTCTGATTTATTGATGTGCTTTGGCCAAGTAGATTGATATTTCATTGGTGGGAGTGGTGCGTTGTGGTAGGTTCAACCTGACGAGTTTCTATATCCCAGTGACAAAGTAGGGGACAAGATGTGTCTTTGTGTTGTTGCTACAAAGGATAACATGATGGGGTTCATTCATATTGCTTGAGTTTACTTTGTCTACATCATGTCATTGTTCTCCATGCATTACTCTGTTTTACTTAATACTCTAGATGCATGCTGGATAGCGGTCGATGAGTGGAGTAGTAGTAATAGGTGCAGGCAGGAGTCAGACTATTTGTTTATGGACGTGATGCCTATATACACATGATCATTGCCGTGAAAATCGCATAACTATCCGCTTTTCTATCAATTGCCCAACAGTAATTTCTTACCCACCGTATGCTGCCTACATGAGAGATGCCGCTAGGGAAAACTATGGCCCCCGGGTCTATTCGCTTATATATTTACAAACGCTACAATTACCTTGCTGCCTTTATTTACCTTTTATTTTATTTTGTAATTTATATTTATCAACAATTATCTACACAACTCATTTTCTTGCAAATAACGAGATCAAGGGGATTGACAACCCTCTTGCCCACGTTGGGTGGAAGTTGTTTGTTCATTTGTGTGCAGCCGCTGAAGACGGTTGAGGATTTGATATTCATATTGGTTCAATAAACCTTGGTTTCATAACTGAGGGAAATACTTACCCACTTTGTGTTGCAATTACCCGTTCCTCTTCACGGAAAACCCAACGTAGATCACAAGTATCAGGAAGGATTTCTGGCGCCGTTGCCGGGGAATATCATCATCAACTATCAAGTAAGTTCACACAAATTTTCATTCACTTGTTCTTCTTTTTATTTGCTGTTATATTTAGCTTGTCTCATAAAAATCAAAAATACACAAATATTTACCTTTGCTTGTTACTAGTTTACGCCTTTGCTTGCTTGAAGTTGCTATTATGTTTGATTTTGAAATTAGTGGTGTTTCCGCCGCTAGTGCGGAAGCCCTTGAACAGCCAACTTCACCTTGCGGTAATAATGCTAAAAGAAATTTTGATGAAGTTGCTAAGGAAAAACTTGATAATCTTGCGGATGATGATCCTTCTAAAAGTGAACCCACTATGCAAACAAAGAAACTCCGTATAGGTAGTGGGAATATTATTGGAAAGAGTGTGATTCAAGATTTTTTCACTTGTGCGGGATCATTACCATTGATGGGAGGTTCCATTATTACTAGAACTACAAGTTATGCGGATGCTATATCTATGCTTATAGCACAATTGGAAAGACAATTTGTCCATATGCATCCATTCATACAATGGTTGTTTCGAGAGTTCTCTAATATTCAAGAAGCTCCTACTAAACGTCTAGCCACCATATTTCTTGCTCAAGAATTTGACAATATCTTACAAGAGGCTAGAGATATATTTGCTTATTATATTATTAATTGTGAGTGCCCACCAATAGAAGGAATTCTTTATGAGGTGGAAGGGGTAAGAAAACTAAGATCCACGGACTATGTTGCTTATGATGAAAATCTTAGAAAGAAGGTTCCACCTAATGTCCTAGTTGATAAAATCTCTGAACATAATGATCAATTTGCTATACCAAAACTTGGAATGGGTTATGAGCTTGAGAGAGAATTAAGAAAATACCTTCATCGAAATCTATACAATGAGGAGATAGTTATCACCTATGAGAAACCTAAAGAGGAGCCTCCTATTCCTCCTGAAATAGATCTCTCGGATCCTTGTGTTGTGAAGTTTAGTCCCTTCAATTATTTTTGCTTACCTATTAGAAAACTTGCTGCTGAAAGAAGGGAATATGATTATAGCATGACGGATCGTTTCCTATGCATTATGCCTAGCTAGGGGCATAAAACAATAGCACTTGTTGGGAGGCAACCCAATAGTTATCTTTAAATTTTTGCTTTAAAATTTCTGTTTATTTTTATTAACATGATTATTTCCTCTGTAATGATTATATTTTTTAGTTTAAATTAGTGTTTGTGCCAAGTAAAGCCTTTGGGATGACTCACAAGATGAGTAGAATCGATGCTGAAACAAAACAGAAACTTTTGACTCAGTACAGGAATTTTCGTTTTTTACTAGAGCGCGATAATGATCTAAAATTTTACACAGTGTTTATATACAAATTTTCGAGGTTGTCTTAATTTTTCAGAATTTTTAGAGTTATATAAGTATAGGTTCTCTACAGATTGCTACAGACTGTTCAGTTTTAGACAGATTCTGTTTTTGCTTGCATAGTTGCTTATTTTGATTATGCTATGGATTGTATCGGGGGTATAAGCCATGGAGAAGTTACAATAAAGTACCTATTATGCATTTATGAAATAATAATCAATTTATAACAGTACCTAAAGTATGCAATATGTTTCTTATACTAACGGATCTCACGAAGTTTTGTTGAGTTTTGTGTGATTGAAGTTTTCAAGTTTTGGGTGTTATCATGATGGACAAAGGAATAAGGAGTAGCAAGATCCTAAGCTTGGGGATTGCCAAGGCACCCCAAGGTAATATTTTAAAGGATACTCAAGCGTCTAGGCTTGGGGATGCCCCGAAAGGCATCCCCTCTTTCATCTCAAATCCATCGGTATGTCACTTGAAGCTATATTTTTATTCGTCACATGATATGAGTTTTGCTTGGAGCGTCGTTTGCTTTTGTTTGCTTTTACTTTTATTTTACCACAATCATTTTTTGCTGGACACACCTATCTAAGAGAGACACACCTTCATCATAATTTGTTAGAATACTCTATGTGCTTCACTTATATCTTGTGAGCTTAGCAGTTGCTCTAGTACTTCACTTATATCTTTTTGAGCACGGTGGCGTGTAGATTTTATAGAAATGATTTCACTCTCGTTCTTCACTTATATTTGTTTCAGAGTTAATAAATAATGATGGTAATTTGCATGGGTCATAAGACTAGTCCAAAAATATTAGGTATTCAATGAGTGATAATCAAAACCATCAAGTAGCACATATAGAGAAATTGTGGGTTAATGATATTGATGTGGAAATATGAAAAAGGTGTGAGTTCATAATTGTTAAACCGTAGAAGTGTCGATATTAACAAAGGTTGACCTTTTTGTCCATCTACAAAATTAAAGAGGCATGGTGATGATGTGTGAGCATTTCTATTCCTCGTTGAAACCCTGGTGTTGTTTCAGGTCGGAAGCGCGCGATGGTTAACTCCTACCAACCTCTTCCCTCAGGGCAAGCAAGTAGTACTTTGATTTATGGTAAACTAATAAAACTTTGCAATAAGTATATGAGTTCTTTATGACTAATGTGAAACCATGGACATACGCAATCTCACCTTCTCATATTTGCTAGCCTCTTCAGTACCGTGCATAGACCATTCTCACCTCGAGGATCGGTGCAACTTTCACCGATGCATCCAAACCCCGTGACATGACACGCTCTGTTGCACATAAGCCTTATTATATCTTCCTCAAAAAAGCCACCATACCTACCTATGATGGCATTTCCATAGCCATTCCGAGATATATTCCATGCAAATTCCATCGTTACTTCACATGACTAGTTCGTTCATCATCATATTGCTTTGCATGATCATATAGAGCTGACATAGTATTTGTGGCAAAGCCACCGTTCATCATATTTTTGATACATGCCACGCTAGATCATTGCACATCCTGGTACACTACCAGAGGCATTTATAAAGAGTCATATCTTCATATCAGTTCTCCATATCGAGTTGTAAGTAAAATAAAAGTGTGATGATCATCATTATTAGAGCATTGTCCCAGTGAGGAAAGAATGATGGAGACGATGATTCTCCCACAAGTCGGGATGAGAATCCAAACGAAAAATAAAGATGGGGGAGGCCAAATGAGCCCACCATCCACCTCAAAAAAATGAGAGAAAATGATAGAAGGGACTTTGCTACTATCTTTTACCACACTTGTGCCTCAAAGTTGCACCATGCTCTTCATGTAGATAGTCTCATGATATATCATTTTCATATGCTAGTGGGAATCACTTATTCATTTTTCAAACTTGGCTTGTATATTCCTATGACGGGCTTCCTCAAATGCCCGATGTCTTCATGAGCAATCAAGTTGGATGCACACCCCACTTAGCTTCATTTGAGCTTTCGTACACTTATAGCTCTAGTGCATCATTTGCATGGCAATCCCTACTCCTTGCATTGACATCTATCGATGGGCATTTCCATAGCCCGTTGGTACGCCTAGTTGATGTGAGATTATCTTCTCCACTTTTTACCCCCTTGATATCTATCACCATACTCTATTCCACTTAAATGCTATGTCCAATGGCTCATGCTCATGTATTGTGTGAAGAATAAAAAGTTCATGCATATTAAAAAGGTACGAACCAATTGCCTGACTTGGACACTGTGGTGCTTGACATTTGTATTAATGTGATGAAGATGGAGCCATGCCTTGCTAATATAATAAGATGAATGGGGGGTAAACATCTTTTAAGGATCGTACACTTTGAAAGATTAATGATTTTGTTTCTTACACTTTAAATATTGATATGTTAATATTTGTTGATTCATCTTTTCTCAATGAGCATACATGCATAATATTACATAATAGATAGCATGTCACATAAAAAATTCTGTTTTTATCATTTACCTACTCGAGGACGGGCGGGAATTAAGATTGGGGATGCTTGATACGTCTCTAACGTATCTATAATTTTTTATTGTTCCATGCTGATATATTATCATTCTAGGATACTTTTTGGGTCTTTATTTACCAATTTATAATATTTTTTAGCACCAACCTATTGACCCGATGCCTAGTGCCAGTTGTTGTTTTCTGCATGTTTTTGGCTTTTCAGGTTTACAGTACCAAAGGAAGTCCAATTGCCACGAAACTTTTTGATGATTTTTTCTGGACCAAAAGAAGACCTGGAAGCTTTGGAAGGAGGTCGGGAGGCGCACGAGGGGCCCACCACATATTAGGGCGCACCCTGGGGGGCCGCGCCCTCATATGTGGTGGCCCCTCGTGGCTCTCCCGACGTCCCTCTCTGGCCTATAAATTCTCTAATATTGCAAAAACTCTGAAAAGAGTCCTGAAACCCTTTTTCCGCCGCCACAAGTCACTGCTCTGTCGCGAGGCCATCTGGAGCTCCGTTCCGGCACCCTGCCGGAGGGGGGATTGATCACGGAGGGCCCCTACATCAACCTTGCTGCCCTCATGACGATGTGTGAGTAGTTCACCACAGACCTACGGGTCCATAGCTAGTACCTAGATGGCAATCTCTCTATCTCTTGATCTTCAATACAATGATCATCGCATTTTCGCTCAGATCTATCTGATGTAATCCTATTGTGCGGTGTGTTTATTGGGATCCGATGAATTGTGGGTTTATGTTCAGATTATTCATGAAAAGTATTTGAGATACCTCTGATATATATTTTCTCTTAATTGCGCGATCATAATAGCTTCGTAATGCTCTTCGATTTATTGATGTGCTTTGGCCAAGTAGATTGATATTTCATCGGTGGGAGTGGTGCGTTGTGGTAGGTTCAACCTGACGAGTTTCTATGTCCCAGTGACAAAGTAGGGGACACGATGCGTCTTTGTGTTGTTGCTACTAAGGATAACACGATGGGGTTCATTCATATTGCTTCAGTTTACTGTGTCTACCTCATGTCATCGTTCTCCATGCATTACTCTGTTTTACTTAATACTCTAGATGCATGCTGGATAGCGGTCGATGAGTGGAGTAATAGTAATAGGTGCAGGCAGGAGTCGGCCTATTTGTTTATGGACGTGATGCCTATATACACATGATCATTGCCGTGAAAATCGCATAACTATCCGCTTTTCTATCAATTGCCCAACAGTAATTTGTTACCCACCGTATGCTGCCTACATGAGAGATGCAACTAGGGAAAACTATGCCCCCCGGGTCTATTCACTTATATATTTACAAACGCTACAATTACCTTGCTGCCTTTATTTACCTTTTATTTTATTTTGCAATTTATATTTATCAACAATTATCTATGCAACTCATTTTCTTGAAAATAACGAGATCAAGGGGATTGACAACCCTCTTGCCCGCGTTGGGTGCAAGTTGTTTGTTCATTTGTGTGCATCCGCTGAAGATGGTTGAGGATTGATATTCCTATTGGTTCGATAAACCTTGGTTTCATAACTGAGGGAAATACTTACCCACTTTGTGCTGCAATTACCCGTTCCTCTTCACGGAAAACCCAACGCAGATCACAAGTATCAGGCATCACATCCATAAGCAAGTAGGCCGACTCCTGCCAGCACCTACTAATATTACTCCACCCATCGACCGCTATCCAGCATGCATCTAGAGTATTAAGTAAAATAGAGTAATGCTTGGAGAACAATGACATGATGTAGACAAAGAGAATTCAATTAATATGAACTAACCCCATCGTTTTATCCTTAGTAGCAACAATAAAAAGACGTGTCTTGTCCCTTTCTGTCACAGGGATATAGAGCACCGCCAGATTGTACCCACTACAACGCACCCCTTTCACTGAAGAAATATTGATCTAGTTGGACAAACTATTTCAATAGATCGAAGAGACGTATGAAGCTATGATGATCATGCAAATAAGAATCATAATATTCAGAGGTGACTCAAATATTTTTCTTGAATAATCTGAAACATAAACCCACAATTCATCGGATCCCAACAAATGCACCGCACAAAAGAATTACATCGGATAGATCAAAGCAAAGATGCGATGATCATTGCATTGAAGATCAAGAGAGAGAGATAGCCATCTAGGTACTAAATACGGACCTGTAGGTCTATGGTGAACTACTCACACATCACCATGGGAGAAGCAAGGATGATGAAGAGGCCCTCCGTGATCAATCCCCCCTCCGGTAGGGCACCGAAACAGGGCTCCAGATGGGCACACGGCGGAACAAAGACTAGCGGCAGCGGAAAAAGTATTTCGGGAGCTCCTCTAGGGTTTTGGGGATTAATTTGAATTTATAGGTCAAAGAGGTACGCCAAGAAGCAACCGAGGGGGGCCCGAGCCAACCAGGCGTGCCCTACCCCCTAGCTGCACCTGGTTGCCTCGTGCTCCTCTCGTGTGGCATCTGGCCTCCTCCCAAAGCTTCCAGGTCTTTAATTGGTCCAGAAAAAATGACCAAAATGTTTCGTGGCAATTGGACTTCGTTTGGAACTGTAAACCTGAAAAGCCAAAAACACGCAGAAAACAGCAATTGGCACTGGGCAATGGGTTAATAGGTTAGTGCTCAAAAATAATATTAATTGGTAAATAAACACCCAAAAAAGTATCCTAGAATGATAATATAATAGTAAGGAACAATAAAAAATTATAGATACGTTGGAGACGTATCAGCATCCCCAAGCTTAATTCCTGCTCGTCCTCGAGTAGGTAAATGATAAAAACAGAATTTTTTATGTGACATGCTACCCAACATGTAATATTTTGCAGGTTTGATCATTGAGAAAGGGTGAATTAATAAACATCAACATAGTAATACTTATAAACATAAGCAACATAATCATCAAGTTTCAAAGCATACGATCCAAAAAGAATGTTCACCCCCTATTCATTTTATCATATAAGAATACCATGGCTCCGTCCTCACCACATCAATACAAATATTAAGCTCCACGGCGTCAAGTCAGGCAGTTGGATCGTACTTTTTAACGCGCTTTAGCTTTTTATTACTTGCGCAATATATGAGCATGAACCATGGATATAGCATAAAGTAGAAATAGAATATGGTGGTAGGTTTCAAAGGGGTGAAAGTGGAGAAGAAAGTCTCGCATCAACTAGGAGTATCAACGGGCTATGGAGATGCCCATCAATAAATATCAATGCGAGGAGTAGGGATTGCCATGCAATTGATGCCCTAGAGATATAAGTGTATAAAAGCTCAACTGAAACTACGTGGGTGTGCATCTAACTTGCTTCTCATGAAGACCTCGGGCATTTGAGGAAGTCCGTCATCGCAATATACAAGCCATGTTCTATAACAAAAAATTCCCACTAGCATATGGAAGCGACAAAACAAGAGACTCTCTATATGAAAAACATGGTGCCACTTTGAGTCACAAGTGTGGAATAAGAGGTAGTAACACTGTCCCGTCTCTCTTTTCTCTCATTTATTCATTTTTTCTTTTATTTTCTTTTTTTTCTTTTCCTTTTTTTTCTTTTTTTTCATCCGGAGTCTCTTCCCGACTTGTGGGGGAATAATTGACTCCATCATCCTTTCCTCACTGAGATAGTGCCCTAAATAATGATGATCATCACACTTTTACTTACTTACAACTCGATATGAAAAACTGATAGGATGATATGACTCTATATGAATGCCTCTGACAGTGTACCAGGATGTGCAATGATCAAGTGCACATGTACGATAATGATGAACGGTGGCTTTGCCACAAATACTATGCCAGCTTATATGATCATGCAAAGCAGTATAACAATGGAAGTACAGGTCATATGATGTGACGGTGGAAGTTGCATGGCTATATATCTCGGAATGGCTATGGAAATGCCATGCTAGGTAGGTATGGTGGCTGTTTTGAGGAAGATATAATGAGGCTTATGTGCAACAGAGCGTATCATGTCATGGAGTTTGGATGCACCGGTGAAAGTTGCACCGATCCTCGAAGTGAGACTGGGCGATGCACGGTACCGAAGAGGCTAGCAAATATGTGGAGGTGAGAGTGCGTATATCCATGGTTTCACATTAGTCATAAAGAACCACATACTTATTGCAAGATTTTATTAGCTCTCTCGAAGCAAAGCACTACTCGCATGCCCCTAGGGAGGAGGTTGGTAGGAGTTAACCATCGCACGCCCCCGACTTAAACAACACTAGGATTTCAACGAGGAATAAGTATGCTCACACATAATCACCATGCTATAAAAATATTTTGATGAACAGCAAGTTAAGAACCTCTAATTCATGATACTTTTATTAACCAATGATCATGCACTCATGCTCTTTCACATTACCATATTAATATCATTAACAATGATTTCTCTATGTGCTATATGTGGTCTTGATTATGCACTCATTGGATACCTATTATTTTTGCACTAGTCTTATAACCCATGAAAATTACCGTCACTATTTATTAACTCTCAAACAAATATAAGTGAAGAACGAGAGTGCAATTATTTCTATAAAATCTATATGCCACCGTGCTCTAAAAGATATAAGTGAAGTACTAGAGCAACTTCTAAGCTCAAAAGATATAAGTGAAGCACATAGAGTATTCTAACAAATCATGGTGATTGTGTGTCTCTCTTGAATAGGTGCGTCCAGCAAAAAATGATTGTGGAGAACTAAAAACAAAAATCAAACTAAAGCAAACGACACTCCAAGCAAAACACATATCATGTGATGAATAAAAATATAGCTCCAAGTGACATATCGATGGATTGAGATGAAAGAGGGGATGCCTTCCGGGGCATACCCAAGCTTAGATGCTTGAGTCTTCCTAGAATATTATATTGAGGTGCCTTTGGCATCCCCAACCTTAGGCTCTTGCCGCTCCTTATTCCTTCGTCCATCGTGATAACACCCAAAACTTGAAAACTTCAATCACACAAAACTCAACAAAACTTCATGAGATCCATTACTATAAGCAACATTTCAAATACTTTAGGTACTGTTATAAATTGATTCATATTTCATTATTGCATATTAGGTAGTGTAATCTAACTTCTCCATGGCTTATACCCCATGATACAATCCATAGTTTCATCAAAACAAGCAAACTATGCAAGCAAAAACAGAATCTGTCTAAAACAGAACAGTCTGTAAATATCTGTAAAGAACCTATACTTATGTAACTCTAAAAATTCTGAAAATTTATTAAAACCTGAAGAATTTGTATATAAATACTGTGTAAAAATTTCATATCAAAAAGACATTCCAGTGAAAATAGAGAAATTTTGCACTGAATGCTAAAGTTTCTGTTTTTACACCATACCAATTCTACTCATCTTGTGAGTCATCCCAAAGGCTTTACTTGGCACAAACACTAATTAAAACATAAAAACACAATAATTACAGATTCAATAATCATGTTATCACACACAAACATAAAGCAAAAAGTAAAAATAAAGATAACTATTGGGTTGCCTCCCAACAAGCGCTATTGTTTTATGCCCCTAGCTAGGCATAATGCATAGTTTCGAGTGACATCATTCTTAATATTCTCATCTTGTGGAGTAGGCTTTTCAAAGACAATTGGAAACACATCATCAAGTAATATCTTAGCATTATTAATACTACTCTCTTTAAAGCCTTCCGTATTTTCTCTTACTATCCAAGAATATTGCTTATTGATAGCATTGAAGACTTGTTGGATAATATGAATGGGAGGAACTTCTTTACTAGTATTTTCATCAAAAGTATGGTTATCACAAAACACATACCTCATCATGTAGTCCTCATTATATAAAATTTCATCTATCATAGGATGTCACAACTCATATTATAGTGTTCAAAAATATCCCTAGCCTCTTGTACTATATAGTCAAATTCATGCATGAGAATAAGAGTGTCCATCTTTTTGGCTCTAGGGTCTTTTATGACCGGTAACTCATAGAAAAGTCTTTGCAAAGTGGGATGAGTACGCATAAATCTTCTTTCAAGCTTAAGTACAAGAGCATAAATAGCATCGGCATAACTTTTAGTTCTTTTAAGGATTGGCGTATCCTTGCAAGCTAAAGTACACGTACAGTTAAAGAATTCTTGGATGATGCTTTTTCCTATGATATTCCCCTTCCCCGCAACAAAAATTTTTACATATTGCTGTGGGGGAGTTTTAACTTTGGTGATATTACTTCCATCATCCTTTTCAATAATAAAATCAGCCATGGTAACGACTTCAAGCAAACGAAACAAGCAAGACAAGCAAACTAACAAGTATAACAAGCAAGGAAGTAAACTAGTGACTAGCAAAGATTAATATTTTTGTATTTTTGATTTTTATGAAACAAGCAAAATATAACAGCAAATAAAAAGTAGAATAAGTGAATGAAAAGTTTTGTGAAGATACTTGATGGTAGGTTGATGATACTCCCCGGGAACGATGCCAGAAATCCTTCCTGATACTTCTGATATGCGTTGGGTTTTTCCATGAAGACGAACGGGTGATGCAGCACAATATAGGTAAGTATTTCCCTCAGTAGAGAACCAAGGTTTATCGAACCAAAAGGAGTAACAACCAACCCCGTCTTCAGTGGCTACACACAAAGAAACAAACACTTGCACCCAACGCGGGCAAGAGGGTTGTCAATCCCCTTGGACTCGTTATTTGCAAGCTTATGAGTAGTGTGGTTGGTAATAGATAATTATGAATTGCATAATAAAATAAAAGACAAATAATAGCAGCAATTAAATAGTAGCATTTGTAAACTTATAAGTGGATAGACCCGGGGACATAGTTTTCCCTAGTGGCATCTCTCATGAAAATAAGCATACGATGGGTAGACAAATTACTGTTGGGCAATTGATAGAAAAGCGGATAGTTATGCGAAATTCACGGAAATGATCATGTGTATATAGGCATCACGTCCATAAGCAAGTAGGCCGACTCCTGCGTGCACCTACTACTATTACTCCACCCATTGACTGCTATCCAGCATGCATCTAGAGTATTAAGTAAAACAGAGTAATGCTTGGAGAACGATGACATGATGTAGACAAAGAGAAATCAATTAATATGAACTAACCCTATCATTTTATCCTTAGTGGGAACAATACAAAGACGTGTCTTGTCCCATTCTGTCACTGGGATATAGAGCACCGCGAGATTGAACCCACTACAACGCACCCCTCTCACTTAAGAAATATCAATCTAGTTGGCCAAACTATTTCAATAGATCGGAGAGATTTACCAAGATGTAATGATCATGCAAATAAGAATCATAATATTCAGAGGTGACTCAAATACTTTTCATGAATAATCTGAAACATAAACCCACAATTCATCAGATCCCAACAAATGCACATCACAAAAGAATTACATCGAATAGATTAAAGCGAAGATGCGATGATCATTGCATTGAAGATCAAGAGGGAGAGAGAGAGAGAGATAGCCATCTAGGTACTCACACATCACCATGGGAGCAGCAAGGATGATGAAGAGGCCCTCTATGATCGATCCCCCCTCCGGCAAGGCACCGGAACAAAGCTTCCGATAGGCGCACGGTGGAACAGAGACTTGCAGCGGCGGAAAAAGTTTCAATATTCTAATTTGATCCCATAAATGTTTCCCTTTATGAGATAAGCGATAATCCCTAAAGTACTCACGTTGATCCAACGTGTCTCCCATTATAAAGTTCAATGAGGATTTCTTAGGATTGTCAAAGGAGTAATTAACGCGTTCCACATAACGAGCATCGAGGGTTTTAGGAGGTTCCCCATCTCCATGAGTAGCAAGTACAACTAATTTTTTTGGTGTTTCGTGTTCCATATACATAACTAAATATATAAAAGAACTAATAACAGAAAATAAAAATTACTTAGTGATAAAGCAAACAAGCACACACGAGAATATCCACCCCACGCTATTGCTCCGCGGCAACGGCGCCAGAAAAAGGTCTTGATAACCCACAAGTGTAGGGGATCGTTTGTAGCCTTTTTCGATAAATAAGAGTGTCGAACCCAACAAGGAGCTAAAGGTAGAACAAATATTTCCTCAAGTTCTATCGACCACCGATACAACTCTACACACACTTTAACGTTTGCTTTACCTAGAACAAGTATGAAACTATTTTGTAGGTGACAGGATAGTTTGCACGAATAAAACTAGAAGTACTTTGCGGGAATAAACTACGAGTAAATTGCAAGATAATAAAAGTTAGTTGTTTAGTAGAAAGCTTTTGTCAAACAAGAAAGTTATTTGTCCCTAGGCAATAGATAACTAGACCGGTAATCATTATTGCAATTTTATATGAGGGAGAGGCATGAGCTAACATACTTTCCGTACTTGGATCATATGCACTTATGATTGGAACTCTAGCAAGCATCCGCAACTACCAAAGATCATTAAGGTAAAACCCAACCATAGCATTAAGGATCAAGTCCTCTTTACTCCCATACGCAACAACCCACCTACTCGGGTCTGTGCTTCTGTCACTCGCGCCACCCACCGTAAGCAAATCATGAACATATTGCAACACCCTACAGTGGGGATCCCTCACGTTCGCGTGACACGGGGGGCACCATAGGACAGCACCAAAATAAAACATACAACTCATACCAACCATGATCATCAATTAGCCCATAGGACAAAACAGATCTACTCAAACATCATAGGATAGCCACATATCATTGGGAAATAATATATGGAGTTGAGCACCATGTTTATGTAGAGATTACAGCAGGGAAGAGAGGTGTTACACCGCTGCATAGAGGGGAAGAGAGTTGGTGTTGACGGCGGCGAAGTTGTTGGTGTAGATCGTCGTCACGATGATTACCCCGGCGGCGTTCCGGCGCCACCGGGAGAGAGGGGGAGAGAGCCCCCCCTCCTTCTTCTTCTTCTTCCTTGGCCTCCCCCCTAGATGGGAGGAAAATTCCCCCTCTGGTCCATGGCCTCCATGGCGGCAGAGGGGCAGGAGCCCCTCCGAGTTTGGATCTCCCTCTTTGTTCTCTTCTGTTTCGCGTTTTTGTTTTCTGGCCGAAAACCATTTCTTATATTCCCGGAGATTCGTAACTCCGATTGCGCTGAGATTTTAGCATGATTTTTTCCGGATATAAGCTTCCTTGCACCCGAATTAGAGCTCCAACCGACTTACGAGGAGGCCACGATACACCACCATGCGCCTGGGCCCTCGGGCGCGCCCTGGTGTCTCGTGGTGGCTGTGGGCCTCCTTTTGCATTGATTCCACCTCCCAAAAATCACAAATATTCCAAAATAATTCTCCGTAAATTTTTATCGCGTTTGGACTTCGTTTGATATGGATATTCTGCGAAACAAAAAACATGCAACAAACAGGAACTGGCACTGGGCACTGGATCAATATGTTAGTCCAATAAATCATATAAAATGTTGCCAAAATATGTGAAAGTTGTATAATATTGGCATGAAACAATCAAAAATTATAGATACGATGGAGACGTATCAGCATCCCCAAGCTTAATTCATGCTCGTCCTCGAGTAGGTAAATGATAAAAAAGATAATTTTTGATGTGGAATGCTACCTGGCATAATCTTGATCATATATCTAATCATGGCATGAATATTAAGACATGAGTGATTCAAAGCAATAGTCTATAATTTGACATAAACACATTAATACTCAGGTATCCCAACAAACAATCATGTCTTTCAAAATATCAAGGCTAAAGAACGCTATCCCTACAAAATAATATAGCCTTGTCATGCTCTGTCTTCTTAACACATAGTATAAATCATGTACTACCCTGGTGTCAGCCAAGCAATTGGTTCATACTTTTTAGCGCACTTCAGCATTTTCAACTCTCACGCAATACATGAGCGCAAGCCATGGATATAGCACTATGGGTGGAATAGAATGCGGTGGTAGACATTAATATAGAGAAGACAAAAAGAAATATAGTCTCACATCGAAGCAGCTAATCAACGGGCTATGGAGATGCCCATCAATTGATATCAATGCGAGGAGTAGGGATTTCCATGCAACGGATGCACTAAGAGCTATAAGTGTATGAAAGCTCAATATGAAAACTAAGTGGGTGTGCATCTAACTCTATAATGAGAAATTCGCACTAGTATATGAAAGTGACAACATAGGAGACTCTCTATATGAAAAACATGGTGTTGCTTTGAAGCACAAGTGTGGAATTAGCATGCCCCTTCTCTCTTTGTCTCTCTTTTTTTTCTTCTTTTTTTTCCTCTCTTTCTTTTTATATTTGTCCGGAGCCTCTTCCTGACTTGTGGGGGAATCATAGTTTCCATCATCCTTTCCTCATGGGACATGCTCTAATAAAGAATAATGATGATCATCACACTTCTATTTACTTACAACTCAATATTACAACTCGAGTAGAACAAAGTATGACTCTATATGAATGCCTCTGGCAGCGTACCAGGATGTGCAATGATCTAGCATAGCAAAGATATCAAAAAATGGACAAGCCATGGAAACATCATGCTAGCTATCTTACAATCATGTAAAGCAATATGACAATGAATGCTCAAGTCATTAAAACGGAAGCGGTGGAAGTTGCATGGCAATATATCTCGGAATGGCTATGGAAATGCCATAATAGGTAGGTATGGTGGCTGTTTTGAGGAAGATATAATCAGTCTTATGTGTGATAGAACGTATCATATCACTGGGTTTGGAAGCACCGGCGAAGTTTGCATCAACTCTCGAGGTGAGAAAGGGCAATGCACGGTACCGTAGAGGCTAGCAAATTGCGGAAAGGTAAAGTGCGTATAATCCATGGACTCACATTAGTCATAAAGAACTCACATACTTATTGCAAAAGTTTATTAGCCCTCGAAGCAAAGTATTACTATGCATGCTCCTAGGGGGGAGGTTGGTAGGAGTTAACCATCGCGCGCCCCCAACCTTCACACAAAGATAGACAATCAAGGATAAATTATGCTCCAAGTTCCTGGCATAACGGGATACTATACGTGCATGTTTCGGGAATCACAAACCTTAACACGAATATCTTACTAAACACGATCATCCACTAGTATCTCCCACATATTATCATCTCTATATCGCAAAACTATTGCAAGGAATCAAACATATCATATTCAGTGATCCATAAGTTTTATGTAGGATTTTATGACTAACCAAGCAAATGACCAATTCCTGTTGACTCTCTAAATAGATATAAGTGAAGCAAGAGAGTTTAATTCTTTCTACAAAAGACCATGCTCTAATAAATATAAGTGAAGCAAAAGAGCATTCTACAAATAACGGTTTTCTATGTGAAGAGAAACAGGCAATCCAAACTTCAAATGATATAAGTGAAGCACATGAAGCATTCTATAAAGCCATACTCAAAAGATATAAGTGAAGTGCAATGAGCATTCTATAAATCAACCATGGAGTATCTCATACCAGCAAGGTGCATAAAATAAAAGTGAAAACTAAACACAAAAGACGCTCCAAGATTTACACATATCACATGAACGAAACGAAAACATACCAATACTTGTTGAACAAAGATGGGCTGCCTTCCGGGGCAGCCCCAAGCTTAGACGCTTGAGTCTCCTTGGATATTTACTTGGGGTTCCTTGGGCATCCCCAAGCTTGAACTCTTGCCTCTCCTCCTTCTCCTCATATCGAGACCTCCTCGATCTTTGAACACTTCATCCACACAAAACTTAACAGAAAACTGGTGAGATCCGTTAGTATAATAAAGCAAATTACTACGTTAAGTACTGTTGAAAATCCATTCATATTTTATATTTGCATTATCCCTTCTGTATTATAACTTCTCCATGGATTATACCACCTATAAAATCGATAGTTTCATCAAAACAAGCAAAACAATGCATCAAAAACAGAATCTGTCTTAAACAGGACAGTCTGTAGTAATCTGAACTTTGACCATACTTCTGTGACTCCAAAAATTCTGAAAAATTAGGAAGAAATAAAAAAATTGTATAGAAATACTTTGTAATAATTTCAGAAACTTTTGAAGTTTCAGTAAAAAATGTAAATTCACGCACTACAGCCAAAGTTTCTGTTTTTACACCGCACATACCAACAAGCAATCTAATCATCCTAAAGGCAAATCTTGGTACATTATTTTTATAATACAATGGATTTGTAAAAGGGGGTAATTATTTTTGTTGAAAAGTTTCTGTGATTCAAGATTCACAAGGTTTCCATGGGCATGAACAAAGTTCAAGGCTAGCCCCCACTTCAACGATGCTCATCATCTCTCTCACTTTCACCTTTCTTTTTGTGAAGGTTTAGGTTCCCCTCTATATTTTTTTTGTTTTAAAACTTTATAAAAGCACTCAACAGAATAAAATGACTCTCTAAAACTTCCGGGTTGTCTCCCTGGCAGCGCTTTCTTTAAAGCCGTTAAGCTAGGCATAAAGTGCTCAAGTAATGGATCCACCCGGATCCCAAGGTATATCAAAGCCAATTTTAATTAACAATGATTTGTAATTTAGTAGTGAGCACAAAGCAACATATATAATTCAATGACGAAGTCTAACTCTCTTCCTATGCATCGGCATGTCATAACAGAACAATTCATGCACATCAAGTAAAGGCCAATGCATAGTATAAACAATTTCTTGCAATTTTATCGTATTGGAAACATAAAGAGGTGGAGATGTATTTACTCTATCATAATAATTGCAAGTAGGAGAAGCAAGCACATGCATATTGTATTCATCAAAATCATCATGTGTAGTAGCAAAACGCAACCCATCAATATAATCCTTAATAAGAGCAAACTTCTCTGATATAGTGTAGTTGGGAGAATTCAAAAAGATAATAGGACTATCATGTGTGGGTGCAATAGCAACAATTTCATGCTTAACATAAGGAACTATAGCAAGTTCATCTTCATAAGCATAATTCATATTGGCATCATGTCCACAGGCATAGCAAGCATCAAGTTCATCAAAAAGGGATATTTCAAAAGAATCCACAGGATCATAGCAATTATCATAGCATTCATCCTTCGGTAAGCACGAAGGGAAATTAAATAATGTATGAGTTGAAGAGTTAGTCTCATTTGAAGGTGGGCACAGGTAGCTAATCTGCTCTTCTTCCTTTTGTTCTTCGCTCTCCTCCTCATCTTCTTCATCTAATGAGCTCACAGTTTCGACAATTTCTTCTTCCATAGATTCCTGCAAAATTTTAGTCTTTTCCAAGGCAGCGGACATTCTCTCAATAAATTCAATAATATCATAATTGTATTCATAATTATCATAGCAATATTGAAGTATGCATAAATTTTTAGATTTGTAAGGAACATCATCATACTTTTCAAACAAAGAAGCAATTTCATACGCACCTTTAAAAGCAACAAATTCTTCTATTCGTTCCACATCATAGTAATCATAAATACCTTTAGCATAAGCAGCCAAGGTTTTATTATCGTTAAATTTACATTGAAAGGGAAGGTGAAGACCCTCAATCTTAGAGCAACAAGTGTAATCACATTTCAAACATGCATCCCAAGCAAACCATTTCAATATTCTAATTTGATCCCGTAAATGTTTCCCTTTTTGAGATAAGCGATAATCCCTAAAGTACTCACGTTGATCCAACGTGTCTCCCATTATAAAGTTCAATGAGGATTTCTCAGGATTATCAAAGGAGTAATTAACGCGTTCCACATAACGAGCATCGAGGGTTTTAGGAGGTTCCCCATCTCCATGAGTAGCAAGTACAACTAATTTTTTTGGTGTTTCGTGTTCCATATACATAACTAAAGATATAAAACAACTAATAACAGAAAATAAAAATTACTTAGTGATAAAGCAAACAAGCACACACGAGAATATCCACCCCACGCTATTGCTCCCCGGCAACGGCGCCAGGAAAAGGTCTTGATAACCCACAAGTGTAGGGGATCGTTTGTAGCCTTTTTGATAAATAAGAGTGTCGAACCCAACAATGAGCTAAAGGTAGAACAAATATTCGCTCAAGTTCTATCGACCACCGATACAACTCTACGCACACTTTAACGTTTGCTTTACCTAGAACAAGTATGAAACTATTTTGTAGGTGACAGGATAGTTTGCATGAATAAAACTAGAAGTACTTTGCGGGAATAAAACTACGAGTAAATTGCAAGATAATAAAAGTTAGTTGTTTAGTAGGAAGATTTTGTCAAACAAGAAGGTTATTTGTACCTAGGCAATTGATAACTAGACCGGTAATCATTATTGCAATTTTATATGAGGGAGAGGCATGAGCTAACATACTTTCCATACTTGGATCATATGCACTTATGATTGGAACTCTAGCAAGCATACGCAACTACCAAAGATCATTAAGGTAAAACCCAACCATAGCATGAAGTATCAAGTCCTCTTTACTCCCATACGCAACAACCCACCTACTCGGGTCTGTGCTTCTGTCACTCGCGCCACCCACCGTAAGCAAATCATGAACATATTACAACACCCTACAGCGGGGATCCGTCATGATTGCGTGACATGGGGGGCACCATAGGACAGCACCAAAATAAAACATACAACTCATATCAACCACGATCATCAATTAGCCCATAGGACAAAACGGATCTACTCAAACATCATAGGATAGCCACATATCATTGGGAAATAATATATGGAGTTGAGCACCATGTTTAAGTAGAGATTACAGCGGGGAAGAGAGGTGTTACACCGCTGCATAGAGGGGGAGAGAGTTGGTCTTGACGGCGGCGAAGTTGTTGGTGTAGATCGCCGTCACGATGATTGCCCCGGCGGCGTTCCGGCGCCACTGGGAGAGAGGGGGAGAGAGCCCCCCTCCTTGTTCTTCTTCCTTGGCCTCCCCCCTAGATGGGAGGAGAGTTCCCCCTCTGGTCCATGGCCTCCATGGCGGCAGAGGGGCAGGAGCCCCTGCGAGATTGGATCTCCCTCTCTGTTCTCTTCTATTTCGCGTTTTTGTTTTCTGGCCGAAAACTGTTTCTTATATTCCCGGAGATCCGTAACTCCGATTGCGCTGAGATTTTAACACGATGTTTTCCGGATATAAGCTTCCTTGCACCCAAAGTAGAGTTCCAACCGACTTGCGAGGAGGCCACGATACACCACCACGCGCCTGGGCCCTAGGGCACGCCCTGGTGTCTCGTGGTGGCTGTGGGCCTCTTTTGCGTTGATTCCACCTCCCAAAAATCACAGATATTCCAAAAATAATTCTCCGTAAATTTTTATCGCGTTTGGACTTTGTTTGATATGGATATTCTGCGAAACAAAAAACATGCAACAAACTCGAACTGGCACTAGGCACTGGATCAATATGTTAGTCCAATAAATCATATAAAATGTTGCCAAAAATATGTGAAACAATCAAAAATTATAAATACGACGGAGACGTATCACCAACCAGGCGTGCCCTACCCCCTGGTCGCACCTGGTTGCCTCGTGCTCCTCTCATGCGGCTTCTGGCCTCCTCTCGAAGCTTCCAGGTCTTTAATTGGTCGAGATAAAATCACCAAAAAGTTTCGTGGCAATTGGACTTCGTTTGGTATTGTAAACCTGAAAAGCCAAAAACACGCAGAAAACAGCAATTGGCGATGGGCACTGGGTTAATAGGTTTGTGCTCAATAATAATATTAATTGGTAAATATCCAAAAAGTATCCCAGAATGATAATATAATAGCATGGAACAATCAAAAATTATAGATACGTTGGAGACGTATCAGACGCCCCGCTGCCAGGCTGTGGACGGCGGGGCAAGACGAAGGCTAGGTTACCACTTCGATGATATGGGAGCAACGGACGGCGCCTCCCCAAAAGCAAGTTCCCCAAAGGTTTCCATTTTGGTGAAAGAAGATCAGAACGGATCGGCGCTGCAGGACAGAGGTCATCACCGAGCCCATGACCGCGTCATGAAGACTACTTTATCAGGCGAAGACCACCTTTAGTCAGGATAGGCATGGCTCATGTCCCCCTTCGAATTGCCGCCATGTGGCCACCCTTTCCCGACGATATTTTCGGGGAAGAGGACCAAGGTACTACAAAGGGTGAAGGGCCACGTCCATGTAAGGGGATTCAACAATTCTCTCCCCTAAGCACCGTGTACTGACGTGGCTTGAGACTGCGTCAGTATTTCCCCAAAGACGAAGGGATGATGCAGCACAGCGACGGTAAGTATTTCCCTCAATTATGAAACCAAGGTATCAAACCAGTAGGAGGATCACCACCACTACTTAAACAGCACCTGCACACAAAGAACAAATACTTGCAACCCGACGCGAAAGAGAGGTTGTCAATCTCTCTACGGTAAAAAGATAGATTAGGTAATGATAGATTGGAGAGATAGATCTCTCAAGAACACAAAATAAAAAGGGAAAATAAAAAGTGCAGCAAGGTATTTTTGGGTTTTTGAAATAATAGATCTGAAAACAAAAGTGGAAAAAAGATAGATCAGAAAGCAATATGTTGGAAAAGTAGACCCGGGGGCCGTAGGATTTCACTAGTGCCTTCTCTTATGAGTATAGCACATGGTGGGTGAACAAATTACTGTTGCGCAATTGATAGCAGATCAAATAATCATGACGATATCCAAGGCGATGATCATTATATAGGCATCACGTCCAAGATTAGTACACCGAAACGATTCTGCATCTACTACTATTACTCCACACATAGACCGCTATCCAGCATGCATCTAGTGTATTAAGTTCATCCAAAAATGGAGTAATGCAATAAGAACGGTGACATGATGTAGACAAGATCTATTCATGTAGGGATAGACCCCATCTTGTTATCCTTAATAGCGACGATACATGCGTGCCTCGCTGCCCCTTCTGTCACTCGGAGAGGACACCGCAAGATCGAACCCATCACAAAGCACCTCTTCCCATGGCAAGAAAAATCGATCTAGTTGGCCCAACTAAACCAAAGATTCAAAGAAGAAATACGAGGCTATAAGTAATCATGCATATAAGAGATCAAAGAAGACTCAAATAATATTCATGGATAGAAACTGATCATGAACTCAAGATTCATCGGATCCCAACAAACACACCGCAAAAGTTTACATCAAATAGATATCCAAGAGACCATTGTATTGAGAATAAAAAGAGAGAGAGAGAGGAACCCATCTAGCTACTGCCTACGGACCAGTAGGTCTATGGTGGACTGCTCACGCATCATCGGAGAGGCACCAATGAGGATGATGAACCCCTCCGGGGCCTCTGGCGCGCCCTGGTGGGTTGTGGTCTCCTCGACCCTCCCCTCTGGCACTTCTTTGGCCCACTGGATGGCTTCTGGCCCCAAAAAAATCTCCAAAAAGTTTCGTCGCGATTGGACTCCGTTTGGTATTGATATTCTACGAAGTAAAAAACAAGCAAGAACAGCAACTGACACTTTGGCACTATGTCAATAGGTTAGTCCCAAAAAATGATATAAAGTTGCTATAAAATGATTTAAAACATCCAAGAATGATAATATAACAGCATGGAACAAGAAAAAATTATAGATACGTTGGAGACGTATCAGCATCCCCAAGCTTATTTCCTACTCGTCCTCGAGTAGGTAAATGATAAAAACAGAATTTTTTATGTGGAATGCTGCCTAACATATTCATCACATATTATTTTCTTTTGCAGCATGGACATTAGGACTTTTGGATGGTTCAAAGCAATAGTCTAGTTTTAACATAATGACTTCAATACTCAAGCATGCCAACAAGCAACCATGTCTTTCAAAATATCAACACTAAAGAAAGTTATCCCTAGCCCATCATGCTCAATCATTGATCCATTCATGAAACACACTCAAATATTAACTACACCCAATGCTCAAGTACGATCATAGTGCCCTCTAGTTGGTGCTTTATAAGAGAAGATGGAGACTCAAAGTAAAAATAAAAATTGCATAAAGTAAATAGATAGGCCCTTCGTAGAGGGAAGTAGGGATTTATAGAGGTGCCAGAGCTCAAAGTTTAAATTGAGAGAGAAAAATATTTTGGGTGGCATGCCTTTCCTGTCAACGAAAACGACAAATTAGTTCACAATACTTTCCATGCTAGATATATCATAGGCGGTTCCCAAACAGAAAATAAAGTTTATTCCTTTTTCCACCATTCTTTCACAATCCATGGCTGGCCGTATCCACGGTTGCCTTCCATACCAACACTTTCCAAGGAATTTATTATTTGACAACATAAAGTAAAAAACTCATTTCGGGACTGGGCATCCCTATTACCGCCGTACTCTCGTGCAATGACAAGTGAATAAACACTCATCTTGAGAATAACACAGCTAGCATGGAAAAATATTGGACACCCCCTACAGTTTCATGAGCGGTACGAGCACACAAAATGGAAATTTATTTTGAAAAGTAGAGATGGCACATACAAATTTGCTTAGAACGGCATGGAAATACCGCATATAGGTAGGTATGGTGTGTAGGGTAACGCAGCAGAAAACAAAAAATTTCCGACCTACGTACCAGCCCAGGATCACTATGGAGACTGCATACAAGGTTTGATCTTTTTCGTTACCGACTCGTAGCGCAGCGGAAGTAGAGTCGATGACGATCGGCGGTGCAGATCCCTGCAGCTAGGATTTACAACCTCCCAACCGCGAGGATGTACTCTCACATCTGCCCCTCGGACAGCCCTCCGGGAGGCGGTCGGACAGTCCCTCGGACGGTGTCGCGGACAGCCCTTCGGGAGGACCTTCGAAACTCGAACGGTCACTCGGACAGTCCTTCGGGAGTCACTCTCGAACTAAGACCGAAACTACGATCTCTCTATAGAGTTGCACACATACGGTGTCATCTATCCGGCAGGGCTTCGCCGTCCAGAACTAGTTCCCACCGGAACCCAGACAGCCTTTCGGCTCTACGAAACTATTTCGCTGGGAGGGAGAGAGAAGCCAGACAAGTCAATGGCATGTGTATGAGAGCAAGCATGAGATGATTTTGGAGAGCTCTCTCCACCTCTATTTATAGGAGGAGCAAGGGGTAGAGGAAAGACCAAAAGGACCTTCCTAGGATCTTTCCACCACATGCCACATAAGGGTGTGTAGAAGATATCCACCATGAGGTGGAAGGATACCTCAAGGAGGGCCCCCCCATGCCATGGCCGAAATTTGCAGCCCCCTTGGGGAGCTCCACCTCCCTTTCACACACCAAAAGTGGTTTTCTTCTAGAAGAAAAACCCCATTTGCAAATCAGCCGAAAAAGTGCTTTTCACTATTCACAAAGACATTTTTCTGCGTCCGTTAAAACCCAAATTATTTTTGTGTGCCTAGAATAATTCTAGAACCCACCAAAACATATTTGAACGCACTCCGAAACAATTTTGGAACAATGTTTCTTCAGCGAAAAGCAACCAAAACGGTTCCAGCTGCTCCGGAACATTTCCGGTTTTTGTCCCGGAAAATTCCCAGAAGTTTCCAGAACACTTCTGGCATCCTCCAAGAATTTCCAGGCGTGTGCCAGAACCAATTTGACTTAATGGAATACCCTGAAACAACTTTTCAGTTTCACCGGAACTATTCCGGTGTTCTCTCCGGAACGTTTCCGTTTCGTCCGAAACTTTTTCGGTGATTTTCTCTCAGACTCCCCGTCTAGTATTCAGCAGATAGATGACCCTTAAGCGTGTGACCCTATAGGTTCGGTGAAGTATAGACATGACTGGAACTCTTTCCGATCAATTATCAACATCGGAGCCGTGGACACCCATATTGACCCCTATACCCACACGAATGAATATTCGAGTGAACCTCCAGTTGCCGTGTGCTATTCCTGTTGCTTCGCGATATGTTACAAATACCCGAGGTGAGACATGTTGGCATCCCCGTGGATCAACAACTTGTCCACTATGCCAGTTACCTCGTTACCGGTATTGTTCTCTTTTCTCGTTCCCGTGTTCCGGCATCCCCGTGATCAAATCACAAAGTGTCTGGCCAGACGATGATGGATACCATAACACCGAGAGGGCCCAGAGATATCTCTCCATCGTCGGAGGAGCAAATCCCAATCTTGAGCTATCGAGTTACTTGACATACTTTTCCATGAACCCGTAAGCCGCCGTAATAGCCACCCATTTACAGATGACGTTTAACAAACCCCAAAGTTCATGAAGCAAGCATTAAGAAACTCGATACTCTCATGGTCTAAGGAATCATGCAAACATTAACCATCTCTGTGTTATTAACCATTAACTTGTGACGAATGTATCTCATAGCATAACATCAATTCGGGTTGATTCAACACAAATGTTCTTCTAACATTGTGCCCACAAAATTGTCGGCATAGCCATGCCCATGATCAGGAAAACAGGATCATCATGCAATACTTGAGCCAGTCTTAGAGGCCAGACTAGGAATACATTTTACCGTTTATTATTCCACACGTGCATATGAGTCTTCCTTCGAGCCTCGTGGTTATTGTAGACTCAAGAACCATAGCAGTTATAGCATGGAACATAAACATAATTATGAACAGGGAGATAATCAATAACATTTATTATTGCCTCTAGGGCATATCTCCTACATGGTGGACTCATAAGGCAAAACTGGGTTTAAGGATTTTGGATGCACAAGTAGTATTTCTACTTAGTACAAGTGGAGGCTAGCAAATAGATTGAGAAGCAACCAACCAAGAAACGAAAATTCACATAAACGAGCATTGATCATAACTAACACCGAATAATGCACCATAAGTAGGATTTAATTTCATTACATAACTATTGACTTTCGTACTTGCATAGGGAATCACAAACCTTAACACCAATATTCTTACTAAAGCATAATTACTCACTAGCATGACTCACATATTACTATCATCATGTCTCAAAACTATTACAAGGAATCAAGTTTAATTTGTCCAATGATCTTCATTAAAGTTTTTATTATATCCACCTTGGATATCTATCACTTTGGGACTAGTTTCATATATTGCCATTGCTTTTGACAAGCTCAAACAAATTTAAGTGAAGCACGTGAGCATAGTGATTTCTCTCAAAATAGTATAAGTGAAGCATGAGAGGATTTCTTCAAAATTTACTAACTCTCAAAATAATCTAAGTGAAGCATGAGAGGATTTCTTCAAAAGTTTCCAAGCACACCGTGCTCAAAAAGATATAAGTGAAGCACTAGAGCAATTCCATAGCTCAAAAAGTTTAAGTGAAACATATAGAGCAATTCTAACAAATCTTAGCATAATTTTGGCTCTCTCAAATAGGTGTGTCAACCAAGGATACAAGTGACAAACTAAAAGGCAAAGCAAGCAAAGACTCAAATGATACAAGATGCTCCAAGCAAAACTCATGATATGTGACGAATAAAAATATAGCTCCAAGTAAAATACCGATGGTTGTTAGAAGAAAGAGGGAATGCCACTCGGGGCATCCCCAAGATTAGTTGCTTGTTTCTCTTTGGATATATCTTGGGGGGTGCTATAGCATCCCCAAACTTAGGCTCTTTTCACTCCTTAGTCCTTCATCCATCGTGATCTCACCCAAAACTTGAAAACTTCAATCACACAAAACTCAACAAAATCTTCGTGAGATCCGTTAGTATAATAAAGCAAATCACTACTTTAAATACTGTTGCAAACTCATTAAAATTTTATTATTGCATTATACATACTGTATTTTAACTTTACCATGGCTCATACCCTTCAATACAACCCATAGATTCATCAAAACGAGCACACAATGCAACGAAAATAGAATCTGTCTTAAACAAAAACAGTATGTAGTAATTTGTACTCTAACCATACTTATGTAACTCTAAAAATTCTGAAAAATTAGAACAACGTAAAGAATTTGCATAGAAATACTATGTCAAAATTTCAGCTCAATATCACATTCTAGTGAAAAATGAAAATTCACACACTGGAGGCAAAGTTTCTGTTTCAGATTCAGCATTCTTTCTACTCATCTTATGAATCATCCTAAAGGCTTTACTTGGCACAAACACTAAATAACACATAAAAACACAATCATAACATAGGCATAATTGTGTCAACACTCAAAAACAGAAAGAAAAAGATGAAAATAAATTTATTCATTGGGTTGCCTCCCAACAAGCTCTTTCTTTATAGCCATTAAGATAGGCTTGAGATTTCAATGATGCCCTCATGAAAGATAATAATAGCAACACAAAGAGAGCATCATAAAGCATACGGAAAACACACTTAAGTCCAACATAATTCCTATGCATAGGCATTTCATAAGCAAACAAATTATCAAGGCAAGCAAAAACTAGCATATGGAAGGACAAAGAAAGAGACAATAGCAATCTCAACATTAAGAGAGGTAACTTAGTATCATGAAAATTTCTAGAACCATAATTTCCTCTCTCATAATAATTACATGTAGGATCATAATCAAATTCAACAATATAGCTATCATAAACAATACTCTCTTTATGATCAACATGCATAAAGTTTTTGTCATCTTCCAAAATAGTGGGATTATCATCAACTAAAGTTATGACCTCTCCAAACCCACTTTTATCAAAAAAAAATCATAAGATTGCACACTCTCCAAATATGTGGGATTCATTTTACCTAAAGTTGACGCTCTCCCAACCCCACTTTCGATACTATTGCAAACATTATTATTAATAACATATTCAACATGAGGCTTAAATAAATTTTCAAGATTATAAGAAGCATTATCACCCCAATCATGATCATTGCAATAAGAAGTGGACATGAGAAAATTATCATCCCCAAGCTTGTAGTTTTGCATATCATTAACATAATTGACATTAATAGAATTTATAGTAACATCATTGCAATCATGCTTTTCAATCAAGGAGCTATAATAAATCACCTTATAAATTTCTTATTTCAACACTTCATCAAAATTTTCAGGTTCATGATTTTCAAACAAAACTTCATAGAGATAATAATGTGCACTCAACTCACTAGCAATTGGTTCATCATAATTTGGTCTTTTGAAAAGATTAGCAAGTGGATGAGGATCCATATCAATTGATTTTTAGCAAGTGAAGATGCAAGCAAATAGAAGGCACATGGCAACACAAGCAAAGAAAAAGAGATCCGGCGAGAAAAAGGCGAACGAGAAAGAAGGCGAATAGAACGACAAATTTGTGAAGTGGGGGAGAGGAAAATGAGAGGAAAATGGCAAATAATGTAATTGCAAGGAGATGAGATTTGTGATTAGGAACCTGATAGATGTTGATGGTGTCTCCTCGGCGCCAGAGATTGGCACGCAGAAGAGACCGCATCCTCCCCGGCAACGGCCCCAGAAATTCGTTTGACGTGGCTTGAGACTGTGTCGGTATTTCCCCAAAGAGGAAGGGATGATGCATCACAGCGACGGTAATTATTTCCTTCAATTATGAAACCAAGGTATCGAACCAGTAGGAGGATCACCACCACTACGTAAACAGCACCTGCACACAAAGAACAAATACTTGCAACCCGACGCGAAAGAGAGGTTGTCAATCTCTCTACGGTAAAAAGATAGATTAGGTAATGATAGATTGGAGAGATAGATCTCTCAAGAACACAAAATAAAAAGGGCAAATAAAAAGTGCAGCAAGGTATTTTTGGGTTTTTGGAATAATAGATCTGAAAACAAAAGCGGAAAAAAGATAAATCGGAAAGCAATATGTTGCAAAAGTAGACCCGGGGGCCGTAGGTTTCAATAGTGGCTTCTCTTATGAGTATAGCACACGGTGGGTGAACAAATTACTGTTGGGAAATTGATAGAAGATCAAATAATCATGACGATATCCAAGGCGATGATCATTATATAGGCATCACGTCCAAGATTAGTACACCGAAACGATTCTGCATCTACTACTTTTACTCCACACATCGACCACTATCCAGCATCCATCTAGTGTATTAAGTTCATGGAAAACGGAGTAATGCAATAAGAACGGTGACATGATGTAGACAAGATCTATTCATATAGGAATAGACCCCATCTTGTTATCCTTAATAGCAACGATACATGCGTGCCTCGCTGCCCCTTCTGTCACTAGGAGAGGACACCACAAGATCGAACCCATCACAAAGCACCTCTTCCCATGGCAAGAAAAATTGATCTAGTTGGCCTAACTTAACCAAAGATTCGAAGAAGAAATACGAGGCTATAAGTAATCATGCATATAAGAGATCAAAGAAGACTCAAATAATATTCATGGATAGAAACTGATCATGAACTCAAAATTCATCGGATCCCAACAAACACACCGCAAAAGTTTACATCAAATAGATCTCCAAGAGACCATTGTATTGAGAATCAAAAGAGAGAGAGGAAGCCATCTAGCTACTGCCTACGGACCCGTAGGTCTATGGTGGACTACTCACGCATCATCAGAGGGGCACCAATGAGGATGATGAACCCCTCCGTGATGGTGTTAGATTGGATCTCGAGGTTCTGGAACTTGCGGCGGCTGGATGTGTTTTTCGTCGACACCCTTAGGGTATCTGGAATATTTGGGAATTTATAGGTGTCAGAGGCGGTGGAGAGGGGTACCGAGAAGGGCACAACCCATCACGGCGTGCACGGGGCCTCTGGCGCGCCCTGGTGGGTTGTGGTCTCCTCGACCCTCCCCTCTGGCACTTCTTGGGCCCACTGGATGTCTTCTGGCCCAAAAAAATCTCCAAAAAGTTTCGTCGCGATTGGACTCCGTTTGGTATTGATATTCTGCGAAGTAAAAAAACAAGCAAAAACAGCAACTGGCACTTTGGCACTATGTCAATAGGTTAGTCCCAAAAAATGATATAAAGTTGCTATAAAATGATTGTAAAACATCCAAGAATGATAATATAACAGCATAGAACAAGCAAAAATTATAGATACGTTGGAGACGTATCATGTACTGGAGCCCCAAGCTCCTTCCTTTCGAAGGCAACAAAATCACAAGCATGAGTAGGGTTTTACACCGCATGGTGGCCCGAACCTAGGTAGCTCGTGCGTCCCCATCATTTCCGGTGGGATAGAGTAAGTTAGTCGTCGACCGTGTCGTGTTGGCCATCGTGTTGTAGGTTGCAAGTCAAGTCCCCCGTGTTCGAACCTCATTTTTGGAGAAGATCTAGGACGCAGATACCAGACTCCGACATAAACCGACCGGTACAGGTAGGTTGTGTCACGACCTCATAGATTCCGATTAACAGAAAACATAGCCTCAACGATCCCCATGTGCAGTTGATCTCATCAACCGTGCACATAGCCAATCTCACAAATGACAACAAATTTCATCTGCCACCTCCACATATCAAATATGGATTCGATCTGAAACCAAATCCTATAGAAGAGGCTCTGATACCACTATTGGGAACTACATTAGTGTGCGTTGACTGCAAACTAAAATTTTCCTACCCGCAGAACATCCAGGAACATGCTAAAGGAATGGATCACGGATTGTTACCACTAGACATGCAGTGTCATGCAACGGAAGTAGAGTTGAGGCAGCGCGTGTCTGAAGCCGTCTCCTCCTCATCAATCTCCCATATAGCCGATCGGATCCCATGAACAGGTTTGTCGGAGCGGCAGAAGTGCACTGCCTTTAACGGTATCTGCGCGTGCAGGAGGAATGTTGTGCGGCAGACTGCTAGGTCCAATCACACAACCGGCGGCGAGTGGAGGTGGCTAATTGCAAAACATGCAATGCCCTAGTGACGGCACCAAAGTGATCAACAGAAAGAGTGTGCCGCACCTCTACTATATATAGGCATCCGTCGTGGGCTCAAATCTTGGGCCTCGCACAGATCCCAAAGCCCAAAGTCTACTTGGTCACGATCCAAGCCCAGCTCGGACCACATCCGACCAGTGTCCTCGGATCCAACCTCGTAGGTTCATTCCCTTAAGTGTTCGCCCCTTAGGTTCAAGTCGTCTTGGTCATAGGTCGGATCACCTCCAACCTGCTCGGTTGGTAGCGGCCTATAGAAAGGCGTGCCGACCACCAAGTAGACGATGAAGGTGGTTAGGCAAACCTGTACATCACACTTCTATTCCCTTTGCCACATGATATATGTTGTCGGACTCAAGGCGAGTCTGCCATCCTTGTGCTAGCTTGACCTCTTTCTCTTTCCAGTGATGCCGACCAAAAACCGGATTATCTCATAATCCATGTTGCATGGTCATGCTTATCTTGGTCGGATCACACGAGGGACCCGGAGTATATCTCTCCTGGTTGGAGGGGCAAATCCCATCTTGCTCGACCATGTCTCTCAACATGGGTCTGAACAAGCCTGAAACCTACCTTTATAACTAACCAGTTACGGAGTAGCGTTTGGTCGGCCCAAAGCAGGTCTATCACCATCCCGAGTACGTGCGCCAGCTCAGGTCTTAGGACATAGAACGTATGTTGTACTAGAGACTCGCGGATGACATATCGTTGTGTCTCAGAGTTGGGTCTGTCCGGCTCGGACCTTATCTCGACTCGGATCCGACTATGTCGAATCCGACCAGATCCTTCTGAGTCCATATTATCCGATTAGCATCCAATGCTCCATGGCCAGTGAACCAAGCCATCCACTGTGTCATATGCTAGTCTAGTCGGTTGTGCGTCCCCGCAACTCTTTTCACTAGGGACCTTTTAAGACAATAATCATACAATGCATAGTCCCACAAACAAGTCACGTACTTGTTGATACACATCATTGATAATGTCCAATGACTATCTTTATTCATAAACACATGGGAAGTATCATCATACATGACTGCCTCTAGGGTATATCTCCAACAGACGCGTTCTGGCCAATCAGAACACAACTGACGCGAGACAAATAAAGTCATCGCATGCAGTTCCAATCTGGAAAAAAAATACCCACGCTAAACATTCACCCTAATATGCATTGTACATGTTAAATTTCTTTGCCAACTCCGATACGAAGTTGTACGTGTTCTGGGCAAACGTTTGCTAGTATAAAAGTGTGTGGGAAGACAAAAAGTAACATAGACGATTCACGATAATAAGTTGTGTGTGCAGTGGGCAATCATAGGTTGGTCTAGAGAAGCATGAAATCGAATCAACCAAACTGATTGCAGCTCAAGAATGCAATTACATTGCACAATTAGTTCATTACACATAGTCTCACAAACAGATAGTTCAACCGATAAACATATATACTCAAGCATAGATATAATACACACAAACTAGATAGCTTCAATCCAACATCTCATATTCATGCTCGAAAGTTAATTAAGATTCTCCAGGTACTCAGCGTACGCGGCGTGCGCCACCCTGCGAGAATACTTCTACCTGAAGGATCCAATGGCTCGTCCTCTTGCATGCACCAACACACTTGCATACGCGTGGTTGAGCCTTTGGTCGCAGAACGGGCATCCATAATCCCCATTCTTCCGAACACGCCTGTTATACTTTCCAGCATAAAGCTCCCTGAGCTTTGGCCTCTTGAACCTCTCCTGGACTTCTTCATCCTCGATGACGGCATCGTCAGATACCACCTATACATATAGTAGAAACTATGGCTTCAATATATTTATAATGTGAATTCAATAAGTCAGAGTTTATGAAACATAATATATCCTATGACAGCGTGAACCCTAAATCCTCAAGTGATCTTGATGAAAGAAATGCATAAATTGAGAGCATAGAACTTAGTGCAACAAAATTAACTCATGCATGCCTTAAATCCATGAACTGATAATTGTCAAAAAAAACATAGGAACATTCAAGTGAATACTACATGTCAAAAAGTAGGATTAGGATTTCATGGAAATGTTTCTACACAGATCCAAAGATTTTGGTTCAATTTTTTAGCACAATCATCTTTCTACATACCAATCTGAAAAAATTGGCACAATCATCTATGTAGGACATTAAAATGGATTGTAATATCTGGCTACAAATTATTAGCACAATCACTATCCCTAGATAGATATTTAGCAAAACCATTTGTACAGACCAACCAATTAATCATTAACATTTACCAAAAAATGGGTATAGATGACTAACCGGTTCTCTGTCGGATTTGTTGTCGTCGCATGAGTGGTCGTCGGAGTCGCTATGGACCACCGGCTCCGGCTGGGGAAGCACGACGACGGCGACGACGTCAAGGCCACGTTGCTGTCCGCACGAGACCTCATCGGCGGCGGCGGCAACCTCTATGCCCAGCTTCATGCTTGGCTCAGGTGCTTCGTCGGCCCCGTCGTGGCCACTCCCTCCCATGGTGCCCTTCAGTGCCATCTAATGCACTTGAGGTGGCGGTGACTGATGAACCACGAGTATAGCGGATCAATCGCGGTCCTTTCGGTAAGCAAAGTGTTCTTGAGGGTACACGGGAATTTCATCTAGTCACTTTTATCATGTTGGTTTGATTCGTGTTCGCTACTTTGATAATTTGATATGTGGGTGGACCGGTGCTTGGGTGCTGTTCATACTTGAACAACCTCCCACTTATGATTAACCCCCTCGCAAGCATCCGCAACTACGAGAAAAGTATTAAGATAAAATCTAACCATAGCATTAAATGTTTGGATCCAAATCAGCCCCTTACGAAGTAGCGCATAAACTAGGGTTTAAGCTTCTGTCACTCTAGCAACCCATCATCTAATAACTACTCCACAATGCACTCCCTTAGGCCCATGAATGGTGAAGTGTCATGTAGTCGACGTTCACATGACACCACTAAGGGAATCACAACATACATATCAGCAAAATATCGAACACATATCAAATTCACATGATTACTTGCAACATGACTTCTCCCGTGACCTCAAGAACAAAGGTAACTACTCACAAATAATAAACATGATCAAGATCAGAGGGGTATTGAATAGCATAATGGATCTGAACATATAATCTTCCACCAAATAAACCATATAGTAATCAACTACGCAAGGTAATCAACACTACTAGTCACCCCCAGGTACCAATCTGAGGTTCCGGTACAAAGATTGAACACAAGAGATGAACTAGGGTTTGAGAGGAGATGGTGCTGTTGAAGATGTTGATGAAGATTGGCCTCCCAAAGATGAGAGGGGTGTTGGTGATGACGATGGCTTCGATTTCCCCCACCGGGAGGGAAGTTCCCCCAACGGAATTGCTCCGCCGGAGGGCAAAAGTGCTCCTGCCCAAGTTCCGCCTCGAGGCGGCGGCGCTTCGTCCCGAAAGTCCTCCTCTTATTTTTTTTCTAGGTCAAATGGGACTATATACCAGAAGATGGACATCGGAGGTGGGCCAAAGAGGCCACAACCCATCAGGGCGCGCCCAGGGGGGCCTGGCGCGCCCTGGTGGGTTGTGCCCATTAGGTTTGCCCCCTCCGGTAGTTTTCTGCTCCAGTATTTTTTATTTATTCCAAAAATAATCTCCATAAAATTTCAGCTTCATTGGAGTTGTGCAGAATAGGTATCTCTGATGTGCTTTTTTCAGGTCAAGAATTCCAGCTGCCGGTATTCTCCCTCTTTGTGTAAACTTTGCATATTATGAGAGAAAAGGCATTAGAATCACTCCTTAAAGCATTATTATTTGACAAAACATAATAAATAACAGTAGGAAATCATGATGCAAAATGGACGTATCAAGGAGCAGAAGGAAATGACAAGTAGTTTTCAGCGAGGTATTCTCTGCAAGCTATAAGTAACAATCATAGATAGTTTCGTAGCAAGATAATTCATAACAAGTGACAAGTAACAAAAGTAGAAAGCGTGCAACAACGTAGCCCAATCCTTCTTGTAGCAAAGGACATGCCTGAAAGTACTCTTATATGAAGTAAAGCGCTCTCGAGGACTCATGGGAATTTCTGTCTAGTCATGTTCATCATGTTACACCCTTACAACAGGTGGATTATAACATGAGAGTGCATTATCATTCAGGGAAAACGAACGTCGTGACAGATTCTTTGAGCCGTATGAGTTATGTTAACACCCTTACAGTAGGAGGATTACCTCAGGAGTTGTGTGATGATCTCAGAGATCTACAGTTGAAAATAATTCCAAGAGGCTATGTTGCCGCACTTGAGGTTAAGTCCACCTTTTTGGGAAGAATCAGATAAGCTTAGAAGTTGGATCTAGGTATTGATGAGATAAAGGAGAGGATGATCAAAGGGACAGTAGAAGGATTCAGTGAGGATAAGCATGGAACCATATGGTTTGAGAAGCGTATTTGTGTACCCAATGATCCAGATATCAGGAAGTTAATCTTCAGGAGGCTCATGATTTGTCTTACTTGATACACCCGGGAAACACTGATAACCCACAAGTATAGGGGATCGCAATAGTTTTCGAGGGTAGAGTATTCAACCCAAATTTATAGATTCGACACAAGGGGAGCCAAAGAATACTTGAGAGTATTAGCAGTTGAGTTGTCAATTCAACCACACCTGGAGATTAAATATCTGCAACAAAGTGATCAGTAGCACAGTAATATGATAGTTTGATAGCGGTAGTGACAGTAACAGTAGCGGTAACAGTAGTAGCAGTAGTTTTATAGCAGTTGGAACAGCAGCAATAGTAGTAGTAACTTAGCAAGAACAATAAGTGGAAAGCTCGTAGGCAGTGGATCGGTAACTCGTTGGATGATATTCGTCATGTAACAGTCATAACCTAGGGCGATACAAAACTAGCTCAGTTCATCAATGTAATGTAGGCATGTATTCCGTAAGTAGTCATACGTGCTTATGGAAAAGAACTTGCATGACATCTTTTGTCCTACCCTCCCGTGGCAGCGGGGTCCATAAGGAAACTAAGGGATATTAAGGCCTCCTTTTAATAGAGAACCGGAACAAAGCATTAACACATGGTGAATACATGAACTCCTCAAACTACGGTCATCATCGCGAAGTATCCCAAATATTGTCACTATGGGGTTGACGGATCATAACACATAATAGGTGCATATGACTAGGCAAGATCGGATCAAGAACATTGATATAGAGATGATAACATAAACGGTTCAGATCTGAAATCATGGCACTCGGTCCCTAGTGACAAGCATTAAGCATAGCAAAGTCATAGCAACATCAATCTCAGAACATAATGGATACAAGTGATCAAGCCCTAACAAAACTAACTTGATTACATGATGAATCTCATCCAACTCCTCACCGACCAGCAAGCCTACGAAGGAATTACTCACTCCCGGTGGGGATCGTCATGGAATTGGCGATGGAGAAAGCTTGGTGATGACGAAGACCGAAGATTCCCCTCTCCGGAGCCCCAAACGGGCTCCAGATCTGGCCTCCCGATGAAGAACAGGAGGTGGCGGCGGCTCCGTATCGTAAAACGCGATAATTCTTTCTCCCTGATTTTTTTTCTGAAATTAGGAATACCCACCAGGGCGCGCCCAGGGGGCCTGGCATGCCCTGGTGGGTGATGCTCACCCTCGCCCCCCTCTTCGGTGGATTTTGGCTCCAATAATTCTCATTTATTCTAAAATAATTCTCCAAAAAGTTTTGTTCCATTCCGAGAACTTTTATTTCTGCACAAAAACAACATCATGGTAGTTCTGCTGAAAACAGCATCAGTCCGGGTTAGTTCCATTCAAATCATGCAAATTAGAGTCCAAAACAAGGGCAAAAGAGTGAGAAAAAGTAGATACGTTGGAGACGTATCAAACACCAAGTTGTATTTGCACTTGAAGGAAAGTTTCTGGTGGAACAGTATGAAGGGGGAAATTGCTGAGTATGTGGCAGTATGTGATGTATGTCAGAGGGTAAAGGCAGAGCATTAGAAACCAGCAGGTTTAATTCAGCCATTGCCGATACCTGATTGGAAATGGGATAAGCTTGGCATGGACTTCATCACGGGATTATCCATGACTCGTTCAGGCTATGATTCCATTTGGGTAATAGTTGATCACTTGACCAAGGTTGCTCATTTCAACCCAGTAAAGACTACATATACAAGTGCTAAGTTTGCAAAGATATATATGAACATGATGGTATGTCTGCATGGAGTTCCGAGGAGCATCGTATCAGATAGAGGAACACAATTACTGCAAAGTTGTGGCATCAGTTACACGAAACTTTGGGTACCAGGCTAGAGTTCAGTACAGCTTTCCATCCACAAACAGATGGTTAGACAGAGAGAGTAAATCAGATTCTGGAGGACATGTTGAGAGCATGTGCACTAAACTATGGTTCTAGTCGGGATGATAAATTACCTTATGCAGAGTTCTCATACAACAACAGCTACCAGGCCAGTTTGCAGATGGACCCTTTTGAGGCATTGTATGGGAGGAAATGCAGAACACCGTTGATGTGGGATGGAGTTGGAGATCGCAAATTGTTTGGATCAGATTTGATCAGAGATTTTGAGGAGAATTTCAAGTTGATCCATGACAGACTCAAGATAGCTCATTCCAGACATAAGAGTTATGCCGATGCTAAACGCAAGGAAGTGATTTATGAAGTAGGAGATAGATCATATCTTCGAGTGTCTCCACTTCGAGGTATTAAGAGATTCAAAGTCAAAAGGAAGTTAGCACCACGATTTGCGGGGACATACAGAGTTCTGGAACGCAGAAGAGAGGTTGCCTACAAGTTGGAATTACCATAGGCTTTGTCTGGAGTTCATGATGTGTTTCATGTTTCCCAACTGAAGAAGTGTCATGCGGATATGGCAGATATTCCTTTGAGAGATACAGTGCCGCTCGAAGAAATTCAGTTGGAGAGTGATCTGACTTATGAGGAGTGATAACCCACAAGTATACTGGATCGTAACCGTCTTCGAGGGAAGTATTTTACCCAAATATGTTGATTCGATACAAGGGGAGCCAAATAATATTTATTGGCCTTAGCAGTTGAGTTGTCAATTCAACCACACCAAGGGTATCTTTCTGTAGTGTAAGTTTAGTAGCAAGCAGAATAGCAATAGTAATAGTAAAAATTGTAGCAGCGGTATTGTAGTGATTGTAACAGCAGCAGTAGCAATAGTAACTTAGCAAGATTTAGTATATGAAAAACATAGGCCATGGATCAGTGATGGATAGATATGGATGACATTCATCATGTAAAAGTTACACACTAGAGCGACACAGAACTAGCTTCAATCCATCAATGTAATATAGGCATGTATTCTGTATATAGTCATACGTGCTTGCAATAATAACTTGTATGACATCTTTTGTCCTGTTAAGAATTAATTACCTTTTATTAATTAGGGAGAATCCCTGCCTCTCCCCTAACCACCGTCGGTTGCAAGGCAACAGACGTGACTATTGGCTCGTGTCCTTTCAGTAAAAGACACCTCCTGTAATACACCCTTTGGGAGGGTATAAATACCCACATCAATGAATAAGAAATAATGGTTACTGTTCATTCATTTTGTCTCTTAACACGTTATCAGCCCTTTGCCTAACAGAGAGCGATTAGGCCAGAGAGAACAGCGATGCCTCGCGCGTTCCCCGGCTGTGCCGGCGCTACGCTCAAGCGGCACTATCCGGACCCATGGCAGTATGGCCATCCACGACATGAACATGCCCGATGGTACCTTCGGCATCAGCGACGGTCGTGAGGCACGCCCAAGATCACAGAAGGGAGGAGACGCTTCTCGTTGGCACTCTCGGCACAGAGCGCAGCGACGCATCAGCCCTCCATCTCCATGACAAAGAAGATCATGCATCCCTCCAAAATATCAATCAGGAATTCGTCAGCCACATCACGCACATGCAGCCGGGAGGTAACAAGCGACATCCACTCACCCGCATCAGTGGCGTTGGCGGCACCACGTACATATTGCGCGCAGCGGCACCTTGCCCGCGCGGTGGCCCTCGGCCACAACCGCTTGGGACCGGTGAGGCGCGGCTTCGGCAGCAGCCAACGGATGCCGAACGGCGCGACGGCGCATGGCGTCGGCGTAAGGACGCGATGGCGCATCGATAAGCTTCAGGCTGGCTTGCGCAGCGGCGGGAGTAAATTCTCCTTCAGAGGAGGAGGATGACGCGCCGGGGGGCCCTGTTCGTCGCCGTTGAGGCGACGACGGCAGATGGCCGGGATGCGGCCGATGGGGACGGAAGCCGTCCCGTCGCCTCTTCCTTATCCGATCTGGGTCGGTCGGACCTGTGGGCCGGCCAAAGGCCCATCTCGGTCTAGAGAAAAAAAGGATAAAAAAAGAGTTGTGGGCTGTGCCCACTGGTTTGGGTTGTACAGATTTGGCCCAGAACTATTTTTTTAAGCATTCCTTTTCTGTTTTAGCTTTTAGCTATGCAGTTTTTGTATGTATGTGTATTTACAGTAATTCATGTATATTACTGTATCGTAAAGCACACTAGTGTATCAACATATTTGATTAGGCAATTTGATGGTTGCTATATGTTGATGATTCTGGAAAATAAATTTACTAGAGAGTAAATTAATTGTGCATGATGATTTCATGCAGGACATGTTGGAAATTTTCCCAGAACCACACCTGCTAAAGGGATCCAGCTATAGTCACTATAGCAAAGTATGTTGCATTGTCCTCCACCCTACACCACTTGCACACTGATATAATCAATAGAGGGTGGTGAAGATACCTAAAGCGTGGAGGGAATGGACAATCGTCCGATTCTATGACTTTCTATCAGTGGCAACATACAACTACTCTCATGTGCATCAAAACAACTGAAAGTTGAAATTCTACAGTAGTGCAGTTTTTGGATGCCGATCTCATCGAGAAATACTCTTTACTTTCAATCCTTCTATAAGGATTTTGGCTAAACAATATAGTCCGTGGTAAAGTAAATTGGTTGTGATGAGAAGCGGAATAAGAGTGGAGCTCAAAGGGGGAAAAGGTCATGTCAGGAAAAATGAAAATGCTAGCAACTCTGATGGTTGCTATACGTGGTTGTATACTAATTGCAAGGACAAGTGATATTTCCAAGCATTTGGTGTATCCGCATGTAATCAATTGCCAAGGGAAAGAGGCTCATGGGAACAAGTGCGAATCTTACCCCACTTGACATAACAATGATTTTCCAATGGTTGACAGTTCCCGGACGTTCCTTGGAACATGGACAACCAGGAGCATGCTTAGCAAAAGGAAGGTCCGGTATTGAGTGTCAATGACATGTTAGTGGACTTCAATTTTAGTGACATATATAGAGACCGGATTCAATCTCTTTTGTCATCCATTGTAATGATGTCTATAGACATATTACATGATGTAAAATGAATTATGTCCATCAACATAATATGATAGCTATGTCATCAGACATGATGCTTGTGGTATGTCCTCTGACATATATGGTTTATGATGTATGTATTATTTCCATATGAGTTTAATCATATGTTGAAATTGGTTTCTTTCTGAAACCTATGAAAATAATCCAACTGAGAAGAAATGTGTTAAGTGGAAACCGGGTCTACTAACACAATATTAAGGGAGATAAAATTATTTTTCACTCTTTGGAAGAGTTATGAAAGTATCATGGCAATTGTTGGTCGTGATGCGGCAATTGATTCTGGTCAAGCCACAGCTGCACTCCCTATGGGTACTACATGGAAATCTTGGATGCATTGGTGTATCTAGTTCTACTCGTACCTTGTTGAGTTTTAAGGATATCCGTAATGGTTTCTATGTTGAAACCCAAATAGTGAGTAAGGTTGAAAGCCTACTCATGACTCAACAAAAGGGATTTGCATGAAATCCTAGGGTAAATGCCTTCTTTGTTTGTTGGATTGTACCATATATACATTAAATTGGATACGCTTGGGGCGTACAAGATAATTTTCTAGAATCTTGGCAAGCTCAAGATATGGCATGGTTGCCTGCATTATCCTGGTATTGGGATGATGAGAAAATTATTGATGGTTCCATTGGACACAATCTAACGGTGTGAATTTACCAAAGTCAATGGATTATGTATGCACGTATGTGCAAACCGAGAAATTGATCACAAAGGCCATCTTATCTGAAGAGATAGTATGGGCCACTAGACTTCCTGGACAGGAGATATATGTGATCTAATTCAACCGTTATATGGAATATTCCAATATTCCATAATGTTTTCGGGTGCATCAACGAGATGGTCCAATATGTGTCTTACTTTTGTAAGGAACAATGCTTTTACAAAGATGATTGCTCAGATAATTAATTTGAAAGTAAATCATCCCGAGAATGGGATAAAATCCATCAGAATGGATAATGCTATGAAATTTAGTTCATGAGCATTTGATGATTACTGCCTATATTGAGGCATAGCTGTGGACCATATTGGTACTTTATGTACATACCCAGATTAGTCTTGTGGAATCACTTGTCAAGAGGACAAGTTGATAGCAAGTTGCTCCTACATAATTGTAATCTCCCAACATCTTGTTGGGGACATGCAGTTTTGACATACTGCATAGTTCATACAAATTCGACCAACTGCATATACGGTCCCCCCGTTGCAGTTAGTACGTGGAAATCAGCAAGTATTTCCCATCTACGATAACTCGGTTGTGTTGGATACGTACCGATTTCACCACCGCAGCGTATATTTATGGGCCCTCATAGATAAATGGAGATCTATGTGAGGTACAATTCTTCATCAGACATAAGTACAAATAGTCCTTAGAGGGGACTTGTTTATGGCCCGATACGCTAGTTGTATTTTGATGAGGACATTTGCCGGCATTAGGGGGAGATAAGAACCACATTGAAAGCCCGGAAATAGAATGAGATGTGAATAGACATCTAGTCCTCATGTCCACGTACGAATGGATCTGAACTGGAGGTTCAGAAGATTATCATTTTGCAAAGTATCGCAAATAATCTGCCAGTTGCATATACTGAGTGTATAGGTGTCACAAAGTAAAAGGTTCCCATAGTGAATGTGTCAGAGAGAGTGGATGTGACCCAAAGGTCCACTCGGCCACCAATGAGGGGGAGGAATCTGGACACAAGAGGACAATGCTTCACAGGAGCGTCTGAGGGGAATGAGGAATCCTCAAATAGTAAATGCAGGTCAACTTCATGTTGACATTCAACCTAGGGTTGAAGGACACCTGAAGGATATTGGACACATCCAGGACCCAGCACAAGTGCGCACACAAATTTGGTGCTGGGACATCGGAAGACCTTGACTCAACTGTTGTGGGAAATCACGAAGAGTTAAAAGGTAATGATTAAATCTCCACTATGTATATGGATTCGGAAGAATCATATAATAAAGACTACATTATGTCGACAATTATTTGTCCTCAAGAATTGTAAAGACCTTGGATTGGATCTAGAACCTAAGTCCATGCATGGCTAAGTGTCATAAGCACTCTGGTTGATCTAAAGGAAGGCAACAATTGAGGAAGCGCTCGCTCTCAAGATGAGAGGGGATTGACCTGATCAGTAATACCTACTCATCTGAATGTGTTCCCTAGGGGAGCATAATGAGTTTTTGTTCATGATAGGAATGAAAACAGTGAGGTGGTGAGACATGAAGCGAGGCTTGTAGCACAGGGGTTCACGCAGAAACCCGTCATCGTTTAAGATGAAACATATTCTCCTGTTGTGAGTGGAATAACATTCCGATATTTAATATCATTGGCAGTGAATAATGAATTTGTATATCCAACTGATGGATGTTGTGACTGCATAGTTGTATGAGTCATTTGATTCGGATATCTCTATGATAATTCCCGAGGGAACGGAGATTTCGAATTTAATCGCAACGTGTATTGCGCAAAGCTTCAGAAGTCATTTAATGACTTGAAGAAGTCGGCAAGGATGTTGTATAACCGACTTTGCGAGTTCCTTTGCTAGAAGGATTACTCAGACAATGATGATTGTTCATGTATGTTCATTAAAGAAATCCAAAGTAGGATTTTACATCGTTTTGTGTATATTGATGATCTGAATATCATTAGAACTACACAAGAAGTACACGACACAAGTAAATCATCTTATGACGGAGTTTAAGATGAAAGATTTGGTTGAGAACAAACTTTGCTTGAGTTTGGAACTTGAGTGTATTCATTTGGGAATACTTGTTCATCAGTCTGCATTTATCCAAAAGATTGTTGAAGAGTTCAACATGGATAAGTAATATCCATCACGGAACTATGGTGTCTGAGATCTCTTGAGTAAGAGAGATAAATACCCATTTGTACCTAATGATGGTGATGAAGAGATACTGGAACCGAGTTTCCATATCACGGTGCAACTGATGCACTAATGTATCTACAGAGCTGCACCTGACCTGGTATATTATTTGCAGTGAATTGATTGACTAGATACAATGCATCACTAATACAAGGTATTGGGTTGGTGTGAAGAATATTTTTGCATATCTTCTAGACACCATAAACCTTGGTTTATTCTATGAGAATAATCAAGATATAACCATTGTTGGATGTTGTGATACTAGGCATATATAATATCCCCATAATCCTAAATCACAGACTGATCATGTCTTCTCTAATGGAGGACAACCTTTAGTGGCTGCATCCACTAGTCATTCTGAAATCATTGATTTGTATGAAGCATCACAAAGATGTATGGCTTCTCGGAATGATGAACTTTGTGGAAAGTTCAATAGGGATGGGTTCATTGGGACTACCCACGATTATCTATGAAGATAATGTTGTTTGTATTACGCAGATGCAGACAGGTTATAAAGAGCAACATTAGAATGTGTATTGCTCCGAAATTTCTTAGCTCCATGAGAAAGAAATGGGAGGCTAAATATCTTGCAAATAAAGTAATATGATAATCTCGATGATTTGTTCACAAAGTCTTTACCAAGTTCTTCATTCTAGAATATGTTTAATGGAATTGGTATCAGATGACTTCGTGATATGCAAGATTCAGGGGGAGTATACTCCCATATGATAACCTGTTCAAGATCTTTGGATCTTAGATATTGCACTCTTTTTTTCTTTATGAGTTTTTCCTAAATGGTTTCTCATATAAGGTTTTTAATGAGGCAATAGTAATACAAGTATGGTAATATGTCATTTTCTCCTTATATTCCAGTTGGGTTTTTGGAAGGAGTTTTTCAGGACATATTGCACATCTCCTCATATTTTTCCCACAGGGTTTTGGAGGAGACATTAAACAAGATTATGTATAATCACAAGGAGAAGCAGTGATTAGGGGGAGTGTTAAGAATTAATTACCTTTTATTAATTAGGGATAATCCCTGCCTCTCCCCTAACCACCGTCGGTTGCAAGGCAACAGACGTGACTATTGGCTCGTGTCCTTTCAGTAAAAGACACCTCCTGTGATACACCCTTTGGGAGGTTATAAATACCCACATCAATGAATAAGAAATAATGGTTACTGTTCATTCATTTTGTCTCTTAACATGTCCTACCCTCCCGTGGCAGGGGGTCCATAAGGAAACTACGACATATTAAGGCATCGTTTTAATAGAGAACCGGAACAAAGCATAAATACATGAACTCCTCAAACTATGGCAATCACCAGAAAGAATCCCAATTATTGTCACCTTGGAGTATGCGGATCATGAAACATAATAGGTGCATACAACTGGCAAGATAGGATCTAAAACACTCTCATATTTATGAAAACATAATAGGTTTGGATCTAAAATCATGGCACTCGGGCCCTAGTGACAAGCATTAAGCATAGCAAAGTCATAGCAACATCAATCTCAGAACATAGTGGATACTAGGGATCAAGCCCTATCAAAATAACTAAATTACATGATCAATCTCATCCACAACCATCACCGTCCAGCAAGCCTACAAAGGAATTACTCACTCCCAGTGGTGAGCATCATGGAATTGTCGATGGAGAAGGGTTGGTGATGATGACGGCGACGAGCTCCACTCTCCGGAGCCCCAAACGGACTCCAAATCAGCCCTACCGAAGAAGAACAGGAGGTGGCAGCGGCTCTGTCTCGTAAAACACGATGAAATCTTCTCTCTGATTTTTTTCTCCAAAGATGTGAATTTATAGGACTGGAATTAGGGTCGGGGAGCCACGTGGGCCCCACGAGCTAACAGGGCGCGCCCAAGGGGGTTGGGCTTCTGGCCCACAGGCAGCCCCCCTCCAGTGGTTCTTCGCTCCATAATTCTTCATATATTCCAGAAATAATTCACAAAAAGTTTTGTCCAATTCCAGGAACTTTTATTTCTGAACAAAAACAACACCAAGGTAGTTCTGCTGAAAACAACGTCAGTCCGGGTCAGTTTCATTGAAATCATGCAAATTAGAGTCCAAAACAAGAGCAAAAGTGTTTAGAAAAGTATATGCGTTTGAGAAATATCAAGGAGAAGCCTGTTAAGATTCTTGAGAATACAAAGAGAGTCACTCGTACCAAGGTTATCCAGTTATGCAAGGTTCACTAGAATCACCACAACGAGGAGGAAGCTACTTGGGAACGAGAGGAAGACCTCAGACAGGACCACCCACACCTTTTTGCTGCCAACCCGAATCTCAAGGGCAAGATTCATCTTATGGGGGGTAGGCTTGTAACAGCTCATTTTCTATTAAATTTGGATGTTAATAGAATCATCCTTTGCATATCATGTTCTATTGCATCTTAGAGTTTTATGATGTTCAAATATTTTCCACTCAAGAAAAATAAAAGAGAGAGGATGATATGACTTCCAAAAAATTATAAAAGAGTTGGAAAGGTATTAGAATATTATTTGGTGTTTTAAAAGTTTCATTGAAAATTATTCCATTGCTCAAAAGTTAATTTATTGCATTACTAAAATATTTTCAAAATGATCTGAGTTGGGAATAATGTTCATTCTTTTCTAAGTTATCAAAAATGATTTATAAAATTATTATGGTATTTCTATTAATTCATTTGGTTTTGATTTGGAACTCAAAAGGTTTTCTGAAGAAAAAACAAAACACACCGCCTGGACCGAACAGTGTTTGGCCCAGGGGCGAAGGAGCCAGCCCAGCAAGGCTTTTGACCCGCGACCACCACAGCCACGCCGAATTTCCTTCACGCCGGTCGCCCGCCCTCCTCTCTCGCACCTGCACTCGCCGACAGGTGGGACCCCCCCCCCCCATCTTATCGTCCCTAACCTCCCGCAGAGCACTGGATAGAGTCGTCGCGTGCCCGCCCGCACCCGCCGGCCGAAGCTCGTGGGATAGAGCTTATCCCGGGCTCCCGCATGACCCAACCGCGCCTATAAATGCCCCCAACGCCCCCCCGTTCCATTCCTTCGACTCGCTCATCCCCATGCCGCTCTTAGCCGCCACTCTCATTGTTTGGATCCCGCCCGAGCCGAGATCTTCGTCGGTTAAATTCGTCGCCGGTAAGAACTTCGGTCCCTATCTTCGTGTTCTTTCGGACCCCCATGACCAAACACATCTTCTTGACACCTTTTATGCCCCTAGGTTCACCGAAGACACCTCGCCGTCGAAGCCCGACCAGCCGGAGCACCGGACCGCCGTCGCCTTCCCCTGCTCTGTCCAAACGTTGTCGACGCCTCGCGCCACCACCATCGTGATGCCCGCGTTGCGCTCGACCTCGTCGTCTCCTTCCCCATCGTCGAGGCTCACCACAGCCGCCACCCTGCCGACGCTGAGCCACCTGCCTGACACCGATGTAGTTGTCGCTGTAATACGCCCCGTCCCCTCGTTAGGTGGGTTTTTTAGATTGAACCGATACGCGTTAACCGGGTTTTTATTAAAAAGTGTGGTTTTATTTAAATCGAACGTCGAATTTCTTTTAGTTTAGCCGCTGTCGACGATTCACTTACGGTTTGGCCATCCACCGCATAGCCTCCGCAGCGGACGCTTCTTAGACAGTGGGAGCATTGGTTTGAATGGTGGCAAAGTACAGTGGGAGCCTTCATGGGGAATCCATGGGAGTGCACACTAGTGGTCCGTCCGCTCAAGCTCAAAGGGATCAACCATGTTTTCATGTCTAGAAGCTTACATGTCCAGCCACAAGCCACTATGGGCTCTGGCATAGTTGAGTAGTTAGTGTGACCTCTTTCCAGGATAGGCTAGCAGATATAGAATGTGTAGGTGTACCGGCCTATCTGTGGGTTAACGGGGAATACTTATGAAAGATTATGTCTCGATCTTCCGATCAAGGAGGTGGTCGAGTCTTGTGGGGAAAAGTGTGCAACCTCCGAAGAGTTCAATATAATCGATTAGTTGTGTCCCCTGTTACGGACAATTTGAGCTTTTAGTAGTGGGAATGTCGAGAGATCTCATTATAATTAATTAATCAAGTGGGTTTTAAATCAAATTTGGGAATGAATTGAGTTGGGGTTACCATCTCAATCGTATAATATTTGTAGATCAAGAATAATTATTCTGATAGGGAAAAAACAGCTTTATGCAAAATTAAACTTAAAAGTTTCCACCAGCCAAATTGCATGTACATGTAGGATCTTTATACTCTTTTTATGTGAATTGCTGGTGCATTCCATGTACTCTGACCTACACGGCTGCAACCTATCATGTTGCATATTTATCTGACGAGGATTAAGGTGTGATAGGTCATTGTTCTACACTCAGCTTTTGCTCATGGAGTTGATGGACTCATTTACACTTCTATGCTTCCGCAGTATTTTGCTTTATTTGGCCTTATGCAATATCTTTGTAATAATTATGTTACTCCTGGACTATCGTTGTAATAAAGATGTGTGTTATTTCTGTTAGTTCATCAAGTATTATGTGTGGTAGCAAGTCGATCCAGGGACTCGCACGGTAATCACAGAGACTCCTATCCTTTTCGGGTCGGGTCGCTACAATGTTTTCCGGATCTTAGGATATCATTAAGTGTAACAATAATCCTAAAACAACATTGAGAGTATGACGTTAGAAGAACGATCATATTGAATCAACCCAAATCTTGTTTGTTATACTTTGAGATAATATCGTCTGAAATTAATTGTTATAACACGGAGAGTTAAAGTGTGTTTTATGTTCCTTAGACCATGAAAGTATCATAGTCAATTCTTACTATACAATGATCTTTGGGTTTGCCCAAACATCATCTGTAACTAGGTGATCATAACGACAACTTACACGTTCATCAGAAAGTTTGACAAGAGACTAGATAGCTCGAGAGTGGGATCTACTCCTCCGACGATGGAGAGATATTCTTAGGTACCTCTCGGTGTGTGACGTGGCTTGAGACTGTGACGGTATTTCCCCAAAGAGGAAGGGATGATGCAGCACAGCAACGATAAGTATTTCCCTCAGTTATGAAACCAAGGTTATCGAACCAGTAGGAGGATCACCACCACCCAATAAGCAGCACCTGCACACAAATAACAAATAATTGCAACCCGACGCGAAAGAGAGGTTGTCAATCTCTCTACGGTAAAAAGATAGATTAGGTAGTGATAGATAGGAGAGATAGATCTCTCAAGAACACAAAATAAAAAGTGCAGCAATATATTTTGGGGTTTTTGGTATAGTAAATCTGAAAACAAAGAGGCAAAAAGATAGATCGGAAAGCAATATGTTGGAAAAGTAGACCTGGGGGCCGTAGGTTTCACTAATGGCTTCTCTCATGAGTATAGCACATGGTGGGTGAACAAATTACTGTTGGGCAATTGATAGAAGATCAAATAATCATGACGATATCCAAGGCGATGATCATTATATAGTCATCACGTCCAAGATAAGTAGACCGACTCCTGCCTGCATCTACCACTATTACTCCACACATCGACCGCTATCCAGCATGCATCTAGTGTATTAAGTTCATGGGAAAACGGAGTAATGCAATAAGAACGATGACATGATGTAGACAAGATCTATTCATGTAGGAATAGACCCCATCTTGTTATCCTTAATAGCAACGATACATGCATGCTTTGCTGCCCCTTCTATCACTGGGAAAGGACACCGCAATATCGAACCTATCACAAAGCACCTCTTCCCATGGCAAGAAAAATCGATCTAGTCGGCCTAACTAAACCAAAGATTCAAAGAACAAATACGAGGCTATAAGTAATCATGCATATAAGAGATCAAAGAAGACTCAAATAATATTCATGGATAGAAACTAATCATGAACTCAAAATTCATCGGATCCCAACAAACACACCGTAAAAGTTTACATCAAATAGATCTCCAAGAGACCATTGTATTGAGAATCAAAAGAGAGAGAAGAAACCATCTAGCTACTGCCTACGGACCCGTAGGTCTATGGTGGACTACTCACGCATCATCGGAGAGGCACCTATGAAGAAGATGAACCCCTCCGTGATGGTGTTAGATTGGATCTTGAGGCTCTGGAACTTGCGACGGCTGGATGTGTTTTTCGTCAACTCCCTAGGGTTTTCTGAATATTTGGGTATTTATAGGCATCAGAGGCGGTGGAGGGGGGGCCCCGTGGAGGGCACAACCTATCAGGGCGCGCTGGGGGGCCCCTGGCGCGTCCTGGTGGCTTGTGGCCTCCACAGCCCACCTCTTTGGCACTTCTTTGGCCCACTGGGTGTCTTCTGGTCCAAAAAAAATCTCCAAAAAGTTTCGTCGCGATTGGACTCCGTTTGGTACTGATATTCTGCGAAGTAAAAAAACAAGCAAAAACAGCAACTGGCACTTTGGCACTATGTCAATAGGTTAGTCCCAAAAAATGATATAAAGTTGCTATAAAGTGATTGTAAAACATCCAAGAATGATAATATAACAGCATGGAACAAGCAAAAATTATAGATACATTGGAGACGTATCAGCATCCCCAAGCTTATTTCCTACTCGTCCTCGAGTAGGTAAATGATAAAAACAGAATTTTTTATGTGGAATGTTGCCTAACATGTTGATCTCATATTCTTTTCTTTTGTAGCATGGACATTTGGACTTTTAGATGATTCAAAGTAATAGTCTAGTTTTAACATAATGACTTCAATACTCAAGCATGCCAGCAAGCAACCATGTCTTTCAAAATATCAACACTAAAGAAAGTTATGCCTAGCCCATCATGCTCAATCATTGATCCATTCATGAAACACACTCAAATATTAGCTACACCCAACGCTCAAGTACGATCATAGTGCCTCCTAGTTGGTGCTTTATAAGAGAAGATGGAGACTCAAAGTAAAAATAAAAATTGCATAAAGTAAATAGACAGGCCCTTCGCGGAGGGAAGTAGGGATTTGTAGAGGTGCCAGAGCTCAAAGTTTAAATTGAGAGAGAAAAATATTTTGGGTGGCATGCCTTTCCTGTCAACGAAAACGACAAAGTAGTTCACAATAGTTTCCATGCTAGATATATCATAGGCGGTTCCCAAACAGAAAATAAAGTTTATTCCTTTTTCCACCATTCTTTCACATTCCATGGCGGGCCGTATCCACGGTTGCCTTCCATACCAACACTTTCCAAGGAATCTATTATTTGACAACATAAAATAAATATTATTTTTTTCTTTTTCATTTCGGGAATGGGCATCCCTATTACCGCCGCACTCTCGTGCAATGACAAGTGAATAAACACTCATCTTGAGAATAACACATCTAGCATGGAAAAATATTGGAAACTCCCCACCGTTTCATGAGCGGTACGAGCACACAAAAGATAAGTTTATTTTGAAAATTAGAGATGGCACATACAAATTTGCTTGTAACGGCACGGAAATACCGCATATAGGTAGGTATGGTGGACTCATAAGGCAAAACTTGGTTTAAGGATTTTGGATGCACAAGTTGTATTTCTACTTAGAACAAATGGAGGCTAGCAAATAGATTGACAAGAAACCAAACCAAGAAATGAAAATTCACATAAGCGAGCATTGAGCATAACTAACACCGAATAATGCACCATAAGTAGGATGTAATTTGATTGCATAAATATTGACTTTCTTACTTGTATAGGGAATCACAAACCTTAACACCAATATTTCTACTAAAGCATAATTACTCACATACATGATTCACATATTACTATCATCATGTCTCAAAACTATTACAAGGAATCAAGTTTAATTTTTCCAATGATATTCATTGGATATCTATCACTTTGGGACTAGTTTCATATATTGCCATTGCTTTTTTGACAAGCTCAAACAAATTTAGGTGAAGCACATGAGCATAGAGATTTCATCTCTCAAAAAGGTATAAGTGAAGCATGAGAGGATTTCTTCAAAATTTACTAACTCTCAAATTAATCTAAGTGAAGCATGAGAGTAATTCTTCAAAATTTCCAAGCACACCGTGCTCAAAAATATATAAGTGAAGCACTAGAGCAATTCTATAGCTCAAAAAGTTTAAGTGAAGCATATAGAGCAATTCTAACAAATCATAGCATAATTTTGGCTCTCCCAAATAGGTGTGTCCAGCAAGGATACAAGTGACAAACTAACAAGCAAAGCAAGCAAAGACTCAAATGATACAAGACGCTCCAAGCAAAACACATGATATGTAACGAATAAAAATATAGCTCCAAGTAAAATACCGATGGTCGTTAGAAGAAAGAGGGGATGCTACTCGGGGGCATCCCCAAGCTTAGTTGCTTGTTTATCTTTGGATATATCTTGGGGGTGCTGTATCATCCCCAAGCTTAGGCTCTTTTCACTCCTTATTCCTTCATCCATCGTGATCTCACCCAAAACTTGAAAACTTCAATCACACAAAACTCAACAAAATCTTCGTGAGATCCGTTAGTATAATAAAGCAAATCACTACTTTAGGTGCTGTTGCAAACCCATTCATATTTTATTATTTCATTATACCTACTGTATTTTAACTTTACCATGTCTCATACCCTTCAATATAACCCATAGATCCATCAAAACAAGCACACAATGGAACGAAAACAGAATATGTCTTAAACAGAACAGTCTGTAGTAATCTGTACTCTAACCATACTTCTGTAACTCTAACAATTCTGAAAATTTAGGAAAACGTAAAGAATTTGTATAGCAACACTTTGTTAAAATTTCAGCTCAAGATCACGTTCCGGTAAAAAATGAAAATTCGAACACTGGACGCAAAGTTTCTGTTTCAGATTCAGCATTGTTTCTACTCATCTTATGAATAATCCTGAAGGATCTACTTGGAACAAACACTAAATAAAACATAAAAACACAATCATAACAGAGGCATAATTGTGTCAACACTCAAAAACAGAAAGGAAAAAGTAAAAATAAATTTATTCATTGGGTTGCCTCCCAACAAGCGCTATCGTTTTACGCCCCTAGCTAGGCATAACGCATAGATTCAAGTATTGTCATCTTTAGTTTTCAACTCTTCAATCACACAACTAGATTTCTTCAAGGATTTAGCATGCATACTATCGATGACAACACTCCTAGGAAGAAGACCAAAAAATTCATTTTTGTAAATAGGGTCTCTTACTATTTCAACAAAGTCGGGATGAATACTAATCATTTTAAGATCTCCATTGTGGCCACTAGGTGTAGCTACTTTGTTCTTAGTGAGTTGCGTGGTCTTGCCAATTTTCACGGGAGTTTTTTCAATAGTTTTAACAGAAGAAAAAGTCGAACCCAAGTTACTAAAAATTTCTTCCAACTTATCAATCCAGTAAGGACTCTCTTCTATCCTTTCGTTAACTACGGTTTCTTTTTCCTTTAACAATTTAAAGGCATCTCCCGCCTTAGTCCCAATTTTATTAGCAAGATTATGCATTTTATTATCCAAATTTTCAAGATGTTCTTTGGTAATCATCTTCTTTTCAATAGCATCTAATCTCCCCATAACATGTTCGAGAGTTAAAGATGTTTCATTGATCATAAGTGGTGGTGGTCCCACTAAACTTCCCATAGCATTAAAAGCATCCAAAGATGAACACATCAAGAAATTCCCACCGGTAATCATATCAAGGATGAATCTATACCAAGTGGTGATACCCACATAAAAACTGCGAAGAAGAACAACGGTAGATTGCTTATGGATAGATCTATTATGAGCATTGCAAACCCTATACCAAGCATCTTTTAGGTTCTCCCCTCCCCTCTGCTTAAAATTAAGAACTTCATTATCGGGAGTACATGCAATAAAGGAAGAACTAACCATAATGGCAAGGCAAGAGATCTGACGAGAAAAAGGCAAACAAAAAAGAGGGCGAATAAAACGGCAAATTGGTGAAGTGGGGGAGAGGAAAACGAGAGGCAAATGGCAAATAATGTAATTGCAAGGAGATGAGATTTGTGATTAGGAACCTGGTAGATGATGTTGGTGTCTCCTCGGCGCCAGAGATTGGCACGTAGAAGAGACCGCTTCCTCCCCGGTAATGGCGCCAGAAATTCCTTTGACGTGGCTTGAGACTGCGTCGGTATTTCCCCAAAGAGGAAGGGATGATGCAGCACAGCGACGGTAAGTATTTCCCTCAGTTGTGAAACCAAGGTTATCGAACAAGTAGGAGGATCACCACCACCCAATAAGCAGCACCTGCACACAAATAACAAATACTTTCAACCCGACGCGAAAGAGAGGTTGTCAATCTCTCTACGGTAAAAAGATAGATTAGGTAGTGATAGATATGAGAGATAGATCTCTCAAGAACACAAAATAAAAAGGGCAAATAAAAATTTCAGCAATATATTTTTAGGTTTTTCATATAGTAGATCTGAAAACAAAGAGGCAAAAAGATAGATTGAAAAGCAATATGTTGGAAACGTAGACCCGGGGGGCATAGATTTCACTAATGGCTTCTCTCATGAGTATAGCACACGGTGGGTGAACAAATTACTGTTGGGCAATTGATAGAAGATCAAATAATCATGACGATATCCAAGGCAATGATCATTATATAGGCATCATGTCCAAGATAAGTAGACCGACTCCTGCCTGCATCTACCACTATTACTCCACACATCGACCGCTATCCAGCATGCATCTAGTGTATTAAGTTCATGGGAAAACGGAGTAATGCAATAAGAACGATGACATGATGTAGACAAGATCTATTCATGTAGGAATAGACCCCATCTTGTTATCCTTAATAGCAATGATACATGCGTGCTTTGCTGCCCCTTCTGTCACTGGGAAAGGACACCGCAATATGGAACCCATCACAAAGCACCTCTTCCCATGGCAAGAAAAATCGATCTAGTCCGCCTAACTAAACCAAATATTCGAAGAAGAAATACGAGGCTATAAGTAATCATGCATATAAGTGATCAAAGAAGACTCAAATAATATTCATGAAGAGAAACTAATCATGAACTCAAAATTCATCGGATCCCAACGAACACACCGCAAAAGTTTACATCAAATAGATCTCCAAGAGACCATTGTATTGAGAATCAAAAGAGAGAGAGGAAGCCATCTAGCTACTGCCTACGGACCCGTAGGTATATGGTGGACTACTCACGCATCATCGGAGAGGCACCTATGAAGAAGATGAACCCCTCCGTGATGGTGTTAGATTGGATCTTGAGGCTCTGGTACTTGCGGCGGCTAGATGTGTTTTTCGTCGACTCCCCTAGGGTTTTCTGAATATTTGGGTATTTATAGGCATTAGAGGCGGTGGAGGGGGGCTCCGTGGAGGGTATCGGATTTTGGGCTCCGCAAAACCCAAGGTGGTTCGAACTCAGGGGCGTGTGCGAAGATCCCAACCAGCTTCGTCCCCAACCTCACAGCTCCAAAGCCTAGCCCAATCGAACTCACTCAATCATGGGGAGGAAGGCTAACACGTGGATTTACCCAGGTTCGGGCCGTTGCGAAGCGTAAAACCCTACTACTGCTTTGGGTGGATTGCCTCACGAGGAGGTTTTGTGGATGAACTGGTACAGTGGTGAGCAACCTCGCGAGGGCGCTCTGGTGGTTCTAGATCCGTCGCCCTCTACGGTGCTGCCTAGTCTCTATTTATAATAGCCCGGGTCCTCTTCCCTTATCGCACTGGCGGGAAGGGATCCCACAACGGCCAAATTCGAAAGGGGATAGGAGGTACACCTTATCCTGACGAAAGGTGGTCTTCGCCTGCAAAGTAGCTCGCAGTGACGCGGAGGTGGGCTCGGCGGTGACATCCGTCCTGCCGAGCCTGTTGGCCTTGTCTTGTTACACCAAAATGGAAACCTTTGGTGGGACGCCTCGGGAACCCGCATACGCCCTTGCCTCCTTTGCACCAAAGAGTAAACTGTCTTCTCTGCGCGCGCTGGTGCCCACCTGGCCTGGCTTGCGTCACCCCCGACCTCGCGAGGCCGGGCGCTGCATAGAGATCTCCGCCCCTCGAGAGGTAACCTGGGGTGGCCTCCTCCCTTCGGGGGTCTTGGCGTCGTCCTCCTCGCGACGGTGGGGCTCTCGCGAGGGCCTTGTCTTGAGTGAAGCCGTGCTGGGCCATACTGGCTGTCGAAGTGGGCCACGCCCTGGGCCGCAGGCAGGCAAGTCTGGGTACCCCCGTTCCCAGGACGCCGACAGTAGCCCCCGGGCCCAAGGCGCGCTCGAGTTGGCTTCGGGGCGAAGCCGAAGAAGATGGCCCGAAGTGCAGCGGGCCTCAATCGCCTGCGGGCCAGGCCTGGCGAGTGGAGCGCGGTTGTATGCGGACGTCTCCGCTCCCGTGTTTCCTCGGCAACTGCCTGAACTGACAAAAGCCTGACGCCCGGTGCCAAGCCATTATTGCTTTCCTTCCCTGTGCTCTTGCTCCTTCGCCCAGATCCCTATCCTTTGCGAGAACTCCTCCAGATCTCGGCGCTGCACCTTCCTCCCCCTTGCTCTCTTGTTCTCAAGGATTCTCGATTGCGCCCGCCGGCAAGTCAAAATCCGAAGCTCAAGGCTCAGCCTCCGCTTCCACCTCGCCGGTGCTCTCGGAGTCCGCCATAACCAAGGACGGGGACCTCGCACCGGTGCTTCCGTCAACGGCGGATGGCACCAATGAATGGGTCGGACCTTGATATGGTGCGGCTCCGTGGAGCAGCACAGCTTGGCCAAGTCAGTCTACCCTTTCTTCCTCCACAGCATCTTCTCCGGGCTCGTTCCGCCCTTCTCAGGGTTCTTCACCGCCATCCTTGAGCACTATGGGATCCAGGCCCTCCATCTCCAACCCAATTCCATCCTGCTCTTGCCTGTCTTCGCCTTTTACTGCGAGGCCTTCGTAGGCGTGAAGCCTTCAGTGGCCCTCTTCCGCCATTTCTTCAGCTTGCGGCTTCACGACGGCGCTCAGCGGTCAGCATGCGTCTCCTTCGTCACGGAGCATGCTCCTCCACGGCTTCGAAGACGACAACGATGCTGGCAAACCCCTGGCTGCAAGTCCTTCACGGTTCGCCCGGGTCCTCAGGGGGCCAGGACCCACTCCTCGGGCCGCGCGGACCGCCGGCCGGGTGACCCCGAGGAAGCACGTGGTTGGGCCTCCTCCGAAGTGCCCCCCTCGTGCCAGTAAGGCGACTGAGGCGCCTGCCTCGCCCCTGCCCGAGCCGCAGCCTGCGGGCGAGGTGACTGCGGCCGGGGTGGGTATGGCTTCCCCGGCCACGGCCCCTGCGGGTGACGCCTTTGCTTCCCCGCACGGTGGCGCCTCCTCGGAGAAGGGCGAGGGCATTCCCGCCTTTGCCGTGGTGGAGAAGAAGAGGAAGTGGGTTGACGTCGAAGAGTAAGTAACCCTACTTGGTTCCAGGCCGCCCCCAGGTAGCTCGCGTGCTCACGGTCCCTTCTTCTCTTGGTAACCAGGAGCGTCGCAGTGCTGAATGTGAAGAATAAGAAGGCGGTCATCAAGCCGAAGGTGCCCTCCGACGCGACGCCCGTTCCTGGCGCCTTGCCGACGCCTGATGAGGGGCCAGACGTCGTGGCTGAGGAGGCTCACGGGGCGACTCTCCTTGTTGCGACCGTTGAGCCCCCGAGGCCTGTGTGTGAGGCTCGCGGGGCGACACTCCTTGTCGCGGCCGCAAAGCCCCCGACGCGTGTGGGAGAGGCTACTTCTACCCCTGGGGATGCATCGGCGCTGTTGCCGGAGAGGCCAGCCCCCGAGGGCCGGCTGGACGAGGGGCCGTCCGTCCTTGCCTTGTCTGAGGTGGTGCCGCAGCCCCCGGCGCCCTCAGCCCACAGTACTTCTTGATGGAGAACGTTGCATGGGAAACAAAAAATTTCCTACGCACACGCAAGAGCTATCCATGGTGATGAGCATCTACGAGAGGGAGAGTGGATCTACGTACCCTTGTAGATCGCTAAGCGGGAAGCGTTAAGAAATGCGGTTGATGTAGTCGAACGTCTTCGCGATCCAAATCGCAAGCCGTCCCGCGATCCAATCACGATCCGTCCCGCGATCCAATCACGGTCCTTCCGATCTAGCGCCGAACGGACGGCACCTTCGCGTTCAGCACACATACAGCTCGATGACGATCTCCGCCTCCTTGATCCAGCAAGGGAGAGCGGAGAGGTAGATGAGTTCTCCGGCAGCGCGACGGCGTGGCGGCGATGGTGGTGGAACTATTCCGGCAGGGCTTCGCCTAAGCACCGCCGAACTAGACTAGAGGAGAAAACGATCTAGATGAAGTAGAGGGAGCACGTGGCAATTAGGGTTAGCCCTCACCTCTAAACCTCTAGTATATATAGGAGGGGGAGGGGCTGGCCGGCCAAGACCTCCTCCTAGGAATCGGCCAAGACCTCCTCCTAGGAGTCTATTAGAGGCATACTAGGGACACAGTGTTGTCTATGTACCCACACATGTATTTGAGTTTCCAATCAATACAATTATAGCATGGATAATAAACGATTATCATGAACAAGGAAATATGATAATAACTAATTTATTATTGCCTCTAGGGCATATTTCCAACAGTCTCCCACTTGCACTAGAGTCAATAATCTAGTTCACATCACCATGTGATTTACATTGTTATGAATCTAACACCCAATGAGTTCTAGGGTTCGATCATGCTTTGCATTTGAGAGAGGTCTTTAGTCAACGGTCAACAACATTCAGATCCGTGTGTTCTTTGCAAATCTATATGTCATACTGCAGATGCTACCACGCTCCACTTGGAGCTATTCCAAATGGTTGCTCCACTATATGTATCCTGACTGCTACTCAGAGTCGTCCGGATAGGTGTCAAAGCTTGCATCGACGTAACCCTTTACGACGAACTCTTTATCACCTCCATAATCGAGAAATATTTCCTTAGTCCTCTAGTTACTAAGGATAATCTTGACCGCTGTCCAGTGATCCACTCCTGGACCACTCTTGTACCCCTTGACAGACTCATGGCAAGGCACACACAGGTGTGGTACACAGCATGGCATACTATACAGAGCCTATGGATAAAGCATAGGGGACGACCTTCGTCCTTTCCCTTTCTTATGCCGTGGTCGAGCTTTGAGTCTCACTCAACTCCACACCTTACAAATCAGGCAAGAACTCTTTCTTTGACTGATCCATTTTGAACTCTTTCAAAATCTTGTCAAGGTATGTACTCATTGAAAGTCTTATCAGACGTCTTGATCTATCCCTATAGATCCTGATGCCCAATATTTAAGTAGCTTCTATCCAAGTTTTCCTTTGAAAATCTCCTTTTCAAACAGCCCTTTATGCTTTCCAGAAATTCTACATCATTTCCGATCAACAATATGTCATCCACATATACTTATCAGAAATTCTATAGTGCTCCCACTCACTTTATTGTAAATACAAGTTTCTCATAAACTTTGTATAGACTCAAAAACTTTGATCACCTCATCAAAGCGTATATTCCAACTCCGAGATGCTTGCTCCAGTCGATAGAAGGATCGCTGGAGCTCGCATACATTTTAGCATCCTTAGGACTGACAAAACCTTCTGGTTGTATCACATACAACCTTTCCTCATGGAAATCGTTAAGGAAACGATGTTTTGACATCCATCTGCCAGATTTCATAATTGAAAAATGTAGCAACTCCTAACATAATTCCAACAGACTTTTAGCATCGCTACGGGTGAGAAAGTCTCATCGTAGTCAACTTCTTGAACTTGTCGAAAACTTCTTTGCGACAAGTCGAGCTTTATAAATGGTGACATTTACCATCAGCGTATGTCTTCTTCTTAAAGGTCCATTTGTACTCAACGGCCTGCCGTTCAATGGGCAAGTCTACCAAAGTCCATACTTGGTTTTCATACATGGATCCTTTCTCGGATTTCATGGCCTCTAACCATTTCTCGGAATCCGGGCCCATCATCGCTTCTCCATAGCTCGTAGGTTCATCGTTGTCCAACAACATGACCTCTAAGACTGGGTTGTCGTACCACTCAGGAGCAGTACGCGTCCTTGTCGACCTACGAGGTTCGATAGTAACTTGATCTGAAGCTTCATGATCATCATCATTAACTTCCTCTTCAACTAACGTAGGCTCCACAGAAACAACTTTCTGCGCAGCGCTACTCACTGGTTGAAACAAAGGTTCAACAACCTCATCAAGTTCTATCTTCCTCCCACTTAATTCTTTCGAGAGAAACTCTTTCTCGAGAAAGGACCCGTTTTTAGCAACAAACACTTTGCCCTTTGGATCTGAGATAGAAGGTATACCCAACTGTTACGTTAGGGTATTCTATGAAGATGCATTTGTCCGCTTTGGGTTCGAGCTCATCAGGTTGAAAACCTTTTTCACATAAGCGTCACAACCCCAAACATTAAGAAATGACAGCTTAGGTTTCTGTCAAACCAAAATTCATACGGTGTCATCTCAACAGACTTAGATGGTGCCCTATTTTAAAGTGAATGTAGTTGTCTCTAATGCATAACCCCAAAACGATAGTGGCAAATCGATAAGAGACATCATAGTACGCACCATATCCAATAGAGCACGACTACGACGTTCGGACACACCATCACACTATGGTGTTCCAGGTGCGTGAGTTGTGAAACATCTTCCACATTGTCTTAAGTTGTATACCAAACTCGTAACTCAGATATTTACCTCCACGATTATATCGTAGACATTTTATCTTCTTGTCACGATGATCTCAAACTTCACTCTGAATTTGTTTGAACTTTTCAAACGTTTCAGACTTGTGTTTCATTAAGCAAATCTCCCCATATCTACTCAAATCATCAGTGAAGGTAGGAAAATAACGATATCCATCGCCTGCTACAACACTCATTGGACCGTATACATCAACATGTATCATTTCCAATAAGTCACTTGCCCGCTCCATCATACCGGAAAACGGGGTCTTAGTCATCTTGCCCATGAGGCATGGTCCGCATGTCTCAACCGATTCAAAATCGAATGAGTCTAAAGATCCAGCAGCATGGAGTTTCTTCATGCGCTTTACACCAATATGACATTTAGCGGCAGTGCCACAAGTATGTGGTACTATCATTATCTAACTTTGTATCTTTTGGCATCAATATTATGAACATGTGTATCACTATGATCAAGATTCAATAAACCATTCTCATTGGGTGCATGACCATTCAAGGTATTATTCATGTAAACAGAATAACCATTATTCTTTAATTTAAATGAACAACCGTATTGCAATAAACATGATCTAATCACGTTCATGCTCAACGCAAACACCAAATAACACTTATTTAGGTTCATCACTAATCCCGAAGGTATAGAGAGCGTGCGATGGTGATCACATCAACCTTGGAAACACTTCCAACACTCATCGTCACCTCGCCCTTAGCTAGCCTCCGTTTATTCCGTAGCTTTTATTTTGAGTTACTAACATTTAGCAACCGAACCGGTATCCAATACCCAAGTGCTACTAGTAGTACCAGTAAGGTACACATCAATAACACGTATATCAAATATACTTCTGTCGACATTGCCAGCCTTCTTATCTACCAAGTATCTAGGGTTGTTCCGCTTCAGCGACCGTTCTCCTCATCGTAGAAGCACTTAGTCTCGGGTTTGGGTTCAACCTTGGGTTTCTTCACTGGAGCGGCAACTGGCTTGCCATCCATGAAGTTTCCCTTCTTACCCTTGCCCTTCTAGAAACTAGTGGTTTCACTAACCATCAACACTTGATGCTCCTTCTTGATTTCTACCTTCGCGGTGTCAAACATCGCGAATAGCTCGGGGATCATTATTTCCATCCCTAGCATTATATAGTTCATCACGAAGCTCTAGTAGCTTAGTGACAGTGACTTGGAGAACTATATCAATCACTATCTTATCTGGAAGATCAACTCCCACTCTATTCAAGCGATTGTAGCACCCAGACAATCTGAGCACCAGCTCACCGATTGAGCTATTCTCCTTCATCTTGCAGGCAAAGAATCTTTTGGAGGTCTCATACCTCTCAACACGGGAACGAGCCTGAGATCCCAATTTCAGCTCTTAGAACATCTCATATGTTCCGTGACGTTCAAAACATTTTGGAGCCTCAATTCTAAGCCATAATGCATGACGCACTGAACTATCAAGTAGTCATCAAAACATGCCTGTCAGATGTTCACGACATCTACAGACGACGCTAGAGGTGGTGGCGCACCGAGCGGTGCATTAAGGACATAAGCCTTCTCTGCAGCAATGAGGACAATCCTCAGATCACGGACCCAGTCCGCATTATTGCTACCATCATCTTTCAACTCTATTTCTCTAGGAACATATAAAAAATCAAGGGAGCTACAGCGCGAGCTAGTAATCTACAACATAATTAGCAAAGACATTTTCACTATGTTCATGATAATGAGTTTAGTTAATCATATTACTTAAAAACTCCCACTCAAATTGACATCCCTCCGGTCATTCGAGTGTCACATGATCCAAATCCACCAACTCAAGTCCGATCATCATGTGAGTTGAGGTCGTTTCAATGGTGAACATCTTCATGTTGATCATATCTACTATATGACTCATGTTCGACCTTTCGGTCTCTTGTGTTCTGAGGCCATGTCTGTACATGCTAGGCTCGTCAAGCTTAACCCGAGTGTTCCACACATGCAACACTGGCTTGCACCCGTTGTATGCGAACGTAAAGTCTATCACACCCGATCATCACGTGGTGTCTCGAAACGACAAACTTTCACAACGGTGCACACTCGGGGAGAACACAATTTATCTTGAAATTTAAGTGAGGGATCACCTTATAATGCTACCGTCATCCTAAGCAAAATAAGATGCATAAAAGGATTAACATCACATGCAAATCATAAGTGACATGATATGGCCATGAACTTGTGCTTTTGATCTCCATCTTCAAAGCACCGGCATGATCTCCATCGTCACCGGCATAACACTATGATCTCCATCATCTTGATCTCCATCAATGTGTCGCCATGAGGTTGTCGCGCCGACTGTTGCTTCCACGACTATTGCTAACTCATAGCGATAAAGTAAAGCAAAAACGGCGAAAATAATTAAAGACAACCCTATGGCTCATGCCGGTTGCCGTACTCATCGACATGCAAGTCGTGATATTCTATACAATACATGATCATCTCATAGATCACATATATCTCATCATGAAATTGGCCATATCACATCACAACATACCCTGCAAAAACAAGTTAGACGTCCTCTAATTGTTGTTGCAAGTTTTACGTGGCTGCTATGGGTATCTAGCAAGAACAATTCTTACCTACGCAAAAACCACAACGGTGATACAAAAATTGCTATTCAACCTTCTCAAGGACTGCCTTTGTCAAATCCGATCCGACTAAAGTGGGAGAAACAGACACCCGCAAGCCATCTTTATGCAACGAAGTTACATGTCAGTTGATGGAACCGGTCTCTCGTAAGCGTACGAGTAATGTTGGTCCGGGCCGCTTCATCCCACAATACCGCCGAATCAAGAAAAGACCAAGGGAGGAAGCAATCTGAATATCAACGCCCACAAACTCCTTTGTGTTCTACTCGTGATCTCATCTACGCATAGACCTAGCTCATGATGCCACTGATGGAGAACGTTGCATGGGAAACAAAAAATTTCCTACGCACACGCAAGATCTATCCATGGTGATGAGCATCTACAAGAGGGAGAGTGGATCTACGTACCCTTGTAGATCGCTAAGCGGGAATCGTTAAGAAACGCGGTTGATGTAGTCGAACGTCTTCACGATCCAAATCGCAAGCCGTCCCGCGATCCAATCGCGATCCGTCCCGCGATCCAATCACGGCCCTTCCGATCTAGCGCCGAACGGACGGCACCTCCGCGTTCAACACACGTATAGCTCGATGACGATCTCCGCCTCCTTGATCCAGCAAGGGAGAGCAGAGAGGTAGATGAGTTCTCCAGTAGCGCGACGGCGTGGCGGCGATGGTGGTGGAACTATTCCGGCAGGGCTTCGCCTAAGCACCGCCGAACTAGACTAGAGGAGAAAACAATCTAGATGAAGTAGAGGGAGCATGTGGCAATTAGGGTTAGCCCTCACCTCTAAACCTCTAGTATATATAGGAGGGAGGGGGAGGGGCTGGCCGGACAAGACCTCCTCCTAGGAGTCGGCCGAAGTGGGAGGTGGAGTCCTACTCCAATCCTACTAGGAGTAGGATTCCTCATCTCCACTTGGAAATCTTTTCCACCTTTCCTCCCTTTGGGTTTTTCCCATCTCCAGCCGCATGGGCCTTGTTGGGGGGTTCGGCCAGCCCACCAGGGGCTGGTTCACCTCCTCCTACAGCCCATGAGGCCCCTTTGGTCGAAAGGCCCCTCCCGATGGTCCCCGGTACCCTCCCGGCACTCCCGGTACACTACCGAAGTACCCGAAACTTTTCCGGTGACCAAAACGGGACTTCCTATATATCAATCTTTACCTCCGGACCATTCCGGAGCTCCTCGTGACGTCCGGGATCTCATCCGGGACTCCGAACAACTTTCGATCACCACCATACATAACTCTATACTACTGAAACGTCACCAAACGTTAAGTGTGCAGACCCTGCGGGTTCGAGAACTATGTAGACATGACCGAGACACCTCTACGGTCAATAACCAATAGCGGGACCTGGATGCCCATATTGGTTCCTACATATTCTACGAAGATCTTTATCGGTTGAACCTCTATGTCAAGGATTCAGTTAATCCCGTATGTTGTTCCCTTTGTTTCTTCGGTATGTTACTTGCCCGAGATTTGATCGTCGGTATCTCTATACCTAGTTCAATCTCGTTACCGGCAAGTCTCTTTACTCGTTCCGTAATACAAGATCCCGTGGCTAACACTTTAGTCACACTGCTTGCAAGGCTTGTTGTGATGTTGTATTACTGAGTGGGCCCTGAGATACCTCTCCGTCACACGGAGTAACAAATCCCAGTCTTGATCCATGCCAACTCAAATGACACCTTCGGAGATACCTATAGAGCATCTTTATAGTCACCCAGTTACGTTGTGATGTTTGATACACACAAGGTATTCCTCCGGTGTCAGTGAGTTGCATGATCTCATGGTCATAGGAACAGATACTTGACATGCAGAAAACAATAGCAATAAACTGACACGATCATATGCTATGTTCATAGTTTGGGTCTTGTCCATCACATCATTCTCCTAATGATGTGATCCCGTTATCAAATGACATCTCATGTCTATGGCTAGGAAACCTTGACCATCTTTGATCAACGAGCTAGTCTATTAGAGGCATACTAGGGACACAGTGTTGTCTATGTACCCACACATGTATTTGAGTTTCCAATCAATACAATTATAGCATGGATAATAAACGATTATCATGAACAAGGAAATATGATAATAACTAATTTATTATTGCCTCTAGGGCATATTTCCAACACTTCTGCCCCCCAGTGGGCGGCGCCCGCTGCTGCGCAGACGCCACCTCCGGGCCAGACCCTGGCGCCTTCGAGTTGTGGCCTTCTGGTCGAGTCAGGCACCCTGGAGGGGGCCTACGCCGCTCTAGATCAGGTTCGAGACGATCTCCGGAGCGCCGACGATCGCCCCGCGAAGGAGCGCTTGGGGCTCCTTTCTGGGTGGCTCCAGGCCGCCGCCGCCGCCATGGTAGTTTGGAGCCAAGCCGAGGCCACCGCTGCTGAGAGCAGGGAGGAAGCCATGTCAGCCAAGGCGGCTCGCGACGCGGGGCTGGCCGATGCAGTGTCTGCCACGGAGCGCTGCGGTGAAGCGGAGGCCATCCTAAAAGTTCTTCAGGAGGAGAAAACTGTGCTCGCGGAACAGCTCCGCCAGCGGGAGGGAGACCTGAAGGCCTGCGAGGCCAAGCTTGCCGACCGCGACTCCGCGTTGTCCCAGGCGGTGGCCGACCAAGCCATGGAGCGTGAGCGTCTGGACAAGCTGAAGGAGGAAGTAGCGGCGGAGAAGACTCAGCTGGACGCCAGGGAAAAGGCCCTTGCTGCGGCTGAGGAGGGAAAGGCTGCGGAGCGCGATGCCCTCCCCTCCGTCGAGCTCAGGCTCCGTCGGGCGCTGCACTCCATCTTCCAGGGGGATTCACGGAGCCCCTGGTAGCTCCTGAGAGCGGCTTCGTGGGGCTGTCTTCCAATCTTGCCGAGGTGCTCGAGGGTGCCGTTGCCAGGGTGGAGACCGTCTTGGAGAGTGAGTGCCGCGACCTCTTCTTCGCGGCCGCGACGCGCGTCTTCAGCCACCTCTACCTTCGCGAGCCGGGTTTCGACTTCGGCGCCATGATTTGCCCGGTTGATCCTGGGGTCCGCGCCGCTACGGCGACGGCCGTGGAGGGCGCCGTGGAGGCGTTGATGAAGAAGTTCGCCTGCGTTGCCGTTCCCTCGCCCCCTGCAGCTGCGAAGGTCAATGACGACGATGACAATGGCAGCGATGTCGACGACGAGCTCCCCGCGGTCGGGGCGAGCGGCGGTGTCAGCTCCTCCTCCTAGGTCCTTTCCTGCAACATTTATCATGCCTCGCGGAGGCATTAGACTTGTTTGCGTTTTCGGAGACATTCCATTCTTGTAATGATTGTTTAAATTATGTGGTTTCCTTCCTCGCCTAGCTTCCTTCCTGTTTGCTGTAGCGCTCTGCGTCGGCAGGGCCCGATCCCACGCATACATCAACCGCCGTTGGGGCGTTCAGATCACCAGGACGAGACCAAGGGGTGAGGGGCTACGTGACCAGTGAGGCCCCTGAGTCGCGATGCTCAGGAGTCCCCCTTGACGTACGAGCAGCCCTCATGAAGGGAACATGGCGACGACAGGGTTGATTTGGAGATTTGGAGCGCCTTGAGCACTGCGTCGGCAGGGCCCGGTCCCGCGCATACCTCAACCGCCGTTGGGGCGTCCGGATCACCAGGACGAGACCAAGGGGTGAGGGGCTACGTGACCAGTGAGGCCCCTGAGTCGCGATGCTCAGGGGTCCCCCTTGACGTACGCGCGGCTCCCATACCTTTCCTCGCCAGCTTTTGCCTGGGAGGGACGCGGGAAGACCGGGTATCATGGACCTGGGGAGGTGGCGCGTGCAGGCCCGGCCTGAGCGTAGCCCCCGTGCAGCCCCCTCGCACGGGCATCCCATGGGAATCCTGCGAGACGGGGCCGTGAGGGGCCGTCCTGAGGTTGAATGCAGCCGCTAGGGTGCCCTCAGTTGTTTATCCACTAGCGCAGAGCATGGGGCTTCCACGTTGCGTGGGCATAGTGTTGGAAATATGCCCTAGAGGCAATAATAAATTGGTTATTATTATATTTCCTTGTTCATGATAATCGTTTATTATCCATGCTATAATTGTATTGATTGGAAACTCAAATACATGTGTGGGTACATAGAGAACACTGTGCCCCTAGTAAGCCTCTAGTTGACTAGCTCGTTGATCAAAAGATGGTGAAGGTTTCCTAGCCATGGACATGAGATGTCATTTGATAACGGGATCACATCATTAGGAGAATGATGTGATGGACAAGACCCAAACTGTAAACGTAGCATATGATCGTGTCAGTTTATTGCTATTGTTTTCTGCATGTCAAGTATCTGTTCCTTTGACCATGAGATCATGCAACTCACTGACACCGGAGGAATACCTTGTGTGTATCAAACGTCGCAACGTAACTGGGTGACTATAAACATGCTCTACAGGTATCTCCGAGGGTGTCTGTTGAATTGGCATGGATCAAGACTGGGATTTGTTACTCCGTGTGACGGAGAGGTATCTCAGGGCCCACTCGGTAATACAACATCACTATAAGCCTTGCAAGCAATGTGACTAAAGTGTTAGCCACGGGATCTTGTATTACGGAACGAGTAAAGAGACTTGCCGGTAACGAGATTGAACTAGGTATAGAGATACCGACGATCGAATCTCGGGCAAGTAACATACCGATAAACAAAGGGAACATCATACGGGATTAACTGAATCCTTGACATAGAGGTTCAACCGATAAAGATCTTCGTAGAATATGTAGGAGCCAATATGGGCATCCAGGTCCCGCTATTGGTTATTGACCGTAGAGGTGTCTCGGTCATGTCTACATAGTTCTCGAACCCGCAGGGTCTACACACTTAACGTTTGGTGACGATATAAGTATAGTTGAGTTGTTATGTTGGTGACCGAAAGTTGTTCGGAGTCCCGGATGAGATCCCGGACATGACGAGGAGCTCTGGAATAGTCCGGAGGTAAAGATTGATATATGGGATAATAGTGTTTGGTCTCCGGAAGGGTTCCGGAATTCACCGGAAGGAGTTTCGGATGTTTCCCGAAATGTTCGGGTACGAGAACACTTTATTTGGGCCAAGGGGTAAAGCCCACGAGGCTTTAGGAAGGTGCAAAAGGAAGTTTTGCGGAGGCCAGGGGCCAGACGCCAGGGACCCTGGCGTCTGGGGCCAGACGCCGAGGACCCTGGCGTCTGGTCCTGGAGTCCGAGCAGGACTCTTGCCTTGCGTGCCAAACCAACTTTGAGGAGGCTCTTTCTCCAAGTTTCGACCCCAGGGCTCAACATATAAATAGAGGGGCAGGGCTAGCACCCGGAATACATCAAGATTTCCCCAAGCCGTGTGCGGCAACCCTAACCCTCTAGTTCCTCCGTCATAATCTCCGTAGCGCTTGGCGAAGCCCTGCAGAGATTGTTCCTCACCACCATCACCACGCCGTCGTGCTGCCGGAACTCATCTACTACTTCACCATCGCTCGCTGGATCGAGGAGGTGAAGGCGTCATCAAGCTGTACGTGTGTTGAACGCGGAGGTGCCGTCCGTTCGGCACTAGTTCGTGATCGGTTCGAGGGACGACTTGCGATTTGGATCGCGGAGACGTTCGACTACATCAACCGCGTTTCTTAACGCTTCCGCTTAGCGATCTACAAGGGTATGTAGATTCACTCTCCCTCTCGTAGATGCTCATCACCATGGATAGATCTTGTGTGTGCGTAGGAAATTTTTTGTTTCCCATGCAACGTTCCCCAACACATAGCCGCTAAGCGACAGTGTCGTCCGCCAGCGCGGAGCATGGGGCTTCCACTTGGGTGTGGGAAGGGGGGCTCGGCTCCTGAGGCCCCCGGGCGTGTACAGCCCATTAAGTTCGTACGCGTGGCCTGCACGGTAGAACTGGAGGTGTATTTGGGCACCCGTGAGCCAGCGCGGATCTCACGAGGCCCTACCTCAAAGGCGGGTTGTGCCGGAATCTTCCGGTAGGAGGCGTCCTTGCATGTCCTGTATATTTTGGAGAAACCTGCGCCGAATGAATTTCTGAGGGCCATCGCATGAGAAGGCCGAACACCAATGACCGCTGGAGGTGACGTGAGCGGGGCTGGCCCGCCAGACAGAGCTCAGCCATTGGATTTATCGACGCTGCAGGGACGGACCCGAGCACAGACGTCGTGCCCAGTCTTCTCATGCGACAAACCCAAGGAGAAAACCCCCGGCGCGCGGCTCCCGCGACGGCGAGACGCCGGCTGTGGTTGCAGGAACCGTGCCACGCGCCCTGACTCACCCACTCCCGATTAGCTCATGCAAGGACGTAGCACCAAGGGCCACGAGAGGTGACGTGCACGGGGCTGGCCCGCGAGACAGAGCTCGACCGCTTGGATTTGCCAACGCTGCAGGGACGGACCCGAGCACAAATGTCATGCCAGCCCTTAATCATGAGGCGGTCGAAGGCGGGATCGTTAGGGCGCGGCGACATTCATGGTGGCGAAGCACCGAGCATGCAGGTTGGAATACTTAGGAAATTTATCAAGTGCATATGAGGTTCCGATACATGCGCAAATGACGCGGCTATAGGGACGGGCCCTAACCGCCTGAGGATAATGCAGCCCGATGGGCGCCCTCAATCCGAACAAACCAAAAAGTTACCTAGGACGAACCAAAAAGTCACCTGGCAGCGATACCGCTGGAGCGTCGAGGTAGTCGTTGAAACCTGGCCTTCATGAGCCCGACGCCTCCGGAGGCTCGGGGTCCTCGCTGGGGCCCGGTACCTCCTCCAAGACCGCGCGGTGCCGGACCTCGTGGGGCGCGAGCATGGCCTGGGCAAGGCGCTGGAACGTGGCACCTGCATTCACTAGGCCAAAAGGCATGCGGATGTAGTTGCACGGATAGACCCCACTATGGCCGACGCGCGATGGCCAAAAGAGGTCCTCGAACGCGGCCCTGTTGATTCCCGGTATGTCGACACAGACGCGCAGCATGCCGCCCGAGCCGGGGACGGTGGCTGCGCTGGGCGGTGCGGGGCGACACCTGCCTCACATGGTCTGCGCCTCCAGAAGCTCCTCGATTGCATTGGCGATGAACTCCTGCAAACCTGGCGCCTCGCGCCGTGCTCCTTGCTTGAGTGGGCACGCGTCGAAGCACTCCTCCAAGTGGTACCCGAGCACCTCCCTTGTCTCACCGGTCAGGTCGGAGGCCTTCCAGATGGAAGCCCCCGAGCCCGACCCGAGGGAGGCGCCGAGCGTGCCTTCCTATGCGAGGGGGGAGGAGCCCTGGCTCTGGGCGCGGAGCCTGAGGTGCCGTCCTTGGAGGCCTCCCCCTGATGCCCCTTGGAGAGGAGCTGCTTCTTCTTCCTGGGGACATCCTCAGGAGGCAGGATGCCACCTTCGTCGTCGGAGTTTTCTGCCGCTGCGGCCCGGTAGGCGCTCAAGGGAGCAAATGGCGTCCTTCTCATCGCAGGCGACGGTGATGACGCCACCACTCCCTGGCATCTTGAGGACGTTGTAGCCATGGTGAGTCACTGCCATGAACTTGCCGAGGGCAGGGTACCCGAGGATCACGTTGTACGGGAGGTGGATGTGAGCGACGTCGAAGACGATAAGCTCGGTGTGGTAGTTGTTACGCCCGCCGAAGGTGACTGGCAGGCGCACTTGCCCGATGGGGACAGTGGAGCCATTGGTGACCCCTGAGAAAGGCTTGGTTGGCATGAGCTGGTCATAGGGCACTTGGAGCGTCTCGAACATTTCGATGGAGAGGACATTCAGCCTAGCGCCGCCGTCGATAAGGGTCTTGGTGACGAGGACATTGCTGATGGTCGGCGTGCACAGCATGGGGAGTGCACCTGCCATGGCCAAGCACCTGACTTGATCCTTGGAGTCGAAGGTGATGGCGCACTGTGACCACTTGAGGGGACGCACGGCCTCAAGCTTCGGGAGAGCCGCGTTCACATCCCGCGAGACTTGCTTGAAGATCCGGTTTGACGCAGGGGCCTGAGCGCCACCCAGGACGCAAGCGATTGCCCTGGCTTCCTGGAAGCCCCCAGCCCCGTCGTCCTGCCTGTCTTCTTCCTTCCTCCTGGGTGGCGGCGGCAGCGGGGGGAGGCCGGCCTCACGAGGGCGAGCCTCACGAGGCTGGTCGCGGAGGGGCCCCTCACGTGGCTCGTCGCGCCAGCTCCCGAGGCTGGTCGCGCCACTCCTGACGCGGATCACGACTGTCCCAGCGGCCTCCACCGCGGCCGCCACCGCGACCATAGCCACAGTCGCCACGCCTAGGGCGACGACCGAAATTCTCGTCGCGGACCGACCTGAGCTCTTGGCAGTCGTTGGTGTTGTGGCTGTTGGTGCGGTGGAAGATGCAGAATGGTCGTCCACCCCTGGGGGGCTCCTCATCTCGACTGCGCTTCGCCTCAGGTTCTGCCGCCAGCACTGCGGGGGCCTTGCGCTTCGTTTCCTTGGCCTTGGTCTTCTTGTCTTCGAGGTCCGCCTCCGGGAGCTCGAGGAGGGAGAGGAGGCCCTCCTCGGCCTTTGCGCACTTGTTTGCCAGGTTGAACATTTCCAGAGCAGAGCATAGGTCATCGTGGATGGCGAGCTCCTCCCTCATCCTGAGGTCCCTGACGCCGTCGGTGAATGCCGAGATGATGGCCTCATCCGACGCCTTCGGGATCTTGAGGCGAACAGTCGTGAAACGCTGTATGTACTTGTGCAAGGTCTCGCCCAGCTGTTGCTTCATGCGTCGCAGGTCAGTCACAGCGAGGGCGTGGTCACGTGTGCCTTGGAAGTTAGCGACGAAGCGCTCGCGAAGATCGTCCCAGGAGGAGATCGACCCCTCCGAGAGGTTGAGGAGCCAGGAGAGCGCACCACCCTTGAGGGCCATGGGGAACTAGTTCGCCATGACCTTGTCGTCTCCACCAGCCGCCTCAATGCTCAGCGAGTAGAGCTGTAGGAACTCCACGGGGTCAGGGGTGCCGCCGTAGCAAGGAGGCAGGTCCGGCTTGAACTTGTCGGGCCAGGCGACCCGACGCAGCTCCGGGGCGATGGCGCAGTACCCCACTGCACCCACAGCCATCGCGCGCACGGGAGGGGCCCGGTCTTGGTGTTCCTGTGCCGCGGCCTCCAGGGGCGCACGGTCGTGACACTGGCGAAGCGGCGCGGGGAGCGCTCGTGCGTCAGCGCGCGGCCGTGGCACCACCTGGCAGCTTACTTCATCCCTCGCCCGTGCCGGTGGCCCGCGTGGCTGGTCGCGCGGGCGTGCTTCATGCCTGGGCTTGGGGTCGGTGTCGCGCTGGGGAGGAGGGGGTGGTGCACCATGGGACACGTCGCCCGCCAGAGAGGGCGGGGGACGGAGCGAGTAGGAGAGCGCTGGGCGTCGCCGGCGGCGCTGACGAGCTCTGCGATGCGCCCGAGCCAGTCGTCATAGCGGTAGGGGACAGGGCAGTAGCGCAGCAGCTCGCGCGCCATGAGCAGTGCGGCCGGCCCGTGCGCCTGCCCGGGGCGATCGTGGGAGGACGACCCAGTAGCTGGAATGATGGACGGGGTGGCAGTGCGGCCATTGCGACGTGCGGTGACCGGCTGCGATGAGTCCTGGTGCTCGTGGGCATCTGGGCCCGTGGCGGCGTGGGCTACGGGAGAGGCAGATCGACGCGCGGCGGTGCGGCCCACTGGCTGTCTGGGCGACACGAGCAGCCCGGCGCTCGGCGCGGGCTCGGCGAGCGTCAGCCATCGGAGCGGTGGAGCGGAGAGGAAGCGAAGCTTGAGGAAAGACTTCGACACGCCCCCTACCTGGCGCGCCAAACGTCGGATTTCGGGCTCCGCAAAACCCAAGGAGGTTCGAACTCAGGGGCGTGTGCGAAGATCCCAACTAGCTTCGTCCCCAAGCTCACAGCTCCAAAGCCTAGGCCAATCGAACTCACTCAATCACGGGGAGGAAGGCTAACACGCGGATTTACCCAGGTTCGGGCCGCTGCGAAGCGTAAAACCCTACTCCTGCTTTGGGCGGATTGCCTCACGAGGAGGTTTTGTGGATGAACTAGTACAGTGGTGAGCAACCTCGCGAGGGCGCTCGGGTGGTTCTGGATCCGTCACCCTCTACGGTGCAGCCTAGTCTCTATTTATAATAGTCCGGGTCCTCTTCCCTTATCGCACTGGCGGGAAGGGATCCCACAACGGCCAAATTCGAAAGGGGACAGGAGGTACACCTTATCCTGACGAAAGGTGGTCTTCGCCTGCAAAGTAGCTGGCAGTGACGCGGAGGTGGGCTCGGCGGTGACATCCGTCCTGCCGAGCCCGTTGGCCTGGTCTTCTTACACGAAAATGGAAACCTTTGCTGGGATGCCTCGGGAACCCGCGTACGCCCTTGCCTCCTTTGCACCAAAGAGGAAACTGTCTTCTCTGCGCGCGCTGGTGCCCGTCTGGCCTGGCTTGCGTCGCCCCCGACCTCGCGAGGCCGGGCGCTGCATAGAGATCTCCGCCCCTCGGGAGGTAACCTGGGGTGGCCTCCTCCCTTCGGGGGTCTTGGCGTCGTCCTCCTCGCGAGGGTGGGGCTCTCGCGAGGGCCTTGTCTTGAGTGAAGCCGTGCCGGGCCATACTGGCTATCGAAGTGGGCCACGCCCTGGGCCGCAGGCAAGCAAGTCTGGGTACCCCCATTCCCAGGACGCCGACAGAGGGCACAACCCATCAGGGCGTGCCGGGGGCCCCCTGGCGCGCCCTGGTGGGTTGTGGCCTCCACAGCCCACCTCTCTGGCTGTTCTTTGGCCCACTGGGTGTCTTCTGGTCCAAAAAAATCTCCAAAAAATTTCGTCGCGATTGGACTCCGTTTGGTACTGATATTCTGCGAAGTAAAAAACAAGCAAAAACAGCAACTGGCACTTTGGCACTATGTCAATAGGTTAGTCCCAAAAAATGATATAAAGTTGCTATAAAGTGATTGTAAAACATCCAAGAATGATAATATAACAGCCTGGAACAAGCAAAAATTATAGATACGTTGGAGACATATCGGTGTGACGTCATCCACCATCGTCTGGGCAGACACATGTGACTATGTCACAGGGAAGCCGAAACACATCAACAAGAAAGAAGAACAAAACCGGTAACGAGGATAACAGTATAGTGAACATGTGAATGACTCAAGAGGATACCAATGCTTCTCGAGTGTTTGTAAAGTATCGTGAAACAAAAGGAATATCACATGGTAACCAATGGTTCACTCTAATATCATTCGTGTACTCACAAGGATCGATATGGATGTCCATGGTTCCGCTATCGGCCATTGAATGAAGGAGTTTCGTTCATGTCTATGAGTTACGGAACTTACTGGGTCACAAGCTTAAGGTAATCAAAATCTGCTGAGTGTTAGTAGTGCGAGAGTAATGAGAAAATATTTAATAAATTGTTTCATTAATATTTGAAATAGTTTCGAGAGAATCCGGAAGCGTTAAGAGACTATCGGGCAATACCGGATACGACCGATAAATAATATATTGTTGGAAAGTGTTTCTGGAGATGTTAAATTAATAATAAAAGGTTTTTATAATAGTTATAAGGCATTTATAATTAATTTAATATCAACGGACCTTAGAAGACTAGGTGGTGGAAAGCTACTTGGACCACTTGGGCCCAAGTTGAGTTGGCGCCCCTTCCCTCCTTGTGGAAGGAAGGGGGAGGCCGAATGGGAAGGAGTTTTCCCCTCCTCATGGCCGGCCAAGGGGGGCTTTCCCCCCTTGTGTGGTGCCTCATCCTCCCCCTCCACCTATATATACTAGAGGTTTTCCACCGCTTTGGACACACAACTTTTGAAGTCTCCTCTAGTCCTCTAGCTCTAGTCCTAGTTGATCCTAGTTGGTCAATTAGAGCTAGACCTAGATCCTCTAATACTCATAATTAGAAGCCCAGTGTAGTTCTACTTTCCTCCATCTAATTCTCCAGTGACGATTAGCTCAAGATGGTGAAGCGCTGCCGGATCGTGAAGGTTGTACGCTTGCAACCAAGTAGAGAGATTGTGCTTTCGGTCTTCGGTTTGAGGGATCCTTCGTGGGCGGTTCGCGTGATCGTTCATCTACGCTTCGAGGGAATTAATCAACAATCTACACCATCTCGTCTTCTTCCAGTGCAACTCGGACTTGGTAACGATCTCATCCCAACCGTTTATTGTATCTTCATTGTGTTCCTAGTTGATCATAGGGAAATTTTTTTGTTTTCTACTATGTTTCCCAACAATGTATTGGCCTTTACATTGTGAGCATGAATCATTCTTTTATGACATGCCAATGCATAGGAAGAGAGTTAGACTTCATTGTTACATGATTTATGTTACTTTGTGCTCACTACCAAATTATAAATCATTGTTAATTAAAATTGGTTTTGATATACCTTGGGATCCTGGTGGATCAATTACTTGAGCACTGAATACCTAGCTTAATGGCTTTAAAGAAAGTGATGCCTGAGAGACAACCCAGAAGTTTTAGAGAGTCACTTTCTTCTATTGTGTTCTTATAATGATTTTAAAAACCAAACAATAAAGTGTGAAACTTTAAAAAATGAAAAATAAAAGTGAAAGTGAGAAGGGCGAGCATCGTTCAAGTGGGGGATGTCCTTAAAATTCTGTTCGTGCCCACGGAAACTTAGTGAATCTTAAATCACAGAAGCTTTTTAACATAAATAATTACCCCCTTGTAGAAATCCATTGTAATGTGCCAAGATTTACCTTTAGGGTGTTTAAATTGCTTGTGTGGTATGTGTTGTGCAGAAATAGAAACTTTTATTGTGGTGTTTGATTTATCATATTTTACTGGAACGTGAAAAGTTTCTGAAATTTTTACACATTACTTTTATGAAAAAAAAATCTTCCTAATTTTTCAGATTTTTTTTGACATACAGAAGTATATGTTTCATCTCTATCTTTACAGACTGTCTTGTTTTCACAGATTGTTGTTATAGTATCTTTATATGCTTATGTTTAAAACCTTATTAAGGCCCATTGATGTGGGATCCATAGAATTGTGATAACATACAGTGGATAATGTTTGATTATAACTATAAAATATTGTTATAATGGGATTTGATGTTATATGTACTAACCCCTCTAATAAAAGTTCGGTGAAGTTTTATCTAGATGAAGTGTTCGAAGACCGAGGAGACATCAATATGAGAAGAATAATTAGAGGCAAGAGTTCAAGCTTGGGGATTCCCAAGGCACCCCAAGTAAATATTCTAGTAGACTCAAGCATCTAAGTTTGGGGATGCCCCGGAAGGAATCCCATCTTTCTTCCTCGACAATTATCAGTATGTCTCGGGTTTTTTTATTAAAACATCACCTAACATTTATTTCCACGTTTTTATTACCTTGCAAAACTATCCCTTTACACCTGTGATACTTTTGATCTGCGTTGTGTTTTCCACGAAGGGGAGCGGGTGATGCAAAATAGTATATATAAGTATTTCCCTTAGTGAGAACCAAGGTTATCGAACCAATAGGAGTAGCATGCAACCCCAGTCTTCAGCGACTGCACACAAAGAAGCAAACACTTGCACCCAACACGGGAAAGAGGGTTGTCAATCCGCTTGGACTTGTTATTTGCAAAAAAAATGAAGTGTGTAGATGATAGTTGAACAATGTAAATTGCAAGATAAAATAAAAGTAAATAAATGGCAGCAAGGTAATGAAAGCTTTTGTAAATATATAAGTGAATAGCCCGGGGGTCGTAGTGTTCTCTAGTGGCATCTCTCATGTAGTAGCCATACGGTGGGTAAACAAATTACAGTTGAGAAATTGATAGAAAAGCGCATAGTTATGCAATATTTATTCACGGAAATGATCATGTGTATATAGGCATCACGTCCATAAGAAAATAGGCCGACTCCTGCTTGGACCTATTACTATTAATCCACGTCGAGAGCGCTTCTATGCTTGCCTCTCTAAGTATTAAGTTCATGAGAAACAGAGTAATGCTTGGAGAACGATGACATGATGTAGACAAAGAAAACTCAATCAATATGAATTAAACCCATCATTTTATCCTTAGTGGCAACAATCCAAAGACATGTCTTGTCCCTTTCTTTCACTGTGATATAGAGCACCGCCAGATTGAACCCACTACAACGCACCCCTCTCGCTGAAGAAATATCAATCTAGTTGGCCAAACTATTTCAATAGATCGGAGAGAATTACGAAGCTATAATAATCATGCAAATAAGAATCATAATAGAAATCAGAGAAGACTCAAATATTTTTCATGAATAATCTGAACATAAACCTACAATTCATCAGATCCCAACAAATGCAGCGCACAAAGTGATTACATCGAATAGATCACCATGAAGATGCGGTGAACTTTGTATTGAAGATCAAGAGAGAGAGAGAGAGAGAGAGAGATCCATCTAGGTACTAACTACGGACCCGTAGGTTTGTAGGTAACTACCCGCACATCACCATGGGAGCAGCAAGGTTGATGTAGAGGCCCTCCGTGATCGATCCCCCCTCCGGCAGGGCACCGGAACAGGGCTCCAGATGGGCACACGGCGGAACAGAGACTTGCGGCGGCGAAAAAAGTGTTTCGGGAGGCTCTCTAGGTTTTTGGGGATTTCTTAGAATTTATAGGCCATAGAGGGGCGTCGGGAGACGCCCGAGGGGGCCACCACATAACAGGGCGCGGCCACCCCCCTGGGCGCACCCTGTTATGTGCTCGCTCCGTCGTGCGGCCTCCGGTCCCCTCTCGAAGATTCCAGGTCCTCTTTTGGTCCAGAAAAAATCATAAAAAAGTTTTGGGGCAATTGGACTTCATTTCGTACTGTAAACCTGAAAAGCCAAAAACATGCAGAAAACAGCAAGTGGCACTGGGTTAATAGGTAAGTGCTCAAAAATAATATGAATTGTAAATAAACACCCAAAAGGCATCCTAGAATGATAATATTATAGCATGGAACAATCAAAAATTATAGATACGTTGGAGATGTATCAGCATCCCCAAGCTTAATTCCTGCTCGTCCTCGAGTAGGTAAATGATAAAAACATAATTTTTGATGTGACCTGCTACCCAACATATAATCTATTGCAGGTATGATCATTGAGAAACGATGAATTAATAAGCATTAACATAGTAATACTTATAAACATAAGTAACATAATCATCAAGTTTCAAAATATACGATCCTTAAAGAATGTTCACCCCCTATTCATTTTATCATATTAGAATGGCATGGCTCCGTCTTCACCACATAAATATAAATGTCAAGCACCACGGTGTCAAGTCAGGCAATTGGATCGTACTTCTTAACGTGCTTCAGCTTTTTATTACTCACGCAATATATGAGCATGAACCATGGATATAGCATAAAGTTGGAATAGAATATGGTGATAGGTTCCAAAGGGGTAAAAGTGGAGAAGAAAGTCTCGCATCAACGGGCTATGGAGATGCACTGAATGCTAAAGTTTTTGTTTTTGCACCGTATCAATTCTACTCATCATGTAAGTCGTGCCAAAGGCTTTACTTGGCACAAACACTAATTTAAACATAAAAAAACACTCATTACAGAGGCAATAATCATTTTATCACACACAAACAGAAAATAAAAATCAAGAAAATAAGAAAACTATTAGGTTGCCTCCCAACTATCGTTATTGTTTTACGCCCCTAGCTAGGCATAATGCATAGTATCAAGTGTTTTCATCTTTGACACTCCACCCATAAGTAGCTCTCATGATTGATTCATAACATGGTTTAATTCTCTTCCTAGGGAAGTGTTCCATCCCTTTCTTTAATGGAAATTGGAACCTTATGTTTCCTTCTTTCATATCAATAATTGCACCTATAGTTCATAAGAAAGATCTTCCAAGTATTATTGGACAAGTAGGATTGCATTCAATATCAAGCACAATGAAATCTACATGCACATAATTTCTATTTGCAAGGATAAGAACATCATTTATTCTACCCAAAGATTTTTTGATGGTAGAATCCTCAAGATGCAAGTTTAGGGAACAATCTTGAATATCGGTGAGACCAAGCACATCACAAAGACACTTAGGTATTGTTGAAACACTAGCACCAAGGTCACACAAAGCATTGCATTCATATTCTTTCAGTTTTATTTTGATAGTAGGTTCCCATTCATCATGCAACTTTCTAGGAATAGAAACTTCTAGTTCAAGTTTCTCATGATAAGCTTTTATCATCGCTTCTACTATATGTTGAGTAAAAGCTTTATTTTGTTCATAAGCATTGGGTGAGCTAATAATGGGTTGGAACAAGGAAATGCATTCTACTAAAGAACAACTTTCATAATTAAAGTCCTTGTAATCCAAGATAGTGGGCACATCACTAGTTAAAGTTTTAACCTCTCCAAACCCACGTTTTTCAATTTTATCATTGGAATCATCACCCTCCAAGCAAACAGGATGCCCTCTAGCTAAGGTTGACTCATCTCCAGTCCCTTTATCATTTAATTTCAGATTATTAAACAAAGATTCAATAGGAGAAGTACCAATCATTTTAAGATCTTCAACATGATTTCGGTAAAAAAAAAAGGGGTGGAAGGGCTTTTTCTAAGAATTCTTGCTTTGCTTTCAACTTAGCGGTCCTCTCCTTACTTTCATTAATAGATATTTGGATAGATTAAAAGTCTCATTAAAATCATGATTGGGTGGAAAATTTTATTTTTAAGAGTTTCCACATCAAGAGCAATCCTATCCATGTTTTAAGCCAAATCATGAACTTTATGCAACTTTTCTTCTACCATAGTATTAAAAATCTTTTGAGAACTAATAAATTCTTTAATGGTGTTCTCAAGATCAGAGGATATCCTACTATTATTTGTAGAAGAATTTCCATAAGAATTGCCATAATTATTAGAGGAATTACCGGGATATGGTCTAGCATTGAAGTTTCCTCTATAAGCATTGTTGTTGAAATTGTTTCGCGAGATAAAGTTAACATCAATAGCATCATCATTTTGCTCAATCAAGGCAGACAAAGGCACATCATTGGGATCAACATGAGCATTTTTACTAGCAAACATTTTCATAAGTGTTGGAAATATGCCCTAGAGGCAATAATAAAATGGTTATTATTATATTTCCTTGTTCATGATAATTGTCTATTGTTCATGCTATAATTGTATTAACCGGAAACCGTAATACATGTGTGAATACATAGACCACACCATGTCCCTAGTGAGCCTCTAGTTGACTAGCTCATTGATCAATAGATGGTCATGGTTTCCTGACCATGGACATTGGATGTCGTTGATAACGGGATCACATCATTAGGAGAATGATGTGATGGACAAGACCCAATCCTAAGCATAGCACAAGATCGTGTAGTTCGTCTGCTAGAGCTTTTATAATGTCAAGTATCATTTCCTTAGACCATGAGATTGTGCAACTCCCGGATACCGTAGGAATGCTTTGGGTGTATCAAACGTCACAACGTAACTGGGTGACTATAAAGGTGCACTACAGGTATCTTCGAAAGTGTCTGTTGGGTTGGCATGAATCGAGACTGGGATTTGTCACTCCGTGTGACGGAGAGGTATCTCTGGGCCCACTCGGTAATACATCATCATAATGAGCTCAATGTGACTAAGGAGTTAGTCACGGGATCATGTGTTACGGAACGAGTAAAGAGACTTGCCGGTAACCAGATTGAACAAGGTATAGGGATACCGACGATCGAATCTCGGGCAAGTAACATACCGATGGACAAAGGGAATTGTATACGGGATTAATTGAATCCCCGACATCGTGGTTCATCTGATGAGATCATCGTGGAACATGTGGGAGCCAATATGGGTATCCAGATCCCGCTATTGGTTATTGGCCGGAGAGGTGTCTCGGTCATGTCTGCATGGTTCCCGAACCCGTAGGGTCTACACACTTAAGGTTCGGTGACGCTAGAATTGTAATGGGAATTGTATGTGGTTACCGAAAGTTGTTCGGAGTCCCGGATGAGATCCCGGACGTCACGAGGAGTTCCGGAATGGTCCGGAGGTAAAGATTTATATATGGGAAGTCCTATTTTGGCCACCGGAAAATGTTCGGGATTTTTCGGTATTGTACCGGGAAGGTTCTAGAAGGTTCCGGAGTGGGGCCCACCTGCATGGGGGGACCCACATGAACGTGGGTAGTGGGGGCAAGGCCCCACACCCCTGGTCAAGGCGCACCAAGATCCTCCCTTAGAAGGAATAAGATCATATCCCGAAGGGATAAGATCAAGATCCCTAAAAAGGGGGGATAACAATCGGTGGGGAAGGGAAAGGATGGGATTTCTTTCCTCCCACCTTTGCCAACGCCCCAATGGACTTGGAGGGCAAGAAACCAGCCCCCTCCACCACTATATATAGTGGGGAGGCTCATGGGAGCTGCACCCCTGAACCCTTGCCCCTAGCGCAGCCCTCCCCCCTCCTACACCTCCTCCTCCTCCGTAGTGCTTAGCGAAGCTCTGCCGGAGAACCACGAGCTCCACCGCCACCACGCCGTCGTGCTGCCGGAGCTCTCCCTCAACTTCTCCTCTCCCCTTGCTGGATCAAGGAGGAGGAGACGTCCCCGGGCTGTACGTGTGTTGAACGCGGAGGCGCCGTCCGTTCGGCGCTTGGATCGGATCTTCCGCGATTTGAATCGCCGCGAGTACGACTCCATCAACCGCGTTCTTTGCAATGCTTCCGCTTAGCGATCTTCAAGGGTATGAAGATGCACTCCCTCTCTCTTGTTGCTAGCATCTCCTAGATTGATCTTGGTGACACGTAGGAAATTTTTTGAATTATTACTACGTTCCCCAACAGTGGCATCATGAGCTAGGTCTATGCGTAGATTCTATGCACGAGTAGAACACAAGTAGTTGTGGGCGATGATTTGGTCAATTTTCTTGCCGTTACTAGTCCTATATTGATTCGGCGGTATTGTGGGATGAAGCGGCCCGGACCGACTTTACACGTACGCTTACGTGAGACTGGTTCCACCGCCTGACATGCACTTGTTGCATAAGGTGGCTAGCGGGTGTCTATCTCTCCCACTTTAGTCGGATCGGATTCGATGAAGAGGGTCCTTATGAAGGGTAAATAGCAATTGGCATATCACCGTTGTGGCTTTTGCGTAGGTAAGAAATGTTCTTGCTAGAAACCCATAGCAGCCACGTAAAACTTGCAACAACAATTAGAGGACGTCTAACTTGTTTTTGCAGGGTATGCTATGTGATGTGATATGGCCAAAAGGATGTGATGAAATATATGTGATGTATGAGATTGGTCATGTTCTTGTAATAGGAATCACGACTTGCATGTCGATGAGTATGACAACCGGCAGGAACCATAGGAGTTGTCTTAATTTATTGTATGACCTGCGTGTCAATCAAAAACGCCATGTAATTACTTTACTTTATTGCTAACTGTTAGCCATAGTAGTAGAAGTAATAGTTGGCGAGACAACTTCATGAAGACACGATGATGGAGATCATGATGATGGAGATCATCGTGTTGTGCCGGTGACGATGGTGATCATGCCGTGCCCCGAAGATGGAGATCAAAGGCGCAAGATGATATTGGCCATATCATGTCACTTTATGATTTGCATGTGATGTTTATCATGTTTTTACATCTTATTTGCTTAGAACGACGGTAGCATAAATAAGATGATCCCTCACTAAAATTTCAAGAAATGTGTTCTCCCTAAGTGTGCACCGTTGCGAAGGATCGTTGTTTCGAAGCACCACGTGATGATCGGGTGTGATAGATTCTAACGTTCGCATACAACGGGTGTAAGCCAGATTTACACACGCGAAACACTTAGGTTGACTTGACGAGCCTAGCATGTACAGACATGGCCTCGGAACACGAGAGACCGAAAGGTCGAACATGAGTCGTATAGTAGATGCGATCAACATGGAGATGTTCACCATTGATGACTAGTCCGTCTCACGTGATGATCGGACACGGCCTAGTCGATATGGATCATGTATCACTTAGATGACTAGAGGGATGTTTATCTGAGTGGGAGTTCATTAAATAATTTGATTAGATGAACTTAATTATCATGAACTTAGTCTAAAATTGTCTTTACAATCTATCTTGTAGATCCAATGGCCCACGCTAATGTTGCCCTCAACTTCAACGCGTTCCTAGAGAAAACCAAACTGAAAGACGATGGAAGCAATTATACGGACTGGGTCCGTAACTTGAGGATCATCCTCATAGCTTCCAAGAAAGCATATGTCCTTGATGCACCGCTAGGTGACGCACCCATTTTCCCAGCAACTCAAGACGTTATGAACACCTGGCAGTCGCGTAGTGATGATTACTCCCTGGTTCAGTGCGGCATGCTTTACAGCTTAGAACCGGGGCTCCAAAAGCGTTTTGAGCAACACGGAGCATATGAGATGTTCCAAGAGCTGAGAATGGTTTTCCAAGCTCATGCCCGGGTCGAGAGATATGAAGTCTCCGACAAGTTCTTCAGTTGTAAGATGGAGGAAAATAGTTCTGTCAGCGAGCACATACTCAAAATGTCTGGGTTGCACAACCGCTTGTCTCAGCTGGGAGTTAATCTTCCGGATGACTCGGTTATTGACAGAATCCTCCAGTCGCTTCCACCTAGCTACAAGAGCTTTGTGATGAACTTCAATATGCAAGGGATGGAGAAGTCCATTCCTGAGTTATATTCGATGCTGAAATCAGCGGAGGTGGAGATCAAAAAGAAACATCAAGTGTTGATGGTGAATAAGACCACCAGTTTCAAGAAAGGCAAGGGTAAGAAGAACTTAAAGAAGGACGGCAAAGCAGTTGCCGCGCCCGGTAAATCAGTTGCCGGGAAAAAGCCCAAGAATGGACCCAAGCCTGAGACTGAGTGCTTTTATTGCAAGGGAACCGGTCACTGGAAGCGGAACTGCCCCAAGTACTTAGCGGATAAGAAGGCCGGCAACGTCAAAGGTATATATGATATACATGTTATTGATGTGTACCTTACCAGCGCTCGTAGTAGCTCCTGGGTATTTGATACCAGTGCGGTTGCTCACATCTGTAACTCAAAACAGGAGTTGCGGAATAAGCAGAGACTGGCGAAGGACGAGGTGACGATGCGCGTTGGGAATGGTTCCATGGTCGATGTGATCGCTGTCGGCACGCTACCTCTACATCTACCTTCGGGATTAGTTTTAAACCTCAATAATTGTTATTTAGTACCAGCTTTGAGCATGAACATTGTATCTGGATCTCGTTTGATGCAAGATGGCTACTCATTTAAATCCGAGAATAATGGTTGTTCTATTTATATGAGAGATATGTTTTATGGTCATGCCCCGCTGTTCAATGGTTTATTTTTATTGAATCTCGAACGTCATGTTATACATATTCATAGTGTGAATACCAAACGATGTAAGGTTGATAATGATAGTCCCACATACTTGTGGCACTGCCGCCTTGGTCATATTGGTGTCAAACGCATGAAGAAACTCCATGCAGATGGACTTTTGGAGTCTCTTGATTATGAATCATTTGACACGTGCGAACCATGCCTCATGGGCAAGATGACTAAGACTCCGTTCTCCAGAACAATGGAGCGAGCAACCAACTTGTTGGAAATAATACATACCGATGTATGCGGTCCAATGAGCGTTGAGGCTCGCGGTGGCTATCGTTATGTTCTCACCCTCACTGATGACTTAAGTAGATATGGGTATGTCTACTTAATGAAACACAAGTCTGAGACCTTTGAAAAGTTCAAGGAATTTCAGAGTGAGGTAGAGAATCAACGTGACAAGAAAATAAAGTTCTTACGATCTGATCGTGGAGGAGAATATTTGAGTCACGAGTTTGGCACGCACTTAAGGAAATGTGGAATTGTTTCACAACTCACGCCGCCTGGCACACCTCAGCGTAATGGTGTGTCCGAACGTCGTAATCGCACTCTATTGGATATGGTGCGATCTATGATGTCTCTTACTGATTTACCGCTATCATTTTGGGGATATGCTCTAGAGACTGCCGCATTCACTTTAAATAGGGCATCGTCTAAATCCGTTGAGACGACACCGTATGAATTATGGTTTGGGAAGAAACCTAAGCTGTCGTTTCTGAAAGTTTGGGGATGCGATGCTTGTCAAGAAACTTCAACCTGAAAAGCTTGAACCCAAATCGGAAAAGTGCGTCTTCATAGGATACCCTAAGGAAACTATTGGGTATACCTTCTACCTCAGATCCGAAGGCAAGATCTTTGTTGCCAAGAATGGATCCTTTCTAGAGAAAGAGTTTCTCTCGAAAGAAGTAAGTGGGAGGAAAGTAGAACTTGATGAGGTAATTGTACCCCCTCTCGAACCGGAGAGTAGCGCAGCACAAGAAAATGTTTTTGTGGTGCCTGCACCGACTAGAGAGGAAGTTAATGATGATGATCATGAAACTTCGGATCAAGTTACTACTGAACTTCATAGGTCCATGAGGACACGTTCCGCACCAGAGTGGTACAGCAACCCTGTCCTGGAAATCATGTTGTTAGACAACGGTGAACCTTCGAACTATGAAGAAGCCATGGCGGGCCCGGATTCCAACAAATGGCTTGAAGCCATGAAATCCGAGATAGGATCCATGTATGAGAACAAAGTATGGACTTTGGTGGACTTGCCCGATGATCGGCAAGCCATAGAAAATAAATGGATCTTTAGGAAGAAGACTGACGCGGATGGTAATGTGACCGTCTATAAGGCTCGGCTTGTCGCTAAGGGTTATCGACAAGTTCAAGGAGTTGACTACGATGAGACTTTCTCATCCGTAGCGATGCTGAAGTCCGTCCGAATCATGTTAGCAGTTGCCGCATTTTATGATTATGAGATCTGGCAAATGGACGTCAAAACGGCATTCCTTAACGGTTTCCTTAAGGAAGAATTGTATATGATGCAGCCGGAAGGTTTTGTCGATCCTAAGAATGCTGACAAGGTATGCAAGCTCCAGCGCTCCATCTATGGGTTGGTGCAAGCATCTCGGAGTTAGAACATTCACTTTGATGAGGTGATCAAAGCGTTTGGGTTTATACAGACTTATGGAGAAGCCTGTATTTACAAGAAAGTGAGTGGGAGCTCTGTAGCATTTCTCATTTTATATGTGGATGACATATTGTTGATGGGAAATGATATAGAACTTTTGGAAAGCATAAAGGCCTACTTGAATAAGTGTTTTTCAATGAAGGACCTTGGAGAAGCTGCTTACATATTGGGCATCAAGATCTATAGAGATAGATCGAGACGCCTCATTGGTCTTTCACAAAGCACATACCTTGACAAGATATTGGAGAAGTTCAATATGGATCAGTCCAAGAAGGGGTTCTTGCCTGTATTGCAAGGTGTGAGATTGAGCACAGCTCAATACCCGACCTCGGCAGAAGATAGAGAAAAGATGAGTGTCATCCCCTATGCCTCAGTCATAGGCTCTATTATGTATGCCATGCTGTGTACCAGACCTGATGTGAACCTTGCCATAAGTTTGGTAGGGAGGTACCAAAGTGATCCCGGAATGGAACACTGGACAGCGGTCAAGAATATCCTTAAGTACCTGAAAAGGACTAAGGATATGTTTCTCGTTTATGGAGGTGCCGAAGAGCTTGTCGTAAAGGGTTACGTCGATGCTAGCTTCGACACAGATCCGGATGACTCCAAGTCACAAACCGGATACGTGTATATTTTGAATGGTGGGGCAGTCAGTTGGTGCAGTTGCAAGCAAAGCGTCGTGGAGATATATATATTTGTAAAGTACATACGGATCTGAATGTCGCAGATCCGTTGACTAAACCTCTTCCACGAGCGAAACATGATCAGCACCAGAACTCTATGGGTGTTCGATTCATCACAATGTAACTAGATTATTGACTCTAGTGCAAGTGGGAGACTGTTGGAAATATGCCCTAGAGGCAATAATAAAATGGTTATTATTATATTTCCTTGTTCATGATAATTGTCTATTGTTCATGCTATAATTGTATTAACCGGAAACCGTAATACATGTGTGAATACATAGACCACACCATGTCCCTAGTGAGCCTCTAGTTGACTAGCTCATTGATCAATAGATGGTCATGGTTTCCTGACCATGGACATTGGATGTCGTTGATAACGGGATCACATCATTAGGAGAATGATGTGATGGACAAGACCCAATCCTAAGCATAGCACAAGATCGTGTAGTTCGTCTGCTAGAGCTTTTCTAATGTCAAGTATCATTTCCTTAGACCATGAGATTGTGCAACTCCCGGATACCGTAGGAATGCTTTGGGTGTATCAAACGTCACAACGTAACTGGGTGACTATAAAGGTGCACTACAGGTATCTCCGAAAGTGTTTGTTGGGTTGGCACGAATCGAGACTGGGATTTGTCACTCCGTGTGACGGAGAGGTATCTCTGGGCCCACTCGGTAATACATCATCATAATGAGCTCAATGTGACTAAGGAGTTAGTCACGGGATCATGTGTTACGGAACGAGTAAAGAGACTTGCCGGTAACCAGATTGAACAAGGTATAGGGATACCGACGATCGAATCTCGGGCAAGTAACATACCGATGGACAAAGGGAATTGTATACGGGAATAATTGAATCCCCGACATCGTGGTTCATCCGATGAGGTCATCATGGAACATGTGGGAGCCAATATGGGTATCCAGATCCCACTATTGGTTATTGGCCGGAGAGGTGTCTCGGTCATGTGTGCATGGTTCCCGAACCCGTAGGGTCTACACACTTAAGGTTCGGTGACGCTAGAGTTGTAATGGGAATTGTATGTGGTTACCGAAAGTTGTTCGGAGTCCCGGATGAGATCCCGGACGTCACGAGGAGTTCCGGAATGGTCCGGAGGTAAAGATTAATATATGGGAAGTCCTATTTTGGCCACCGGAAAATGTTCGGGATTTTTTGGTATTGTACCGGGAAGGTTCTAGAAGGTTCCGGAGTGGGGCCCACCTGCATGGGGGGACCCACATGAACGTTGGTAGTGGGGGCAAGGCCCCACACCCCTGGTCAAGGCGCACCAAGATCCCCCCTTAGAAGGAATAAGATCATATCCCGAAGGGATAAGATCAAGATCCCTAAAAAGGGGGGATAACAATCGGTGGGGAAGGGAAAGGATGGGATTTCTTTCCTCCCACCTTTGCCAACGCCCCAATGGACTTGGAGGGCAAGAAACCAGCCCCCTCCACCCCTATATATAGTGGGGAGGCGCATGGGAGCTGCACCCCTGAACCCTTGCCCCTAGCGCAGCCCTCCCCCCTCCTACACCTCCTCCTCCTTCGTAGTGCTTAACGAAGCTCTGCCGGAGAACCACGAGCTCCACCGCCACCATGCCGTCGTGCTGCCGGAGCTCTCCCTCAACTTCTCCTCTCCCCTTGCTGGATCAAGGAGGAGGAGACGTCCCCGGGCTGTACGTGTGTTGAACGCGGAGGCGCCGTCCGTTTGGCGCTTGGATCGGATCTTCCGCGATTTGAATCGCCGCGAGTACGACTCCATCAACCGCGTTCTTTGCAACGCTTCCACTTAGCGATCTTCAAGGGTATGAAGATGCACTCCCTCTCTCTTGTTGCTAGCATCTCCTAGATTGATCTTGGTGACACGTATGAATTTTTTTGAATTATTACTACGTTCCCCAACAATAAGAGCATCCACTTCTTCACTCAAAGTAGTGATTTCTTCGACATAATTTACCTTCTTACCAGTTGAAGCTCTTTCGGTATGCCATTGAGAGTAGTTTGTCATGATGTTGTCCAGAAGTTTGGTGGTCTCTCCTAATGTAACCTCCATGAAGGTACCACCTGCAGCAGAATCTAGAAGATTTCTAGACACAAAGTTTAGTCCAGCATAGAAATTTTGGATAATCATCCACAAGTTTAAACCATGAGTAGGGCAATTTCTAATCATCAATTTCATCCTCTCCCAAGATTGTGCAACATGTTCTTGATCATGTTGCTTAAAATTCATAATTTAATTTCTAAGGGAGATGATCTTAGCAGGAGGAAAATACTTAGCAATAATAGCATCTTTACACTTATCCCATGTTCTTTTAGTGAAAAAGGAAATAATTTTAATTTCACAATATCATTATCCATATCCTTTTTATTTTGCATGTCACATAATTCAACAAAGGTATTAAGATGTTACGCGGGATCCTCATTAGGACTTTCCGAAATTTGATCTTTCATGACAAGATTTAGCAATGCAGCATTAATATCAAAAGCCTCCGCACTAGTGGCGGGTGGTATAGGTGTACTAATAAAATCATTGTTATTAGTATTTGAGAAGTCACACAACTTAGGCCCTATTTCTTTGGGCTTTAGCTTCGGCTTTTGCAGCTTTTCCATTTTAGTGAAAAAGCTACAAAAGCTCCTAAATAGGTGCTTTTGGAGCTTTTATGGCTTTTGCTCCAAAAGCCATAAAAGCTCCAAAAGCACCTATTTAGGAGCTTTTGTGGCTTTTTTACCAAAGTGGAAAAGCTACAAAAGCCGAAGCTAAAGCCCAAACAAACAGGGGGTTAGTAGTATCTTGAGACATGGTGACCGAGCAAGCAAAGTAATAAACAGAACAAGTAAACTAGCAAGCAAAGAAGTAAACTAGCAACTAGCAAAGATAAATAATTTTTTATTTTTTATTATTATGAAGCAAGCAAAATATAACAAAAAATAAAAAGTAGAAGAAGTGAATGATAAGTTGTGCAAAGTTACTTGATAGTAGGTTGGTGATACTCCCCGGCAACGGTGCCAGAAATCCTTCCTGATACTTGTGATCTGCGTTGGATTTTCTGCGAAGAGGAGCGTGTGATGCAGCACAACATAGATAAGTATTTCCCTCAGTGAGAAGCAAGATTGTCGAACCAATAGGAGTAGCACGCAACCCCCGTCTTCAGCGACTTCACACAAAGAAGCAAACACTTGCACCCAACACGGGAAAGAGGGTTGTCAATCCCCTTGGACTCGTTATTTGCAAGCAAATGAAGTATGTAGATGATAGTTGAATAACGTAAATTGCAAAATAAAATAAAAATAAATAAATGGCAGCAAGGTAATGAAAGCTTTTGTAAATATATAAGTGAATAGACCTGGGGGGCGTGTTCTCTAGTGGCATCTCTCATGTAGTAGGCATACGGTGGGTAAACAAATTACTGTTGGGCAATTGATAGAAAAGCACATAGTTATGCAATATTTATTCACGACAATGATCATGTGTATATAGGTATCACGTCCATAAGCAAATAGGTCGACTCCTGCCTGCACCTATTACTATTACTCCACATCGAGAGCGCTTCTATGCTTGCCTCTCTAAGTATTAAGTTCATGACAAACAGAGTAATGCTTGGAGAAAGATGACATGATGTAGACAAAGAAAACTCAATCAATATGAATTAACCCCATCGTTTTATCCTTAGTGGCAACAATACAAAGACGTGTCTTGTCCCCTTCTGTCACTGGGATATAGAGCACCGCCAGATTGAACCCACTACAACGCACCCCTCTCACTGAAGAAATATCAATCTAGTTGGCCAAACTATTTCAATAGGTCGGAGAGATTTACGAAGCCATAATAATCATGCAAATAAGAATCATAATAGAAATCAGAGAAGACTCAAATCTTTTTCATGAATAATCTGAACATAAACCCACAATTCATCGGATCCCAACAAAGCACCGCACAAAGTGATTACATCGAATAGATCACCACGAAGATGCGGTGAACTTTGTATTGAAGATCAAGAGAGAGAGAGAGAGATAGCCATCTAGGTACAAACTACGGAACCGTAGATCTGTAGGGAACTACTCACACATCACCATGGGAGCAGCAAGGTTGATGTAGCGGCCCTCCGTGATCGATCCCCCCTTCGGTAGGGCACCGAAACAGGGCTCCAGATGGGCACACGGCGGAACAGAGACTTGAGGCGGCGGAAAAAGTGTTTCGGGAGACTCTCTAGGTTTTTTGGGATTTCTTAGTGTCGTCGTTTTCTCACAACAGATGCCAGGGGGTGGCTAATCGAGGTGAGAGCAAGGCTGTCGTGGAGGATCCGGGACGGGATAGGGTAGTAGCACGCGGTGGTTTACCCAGGTTCGGGGCTCTCCGGAGAGATAATACCCCTACTCCTGCATGTCTGTATATGAAGTGTATATGTAGTACAGGGTTGCTCCTGGAGCTGTGTTTGAGGAGGAAGAGGGAGTTGGCTGCTCCTTTCCATGGCCTCACGTGAGAGAGTGGGAGGATGGGAGAGGATGAGAGAATGAGAGGAGGCTTGGCCATGAGTGAGCTCCCCTAGTGCCTCTTATAAAGGGTGGCCCAGGGGACAAGGGGTGGCCCACATAGCCAACTATACTATTGGAGAGGACATGTGAGGTGACGCATGATGCAGGCTATAGTGCACCACTATTGGAGATGACATGCGAGGTGACGCATGATGCAGGCTATAGTGCACCACTATTGGGGTGCAGTGAAGTGACGCATGATGCTGGCTATAGTGTCTTCATGTCGCGTCCGATGGGACGTGGTGGTTGACCTCGCGTAGCAGGCCGGCTGGAGCAGCCGGGCAGAGATCTGTCGGAGCAGTCGGCTGGCGCAGCCGGGCAGGGGGCCGGCTTGACTTAGGAGCCAGATGGACCGGGGTGCCAGCCGGAGCAGCCGGACAGAGGGGCGTTGGCCGCCCCGTTGTCTCAAAATGTCGAGTCGCCTCCTTGAGCCTACCCGGGGGTAATCCCCCCGACACTTAGAGTTTATAGGCCAGAGAGGGGCGTCGGGAGGCGCCTGAGGGGGCCACCACATAACAGGGCGCGGTCACCCCCCTGGCGCGCCCTGTTGTGTGCTCGCTCCCTCGTGTGGCCTCCGGTCTCCTCCCGAAGCTTCCGGGTCCTCTTTTGGTCCAGAAAAGAAAATAAAAAAATTCGGGACAATTGGACTTCGTTTGGTACTGTAAACCTGAAAAGCCAAAAACATGCAGAAAACAACAACTGGCACTAGGCACTGGGTTAATAGGTTAGTGCTCAAAAATAATATGAATTGATAAATAAACACCCAAAAAGCATCCTAGAATGATAATATTATAGCATGGAACAATCAAAAATTATAGATACGTTGGAGATGTATCAACCTACAAAGTACTTCTAGTTTTATTCTCGCAAACTAGTTTTATTCTTGCTCTAGGTAAAGTGCGTGTTAGCGCGCGTAGAGTTGTATCGATGGTCGACAGAACTTGAGAGAGTATTAATTCTACCTTTAGCTCCTCGTTGGGTTTGACACTCTTATTTATCGAAAAGACTACAAACAATCCCCTATACTTGTGGGTTATCAGGGGGCAACCATAAGTGCAAAATAATACTCATGTTAGATTTGTTCAACCCAATATTCCAGAAGTTTGGAACATGGATGAAGCTAAGGTGTGGCGCAAGCGGCTCAAGCCCATTGTTTTCTAAACATGACAATCAAGCGGTCGGTTCTACCTCTAGTCAGCCATCACATTTGAAGCGTTCAAGATCACCTTCGAAGCAAGAATTTCAACGCTAGGCAAGTCCATATGGGTCACGGGCACCAATACAATGGATGTGATCACTGCTTTATGCATCGTATTACAGTGGAGGCTTCAATGGAGAATGGGGGTAGACCTCAATTGCTCCTTATGTTTTATCCGAAGTGGGAGCACCTAGCAGGCCCGCTGATGAGAGGTTTCCTTACCCTACATGAGTACTTTTAAGCCAATGTGCTAATTGGCCAACACAAGCTTCTCCAAGCAAGGTTAATAAACAAGTGTGTCGTGCTAAGTTAGCTAATGTTGAAATTTCAGAATCTGACAAGCAAAAGGAAATCAAAGAGCTTACTTTTGAGTATAATCCGGCTAATTATAATGGTTATATAATTCATATCTATCAGGGTCTCATAGTAATGATCACGAGGCTAGCACAAGCAAGGCCAAACTTAGGGATTCCAAATATACTCAACCTAAGTGGTGTCCTCCCGGTTTAACTAAGACCATGAAAAGGAGATTGCAACATATGAGGAATGATGAGAAGGTGGAGCACGAAGCAGAGAAGCAAAAGGGATGAATTCTTTAATGAAATTTGGCCCATGACACACGCGAAACAAGTGTGGAAGCTTAAACAAATATAAAACATGGTAGCTTCTGTATTAATTGCAACAACACCTACACCACCAAAGGAGGAGGAAGTGTCCCCTATTTCATCATCCATGACACTTATCACAATCCCTTCAACCAAAGAGACTTCAACTCCAATATATACGTTAGGAGATGAAGATGATATGGTGGATTATAAATCTACGCTGGTTTAGGGAGGTATGGATATTAATATGGTCTATTACTTACACGTCGAATTTAGTGCTACAGATGAAGAAGGGGAGGTCTCCCGGTTGGATTTTGGCCCTAAGAATGCCATCTTCGAGAAGTCAAACGAACCGGTGAAACACTTGAAGCCATTGTACCTCAAAGGTCATATTACCATATTGTCGGTTGCTCGGATGCTCGTTGATGGTGGTGTTGTAGTAAATCTTATGCCATATTCGGTCTTCAAAAAAAATAGATTACGTGGTGATGCATTGATGAAGACCAATATTGTGAGGGTAAAGAAAAGATAGAGGCCAATGGTGTGACATGCATGGAACTCACCATGGGAAGTAAAATTTTGGCCACCACATTCTTTGTTGCCGAGGTGCAAGGTAATTACAATGTTATATTAGGTGCTGGCAAATCCTTCATATTCATTGGACTACATCTGGTAATAGACTTGATATCATTAGCCAGATAAGGGAGATGCGCTCCCGAAAGATGCTTATGGACACCTTCCTAATTGTCACATGTAGTCTATGGAAAGGACGCAATAATAATTACTTCAGAAGCATTGCACCTTCAATCCCATCCTGGAAGCAAAGATTCAAAGTGGATTTTGACAATTTGAGATTTAGGGTGTCCACAGACAAGAAGCAGTTTATTGCTGCCTTTGTTGCCTCCATTACATAACTTCTACTCTTAGTGCTATTTATCCCCACTCAAGGTAGTGGGGCCCAGTAGTGGGAGTAGTGGGGCCAGCTGTACAAATGTAACATTCCTGGTGTTCTAATATATATGCAGTAGGAGCCTTTCCTACTGAGTAAACAAACAATGTTATATTAGTCATGATAAGGTTTGTGCTAAACAGTGTGCGTCGTCTACCAAGCATCATTTCCTCATACAATGGGTCGATGATGAAGTAGAAGTCATTCACGTGACTAATTCGTCTTGTGTTGCTTTGATCGATGCATCTGTGGATTGGAATCATCCAAATGTTACTTGCTTAAAAGGGTGTGATCTCTCGAAGTATGATTTCCTTTGTGCTACAAGGAAGGCTTCATTCCCATCTCTTTAAAGTCGATTGGTGGTAATCGGCTCCAGTGTATAATGTATGGAAAAAATTAAAAGCAATGGCCGATATATACTTATCGCCCTAATTATAAACATGACCGATATAGACCTATCATCATAAGCTCATAAAAAAATGGTTGATGGAGTGTTGACATCATCCTTAGAACAAACTTAGTGCAAGTTATTTTTTGGCAGACAAGTTTTGCCAAAAAAAAACAGGGGGCACGTGTGACACCAGCTTTTGCATGACAAAAAGCGTAATTAAGATGGCCTCGAATAAAAAAGTTTCCAATATAAAAATTCTTTGAATAGTAAAAACAGACGATTTTGATATTTGGATCATTCCAATCCGAGGTTGTATGCAACTTGTGAAGTCGATACAAGGTCGGAGATAAAAGTTGCAGAGTTAGCTCGGAAGTTTCGAATGAAATTGACTCGAATGCTCCGACCAGAGTACAAAAACTTTGCCTTGGAGTACCTCGTTGCCTCGGAAATTCCGAACGAAATCAATCGAAATTTATAAGTGGAGTCTAGAAAGTTTGCCACGGATGCTCAGAAATTCTGAGTGAAACCACTTAGGCTTGAAACGGATCGAGAGACATGCTTGCGGGTCCAGTCCAAGTCAAGCTAGGGTTTTAGACTTTTGGACGCGTATTGGAGTCCTTTTGTTGTACGGGAAGTCTAACCGCCTCATAAATATATGAGAAGTGATGTCCGATTGAACAACACACAATCGATAAATTAACCCACCACCTTTTACCTTTTTTTATTCTACCTTATTTTCTTCTTGTTGTTCTTTGTTGTTTTTCGCGTTCGATGGCAGCGAACCTCGAGGCCCTGGTGGTAACTGGTAATCAGGTTGACATAGGACATACCATAGTCACCGCGTGCCCTGAGGGGTCCCTCCTAGGCGTGTCGAATTCCTGGTGCTAAAAAGACCTCGCCGGCGTATCTTGCGCGCTCGCGACGAGGCTCATCTGACGACATGTCCTGCGTATTGCCTCAATGCCGGGGTACACGGTAACGTGTTCGCATGCAAACACCTCCATGCAACACTAGCGACGGTCACCCGGCCATTAATGCCACCCCATCAGGTTCCCATTGGATGGCCGCCATGCGGCATCATCTCTTGGCTTGCGTGTTAGCAGGCCAGGAGGAGCTGTATGAGCAGCCATGACAGTCTAAGCAGTTGGGAGGGTGGGCGAGAAGGCCGCGACAGTGTTTCTCACCAGGAGACACACCTTTCACCGTCCATTGTCGCGCGCCTGCCGCATCCCCAACTACCTCCTTAATGGTGCCTACAAAAGGACGCCGCCCTCCCCTCTTCCGCTTCAATCCTATCTCTACGCCTCTCTTATCATATCATTTGCCTCCAATCCACCACCCTTGTCTTCAGTGGTGCACCTGGAGGAGCTCCCATCGTCTTCAATTTTGGAGATAATGAGGTGGAGCCCGTGGATCCTCTGCCCGCCCCCCTCGGGAGCAGATGGACCTAAGGCTGCACGGGTGGACCCGCAAATGGAGGAGCTGATTTGGGTCGCTGCAAACGAATGGTCGGCCTGGGACGACGCTGCTGAGGCGCATTTCCAAGTCATACAGGCCAGCATTGCCACATTCATCGCATGTCGTGGTGGTGGTCGTGGCCGCGGCGGTGGAGGTGGCCATGGCCTTGGAGGTGGTGATGGCGGTGGCCGTGGTCGTGGCCATAACTAGGCGGTGTGTCTGGCCATGCGGTAACTACTTTAACTAATTATTATGTGTTCTATGAATGTAAGTCACAGTGTGACTTATTTTCTGTCCCTGTGTTATAGCAATGAAATCAAAACTTCTGAACTTGTTCTATGAATTCGATATGTTTGCTTGAATATTTTAAGAAGGACCTGTAATCCAATGACAGTCGTGTCCTACCTGCAGGGCAAATATGAAACTCACATTATGACGACTTTGTATTTTTGCTTTGGCTCATCAGCCTCCATATTGCATATGGAACGCGCTCCACACTCTACATGTGATATGGAGGCTACCAAATGCCAACATGGCGACTCTCAGCGACATGTGCTTCGCTTCACTTTCATTATCCTTCTCTCATTTATTGATTCATATTCAGCATTATTCATGAGAATAGGTAGCTGGAAGCCCTTGCTCACGAGCCACACCCTTCATTGCTTTTTCTTGCATCATAGTTACACTTGAGATTTCTCTATCCCCCAGCAGAACACTTTTTCATGTCATTTTCGTCCACTTCATATCATGTTTGTTTGTGTGAAACAGGAATATCTCTCTATCCCCGTCAAAACACTTTACAAGTCCTTTTCCTCCACTTCATATCGTGTTTTTTTTTTGGTGTGTTAAACACGAATGTCTCTACTTTTTTTTAGGGGTACGAATATCTCTACATAAGAAGCTTCTATATTCTAATCCACAATCGGTCCAACAAGCCAACTGTCGTCAACTAGATCAACCAGGAATAAGCTATAGGTTGTAGAGAGCGGCGTTTCGGCTCTCGGGTGCATCTGCACCCGCGCCGACGGAAAAAATCAAAAAAATAGTAAAAAAATTCCAAATTTTTTGTGTGTGGTAGGTAATTTGATGCGTGAGGAGCGCTCCAAAATTCAAGTTATTTGAAGATTTGAGCAGCTCTCAGCAAAAAAGACAAATCGGGGTCTATAAAAAAAGTTTACTGTTCACGAACTTTTCTGACCCGATTTGTCTTTTTTGCCGAGAGCTTCTCAGATGTCCAAATAACTTGAATTTTGGAGCGAACCTCACGCATCAAAATAGCTACCACACAAAAAAAAATTGGAATTTTTTGATTTTTTCTAATATTTTTTTTTGATTTTTTTCGTCAGCGGGAGCAGCTGAGCCCGAGCTCAGAGTTGGATTTTCAATAGGTTGTACCCTATCTATCGTATTTGAGCTTTTCGGTAAACGAAAGCTGATAGGGAGCAAGATAAAATCAGCATATTTTGTTAGACTATTGCTGGCTTACAAAAGAGAAGGCATGCAAGAGTTCTGAGAGATGCACGGGTGATGACATCACTTATAACAACAGGCTGTCAGTTTGTTCAGGGCAACCACACGTTTGTAGCTTTGCTTTGGTTTAGTCAGAGCCCAGGGCAAGACCTAGCGATATGTACATCCTTTCTACAACTTGCGATCTTGTTCTTATATAGACCTCAACCACTAGCTATTCACAAAGCTGAATCAAGGTACCCGTGGAACCGTCGACGACTGTACTGGAGGAGGCTGCTATAGTTGCGATCATGCACGCTGACAAAGAGAGCCTCGGTGTCGGGACTGAACGATATACCGGCAATCTCACCGAAGAAGTCCAGCTCCTGCTTCCTGTCATACCCGCTCCCGACGTCGAAGATGTGAATGAAGTCTGCAGCTTCAGCCATTGCAAGGAACTTGCCGTCAGATGTATAGCGGATCGACCTTATGGCTCCCATGTTGCCTCCCAGAACAGCAACGGACTTGGAGAGGTTACGGGCGTCCCAGATCCTGCATGTCCTGTCTTGGTTCCCAGTTGCGAATGTTCGTCCGTCCGGGTTCCATGCCGATGCAAACGAAAAGTCCAAATGACCACTAAGCTCGTGAATCATCTGCGGGAAAACAAACAACCAAAAGCTTGTGTAAATTACAATGCCGTTGTTGAGAAGTCGACGATCGGGCCTTGCGCTGTACTTACTTTCCCCGAATTAGCATCAACCAGAACACCGTCAGGATTGTCCCCCACGACAGCAATGATTTTACCATCAGGGCTCAAGGATGTGTGCTGCATCAAAGAAAGCAAAGGAACAAAACAAGGTCAGGCTGATATCCCCCTTGTCACCTAACAGAAGATAAACATTCTTTGACCAAGTATTGAGTATTGAGTTTAGTACTAGGTTCTGATTAGGAAACTACAATACACAGTGCAGCAAATAGAACACTAAATATAGACAGGTGCAAAGGATGTGTGCTGAGGCTTACATTCACAGCCCAATCGAAATGAAAATGATTGCACATTTGAAACTTCTCCATGTCAAAGTCTCTTAGTCCACAATCATTGTTTGAAGCTAGGAAATGCACGGAACCACTGCCAAAATAATTTTTAGATTGTGATCAATGAATGCTCAATTTCACAGAAACATTGGAACAAATTGTCCATAGAAAATAATCTACCTAGGTTTCTCAAATATCTCCAGACAATTAGTAATGCCATTGTCATCATGAGTTGACTTGGAACAATAGCTTATTCCTTCACGGTCCAAAAACTGCATTTCACGGACAATAAATTGCATTGTAAGTGGTTGTAGCAGTCAGAGATGGAATAAAACGTTAAAATGAAAATGAGTTACCTTGCAAATTAGTTCTCCACGAAACCCACCAGCAACCAGCAGGTTGTTCTTCACTGCCAATGTGCTAACTTGAGTCCGATAGAAGCCCTCATAGAAATTCCCCTCGTGCTTCTGAAGTCAAAAGCAACAAAAATATTAAATATATAAGGATCTGTAAGAAAAATGCAAGTTTAAACAAACACTTGGAAGAGAAATTTGTACCTCACATGGAGCAACATGTCCTTGAAGATCAATGACTTCGTGCTTCTCAGAGGTCAGTGGTGACCAATGAAGCACAGACATGTATGACATAAGATAAACATCATGCCTTGTCGTTGCCCATACTAAATTTCTCAACTGCATGAAAGTGATAGAGCGAGCTTAATAATCTCATACGAGTAAGCAGGCAATTAATTATGTGAGACATCTGATTGTGCAGTACAACCATATATAATAAAGAGATAGTACAAGGCATTTTAGGTGTTGTAAACGTTTGTTCCTGTGTTAGAACTTGGGATACCATATTACAATTTTACAACTGCCTTTCTGCACTTCCATGAAGCGCATATTCAAGGGGATGTGTAGACCTTGTTAGTAGCTAGTTTTCATAGGAACACTTGATTATTTTTAGTACATTAAAGTTCTCTCTGCATGTATTCTAAAAACTGAACATCGAAAAAGAAAATCTGCAACAGATTAACTTCTGCAGGACTACAGCCAAATATTGGCAAGCATGGAACAAAGAACACAATAACAGACATACTATCTCAATTATCATGTCTGAAAACCCTTGCTTGCTTAGCATCGACTGAGCAAGAACTAATGAAAATATGGTACTACCAGAAGTTACGATTTTCTGACCTGAAAATGAAAAATGGTCGGTCTCACCGATCTTGTGTTATGCGCAAACTCGTAGTAGAGTTGACCTTTCGCCACAGGTGTACATACCTGCATCAAGATCACCATGAAAAAACTCAGAAACTGAACAGGAACACAGAGTACTGTTACCAATCTATCTTATTGTCTAGCATCATCATACCTTCTCCGACAATCGTCCGGAATTAGGCATGTTCTCAAAGTTCGCATATGATTCCAGTCTTGACTTCCTATATCCGTCCCTTGTGATGGTCAACCTTTCCCAGGGAATTCCCTGTATGTCCTTCCCTTTCAGGACATCCATCGCCGAGGTATCTTCTGACGCCTTACTAATCTACAAACAACAAAATCCTCTTCTGTCAGACCGAGAACAAAACTATTCTGAAACTGCAGCCCTGGAACCTAGAAACACCACAGATGCAGGTAAGACAGTAATTAATCTAAACTGTAACATGCATTTGACTAGAAGTGTATTTTTCTGCAGAACAAATTTTGCCTAAGATTGATTGTTGAGCTCAAGCTAGCAGCCTACTCAATTACCACAGTAGCATCCAGGTAAGCACATGGCACACACCAATTGAACTAGGGATCGAGCAGGAAAGAGGAATCGGCATCATAAAGGATCAAGTTGGAGGCGAGACCCCGTGGCCCAAGAACCTAGCAGGCGGGCGAACTTACAGATTGGACGTACTCGTCGTCCTCGTAGTCCGAGTCCCCCACCAGGTCGGCGAGGCGGTCATCCTCCTCCTCGCCCTCGGGGTACACTCCGGCGAGCCCGCCGTCGTACAGCGACATGGCCTGCAAGGACGCCGGGGGCGAAAGTGGCAAATTTGAGCCGAACTCAACCGAAATTTGCGGGGAAATTTCAAGATTATGTCCGTAAGAACACTCACCTCGGTTAATTTCGGCGCCTTGGGTTTAGAACGGGCTTGAATCGCAGTGGAGCTAGGGTTCTGAGGTTTCAGTGAGGGAGAGGAAGCAAGGCTGCCTTTTCTTGTTGGCACTTAAATAATCACAGGCGAGTCTCTGAGAAATAAACCCTCGTAGAAATAAGAAATGAGTTTTGCTTCGGACACCCTATAAAAGTTTGCGTGAATCTTAAAGTTACTCAAAAAGATTAATTAGCCTGCGAATCAAACATATTGAATACATTGATTTGGATAGAAAAGACTATGTTATCCCTTTTGATTTTCATGTACCTTCTAATCTCCACATTTAATCTGTAGCGAAATCCATAAACTTTTCTAAGTGATGTATCGAAGCAAAGTTGATACATAAAACATATCATGGCAAGAGAAGTATTGGTTTGTGAAAAGGGAACGGGTCGAGTCCAACCGAACTGTTTGGTAACTCGAGTTGGGCCATCCACGCCTAGAGCCACTGCTCTGTCACGTCTAGGATGATGCCATGTCTGAAAAGTCCATATCTTGCTTGCAAGGACACAAGGTTGTGATTTTTTCAAGTTTATAAAAGTTTGGAGACCATCTCAAGGTCTATGAGCGTCAAATTGAGCTCCAATTTGTTGAGGGAAGCTAAATGAAAAGAAATTGAGCCTTGAGGCATTGGGAAACTTTTGTTGTGTATATGTCTCTTAATGATGCGGCTCTTCAAAAACGTGAACATCGGGTCTCTCTAAAGAAGTGACCATTAGGATGGACGCAGCTGTTCTGCTCCCGAGCTCATGTGAGCTCGGGTGAACAGTAAATTCGAAAAAAATAGTAAAAAAAATCAAAAAAATCTGTTTTTTTTTTTGTTAGAAACATTGATGTTTTTTCCACATGCGTGCAAAATTTCATCACTAGATGACATTCGTGAAAAATGTGGCAAAAAAAACAAAATCGATGCTCCAAAAAGTCTGTTTTTTGTAGCATTTTGGAGCATCGATTTTGTTTTTTTTGCCACATTTTCCACGAATATCATCTAGTGATGAAAATTTGCACGCATGTGGAAAAAACATCAATGTTTCTAACAAAAAAAAATCAGATTTTTTTTATTTTTTTTACTATTTTTTTCGATTTTACTGTTCACCCGAGCTCATGTGAGCTCGGGAGCAGAAGAGCACTTTCGCCATTAGGATACATCTTTGTCTTCCATGCTTGTTTGTTTGTATCCTATTCTCACTTGTGTTATTTTCATTCGTATCGTCATAAACTTTATTTGCATCTTAGTTGCATTTAGGAGAAATTGTTTATCCATAAAAGCTTAAATGTTGAAGAAAAGAGATAAATTTATAGAGATCTATACACAATCGTCAGCTTGATCCTTCACAACTGCATTCATGTCAACTGCACGAAAAAACGTAGTCAAGTGTATCCGTGTGGACGAATCAAATGAACTACACAAAATACAATTGAATGACATTGTTGTCAACTATACAATGCAGTTGAGTATTTTGCATCAACTGCACTATTTACTACTCCTACGTCCCAAAAAAGTGTCACTGCAACTTTGTACTAAATCAGCGATACTTATTCTGGGATTGAGAGAGTGGAATCTTATCGGGTAAATTTCCACTACTCAGCGAAGCACGAGCATATAAGAGAATCTATAGTCGGACCGTCAAACCCGACACCCTATACGCCCGTAGATGCGCCCGGGCGCGTTCGCGGACAGTGATCGGTCAGTCTCTGAATCCGCACCTCCACAGCCGCGTATCTCATATCTAGCACCCTATATCCATACAAAACCATGTAACATAGTACGAAGATCACCAAAAGACCAAAATCAACAGGATCAGACATATAAACCGATACCAAAGAGGTATAATATTCAAATAACATCACCAAAAAATCACCAAACGGGCATGATTCACACAGTTCAACGATCCGAGACATTTTAACTAGATAATAGAGCTAGATTATATAAAAGGGGAGAGGGTTGAGCTTCACACTTCCTCACCGGCCCTTTGCCCTTCGATGGCCGGCGCCGGCGCTGCTGTAGGCGTCCGCGACAGGAGGTGGGTCGATGTCGGAGCCGTCGGAGTCGGACCCGTCGTCGTCACAGGAAGAGGAGATGACGATGTCGCCCAGCAAGCGCTGGAGGATGCGGCCCAGCTTGCGCTTGAGCTTGGCCACCCTCGTCGTCCCTGTCGCTGCCTCTGCCGCCTCCCGCTCGGACTTCTTAATGCAGAGTCGAAGGTTCTTGGCGTTGATCCTCCAAAGCCGTCGGGCGTCCGTCTCCGCCGTGGTAAGTGACCGACGATACACCCACTAGAGGAGACGCTCCTCCTTGTCGGGCACCGGCATGACGCGGCGGCGGCGATGGGCGGACTGCGCACCCGCGTCGGACACACACCACATCTCCCTTGCACTCTGCCTCTCGCGGCAGGCGGCCCATGCCTCCCACTCCGGAATCCGCATCCGCGTCGCTAGTGGAGCGGGCACAAGAACCAGACGCTGCTCGCGCGGAGCAGGTGCCGGAGGTGGAGGAGGCAGCCGGGCGGGCGGCGCCAATTGGGCTGCCCTCGCAGATCTGCACGCGGGACGGGAAGTGTCGGCGTCGGCATCGGGGCTGCAGCGACGGGAGATAGGTGACGTCGCACCTGAACCGAACCTGTTGCCGCCTGTATCGACCCACGAGCGCTCCAGCGCGATACAGAGCGCCAGCTCCTCCTCGTTGATGAAGCTGTCGTCGGAGTGGCTGCCGGTGCTGGACATGGTCGCCGGTGCTAGGGATTGAACGGAATTGGGGAAAGGGGAGCGTCGGGGAGCGGAGTGGAGTGAAGTGAGCTAGGGTTTGCTCCGGAAGGGAATAGTATGGGGTCGGGGCGGGCCAGCGGTGGGCTGGGCGGACGTGGCGGACCTCATATCCGCCCTACATTTGGGCTGGATACGATGGGTGTCGGTCAGGTCGGGTGTTTGTCCGCGGTTTGAGAGGTCCGTTGGATCAATTTTTTGTGACCGGTTAGTGTCCGGACGGTCTGTCCGGTCGTTTGAGACGGGTTTGAAATGTCTGGCCGTAGATGCTCTAAACTTTGGCACTCACAATGATACGCCCAACTTTTTTGAACCGGAGGCACATTATTCGGTCCTTCTTTTAAGGTGAATGAATATTTTGTCTTGGTTATTACTCTTACCAATTAAGTAAAGTTGGGTTTAACCTCCTTCTCCAAAAAAAAAAGTAAAGTTGGGTTGCCCGGTCAATGGGAGGAGGATCTTACCACAACATACATTAGAACTTATCATTGTCACAGGTTAAAATGGAAAGGCTACTTTTGTGTGAAGTCCGTGCATGCCGAGTAAAACTAGGATCTCAGAAATCATAGGTAAATGCTGAGGACCCGGATATAAATATAGCTATGTGCAAGGTTTGGAGGAGTGGCGCCAACATGACGCTGCATGGCGCATGCTTATCTATCCATCGATAGCGACGGACAGGTTGCACTAGAGGCCCAAGGATTCGCGCCAAATGTAACGCAGCCCCCGGAATCCGCCTGCCGTTTTTTCTTTTCTTCCACGGCCTCCTTTCCTCTCTCTCTTTTTCTTCTTCTCTGCATGACGGTCCTTATTTCTCTTTTGTTTTTTGCGAAAACGGTCCTTGTTTCTCTGATATTAATCACGGTTTGTTGTGGCGTCATTTTCATTCCCCCCTAAAACAAAATGCTAAAAGAAGGAAACGTCATTTTTCTTGGATGAGCCGAACTGATGTGTAAAGCGGTGACGTGCCAAACAGAATTGGTGTGATAATCAGGCTCGTCTTGCCCCGTTTGCCGACGCGACCGCATTCAAACGTGTCCGACGAAATGTCTAAATGATAAAGAAATTCTTTTCATTTATTTTGTACTCGTGTTTATTCTTCTAATTTTTTATACGAATAAAATATGAGATTGATTACGTGTACGTTCATTTATAGTTTTGATGATGAAGCTTTCATGCCCGTAACAAATGTGTCAAATGATGATTATATCTCTCAAAAGTATGCATCATAAGAATATGAAACTCAATGTCATCATGACAATCTTGATATGGACGAAGAGGGTTTCATTATGAAGGAAAGTACCGTAAATTATACCAGCCCCGAAGATGTGCTGATTTGCACCGCGTGAAAAAAAATCTCTCTTGATGCATCCGTTGGGAGTGACCAAGCCCCACTCCTCACTCGGCGACTAAATCATATAGGCCGAATGAATGTAAAAAAGTGAAGGGATCCGAGGCCAAAGACAATGATCTTAACGAAGGATTTGATGTCATTATCATTGCGAGAAAAGAGTATGCCGAAGAAAAAAATTGTAGGATTTCAAACTTTTGGTTGTAAGGTTCCAAACTTCCATTGATGATGAACTTTTGTTGGTAGAAATTTGAAATTTATTGCTATTTGAATGTTGAGCAGCGGTTGTACAGCAGCCACGCGGCCGTCGACCGGTTTTATATCTTCATTTTATATCATCTATTAGAGTTGCACTTTTACATCACCAATATACATCATATTTTGAAGTTGCCTCTTTTTTGGAGATGTAAAATGCACTTTTTGGTGATATAAATTTTACATCTTCAAATTTACATCATCTTCTGGAGATGCTCTTAGGGCATCTCCAATGCTGACATGCGTATTTGCTTATGTATCCATCCGTGGACAGGGGTCAGTCCGTGGACATGGATGCGGGAGGCAACCATCCAACGCTATCAGCATACATTTCAAATATTTTTTAAACAAATCGGACGAACTTCATGCAAATCGGCTGATGTTCATAAAAACCGAAGCACATTCATTATAATTCAGACATGTTTTGTTAATAAAATAGCGGTCAGACCTAAACCTATCTTACGGCGGCGCCGGTCATCCACTTCTTTTGTACGCATCGACGACCACGTCATCCATCTACCATCACCATGAGCGTCGGCGAGGTTCAAGACCCGTGAAGTGAAGCTGCAGTCTCTGGCAGAGTAGGACATGGGAGACGGACCGGCCCACATGAGACCAGGGCCGGGCCGGCAAAATCCGGGGCCCTATGCGAAACTAAAAAATGGGGCCCTATCTCACTAAAAAAAATGAACTAACAAGCAATTATAATGTATATATATCTCGCAAAAAAAATTATAATGTATATAATATAATGTCTTACCTAACAATTGGACTCAAATCTGTATTATTGAAACACAAGATAAAAAAGGTGAATAAAATAAAATTAAAGTTATACAGTAGCATATATCAATTGAAGAGCATGCGTCAATGTTTTGCAATTAGATGAACCGTCTAACTCACCTAGTTTTGGGTCCTGTCCGGTTGAACTGCTACACTATGATCTTTAACCGAGGAGGTAAGAACCGATCTCTAATGAAATAATACCTTTTCGAAAAGTTAATTAAGAAATTAGGAATTAGGAGTAGGAACCGAAGTTAATCGAAAAGGACTCACTAAGCACCTGGAGGCTGGAGTCGGTCACGGATCGATCCGACGAGACGGCGGGTTGGGAGAGGAGGCTACGAAGGCAACAGCGGCATCGGCCAAAATCTGATCGATCTGATGAGGCGAAAGCAAGGACCGACAAGACGATACCGTTTAGCGACGCCGACGGGTCCGCTGTTGCAGTTTTCCGATCGAGGCGAAGGCTATCCCGATCGACTAACGACTGCTGTAGCGATCCCTTTTTTTTATTAGACAGACGATCCGTCGATCCCATTTCCCGATCGAGGCGAAGACCAGGCCTGGCGAAGACGATCCTGTTTCCCGATCGATCGACTGCACCAGCGCTCGATGGCCTAGACTCAGGCCCAGCTCCAGTGCCCAGCGGCCCATTGTGGCATAGCCTAGGATTTCTTTTTGAGAAATACTAGGACTATATAAAAAATCTGGGGCCCCCAAAATTATGGGCCCTCTGCGGGCCGCACATTTGGAACCACTATGGGCCCGGCCCTGCATGAGACACCAGGTCATGCCGCCTTCCATACCCTCATCATCCTCAGAGGAGTCCGTGACCTTTCTGTCGCCGGTGATGGTGGACGTGAGATCGATGATGGACGTTGACGGTCCGTCACTGTCTACCTGCCACATGCGTCCACGGAAGTTGGACGGCGAAGTGTATGATGCGCAGCTAGCGACGTTTACATCACCGGCCGCCTGCGCCGCCAGCGCTTGCACACATGCTACCACGTCCGCGTGCGGTAGTTGTTCGTTGCGAACGACGCATTGAGCACGTGCGGCCTCATAGAGCGTCTGCTGCTCCATAATGAAGTTTGGGTTTGCCGCGACCATGGCAACCACGGTCTCCTTGCTTGCGTGCTAGTTGTAGATCTGGCCCTCCGCCATTCGGTGTTTCTCGAGGAACAGGTTGTACCTGTGCTACTCCTACGCCTGCCGGAACACCGACATAGGAGCCGGGACAGGCTGCTCCTCCTTCGTCACGGCGGCGTCGAGTGCGCATGTGCCTACTCCTGCTCCATGTTCAGGACGGCATGCACCAGCCTAGGGTCCGGCGAGGTGTCGTCATCCGAGCCTTTCTCCATTGTGGGATCATCGTTAGAGACCTCGGGCAAGCTAACCGGCATGCCCTGCTCCACCCGCCTAGCATGGCGGGACTTTCAGGCGGCTGCAAGAGCGACCACCTCGTGCTTCATCTTCGACGAAAGACTATCGCACAGAGGGTGCCGCTCGCGGTCATGGTGGATGTGAAGCGAAAGTGGTGTGGTGTGGAGTTACCCTGGTGTGGCCGCCTTTAAATAGCGGATTCCGGTGAGGCCAAGAGTCCGGGTGCGTCAATGCGCGACGCTAGAGTTGGTTCCTCCGCCGGCGACCCTGCTTAATGATGGCATACGAACGGACGGGGTATTGAACGAGCATGGTAGATATCCGTCCAGTCCCGTACAACAAACGTCACCGGCATTGAATACGCGCGAACACAACTAACATGTGAGACGCAGGAAGAAAAAGCTAAGCTAACGGGGGGTGAAAGCAGACACGGTCTTTCTGGTCTGGCGTCTTGCCGCTTTTCCTCTCCCTCTCCCTCTCCGCCTACAGTATTTCCTCCCTTTTTCCGTCTCTACTCCGATTTCTTCGCCTCTGTTTCTCCGCTCCCTTCTGTTTTCTTCTCTTTGGATCTTCCGTTTCCTTGCTAGCTCTGCTGATGGAGGGGATAGATGCGGATAACCAAAAGGATCTCCCTCCTGATTCAGTTCCCCCTAGAGCTATTAGGCCAGATCCGGGGATTGAGTTGAATTTGCAAAGTTTGTCAATCCAAGATCCTGAAGTGGTTCACATTCAGGTGGAGCAGCATAAGGAGGAGCAGGGGAGGGATGCAGCTTTCAATATTCTTATGAAGTTGGCTGTCACAGGAGGATCAGCAAGAGTTCTTTCCCTACATACTGTGCGGCAATCTATGTCTCGTGCTTGGAAGGAAAATTATCAGGGTATCTCGCAGCTCTCCAGATATATATTTGTTGCTCATTTCGGATCTTTGGATGCTGCGATGTTTGTTATCACTCGTCAGCCTTGGAGTATGGGTTCAGATAATTTCCTTCTTGAGTGGGTAGATCCGGAGGATCAGAGTAAAGATATTCAGGACTATCAGTTTGATACTATCCTTGTTACTATTCGTGTTTATGGTGTGCCTATGAGGTTTAGAACAAAAAATCTTCTTGATAATATTCTGCAAAGTGTGGGTCAAATTTCAGAATTTCATCCTTTTGTGCAAGCCATGATATTTTCCAAACAAGAGTACATGTGGGGGACTATCAAAGCTAAGGTTGGTTCTTCAGTCAGAGATAAGGTTTGGGTTACATTTGATAAGGATTCTGCTGCTTGGGTGTATTTGTTCTATGAGAGAATTGGACGTATTTGCACTTTTTGTGGGGTTATGTTTCATAGTGTTCAACATTGTCCTGCCAGAAACAGTTTGCTCTTGTCTAAGAACAGATTGCAGCTTTCGTTGGAACAAGTTTCAGCTGTTAGATTTGGACCTTGGACGACTAATGTTGATCTTTTACCGGATAGGCCATCTTTCAATGTTCAGAGAGAGGCTCAATCTTTTTCTACTTTTGTGAATCCTCAGTTAGTCAGGTTGCAGCAGCAATTTTTACACAGTTCTGAGGGGAAATCTAAGGTTATGCATGTGGGAAGTCCTGCAGAGGATCAGGCAAAAGAGCCATCTCTCAAAGAGATTAATAGGCAGATTCAGAGATTGGAAGGGGGCAGTTCTTCACACAATTCTCATTTGCAAATTTCTCAGCAGGGTGCAAGGACACGAGTTGATACAGGAGCATCCATTCAAGAGACGGGTCAGGGTCAAGGCGGTGCTTTTACCCAGTCTGCAGAAGTTGTCTTGCAATCTCTGATGGGGAACGTTGCATGGGAAACAAAAATTTTCCTACGCACACATAAGATCTATCCATGGTGATGAGCATCTACGAGAGGGAGAGTGAATCTACATACCCTTGTAGATCGCTAAGCGGAAGCGTTAATAAACGCGGTTGATGTAGTCGAACGTCTTCGCGATCCAAATCGCCGAGCGTCCCGCGATCCAATCACGATCCTTCCGATCTAGTGCCGAACGGACGGCACCTCCGCGTTCAACACACGTACGGCTTGATGACGCCTTCACCTCCTCGATCCAGCGAGCGATGGTGAAGTAGTGGTTGAGTTCCAGCAGCACGACGGCGTGGTGATGGTGGTGAAGAACAATCTCTGCAGGGCTTCGCCAAGCACTACGGAGATTATGACGGAGGAACTAGAGGGTTAGGGTTGCCGCACACGGCTTGGGGAAATCTTAATGTGTCCCGTGTGCTAGCCCTGCCCCTCTATTTATATGTTGAGCCTTGGGGTCTAAACTTGGAGTAAAAGCCTCCTCCGGGTCGGTTTTGCCCGCACAAGGTCGGTTTGGCCCGCAGGGAAAGAGTCCAACTCGGATCCCTGCCGAACCGTGCACAGCCGCGCACAAGCGGTAGTACCGCTTCACACAAGCGGTAGTACCGCTTGGGCGGTAGTACCGCTTCACACAAGCGGTAGTACCGCTCGGGCGGTAGTACCGCTTCACACAAGCGGTAGTACCGATTACGGCGGTAGTACCGCTTCACCAAGCGGTAGTACCGCTTACGCGGCAGCAAAACTACTTTTGCACTTTCCAATACCTTGTGGGCTTTATCCCTTTGGCTCATATAAAGTGTTGCTGCACCCGAACACTTCGGTAATCATCCGGAACCCCTTCCGGTGAACTCCGGAACCCTTCCAGAGATCAAAACACTATTATCACATATATCAATCTTTACCTCCGGACTATTCCGGAGATCCTCGTCATGTCCGGGATCTTATCCGGGACTCCGAACAACTTTCGGTCACCAACATAATAACTCAATTATACTAATCGTCACCAAACGTTAAGTGTGTAGACCCTGCGGGTTCGAGAACTATGTAGACATGACCGAGACACCTCTACGGCCAATAACCAATAGCGGGACCTGGATGCCCATATTGGCTCCTACATATTCTACGAAGATCTTTATCGGTCGAACCTCTATGTCAAGGATTCAGTTAATCCCGTATGCTGTTCCCTTTGTTCTTCGGTATGTTACATGCCCGAGATTCGATCGTCGGTATCTCTATACCTAGTTCAATCTCGTTACCGGCAAGTCTCTTTACTCGTTCCGTAATACAAGATCCTGTGGCTAACTCTTTAGTCACTTTGCTTGCAAGGCTCAATGTGATGTTGTATTACCGAGTGGGCCCTGAGATACCTCTCCGTCACACGGAGTAACAAATCCCAGTCTTGATCCATGCCAACCCAACAGACACCCTCGGAGATACCTGTAGAGCACCTTTATAGTCACCCAGTTACGTTGCGACGTTTGATACACACAAGGTATTCCTCCGGTGTCAGTGAGTTGCATGATCTCATGGTCAAAGGAACAGATACTTGACATGCAGAAAACAATAGCAATAAACTGACACGATCAAATGCTACGTTTACAGTTTGGGTCTTGTCCATCACATCATTCTCCTAATGATGTGATCCCGTTATCAAATGACATCTCATGTCAATGGCTAGGAAACCTTAACCATCTTTGATCAACGAGCTAGTCAACTAGAGGCTTACTAGGGACACAGTGTTGTCTATGTACCCACACATGTATTTGAGTTTCCAATCAATACAATTATAGCATGGATAATAAACGATTATCATGAACAAGGAAATATAATAATAACCAATTTATTATTGCCTCTAGGGCATATTTCCAACAGTCTCCCACTTGCACTAGAGTCAATAATCTAGTTCACATCACTATGTGATTTACATTGTAATGAATCGAACACCCATGCAGTTCTGGTGTTGTTCATGTTTAGCCCTTGGAAGAGGTTTAGTCATCGGATCTGCAACATTTAGATCCGTGTGTACTTTGCAAATATTTATGTCGTCCTCCTTGATGTAATCGCGGATGGAATTGAAACGTCGCTTTATGTGTCTGGTCCTCTTGTGAAATCTTGGTTCCTTGGCTAGAGCAATGGCACCAGTATTATCACAAAACAGAGTCATTGGGTTAAGCGCACTAGGCACTACTCCAAGATCTGTCATGAACTCCTTCATCCAGACACCTTCCTTCGCCGCCTCCGAGGCTGCGATGTACTCCGCTTCGCATGTAGAATCAGCTACCACGCTTTGCTTGGAACTGTACCAGCTAACCGCACCCCCATTAAGAATAAATACGTATCCGGTTTGCGACTTAGAGTCATCCGGATCAGTGTCAAAGCTTGCATCGACGTAACCCTTTACGATGAGCTCTTGATCACCTCCATAAACGAGAAACATGTCCTTAGTCCTTTTCAGGTACTTCAGGATATTCTTGACCGCCGTCCAGTGTTCCATTCCTGGATCACTTTGAAACCTTCCGGCCATACTTATGGCAAGGCTGACATCGGGTCTTGTGCACAGCATTGCATACATGATAGAGCCTATGGCTGAAGCATAGGGGATGACACTCATCTTTTCTCTATCTTCTGCAGTCACTGGGCATTGAGTCTTACTCAACTTCACACCTTGCAAAACAGGCAAGAACCCCTTCTTGGACTGATCCATTTTGAACTTCTTCAAAATCTTATCAAGGTATGTGCTTTGTGAAAGTCCTATTAAGCGTCTTGATCTATCTCTATAGATCTTGATGCCTAATATGAAAGCAGCTTCTCCTAGGTCCTTCATTGAAAAACTCTTGTTCAAATATTCCTTTACACTTTCCAGCATTTCTATATTGTTTCCAATCAGCAATATGTCATCCACATATAATATTAGAAACGCTATAGAGCTTCCACTCACTTTCTTGTAAATACAAGCTTCTCCGTAAACTTGTATAAACTCGAACGCTTTGATCACCTCATCAAAACGAAGATTCCAACTCCGAGATGCTTGCACCAGTCCATAAATGGATCGCTGGAGTTTGCAAACTTTGTCAGCATTCTCTGGATCGACAAAACCTTCTGGTTGCATCATATACAACTCTTCCTTAAGGTAACCGTTAAGGAACGCTGTTTTGACATCCATCTGCCAAATTTCATAATCGAAAAAGGCAGCTATTGCTAACATGATTCTGACGGACTTAAGCATCGCTACGGGTGAGAAGGTCTCATCGTAGTCAACTCCTTGAACTTGTGAAAAACCCTTTGCCACAAGTCGAGCTTTATAGACGGTGACATTACCGTCCGCGTCCGTCTTCCTCTTAAAGATCCATTTGTTCTGAATGGCCTTACGCCCTTCAGGTAATACTTCCAAAGTCCATACTTTGTTTTCATACATGGATCCCATCTCGGATTTCATGGCCTCTAACCACTTCTCGGAATCCGGGCCCATCATCGCTTCTCCATAGCTCGTAGGTTCATCGTTGTCTAACAACATGACCTCTAAGACAGGGTTGCCGTACCACTCAGGAGCAGTACGCGTCCTTGTCGACCTACGAGGTTCGATAGCAACTTGATCCAAAGCTTCATGATCATCATCATTAACTTCCTCTTCAGCTAATGTAGGCTCCACAGAAACAACTTTCTGCGCTGCGCTACTCTCAGGTTGAAGTAAAGGTTCAACAACCTCATCAAGTTCTATCTTCCTCCCACTCAATTCTTTCGAGAGAAACTCTTTCTCAAGAAATGCTCCGTTTTTAGCGACAAACACTTTGCCTTCGGATCTGAGGTAGAAGGTATACCCAACTGTCTCTTTTGGGTATCCTATGAAGACGCATTTCTCCGCTTTGGGTTCCAGCTTTTCAGGCTGAAGCTTTTTGACATAAGCATCACATCCCCAAACTTTAAGAAACGACAGCTTTGGCTTCTTGTCAAACCAAAGTTCATATGGCGTCGTCTCAACGGATTTCGATGGTGCCCTATTTAAAGTGAATGCAGCTGTCTCTAATGCATAACCCCAAAACGATAGTGGCAAATCGGCAAGAGACATCATAGATCGCACCATATCCAATAAGGTTCGATTACGACGTTCGGACACACCATTACGCTGTGGTGTTCCAGGCGGTGTTAATTGTGAAACAATTCCACACTGTCTTAAGTGACTGCCAAACTCATAACTCAGATATTCTCCTCCTCGATCAGATCGTAGGAATTTAATCTTCTTGTTACGATGATTCTCAACTTCACTCTGAAATTGTTTGAACTTTTCAAATGTTTCAGACTTGTGTTTCATTAAGTAAATATACCCATATCTACTTAAGTCATCAGTGAAGGTGAGAAAGTAACGATAACCACCGCGCGCCTCAATACTCATCGGACCGCACACATCAGTATGTATGATTTCCAACAAGTCACTTGCCCGTTCCATTGTTCCAGAGAACGGCGTTTTAGTCATCTTGCCCATGAGGCATGGCTCACATGTGTCAAGTGATTCAAAATCAAGTGACTCCAAAAGTCCATCAGCATGGAGCTTCTTCATGCGTTTTACGCCAATATGACCTAAACGGCAGTGCCACAAGAAAGTGGTATTATCATTATCAATTCTATATCTTTTGGCATCAATGTTATGAACATGTGTATCATTACTATCGAGATTCAATAAGAATAAACCCCTCACATCGGGTGCATGACCATAAAAGATATTACTCATATAAATAGAACAACCATTATTCTCTGATTTAAATGAGTAACCGTCTCGCAATAAACAAGATCCAGATATAATGTTCATGCTTAACGCAGGCACTAAATAACAATTATTCAGGTTCATCACTAATCCCGATGGTAATCGAAGAGCGAGCGTGCCGACGGCGATCACATCAACCTTGGAACCATTTCCCACGCGCATCGTCACTTCGTCCTTTGCCAGCCTCCGTCTATTCCGCAGTTCCTGTTTTGAGTTGCAAATATGAGCAACCGCACCGGTATCAAATACCCAGGCACTACAACGAGAGTCGGTAAGGTACACATCAATAACATGTATATCATATATACCTTGTTTGTTGTTGGCCGCCTTCTTGTCAGCCAAATACTTGGGGCAATTCCGCTTCCAGTGTCCAGTTCCCTTGCAATGAAAACTCACAGTTTCTGGTTTGGGTCCAGCCTTGGGTTTCTTCACGAGAGGAGCAACTGCTTTGCCACTCTGCTTGGAGTTACCCTTCTTACCCTTGCCATTTTTCTTGAAACTAGTGGTTTTATTGACCATCAACACTTGATGCTCCTTCTGAATTTCAGACTCAGCGGCTTTCAGCATCGCAAACAGCTCGGCGACTGACTTGTTCATCCCGTGCATGTTATAGTTCAACACGAAGCTCTTGTAGCTAGGTGGCAATGATTGAAGAACTCTGTCAGTGATAGCCTCTGGCGGAAGGGGCATCCCTAACTCAGCCAGGCGGGTGGAGTACCCAGACATTCTGAGCACGTGATCACTGATAGACCCGTTCTCCTCCATCTTGCAAGCATAGAACTTATCGGAGATCTCATATCTCTCGATCCGGGCATTCTTCTGAAAGATAAACTTCAACTCCTGGAACATCTCATATGCTCCATGACGTTCAAAACGTCTTTGAAGTCCCGGTTCTAAGCCATACAACATTGCACATTGAACTATTGAGTAATCATCAGAACGAGCCTGCCAGGCGTTCACAACGTCTAGAGACTCAACTGGAGCGGGTGGATCACCAAGCGGTGCATCAAGGACATAAGCCTTCTGGGAAGCCGTAAGGATAATCCTTAGATTACGGGCCCAGTCCACAAAGTTACTTCCATCATCTTTCAACTTAGCTTTCTCTAGGAACGCATTAAAATTCAGGGGTGCTACTGCGCGAGCCATGATCTACAACATAAATATAGCAAAGACAACTTAGACTATTGTTCTTAGATAATGAGTTTAGTTAATCATATTTAAAAAACTCCCACTCAAATTGACATCCCTCCGATCATTCGAGTGTAACATGATCCAAATCCACCAACTCAAGTCCGATCATCACGTGAGTTGAGGTGGTTTCAATGGTGAACATCTTCATGTTGATCATATCTACTATATGACTCATGTTCGACCTTTCGGTCTCTTGTGTTCCGAGGCCATGTCTGTACATGCTAGGCTCGTCAAGTTTAACCCGAGTGTTCCGCACGTGTAACATGGCTTACACCCGTTGTATGCGAACGTAGAGTCTATCACACCCGATCATCACGGCGTGTCTCGAAACGACGAACTTTCGCAACGGTGCACACTTGGGGAGAACACAATTTATCTTGAAATTTAAGTGAGGGATCACCTTATAATGCTACCGTCGTCCTAAGCAAAATAAGATGCATAAAAGGATTAACATCACATGCAAATCATAAGTGACATGATATGGCCATGAACTTGTGCTTTTGATCTCCATCTCCAAAGCACCGGCATGATCTCCATCGTCACCGGCATGACACCATGATCTCCATCATCTTGATCTCCATCAACGTGTCGCCATAAGGTTGTCGCGCCGACTGTTGCTTCCACGACTATAGCTAACGTTTAGCGATAAAGTAAAGCATTACATAGCGCTTAATGATTGACACGCAGGTCATACAATAATTAAAGACAACTCTATGGCTCCTGCCAGTTGCCGTACTCATCGACATGCAAGTCGTGATATTCTATACAATACATGATCATCTCATACATCACATATATCTCATCATGTAATTGGCCATATCACATCACAACATACCCTGCAAAAACAAGTTAGACGTCCTCTAATTGTTGTTGCAAATTTTACGTGGCTGCTACGGGTATCTAGCAAGAACGATTCTTACCTACGCAAAACCACAACGTGGTGTAGTGATTGCTTTTTGATCTTCTAAAAGAACCCTCTTCATTGAACCGATTCAACTAAAGTGAGAGAGACAGACACCCGCCAGTCACCTTTATGCAACAAGTGCACGCAGCGGTGAAACCAGTCTCGCGTAAGCGTACGCGTAATGTCGGTCCGGGCCGCTTCATCTCACAATACCGCGGAATCAAGTATCAACTAGTAACGGCAAGCAATATGTATACACCCACGCCCACAACTCGTTTGTGTTCTACTCGAGATCTCATCTACGCATAGACCTAGCTCAGATGCCACTGATGGGGAACGTTGCATGGGAAACAAAAAATTTCCTACGCACACATAAGATCTATCCATGGTGATGAGCATCTACGAGAGGGAGAGTGAATCTACATACCCTTGTAGATCGCTAAGCGGAAGCGTTAATAAACGCGGTTGATGTAGTCGAACGTCTTCGCGATCCAATTCGCCGAGCGTCCCGCGATCCAATCACGATCCTTCCGATCTAGTGCCGAACGGACGGCACCTCCGCGTTCAACACACGTACGGCTTGATGACGCCTTCACCTCCTCGATCCAGCGAGCGATGGTGAAGTAGTGGTTGAGTTCCAGCAGCACGACGGCGTGGTGATGGTGGTGAAGAACAATCTCTGCAGGGCTTCGCCAAGCACTACGGAGATTATGACGGAGGAACTAGAGGGTTAGGGTTGCCGCACACGGCTTGGGGAAATCTTAATGTGTCCCGTGTGCTAGCCCTGCCCCTCTATTTATATGTTGAGCCTTGGGGTCTAAACTTGGAGTAAAAGCCTCCTCCGGGTCGGTTTTGCCCGCACAAGGTCGGTTTGGCCCGCAGGGAAAGAGTCCAACTCGGATCCCTGCCGAACCGTGCACAGCCGCGCACAAGCGGTAGTACCGCTTCACACAAGCGGTAGTACCGCTTGGGCGGTAGTACCGCTTCACACAAGCGGTAGTACCGCTCGGGCGGTAGTACCGCTTCACACAAGCGGTAGTACCGATTACGGCGGTAGTACCGCTTCACCAAGCGGTAGTACCGCTTACGCGGCAGCAAAACTACTTTTGCACTTTCCAATACCTTGTGGGCTTTATCCCTTTGGCTCATATAAAGTGTTGCTGCACCCGAACACTTCGGTAATCATCCGGAACCCCTTCCGGTGAACTCCGGAACCCTTCCAGAGATCAAAACACTATTATCACATATATCAATCTTTACCTCCGGACTATTCCGGAGATCCTCGTCATGTCCGGGATCTTATCCGGGACTCCGAACAACTTTCGGTCACCAACATAATAACTCAATTATACTAATCGTCACCAAACGTTAAGTGTGTAGACCCTGCGGGTTCGAGAACTATGTAGACATGACCGAGACACCTCTACGGCCAATAACCAATAGCGGGACCTGGATGCCCATATTGGCTCCTACATATTCTACGAAGATCTTTATCGGTCGAACCTCTATGTCAAGGATTCAGTTAATCCCGTATGCTGTTCCCTTTGTTCTTCGGTATGTTACATGCCCGAGATTCGATCGTCGGTATCTCTATACCTAGTTCAATCTCGTTACCGGCAAGTCTCTTTACTCGTTCCGTAATACAAGATCCTGTGGCTAACTCTTTAGTCACTTTGCTTGCAAGGCTCAATGTGATGTTGTATTACCGAGTGGGCCCTGAGATACCTCTCCGTCACACGGAGTAACAAATCCCAGTCTTGATCCATGCCAACCCAACAGACACCCTCGGAGATACCTGTAGAGCACCTTTATAGTCACCCAGTTACGTTGCGACGTTTGATACACACAAGGTATTCCTCCGGTGTCAGTGAGTTGCATGATCTCATGGTCAAAGGAACAGATACTTGACATGCAGAAAACAATAGCAATAAACTGACACGATCAAATGCTACGTTTACAGTTTGGGTCTTGTCCATCACATCATTCTCCTAATGATGTGATCCCGTTATCAAATGACATCTCATGTCAATGGCTAGGAAACCTTAACCATCTTTGATCAACGAGCTAGTCAACTAGAGGCTTACTAGGGACACAGTGTTGTCTATGTACCCACACATGTATTTGAGTTTCCAATCAATACAATTATAGCATGGATAATAAACGATTATCATGAACAAGGAAATATAATAATAACCAATTTATTATTGCCTCTAGGGCATATTTCCAACAATCTCATAATGCTGCAAATGAAGCTGTGGAAGGAGAGCGATGCATTAATACGGGTGGTGGGACTCTTCAGTCTGTTTGCGCTCCTGCTCAATGTTCCTTCTCCCAGTTGGCTCCGGCTCCAGCGGCAGGTGCAGTGCAGCCTGGGCCTTTTTCTCAGAGATTGCACCCACAGACTACTGCTCATATCTCTCAATCCCTCTCGATGCCTGCTATCTCTGCTGCTATGGAGGGCGATTTGGCAAAAGGAAAATCTCTTTCTAATCCCCTTCACTCCGCGTCATCCTTTCTTTCCCCTTCAAACCATCCCTTCTCTCCTTCCTCCAGATCCAGTCCGAAGCGGCCGTCTGCTCTCTTGCCGGGGCTGATGCTCCCTCCGGCGAAGCGCTTGGTTATCCATGGCGGAGATGGAGATTCAGGAGGGCAACCTGAGAAGGGTTCTGTCGGACCTATGCCTTGCTCAGGTGCCCCGTCAGACCATGGGCAGGGCATCCTTGGTGCTTCGCCCGGCATGCCCCTTATTGCTGGACAGCCAGCTTCAGGTGGTATTGTTGGAGCCGTTGCGGCTGCGCCTTTCAAGCCCCTTCATGCTAATCAGTTAGCTACAGGTGGTGTCAGTGGACCTGCTGCTGCTGTGCCCGTCATCACCTCTGTTCAACTTCGCCCAGTGGCCTCTGCTACTCACCCAAGGTTAGGCACTGCGATTCTCGGATCCTTTTCCGCTAAGGGGGGGCGCAATTGATCTGGATCAAGCAGATGGGATGTTCCTCCAACTGGGGGATTTCGAGGTGTGCGTCCCCTTATTCACAGGTTTCCTGGACAATGCTCTCGTCCTACCACTTGGCACCGTGAAAGTACCACCTCTCAAATGGGTGACGGGAGCCAGGTTGTGGCACATGTGGATCTTCGTCTCGCTTCTGATCTAGGCAGACCGACTGTGGAATTGGGCACTGATGCAGGAGCTTCTTATGATCCGTGGCCTTCAACTCCTACTAGTGCAGATACAGCTAGCTCTTACCAGGGCACTTTCTCTCCTCCTGGCATTGATCGTCCTCATGACATGGATATGGATGGTCATCCTGGCATGGTTGGCCTCAGAGCTCAAGCCATTGTGGAAGATCAAAATCACCCTAGCTCCTCTCGCAAAGGTGATACGTTGGATATCAGGGATAGTCAGGGGGTGCAGGAGGTGGACTTTGGTGGTCGGACAGACTCGGGCTTGGCTCACTCTTCTTCTTGGGCAGCGGCGCATGGCCCTAACGCGCCTCGGGCGCCATGAGGGCCATCGCTTGGAACTGCCGAGGAATGGGCCGGGGCCTCGGCAATGAGAAGATGCTTTACCTGGCTAACTTGATGCGGTCCACAAAAGCTCAGGTAACATTTGTTTCTGAAATTAAATCTTCCAAAGTCCGTTCTGTTGATTTGGTTAACAGGTTTAATGTGGCTAATGGTTTTGTTGTTCCTTCTAGACGTGCGTCAGGAGGGCTTTGGCTTATGTGGACTGATGATCTTAAAGTCTCTGTTTATAGTGTTGCTTTCCACTACATATTAGCTAAAGTAGTTCATGTAGCTTCAGGGATCAACTTTTGCTTGATCTGTATATATGGTGACCCGTACCATAGGCAGACTAGCGCCATCTGGGATCAAGTTTCTTCTTTTGTGTATGATAATCTAGGTATGCCCATGATGTGTATGGGAGACTTGAATGACATCCTGTATGATATTGATGGTTGTAATGGTAATGTGAATTTCTATCGTATGCATGCTTTCCGGTCTCTTGTCAAAAATTGTGGCCTTTTCGATATAGGTTATAGTGGTCCTGCCTATACTTGGCGTGGTCGTCAACATACTTCCAATCCTATTTATCGGCGCCTTGATCGTTGTTTAGTTAACTCTGATTGGTGCATGCACTACCCGAATACTAAAGTTCTTAATCTGCCTATTATTTTGAGTGATCATGCTCCCATTTTAGTGTCCACTGAAGGTAATTTTGTCAGGCCTCGTCAATCTTTTAAATTTGAAAATTGGTGGTTGATGGAGAAAGATTTTCATGGTTTTGCTAAATCTGCCTGGAATGCTACTTCCTCATCTTCTTTTGCAGCAAAATCTTCGTCTTTGGCAGGATCTTTAAAAATGTGGTGTAAGAAGAAGAAGCCTCTTCAAACTGAGCTTTTGGATCTTGAAGCACGTATCAATCAACTTTAGAAACTTCCATTGCAGCAACAGGACCATAATTTAGAAAGTGCTCTCACTTCCAGGTATGAGCTCACTCTTTCTAAATTGAATCAATTCTATAAGCAACGCAGTAAGAATAAATGGGCTGTAGCTGGTGACCGTAACACTAATTTTTTTCATCAAGCTGTTGTCAAGCGTAGGAAAAGAAACACCATTTGTTCTATTAAGGATGAGAGTGATATGGTTCATTTCAATCCTGTTGCTATCACGAATACCTTTGTTAACTATTTTCGCTACATTTTCTCTTCCCCGAATAATAATGCTGGTAGACCTTACTTTTCAACTCATTGGCCCACTAGCTCGCTGGATCCTACGTATGCTCTTCCTGACAATCATGAGATTTTGCAGATTCTTAAAGATATGAAACTCAATGCTTCTCCAGGGCCGGATGGTTTCAATGTTGAGTTCTACTTAGCTACGTGGGACTGGATTGGGGATGAGGTAACTCAGCTTGTTATCAACTTTTATCTCACTGGAGTTCTTCCTCCGCACATTAATGACACCAATATTGCTCTTATCCCCAAAAAGCTTGTGCCTCAAGTGCCTATGGATTTCAGGCCTATTAGTCTTTGTAATGTTGTTTATAAGATTATTGCCAAATCTCTTGCCAACAGAATTAAGCCTCACCTTCCTGACTATATAGATCCTACTCAGCAGGCTTTTATTGAAGGGAGGAGAATTAGTGACAACATTATCATTGCGCAAGAAATTGCTCATTCTTTCTCTCTCAAGTCTTGGAAACATGATGCTTTCATGCTTAAAATTGATCTTGCTAAAGCTTTTGATAGACTAGAATGGGATTTTATTGTTTCTGCTCTTGCTCGTAAAGGGTTGCATGGTCATTTCATTAATTTAGTTCATGCATGCATCTCTTCTCCCACATTCTCTGTGCTTATCAATGGCCAACCTTCTCAAAGGTTCAAAAGTTTTAGAGGAATTAGGCAAGGCTGTCCCATGTCTCCTTATTTGTTTGTCATTGCTATTAATGAACTCTCGATCGCGCTTAACGAGGCTCTTCAGGCTAACCATTTGCAGGGTATTTCTCTTGGTCCAAATTGCCCCTCTGTTCATTCTCTTCTCTTTGCAGATGACTTATTGGTTTGTGGTCAGGCTACTCTTCAAGAAGCCCAGTCCATGGCTAATCTTATCCATCAGTTTTGTGAGCTTTCTGGTCAAACTCCCAACTGGGGCAAATCTGCTATTCTTTTTAGCTCACACGTTTCTCAGGCTACGATTCAAGGCATTAAGCAATTTTTTCCTGTCTCTAATCTTGATGCTAATTTCACTCATCTTGGTCATCCTCTTATCCTTCCTGCTAAGAATAGAGTGTCTGCTTACAACTTTGTGTTGGATAGATTTGTGAATAAGCTGCCATCTTATAAAGCTAATATGCTCTCTCATGCTGCTAGGCTTGAATTGATTCGATCGGTTTTTTCAGCTATTCCAGTCTATTACATGGCAAACATCTTGTTCTCTAAGAAATTCATTGCTAAGCTCATGGCCATTATTAGAAATTTCTGGTGGACAGGTATTAGAGAGACTGACTCAAAGAAAAGTCTTTGTCTTAGGGCATGGAAGGATATCTGTTGTTCTAAGGAAGAAGGTGGCTTGGGCATCAGGAATCTAAAGGCCATTAATGAAAGTCTCATTCTTTCAGCGGCTTGGAGGTTAGCTAGTGCTCCTTCTTCTCATTTGTATCTTGTCCTTAAAGCTAAGTACTTTCCTGATTCCTCAATTTGGAGAGCCACCACTACCCCACCTAAATCTGCTTTCTGGGCCTCTATCTTGAAAATGTTGCCTAAACTAAGAGATCATGGTTTTTATCAACTTACCCAGGGTAACATTTCTTTGTGGAGCATGCCTTGGTGTACTCTTTGGTATTCTATTTATGATCATCTTGTTCCACAACAAGCGGGTTTTGTTTACCCGTCTCATGTGAAAGATCTTTGGCTTCCTGGTTTAAAAAGCTGGAATCATCCGCTCATATTTTCTCTTTTTCAACAGCCTTTAGCTTCTCACATTGTTAATACTTCAATTTTAAATGATGATGGTCCAGACTTGTTGTGTTGGGACCTCACCCCAAATGGTATTTGCTCTTCAAAATCTGCTTACAAACTTTGCTTGCAAGAGCTTCATAATAATCCCAGAAATACTCCTTTGGATATTCCTTTGGACTTGAAAGACTTTCTTAAGTTCATTTGGAAACAAAAAAATTTGCTCCCTCGAGTTCAAACTTTTGCTTGGAGACTTCTTCGCAGGGCTTTGCCTACAGGTATGAGGGCTGGCCGCTTCTCTAAGCATATTGCTCAGACTTGTTGTCGATGTGGCCAGCAGGAAGATGAACTCCACATTTTTTTCCTTTGCAATTTTGCGAGAGCAGCTTGGTTTTCTTCGCCCTGGTTTCTTCGCTCGGATGTTCTCACCCATGGGCATCCTACTATGCATTCCGTGCTTATTGCGCTTATTCGAATGGGCCATCCCCATGCTTCCATTAAGAATGTTTTAAATTTTTTGTGGTGTCTTTGGAAAGCTCGGAACGATTTCCTTTTTGATCGGAAAAAGCATCTTCCTTATCAGGTTAATATTGCTGCTGCTACCCTGAACTTTGAGTCTCTGGCGGATCCTTCTTGTACCCATTCTAAACAGCCTCAATCTAATGATGTTCATGAAGATCATGTTCTTCCCTTGCAGGGTCGAACTCTTAAGTCTGACTTGTTAGTTCTTGGTACTAAAATCTTCTCTGATGCAGCATTCAGGTCGTCAAAAATCCCAGGTCTATCTCCAGGGCAGGTGGGTACAGGTATAGGTGTTTTTATTTCCATACCTTCGGATCAGGGTGGACTTAATTTGCAGGTTCAGGCTTCGGCCCTTCCTACCTCTACTCCTTTGCAGGCTGAAGCTGTGGCTCTCTACTGCGCGGCGCAAATAGCTTTGAGGCTTAATCTTGCTAACTCTACTTTTCTCATGGATTGCCTGCCGTTAGCCTCTTTTGCTGCCTTAAGAAATATTTCAGCTGCTACTTGGAACATTAGGAATCATCTTGCTCATTTCTTTAAAGACACCACTAATCTGAATGCCCAAGTGTTCCATATTTCCAGGGAAATTAATGGTGTTGCCCACAATCTTGCACAACAGGTTTTTAGATCTAATGTTTCCAACCAAGTTTCTTGCTCGGCTTATGCTCATTCCCATCGATCTTGCCCTATGATTTCTCTTTTTTCTAACTTCCAGATTCAGGGCGTTAATCTGCATACTATATATTGTTTTTAACTCTCATGTGCCTTCTGCTGGATTTTCTCTTTGTCTTTTGCAGAGACTGCTGGCTTTCATCTTCTGCTATTGTTCTCTTCAGGCTGGTCTTCTGTATGTTTTGGTGTGGACGCTATAACGTGAAGCTGGAATCCATCAGTTTCTTATTTGGCAGGGTTTTCATCTTGTTTGCAGATGTATTTTTGCTATTTCTACAGGTCAACTTTAGCTGCTGTATGTCTTGAAGATTGAATGCTGGGATGCAATCTCCGCTGCAGTACTATCATCCTTCTTGCATATCGCTCCAACTTCCTTACCTTCAGGACCTTGCTCTGCTTGTTTTATCAAAGATGGTCGTCCAGTTGTGAAGCAAAAGGCAGCAGCAGTTTCTAGTTTTAGATTCAGAATGTTCCTGTGCTTGGTTCTGACCATGTTGTTCTTGGTGTAGTGGTTTTTTACCACTTTGCCTCATATAGGGTCTTTCTTCAGCTCTCTTCTCTAGATACTGCTACTCCTTATTTCTTCAGCAGATCTATGTAATTCTCTGTGTACTTTCTCTATGAGCTGAATGAATTTGGAACTTCGGTGCCTTTGCTTGTTCAAAAAAAAAAAAAAGAATACGCGCGAACACCAAGGACACGACGCGGATGGCTCTATTGGTCGGAGCATCGCGTCGGCGCCAGTGAGAGGTAGCGTCCGCTTTGGACCAGCATCAATGCATAGCCGCCACTCTACAGTTGCATGAATGTGTGCCGCTTGCCACCGGAAGGAACGCGTGCGGGCGCCGGTGGAAGTTTTTGGGTGGGCCGGGATAGTCAAGCGCGGGTGTGGCAGCGGTCCACACGCCTGCACCCCCCCCCCCACTTTGTCTCTGATTTTGCGGGAATATGTGTTGGAAATATGCCCTAGAGGCAATTAATAAAGTGTTTATTATTATCATATTTCTCCGTTCATGATAATGGTTTATTATTCATGCTAGAATTGTATTGACCGGAAACTAAATACATGTGTGGATAATAGACAGATACTATGTCCCTAGTATGCCTCTACTAGACTAGCTCGTTGATCAAAAAGATGGTCAAGGTTTCCTGACCATGGACATGAGTTGTCATTTGATAACGGGATCACATCATTAGGAGAATGATGTGATGGACATGACCCAACCGTTAGCATAGCAAATGATCGTTCAGTTTATTGCTATTGCTTTCACTATGTCAAATACACGTTCCTCTGACCATGAGATCATGCAACTCCCGGATACCGTAGGAATATTTTGGGTGTATCAAACGTCACAACATTACTGGGTGATTATAAAGGTGCACTACAGGTATCTCCGAAAGTGTTTGTTGAGTTGGCATGGATCGAGATTGGGATTTGTCACTCCGACTATCGGAGAGGTATCTCTGGGCCCTCTCGGTAATACAGCATCACAGAAGCCTTGCAAGCACCGTGACTAAAGAGTTAGTTGCAAGATGATGTATTACGGAACGAGTAAAGAGACTTGCCGGTAACGAGATTGAACTAGGTATTGGATACCGACGATCGAATCTCGGGCAAGTAACATACCGCCAGACAAAGGGAACAACGTATGTTGACATATGAGGTTCACCGATAAAGATCTTCGTGGAATATGTAGGAACCAATATGAGCATCCAGGTTCCGCTGTTGGTTATTGACCGGAGAGTCGTCTCGATCATGTCTACATCATTCCCGAACCCGTAGGGTCCGCACACTTAAGGTTCGATGACGATTTAGTATTATATGAGTTATGTGATTGGTGGCCGAAGTTTGTTCGGAGTCCCGGATGAGATCACGGACATGACGAGGAGTCTCGAAATGGTCGAGAGGTAAAGATTCATATATTGGAAGGCTATATTCGGACGTCGGAAAGGTTCCGAGTGATTCGGGTATTTTTTGGAGTCCCGGGGAGTTACGGGAATTCACCGGGAAAAGTAATGGGCCTTATTGGGCCATACAGGAAAAGGAGAGGCAGGCCACGTGAGGAGGCGCGCGCCCCCACTTGCCCAAACCGAATTGGACTAGGGGAGGGGGCGCAGCCCCCTCTTTCCTTTCCCTCTCCCTTCCCCCTTTCCTACTCCGTATGGGAGGTGGAATCCTACTAGGACTAAGGAGTCCTAGTAGGACTCCCCACACTTGGCGCACCCCTAGGGGGCCGACCTCCTCCCTCTCATCCTTTATATACGGGGGCAAGGGGGCACCCCAAAGGACAACAATTGTCCCATAGCCGTGTGCGGTGCCCCGATCTCTGTTTTCCACCTCTGTCATATTTTCGGTGAGCTTAGGCGAAGCCCTGCCGGAATCACTTCACCGTCACCGTCGCCACGTCGTCGTGCTGACGGAACTCATCTACTACCTGGACGTCTTGCTGGATCAAGAAGGCGAGGAACGTCACCGAGCTGCACGTGTGTAGAACTCAGAGGTGCCGTACGTTCGGTACTCGATCGGTGGAGCTCGAAGGATTGTTCGACTACATCAACCGCATTGTGAGACGCTTCCGCTAACGGTCTACGAGGGTACGTAGACACACTCTCCCTCTCGTAGCGATGCATCTCCATGGATAGATCTTGCGTGAGCGTAGGAAATTTTTGAAATTCATGCTCCGTTCCCCAACAATATGTGCGTCCGAACCGCCTAGCGGACCGATACAAGACCGCATTGGTGTTGGAAATATGCCCTAGAGGCAATAATGTTGTATTATTATATTTTTATATTTATAATTAAGAGTTTATATTCTATGTTATAACTGCTATGATCTTGCAATATGCGATTCAGTGGAAAACTCATATGCACATGTAGCATGATAAACGATAAAATAAAATTCCTAGTCTCGCCTCTAAGACTAGCTCAAGTGTTGTTGGTGATCACATTTTCTGGATCTTAGGATATCATTAAGTGTTACGATGATCCTAAAACAAAATTGAGGGTATGACGATAGAAGAACTATCATATTGAATCGACCCAAACTTGTTTGTCATACTTTGAGATAATATCGTCTGAAATCAACTGTTATAACACAGAGTTTTAACATGTATTTTATGTTCCTTAGACAATGAGAGTATAGTAATCACTTCTTACCGTACACTGAGCTTTGGGGTTGCTCAAACGTCATCTGTAACTAGGCGATCATACGGACAACTTACAGGTTCATTGGAAAGTTTGATAAGGGACTAGATAGCTCGAGAACGGAATTTTCTCCTCCAACAATGGAGAGATATTCTTATGGACCTCTTGGTGTGACGGCATCCGTCATCATCTCGACGGACACATGTGACTATGTCACAGGGATGCTGGAACACATCAACGAGAAAGAACAAAACCGGTAACGAGAACAATGGTATAGTGAGCATGTGCATGACAAGAGGATACTGATGCATTTCGGGTTTTGTAAAGTATCGCGAAGCAAATGTAATATCACATGATAACCAAATGTTTACTCGAATTCATTTGTGTACTCATAGGGATCGATATGGATGTCGACGGTTCGGTTTTGTTCATGTATATGTGTTACCAAACCTACAGGGTCACAAGCATAAGGTAATCACAATTTGTTGAGTGTTAGTAGGACGGGAGCGATGAGAATATATTTGTGGAATTGTTTCATTAGTATTGGAAATAGTTTCGAGAGGAACCGAAAGTGTTCCGTGGTCACCGGAAGGGTTTCGGAAACTATCGGGCAATATCGGGTATTACCGATAAATAATATATATAGGTGTAAAAAAATCACAGATGTTAAATTAAAAATAAAAGATTGTTACAATAGCTAGAAGGATTTTATATTTAATTTAATATCAATGGACTTAAAAGGCAAAGAGGTGGAAGGTAACTTGGGCATGGGCCCAAGTGGAGGTGGCGTCTCCTTTCCCACTTGGGAAGGGAGGGAAGGCCGAATTGGAGCGGGATTCCTCCCCCACTTGGCTGGCCAAGGAGAGGGTACTTTCCCTTCCCTTGTGGTGCGCCTTCTCTTCCCCTCACCTATATATACTAGAGGATTTCCACCCTTTTAGACACACAAATTTTGGAGTCTCTTCTAGTTCTCTAGTTCTAGTTGATCCTAGTTGGTCAATTAGATCTAAACCTAGATCCTCTAATCCTCCCGCTAATTCTCTGGTGACGATTAGCTCTAGACGGCGAAGCGCAGCCGAATCGTGAAGACCGTACGCTTGCACCCCAAGTAGAGAGGTCGTGCTTTCGGTCTTCAGTTCAAGCGATCGTTCGTGGGAGGTTCGCGGGATCGTTTTTCTATGGTTCGAGGGGCTCCAAGTACAATCTACATTGACTTGTCTTCTTCCGCTGCAACTCGGAGTCGATAATGATCGATATACAAACCGTTTATGCATCTTCATATTGATCATGGTTGATCGTAGGGCAATTTTTTTTTCTACTACATTTCCCAATAGTGCCATCATGGGCGGTTCTATGAGTAGATGCAGATTTCGATCTAGATCACATGTCGATGTGAGGGTTTGATGTTCTTGCTATGCTTCCCTAGAGTGTTTCTTCGGTTCAGTTTATTGACGACATGATGTAGCTTTGTACAAAGCTCTGACAATCGATCAGCTCTGGTTGTCGACGATCTGCTAATAGTTCTTTAAGCTTCATCATAGTCAAGAATAGTGAACCTTCGCAAACACAAGAGTGCAATGAAGATGAACGATCTTCTAGGAGGTCATGCGTATTTGACGAAGTTTAGTGTGGGGCTAGAGATTTTTAATCGAGTATCTTCCCTCACACACCCCGAAAGTTAATCTAGCAACAAGAATTATCGCCTTAATGGTGGACGTAGGTAGCTAGTGTTTTCCGCTAACCCTAGAAGCCACGTAATTAAAATTTGCCAAACCGATTAGAGGACGTCTAACTTCGTTTTGCAGGATTACATGTGATGTGGTATAGCCTTCGTCATGATAATAAGTTTATGTATGAGATGGTTATATGTTGTAATGTTAAGTGGCATGCGCGTCACGGCATGATGGCTGGAGCCAAGGAATTGCCACCTTAATGCATAGACGTAGAGATAGTCTACAGGTTACACGGAGAACCCGGAGCTTCACTAAGCGCAGGAGGACAAAATTGTTGCCACATCGGCAGTTTTTTAAAATTGTCGCCACGACAACGATTTCGAAGAATTTCATGAAGACCTCGGAGGACCATGAAGACGTTCCCGACGCCCAGGGCTATACCATATGATGATATTATGAATTTTCTAAGATGTTTATCCCTTTGTTGTTTGAACCCTTTGATTGCATAGTAGTCAATTATCAGGGTGATCTCTCATAGTAAATATCAAGTTAAAGGTGATCTTCCCAGTGTTGCTACCATCTATAAAACATAGCATTCCAGAGTATGTCATGTCCACATGAGTACAATGGTTTGTGAGGTGTAAGACGGGTTGATGGTCAGACCATGTGAGCAGATAACACTCGGTTGTCTTGAGGTTCTGGCAGAATCGTTCTAAGCTCGGAGCACGAAGCATCAAAAGATGAACAAGAGTCATATGGAGATATGATCAGTAAAAGATTGTCTATCGATTGAGTTCACGTCAACAGTGATGACCACATCAATGGTTGTGAATAAGATTCGGGTATTGAATCACTTAAAATCAATTATGAGAGATATTGGTTTGAGTGGGAGTGCACGGTTATGAATTAATTAAGTTTAATCACTAGTGCAAATTAATTATGAACAATGTCTATGTGTAGTTTGCATTATAGTTGTAGAATAATGGCTCACGGATACACCGTTCCTGTTGTAATCGATTGGTTGTTTTTATTATATAGTTGAATCTTTACGATTGGTAAACGTAATGAGAGGATCGTCCTCTAGAGTGACAAGAAGGATTTTGTCCTACTACATGCTTACAATACTCTCCTACTGATGCTATGGATGATGAGGCTCCAGTCCTTCAATCCAAAAGGCTAGAATTACATTAGTTTGCTTGCTTCCGAGAAACCCGAACTTCAAAATTTTGGGATAGTTACGTGATGTTTTTGGAACTGAAAATTGTTTTCAGAAACAAACAAAGGTTAAAAGATGTGTGATATCTAAAGAAGTGTTTTTGTTTGCAAGTTCTAGTGAATTGTTCAACTATTAATAAGACTAAAATGCATAGGATCTGAAAGAACATCAGTCATGAGTTGATGGTGAGAACTTGAAGAGAAAGAACAACTCTAAAGGGTGTAACTAGACTTATATGCCTTAGGAAGTTCAGGGCTCACGTCACTCTTGAAGTTGGATGCTTCTTCTGTGAGTAGGAGAAATATTGGAAGTAAAACTACAAAAAGTAAAAGGCACAAAGAAAAAAGACTTTAATGTCCAACTCAGGTATGAATGTCATACAAGTTATGAGATATAGAGAAAGTTGGTCAAGTAAAGTATAATTCTTGGTAATTATGATTAAATTGTTGCTCACTAAATTCTTCCGTATTCTGGTTAAAAGTTGATCACAAGGATACCGACTCGATTGCATGTTGTTGCGAAAATATCTTATGGAAATTTTGTAAAAAGTTACAGTACTTTCCATAAACATATTACCTCTGTAATTTACTGTCATAATTCATTTTAGAGTTTTGTATATTGTAGCCCATTGCATACAAGTTGCAAGGAGGTTGTTCATGAACAAAATAATTAGTAATATGCATATTGATGTATGTAGTCCAATAAATGTTGTTGCAAGCAGTGGATTTATCTATCTTCAAGGATGACTCAAGTGGATATTTATATTTACTTATTGACACATAACTTTGGATCTTGTGAATTGTTTCAAAAATATCAGAATGAAGTACTCCCTCTGTAAGGAAATATAAAACGTTTTAGATCACTAGTTTAGTGATCTAAAACGTCTTATATTGCACAAAGGAATATTTGAGTTACAAGATTAGCGAATGTCTGATGAGCTATGAAAGAAAGTTTATAGCTTGCACCTCTGAGAACACTATTAAGAGTAGAGTGTTTTGAGTAGATGTAATAAACTATATTTGACATGGTAAGATCAAAGATGAAATTAAATCAATTGCCAATATACTTTTAATGTGATGCTTTAGAGACTGTGGCTTTTACACTAAAAAGAGTGCCATGAAAACTATTGAAATGACACCATATAAGATATGAAATAATAAGTCCTATTTTGTTGGTTATCCCAAATGGTTGGGTGCTCCTCTACCACCATGCCGAGGCAAAGTGGTTTGCCATAGAGTGCGGATTTTTGTGAAGCAAATGTATTCTGCAAAAGAGTGAGTGTGAGGACAGTGCAACTCGATGAGATTATAGAATCTTTGTAATCAAGTCAAAGAAACATAAATAATAGAAGTGGTTCTAGAATTTCCTACGACAATTGATACGAGAGTCTCTACATGAGATATAGATACTTAGGTCAACTTGCGGCTGAACTATATAGGTTGAGGAAAACTTCTACAGACCTTCATGGTGCGCAGACAAAATATTGTTGAAATAAAAAATGAACATATGATACACAGAGAAGCGTTGATGGGCCCTGACTCCGGAAATGGCTATTTGCCAAAAGTAATCTGAGATAGTATCCATATACCTAAAACAAAAGAACTTGATGAACCCTCCGAAAGACTTGAAGTCTAATGTATAGTAATGGATCTGTAAACTCACAAAGATAAAAAGGTTTCATAAAGCTTGACTTGTTGCAAATAGTTCATGACAAGATCAAGGAATTGACTATAATGAGATTGTCTCGTCATAGCAATACTTAAAAATCAGTTCATGTTAAACCAGCAATTAGTACATATTTTAATTATGAGATATAATAGATGGATGTCAAATTATTCTCATGAGATGGAAATGTAACCAAGGTTGTGTATTTGATATGGTCCAATGTAATTTTGTCAATCTAGAGGATGCTTGTAAGTGTGCAAACTTCAAAAGTTGCTATAATGGACTGAAGCAAGCATAATGGAGTTGGAATCTTTGTTCTGATGAAATATTCAAATAATTGTATTTTATCAAGGAAAGCAAAAATGCTTGTATTTACAAAAGAGTAAGTGGGAGCATGATAATCTTATATCTTATATTTACTAATTGGATGCACTAATAAAGCCTCCATGTTAATCCACATCATTAAAAAATTATTAGTTGTTCGATCAAATTAATCAATATATCTTAACCCTATGATTTACGTTACTCTAAAAAAAACTATGTGACCCACCCTGCACGTTAGAAAACTCATAGATACCCTCCTAAACAAACCATGATACAAACTCCATATCGTTATACTTAAAAAAAATCCATATCGTTGTTGATTTTTTACCAAAAAAAGTCCATCTCCCCATGTCACCATCCCACGTGAATTTTTTGACAAACGAACAAATTGTGGCCTTTCCTCTCTCAAGGTTGAGATTCAATCCAAAAAAAAAATCCATGATGAGCGGGACGAGGTGCACTACCATGGCGTCCAATCTCAGAGGCATGGTATCTATTCCCTCGGGCGTTGTGCATAAATCTCAATAGAAAACGAAACAAAAGGCCATAGATGGGAAGTCTCAGTGATCGAAACAAGACAAAGAGCACTACAGGAAAGAAAGTCTCCAACGATTCAGAAGTAGGCAACGATCATAGCTGGTAGTAGATTACACTGGTAAGCTTGATCGCATAAGCTTTTTTATTCGTTAATCCTTGGAGTTTTAACAACTGCAGCCGTCCGATGAATTCTAGGACAAATACAAAACACTGGATCACCATGATCTGGTCCGCTTAGATTTTTCCTTCACTTACGCAACCTTTCGTCAGTCCATCCCTGTGTCCTTGCCGCAGCCGCCTTCCCCATCTCTCCTTGGGCGTCCCTTCCATGGTGCAGTTGGCTTGATCCGGTAGGCATTGTTTGCCTCCCTTCGCCATATCCCCATAATTGATTATTATGTGCGGTGGATTGCACTACCACTCGATGATGCAATCTGGAGTCATCTTCCAAATCTCGATTTCTTTTCAAGTGGATACTGTAAAATCGAGTCTGCTATATTACATCATGTATTGCCGGTGTCTTGGCCGTCGACGACGGATTCACGGCAGCCCACAGCGCCTGTAGTGCCGTTTTGTACGCGGTGGCATGTTTAGTATCACATACAGTACATATCCACTTGCACGGCAGCAATCAACATGTACTCCCTCCGTTCCTAAATACTCCTAAGACCTTTTAGAGATTCTACTATGGACTACATACGAAGCAAAATGAGTGAACTTATATTCTAAAATCTGTCTATATACATCCATATGTAGTCCATAATGGAATCTCTAAAAGATCTTATATTTAGGAACGGAGGGAGTACATGGGTAGGCCACTAGAGACATGCAGACGAGGAATACATGAGCATGACTGAGGATTGCTGAGGTGTGAAAACATATGAGGTGCGTACAAGTTCATGATCCATATCCACGTACAAATTCTTTGATTAATTGGTAGCTTTTGGTAACCGTCGTCTCCCAGCCATCCGTCATGGTCTTTATAATACCACAAGTAGAATTCTGATAGTTAGTCCCCCTTACTTCTCAAATTAATATGCGCATATGTTCTTTTTTATATTACTTTTGGTCCAGAAAAGGCGGTTCTCAATTCCCTAAAATGATTTCATGAATTGGTGTTTCTTGCAGGAAAGTTTTGGCCGGGGCAATGGCGCATTGATAATTACAACAGGTGCTACATGCCTATTTTTTTGAAGGAATGTGTACTTTTTGTAAGCATCAGAATGCATACGTTTTTCACTGTAATGTATTCATTCTTCTTTCTAGGGAATCAATTTAGTCTCCTTCCTTTTTTCTGAATTCCCTTTGAAATGCTTCCTGCTAATACTTCATTCCAGTTTCAAGTTGAGATGGGCTAACTTTCGGCCCTCCGTCTATTACACATGCATGGCAGTAAGATAAGTTTTAATGGCACAAGGTATTTATAAGTTTCCTTAATTTCTAACAAAATAAATTTGCACTTATCTTTACTGTATGATAATTCTAATTTACATCTGTGTAAACATTGCAGTTCTTAAGTGAGGTGTAATCTCTTGATGGCTAGCTCATCTTCAGGGCACTTACTATTCAATAAGGAATAATGTTTTGTCCCTGTCACACAGGTACTAGCCACCATGGGAAATAGTTCTACCATGTACGCAATAATGTTTATCCAAATATGTGATTGTCTATTCTTTGGTTCATACTCCTTCTCAAAACATACTAACTACACATTCCATCTTCACTTTGACTACCTTTCTATCTCAATTGAGAAGTTTGCCTTGGCAATGGAATTTAAATGGATTCTTACATCATTTCTGTTACTTCTCCCCTGAAAAACAACACATAGATTTGTTTTTATGAAATTATATGGAAAGAATGTACTAACGATTATGTTGTTTGGGCCTCCACGTTTCTGATATTTGTCGCCCCTTGAACACCTTAATGTATGTAGATGATTGGATGATTATTGTTGTTTCTTCAATATGAAGTATAATCTATGATCAACTATATGGTATATCTAAGCCATCGATCTATTGAGTGCACATAGATTTACTTAAGAATATGTAGACAATTATCGATCGACATAATTCACTACAATTAATTATGTGAAACACGTAAAAGAGCACTTGAAATATCATACATGAAAATATGTACCATTTTTCCTATAGGTCACTGCTCTAAATTCCATATCCTCCCGAATAATTGAGAAGACTTAGGAAATATGGATTATTCATAAGAAATATCATCATCTAAAGCCCCTTTTGCAGTACAACAAAGTGGTTGTGAACAGAAACATGTAGAACTTAAGGATTTCACATATCGAGCTTTATTTTTTGCATGGGCTGCCTCACTAAGACCTTCCTGCCATATCTATCGAGAAATATTAAATAAATTAGACATGATCAAGAGAAATTTGGGATTTTTTTATATGCTATGTCAGATAGTTCCAAAAATATTAAATGTTAGGAGTCATTACATGGTAAGAGCCACATCTGCACTATATTGCATTTACTTAATCAAGCTACTATTTGCACCAAAAGATTTCAAAGAAGGTTTGTCTGAACACTTTTATGCCTATTGGTAGGGATATGCAAATACACTGAATTCTCTTATTGATGTGTGAAGCTACAGGTGCATCCTTGATTACATGATGTTAGAACAGTCATCTTCTTCTCTTAATTATTGATTTTTTTTGGCATTTTGATGTTCTTATTTGTACTCTAAAGGCATTGCAAGAAAGTTTCCATGTTTGTATCATATGTCAATGTATGGGGGCAAGGTTGTTCTTTGTGACGGGATATCCTTTGAAGTCATGAATTGGAACAAAATTTATTTATCATCAAGGTTTGTGTTTTTCATATATATTTTACTCATATAAATTTTTGTGCATAGAATATATCGTTAAGCGGTTTCACCGAACTCACCATCCAATGTTGCTAGCCCGTGCAGTTGCACGGGTTGATGACTAGTATTTCCAAACACTATGTGTGCATGACACATTGTTGATTGGAAATTATATAAATCGCTTGACATGAATTAAGACTTAATTGAAACTAGTTTTCAGTAAAGTACTTAAGCAATATTGTCATGTTATTAGGCATAATAATCTATGGAGATAGTAGTGTCTAGGGCTTAGTCAAAATACATATTGACAAATACTAAAGCAGTTTAGTATGAAGAATGCCAAGAACGGTTTCTTGTCGAAGTCACATGGAAGGAGTTTTAAGCAAGAATCGGTATCCTGAAATAATGATGAGTGAAATACATGATTTCAATCACACTTGTGTTAATTTTATTCCATGGCATGTAAATAACTAGATATGTCCAATACTACAATTAAGTTGTGAGTAAAGTTACTAGAATGGCCAAACAGTTGATCATAGGACAACAATAAAAATGTCGTTAAGTAATGACGACATGTTTCGCGCATACAGAAAAAATGAAGAGATTGTGTAAGGAATTATATTCATACATGCTTTGTAAGTAGTACATCGACAAAATCTTCGTCGATGCTTCAAGCGATTTTCGATTTCAATTAAATGATTTATAGTGACACGGTAAGTTGGAATTGGTCCAAGAAAGTTATAGTGGTGAATTCTATAACATAAGGCCGAGTATATTGTCGCTTTAGAAGCAACAATGGAGGATAATTAACCAAAAGTTCATTTGTAAGCTTGGTATGGTTTATAGATGATTGTGCCAATGGAGCACTATTCTTAATAGTGGTTCCATAGCTTAGTATAAGGAATCAAAGTTCTTCCACTGATTCAATATATACAAGGCCACTTTCACAAAATTATGAATTATTGTGAAATCATGGTATATGCATTTAAATGCAAATAATACACACACATCTGAAGTTGTCAGATTCGATAGGACAAAGTCTATACCACAAGCAAAGCATGGACTCACATTGGATTGCCATTGGTGTAAAAGTAAAATGTGCTAACTAGATTATTGACTCTAGTGCAAGTGGGAGACTATTGGAAATATGCAATGGAGGCAATAATATTGTATTATTATATTTTCATATTCATAATTAAGAGTTTATATTCTATGCTATAACTGCTACGATCCTGCAATATGTGATTCAGTGGAAAAAATCATATGCAAGTGTGGAATGACAGTAAAATAAGATTCCTTGTCTCACCTCTAAGACTATCTCAAGTGTTGTTGGTTATCAGATTTCCTGGATCTTAGGATATCGTTAAGTGTAACGGTGATCCTAAAACAACATTGAGGGTATGACGTTAGAAGAACTATCATATTGAATCGACCCAAACTTGTTTGTTATACTTTGAGATAATACTGTTTGAAATCAATTGTTATAACACAGAGTGTTAACATGTGTTTTATGTTCCTTAGACCATGAGAGCATCGTACTCACTACTTACCGTATGATGACCTTTGGGGTTTTTTAAACATCATCTGTAACAAGGTGATCATAACCACAACTTACAGGTTCATCGAAAAGTTTGACAAGGGACTAGATAGCTCGAGAGTGGAATTTGCTCCTCCGACGATGGGGAGATATTCTTAGGGCCCTCTCAGTGTGACAACATCCTTCATCGTCTGGACAGACACATGTGACTGTCATGGGGATGCCGTAACACATCAACAAGAAAGAAGAACAAAACCGGTAATGAGGACAATGGTACAGTGAGCATGTGCATGACTCAAGAGGATACCGATGCATCTCGGGTTTTGTAAGGTATCACGAAGCAAAGGAAATATCACATGATAACCAAAGTTTCACTCGAATATCATTCGTGTACTCATAGGGATCGATATGGACGTCCACGGTCCGTTATCGGTCATTGAATGAAGGGGTTCCGTTAATGTCTATATGTTACCCTTGGGTCCGAACCACGTGGTCCGGATAAGTCCGAACCGCGCAGTCCGGACGATTGCGGGCGGTTTGAGGGTCAGCATTGGAGATGCCCTTGACAAGAAATGGTGTAATTGAGATTGATCTAATTGTGTCTGCAGAGAATTAGAATTATCACATGTCGTCAAAGTAGTTCTCAAACATTTTTTTGGTTTTCTCAACTTTTATCAACTTCAGCCGCTTCTCATCTTCTATCAGCTCTAACAACTTCTCTTTCAGCCACAACCCAAACAAACAAATTGTCACATGAATGCTCGCAAGATTTTCCACCCGAATCTCCAGGTTTAGGTTGTTTGGGGTTCATTCCTTGTCAACCGTGGTATCCACTTCTTATGACCCATGACCACTCTCGCGACTATGACATCCCCACCGCACCTAGCGTCAAGCCACATCGACCCTCGACCCTTGCACGAGGCGAGTTAAAATGAGCAGAGTGAGGCTTGTCTTTCATCGGTGTGGCTCCTAGATGGATCCATCCTCGACGAGAGTGCGACGTCACCAGGAGACTGCGGCATTGATTGCGGCTCGAGATCGGGTGACACAGGAGGCAGAGATCGCAAGAATTAGATTGGAGGAGGCGTGACAATGTTGACGACCACCTCATGACCTGCAAGTGCATAGAGTTTAGTTGTACCTTTTCGAAATAAGAGTATCGATCTCACAGGGAGCACAAAAGGTGTTCATTGACTCTTGTAGAGGGTTACGATGTGTCCGCAAGTTAATTGTGGTCAAGCAAAACCGGATGCGGGGATTGAAGTATTGCAATGTTTGGTGACTAAAATTAAGAGTGCAAGAATAAAGTAAAAGAGAAAGAGAGTATAGGAAACGATGAGTAGGGAGTCTAGATTCACCACTAGTATGTATCTAATGTAATTATGTGAATGTGTAATTCTAGGTTCGGATCACTAAGCCACCTCGCATGTTTCTATAAGTGGACGGATCCAAATACATATACGTCCATACATGCAACAACCACGTATCACATACACCATCACCATCCTCTTCACATTCAGGTTATGCCACAATGATTGAGAATCTCCGTGTGGACGTAGCTAAAGGTGGTCTCTGGTAATCCCCTATCAAAAGATCACTGAGGAGGATGGTGGCTTTTGTCACCGTGGTACCTCTGCACCCCACCATTGCAATGATAGTAATATCCTTCATGTCCCTAAAAGCCAAATGTTGAGTGGTAGACTTTACCCAACATCATGAAAAACATTAACATAAACATACAAAAGAGGATTTTGTAAACTATCGACGTTCATCACCTAACATACTAGGGTTCCACCATATCCCCGAGAACTAGGAGGGTTTACTCGGACATAGAATTAACGCGCATCATAGAGCTGATCATGGCAATCATGGATGATTAATCAACGCAATACACGTCACCTAGGGTTTTGGTATTACAAAGAGACTAATAAAGGGGTGATAATGGGGAAGATGATTGATGCTGAAGTCTCCTTGAATGGTGTGGTAGAGCCCTTCTGCCGATTACCCCTTCTGATCCCTTTCGAGGCTACGGTTCTTGGCTCTAGCGTGTGTTCTGATATCTTTGTGTCTCCTTTCTACAATCTGCCGGCACAGGGGTGAAGTACTCGAGGGGTGTCGACGTCGCTTGGTACGAGTGGGTACGCTCGTACCAGACGCTGTTTTCGCCTCTAGAAGACCTTGTGTGGCTCCTTTTTCTCCCACTTGATTGCTTCTTCATACGGTAGGTTATTATCACATCAATTAGCATGATTTTTACCCATATATTGATGTTTTCTTCTTTAATGCCTCAAATCTCCTTATTCATTAGGATCCTGATAGAATTAGCCAAAAAGGACGCGCAGGCGCGATAAAATCCCAAAAATCCTACTACTACAATGCAAAACAAGAGGTAAAAGTGATGCAAAATTGGAATCATCAACTTCCCCAAGTTTAGAGTTTTGCTCGTCCCCGAGCAAATGACACGTCTTGTAGGAACAAGGTCATCATGTTCATGAAACGTGGATTACCGTGAATTAAAGAGTTCATTTCATCAAATTAAGAGCTATAAGAGATATATCATCATGATGAACATACATTCTTATCAGCAAGATAATTATTAAATCTTCCACGCCTCTAGTGATCAATTCGTTAGCAAAGGTGAAACTCTATGTAATAAGTCTTTCATGATTTAATCAAGCAAGTTGCGAGGGGCTACCAGCTTATTTTCATGAAATTGTTTGTGCAATTTGCCTTTAATGCATATCTTCTCCTTTTTTGTTTTCGCTGCAATCGTTGTCGTAGCTTTAGAGGAACGTGGGTGGTATACCTTCACACTCCTTTGGCCTCCATTCTCCACCCGAATACTACTGGTTGGGGGTTACGACCGTGAGCGAGGGAGCACGGGAGGCACCAGAAGGGTAGCCGGTGGGGCCTGGTTGGTCGCCACCGGCGGGAACTAGTGCAGGAGCACATGGTTGGGGTCACGAGCGCTAGCCGTTGTAGCTCCCATTGTGAGGCCCACTTGGTTTGAGTTTGAGATTCTTACGGCTTTTAGCGCCAAGATCTACTGATATCATGGCTCGCGCTAAATTCGTTTCGCATTAGCGTGAGAAGCCTATATGCGTTGTAATTTTCACGCCAAAATTTAAACCCTGATCATCTTGTTCTAATCGACCTCACATACAACCAATCGTATAGGCCAAATGTTTTCGATTAAGTAATTTCTTGGTAACCCCACAAAAAAGAAGATTTTTTTTTGTGGACATTACTCGCATTCTAGTTAAGCTCCTGACTTGCGGCTGGGGCGTGCTATGCAAGCAGCCAAACTGCGAGATCTCGAATCTACTACTGGTATGTCCATAAACACGAGCTTTTCATAAATTTCTCCGATGATGAAATTGTTAATAATGCAACTAAGATTGGGTTTTCACTTGGGTTCAATAGTAAGGAGGCAGCGAAGTCTGTTAATGATTTACTTGACTTAGAGGCTGAAAGAGCGATGCATATGTTGAGAACTATTGCGTCTGTTACTCCAATGCGTGATAGTGAGGTTAACGAGTTAGGGGTTAGATCATTAGAATGTTTATGTGAGGACTTAGTTCCTTCCAGTGTACTTGGGGATGAGGCTATGGGGGTAGAGGAGCATGCGACCGCTCTGCAATCACAAGAACATTTTGACTTGCTACTTGAGCCTTCTTTGGAGGCGGATGGGCATGCGTCACCTCTGCATCCAGAAGAAAACTTACCGACATATGCTAGTCATGTGGGCTCGATTATCTTGTCGGAGAAACCCAAACGCAAGTGGACGACAAAGATTTACCTCGCTTCTGCGGTACAACAAAGTGCGAGGGTTAAATTTGCACGTAAATTCCATGATGAAAAATGAGAGGCATTTTCTGGAATACCAGAGGTCTTAAGGACTTGGCTAAACGGAGGTTTTTGGCGGAGGTATCTAGGGAACATAAGTTGGATTTTATGGCGTTACTTGAGACTGGTAGAGATAACTTTACTTCGTAGTTTCTTGGAACAATTTCTGGTGGCTCCGACTTTGATTGGCATTGTTTACCACCTGGAGGAAGGTCTGGCGGGATATTGCTCGGAGTCAATTGCGAGACTCTGAAAGTAAGCAATGTTTTTATGGGTGACTATACAGTAAAATTTCATATTAGGTCGAAAGTTGATGGATTCAGATGGGCTCTAGTTGTGGTGTATGGGGCTGCACAGCCTGAGTTCGAATCTGACTTTCTCGCAGGTCTAGTGAGGGTTTGTGGGGACCAAAAGTTACCCATTCTAGTCGGGAGCGACTTTTATATTATTAGGAGGAGAGAGGAAAAGAACAACGATAATTTTGATGGGAGGTGGTCCTTCATGTTCAATGCTATTATTGAAATTCTAGACCTAAGGGAGATTGGTCTCACATGAAGATAATTTACATGGGAAAATACCCTAGAAAATCCAACTTATGAGAAATTGGACCGAGTATTAGCCAACATTGAATGGGAGCAGAAGTTCCCTATGGTAACGGCGCGCGCATTACACAGGGCACTTTCTGACAATACTCCAATTCTTGTTGACTCAGGGGATTCGACCCATGTTGGCAACAAGAACATTTTCTCTTTTGAAACAACTTGGTTTCAAATAGATGGATTCCTCAGTTTCACTGTCATGGAATGGGCTCGAGAAAATTGAGGTACGACAAACATTGAAAGATGGCAATATAAGATGAGGCACTTGCAACAGTTCTTGCGGGGATGGGCAAAGAACGAAAGTGGAATCTATAAGGATGAAAAAGAAAAATTACTCAAAATCATTAATGACTTAGATGTAAAGGCTGAGGTCCATGTGTTGGGAATGGTGGACCGAAGGGCAGAGAGCGAGGCTGGGGAGAAGTTACAAAAACTACTCAGAGAAGAGGAAATGAAGTGGGCTCTGAGAGCAAAGGTTAGACAAGTAATTCAGGGTGACAATAATACCTAGTTTTTCCATTTGATGGCTAATGGGAAACATATTAAGAAGATAATTATTCAGTTGGAGCAGGATGAGGGTACAATCTTAGGACATGAGAACTTAAAATTGTACATTGTTGAATACTATAAGAAACTTTTAGGGGCATCTGAGTAGAATCATATAATGCTCGATGAGCACATGATTGGTGATTTTTCACAACTGGGTTGGATGAAAATGAGATTTTGTCCGCCCCGTCCACTGGGAAGGAGGTTTTTGAGGCTAATGCGCAAATGAGAAACAACAAAGCGCCAGGTCCGGATGGTTTCCCAGGGGAATTCTACAAGCGTTGTTGGGATACTATCATACGAGACCTTTTACCAATGTTCCATGATTTGTATAATGGCCAGCTAAATTTATTTTATCTCAATGTTGGAATGATAACATTGTTGCCAAACAAAGAGGACGCGGTTCGCATCGAGCAGTGCGGACCAATATGCCTGCTTAATGTGAGCTTTAAGATTTTACAAAGGCTCAGACAAATAGGCTCACACGGATTGTGCATTCGGTAGTGCAACCAACCCAGAGAATCTTCATGCCCGGACGACATATCCCAAAGAAACTAGACGGCGTGATCTTTAAGGTGGATTTCGAGAAGGCATGTGATAAATTCAAATGGCCATTTTTGCAACAAGCCTTACGTATGACAGGCTTTGATGAGGCCCGGATGAAGCAGGTTGAATCCTTTGTATAGAAAAGTAGTGTTGGGATAAAAGTTAATGATGACATAGGTCATTAATTCCCAACTAAAAAGGGGTTGGGACAAGGAGATCCAATGTCTCCAATCCTGTTTAACATTGTCGCAGACATGCTTGTAGTCCTGATTGGTAGAGCTAAAGAGGATGGTCAAGTTGGTGGGCTCATATCTCATCCAGTATATGGTGGGCTCATATCTCATCCAGTATATGGTGGGGTGTCTATCCTACAGTATGCCGATGACACTATAGTTTTCATGGAACATGACGTGGCAAATGCTAGAAACATGAACTTGGTTTTATGTCTCTTCAAACAACTGTTTGATTTAAATATCAACTTTAATAAAAGTGAATTATTCTGCTTTGGACGCGCCAAAGAAGAATGGGATAATTATAGACAGTTGTTTGGCTATGAGTTGGGGGCACTCCCGTTTAGATATCTATGAATTTCAATTCATCACCAAAAGCTCACCAACAAAGAATGGAAGTGCATAGAAGATCGATTTGAGAAAAAGCTTAGTTGTTGGAAGGGAAAACTTATTTCTTATGGAGGCCGGTTCATACTCATAAATTCCGTACTTACAAGCATCTCGATGTTCCTGTTGTCTTTCTTTGAAGTACCTATGGTGGTACGGAAAAGACTAGACTTTTATCGATCACGTTTCTTTTGGTGGAGCGATGAGACTAAATCCAAATATAGGTTGACAAAGTGGGATATAATATGCAGACCAAAGGACCAAGAAGGTCCCGGTATAGAAAATCTTGAGGTTAAGAAAAAAATGCTTACTCAGTAGATGGCTTTACAGACTTTCCATTGAGGATGAGGGAGTCTAAATATAGTTGTTATGTAACAAGTATCTACACTCCAAGATACTGGCCCAAGTGACAGCCCAACCGACGGACTCGCCATTCTGGAAGGGCCTCATGAGGACGAAGGTAGATTTTTTCAATAGGACCAAGTTCATTGTCGGGAACGGGAATAGAACTAGGTTCTGAGAAGATGGGAAGATACATGGTTAGGTGACACGTTGATGGCAATGTAGTATCCTTCCCTTTACCATATTGTACAACGAACAGAGGCTTTTGTTGGTACAATTCTAGGCTCTGTTCCCTTAAACATTCAGTTCAGAAGGTCACTGGTTGGAGACAGATGGGATAGATGGTTTCATATTGTGCGTATGTTGATGCAGATCAACCTGTCTGATGAACCAGATACACTTCGCTGGAAACCTTCGGGCTTTCGGTGTCAGGTGTATTCTCAGTGAAGTCTATGTATACAGATATAATAAACACTAGTCCAATCCCAAAGTCTCTACACATTTGGAAAATTCAAGGTTCCCCTCAAGATAAAAAAATTATGTGGTTTGCGCAGATACTCACTAAAGATAACCTAGCAAAACATAATTGGGTGGATAGTAAACGATGTTATTTTTGCGATAGGGATGAATCTATCAAGTATCTGTTCATTACTTGTCCTCTGGCCAGGCTACTGTGGTGCAAGTAGCTTTTAACGTCAGTCCTTCCGATAACATTGACACCCTTTTTGAGACTTGACTAAACGGGATAGAGACTAATTGCAATGATCAGAGAAGATGTCGAACAAGTCATTAGAGATGTTTTTTTCTGAAAAGGAGGATGACCCCTGGCCTCTGCATCTGGGAGATGCATGCAATCACTTTATTAATTATTCATAAAGACTTCACAAAGTAATACATCAATATGTCTGAAACCGTCATCTTGCCAACATCTGTCGCTACTCCTTTCCATTGATGAAGGGGTACAGAAAGTGTGAGCCGAATACCCAAACATCTCACCTAAGCCTACCATCTAAAGCCATAAGCCCCAACCAAGCCACATATCAGGTCTGGGGCACAAACCGGTCCGACACACTCATAGGTCGTCGCCGCCGTCTTCCATCGATCAATCTTCAGAACAGATATTGTCGCGTCGACCTTGCCAGGCGTGTTGTCGACGCCATCACGGCGCGAGACAACACCTCCTCCCTACGCGCGTCCATCATCACACATCCGTCGCCAAGGCCTTGCTGTGACACGCCGCCGAGACTCGACGTCGTCGATGCGTCACATGGAACGGCGCTCCACCGCAGATGTTGTCCACTGGTCCCTCGAGGTTATGCATACCTCCAAGAATGACGCCCCCAAGAGGGATACGACACAAGAGCGCCACCGTCATCCGATCAACCGATCTAGGGTTTCCCCCAGAGGTGGCGGATAGGGGTCTAGAGCTTCTTCACAATGATGCCTTCAAGAAGGGGACGACGCAGAAAACGCCACCATCGTCGGCCTTGGCAACAAGCCAAGAATAGGGTTTTCACCCGGATCCGCTCGAGGAACCTCCATCCAGCCTCGTGTGCACGGGACCGCCACCGATACCGCCTTCGCGCATGGAGCAGGCCACACCAGCCAGATTAGACCTAACCAGAGGCCAGACCACACGTTCAGCCGATCCATCCACCAGGCCCTCCATGCTGTCGCCGCCATCCGAGATCCGATCCGCCGCAGAGCCGCCCCCCGCTGTCGTGCCGCAGGGCCTGACCAATCGCGCCTCCACATGCCGGGGGGCGGGGGCCCCGCCCCACCCCAAGTCGCGAGAGAGGAGATACCCCTGCCACCGCCATCTGCCCCCGAGCTTAGCCCGGCAGCGTCACGCGGCGGCGAAGGGAAGAGAGGAGGGAGTAGATCGGGGCTCGGCAACGGCTAGTGTAGAGGTTTGTCTACTTAATCCCCTCAAATATCTCTACTCCTAAATGCTCAGTTGGTCGAATAGCTTCCACGGTTTTTTTTCATCCCACTTTTTCTTCTGGTTTAATTTCGTCTCCATATCACCCACCACCGTCTCCCAAAAAACCAGAAAGACAAGCAAAAAAACCATACTCCCCTCCATCCCCGCACGATCCCTTTGACCCTCCAGAGAAGACTCCATCTTCACGCCGCCAGCGGGATCGCCGCCGTCTTCACGCCGCCCGCCGCCAACGCACGGATCGCGCCGCCCGCCGCCAACGCACGGATCGCGGCGACTCCTCTTCACGTCGCCAAAGGGACAGCCGCCGTCTTGACGCCGCCCGACGCGACGCACGGATCGCGGCGACTCCGTCTTCACAGCGCCAACGGGATCGCCGCCGTCGTCACGCCGCCAACGCACGGATCGCCGTGGGCTGTTCGCCGCGCCCGCCGTCTTCACGGATCCCCATCGCTGATCGCCGCCGTCGTCACACCGCCAACGCACGGATCGCCGCGGGCTGATCGCGGCACCCGCCGTCTTCACGGATCGCCATCGTTGATCTTGCTGTTGCAATCAGCCGCGGTCTCGAGGCCGCCGCGGCAGGGCTGTTTCAACCCCAAGGCAGGTATGTCGAACCAGACGGACAATATGCCCTGCATCCAAGCTGACACATGATAGCTGATAATCAGTTGAATTGTGCCACCTCGAACTCAAGCAGCGGAAGGTATATATAATAGCTGATGCCACCAATCAACTGATTAGGACAGAACGTTAGGTATATACAATAGCTGGTACCATTTGCATTGGCATTTGCTTGCGACGGAAGAAAGTGAGCAAACCTCCATCATGCACTAAGATTTTTTGGGAGGGACAAATTATTTACTTGTGGCAGCTTGCCAGCATACATAAGGACGGACACAAAGGATACTGGGTGCAGCAATTACAGTTTACTTGTGGTGTAGCGTCGTCGTGGCAGTACATATGTCTGCAACAATAACGATGGTTTATTGTACGAGAGGCACCCATCAGTGTGTTTATTGTACATGAGGCACCCATCAGTGTGTTTGATATCCATTGTGCTGCTAAATCCTAACAATTCAATTGCCCTCCTCCTTTTACTGTCAGAAGAGGGCATTTTGCTAACACCTATTAAGCTCCCTTTTGTTTTGCCGCAATATTTATTTGATGCCCAACACTTATATGCCGCAATGTATTGCCGTTGCTTAACTTTCTTCTAATTCTGAGTACACTATGAGTAAAACTTGTTGTGCTGTCGATTGATAGGTACGTATGGGGAATCCACACAGCAAGGCAACGGAACAAATGCCAGAGTCAGATGTGCCTCCATGTATATGTTCAACTAGAAAATTTGATATACATGTCAATCACCATCCCCTACTCATAATGACATAGTGAATACTATAGGTGTTGCAGGTCGGATGGAGGGGACAAATTTTGACGACTACCCCCCAGAGATTAACCCCAGTCGTCCAGGTATAAGGGTCTGCAAATAAAGCTAGCCTAATGTGTTTTTCCTTCATCATTTAGTACCTCCATCTATATGTTCAGCTATAATAGCAAAATTACTATACATATCAATCACCATCCCCCTGCTTTTACTGTCATGGTGACTAAGGTGTTACAGGTTGGGTGGAGGGGACAAAAGTTGACGACTACCCCCCAGAGATTAGGCCCGTAGCCGACGTTGTTGACGAGATTAACCCCAGTCGTCCAGGTATAAGGCTCTGTAAATAAAGCTAGCCTAATATATTTTTCCTTCATCATTTAGTACCTCCATCTATATGTTCAGCTACAATAGCAAAATTACTATACATATCAATCACCATCCCCCTGCTTTTACTGTCATAGTGACTAACGTGTTACAGGTTGGGTGGACGGGACAAAAGTTGACGACTACAACCCAGAGATTGTACCCGTATCTGACGTTGTTGGCGACTACAACCCTGGAATGCATAGTACTCCTTCAGAACGGGTGATACTTGAACTGACCAAACAACCAGTTCTACAATTGATTTCAGGTAATTAATAAAGATAATGAATATATTTGCATTAGTTGGGATAGTAGTAAACTTCTTGGTTCTGTCCCACTTTTGTTATTTTTAGATGATGCAGGCAACCCAGCAATCTCAGTCTTACATAATGAAGCTTCATTGACGGCTACCAGTAATCTCACACAAGTTTATGCCACAGATGTACCGTCCGGTTCAAATGGTACTAGCGCAGACGGCCTTCACATGGTTGTGCTTATGGGGATTTGTTTTCATATATTAACCATCATTATTGCTTTTATGTTGTTCCAGTTGCTCTAGATGCTCCTGCTCGTGATGCCTTCGATTTTTTATCAGTGTCTAACGCAACATCCCAGCACATGACAACGGGAGCTGTCATGAATGTCGCCAGCACAAACATGAAAAAGCCGTTGACAGCCGAAAAAAGGGAGGAGATAAACGCCCGGAGGCGAGCAAATTATCGGAAGAAAAAAGAGGAGGGTACGGTCAAGCTCCAAGATGAAAATCAACCTACCCTTACAATGTCTGGTATGGCTGTTTAATGTTTAAGCAATACGATGAACGATGAATCACCTATCTTCGTTCCTGTCTAACAAAATATACATACAGCATGCTTGAACACTACTGTTCAACCAGCTATACATTGTACTTTTCCTGCTTCGACTACTCTCACATCTGATTTCTTTACTGACATAGAACTAGCTACCATTCAATGTAATATGGATGAAAAGAGGGAGCTTAAAAACGCGAGGAGGCGGGAAGATTATTGTAAGAAAAGTGATAAGGGTACCACCAAACTACGAGATGTTGCGCAAAATGTTCCCCGGCCCCCTCTCGGTGATATCACTAATGGGTATCAACAAACCTCTGTGATACTTGACGAAAAAAAGGAGCAGTTAAAGGCTCGGAGGCGAGCTGCTTATCGAAAGAAAAAAGATGAGGCTGTCGTCAAGCAACAGGATGAAAAAGACCCTGCTCTCACGATATCAGGTAAGAGTGTTTTATGTTGCACCACTATGAATGTTTTATGTTTCAGCACTACGATGATACTATATAGACTGCTCTCACGATAAGTTAAATCTATGCCCATGCAAGTCAGCCATTTCAATTGTTCAACAATATTACATAATGAATATACGAATGTCTGCAATACCTAGCTTATAAATGTGAATCTAGCTTGCATAATGATAAAAATGAGATAAAAAGTTTATGACTGACTTTGATATAGTTTTCTAAAAACTTGTTCAAACATGCACTCGTTTGACTTTTGAAAAAACAAATACACCTTATCTAAGGAACGGAGGGAGTTTGTATAAATTAAACGATATATTCTACTACCTTCATTCTTGTTAAACTAGAAAGTTCTGAATATTTCTTGACACCTTTGTTTAACCAGACAACCCAGCTATACATCATTCTCACAGGATGATGGAGCATTGCCTCCTTCAACTACACTCACTTCAGGTGTCATTAATGATAACAAGCTAGCTAGGAGGCAACGTGATAGAGAACGGAAGTCTAACTTAACAGATGGACAGAGAGAACAGACAAACGCCCGGAGGCGATCAAATTATCGGAAGAAAATTGATGAGGGAACGATCAATGTTCACAAAAAAAATGAACAACTACGAGAGTGGCGCATGCAACACCCAACAAGCATGACTCCTGAAGAGCAGGGGGAGTCGAGTGGTCAAAGAAAGGCAAAGTATGCTGCAAGAAAATATACCCCTTGTGCTGAATCCATTGCAATGCCACGTCCAGATCTAGCTAGCACAACCTCCGACGAGCGGGCTTTCACCTCGCGTGCATCACCCGTCTTTCAGGCCGCCTCATCTGCTTCACCCGATGTCAGCCCTTCCACGAGCATGCCGACTTATACTGTCGGTACCGATGGTAATAGATGGCTATTCTGACATTCATCTACACAACATTCTACCCTCTTTTGTTTACCATTTCAACTATGGTGCAGGAGACATGGAAGCATTCTTAAGCGACATCATGGGGGAGAATCCAATACCGCCCGACATCATGGATGACGAGTATTATGCATTTGGCGGCTATGGTAAGGTGAACAAGCACAATGTGTCACTATTTGTTGATTCAAAAAATTAGTGCATAAAGTCCTGCCTGTGATGTTATTCATGTAGGATCTGATGTTGATAGCATGGATGGAGATGAAGACACGAACATCTCTACCGCTGAGTCTATCGACATTGATCCGTTCGACTATGTCTATTCTAACCTCCCAGACAGCACACACATCCTTAAGCACGTCGCGAACTGCGATCACTGCAAGGCCAGAAAGTTCGAGTCCGAGACCGACAGCTTCTGTTGTCGCAATGGGCAGATCGAGCTCAAGGAACCGGATCCCATCCCCGAGCTAATGAGGCTTTGGTCCAGCGCGGATGCAGACTCGAGACACTTTCGGGAGAACATACGGTTCTTCAACGGCCACTTCGCGTTCACAACCCTGGGCGTCAGCCTTGATGAAAACTACACAAACATGAAGTCTGGGGTGTACACATTTCGGGCGCACGACACCATATACCACAACGTGCATTCCTTCGGGCCAAGCTCCCGTCCAGAACATCTCCAGTTGTACTTCTATGACGACGACCCTAACCTGACCCATCGCAAGACTGCCACCAAGCAATTGGACCAGAATGTCGTCAAGCAGTTGGTGGACATACTCCGGGGAAACCCGTACTCCCAGCAGTTTAGGAGTTTGGGTGCACACAAGGATAACCTCGACGATTACAGGATAGACCTCAACACCGACCAGAGGCTTGACCAACGTAGATATAATAAACCGGTGTCTTCTGAGGTCGCTGCAATCTGGGTCGAGGGCGCTGACCTAGCGAAAAGGTTTGATCACAGGATTACACTTTGCGGTAACGACAACCAAAGGCACAGTATACGTGTGACTGATGGCTCATATGACCCCGTCTTATCCCCTCTTCTACCCAATGGGGGAGCTCGGTTGGCATCCGAGGCTGCCGAAACGTAATGTCTCTTGGGAGGTTGTACAACAACCAAGATATGGGCGTGATGATGATGAGGATGCAGGTAGGTCTTTTTTGTCTTCTGTTGTTCTGAAAATAATATAAATCTCATATGAATACTAATTTCAACGTTACACATCCATTTGCAGAGGGGAACAGCAGGTTGTGCGTCTCCGTGAGAGACTACTACTGTTACAGGTTGCAGACACGACCTGCGATATTCAATCCCATACTTTGTGGAGCACGATTGCTCCAGCAATGGGGGGTCAACATGTACATCAAGATTGAGAGTTGTAGGTTGAGATGGTACAGGAAGAACCAGACGAAGATCCGTGCCGACCTCTATAAAGGAGTTGTTGATGCTATCACTTCCGGGGAGACGCGAGCAAGCGCTGTTGGAGTAAGGATAGTGCTCCCTGGAACGTACCCTGGTGGTGACCGCGACATGAAGCGAAGGCATATGGATGCCATGGCAATTGTCCATACATACGGGAAGCCTGACATTTTCTTGACCATGACCTGCAACCCTAACTGGGAAGAGATATCGAATGAGTTGTTTCCTGGTCAGACGGCACAGGACGGACCCGATCTTGTGGCTCGTGTGTTTCATGGCAAGCTAGAGGCTATGAAAGAGATGTTGTTCAAGAAACATATCTTGGGTGTTGTTGTTGCGTATGTATACGTAGTCGAGTTCCAGAAGAGAGGCCTCCCCCACGCGCACTTTCTGTTGATCATGGATTCGTCATATAAGCTCGTCGTTCCGGAGCAGTACGACCGAGTCATTTCCGCCGAGCTCCCAGACAAGCAGAAGTATCCGGAACTATATGCCTTGGTGGTCAAACACATGATGCACGGACCATGCGGTGCTCTCAACCCCAAGAATGTGTGCATGCAACAGAATGAGTGCAAGTGCAGATACCCTCGGGCGTTCAATGAAAATACTGCACAGGGCAAGGACTCATACCCAGTTTATCGGCGTAGAGACAACGGTCAAAGTGCTAAGGTCCGGGGTAAAATGTTGGACAACAGATGGGTTGTGCCTTATAACCCTTACCTTCTGCGAATGTTCAATTGCCACATTAACGTTGAGGTCTGCTCCAGCATAAAGGCCGTCAAATACCTTTACAAATACATATACAAGGGCCACGATAGGGCTTCTTTTAGCATCGACCAGCCTGACGCCGATGGTAACATTGATGATATCAAGAGATACGTCGACGCAAGGTGGGTTACTCCTCTGGAGGCGCTGTGGAGGATATTTGGCTTCCCCTTATGGGCTAACTCCCCATCTGTACTACAGTTGCCTCTTCATCTCCCGAATATGCACAGGGTGGCATTCAATGAGCAAGCGGACTTGACCAATGTCATTGCCTCTGAGAATTCTTCAAAATCCATGTTGACGGAATATTTCAAGGCTAACCAGGTTCACCCGTGGGCTAGGCATATATTGTACAAGGATTTTCTTGGGAGCTTCACATGGCAGAGAACGAAGTATTGGAAGCCGCGTGTTGAACGTTATCAAATAGGTCGAATCGTGTCTGCCAATCCAGCCGAGGGGGAGCGATACCATCTGCGTGTGCTGCTAAACCATGTTGCAGGCAAGACATCCTTCGAAGACCTGCTCACCGTGGACGGCGTTCTATGTGGTAGCTTTCGAGAGGCTGCTGAGAGGTTGGGACTCATCGAGGCAGACAACACGCTCGACGATTGTCTTACCGAGGCAAAGCAGTGGGCGATGCCATGTTCGCTCAGGAGGCTCTTCGCAACAATCTTGGTGCATTGCGAACCAGGCGACGTGCGTGGCTTATGGGATAGGCACCTCGAGCCTATGTCTGATGACTACCGTCGATCACACACATGCCCGAATGAGGTGGAGCAAATGGTGTTGCTTGACATTAGGGGTATGTTGCAATCCATGGGCAAAGACATCGCAGATTTCGCTCTTCCGAGCATCGACGATACGTTTGACCCAACCGGGGGCGAGGCCAGAGAGGTGATCGAGGAATCCACCGTCGAGTTTGACGTGAATGACACGAAATTGGCATCATCACTAAACTTGGAGCAAAGGGTTGCATACGACGAGATACTAGCAGCGGTTGACCGCAGTGATGGGGGTGTATTCTTTGTTGATGGCCCAGGAGGTACAGGTAAGACCTTTCTGTACAGGGCGCTGCTTGCCAAGGTTCGGAGCGAGGGCAACATCGCTATCGCTACCGCGACATCTGGCGTCGCCGCTTCTATCATGCCTGGAGGACGGACTGCCCACTCGAGGTTCAAGATCCCATTGAGCTGCGACGATGGTGCCTCATGCAGTTTCGCCAAGCAGAGTGGGACTGCAAAGCTACTAAGGATGGCCTCATTGATACTATGGGACGAGGCCACCATGACTAAGCGACAAGCGGTCGAGGCACTGGACAACAACATGCGCGACATCATGGGAAGACGAGATCGGTCCTTTGGAGGAAAGACTGTTGTTTTCGGCGGGGACTTCAGGCAGGTGCTTCCCGTCGTCAGGAGGGGGTCCCGGGGTCAGATAATCGATGCAACCCTCCGAAGTTCTCACCTCTAGAAGGGTATGCGCCAGCTAAGGCTCGTCACCAACATGAGGGCTCATAATGACACGTGGTTTGCGGATTACTTGCTTAGGGTAGGGAATGGCACCGAGGAAGCTGACGATCAAGGCAACATACGACTCCCAGAAGATATTTGTGTGTCCTCTACAGGTGAGGTGGACGACCTGGAGAAGCTGATTGACCATGTATTTCCTGGTCTAGATGACATGTCCGATCCCAATTACATGACTTCTCGCGCAATCCTCTCCACCACGAACGACAATGTCGACAAGATAAACATACACATGATAGAGCGTTTTAAGGGAGAAGAAGTAATCTATCATAGCTTTGATAGTGCAGAGGACGACCCATATGGCTACTACGCTCCCGAGTTCCTGAACGGCTTGACTCCCAATGGTCTGCCTCCGCATGCACTCAAACTGAAGCTGAACTGTCCTGTCATACTTTTGAGGAACATTGATCCAGCTAATGGACTGTGTAACGGGACGAGGCTTGTGGTCCGAGGTTTCGAGAGGAACGCCATTGACGCTGAAATCGTGATTGGACAACACGCAGGTAGGAGGGTCTTCCTTCCTCGGATACCCCTATGCCCGTCTGACAATGACATGTTTCCATTCAAGTTCAAGAGGAAGCAGTTTCCTTTAAGGCTTAGCTTTGCTATGACGATTAACAAGGCTCAAGGCCAGACCATCCCTATTGTCGGCATGTACCTGCCTACTCCGGTGTTCTCTCATGGTCAACTCTATGTCGCGTTGTCTCGAGCGACCGCGAAGAGAAACATAAAGATCCTCGTTGGAAAGGAGAAAGAGAAGGAGAAGGGCAAGAAGCAAAGCTGTAAATCAAAGAAGCGAAAAAGACCTGACGTGTCCTTACAGACCTCGATGGAGAACATCGTCTATAAGGAAGTCCTGACGGGCTGAATTCTGCACTTAATAAATTTGATCTGCTTGGATTTATATCGCCTTTCGAAAGTGTTATTGGTTGACGGTACATTTTAGACTCGTGTTTGATTCCGTTGAGGAGAATTTAAGTACTATATTGTTTGTGACAGCACTTTTTGTTTATAAGAAAGGCATTATGTTTGTGATATTTGTTGAATGCTCATGCATATTACTGTTTTTCAAGGTTGATCTCATGTACTTTTGTTTGAACTTTCCATCTACCAATGATTTTTATACCGTAACATACTAACCAACAGCTTGTCACCTCATGCTTTCTGAGCAAGGACGCCTCCATATATACTTTGTAGGTTTTCACCCTAATCCTGTTAATCATTAACAGTTCGGTAATGGTAATTGTTATTGCCATTGAGAAATTAATGGAAAAGAGGTTGCCTGGTTGAAAAGAGAGATACATGTTTCTACAATTTCCTGTTTATTTGCTTTCATGTTCTGCTATATTTTCATCTTAGTTATAAACCACACTCAAAAATCATTTGTTATTTTCCACTGCAAACAAAGATACATTATCTTAATGAACTGAAAAGTATATACATGAGCGGAAAGAAGGAAGGCATAAGATTGTCATGTAGCTAGCAATCTAGGATCAAGCGATAACTCACCTCTCTTTGCCTCTCTCATGTTCTCTTGTTCCGCTGCGCATTGAAAATATTCTCTGACTTCTTCTGATGACATCCTCCATTCCCAAATTCATGCGCAGACCCAAGTACTCCAGCAAGCAAAATGCTACTGCTACTACAAGCAAACAAGCAAGAACATGAAAATCTAACAGTAACAAGCAACCACATGAAAATCTGAATCTGAATCTCCAAAGAAAAGAAGAGAGTACTCCCAGTATGCGTGTGCAAGCAAATGTGCAGAGCAAGCAACTGTATAGAGAAAAGAAAAGAGCTTGTATTCCCAGTACATCATCATGGCAGTTCACCAGAGATATTTAAGTTAAAAATACACCCAGGGGTAGATGAAGAGAGAGTATCATGAAGGTTTAATTTAATTTCAATTAACTAAAAAGTTTTCATTTAGTTTAAATTAATGGAAAAGTTTCATTTACTTGTAATTAAAGTTTCACATGCCATAAAAAAGCTTCATAATGTGCAATAAAAAAGGTTTGCAGTTTACACCAAAATACACTGTGTACTCCTCAACTATCCTATCTTGACTTGTGGAGAAAATTCAGAAGAAAAATGAAAAAAGCAAACACACAAGAACACATTTAGTCTGATTGTGCTATTGAAAGTTTAAAGCATTTTGGGTACACACAATGTGAATGATGGCATGGTCTTACAGTAGGTCATGTCTTTGTCTCCCATGTCGAAGCTGCCGCAGAACGAGTTGTTGTCGCCATCAATCTCGTCGTCATCTTCGTTGCCAGTTGGAGCTTTCAAGACACTCAGGGCATTCCTGTGCAACTTCACCTCCAGACCATTCTTCAGATCCTGCTTTTATGATAATATCTCTGGAATTAGAACAAGATAACATATTTGGTTGCTTGATTAGCTACTTTCTGAAAAGAAAAGTGAAGCCAAAAGACATTATTCCTTTCACTCCATTGGAATTGTCAATCAATATAGAGAACCAGCCATTAGCTAAGTAGGAGTAACTGGAAGCCACTTTATAAGCCCTAGAACTGGCAATAATAATTGGAAGCCACTAGATAAGCAGAATTTCAGTAGAACCTCAAGATTCATACTCCAAAGCTATACCAAAGCTACAGACATTTGATGAACAGTGAACATTTGATGCATTTACATAAATCCTTGAGTACAACATGATGCAATTTTGTGGAGTACTCCAGTAGTACATCAAGCAATAATATTTGAGCATGATTTTTCAGTCATGCTCAAGCACTAATCCTTGCTGGAAATCTCTGAAATAAATTCACTCATGCTCAAGGGCTAAGAAATTCAGTAATGCTCACACAAGCAAGCAAGGAGGAGTAATGCTCAAGGGCTGGGAGAGGAGAGGAGAGAAGAGGAGCAGTTTTACTCCTGAAGAGGAGAAACAAGAGCACTAATGCAGAGAAGAGCAGAGCAAGAAGAGAGAAGATAAAAGAGAGAAGAAGAGAGAAGAAAAGTTTCATTCAATTTAAATTAAAGAAAAAGGTTTCAGTTGATTTTAACTAATGCTGGAGGGCACAAGATCACTACTGGAAGAGAACAAGTCCTATCAAGAAGAAGAGAGCAAGAAGAGAGAACAAAGAGAGCAAGTCTGTAACAGCAAGTCCTACTGTAAAAGATTCATTTAATTTAATTAACAGAAAATGTTTCAGTTAGTTTAATTAACAGAAAAAGGTTTCAGTTGCTGTAAAAGTTCAAGGAGTAGTTTAATTTGCATGACAATATTTGCATGAACAATTAACAGCAAGAACAATTAACTACTGCACTTGTAGCTCCAACATACTCACATGCTACTGTTCTGCCGCAAGAAGTGCTAGCAAATGGCTTAAATGTATCAGGTCCTACTCCAGTATAGGATGCAACAAAAATGCCCTACTGTGGAGTATCAGGTCCCTAGCAAAAATGCACTACAGAGTAAGCAATTGGCTTTCTTCCAATTGGCTTTCAACCATATTTTTTCACAGATTAAAAGCAATACTGACTGCAATCAATATTGCAAAATTACAGAGAACCAAAATTGCAAAATTCAGTACTCCATACCATCTTTGTGCAGGCTGAACAAATTACTGGAGTATCAGTATAATTCAGTTAGAGTAGCAAAACTCTTTTTTAGGCTGAACAAATTACTGAACGCTTTTACTCAGAACTCTTTCAGTTGGAGTAGCAGTACTCCATAACATCTTTTTCAGTCAGAACTCTTTCCATTCAAACTACTCCAGATGAAAAAATTACTGGAGTATGATGATGTGAAATTACTGAAAATTTGTGAGTACGTCCTTGGATTCAGTCATCCCTGCAGGGCGCACGTCGCCGATGTTTGAACAGGCGGATACGATTCGAGCAGAGGAAATGGAGAGGTAGCTGGCGCGGGCGAGGCGGTCGAAGTTGGCCTGCACCTCCCTCCAGGCGTAGTTGGCCTTGTTGCTGCTGATGAACCGGAGGCCGCGGAGCGCCCGGTCCGCGCAGGAGCGCGTGCGGTCGAGCTTGTGGCCGCCGCACTTGTGGGACGCCATGGAGCTCCAGATTAAATCCCTGGCCAAGTTAAATGAGCTCCAGAATAAAGCCACGCACGTCATAGCTGCTGCCGTTGCTATGACGTTTTATGACGTTGCTATGACGTTGCCACGCACGTCATATTCTTCAATCATAGCAAGGGAGAGAGGAGGGGGTGGCGTACCGCAGCTGCTGCCGTTGCAGATCGAGCCGCCGCGCTTCGGATAAAAATGAGGTCTTGGAAGGGGCGATGGCGACGGGGGCAACGGAGCGGTGGCGACGACGCGAGAGGGATAGGCGGAGGCGATATGGGCGAGGGAGAGGCGACGGCGACGCGTTCGAGGGAGAGGCGGCGGCGGCGAGCGGCGAGGGATTGGGGTGAGTGAGCGGGCGAGAGAGTGGGTGAGTGAGCGAGAGAGTGGGCGAGCCAGAAGTGTGAGGGTAGTTTAGGAAACAACAAAAATATTTGTACATGACGAATTTTGTACTAAAGATCGTAGAACGACCTATGTTTCGGTACAGAGGGAGTATATCTGATCTCTATTCAGCCTCTCAAAAAGGGGGTTGTAGTGATAAGGCCTAAGTATTTTTAAGGCTGTAGTGATAATTTTAGGTGAAATTGTTTCAGAAAAAAGTTAGGTCAAAAAATAAAAAATAAATTAAAACAGTTGTGTTAGTTCCAGTTTTATTTTATTATATATTATACTCCCTCTGTCCCAAAATAAGTGTCTCAACCTTAGTACAACTTTGTACTAAAGTTAGTACAAAGTTAAGACAGTTATTTTGGGACGGAGGAGTACATGTTTATATGATGAAGTATAAAATATTGTTTATATTTTAAATCTTCCACTTTTGTTCATTAAAGAGGTAAAGAGGTGGGCTCGGACATACCGACTGATGTAACAATGACAGACGTGACTGAGACAATTCTTCTTTGTATGTATGTTGGACATGATGATAAATAAACTGTACTTTTTATATATTCTTATTTTCATAGAATATAGGAGACACGAATATGGATTTGGGAGATGTTCAAAATGAATCCATCGACAAGGGTTCTAAACCGACGTTGCTCGAAGGGGCCGAATATTCACCGAGTTTAATACAACATAATGATGTTGGACCGATGACATCTCATAATAAACCAAAAAGGGATGCCAATTTGAATGTTGTCGCACAAGGTATTTATATCAGTGTCATTATCGATCATTCATTCGTCATATTGCCTTTTGTATTCAATTAATCTGGCTCATATTTTACACTGATTTGGCTCTTTTTTTATCGTGACGATAGACTATGTTTGTACCCCTAGAGATATTACAGTCATTCGATCAATCGTGTCTGCCCCCAGGAAAACCAAGTTCGTGGACATTGAAGACGCCTTGTTAGCAAATGATGATTTGGAATGCCTTATGAAAGCTGATATGTTCTTGCACGATGGTGTAAGGCCAATTGCATCATTTTGTACTTACTAATATAAATCATATATAATATATATTAACATAATAAATTCTATACTTGGAGTTACATGTGATAAATGCTTATATATATTGTATGCTTGCTCATGACCATCTACGAGACAGGGCGGGTGAAAAGGTACATATCATTAGCACGTTTATATCTGGCCAGATGAAAGAAGACGGAGAAAAAGACATAGACCCATCAAAATATCGTCGCATCGTACAACATGTTAATAATTATCTACAACAAGACATGGTTAGTGTCGCCTCATTATCCATGCATATAATGATGTATTGTTTTTAGCTAATCCATTTGTATTATGATTTATATCTAATTATGCCTGCAACTTATATGATGTTTACACCAGCTATTTATTCCGATTAACATTCCAAGGTACCATTGGTATCTAGCAGTCGTCAATGCCATTCAAGTATTGGACTCACTTGGTGTTCAGGAAAAACGGAGTGAACTTGCCACTACGGTAACTATCTATTGTTTTTGGTCCTCTTGACATATGTTTTGTTTGACTTAATCCCTAATATCTTTTCACATATAAAATAGTTACTAGGACTTGAGAAGCGTTTGAAATTTGGAGAACAGGGTCCGGAGTTTAACAGAGATCATAAGTGGATCGATCTCAATGTTACAAAATGGAAGGTCGTGGAACAGTTCAAGGATGCAATACAAACAGATGGGTAAGCAATTGTTACAAACTGAAATTTATTATCTTGGTACTCATGAACACAAAGATATCACGTAACAGAAAATATTGATAGTAAAATGACGTATCATATCTATTAGTTGATACAAGCTTATTTGATTCATCTGGGTGATATTCTAAAGCATTATTTTATAATATTATAGCACGTCGTGTGGACTTTTTATGCTAAATTATATGGAATATTGGACAGCAGATGCACTATCTGATGAGTTCACCCAGGTATTTCATTTTCATATATTATCTTATTATTTATATCTCAAAATATTATATCAAAATTGATTTTTAAATGTTTTTCAGGAGGACATGAAACACTTTCGACCGAAGTTAGCTGTCATCTTGTTGGATTCAGAACTTAATAAGCTAAAAGGATGCCCGTTATACCGTCAATCTGACGATGAAGCAATCTTACCTAATTCCGATCTTGAGATCCTGGATAATCCACCTGACGGATGCAAAGACAAACGCCCTGCCCCAATCCCCATCATGCCCACCGATCAACGTGATTTACTTGTCGGCCTATGCAACTACATCATGTCGATCGATGATGCTGAGTGTTTGGAGTAAGCATCATTTATATTTATAATTATGTAATATTCAAGTATACATTATTATTATTATTACCATCCATTTTTTTAGGAAGGAATGGGTTCGAATCTCGACACCGCATCCAATGTGTTTATGTCTCAAAAAACTTAAGGGCATACTTAACATGGAGCAAGGTATGGACAATGATTGTTTCAACATCGTCGTGCGTCTACTCGCATGTGACGAGGGAATATTGTTCACAAACCCTCTACACTACATGGACCTGCGTTTTTGTGTATGTTATCATAATTCTTCATTCGGTGTGATTAGTATCAACATGTTTAAACAATAGTTCTTTTTTTACTCAGTCCATGATGCTAGATTCAACACGAGATCATAAGTTCTGCGAGAAGGAAACTATTCAGACGTTGGCAACTTTGTTTGATGGCTGGCCTGGGATAGACAAGAACATCTCATTATGCAACATGGTAAGTAAGGTATTTTGGCTATTGTTGTTATGGTTTATTGTTGTTGCTAATTGCTACCACTTGTAGATTTATCTTCCGTATGCATCCATCGGTCGATACATCTTGTACGTCATCGACAAAGAGGCACATCGTGTGTACATTATGGACCCTATTCATACATCACAATCGCCAGAGAATAAAACTTTGAGGCATGTAGTGAAGTTAAAAGGTTTTGCGAGGGAATTCAAAGAAGCACTTGAAATAAAGCAACCCGGCTGGAATTCCGATATATCTAAATGGCAACATTTATTTCCGTCTAATATTCCAACGAGCACAGACGGGTAATAAATTCAGCCCCCTAATATTTATTTTTGTTATCGTTGTATTGTGTATAATATAAAATTAGGAAATTGCAGGGATGTGTCTGGCTTTTTTGTTTTTCATTTTGTGCTCTGGTGGAACGGTAAAGAACTGGTCAAGCCGGTTTGCACGGTGAGTATTGTCCGTTACACATTTTAAGACATTCGACGTAACATATTCCCGCTAACTACATATATTGCTTGTGTAGGATGGGTATGAATTGAGGAAGCAATTCTTATTATACTTGCTAAAACACCGTGGGAATGAAGCTAAAGACAACTTTCCTGATATTGTGCGAGAATTTATTAAACGCATCAAGTAGATCTTAATAATTTGTAATGGATTTAGTTGGATCATCGCGCAATTTGTTACACGGACACGTCGTTAATTTGTCTTTATGTTATGAATTTACATTGCAAGTGAAGTGGACTTCAATTATTAAGTAACTGTACCCATGTTATAATGTCTCTACGTGTGAAAATTCACATGCATTATAATTATATAACTCGCAAAGATATTTCAAGAGCCCGTGGCAACGCACGGGCATTCTACTAGTTTCTGTTAGACCTCAGTGTGGTCTCTCTGCCGTGATCGGACACAACTCGAATGTTGTTGGGCTATGCTGACGGATATTCGAGTGAACACATCAACTTTATCCCCACTTGCAACGCACGGGCATATGTGCTAGTAATAATAATAAAGCAAATAGTGCTTCTGGTCGTCTGTCATGAGATTACCCCCGAAGTTGGCATAAATTACCCACTATGCCACCTATAAGTCATAAAAAACGTTTCACACAGGAAAATCTCCAAACTGGGCCGGCCCATATAGGGACATCCTATATTATGCTCTGAACGCTGGAAGCAGACGCAGCACACCCGTTTGGGCCGGCCCATGCGCGGGCGTCTGTTTTTTTTATTTCGTTTTTTATTTTTATTTCCAATTCCGTTAGAAATTCAAAAAACTTTTCAAATTTTAAGAAACTGAGAATTTTGAAATCAAATTTTCAAAAAAACATGAAATGTTTGTGAATTCAAAAACTGCTCGGGGTTTTTGTAAAATGTTTGCATATACAAAAAAATGTTCAAAATTTTGAAACAATGTTCATAAAATAAAAATAGTTCATAATTTTAAACAAAAGTCTGTGTATTAAAAATTATTAACGAGAATTAACAAAATGTTTGCTAAATCAAAATATGTTCTTGCATTTAAAAAAAAAATCCTAAAATTTCAAACACAGTTCGTGCCTATTTTTTTAGTTTCGTTTTTTATTTTCATTTTTCAGTTCGGTTTTTGTTGTTTTTTCTACTTTAAATAATTTAGAAATTCAAAAACTTTTGCAATTTAAAAAAAATGAGATTTTTGAAATAAAATGTTGAAGAAAACATAAAATGTTTGTGAATTCAAAAAGTGCTTGGGATTTTTGTAAAAATGTTCGCATATACAAAACAATATTCGCAATTTTGAAAACAATGTTGGTGAAATCAAAAAAAAGTCCATGATTTTGAAAAAAAAACGTGTATTATTTTTTTAATGCAATTGAACAATTTTTTGCTAATTCAAAAAATAATCATGCATTTCAAGAAATGTCCTAAAATTGTAAAAACAGTTTGTGAATTTCAAAAGAGTTTATTGATTCAGAAATGTTCATGCATTTAAAAAAATATTTCTGAATTTCAAATAAAATCCATCAAATTTGAAAAACATGTTCGTCCATTCTAAAATTGTTTGCCAATTCAAAACAAAATATTAAAAACCGTTCGCAATATAAAAAATGTTCACAATTTTTAAAAAATGTTTGTAAATTGTAAAAAGGTTCTTGATTTTAAAAATGTTCCCAAATATGTAAAAATGTACACGCATGATCGAAGGTATGTTATTAAACAGTAATGCTGCTTAGTCTTTATGACAATATACCCGTGTGAATTTTGAAGAGTTAACTGCCGGGGTGGATCGGAATATTATAGTATGTTTTCAAAAACAAGTTTCTTGAAATTCAGAATAATTCTTTGAATTGCCATGTTTTTTGACAACCATGATATTTTGTCCAAAATGTGAACATTGCTTCAACTTGTGAATAAATTTAAAAAAAGAAACATTTTCTTGCATTTGTGCACAAATTTTCAAAATCATGCGATGAGATGTCAACTTAATGTGGTCATCACCATTGAAGATTATGATTTTTTTTTCTCCCGTTGCAATGCACGGGCCCTTTTGCTAGTCTCACCTAAAGATTTTCGTCTGGCTATTACACAAGAACAGGTTGTGATGCAATGACGGCCTACACAGAAGAGGGTGGCCAAATGGATACTTCCGTGAGATGTGCCTAAGAAAGTTAGATTCATCTGGACATTTGTTCTGGGAGTGCCTAATTTGATTTTCAGTCTGGTCTCAAGCTGCGGCTTGCCCACGGATGCAGCTCACTACATTCGAGCACGTGGCAAAGCCACAGGAAGACAACTGAGATCACAAGGGCGATGATCAGCGGAGCCAGAGCATAGAAAGGCTATCAAATCCTTGATCATTTTGATCTTGTCTGAAATCTGGAAAGAACGAAATGAATGCACTTTCACAGCCAAGACTACAAGCCGGGCCAATATCTCCCGAGCCACCAGGAACACTTTTCAATTGTGACGCCAAGCTGGAGCCACGTTTTTTGAGCACCCCTTTGGGGACCCTCCGTGAAAATTAGAATTTGGTCTTTGCCTGACGGTTTTTCCTGCCTTCTTTTTATCTCCTTGATCTCATGATCAAACACCTCCCATTTTTGTATTCCCATTTGCTCTCTACTATCAAGCAATACAAGCCAGCCAGCAGCTAGATCTTTCAAAAAAAAGTAAGAGGTGGAATACTCTCAAAACCAATTCACTTGAGTGAGACAGGGAAGTGTGGAATTTCACGTGTATGGATGAAATCCGTAGATCTACGAAGGAATGCCAAACTTATCTGCCACCTCTCCGATGAAGTACTGAAAACGTTTCCATCACAGTGTGTATGTAACACCCGGCCACAGTCCACTCATTATCCAACCCCCAATGTGGGCGGGTCCACATGTATGTATAACCCTTTTTACATTTTGGTTCTTAGTTTGTGTAAATAGATTTAACATAGGAGGCATCTCCAACGCGGACTCTCAAACTGCTTGCAAGCGTCTCGACCGCACGGTCCTGACGTATTTTACCATCGAATGCAATTCTGTATCGGTCTGCTCGGCGGTTCGTACATCATGTTTCCCTTAAATTGGAAGCAAACGAGGGGGGCTTTGTAGGAGTCTGAACCGCCGTCACGTAGGACTCCGACACCCCCGATCATATTGT